>OX940880.1:0-1250000 GCA_954870665.1 Stratiomys singularior
GTTCATATAGTTTCGATAAGTGAAAAGCGATTACCAAGGACATAACCAAAATACCATTTTCAAAAAAAATCATATTTATTCCACTTAATAGTGCTATCGAAAATCCTTTCCGGTTATTTCATTGCTAATAATCCTATTGTCATACATCTACACACCAAAAATTTTTATTTATTTCGATCAGATGGTACACGTGCATAGCGTACTTCAGCAAAAAACATGTTCAACAAAGTCATGTTCAGCACAACATCTGTTTAATATCGACATGTGCTAATACGTCAACACAATTCGAAATAGCGGTAAGGAGTAGACGGCCACCTCGTGCTTCTAAATATTTGTCTTTGCTCAAATCTTCGACCGCGAAGTGAAGTTACAAGTGGTGCATTAGGTTGGTGAGATCATTTGGAACAATTGCTAAAATTTTGTTTAACAAATCTTAATTTTAGAGGACTTATTTCGCCAGCTCGCATGTTGACTGGACCTGTTGATTATCACTTGGAATTTTCGTTCCGAACGTCACTAAAAATTGGTCTTCATTCTCGTGTGTGGCGACAGAAGTCTGCTATAATGATATTGCATATTTCAATACCAGTGTGCAAGCCGGACAAGCTAGTGACTTTATTCATGAGTCCATTAAGTGAATAGAAAGTGTAAACACGCAGACCCATTCAATTCTCAGCATATCGTGCACCACGATTGTCTTTTTGGAGTCCGCAATCAATGCAGCTGCACTCAGTGAACGCAAATGCACCTAAACTTAGTTGTGACACTTGAAACTATTTGTTTTTTTGTGATAACAGCATCGGATCTGTGTACATAAGTGATCTTTCATTATCAAGATATATAATATTTCTTCACAAAATAGCTTTGTCCTCCACAGCACCGATCGACCAACCATCATCAGCATGGACGCAATTCAATCTAATGATAATACTGACACACATTCTTGCGGGATTTTTTTTATTTATTTCTGCTATAGCGCTATACCTACTATACCGACATAGCCTTGTATGTGAAACACAATTCGAAATGACAGTCAAGAGTAGACGGCGACCACGTCCTTCGAAGTATTTACTTTTGCTTAAATCTTTCAACACGAAGTGAAATGAAAAGTGGTGTAGCAGGTTTGTGTGTCTTTCGATCACTTCGAAAAACTGTTATAGTTTTGTTAAATAAATCTCAAATTTAAGGTTCTCATTTTGCGGCCTCGCATATCGAGATGACCTATTGATTATCACGTGGAATTTTCCGTCGGAAGGACAGTGCACATTGATCTTCAATCGCAAGTTTATGGACACAAGTCGGCTGTATTAAATGTTACATATTTAAATAACAGTGCGCAAGCCGAGAAGGCCACTGAAATTGGTTATGAGTCCATCAAGTGAACATGAAGTGTAAACGCGTAGACCGATTCAATTCTGAGCATATCATGCACCACGATTGTCCTTTCAAATTCCGCACTCAACACAAGTAGATAAATCATGATCTTTCGTCATCAAAGTATAACATTTCTTCAAGCGAAAGCCCTGCTCCCCACATCACCGATCGATCACTTATTTCGCGGGCTCGCAAGTTGACATGACCTGTTGATTATCATTTGAAATTTGCCGTCGGAAAGTCAGTATACATTCATCTGAATTCTCAGGTTTGGGGCCGCAAGTCGATTATAGTGAATGCTCCGTATTTAAATAATAGTGTGCAAGCCGGGAAGGCTACTGAAATTTGTCACGAGTCTATCAAGTGAACATGGAGTGTAAAAACGCAGACCGGTTGAATTCTGAGCATATCGTGCATCAAGATTTCCTTGGTCCTTTCAAAGTCAGCATTCTGTCCCTGTCCTCCACAGCGCCGATCGACCAACCTTCGTCGACACGGGCGCAATAAATATCACGCATCACTGTATGCAGAAGTAACCTTTTTTCGAAAGCAGTTTGATTTTGTCTCTTGTTATTCAGCCATTTCATTAAGACAGTTTATCATATCTATTTACGAAATAAATTTCTAATAAATCTTGATACACCGTACATTCTACAAAACGAAGTAAAGTTGAAAGTGTGATGATAGGTTCGTGAGTCCTTCAATCTCTTCGTCCACCTGGTAAAATTCAGTTGAATAAATTTCCATTTCAAAGTACTTATTTAGCATGCTCACAAGATGCGAGAACTTGTTAAACAAAACTTGAAATCTTCACTCGGACGGTCAGTGTAAATTCACCTAACCTCCCACAATTAGAGACAGAAGTCACTCACTTTATTATTCACATTTCTAGTGTACAAAAAGTATAGACAAGCGAAACCTACAACATTCTTAGCATATCGTGTATCACCTTTGTCCTTTTCAAATCAGCACTCAATCTAGTCACATTTAAGTGAACGCAGACGTAGACTAAATCTTGTTACTTCCATTTCGAAAGTGCAAACTTCCGAAAACCAATAAATGTTCCGTGGGAATCCACCAAAATGTACACGTGAAAGTGTTTATTACGGAATATAAATGGCTACTCCTATTGATATTACCCATTTGCAATATAGTTTGTTCATATATCTAGATACGAATTCCCACTTTGTTTATTCATCCCGACTCAAATTAATTTTCAACTCAAAATCAAACAAACTCGTTCAAACCCATCACTTAAACAACCGGCAAGTAGTTTCGACTTGATTTCTAACTTTCAATGCAAGAGTATCAAGATAAACTACGTTCCTTCCGCAAACATATACCATATTATCCGCCATAGGTAAATACGTTCGAAACTAACCAATCAATCACGATTTAAACAAGATACACCTCATATGCCAACAAACGACTTTTGTACTTCTAAATAGCAGTTTCCATATAATTTCCAGCTTTTCATTATGTCATGAGCAACTTGCGAGATTCTACCACATAACGTATGGTCAACATATTAACGTGTATGGAAGAGCTAACGACAAATCATAAATATGTACATCACATTATATTCTTATTTGGCTTATTGGCTTAAGATATTCATTCAAATATTTGCCGCAACACTTCTTCCCGATTTCCTTATGCTTGAAGGTTCTTAAATGCGCTTCCGTTATCGACTCAAGTAAATTCTTTGTTAAATCTATATAACTAAATCAATTATACTTAGTTAATCAATCGATTCAAAGAACAATCTATTTAGCTCAACGAAAATCATCAAAATTTCACCTAGAAAGAGAACGACATTCTCAAGGGATCAACGTTCGGGGCAAAACTAGGCCCGCGACATCCGCCATCTGGTGAATCAGAATTTTACGACCTCAATAACATGTGCACTATGACCAGCCTTAAACACGAAGCAAAAATACAAGGTTTGGCAACTAGTTTGATCGAAATTGATGCAGCTTTTCCCGGTCCCAACGCTTATATGTTCCGGAAGCGCGTTTCGTATCTGTTTCATTTTAACATGAATCCAGTCGTGCAATCAGTAACAGCAACTAAACAGCTCTCTAACCTTCGAGAATAATGAAATGTTTTCAAATGTTTACATCCACGATGGTGATATTTAGCGTTCGTAGAAATGCTTCGGTCATTTGTTCAAGCCAATATAATGAAAACGCGAAGGAAAATATACAATGGTCAAGAAATAAGTATAAAAAACAAAAACACGCACTTATTTTCGATTCGTTCAATAACTCACTAAATCTTGCTTCATATAAACTAGTAAAGAACACGATTGCACACACCGAATGAGACGAAATGAACAATGATCGCTTCACACCTTATTCATGGAGGCTCGCAGCGCGTATTATCTTAAATTGTATCTTTTGTAGATTTCACCCATCGAAGCGCAGAATCGGGCTCGAAAAATATATGCCAAAAATACCCGAGCCCAATACATATACTCCTCACTTTCATGAATTTTAACAGCGTCAATACTTTGTAGGTAAACTAGAATAAATGTTTACAAAACTACGCAATCAGCTCCATATTCCATACATTTTTCGTGAGCACGTTTCACCGCTTTCAATATCACACTGTTCCACGTATTCTGTTTTCAGTAACTAATACAATGAGCACGGTAGTATTGATGTAATGTGTTCGTGGAAACCCTAAATCCTTCGTTTCATCGTTGTTGGGATTGTTCGTTGAAACCAAAGGGCCTCGAAGAGTCATGAGTTAACATCTACAATACCTCTTAGGGTATATGCCATTTACAACGCAAGTGAGGATCAATGCAAGTGACGCAATGGATCAATTTCCATTAGAAATTGATATTTCAAAAGTTTGATGAAGTAAACCCGATTCATAGTTTTATTAACACCATTCAAATCCAACATAGTCAAGTGAATTGAATATAAAGACCAATTGTATTTTGTGTTTTACTAGACGTTTTAGCACACAGATATTTTTCATGTCGCTATTTAATGACATGGTCTATTGTCCTTCATCAAGCATCGCTTGGTTGAAAATGGTATTGCCATTCTTCAGTCGAAAAACAAGAGGATACAAATATACATTGACGCCGATATTGCATCAATTGAACTCTATGCATGATGAAACAAAGTTATTGTTAGTGGTATGGGCGTTATAAATTACGTCTTTAGTTAATATAAAGTGAAATTAGGAAAACAATTCGAGCAATTTCCAATTTATTTCGTATCCTTATGAATTAAAAATGAAAACATTTCCTTACTTTTACAGACATAGCACACACTTGCTGCTGCTATTCGAATACGCTCTAACCATGCCTATTCAACGACAAAAAATCACTTCGCATCAATTACCCTTAGTCTAAAGTCAAATCGCCCCTATTTAATGAAACAGTAAAAGTTTATGTGACTCTTAGAAAGATTCAATCAGAATAAAAACTAGCTACTAACTACTATCTGTTATAGAAGGAGATATGGTGAGTACTTCAACTCGAAATTCACATTTATACTACATTCTTGCAAGCGATTAAGAAGTGCACAAAATCTATTCCAGACAACGAGCAGCAAATTTTTCTCCGATTTATATTTCAAGTAACGAAAATTAGTATTATAGGTGCTCCGAAACGATTTGTACTATATGTTAGTTCCAAGATCATTTCAAATGATTTGTACCATTTTGCATTTTTCATGCAAAAGTCGGTGAGCCGAGTTTGTAGCTTTTTGTCATGCTAGTATGAACCATGAAACGAGTACCGACGATGTTCTCAATTCCATTTTGATATTTATGTGAAACACACCTCAAAATGTGATGAAATGAGGCAAACACTATTGGAATTTTCGTTTACACCATTCAAATTAAATACAAACAAGCAAGTTGAATACACTTCTAAGCGACAGTACTTAGTTTGAGCACATAACGCACAGAAATTCTTTATTCAACCATTGAATACCATGATCCATTGTGTTGCATATAGCACCGGTGGAATGCAAGTAACACCTATCATCAATAGAACTGAATATACAAACTTTTCATATCATTTACATCACAACCACCACCTCTATCCACTCATACTAAATTCGAAGCAAATTTCTAATTTGTAAATGAAATCAATGCATTTTCTAGTTGATTGTGCAAACGGGTCCTGATTAAAAATACTGCTCCTCTGTCAGGGGTTTTTTTTATTGAATCCTAAAGTCTGCTTTTCAGCTGAAACATCGATACAAAATTATATGCTGAAATGATCAAATGCAACTTAGCCTACAATTTCATACTGTAGTTCAACCTGCCTTCTATTCATTCTCGGAAGGAGTATATGGCAATATATATCGCTACTTTGAACAGCCTCAAAAATAAAGTTTCTGTATTTTAATTCCGCACCCGAAAGATTGATAATAAATATGTACGGGACAAACTACTCAAACTCTGTTAACAACAATATACACAGTAATTCAAATATGATCGTTGTGCTCCCTTGCCTCTCTTTCCTGTAATCCCTTTCTTCTTCATTCAGGTAAGGAGGAATTGCGACATCTATCCATGCTTTGAACAAACTCAAAAATACATTTTCTGTAAGTCCGATCAAAACGAAAAAATGTGGAGTTGATTTACTCAATCAAATTATTTAAAAAGGGAAAAACAATTTTTGAAATGTTCATCAAATTTCCGCTTGCAGCTTCTATACCGCATCCCCTAACAATTGGGTTCAACTATAATTAAGAGCAAATACTTAAGGACACAGAGGACAAACATCATAATCATTTCAACTGTAATTGGATTTTTGAAGACTAAATTTACGCTGTTCATAGGACTCGGGCAAAATACTGCTTCTCTGTGAGGTTATTCCTTAAATCATATATGCTGCTGTTCAGCTCGAACATCTCTGCATAGGAAATTGCATCTTAGAATTATAGCATGCAGCTTAGACAATAATTGCATAACCGTACTCATAGAAATCGATTATAATTATAATGCAAAGCTGAATGAGTATCGTTTCATAAATAGCAAAAACAAATTACGTCAGATGTTGCGCAGAAAATCATTAATGCAAACATAAGGCGAAACACAGCCCATTCTGACCAAAAATCACTCCAGACCATTGAAAACAGAGCTATTAAGATGTCAATTAAAACTTTATCAAAAAAATTAACAATCATATGAATATGACCTCAATTCGATTCGAATATAATCCTCAATTCGGGAAGGAGTACCCCGCGACATATATTCCTGCTTTGAACATACTCTCAAATGTATTTTCTGTAAGTCAAATCAACATGAAAAAAATTGGAGTCGATATACTCAATCGTACCTACTCATAGTACCTGCCTTCCAACCGATTATCTAGAAATGGGAAAAATAATTTTTGAAATGTTCTCCATCATATTTCCGTGTGCAGTTCACATCCCACATCGCTTAACAAGTGGGTCGAACAATAATTTATAGAAAACGCTTAAAGGCACACAGGGCAATCTTCATAATTATTTCAACCGTGGTTGAATTTTTCAAGGACGCAACATGAAATCAGAATTCTATAAAACTGCATCAATCCGAACATCTTAACAAAATTCTGGGAAGAATTATTATTCTATCCCTTACACAAAAAGGAGAAAAATACAGAGAGTGGGAGCAAGTTTGCAAACTGGCCGCATTCGAATATAATCATTATAGATTATATAACTAGCTGCACTTAAGATTTTATCACCATCAGAAATTCACAAAAAAGTGCAGACATTCAGGGTTTATTTTCTTGTTTTCGTCATTACCCGGTATGAAGAAGTGTACGCGTAAGAGAGTAGAAGACCTAAATCAAAACTAATGAAAACGGGGAATCTACTTGAAAGGGTAGGTAATCGTACATCCAACTGAAATGACTTCCAGTTACGAATAGAATCGGTGAGAGGATTTGCATATTCTGAAACAATGTCCGAGTTTCTTGCTGGGTCTCGAACACGGCTTCAGAGGTGATGGCAAACATCTGAATATATTCAACGAGAAGTTGAATAAGCATAATTTATAAATCGAAATAACAAGTTATGTCAGTTGGTACACGGAAAATCTTGAATACAAACAAAAGACGAAAACCAACGTCACAATATCAGTCCATTCAAATGAGCAATTAAGATATTAATTAAAACCTCAAATTCTAAGCATATATACTGTTCTACAATGTGTATATATATACATGCGACAAACTACTAATTCTTTATCAAAAACACAAACAATCGTATGAATCTCCGTAATACTCAATCTTTGAAAGAGAACCCTTGACATGTATCCCTGCTTTGAACATACCCACAAATACATTTTCTGTGTGTCTACTCCACACCTGAAAAGTTGCTAACACATGCACTGACTTGAATATGACCTTTACGATCTTCAATTCGGGAAAGAGGCGCCGCGGCATATATCACTGCTTTCGATATACTTAAAAATACATTTACTGGATACCAAATCAACATGAAAATAAAGTAGGATTCAATCGTACCTTCCAAGCAGTTATCTGGAAACGGAAATAATATTTTTAAAAATGTTCTCCATCGTTTTCCCAATCGCAGCATGTATACCGCACCGTCCAACAAATGTTTCGAACGCTTCAGTGCTACTAGAATGGCTAGGAAAATAGCAGCAAGAACTCTTAAATTTAGCTCATCATAAACCAATGGTGGATAATAAATACTACTCAAATGCATATATAACCCCTCACAGCCAACAGATCAAAGTAGGTAAGCCACGCCCAGCTAAATGGCTGATAAATGTTGCATCCCGCAGTCTTGCATCCCGGATTGGTAAAAATTAGAAACGCGTTGTGAGCGGAAAATGCGAGACTGGACATAACGGTGAAACGAAAAAGAATTAAATTTAATTTAAATTTCGCACCAAACACAAACCGTTTTCCTTGCTCGGAAATAACTAATGGGGCACAGAAAACGGTGTAGAAATAATCAATTCAATATCGCTACTAGTCACCAACTACTAGCGCTCGGCAGGCATTTTGGCTGCGTAATCCAGCCCCTCTCAATAAAAATAGCTGAAAAATGGTTATTCGCACAACTGTTCCACATGTTGAACTATTACTTATACGTTAGAAGATATAAACTTCTTGCGGGAGAGGGGTCGACAATTTGGCAAATAGGAGCGGCAGTATAAGGCGATCATTGATATCACACCACCATACACTTCCCCGATATATCAAATGATGGGCGGAGAATCGAGAATGAATGGTTGGAATAATGAAGGAATGAGCGCGTCGTATCGTCTGCTAATTGATTACAGTACGCGAAAGCCAGCCCGCTATCTAATTGCTAATCTTATTTACTTCGATGTAACTATGACTTGTATATCGGATCGTTTATATAAATTTGCGATTTCTGTGCTCAAAAATGTTGAGATGCATATCATTTCGATAATTTTCGTTATTTTTGTTTCGTTATTCGCTGTATTGTTACTGTGTATATTTCGCAGTACAAATTTCCTCAACTGAAAGATTGACTTATAAGTATGAAAAGTTTATTCATTTAAATATAACGTTGTCAAAGTATGATATGAATTCGCTTTCACATTTCGCGCAAGCATAAATTTAAATATTCTGTCGTAAACTTGTCTCGTAGAAATGATTCAATGAAAAATTGATTAGGAAAATTTCATTCCAACACTTATTATATGACGACTAATAATCAACGCAATACAAATAATAGACTCAGCTCATGTAAGAAATGCGGACTGTGGGTTGTTTAATAGACAGTTAAGATTAGTAAATCAATGTTGCAATACGGCGTCCACCATTAATAATCTGTGTACTTGATTTCCTAACAGATTATAGTTTTGAATGAGAAACGTTTGAGCTTTTATTAATGTTCTAAATTAAATTTCATATGTTTGTTCATCACTGATGATAGGCGAGAAACTGAAGGGTATCCTACGAGCGACTCGGTCGACTACTTCAAGAGATACATGGATGTTTCTCTAGTTTTGGTAATCCCTGTCAGATTTACGACACCATAATAAATTGATTAGCATTCAATTCATTAAATGTGAGCCTACAGTTACCAGCATTCGTTGCAAAGATATAAAAGATTGCAAAGAGTAGCTAGTGCAAAAAAGGTATTACACATATGAAATAATATCGTGCTAGAACTTATGGAATATGTAAAAAAAATGATAGCACGTTGAAATAACAGGAGTCTTGGAGTAAATCCAAGCACGTAAAATATTTCATATACATAAATAGATAATTAAATTAGATAAGTCGTGTTTAAAATAATCTTAATATAATTTCAATGAAAATAATCAAATGTGAGTTGTGTTTAAACATTTAAATAAAATGCAAATGCTAGTGCATTATGGCAAAAATTCCGTCGATTATCCAATACAAATCATTTCGAGCAGGGTAAACAATCACATTTTTTATAGCTAGCCTTATTTTTCAAATAGCTATCACTGCTTTCCATATGCCCACAACTGCTTGTTACGGAACTGTTAAATCAGAATGTACGTTGGCGTTTTTGTCGATTCCAAATATTCAACATTTCTTAGTGATTTCATTTCAGCTAGCGTTATCTCGAAGACAGTTTTCGCTCATGTCTATAATGCAAACAAACAACAGGTTTTAGGAATGTTAGCATGGTTAAATGAAATTATAACAAGAAGTTCCAAAAATTTATCTATCATAATTCATCTTTTATGGATAAAATAAGAGTTGATTTAAGGAACAGTTCCGTCTGCTACCCTTATTAATTGAATGTTAAAAAATTTGTTGCTCTTCAAGCACTTGAGTTGGATTTTGCTTTTTTCATAAATATTATTTACCATTCAATATTGCATTAACAATTTTCATTGGTGCAAGACTTGGTAGGTTCCATATGATTTTATATGCCTTAGACAAATAACAAAAAGTATACATTGTTTTTCATAGATGTCAAGCTCTAGTTTAGTGTTTCTTAATTTAGTATTGACTTAATATGAGTCCTTAAAATATGCCAATTACTTTAATATTTATTTTCAAATATTTTGCTTTTGATCGAATTTTTTATTAACTTATATATGTCCGGCAATGGCGTGGATTGCATATGAATAAAAGCTAGAGATGTGTTTCACAGTACCTTCAGCAACTGAGACGACTGTTGTACTGTTATATGCTTTCTCCAATAGAACTGGCTAGAAGTCAATAAAAGGTTTCACTACATGAAACGCAGTGAAAAGTCACTCTTCCATGTTAATCATTTTTCGTGAGCATTTGCCTACAGATTTCACTCACAAAGTATTTTGTTTTAAGCAGCTTTTGCAAAATTGTTTGCTTATTTAAATCGAATTGTTCTTGAAAAGCTGATTAGAGAGATTGGGAGCTATTTCTTATATATTGTTTGCCTCCGACACTGGCATTGCACAAAGCTCGTTTACTTTCCGGCTGGACTAATTTAAGCGAGTCACTTGCCCATTTTTTTTTGCTATTTGGTTTGCTTTTCAAGATTATTAGATTAACTCTGGATCCTCTCGCATAACACATTTATATGCGTTTCTTACAAAGAAGGCAGCTGATCCTTTGTGTGCCTGTAGAAATATACCTATTTACAGCTATTTATATGGGAAAGCCTTTCTTCGCCAGAGTATGACCATTCCTGTTATGCTTCATGTAAGATTTATAGCTTTTTGTAAAGAAGAATGCGTTCATTTCGTTATGAAATCCTTAGTGGTTTCATCCTATGTAAAATATTTTTAGGCATTATGTAAATTTTATATAGTTTTAGGAAAATGTCGGCCATCGTTAGTTTTTATCTTAATACCTCGAGTGTAAGGTCAATGTTGTTGACAAAATCTCAATTCCGTTTCTATCTGTCTTTACTTTTGCAAGTACTAATTTATGTTTAGTTTTTTTTACTACACCTATACATTGGATGCTTATCCAGAGAACTTGTTCTTCCAACGCACTAAAGGATTTTATTAATTTACTTCTAAACAAATGGAAAACTAAACGTAATCACATCCAGAGTTTTTAATTTTATTTTATGTTCTTTTAAAGCTAATTCGAAATCACATACATGAATATCGCCGATTGTTAATCTGGTGAAATGTTTTAGAACCGAAGATGTTCCCCATATTTCGATTACTTTTAAAAATATTCGAATGAACATGGATATTTATCATTTTTGTTGAACTTTAAATTATTTGAAAACTGAAAACAATACAATTAAATTTCAAAATAGCACCATGAAATGCTATTGATTTCACTTGTACCAAATAGTATTGCCCCGGTACACTACAGAGAACGTTGCCGACATGTAGACTAATTAACATACCAATTATTAGGTAAAAATATTGATTTGTATCTGGGAAACAATTTTCTCATGAAGACAAAAATTGCACACTTGTTTTTTACAAAAATATTTTATTTAGAAAAATACTTGGCTTAATCTAATCAAAGGGAAGGTTTATTATGATTTCATTCGAGGTTTATGCAATTTTTTAGTAGTCAAATTATGTTGATGGAGTATATAATTGAGTTGTAGAAACGAGAACATTTTGGATGTTTGACTAATTTACATACTAAGTATTTAGCGTCCATCTAATCTGCACACGTTTTCGTTTACATTTTTCACACACTTGAAATTTGTAGAAAAAAATTCACTTTTAATTAATTTTATATCACTACTCGATGGAACACTCGATCGAACACTCGATGTTAATTATATGTGCTATATTTATCAATAAATTTTCTTAACTACTACACATTATTTAGCTCCGATATTAATTTTAAAGTCACTAGCCTATACACATTATATTTTTGGAAGTTTTTGAGAAAAATGCAGGCACATGTAATCTACACATGCAATGAAATAGGATTCCTATAGCACCTACACCAATTAATTGCTAGGCGGTGAATAAAGTCAGGTTATAATCACATACAATGTTTATAGCGCAAAGCATATAAAACAAGTGACGAAACAAAAATTTTATAGTTCATGTTCTAGAAGCAGTGTTCCAATAGTCTGCTATTCTGTTTCCTCTGGTTCTCAATTATCTAACAAAGCACTGTTAAAATGTTTAGCATGTTTCTTAATACACGGAAGTCATTTTGAAATTTCAATATGTGCTTGTCGTTACTACATACACAAGCGAACGCATTGGTCGCTATTGAATTTTTAGCCTTGGAATGTTTCGATAAATTTACACAGAAATTTTTTTCTACAGAAAAAAATCAATAGTAATAATTTCCATTTTGAAGTTATAATTTTATGTCTATTGTACATGTGCATGCCTTTGCGTTTAATTGTCTGCTTACATGGCAACCAGAAATTTATAGAAACTATAATGCGCTGCACAAATCGCATGAACATGCAAATATTGGTAATTAGTAGCACGATTGAATGCACACCGTTATTAGGCCAAACATTATAATCATATATGTTGAGATACCAAAAGAACATTCAACACATGCATAAGCAAACCAACTTGTTAGAATTTTTCGATAGTTGCTGGTTGCATTCAATGATCCAGTTAGCGAGTACTGGTTTTGTAAATTTGATAAGGAGCATTTGTTAGACTTTATTAATAAAAACCGTATTTGAAACTGATAGTAAACGAAAGCTCAAGTTTTTAATTCATATAGAAGGAACCTAGAAGACGCAGACTCTCTTGATATAGCACAAACTATTTTTGCCGCCTTGCACCGCCGATCCATTGAAGGTGGTAATTACTTTTGTAGATCAAGTGAACATATAGACATTTCCGACGCTACTATGCTCAACTACTTGCACTATCATAGATTATCTGCTACCAGTTAATTAGTGCCTGTTAGAAGTGTGCATTTGAATTTTTACTATGCTACGACACTATGAAAAGTATTCTTACATACCGCATTCAAATAGCTGGCATACTCGAATCATATGCCTCGCATGCAATTGGCTAAAACTCAACAGGCACAAACTCCATTCAACATATATAATATATATATATATATATATATATATATATATATATATAATGCCCAATAATGGTATGATAATTAAATTTTACACATGTGTATAAAGTGTACATATAGTATGAATAAGTGAAAACCACTGATATTTTAGCCTATCGTGTACCAATCAATTTAGTAGCAATCAATTTAGCCGCTGATGCAAACAAAACCTCGTCGTGGCGCTTTATGCTACCTTCATCATGGCATGGCATGGCATCATTTAAGTATAACATCTTTGTGCTCTGCGCAGCTTCCATCGTTTACTTCACCACAAAGTAATATTAAAAGTGTGGCATTAGTTTGAGCAGACCATGCAGCCAATCATATTACTGTCGTCATTTTGTACGACACACATTTCTATTTATTTCCGTCATATTTCGGTCAGATGTCACACGGACATTGTGTTCTTCAGCGAAAGTTACGTTCGGCGCAAAACCTGTCTGATAAAAACATGTGCCCAAACGTCAAGCACAAGTCGAATTGGCGGTGAAGTGTAGACGGCGACTACCTCGTACATGTAAGTATTCACCTCCGCCAAAATCTTTCAGCACTAAGTGTAATAAGAAGGGTCATGTTAGCTTCGGAAGTCCATCCATCACCTTGCTCTGTTGGTAAGATGTGTGAGATAAATTTACAATCGAAAGTACTAATATAGCATCATCACAGGTTGCGACGGGCTGTTGAATATCACTTGCAATTTTCGGTCGGACGATCAGTGTGAATTTACGTGGATTCCCTAAATTCGTCACACAATTCGCCTATCGTTAAAAGATTATATTTCTTATCAAGTGCCTAGCACGCCGGCTCTGCTACCAAAATTTTCCACATGTTTATAAAGTGTTCATATAGTTTCGATAAGTGAAAAGCGATTACCAAGGACATAACCAAAATACCATTTTCTTCGCGTATTTTCAAAAAAAATCATATTTATTCCACTTAATAGTGCTATCGAAAATCCTTTCCGGTTATTTCATTGCTAATAATCCTATTGTCATACATCTACACACCAAACATTTTTATTTATTTCGATCAGATGGTACACGTGCATAGCGTACTTCAGCAAAAAAACATGTTCAACAAAGTCATGTTCAGCACAACATCTGTTTAATATCGACATGTGCTAATACGTCAACACAATTCGAAATAGCGGTAAGGAGTAGACGGCCACCTCGTGCTTCTAAATATTTGTCTTTGCTCAAATCTTCGACCGCGAAGTGAAGTTACAAGTGGTGCATTAGGTTGGTGAGATCATTTGGAACAATTGCTAAAATTTTGTTTAACAAATCTTAATTTTAGAGGACTTATTTCGCCAGCTCGCATGTTGACTGGACCTGTTGATTATCACTTGGAATTTTCGTTCCGAACGTCACTAAAAATTGGTCTTCATTCTCGTGTGTGGCGACAGAAGTCTGCTATAATGATATTGCATATTTCAATACCAGTGTGCAAGCCGGACAAGCTAGTGACTTTATTCATGAGTCCATTAAGTGAATAGAAAGTGTAAACACGCAGACCCATTCAATTCTCAGCATATCGTGCACCACGATTGTCTTTTTGGAGTCCGCAATCAATGCAGCTGCACTCAGTGAACGCAAATGCACCTAAACTTAGTTGTGACACTTGAAACTATTTGTTTTTTTGTGATAACAGCATCGGATCTGTGTACATAAGTGATCTTTCATTATCAAGATATATAATATTTCTTCACAAAATAGCTTTGTCCTCCACAGCACCGATCGACCAACCATCATCAGCATGGACGCAATTCAATCTAATGATAATACTGACACACATTCTTGCGGGATTTTTTTTATTTATTTCTGCTATAGCGCTATACCTACTATACCGACATAGCCTTGTATGTGAAACACAATTCGAAATGACAGTCAAGAGTAGACGGCGACCACGTCCTTCGAAGTATTTACTTTTGCTTAAATCTTTCAACACGAAGTGAAATGAAAAGTGGTGTAGCAGGTTTGTGTGTCTTTCGATCACTTCGAAAAACTGTTATAGTTTTGTTAAATAAATCTCAAATTTAAGGTTCTCATTTTGCGGCCTCGCATATCGAGATGACCTATTGATTATCACGTGGAATTTTCCGTCGGAAGGACAGTGCACATTGATCTTCAATCCCAAGTTTATGGACACAAGTCGGCTGTAGTAAATGTTACATATTTAAATAACAGTGCGCAAGCCGAGAAGGCCACTGAAATTGGTTATGAGTCCATCAAGTGAACATGAAGTGTAAACGCGTAGACCGATTCAATTCTGAGCATATCATGCACCACGATTGTCCTTTCAAATTCCGCACTCAACACAAGTAGATAAATCATGATCTTTCGTCATCAAAGTATAACATTTCTTCAAGCGAAAGCCCTGCTCCCTACATCACCGATCGATCCCTTATTTCGCGGGCTCGCAAGTTGACATGACCTGTTGATTATCATTTGAAATTTGCCGTCGGAAAGTCAGTATACATTCATCTGAATTCTCAGGTTTGGGGCCGCAAGTCGATTATAGTGAATGTTCCGTATTTAAATAATAGTGTGCAAGCCGGGAAGGCTACTGAAATTTGTCACGAGTCTATCAAGTGAACATGGAGTGTAAAAACGCAGACCGGTTAAATTCTGAGCATATCGTGCATCAAGATTTCCTTGGTCCTTTCAAAGTCAGCATTCTGTCCCTGTCCTCCACAGCGCCGATCGACCAACCTTCGTCGACACGGGCGCAATAAATATCACGCATCACTGTATGCAGAAGTAACCTTTTTTCGAAAGCAGTTTGATTTTGTCTCTTGTTATTCAGCCATTTCATTAAGACAGTTTATCATATCTATTTACGAAATAAATTTCTAATAAATCTTGATACACCGTACATTCTACAAAACGAAGTAAAGTTGAAAGTGTGATGATAGGTTCGTGAGTCCTTCAATCTCTTCGTCCACCTGGTAAAATTCATTTGAATAAATTTCCATTTCAAAGTACTTATTTAGCATGCTCACAAGATGCGAGAACTTGTTAAACAAAACTTGAAATCTTCACTCGGACGGTCAGTGTAAATTCACCTAACCTCCCACAATTAGAGACAGAAGTCACTCAGTTTATTATTCACATTTCTAGTGTACTAAAAGTATAGACAAGCGAAACCTACAACATTCTTAGCACATCGTGTATCACCTTTGTCCTTTTCAAATCAGCACTCAATCTAGTCACATTTAAGTGAACGCAGAGGTAGACTAAATCTTGTTACTTCCATTTCGAAAGTGCAAACTTCCGAAAACCAATAAATGTTCCGTGGGAATCCACCAAAATGTACACGTGAAAGTGTTTATTATGGAATATAAATGGCTACTCCTATTGATATTACCCATTTGCAATATAGTTTGTTCATATATCTAGATACGAATTCCCACTTTGTTTATTCATCCCGACTCAAATTAATTTTCAACTCAAAATCAAACAAACTCGTTCAAACCCATCACTTAAACAACCGGCAAGTAGTTTCGACTTGATTTCTAACTTTCAATGCAAGAGTATCAAGATAAACTACGTTCCTTCCGCAAACATATACCATATTATCCGCCATAGGTAAATACGTTCGAAACTAACCAATCAATCACGATTTAAACAAGATACACCTCATATGCCAACAAACGACTTTTGTACTTCTAAATAGCAGTTTCCATATAATTTCCAGCTTTTCATTATGTCATGAGCAACTTGCGAGATTCTACCACATAACGTATGGTCAACATATTAACGTGTATGGAAGAGCTAACGACAAATCATAAATATGTACATCACATTATATTCTTATTTGGCTTATTGGCTTAAGATATTCATTCAAATATTTGCCGCAACACTTCTTCCCGATTTCTTTATGCTTGAAGGTTCTTAAATGCGCTTCCGTTATCGACTCAAGTAAATTCTTTGTTAAATCTATATAACTAAATCAATTATACTTAGTTAATCAATCGATTCAAAGAACAATCTATTTAGCTCAACGAAAATCATCAAAATTTCACCTAGAAAGAGAACGACATTCTCAAGGGATCAACGTTCGGGGCAAAACTAGGCCCGCGACATCCGCCATCTGGTGAATCAGAATTTTACGACCTCAATAACATGTGCACTATGACCAGCCTTAAACACGAAGCAAAAATACAAGGTTTGGCAACTAGTTTGATCGAAATTGATGCAGCTTTTCCCGGTCCCAACGCTTATATGTTCCGGAAGCGCGTTTCGTATCTGTTTCATTTTAACATGAATCCAGTCGTGCAATCAGTAACAGCAACTAAACAGCTCTCTAACCTTCGAGAATAATGAAATGTTTTCAAATGTTTAAATCCACGATGGTGATATTTAGCGTTCGTAGAAATGCTTCGGTCATTTGTTCAAGCCAATATAATGAAAACGCGAAGGAAAATATACAATGGTCAAGAAATAAGTATAAAAAACAAAAACACGCACTTATTTTCGCGCTTGTTTTCGATTCGTTCAATAACTCACTAAATCTTGCTTCATATAAACTAGTAAAGAACACGATTGCACACACCGAATGAGACGAAATGAACAATGATCGCTTCACACGTTATTCATGGAGGCTCGCAGCGCGTATTATCTTAAATTGTATCTTTTGTAGATTTCACCCATCGAAGCGCAGAATCGGGCTCGAAAAATATATGCCAAGAATACCCGAGCCCAATACATATACTCCTCACTTTCATGAATTTTAACAGCGTCAATACTTTGGAGGTAAACTAGAATAAATGTTTACAAAACTACGCAATCAGCTCCATATTCCATACATTTTTCGTGAGCACGTTTCACCTCTTTCAATATCACACTGTTCCACGTATTCTGTTTTCAGTAACTAATACAATGAGCACGGTAGTATTGATGTAATGTGTTCGTGGAAACCCTAAATCCTTCGTTTCATCGTTGTTGGGATTGTTCGTTGAAACCAAAGGGCCTCGAAGAGTCATGAGTTAACATCTACAATACCTCTTAAGGTATATGCCATTTACAACGCAAGTGAGCCCACGTTCAACATATATTGTTCGACGGCGCGATAATCTCGACTTGAAGGCTCTGCACGCGGTAACACCTAGCCGGGCGTAATGTGAATTTCCATTAGAAATTGATATTTCAAAAGTTTGATGAAGTAAACCCGATTCATAGTTTTATTAACACCATTCAAATCCAACATAGTCAAATGAATTGAATATAAAGACCAATTGTATTTTGTGTTTTACTAGACGTTTTAGCACACAGATATTTTTCATGTCGCTATTTAATGACATGGTCTATTGTCCTTCATCAAGCATCGCTTGGTTGAAAATGGTATTGCCATTCTTCAGTCGAAAAACAAGAGGATACAAATATGCATTGACGCCGATATTGCATCAATTGAACTCTATGCATGATGAAACAAAGTTATTGTTAGTGGTATGGGCGTTATAAATTACGTCTTTAGTTAATATAAAGTGAAATTAGGAAAACAATTCGAGCAATTTCCAATTTATTTCGTATCCTTATGAATTAAAAATGAAAACATTTCCTTACTTTTACAGACATAGCACACACTTGCTGCTGCTAATCGAATACGCTCTAACCATGCCTATTCAACGACAAAAAATCACTTCGCATCAATTACCCTTAGTCTAAAGTCAAATCGCCCCTATTTAATGAAACAGTAAAAGTTTATGTGACTCTTAGAAAGATTCAATCAGAATAAAAACTAGCTACTAACTACTATCTGTTATAGAAGGAGATATGATGAGTACTTCAACTCGAAATTCACATTTATACTACATTCTTGCAAGCGATTAAGAAGTGCACAAAATCTATTCCAGACAACGAGCAGCAAATTTTTCTCCGATTTATATTTCAAGTAACGAAAATTAGTATTATAGGTGCTCCGAAACGATTTGTACTATATGTTAGTTCCAAGATCATTTCAAATGATTTGTACCATTTTGCATTTTTCATGCAAAAGTCGGTGAGCCGAGTTTGTAGCTTTTTGTCATGCTAGTATGAACCATGAAACGAGTACCGACGATGTTCTCAATTCCATTTTGATATTTATGTGAAACACACCTCAAAATGTGATGAAATGAGGCAAACACTATTGGAATTTTCGTTTACACCATTCAAATTAAATACAAACAAGCAAGTTGAATACACTTCTAAGCGACAGTACTTAGTTTGAGCACATAACGCACAGAAATTCTTTATTCAACCATTGAATACCATGATCCATTGTGTTGCATATAGCACCGGTGGAATGCAAGTAACACCTATCATCAATAGAACTGAATATACAAACTTTTCATATCATTTACATCACAACCACCACCTCTATCCACTCATACTAAATTCGAAGCAAATTTCTAATTTGTAAATGAAATCAATGCATTTTCTAGTTGATTGTGCAAACGGGTCCTGATTAAAAATACTGCTCCTCTGTCAGGGTTTTTTTTTATTGAATCCTAAAGTCTGCTTTTCAGCTGAAACATCGATACAAAATTATATGCTGAAATGATCAAATGCAACTTAGCCTACAATTTCATACTGTAGTTCAACCTGCCTTCTATTCATTCTCGGAAGGAGTATATGGCAATATATATCGCTACTTTGAACAGCCTCAAAAATAAAGTTTCTGTATTTTAATTCCGCACCCGAAAGATTGATAATAAATATGTACGGGACAAACTACTCAAACTCTGTTAACAACAATATACACAGTAATTTAAATATGATCGTTGTGCTCCCTCGCCTCTCTTTCCTGTAATCCCTTTCTTCTTCATTCAGGTAAGGAGGAATTGCGACATCTATCCATGCTTTGAACAAACTCAAAAATACATTTTCTGTAAGTCCGATCAAAACGAAAAAATGTGGAGTTGATTTACTCAATCAAATTATTTAAAAAGGGAAAAACAATTTTTGAAATGTTCATCAAATTTCCGCTTGCAGCTTCTATACCGCATCCCCTAACAATTGGGTTCAACTATAATTAAGAGCAAATACTTAAGGACACAGAGGACAAACATCATAATCATTTCAACTGTAATTGGATTTTTGAAGACTAAATTTACGCTGTTCATAGGACTCGGGCAAAATACTGCTTCTCTGTGAGGTTATTCCTTAAATCATATATGCTGCTGTTCAGCTCGAACATCTCTGCATAGGAAATTGCATCTTAGAATTATAGCATGCAGCTTAGACAATAATTGCATAACCGTACTCATAGAAATCGATTATAATTATAATGCAAAGCTGAATGAGTATCGTTTCATAAATAGCAAAAACAAATTACGTCAGATGTTGCGCAGAAAATCATTAATGCAAACATAAGGCGAAACACAGCCCATTCTGACCAAAAATCACTCCAGACCATTGAAAACAGAGCTATTAAGATGTCAATTAAAACTTTATCAAAAAAATTAACAATCATATGAATATGACCTCAATTCGATTCGAATATAATCCTCAATTCGGGAAGGAGTACCCCGCGACATATATTCCTGCTTTGAACATACTCTCAAATGTATTTTCTGTAAGTCAAATCAACATGAAAAAAATTGGAGTCGATATACTCAATCGTACCTACTCATAGTACCTGCCTTCCAACCGATTATCTAGAAATGGGAAAAATAATTTTTGAAATGTTCTCCATCATATTTCCGTGTGCAGTTCACATCCCACATCGCTTAACAAGTGGGTCGAACAATAATTTATAGAAAACGCTTAAAGGCACACAGGGCAATCTTCATAATTATTTCAACCGTGGTTGAATTTTTCAAGGACGCAACATGAAATCAGAATTCTATAAAACTGCATCAATCCGAACATCTTAACAAAATTCTGGGAAGAATTATTATTCTATCCCTTACACAAAAAGGAGAAAAATACAGAGAGTGGGAGCAAGTTTGCAAACTGGCCGCATTCGAATATAATCATTATAGATTATATAACTAGCTGCACTTAAGATTTTATCACCATCAGAAATTCACAAAAAAGTGCAGACATTCAGGGTTTATTTTCTTGTTTTCGTCATTACCCGGTATGAAGAAGTGTACGCGTAAGAGAGTAGAAGACCTAAATCAAAACTAATGAAAACGGGGAATCTACTTGAAAGGGTAGGTAATCGTACATCCAACTGAAATGACTTCCAGTTACGAATAGAATCGGTGAGAGGATTTGCATATTCTGAAACAATGTCCGAGTTTCTTGCTGGGTCTCGAACACGGCTTCAGAGGTGATGGCAAACATCTGAATATATTCAACGAGAAGTTGAATAAGCATAATTTATAAATCGAAATAACAAGTTATGTCAGTTGGTACACGGAAAATCTTGAATACAAACAAAAGACGAAAACCAACGTCACAATATCAGTCCATTCAAATGAGCAATTAAGATATTAATTAAAACCTCAAATTCTAAGCATATATACTGTTCTACAATGTGTATATATATACATGCGACAAACTACTAATTCTTTATCAAAAACACAAACAATCGTATGAATCTCCGTAATACTCAATCTTTGAAAGAGAACCCTTGACATGTATCCCTGCTTTGAACATACCCACAAATACATTTTCTGTGTGTCTACTCCACACCTGAAAAGTTGCTAACACATGCACTGACTTGAATATGACCTTTACGATCTTCAATTCGGGAAAGAGGCGCCGCGGCATATATCACTGCTTTCGATATACTTAAAAATACATTTACTGGATACCAAATCAACATGAAAATAAAGTAGGATTCAATCGTACCTTCCAAGCAGTTATCTGGAAACGGAAATAATATTTTTAAAAATGTTCTCCATCGTTTTCCCAATCGCAGCATGTATACCGCACCGTCCAACAAATGTTTCGAACGCTTCAGTGCTACTAGAATGGCTAGGAAAATAGCAGCAAGAACTCTTAAATTTAGCTCATCATAAACCAATGGTGGATAATAAATACTACTCAAATGCATATATAACCCCTCACAGCCAACAGATCAAAGTAGGTAAGCCACGCCCAGCTAAATGGCTGATAAATGTTGCATCCCGCAGTCTTGCATCCCGGATTGGTAAAAATTAGAAACGCGTTGTGAGCGGAAAATGCGAGACTGGACATAACGGTGAAACGAAAAAGAATTAAATTTAATTTAAATTTCGCACCAAACACAAACCGTTTTCCTTGCTCGGAAATAACTAATGGGGCACAGAAAACGGTGTAGAAATAATCAATTCAATATCGCTACTAGTCACCAACTACTAGCGCTCGGCAGGCATTTTGGCTGCGTAATCCAGCCCCTCTCAATAAAAATAGCTGAAAAATGGTTATTCGCACAACTGTTCCACATGTTGAACTATTACTTATACGTTAGAAGATATAAACTTCTTGCGGGAGAGGGGTCGACAATTTGGCAAATAGGAGCGGCAGTATAAGGCGATCATTGATATCACACCACCATACACTTCCCCGATATATCAAATGATGGGCGGAGAATCGAGAATGAATGGTTGGAATAATGAAGGAATGAGCGCGTCGTATCGTCTGCTAATTGATTACAGTACGCGAAAGCCAGCCCGCTATCTAATTGCTAATCTTATTTACTTCGATGTAACTATGACTTGTATATCGGATCGTTTATATAAATTTGCGATTTCTGTGCTCAAAAATGTTGAGATGCATATCATTTCGATAATTTTCGTTATTTTTGTTTCGTTATTCGCTGTATTGTTACTGTGTATATTTCGCAGTACAAATTTCCTCAACTGAAAGATTGACTTATAAGTATGAAAAGTTTATTCATTTAAATATAACGTTGTCAAAGTATGATATGAATTCGCTTTCACATTTCGCGCAAGCATAAATTTAAATATTCTGTCGTAAACTTGTCTCGTAGAAATGATTCAATGAAAAATTGATTAGGAAAATTTCATTCCAACACTTATTATATGACGACTAATAATCAACGCAATACAAATAATAGACTCAGCTCATGTAAGAAATGCGGACTGTGGGTTGTTTAATAGACAGTTAAGATTAGTAAATCAATGTTGCAATACGGCGTCCACCATTAATAATCTGTGTACTTGATTTCCTAACAGATTATAGTTTTGAATGAGAAACGTTTGAGCTTTTATTAATGTTCTAAATTAAATTTCATATGTTTGTTCATCACTGATGATAGGCGAGAAACTGAAGGGTATCCTACGAGCGACTCGGTCGACTACTTCAAGAGATACATGGATGTTTCTCTAGTTTTGGTAATCCCTGTCAGATTTACGACACCATAATAAATTGATTAGCATTCAATTCATTAAATGTGAGCCTACAGTTACCAGCATTCGTTGCAAAGATATAAAAGATTGCAAAGAGTAGCTAGTGCAAAAAAGGTATTACACATATGAAATAATATCGTGCTAGAACTTATGGAATATGTAAAAAAAATGATAGCACGTTGAAATAACAGGAGTCTTGGAGTAAATCCAAGCACGTAAAATATTTCATATACATAAATAGATAATTAAATTAGATAAGTCGTGTTTAAAATAATCTTAATATAATTTCAATGAAAATAATCAAATGTGAGTTGTGTTTAAACATTTAAATAAAATGCAAATGCTAGTGCATTATGGCAAAAATTCCGTCGATTATCCAATACAAATCATTTCGAGCAGGGTAAACAATCACATTTTTTATAGCTAGCCTTATTTTTCAAATAGCTATCACTGCTTTCCATATGCCCACAACTGCTTGTTACGGAACTGTTAAATCAGAATGTACGTTGGCGTTTTTGTCGATTCCAAATATTCAACATTTCTTAGTGATTTCATTTCAGCTAGCGTTATCTCGAAGACAGTTTTCGCTCATGTCTATAATGCAAACAAACAACAGGTTTTAGGAATGTTAGCATGGTTAAATGAAATTATAACAAGAAGTTCCAAAAATTTATCTATCATAATTCATCTTTTATGGATAAAATAAGAGTTGATTTAAGGAACAGTTCCGTCTGCTACCCTTATTAATTGAATGTTAAAAAATTTGTTGCTCTTCAAGCACTTGAGTTGGATTTTGCTTTTTTCATAAATATTATTTACCATTCAATATTGCATTAACAATTTTCATTGGTGCAAGACTTGGTAGGTTCCATATGATTTTATATGCCTTAGACAAATAACAAAAAGTATACATTGTTTTTCATAGATGTCAAGCTCTAGTTTAGTGTTTCTTAATTTAGTATTGACTTAATATGAGTCCTTAAAATATGCCAATTACTTTAATATTTATTTTCAAATATTTTGCTTTTGATCGAATTTTTTATTAACTTATATATGTCCGGCAATGGCGTGGATTGCATATGAATAAAAGCTAGAGATGTGTTTCACAGTACCTTCAGCAACTGAGACGACTGTTGTACTGTTATATGCTTTCTCCAATAGAACTGGCTAGAAGTCAATAAAAGGTTTCACTACATGAAACGCAGTGAAAAGTCACTCTTCCATGTTAATCATTTTTCGTGAGCATTTGCCTACAGATTTCACTCACAAAGTATTTTGTTTTAAGCAGCTTTTGCAAAATTGTTTGCTTATTTAAATCGAATTGTTCTTGAAAAGCTGATTAGAGAGATTGGGAGCTATTTCTTATATATTGTTTGCCTCCGACACTGGCATTGCACAAAGCTCGTTTACTTTCCGGCTGGACTAATTTAAGCGAGTCACTTGCCCATTTTTTTTTGCTATTTGGTTTGCTTTTCAAGATTATTAGATTAACTCTGGATCCTCTCGCATAACACATTTATATGCGTTTCTTACAAAGAAGGCAGCTGATCCTTTGTGTGCCTGTAGAAATATACCTATTTACAGCTATTTATATGGGAAAGCCTTTCTTCGCCAGAGTATGACCATTCCTGTTATGCTTCATGTAAGATTTATAGCTTTTTGTAAAGAAGAATGCGTTCATTTCGTTATGAAATCCTTAGTGGTTTCATCCTATGTAAAATATTTTTAGGCATTATGTAAATTTTATATAGTTTTAGGAAAATGTCGGCCATCGTTAGTTTTTATCTTAATACCTCGAGTGTAAGGTCAATGTTGTTGACAAAATCTCAATTCCGTTTCTATCTGTCTTTACTTTTGCAAGTACTAATTTATGTTTAGTTTTTTTTACTACACCTATACATTGGATGCTTATCCAGAGAACTTGTTCTTCCAACGCACTAAAGGATTTTATTAATTTACTTCTAAACAAATGGAAAACTAAACGTAATCACATCCAGAGTTTTTAATTTTATTTTATGTTCTTTTAAAGCTAATTCGAAATCACATACATGAATATCGCCGATTGTTAATCTGGTGAAATGTTTTAGAACCGAAGATGTTCCCCATATTTCGATTACTTTTAAAAATATTCGAATGAACATGGATATTTATCATTTTTGTTGAACTTTAAATTATTTGAAAACTGAAAACAATACAATTAAATTTCAAAATAGCACCATGAAATGCTATTGATTTCACTTGTACCAAATAGTATTGCCCCGGTACACTACAGAGAACGTTGCCGACATGTAGACTAATTAACATACCAATTATTAGGTAAAAATATTGATTTGTATCTGGGAAACAATTTTCTCATGAAGACAAAAATTGCACACTTGTTTTTTACAAAAATATTTTATTTAGAAAAATACTTGGCTTAATCTAATCAAAGGGAAGGTTTATTATGATTTCATTCGAGGTTTATGCAATTTTTTAGTAGTCAAATTATGTTGATGGAGTATATAATTGAGTTGTAGAAACGAGAACATTTTGGATGTTTGACTAATTTACATACTAAGTATTTAGCGTCCATCTAATCTGCACACGTTTTCGTTTACATTTTTCACACACTTGAAATTTGTAGAAAAAAATTCACTTTTAATTAATTTTATATCACTACTCGATGGAACACTCGATCGAACACTCGATGTTAATTATATGTGCTATATTTATCAATAAATTTTCTTAACTACTACACATTATTTAGCTCCGATATTAATTTTAAAGTCACTAGCCTATACACATTATATTTTTGGAAGTTTTTGAGAAAAATGCAGGCACATGTAATCTACACATGCAATGAAATAGGATTCCTATAGCACCTACACCAATTAATTGCTAGGCGGTGAATAAAGTCAGGTTATAATCACATACAATGTTTATAGCGCAAAGCATATAAAACAAGTGACGAAACAAAAATTTTATAGTTCATGTTCTAGAAGCAGTGTTCCAATAGTCTGCTATTCTGTTTCCTCTGGTTCTCAATTATCTAACAAAGCACTGTTAAAATGTTTAGCATGTTTCTTAATACACGGAAGTCATTTTGAAATTTCAATATGTGCTTGTCGTTACTACATACACAAGCGAACGCATTGGTCGCTATTGAATTTTTAGCCTTGGAATGTTTCGATAAATTTACACAGAAATTTTTTTCTACAGAAAAAAATCAATAGTAATAATTTCCATTTTGAAGTTATAATTTTATGTCTATTGTACATGTGCATGCCTTTGCGTTTAATTGTCTGCTTACATGGCAACCAGAAATTTATAGAAACTATAATGCGCTGCACAAATCGCATGAACATGCAAATATTGGTAATTAGTAGCACGATTGAATGCACACCGTTATTAGGCCAAACATTATAATCATATATGTTGAGATACCAAAAGAACATTCAACACATGCATAAGCAAACCAACTTGTTAGAATTTTTCGATAGTTGCTGGTTGCATTCAATGATCCAGTTAGCGAGTACTGGTTTTGTAAATTTGATAAGGAGCATTTGTTAGACTTTATTAATAAAAACCGTATTTGAAACTGATAGTAAACGAAAGCTCAAGTTTTTAATTCATATAGAAGGAACCTAGAAGACGCAGACTCTCTTGATATAGCACAAACTATTTTTGCCGCCTTGCACCGCCGATCCATTGAAGGTGGTAATTACTTTTGTAGATCAAGTGAACATATAGACATTTCCGACGCTACTATGCTCAACTACTTGCACTATCATAGATTATCTGCTACCAGTTAATTAGTGCCTGTTAGAAGTGTGCATTTGAATTTTTACTATGCTACGACACTATGAAAAGTATTCTTACATACCGCATTCAAATAGCTGGCATACTCGAATCATATGCCTCGCATGCAATTGGCTAAAACTCAACAGGCACAAACTCCATTCAACATATATAATATATATATATATATATATATATATATATATATATATAATGCCCAATAATGGTATGATAATTAAATTTTACACATGTGTATAAAGTGTACATATAGTATGAATAAGTGAAAACCACTGATATTTTAGCCTATCGTGTACCAATCAATTTAGTAGCAATCAATTTAGCCGCTGATGCAAACAAAACCTCGTCGTGGCGCTTTATGCTACCTTCATCATGGCATGGCATGGCATCATTTAAGTATAACATCTTTGTGCTCTGCGCAGCTTCCATCGTTTACTTCACCACAAAGTAATATTAAAAGTGTGGCATTAGTTTGAGCAGACCATGCAGCCAATCATATTACTGTCGTCATTTTGTACGACACACATTTCTATTTATTTCCGTCATATTTCGGTCAGATGTCACACGGACATTGTGTTCTTCAGCGAAAGTTACGTTCGGCGCAAAACCTGTCTGATAAAAACATGTGCCCAAACGTCAAGCACAAGTCGAATTGGCGGTGAAGTGTAGACGGCGACTACCTCGTACATGTAAGTATTCACCTCCGCCAAAATCTTTCAGCACTAAGTGTAATAAGAAGGGTCATGTTAGCTTCGGAAGTCCATCCATCACCTTGCTCTGTTGGTAAGATGTGTGAGATAAATTTACAATCGAAAGTACTAATATAGCATCATCACAGGTTGCGACGGGCTGTTGAATATCACTTGCAATTTTCGGTCGGACGATCAGTGTGAATTTACGTGGATTCCCTAAATTCGTCACACAATTCGCCTATCGTTAAAAGATTATATTTCTTATCAAGTGCCTAGCACGCCGGCTCTGCTACCAAAATTTTCCACATGTTTATAAAGTGTTCATATAGTTTCGATAAGTGAAAAGCGATTACCAAGGACATAACCAAAATACCATTTTCTTCGCGTATTTTCAAAAAAAATCATATTTATTCCACTTAATAGTGCTATCGAAAATCCTTTCCGGTTATTTCATTGCTAATAATCCTATTGTCATACATCTACACACCAAACATTTTTATTTATTTCGATCAGATGGTACACGTGCATAGCGTACTTCAGCAAAAAAACATGTTCAACAAAGTCATGTTCAGCACAACATCTGTTTAATATCGACATGTGCTAATACGTCAACACAATTCGAAATAGCGGTAAGGAGTAGACGGCCACCTCGTGCTTCTAAATATTTGTCTTTGCTCAAATCTTCGACCGCGAAGTGAAGTTACAAGTGGTGCATTAGGTTGGTGAGATCATTTGGAACAATTGCTAAAATTTTGTTTAACAAATCTTAATTTTAGAGGACTTATTTCGCCAGCTCGCATGTTGACTGGACCTGTTGATTATCACTTGGAATTTTCGTTCCGAACGTCACTAAAAATTGGTCTTCATTCTCGTGTGTGGCGACAGAAGTCTGCTATAATGATATTGCATATTTCAATACCAGTGTGCAAGCCGGACAAGCTAGTGACTTTATTCATGAGTCCATTAAGTGAATAGAAAGTGTAAACACGCAGACCCATTCAATTCTCAGCATATCGTGCACCACGATTGTCTTTTTGGAGTCCGCAATCAATGCAGCTGCACTCAGTGAACGCAAATGCACCTAAACTTAGTTGTGACACTTGAAACTATTTGTTTTTTTGTGATAACAGCATCGGATCTGTGTACATAAGTGATCTTTCATTATCAAGATATATAATATTTCTTCACAAAATAGCTTTGTCCTCCACAGCACCGATCGACCAACCATCATCAGCATGGACGCAATTCAATCTAATGATAATACTGACACACATTCTTGCGGGATTTTTTTTATTTATTTCTGCTATAGCGCTATACCTACTATACCGACATAGCCTTGTATGTGAAACACAATTCGAAATGACAGTCAAGAGTAGACGGCGACCACGTCCTTCGAAGTATTTACTTTTGCTTAAATCTTTCAACACGAAGTGAAATGAAAAGTGGTGTAGCAGGTTTGTGTGTCTTTCGATCACTTCGAAAAACTGTTATAGTTTTGTTAAATAAATCTCAAATTTAAGGTTCTCATTTTGCGGCCTCGCATATCGAGATGACCTATTGATTATCACGTGGAATTTTCCGTCGGAAGGACAGTGCACATTGATCTTCAATCCCAAGTTTATGGACACAAGTCGGCTGTAGTAAATGTTACATATTTAAATAACAGTGCGCAAGCCGAGAAGGCCACTGAAATTGGTTATGAGTCCATCAAGTGAACATGAAGTGTAAACGCGTAGACCGATTCAATTCTGAGCATATCATGCACCACGATTGTCCTTTCAAATTCCGCACTCAACACAAGTAGATAAATCATGATCTTTCGTCATCAAAGTATAACATTTCTTCAAGCGAAAGCCCTGCTCCCCACATCACCGATCGATCCCTTATTTCGCGGGCTCGCAAGTTGACATGACCTGTTGATTATCATTTGAAATTTGCCGTCGGAAAGTCAGTATACATTCATCTGAATTCTCAGGTTTGGGGCCGCAAGTCGATTATAGTGAATGTTCCGTATTTAAATAATAGTGTGCAAGCCGGGAAGGCTACTGAAATTTGTCACGAGTCTATCAAGTGAACATGGAGTGTAAAAACGCAGACCGGTTAAATTCTGAGCATATCGTGCATCAAGATTTCCTTGGTCCTTTCAAAGTCAGCATTCTGTCCCTGTCCTCCACAGCGCCGATCGACCAACCTTCGTCGACACGGGCGCAATAAATATCACGCATCACTGTATGCAGAAGTAACCTTTTTTCGAAAGCAGTTTGATTTTGTCTCTTGTTATTCAGCCATTTCATTAAGACAGTTTATCATATCTATTTACGAAATAAATTTCTAATAAATCTTGATACACCGTACATTCTACAAAACGAAGTAAAGTTGAAAGTGTGATGATAGGTTCGTGAGTCCTTCAATCTCTTCGTCCACCTGGTAAAATTCAGTTGAATAAATTTCCATTTCAAAGTACTTATTTAGCATGCTCACAAGATGCGAGAACTTGTTAAACAAAACTTGAAATCTTCACTCGGACGGTCAGTGTAAATTCATCTAACCTCCCACAATTAGAGACAGAAGTCACTCAGTTTATTATTCACATTTCTAGTGTACAAAAAGTATAGACAAGCGAAACCTACAACATTCTTAGCACATCGTGTATCACCTTTGTCCTTTTCAAATCAGCACTCAATCTAGTCACATTTAAGTGAACGCAGAGGTAGACTAAATCTTGTTACTTCCATTTCGAAAGTGCAAACTTCCGAAAACCAATAAATGTTCCGTGGGAATCCACCAAAATGTACACGTGAAAGTGTTTATTACGGAATATAAATGGCTACTCCTATTGATATTACCCATTTGCAATATAGTTTGTTCATATATCTAGATACGAATTCCCACTTTGTTTATTCATCCCGACTCAAATTAATTTTCAACTCAAAATCAAACAAACTCGTTCAAACCCATCACTTAAACAACCGGCAAGTAGTTTCGACTTGATTTCTAACTTTCAATGCAAGAGTATCAAGATAAACTACGTTCCTTCCGCAAACATATACCATATTATCCGCCATAGGTAAATACGTTCGAAACTAACCAATCAATCACGATTTAAACAAGATACACCTCATATGCCAACAAACGACTTTTGTACTTCTAAATAGCAGTTTCCATATAATTTCCAGCTTTTCATTATGTCATGAGCAACTTGCGAGATTCTACCACATAACGTATGGTCAACATATTAACGTGTATGGAAGAGCTAACGACAAATCATAAATATGTACATCACATTATATTCTTATTTGGCTTATTGGCTTAAGATATTCATTCAAATATTTGCCGCAACACTTCTTCCCGATTTCTTTATGCTTGAAGGTTCTTAAATGCGCTTCCGTTATCGACTCAAGTAAATTCTTTGTTAAATCTATATAACTAAATCAATTATACTTAGTTAATCAATCGATTCAAAGAACAATCTATTTAGCTCAACGAAAATCATCAAAATTTCACCTAGAAAGAGAACGACATTCTCAAGGGATCAACGTTCGGGGCAAAACTAGGCCCGCGACATCCGCCATCTGGTGAATCAGAATTTTACGACCTCAATAACATGTGCACTATGACCAGCCTTAAACACGAAGCAAAAATACAAGGTTTGGCAACTAGTTTGATCGAAATTGATGCAGCTTTTCCCGGTCCCAACGCTTATATGTTCCGGAAGCGCGTTTCGTATCTGTTTCATTTTAACATGAATCCAGTCGTGCAATCAGTAACAGCAACTAAACAGCTCTCTAACCTTCGAGAATAATGAAATGTTTTCAAATGTTTAAATCCACGATGGTGATATTTAGCGTTCGTAGAAATGCTTCGGTCATTTGTTCAAGCCAATATAATGAAAACGCGAAGGAAAATATACAATGGTCAAGAAATAAGTATAAAAAACAAAAACACGCACTTATTTTCGCGCTTGTTTTCGATTCGTTCAATAACTCACTAAATCTTGCTTCATATAAACTAGTAAAGAACACGATTGCACACACCGAATGAGACGAAATGAACAATGATCGCTTCACACGTTATTCATGGAGGCTCGCAGCGCGTATTATCTTAAATTGTATCTTTTGTAGATTTCACCCATCGAAGCGCAGAATCGGGCTCGAAAAATATATGCCAAGAATACCCGAGCCCAATACATATACTCCTCACTTTCATGAATTTTAACAGCGTCAATACTTTGGAGGTAAACTAGAATAAATGTTTACAAAACTACGCAATCAGCTCCATATTCCATACATTTTTCGTGAGCACGTTTCACCTCTTTCAATATCACACTGTTCCACGTATTCTGTTTTCAGTAACTAATACAATGAGCACGGTAGTATTGATGTAATGTGTTCGTGGAAACCCTAAATCCTTCGTTTCATCGTTGTTGGGATTGTTCGTTGAAACCAAAGGGCCTCGAAGAGTCATGAGTTAACATCTACAATACCTCTTAAGGTATATGCCATTTACAACGCAAGTGAGCCCACGTTCAACATATATTGTTCGACGGCGCGATAATCTCGACTTGAAGGCTCTGCACGCGGTAACACCTAGCCGGGCGTAATGTGAATTTCCATTAGAAATTGATATTTCAAAAGTTTGATGAAGTAAACCCGATTCATAGTTTTATTAACACCATTCAAATCCAACATAGTCAAATGAATTGAATATAAAGACCAATTGTATTTTGTGTTTTACTAGACGTTTTAGCACACAGATATTTTTCATGTCGCTATTTAATGACATGGTCTATTGTCCTTCATCAAGCATCGCTTGGTTGAAAATGGTATTGCCATTCTTCAGTCGAAAAACAAGAGGATACAAATATGCATTGACGCCGATATTGCATCAATTGAACTCTATGCATGATGAAACAAAGTTATTGTTAGTGGTATGGGCGTTATAAATTACGTCTTTAGTTAATATAAAGTGAAATTAGGAAAACAATTCGAGCAATTTCCAATTTATTTCGTATCCTTATGAATTAAAAATGAAAACATTTCCTTACTTTTACAGACATAGCACACACTTGCTGCTGCTAATCGAATACGCTCTAACCATGCCTATTCAACGACAAAAAATCACTTCGCATCAATTACCCTTAGTCTAAAGTCAAATCGCCCCTATTTAATGAAACAGTAAAAGTTTATGTGACTCTTAGAAAGATTCAATCAGAATAAAAACTAGCTACTAACTACTATCTGTTATAGAAGGAGATATGATGAGTACTTCAACTCGAAATTCACATTTATACTACATTCTTGCAAGCGATTAAGAAGTGCACAAAATCTATTCCAGACAACGAGCAGCAAATTTTTCTCCGATTTATATTTCAAGTAACGAAAATTAGTATTATAGGTGCTCCGAAACGATTTGTACTATATGTTAGTTCCAAGATCATTTCAAATGATTTGTACCATTTTGCATTTTTCATGCAAAAGTCGGTGAGCCGAGTTTGTAGCTTTTTGTCATGCTAGTATGAACCATGAAACGAGTACCGACGATGTTCTCAATTCCATTTTGATATTTATGTGAAACACACCTCAAAATGTGATGAAATGAGGCAAACACTATTGGAATTTTCGTTTACACCATTCAAATTAAATACAAACAAGCAAGTTGAATACACTTCTAAGCGACAGTACTTAGTTTGAGCACATAACGCACAGAAATTCTTTATTCAACCATTGAATACCATGATCCATTGTGTTGCATATAGCACCGGTGGAATGCAAGTAACACCTATCATCAATAGAACTGAATATACAAACTTTTCATATCATTTACATCACAACCACCACCTCTATCCACTCATACTAAATTCGAAGCAAATTTCTAATTTGTAAATGAAATCAATGCATTTTCTAGTTGATTGTGCAAACGGGTCCTGATTAAAAATACTGCTCCTCTGTCAGGGTTTTTTTTTATTGAATCCTAAAGTCTGCTTTTCAGCTGAAACATCGATACAAAATTATATGCTGAAATGATCAAATGCAACTTAGCCTACAATTTCATACTGTAGTTCAACCTGCCTTCTATTCATTCTCGGAAGGAGTATATGGCAATATATATCGCTACTTTGAACAGCCTCAAAAATAAAGTTTCTGTATTTTAATTCCGCACCCGAAAGATTGATAATAAATATGTACGGGACAAACTACTCAAACTCTGTTAACAACAATATACACAGTAATTTAAATATGATCGTTGTGCTCCCTCGCCTCTCTTTCCTGTAATCCCTTTCTTCTTCATTCAGGTAAGGAGGAATTGCGACATCTATCCATGCTTTGAACAAACTCAAAAATACATTTTCTGTAAGTCCGATCAAAACGAAAAAATGTGGAGTTGATTTACTCAATCAAATTATTTAAAAAGGGAAAAACAATTTTTGAAATGTTCATCAAATTTCCGCTTGCAGCTTCTATACCGCATCCCCTAACAATTGGGTTCAACTATAATTAAGAGCAAATACTTAAGGACACAGAGGACAAACATCATAATCATTTCAACTGTAATTGGATTTTTGAAGACTAAATTTACGCTGTTCATAGGACTCGGGCAAAATACTGCTTCTCTGTGAGGTTATTCCTTAAATCATATATGCTGCTGTTCAGCTCGAACATCTCTGCATAGGAAATTGCATCTTAGAATTATAGCATGCAGCTTAGACAATAATTGCATAACCGTACTCATAGAAATCGATTATAATTATAATGCAAAGCTGAATGAGTATCGTTTCATAAATAGCAAAAACAAATTACGTCAGATGTTGCGCAGAAAATCATTAATGCAAACATAAGGCGAAACACAGCCCATTCTGACCAAAAATCACTCCAGACCATTGAAAACAGAGCTATTAAGATGTCAATTAAAACTTTATCAAAAAAATTAACAATCATATGAATATGACCTCAATTCGATTCGAATATAATCCTCAATTCGGGAAGGAGTACCCCGCGACATATATTCCTGCTTTGAACATACTCTCAAATGTATTTTCTGTAAGTCAAATCAACATGAAAAAAATTGGAGTCGATATACTCAATCGTACCTACTCATAGTACCTGCCTTCCAACCGATTATCTAGAAATGGGAAAAATAATTTTTGAAATGTTCTCCATCATATTTCCGTGTGCAGTTCACATCCCACATCGCTTAACAAGTGGGTCGAACAATAATTTATAGAAAACGCTTAAAGGCACACAGGGCAATCTTCATAATTATTTCAACCGTGGTTGAATTTTTCAAGGACGCAACATGAAATCAGAATTCTATAAAACTGCATCAATCCGAACATCTTAACAAAATTCTGGGAAGAATTATTATTCTATCCCTTACACAAAAAGGAGAAAAATACAGAGAGTGGGAGCAAGTTTGCAAACTGGCCGCATTCGAATATAATCATTATAGATTATATAACTAGCTGCACTTAAGATTTTATCACCATCAGAAATTCACAAAAAAGTGCAGACATTCAGGGTTTATTTTCTTGTTTTCGTCATTACCCGGTATGAAGAAGTGTACGCGTAAGAGAGTAGAAGACCTAAATCAAAACTAATGAAAACGGGGAATCTACTTGAAAGGGTAGGTAATCGTACATCCAACTGAAATGACTTCCAGTTACGAATAGAATCGGTGAGAGGATTTGCATATTCTGAAACAATGTCCGAGTTTCTTGCTGGGTCTCGAACACGGCTTCAGAGGTGATGGCAAACATCTGAATATATTCAACGAGAAGTTGAATAAGCATAATTTATAAATCGAAATAACAAGTTATGTCAGTTGGTACACGGAAAATCTTGAATACAAACAAAAGACGAAAACCAACGTCACAATATCAGTCCATTCAAATGAGCAATTAAGATATTAATTAAAACCTCAAATTCTAAGCATATATACTGTTCTACAATGTGTATATATATACATGCGACAAACTACTAATTCTTTATCAAAAACACAAACAATCGTATGAATCTCCGTAATACTCAATCTTTGAAAGAGAACCCTTGACATGTATCCCTGCTTTGAACATACCCACAAATACATTTTCTGTGTGTCTACTCCACACCTGAAAAGTTGCTAACACATGCACTGACTTGAATATGACCTTTACGATCTTCAATTCGGGAAAGAGGCGCCGCGGCATATATCACTGCTTTCGATATACTTAAAAATACATTTACTGGATACCAAATCAACATGAAAATAAAGTAGGATTCAATCGTACCTTCCAAGCAGTTATCTGGAAACGGAAATAATATTTTTAAAAATGTTCTCCATCGTTTTCCCAATCGCAGCATGTATACCGCACCGTCCAACAAATGTTTCGAACGCTTCAGTGCTACTAGAATGGCTAGGAAAATAGCAGCAAGAACTCTTAAATTTAGCTCATCATAAACCAATGGTGGATAATAAATACTACTCAAATGCATATATAACCCCTCACAGCCAACAGATCAAAGTAGGTAAGCCACGCCCAGCTAAATGGCTGATAAATGTTGCATCCCGCAGTCTTGCATCCCGGATTGGTAAAAATTAGAAACGCGTTGTGAGCGGAAAATGCGAGACTGGACATAACGGTGAAACGAAAAAGAATTAAATTTAATTTAAATTTCGCACCAAACACAAACCGTTTTCCTTGCTCGGAAATAACTAATGGGGCACAGAAAACGGTGTAGAAATAATCAATTCAATATCGCTACTAGTCACCAACTACTAGCGCTCGGCAGGCATTTTGGCTGCGTAATCCAGCCCCTCTCAATAAAAATAGCTGAAAAATGGTTATTCGCACAACTGTTCCACATGTTGAACTATTACTTATACGTTAGAAGATATAAACTTCTTGCGGGAGAGGGGTCGACAATTTGGCAAATAGGAGCGGCAGTATAAGGCGATCATTGATATCACACCACCATACACTTCCCCGATATATCAAATGATGGGCGGAGAATCGAGAATGAATGGTTGGAATAATGAAGGAATGAGCGCGTCGTATCGTCTGCTAATTGATTACAGTACGCGAAAGCCAGCCCGCTATCTAATTGCTAATCTTATTTACTTCGATGTAACTATGACTTGTATATCGGATCGTTTATATAAATTTGCGATTTCTGTGCTCAAAAATGTTGAGATGCATATCATTTCGATAATTTTCGTTATTTTTGTTTCGTTATTCGCTGTATTGTTACTGTGTATATTTCGCAGTACAAATTTCCTCAACTGAAAGATTGACTTATAAGTATGAAAAGTTTATTCATTTAAATATAACGTTGTCAAAGTATGATATGAATTCGCTTTCACATTTCGCGCAAGCATAAATTTAAATATTCTGTCGTAAACTTGTCTCGTAGAAATGATTCAATGAAAAATTGATTAGGAAAATTTCATTCCAACACTTATTATATGACGACTAATAATCAACGCAATACAAATAATAGACTCAGCTCATGTAAGAAATGCGGACTGTGGGTTGTTTAATAGACAGTTAAGATTAGTAAATCAATGTTGCAATACGGCGTCCACCATTAATAATCTGTGTACTTGATTTCCTAACAGATTATAGTTTTGAATGAGAAACGTTTGAGCTTTTATTAATGTTCTAAATTAAATTTCATATGTTTGTTCATCACTGATGATAGGCGAGAAACTGAAGGGTATCCTACGAGCGACTCGGTCGACTACTTCAAGAGATACATGGATGTTTCTCTAGTTTTGGTAATCCCTGTCAGATTTACGACACCATAATAAATTGATTAGCATTCAATTCATTAAATGTGAGCCTACAGTTACCAGCATTCGTTGCAAAGATATAAAAGATTGCAAAGAGTAGCTAGTGCAAAAAAGGTATTACACATATGAAATAATATCGTGCTAGAACTTATGGAATATGTAAAAAAAATGATAGCACGTTGAAATAACAGGAGTCTTGGAGTAAATCCAAGCACGTAAAATATTTCATATACATAAATAGATAATTAAATTAGATAAGTCGTGTTTAAAATAATCTTAATATAATTTCAATGAAAATAATCAAATGTGAGTTGTGTTTAAACATTTAAATAAAATGCAAATGCTAGTGCATTATGGCAAAAATTCCGTCGATTATCCAATACAAATCATTTCGAGCAGGGTAAACAATCACATTTTTTATAGCTAGCCTTATTTTTCAAATAGCTATCACTGCTTTCCATATGCCCACAACTGCTTGTTACGGAACTGTTAAATCAGAATGTACGTTGGCGTTTTTGTCGATTCCAAATATTCAACATTTCTTAGTGATTTCATTTCAGCTAGCGTTATCTCGAAGACAGTTTTCGCTCATGTCTATAATGCAAACAAACAACAGGTTTTAGGAATGTTAGCATGGTTAAATGAAATTATAACAAGAAGTTCCAAAAATTTATCTATCATAATTCATCTTTTATGGATAAAATAAGAGTTGATTTAAGGAACAGTTCCGTCTGCTACCCTTATTAATTGAATGTTAAAAAATTTGTTGCTCTTCAAGCACTTGAGTTGGATTTTGCTTTTTTCATAAATATTATTTACCATTCAATATTGCATTAACAATTTTCATTGGTGCAAGACTTGGTAGGTTCCATATGATTTTATATGCCTTAGACAAATAACAAAAAGTATACATTGTTTTTCATAGATGTCAAGCTCTAGTTTAGTGTTTCTTAATTTAGTATTGACTTAATATGAGTCCTTAAAATATGCCAATTACTTTAATATTTATTTTCAAATATTTTGCTTTTGATCGAATTTTTTATTAACTTATATATGTCCGGCAATGGCGTGGATTGCATATGAATAAAAGCTAGAGATGTGTTTCACAGTACCTTCAGCAACTGAGACGACTGTTGTACTGTTATATGCTTTCTCCAATAGAACTGGCTAGAAGTCAATAAAAGGTTTCACTACATGAAACGCAGTGAAAAGTCACTCTTCCATGTTAATCATTTTTCGTGAGCATTTGCCTACAGATTTCACTCACAAAGTATTTTGTTTTAAGCAGCTTTTGCAAAATTGTTTGCTTATTTAAATCGAATTGTTCTTGAAAAGCTGATTAGAGAGATTGGGAGCTATTTCTTATATATTGTTTGCCTCCGACACTGGCATTGCACAAAGCTCGTTTACTTTCCGGCTGGACTAATTTAAGCGAGTCACTTGCCCATTTTTTTTTGCTATTTGGTTTGCTTTTCAAGATTATTAGATTAACTCTGGATCCTCTCGCATAACACATTTATATGCGTTTCTTACAAAGAAGGCAGCTGATCCTTTGTGTGCCTGTAGAAATATACCTATTTACAGCTATTTATATGGGAAAGCCTTTCTTCGCCAGAGTATGACCATTCCTGTTATGCTTCATGTAAGATTTATAGCTTTTTGTAAAGAAGAATGCGTTCATTTCGTTATGAAATCCTTAGTGGTTTCATCCTATGTAAAATATTTTTAGGCATTATGTAAATTTTATATAGTTTTAGGAAAATGTCGGCCATCGTTAGTTTTTATCTTAATACCTCGAGTGTAAGGTCAATGTTGTTGACAAAATCTCAATTCCGTTTCTATCTGTCTTTACTTTTGCAAGTACTAATTTATGTTTAGTTTTTTTTACTACACCTATACATTGGATGCTTATCCAGAGAACTTGTTCTTCCAACGCACTAAAGGATTTTATTAATTTACTTCTAAACAAATGGAAAACTAAACGTAATCACATCCAGAGTTTTTAATTTTATTTTATGTTCTTTTAAAGCTAATTCGAAATCACATACATGAATATCGCCGATTGTTAATCTGGTGAAATGTTTTAGAACCGAAGATGTTCCCCATATTTCGATTACTTTTAAAAATATTCGAATGAACATGGATATTTATCATTTTTGTTGAACTTTAAATTATTTGAAAACTGAAAACAATACAATTAAATTTCAAAATAGCACCATGAAATGCTATTGATTTCACTTGTACCAAATAGTATTGCCCCGGTACACTACAGAGAACGTTGCCGACATGTAGACTAATTAACATACCAATTATTAGGTAAAAATATTGATTTGTATCTGGGAAACAATTTTCTCATGAAGACAAAAATTGCACACTTGTTTTTTACAAAAATATTTTATTTAGAAAAATACTTGGCTTAATCTAATCAAAGGGAAGGTTTATTATGATTTCATTCGAGGTTTATGCAATTTTTTAGTAGTCAAATTATGTTGATGGAGTATATAATTGAGTTGTAGAAACGAGAACATTTTGGATGTTTGACTAATTTACATACTAAGTATTTAGCGTCCATCTAATCTGCACACGTTTTCGTTTACATTTTTCACACACTTGAAATTTGTAGAAAAAAATTCACTTTTAATTAATTTTATATCACTACTCGATGGAACACTCGATCGAACACTCGATGTTAATTATATGTGCTATATTTATCAATAAATTTTCTTAACTACTACACATTATTTAGCTCCGATATTAATTTTAAAGTCACTAGCCTATACACATTATATTTTTGGAAGTTTTTGAGAAAAATGCAGGCACATGTAATCTACACATGCAATGAAATAGGATTCCTATAGCACCTACACCAATTAATTGCTAGGCGGTGAATAAAGTCAGGTTATAATCACATACAATGTTTATAGCGCAAAGCATATAAAACAAGTGACGAAACAAAAATTTTATAGTTCATGTTCTAGAAGCAGTGTTCCAATAGTCTGCTATTCTGTTTCCTCTGGTTCTCAATTATCTAACAAAGCACTGTTAAAATGTTTAGCATGTTTCTTAATACACGGAAGTCATTTTGAAATTTCAATATGTGCTTGTCGTTACTACATACACAAGCGAACGCATTGGTCGCTATTGAATTTTTAGCCTTGGAATGTTTCGATAAATTTACACAGAAATTTTTTTCTACAGAAAAAAATCAATAGTAATAATTTCCATTTTGAAGTTATAATTTTATGTCTATTGTACATGTGCATGCCTTTGCGTTTAATTGTCTGCTTACATGGCAACCAGAAATTTATAGAAACTATAATGCGCTGCACAAATCGCATGAACATGCAAATATTGGTAATTAGTAGCACGATTGAATGCACACCGTTATTAGGCCAAACATTATAATCATATATGTTGAGATACCAAAAGAACATTCAACACATGCATAAGCAAACCAACTTGTTAGAATTTTTCGATAGTTGCTGGTTGCATTCAATGATCCAGTTAGCGAGTACTGGTTTTGTAAATTTGATAAGGAGCATTTGTTAGACTTTATTAATAAAAACCGTATTTGAAACTGATAGTAAACGAAAGCTCAAGTTTTTAATTCATATAGAAGGAACCTAGAAGACGCAGACTCTCTTGATATAGCACAAACTATTTTTGCCGCCTTGCACCGCCGATCCATTGAAGGTGGTAATTACTTTTGTAGATCAAGTGAACATATAGACATTTCCGACGCTACTATGCTCAACTACTTGCACTATCATAGATTATCTGCTACCAGTTAATTAGTGCCTGTTAGAAGTGTGCATTTGAATTTTTACTATGCTACGACACTATGAAAAGTATTCTTACATACCGCATTCAAATAGCTGGCATACTCGAATCATATGCCTCGCATGCAATTGGCTAAAACTCAACAGGCACAAACTCCATTCAACATATATAATATATATATATATATATATATATATATATATATATATAATGCCCAATAATGGTATGATAATTAAATTTTACACATGTGTATAAAGTGTACATATAGTATGAATAAGTGAAAACCACTGATATTTTAGCCTATCGTGTACCAATCAATTTAGTAGCAATCAATTTAGCCGCTGATGCAAACAAAACCTCGTCGTGGCGCTTTATGCTACCTTCATCATGGCATGGCATGGCATCATTTAAGTATAACATCTTTGTGCTCTGCGCAGCTTCCATCGTTTACTTCACCACAAAGTAATATTAAAAGTGTGGCATTAGTTTGAGCAGACCATGCAGCCAATCATATTACTGTCGTCATTTTGTACGACACACATTTCTATTTATTTCCGTCATATTTCGGTCAGATGTCACACGGACATTGTGTTCTTCAGCGAAAGTTACGTTCGGCGCAAAACCTGTCTGATAAAAACATGTGCCCAAACGTCAAGCACAAGTCGAATTGGCGGTGAAGTGTAGACGGCGACTACCTCGTACATGTAAGTATTCACCTCCGCCAAAATCTTTCAGCACTAAGTGTAATAAGAAGGGTCATGTTAGCTTCGGAAGTCCATCCATCACCTTGCTCTGTTGGTAAGATGTGTGAGATAAATTTACAATCGAAAGTACTAATATAGCATCATCACAGGTTGCGACGGGCTGTTGAATATCACTTGCAATTTTCGGTCGGACGATCAGTGTGAATTTACGTGGATTCCCTAAATTCGTCACACAATTCGCCTATCGTTAAAAGATTATATTTCTTATCAAGTGCCTAGCACGCCGGCTCTGCTACCAAAATTTTCCACATGTTTATAAAGTGTTCATATAGTTTCGATAAGTGAAAAGCGATTACCAAGGACATAACCAAAATACCATTTTCTTCGCGTATTTTCAAAAAAAATCATATTTATTCCACTTAATAGTGCTATCGAAAATCCTTTCCGGTTATTTCATTGCTAATAATCCTATTGTCATACATCTACACACCAAACATTTTTATTTATTTCGATCAGATGGTACACGTGCATAGCGTACTTCAGCAAAAAAACATGTTCAACAAAGTCATGTTCAGCACAACATCTGTTTAATATCGACATGTGCTAATACGTCAACACAATTCGAAATAGCGGTAAGGAGTAGACGGCCACCTCGTGCTTCTAAATATTTGTCTTTGCTCAAATCTTCGACCGCGAAGTGAAGTTACAAGTGGTGCATTAGGTTGGTGAGATCATTTGGAACAATTGCTAAAATTTTGTTTAACAAATCTTAATTTTAGAGGACTTATTTCGCCAGCTCGCATGTTGACTGGACCTGTTGATTATCACTTGGAATTTTCGTTCCGAACGTCACTAAAAATTGGTCTTCATTCTCGTGTGTGGCGACAGAAGTCTGCTATAATGATATTGCATATTTCAATACCAGTGTGCAAGCCGGACAAGCTAGTGACTTTATTCATGAGTCCATTAAGTGAATAGAAAGTGTAAACACGCAGACCCATTCAATTCTCAGCATATCGTGCACCACGATTGTCTTTTTGGAGTCCGCAATCAATGCAGCTGCACTCAGTGAACGCAAATGCACCTAAACTTAGTTGTGACACTTGAAACTATTTGTTTTTTTGTGATAACAGCATCGGATCTGTGTACATAAGTGATCTTTCATTATCAAGATATATAATATTTCTTCACAAAATAGCTTTGTCCTCCACAGCACCGATCGACCAACCATCATCAGCATGGACGCAATTCAATCTAATGATAATACTGACACACATTCTTGCGGGATTTTTTTTATTTATTTCTGCTATAGCGCTATACCTACTATACCGACATAGCCTTGTATGTGAAACACAATTCGAAATGACAGTCAAGAGTAGACGGCGACCACGTCCTTCGAAGTATTTACTTTTGCTTAAATCTTTCAACACGAAGTGAAATGAAAAGTGGTGTAGCAGGTTTGTGTGTCTTTCGATCACTTCGAAAAACTGTTATAGTTTTGTTAAATAAATCTCAAATTTAAGGTTCTCATTTTGCGGCCTCGCATATCGAGATGACCTATTGATTATCACGTGGAATTTTCCGTCGGAAGGACAGTGCACATTGATCTTCAATCCCAAGTTTATGGACACAAGTCGGCTGTAGTAAATGTTACATATTTAAATAACAGTGCGCAAGCCGAGAAGGCCACTGAAATTGGTTATGAGTCCATCAAGTGAACATGAAGTGTAAACGCGTAGACCGATTCAATTCTGAGCATATCATGCACCACGATTGTCCTTTCAAATTCCGCACTCAACACAAGTAGATAAATCATGATCTTTCGTCATCAAAGTATAACATTTCTTCAAGCGAAAGCCCTGCTCCCCACATCACCGATCGATCCCTTATTTCGCGGGCTCGCAAGTTGACATGACCTGTTGATTATCATTTGAAATTTGCCGTCGGAAAGTCAGTATACATTCATCTGAATTCTCAGGTTTGGGGCCGCAAGTCGATTATAGTGAATGTTCCGTATTTAAATAATAGTGTGCAAGCCGGGAAGGCTACTGAAATTTGTCACGAGTCTATCAAGTGAACATGGAGTGTAAAAACGCAGACCGGTTAAATTCTGAGCATATCGTGCATCAAGATTTCCTTGGTCCTTTCAAAGTCAGCATTCTGTCCCTGTCCTCCACAGCGCCGATCGACCAACCTTCGTCGACACGGGCGCAATAAATATCACGCATCACTGTATGCAGAAGTAACCTTTTTTCGAAAGCAGTTTGATTTTGTCTCTTGTTATTCAGCCATTTCATTAAGACAGTTTATCATATCTATTTACGAAATAAATTTCTAATAAATCTTGATACACCGTACATTCTACAAAACGAAGTAAAGTTGAAAGTGTGATGATAGGTTCGTGAGTCCTTCAATCTCTTCGTCCACCTGGTAAAATTCATTTGAATAAATTTCCATTTCAAAGTACTTATTTAGCATGCTCACAAGATGCGAGAACTTGTTAAACAAAACTTGAAATCTTCACTCGGACGGTCAGTGTAAATTCACCTAACCTCCCACAATTAGAGACAGAAGTCACTCAGTTTATTATTCACATTTCTAGTGTACTAAAAGTATAGACAAGCGAAACCTACAACATTCTTAGCACATCGTGTATCACCTTTGTCCTTTTCAAATCAGCACTCAATCTAGTCACATTTAAGTGAACGCAGAGGTAGACTAAATCTTGTTACTTCCATTTCGAAAGTGCAAACTTCCGAAAACCAATAAATGTTCCGTGGGAATCCACCAAAATGTACACGTGAAAGTGTTTATTATGGAATATAAATGGCTACTCCTATTGATATTACCCATTTGCAATATAGTTTGTTCATATATCTAGATACGAATTCCCACTTTGTTTATTCATCCCGACTCAAATTAATTTTCAACTCAAAATCAAACAAACTCGTTCAAACCCATCACTTAAACAACCGGCAAGTAGTTTCGACTTGATTTCTAACTTTCAATGCAAGAGTATCAAGATAAACTACGTTCCTTCCGCAAACATATACCATATTATCCGCCATAGGTAAATACGTTCGAAACTAACCAATCAATCACGATTTAAACAAGATACACCTCATATGCCAACAAACGACTTTTGTACTTCTAAATAGCAGTTTCCATATAATTTCCAGCTTTTCATTATGTCATGAGCAACTTGCGAGATTCTACCACATAACGTATGGTCAACATATTAACGTGTATGGAAGAGCTAACGACAAATCATAAATATGTACATCACATTATATTCTTATTTGGCTTATTGGCTTAAGATATTCATTCAAATATTTGCCGCAACACTTCTTCCCGATTTCTTTATGCTTGAAGGTTCTTAAATGCGCTTCCGTTATCGACTCAAGTAAATTCTTTGTTAAATCTATATAACTAAATCAATTATACTTAGTTAATCAATCGATTCAAAGAACAATCTATTTAGCTCAACGAAAATCATCAAAATTTCACCTAGAAAGAGAACGACATTCTCAAGGGATCAACGTTCGGGGCAAAACTAGGCCCGCGACATCCGCCATCTGGTGAATCAGAATTTTACGACCTCAATAACATGTGCACTATGACCAGCCTTAAACACGAAGCAAAAATACAAGGTTTGGCAACTAGTTTGATCGAAATTGATGCAGCTTTTCCCGGTCCCAACGCTTATATGTTCCGGAAGCGCGTTTCGTATCTGTTTCATTTTAACATGAATCCAGTCGTGCAATCAGTAACAGCAACTAAACAGCTCTCTAACCTTCGAGAATAATGAAATGTTTTCAAATGTTTAAATCCACGATGGTGATATTTAGCGTTCGTAGAAATGCTTCGGTCATTTGTTCAAGCCAATATAATGAAAACGCGAAGGAAAATATACAATGGTCAAGAAATAAGTATAAAAAACAAAAACACGCACTTATTTTCGCGCTTGTTTTCGATTCGTTCAATAACTCACTAAATCTTGCTTCATATAAACTAGTAAAGAACACGATTGCACACACCGAATGAGACGAAATGAACAATGATCGCTTCACACGTTATTCATGGAGGCTCGCAGCGCGTATTATCTTAAATTGTATCTTTTGTAGATTTCACCCATCGAAGCGCAGAATCGGGCTCGAAAAATATATGCCAAGAATACCCGAGCCCAATACATATACTCCTCACTTTCATGAATTTTAACAGCGTCAATACTTTGGAGGTAAACTAGAATAAATGTTTACAAAACTACGCAATCAGCTCCATATTCCATACATTTTTCGTGAGCACGTTTCACCTCTTTCAATATCACACTGTTCCACGTATTCTGTTTTCAGTAACTAATACAATGAGCACGGTAGTATTGATGTAATGTGTTCGTGGAAACCCTAAATCCTTCGTTTCATCGTTGTTGGGATTGTTCGTTGAAACCAAAGGGCCTCGAAGAGTCATGAGTTAACATCTACAATACCTCTTAAGGTATATGCCATTTACAACGCAAGTGAGCCCACGTTCAACATATATTGTTCGACGGCGCGATAATCTCGACTTGAAGGCTCTGCACGCGGTAACACCTAGCCGGGCGTAATGTGAATTTCCATTAGAAATTGATATTTCAAAAGTTTGATGAAGTAAACCCGATTCATAGTTTTATTAACACCATTCAAATCCAACATAGTCAAATGAATTGAATATAAAGACCAATTGTATTTTGTGTTTTACTAGACGTTTTAGCACACAGATATTTTTCATGTCGCTATTTAATGACATGGTCTATTGTCCTTCATCAAGCATCGCTTGGTTGAAAATGGTATTGCCATTCTTCAGTCGAAAAACAAGAGGATACAAATATGCATTGACGCCGATATTGCATCAATTGAACTCTATGCATGATGAAACAAAGTTATTGTTAGTGGTATGGGCGTTATAAATTACGTCTTTAGTTAATATAAAGTGAAATTAGGAAAACAATTCGAGCAATTTCCAATTTATTTCGTATCCTTATGAATTAAAAATGAAAACATTTCCTTACTTTTACAGACATAGCACACACTTGCTGCTGCTAATCGAATACGCTCTAACCATGCCTATTCAACGACAAAAAATCACTTCGCATCAATTACCCTTAGTCTAAAGTCAAATCGCCCCTATTTAATGAAACAGTAAAAGTTTATGTGACTCTTAGAAAGATTCAATCAGAATAAAAACTAGCTACTAACTACTATCTGTTATAGAAGGAGATATGATGAGTACTTCAACTCGAAATTCACATTTATACTACATTCTTGCAAGCGATTAAGAAGTGCACAAAATCTATTCCAGACAACGAGCAGCAAATTTTTCTCCGATTTATATTTCAAGTAACGAAAATTAGTATTATAGGTGCTCCGAAACGATTTGTACTATATGTTAGTTCCAAGATCATTTCAAATGATTTGTACCATTTTGCATTTTTCATGCAAAAGTCGGTGAGCCGAGTTTGTAGCTTTTTGTCATGCTAGTATGAACCATGAAACGAGTACCGACGATGTTCTCAATTCCATTTTGATATTTATGTGAAACACACCTCAAAATGTGATGAAATGAGGCAAACACTATTGGAATTTTCGTTTACACCATTCAAATTAAATACAAACAAGCAAGTTGAATACACTTCTAAGCGACAGTACTTAGTTTGAGCACATAACGCACAGAAATTCTTTATTCAACCATTGAATACCATGATCCATTGTGTTGCATATAGCACCGGTGGAATGCAAGTAACACCTATCATCAATAGAACTGAATATACAAACTTTTCATATCATTTACATCACAACCACCACCTCTATCCACTCATACTAAATTCGAAGCAAATTTCTAATTTGTAAATGAAATCAATGCATTTTCTAGTTGATTGTGCAAACGGGTCCTGATTAAAAATACTGCTCCTCTGTCAGGGTTTTTTTTTATTGAATCCTAAAGTCTGCTTTTCAGCTGAAACATCGATACAAAATTATATGCTGAAATGATCAAATGCAACTTAGCCTACAATTTCATACTGTAGTTCAACCTGCCTTCTATTCATTCTCGGAAGGAGTATATGGCAATATATATCGCTACTTTGAACAGCCTCAAAAATAAAGTTTCTGTATTTTAATTCCGCACCCGAAAGATTGATAATAAATATGTACGGGACAAACTACTCAAACTCTGTTAACAACAATATACACAGTAATTTAAATATGATCGTTGTGCTCCCTCGCCTCTCTTTCCTGTAATCCCTTTCTTCTTCATTCAGGTAAGGAGGAATTGCGACATCTATCCATGCTTTGAACAAACTCAAAAATACATTTTCTGTAAGTCCGATCAAAACGAAAAAATGTGGAGTTGATTTACTCAATCAAATTATTTAAAAAGGGAAAAACAATTTTTGAAATGTTCATCAAATTTCCGCTTGCAGCTTCTATACCGCATCCCCTAACAATTGGGTTCAACTATAATTAAGAGCAAATACTTAAGGACACAGAGGACAAACATCATAATCATTTCAACTGTAATTGGATTTTTGAAGACTAAATTTACGCTGTTCATAGGACTCGGGCAAAATACTGCTTCTCTGTGAGGTTATTCCTTAAATCATATATGCTGCTGTTCAGCTCGAACATCTCTGCATAGGAAATTGCATCTTAGAATTATAGCATGCAGCTTAGACAATAATTGCATAACCGTACTCATAGAAATCGATTATAATTATAATGCAAAGCTGAATGAGTATCGTTTCATAAATAGCAAAAACAAATTACGTCAGATGTTGCGCAGAAAATCATTAATGCAAACATAAGGCGAAACACAGCCCATTCTGACCAAAAATCACTCCAGACCATTGAAAACAGAGCTATTAAGATGTCAATTAAAACTTTATCAAAAAAATTAACAATCATATGAATATGACCTCAATTCGATTCGAATATAATCCTCAATTCGGGAAGGAGTACCCCGCGACATATATTCCTGCTTTGAACATACTCTCAAATGTATTTTCTGTAAGTCAAATCAACATGAAAAAAATTGGAGTCGATATACTCAATCGTACCTACTCATAGTACCTGCCTTCCAACCGATTATCTAGAAATGGGAAAAATAATTTTTGAAATGTTCTCCATCATATTTCCGTGTGCAGTTCACATCCCACATCGCTTAACAAGTGGGTCGAACAATAATTTATAGAAAACGCTTAAAGGCACACAGGGCAATCTTCATAATTATTTCAACCGTGGTTGAATTTTTCAAGGACGCAACATGAAATCAGAATTCTATAAAACTGCATCAATCCGAACATCTTAACAAAATTCTGGGAAGAATTATTATTCTATCCCTTACACAAAAAGGAGAAAAATACAGAGAGTGGGAGCAAGTTTGCAAACTGGCCGCATTCGAATATAATCATTATAGATTATATAACTAGCTGCACTTAAGATTTTATCACCATCAGAAATTCACAAAAAAGTGCAGACATTCAGGGTTTATTTTCTTGTTTTCGTCATTACCCGGTATGAAGAAGTGTACGCGTAAGAGAGTAGAAGACCTAAATCAAAACTAATGAAAACGGGGAATCTACTTGAAAGGGTAGGTAATCGTACATCCAACTGAAATGACTTCCAGTTACGAATAGAATCGGTGAGAGGATTTGCATATTCTGAAACAATGTCCGAGTTTCTTGCTGGGTCTCGAACACGGCTTCAGAGGTGATGGCAAACATCTGAATATATTCAACGAGAAGTTGAATAAGCATAATTTATAAATCGAAATAACAAGTTATGTCAGTTGGTACACGGAAAATCTTGAATACAAACAAAAGACGAAAACCAACGTCACAATATCAGTCCATTCAAATGAGCAATTAAGATATTAATTAAAACCTCAAATTCTAAGCATATATACTGTTCTACAATGTGTATATATATACATGCGACAAAGTACTAATTCTTTATCAAAAACACAAACAATCGTATGAATCTCCGTAATACTCAATCTTTGAAAGAGAACCCTTGACATGTATCCCTGCTTTGAACATACCCACAAATACATTTTCTGTGTGTCTACTCCACACCTGAAAAGTTGCTAACACATGCACTGACTTGAATATGACCTTTACGATCTTCAATTCGGGAAAGAGGCGCCGCGGCATATATCACTGCTTTCGATATACTTAAAAATACATTTACTGGATACCAAATCAACATGAAAATAAAGTAGGATTCAATCGTACCTTCCAAGCAGTTATCTGGAAACGGAAATAATATTTTTAAAAATGTTCTCCATCGTTTTCCCAATCGCAGCATGTATACCGCACCGTCCAACAAATGTTTCGAACGCTTCAGTGCTACTAGAATGGCTAGGAAAATAGCAGCAAGAACTCTTAAATTTAGCTCATCATAAACCAATGGTGGATAATAAATACTACTCAAATGCATATATAACCCCTCACAGCCAACAGATCAAAGTAGGTAAGCCACGCCCAGCTAAATGGCTGATAAATGTTGCATCCCGCAGTCTTGCATCCCGGATTGGTAAAAATTAGAAACGCGTTGTGAGCGGAAAATGCGAGACTGGACATAACGGTGAAACGAAAAAGAATTAAATTTAATTTAAATTTCGCACCAAACACAAACCGTTTTCCTTGCTCGGAAATAACTAATGGGGCACAGAAAACGGTGTAGAAATAATCAATTCAATATCGCTACTAGTCACCAACTACTAGCGCTCGGCAGGCATTTTGGCTGCGTAATCCAGCCCCTCTCAATAAAAATAGCTGAAAAATGGTTATTCGCACAACTGTTCCACATGTTGAACTATTACTTATACGTTAGAAGATATAAACTTCTTGCGGGAGAGGGGTCGACAATTTGGCAAATAGGAGCGGCAGTATAAGGCGATCATTGATATCACACCACCATACACTTCCCCGATATATCAAATGATGGGCGGAGAATCGAGAATGAATGGTTGGAATAATGAAGGAATGAGCGCGTCGTATCGTCTGCTAATTGATTACAGTACGCGAAAGCCAGCCCGCTATCTAATTGCTAATCTTATTTACTTCGATGTAACTATGACTTGTATATCGGATCGTTTATATAAATTTGCGATTTCTGTGCTCAAAAATGTTGAGATGCATATCATTTCGATAATTTTCGTTATTTTTGTTTCGTTATTCGCTGTATTGTTACTGTGTATATTTCGCAGTACAAATTTCCTCAACTGAAAGATTGACTTATAAGTATGAAAAGTTTATTCATTTAAATATAACGTTGTCAAAGTATGATATGAATTCGCTTTCACATTTCGCGCAAGCATAAATTTAAATATTCTGTCGTAAACTTGTCTCGTAGAAATGATTCAATGAAAAATTGATTAGGAAAATTTCATTCCAACACTTATTATATGACGACTAATAATCAACGCAATACAAATAATAGACTCAGCTCATGTAAGAAATGCGGACTGTGGGTTGTTTAATAGACAGTTAAGATTAGTAAATCAATGTTGCAATACGGCGTCCACCATTAATAATCTGTGTACTTGATTTCCTAACAGATTATAGTTTTGAATGAGAAACGTTTGAGCTTTTATTAATGTTCTAAATTAAATTTCATATGTTTGTTCATCACTGATGATAGGCGAGAAACTGAAGGGTATCCTACGAGCGACTCGGTCGACTACTTCAAGAGATACATGGATGTTTCTCTAGTTTTGGTAATCCCTGTCAGATTTACGACACCATAATAAATTGATTAGCATTCAATTCATTAAATGTGAGCCTACAGTTACCAGCATTCGTTGCAAAGATATAAAAGATTGCAAAGAGTAGCTAGTGCAAAAAAGGTATTACACATATGAAATAATATCGTGCTAGAACTTATGGAATATGTAAAAAAAATGATAGCACGTTGAAATAACAGGAGTCTTGGAGTAAATCCAAGCACGTAAAATATTTCATATACATAAATAGATAATTAAATTAGATAAGTCGTGTTTAAAATAATCTTAATATAATTTCAATGAAAATAATCAAATGTGAGTTGTGTTTAAACATTTAAATAAAATGCAAATGCTAGTGCATTATGGCAAAAATTCCGTCGATTATCCAATACAAATCATTTCGAGCAGGGTAAACAATCACATTTTTTATAGCTAGCCTTATTTTTCAAATAGCTATCACTGCTTTCCATATGCCCACAACTGCTTGTTACGGAACTGTTAAATCAGAATGTACGTTGGCGTTTTTGTCGATTCCAAATATTCAACATTTCTTAGTGATTTCATTTCAGCTAGCGTTATCTCGAAGACAGTTTTCGCTCATGTCTATAATGCAAACAAACAACAGGTTTTAGGAATGTTAGCATGGTTAAATGAAATTATAACAAGAAGTTCCAAAAATTTATCTATCATAATTCATCTTTTATGGATAAAATAAGAGTTGATTTAAGGAACAGTTCCGTCTGCTACCCTTATTAATTGAATGTTAAAAAATTTGTTGCTCTTCAAGCACTTGAGTTGGATTTTGCTTTTTTCATAAATATTATTTACCATTCAATATTGCATTAACAATTTTCATTGGTGCAAGACTTGGTAGGTTCCATATGATTTTATATGCCTTAGACAAATAACAAAAAGTATACATTGTTTTTCATAGATGTCAAGCTCTAGTTTAGTGTTTCTTAATTTAGTATTGACTTAATATGAGTCCTTAAAATATGCCAATTACTTTAATATTTATTTTCAAATATTTTGCTTTTGATCGAATTTTTTATTAACTTATATATGTCCGGCAATGGCGTGGCTTGCATATGAATAAAAGCTAGAGATGTGTTTCACAGTACCTTCAGCAACTGAGACGACTGTTGTACTGTTATATGCTTTCTCCAATAGAACTGGCTAGAAGTCAATAAAAGGTTTCACTACATGAAACGCAGTGAAAAGTCACTCTTCCATGTTAATCATTTTTCGTGAGCATTTGCCTACAGATTTCACTCACAAAGTATTTTGTTTTAAGCAGCTTTTGCAAAATTGTTTGCTTATTTAAATCGAATTGTTCTTGAAAAGCTGATTAGAGAGATTGGGAGCTATTTCTTATATATTGTTTGCCTCCGACACTGGCATTGCACAAAGCTCGTTTACTTTCCGGCTGGACTAATTTAAGCGAGTCACTTGCCCATTTTTTTTTGCTATTTGGTTTGCTTTTCAAGATTATTAGATTAACTCTGGATCCTCTCGCATAACACATTTATATGCGTTTCTTACAAAGAAGGCAGCTGATCCTTTGTGTGCCTGTAGAAATATACCTATTTACAGCTATTTATATGGGAAAGCCTTTCTTCGCCAGAGTATGACCATTCCTGTTATGCTTCATGTAAGATTTATAGCTTTTTGTAAAGAAGAATGCGTTCATTTCGTTATGAAATCCTTAGTGGTTTCATCCTATGTAAAATATTTTTAGGCATTATGTAAATTTTATATAGTTTTAGGAAAATGTCGGCCATCGTTAGTTTTTATCTTAATACCTCGAGTGTAAGGTCAATGTTGTTGACAAAATCTCAATTCCGTTTCTATCTGTCTTTACTTTTGCAAGTACTAATTTATGTTTAGTTTTTTTTACTACACCTATACATTGGATGCTTATCCAGAGAACTTGTTCTTCCAACGCACTAAAGGATTTTATTAATTTACTTCTAAACAAATGGAAAACTAAACGTAATCACATCCAGAGTTTTTAATTTTATTTTATGTTCTTTTAAAGCTAATTCGAAATCACATACATGAATATCGCCGATTGTTAATCTGGTGAAATGTTTAAGAACCGAAGATGTTCCCCATATTTCGATTACTTTTAAAAATATTCGAATGAACATGGATATTTATCATTTTTGTTGAACTTTAAATTATTTGAAAACTGAAAACAATACAATTAAATTTCAAAATAGCACCATGAAATGCTATTGATTTCACTTGTACCAAATAGTATTGCCCCGGTACACTACAGAGAACGTTGCCGACATGTAGACTAATTAACATACCAATTATTAGGTAAAAATATTGATTTGTATCTGGGAAACAATTTTCTCATGAAGACAAAAATTGCACACTTGTTTTTTACAAAAATATTTTATTTAGAAAAATACTTGGCTTAATCTAATCAAAGGGAAGGTTTATTATGATTTCATTCGAGGTTTATGCAATTTTTTAGTAGTCAAATTATGTTGATGGAGTATATAATTGAGTTGTAGAAACGAGAACATTTTGGATGTTTGACTAATTTACATACTAAGTATTTAGCGTCCATCTAATCTGCACACGTTTTCGTTTACATTTTTCACACACTTGAAATTTGTAGAAAAAAATTCACTTTTAATTAATTTTATATCACTACTCGATGGAACACTCGATCGAACACTCGATGTTAATTATATGTGCTATATTTATCAATAAATTTTCTTAACTACTACACATTATTTAGCTCCGATATTAATTTTAAAGTCACTAGCCTATACACATTATATTTTTGGAAGTTTTTGAGAAAAATGCAGGCACATGTAATCTACACATGCAATGAAATAGGATTCCTATAGCACCTACACCAATTAATTGCTAGGCGGTGAATAAAGTCAGGTTATAATCACATACAATGTTTATAGCGCAAAGCATATAAAACAAGTGACGAAACAAAAATTTTATAGTTCATGTTCTAGAAGCAGTGTTCCAATAGTCTGCTATTCTGTTTCCTCTGGTTCTCAATTATCTAACAAAGCACTGTTAAAATGTTTAGCATGTTTCTTAATACACGGAAGTCATTTTGAAATTTCAATATGTGCTTGTCGTTACTACATACACAAGCGAACGCATTGGTCGCTATTGAATTTTTAGCCTTGGAATGTTTCGATAAATTTACACAGAAATTCTTTTCTACAGAAAAAAATCAATAGTAATAATTTCCATTTTGAAGTTATAATTTTATGTCTATTGTACATGTGCATGCCTTTGCGTTTAATTGTCTGCTTACATGGCAACCAGAAATTTAGAGAAACTATAATGCGCTGCACAAATCGCATGAACATGTAAATATTGGTAATTAGTAGCACGATTGAATGCACACCGTTATTAGGCCAAACATTATAATCATATATGTTGAGATACCAAAAGAACATTCAACACATGCATAAGCAAACCAACTTGTTAGAATTTTTCGATAGTTGCTGGTCGCATTCAATGATCCAGTTAGCGAGTACTGGTTTTGTAAATTTGATAAGGAGAATTTGTTAGACTTTATTAATAAAAACCGTATTTGAAACTGATAGTAAACGAAAGCTCAAGTTTTTAATTCATATAGAAGGAACCTAGAAGACGCAGACTCTCTTGATATAGCACAAACTATTTTTGCCGCCTTGCACCGCCGATCCATTGAAGGTGGTAATTACTTTTGTAGATCAAGTGAACATATAGACATTTCCGACGCTACTATGCTCAACTACTTGCACTATCATAGATTATCTGCTACCAGTTAATTAGTGCCTGTTAGAAGTGTGCATTTGAATTTTTACTATGCTACGACACTATGAAAAGTATTCTTACATACCGCATTCAAATGGCTGGCATGCTCGAATCATATGCCTCGCATGCAATTGGCTAAAACTCAACAGGCACAAACTCCATTCAGTACGTCCATGAAGCTTCTACTTGTGCAACATAGTATCAAGTCACTGGTTAGCAAGTCGAGCCAATGGTAGACTTATATTGTCGCATAGTCCTACACCATTTATGTAACTTGTTTCCTCGCAACAAATTCATTTAGCTCGAGAGCACATTTTGGCGCGTCCACATTGCGCAGGCAAACATTTCAATTCAAATATTCGAACTAGCTGAAAAAATTCAACAAATAGGCTAGATTGATTGGAGGCCGCTGTCTCCTGTATAGAAGGACGGTTCCTTGTCGAAGGTGATTTTAATCCTGAAGTTATTTGATGGGACATAACCCGAACTGATCCCAGAAAAGTTAGATCCTCGTAGTCCAGAAGCGACCAGGCTAACGAGGATGAATGTTAGTAGTACATCAACTTTAATACATATACCGCAAAACACTTATGTTGAGCGATGTCAATCCGAGATGTGGCACAAGTTTCCGAGTCTATTTGCCTGCGGTAAAAAGACTGTAGGGTACTGGAAAACATCACGGAAAGCTATCATTAGAACATAGCGCTAGAAATCAACGGTTCCGCTTGCCGCTGCATTGCATCCCGACCAGCATCCGTCGGGTGGAATTCCTGAAAAATTTACGTAGCCAAGTTAAATCTCTTGCGAGGAGCAGATATGTCGAAAGTAGCACCGGATACCGAACGAAGTGCAGCTTAGACGTCATGAACCTCATTCCGATTGCCTGCAGTTCACAATGCTCCGACACCAAACACGACGTAGCAAACGTACCGTATCCTAGTAGTCAGTTGATACCGCTAAAACACAAATAGAATGTCACAACCTCCGCCGTGAAGCTCAGCGCTCGACGAGACCAGAAGAAGCGTTGTGCCTTGCGTTGCGACTCTGTTGGGCTAGATTTCCACAATAACATTTGCCATCGATTGTCTTAAATAAGCATAAAGTGGCGTCTGAAAATACCTACGTGCTATTCTGTTCGTACCGGGTGACCAATTTGTTCGTTGTCGGTAATAATTTACTACATCGAATAAGGCCAAATATTGTCACACATAACCAAACTACCATATTTCTTTGCGACTTTGCAAACCAAACTAATTCATATATATTTCATTAAATAGTGCTATAGAAAATTCTTTCCGGTTATTTTCTAGCCAATAATATCATGATATTTCTACACGACGAAAATTTCTATTTATTCCCATCATAATTCGATCAGATTTATGTACCAGAATCAGATTTATGATTCTGGTACATTGTTATTCAGCGAAAGGAACGTTGAGCGCAACATCTGTTCAACAAAAACATGTGCACAAACGTCAAGCACAATTCGAAATGGACGTAGAGTGTACATGGCAATCTGGTGCATGCAAGTATTCACATTTGCCTAAATCATTCGACACAATGTCAAATAAATAGTGTGATATTAAGTTAGAGAGTCATTCCATCCCTTCGCTCAGATACTAACAAGTTTTAGATAAGTTTGCGTTTCTTATTATTAATATACCATAATCACAAGTTGCTACGAGTTGTTGAATATAACTTGCAATTCGCTATCGGACGATCAGTGTAAATTTTACTGGACTGCCTCAACTCGCCACAGAATTCGCCTATTGTTAATGGGTTATGTTTCTAATGAAGCGCATAGTAAGCCAGGTATGATACTGAAAATTGTCACATCTTTGTAAAGTGTTCATATAGTATGAATAACCGATATACTTTGATTTATTTTAGCCTATTATGTACCAGGATTGTATTTCGGAATTGGCAACCAATTTAGCCACAGATGCAAACAAAATCGGGTCGTGGCGCTTTAGATTACCTTCATCTTGGCACGACATCATTAGATCTACTTTGCTAATAACAGATGATCTTACGTTATCCAGGCATCATATAATTGTAATAACATGTTCCTGCTCCGTACAGCCTCCATTGATTACTTCTACACCAAGTAAAATAAAAAGTGTGGCATTAAATTAAGAAGGCAATGCAGTTAATAATACTACTATCATAATTTTGCACGAGAAACATTTCGATATCGGTCATACATCGATCAGGTGGTACACGTACATTGTATTCTTCAGCGAATGTTATGTTCAGCGCAAAACCTGTTCAATAAAAACATGTGCCCAAACGTCAAGCACAATTCGAAATGGCGGTAAAGTGTCGACGCCGGCATCGTCCATGTAAGTACTTACCTTCGCCTATATGTTTCAGCACAAAGTGAAATAAACAGTGTGATGTTTGCTTGGGAAGTCCATCTATCGCCTCACTCAGATGGTAAGACGTTTTCGATAAATTTGCATTTGAAAGTACTAATATAGTATGATCACAGGTTGCGAACAGCTATTGAATATCAATTGCAATTTTCGGTCGGACGATCAGTGAATTTACCTGGACTCCCTAAATCCCTCACAGAATTCGTCTATCGTGAATGGTTTATATTTCTAATGAAGTATATAGTTAGCTAGGTACGATAATGCAATTTTTCACATGTCTATAAAGTGTATATATAGTATCGATGAGTAAAAACCACTGATTTTTTAGCCGATCGTGTATCACGGTTGTATTTCGGAAGCAGCAATCAATGTAGCTGCGGATGCAGACAAAACCTCGTCGTGACGCTTGATTACCTTCCAAATGGCATGACATCATTAGATCTGCTTTTCCAGTAATAGAAGATCATACGTTATCCAGGAATCATATAATTATAACAATAGGGTCCTGTACTGTGCAGTCCTCATCGATTACTTGAGCACGAAGTAAAATGAAAAGTGTGCCATTAGGTTGAGGACATCCAGCTGATACTAGTACTGTGATATTTTTGTACGACAAAAATTTCTATTTATTCCGATCATAGTTCGACCAAATGGTACAGGTATCATGTGTGCTTCATCGAAATTTACATTAAGCGTAAAACCTGTTTGATGAAAACATGTGCCCAAACGTCAAGCACAAATCGATATGGCGATAAAGTGTAGACGGCTGCCTCGTGCTTGTAAGTATTCACCTTCGCCTAAATCTTTCAGCACAAAGTGAAATAAATAGTTTGACATCAGCTTGGGAAACCCATCTATCACATCGCTCAGATGGTAAGACGTTTTATGTATTTGAAAGTACTAATGCATCATAATCGGAAGTTGCGACGATCTATTGAATATCACTTGCAGTTTTCGGTCGGCCGATCAGTGTACATTTTCCTGGCCTCGCAACTCGTCACAGAATTCGCCAATAGTTAATGGTTTATATTTCTAATGAAGTGCCTAGTAAAGCCGGGTATGCTATTGAATTTTGTTAGCCTATCGTTTATCACGATTGTATTTCGGGAATAGCATGTCATTTTCCGCACATAGTTATGTAGATGCAAACAGAACCCCGTCGTTACGCCAACAACTGGAGATTTTGCGTTATCAAAGCATCATATATTTGTAACAACATGGTCCTGTTGTGTGCAGCCTCCATCGAATACATCAGCAAGAAGTGAAATGAATTTGTAGTATAAGCTTGAAGAGTCGATCCATCACCTTGTCCAGGTGGTAAGACTTTTAAGATAACTTTGCATTTGAATGTACTAATATAGCATGAACAGAGGTTACGATGAGCTATTTAATATTACTTCCGATTCCTGTCGGGCGATCTATGTAAATTTACCTGGACCTCTCAACTCGTCACCCAATCGTTAATTGTTTATGTTTCTAATAAAGTTCCTAGTCATTCGGGTATGCTACTAAAATGTTTCACATGTTAAGAAATGTACATATAGTATAGATAAGTGAAAGCCATTGATTTCCTAGCCTATCGTGCATCATGATTACCAAAGACATAACCGAAATACCATATTTCTTCGCGTGTTTATCAAAAATAATATAAAAAATAATATATAATATAAAAATCCACTAAATAGTTTTATCGCAAATTCTTTTGGATTATTACCTTGTTAATAAGACTATTGGCATATTTCTACGCGACAAAAATTTATATTTCGAACTACGACTAGATGGTAGGGGTGCTTTGTGTTCTTCAGCGGAATTTATGTTCAGCGCAACACCTGTTTGATACAAACATGTGTCCAAACGTCAAGCACATTTCGAGATGGCGGTAAAGAGTAGACGGTCATCGGGTTCTTGTAAGTTTATACTTTTACCTAAATCTGTCAGCGCAAAGCGAAATAAAAGGTGTGATATAAGGGTAGTGAGTACTTCCATCACCTCGTCCAGCTGGTGAGAGCTTTTAGATAAATTTCCATTCAAAAGTACTAATATAGCTTGATCAGAAGGTGCGATGAGCTATTGAACATCACTTGCATTTTCGGTCGAACGATGACCATAAATTTAGCTGGACTAAGTCAACTCGTCACCGAATTTGCTTATCGTTATTGGTTTATATTTCTAATCAAGTTTCTAGTAAGCCGGGTATGTTGCTGAAATTTCTCACATATTTATATAGTGTGCATTTCGTGTAGACAAGTAAACACCACTGATTTATAAGCCTATCGTGTTTCATGATTTTATTTCGGAATTAACATTCAATTTACCCGCAGATCGTGAATGCACGTGCAAACTAAACTTCGTCGTGGCGTTTTAGATTACCTTTATTCGATAGCACCATTGGATCTACTTTGCTATTAACTGATAACCCTACTTTATCGAGACATAACAATATGGTTCTGTTCTGTGCAGTCTCCATCGACTGCTTCAGCGCGAAGTAAATTAAAAACTTTGGTTTTAGGTTGATCAGTCCTTACATCTCCTCGCCCAGCTGCTAAGAGTTTTTGGATCAATTTGCATTTGAAAGTACTAATAAAGCATACAGCAATCGGAAGGTTCGAGGAGATATTGAATATCACTTGCTACTTTTGGTCGGACGGACAGTGTCAATTTTAAGTGACTCCTGCAACTCAAACAATAACAACAACGCAGTACTAGAATGATCATACCATCACTGTGGCCACATGGCCTCCCAAATGTCCTATGAAAACCATGCAATCCTGGTGTCATGAGTCATTTCAGCAATTTTCTAATAAACATTCACCTTAGCCGCACTCAATCGGACACATGACTTTCGATAAGCAAACAAAATTCTGTAAGCCAACATAATTCAACATCACCTCACACTTTACAAAACCTACCATGTGAGCGCACTTGCAAATCGACCACCTCTCACCCCCCAACCTGCGCACCAAACCAAAGCATATTTGCACGAGAATTTATGGCAAACTTGTTACCGACCACAACATCGCCGCCATGACACGTCTCCATATCAAATCAAAACCCACATGGAGCGACGCAAACACGTTCCTCTCACTCGCACACAGTGCAACCCGGTATGATGAAATACGTGGCATTCACCTCAATACATAATAGCCTCTCAGCTAAACACAATAAAATCATCTCGCGTTCGAGTTCAAGTCAACACACAACGATTGAGCGGCGAATAGAGCCAAATCTGATATGTCCACCAATCGAGTAAATCTAGTTTTACTAGCATAAACATGCCAAAACTGTAGGCACATCGCCTGCCTAGTATTATACAAATGCCATCCAATCCTAGTATTAATACCCATCTGACAATTCTTCCAACTTTAATCAGTATCAATCAGACACATGTAGTGCGATCAACCTTTACAACATCTACCACGTCAACGGGCTCGTAAATATATCGTACATCACTTCCCAAATGCCCTGCACAAAAATCATATCGTCATTTGTGTTTGTTGAAAACCGGTCACCAAGCACAACATCGCCGCCATCACATCTACATCTACTCGTATTTAAGATAATGCACGTCGCGCTAGATCAACATGCTGCTGTCACATATCACACAATCAAAAGCAATATGAAGCCATAGAATCTACGTGTGCTACACGTACACAATATACATGCAATTCAAATATTTACAATCCACCATATTCGGCACTTCAATTTCAGCCTAAGTAATGAAACACTTGTACGATCGCAACAAGTTCATTCCGTAGTAATTTGGCGCGTCCACATTGCGCGCTAAGAAGTACTTGTCCTCTAGAAAATTTATGCTCGAAGCTAGCGAAATACACTGTGTGGAAATTGCCTACAACATGTGCTTGACTTGTTAAACTCAGGCGAACAAATTGAATCCAATGAATATGACTTAATCCGCCCTGTCAGCAACATTTAGACAATTTCCTCGTCTTTCTATCAGGTCAGTGATCAACCATATGCGTAATAATCAGACATTTGTGTCAGCAATTATGTCTTAAATTATATCTGAGCGTCCCAAACTGTCCTGCATCACCACATGCTTATCACGAGTAAATTCAAAAAATGTGTAAATTTTACTAATTCAATAATTTTCAAAGGATACTACACAGCTAATAATCCAGCTGATCCACTCTTGTCTCACAAAATCAATTTTCTGAATCAGATGAAATTATATCTGGAGCTCTCAAACCTGCTGCTACATTCCGTTTCCACCGAAAAATTAAAGAATGTTCTATTTAATGAAACGTCATTGCTTTACAATATTTCTTTCGTCTTATCTAATTAATTGCATCATCAATTTATCCACATACTGCTTAAATTATCTTCATATGACAAATCAGCTGGTACAGTTCTGTTTTGTCTCCATCACAGACACATATCCCATCAAATCTGTTCTACATTACCACACGCTCAAATGTCAAGCGCAGTTCAGCCCGCCAAGATGCACGCGTGGATCAGGTAGAAAATTTTACATTTAATTGAATTCATCTTCTAAATTACAGACAAAAGTGAACTTCGTGGGACTCATTTGGTAACGCCGTCGATTATTCCGTATGTTAGTAAGTTCCAGTGGTAAAAGTGTCCAATTAGGGCGACACAGCCGCTCTGTTGATCGATGACGCCATAAAGTGTTCAAACAATTTCTTCTCAAAAGTGCATTTTTCTGTAACGATCTACCGATATCGATTATTCCAATGAGCGACGCGAAAAGTTTCTGTTCTTTGCATCCTTTTCTATTTTGCTACTCATGTGAACGGATGTGTTTGTATCTTGAAGACAATATTTGCTTGGCTAATTAGGTTATATTTTCTACGTACAAGTAATTTTGTTGTTCATTCGCAATAAAATCGATTGGTCCATTCACGTGCACCCAAAGAAACTTATCAACTTGAAATTAAAGCTTGTGAATTCATTCGCATTACTTTCTAACGTGGCAAAATTCACGCGACCCATTTCATGGTACATTTCCCATTCGCATCAGAAATCAAAATCCGAGTTACATTTATTAGACCAAATTCATTGTAATGCTTTGCCGATTCGCGAATTCTGGGGCCGGTTAGTATTTGAAGTAACATATACACAGTGCCATAATGTACGCCGTTTGAATATCATCCAAGCAAGATCATCGTCATTTCCAATGCATAACTCAAATTAGCAAAAGTTACAAAGGGCCGATGCTGAGCTCTAGCCACAGAATGAAAGAGAAATATAGCTACAGTTCTCTGCGAACACATAATCTTAGTTGTTTACATAACATCAATTCAACTATTTATTCCGACAAGGAATCTTGGGATTTTACAAATAACATCAACTCAAAAACACTTCAGATATCAAATATTTTTCAATCCTCCATGAGAAAATCCGCGCTAATATAACTTCATCGGAAACTTATCCAATCTACCCCGCATCTTTTTAATTACATTCAATTAATTGCAGCGCTTGCCTTATTGAATGATTCGTAGAACAGACTACGGTTTAAATTACATACACGTAGCATGATCACATCCCAATTTAGAACAATCGGCCAGCAGTTTCAAATTCTTAATTCCATTCTGTACAATTTAAGAGGTTCCGCTAAACATCGTATTATCGTTCAGTGTAGCGGATCGTTAGACTAACATTTACTCAATATATTTAACATGTTACTCCTCTCAATTACCTTTATAATATACTTCGTTCTAAAACATGCCTGCGATCAAAGTTACGATAATATTACCCTCTAAAATTCAATAGCAAAGTCAACTTTAAAGTTCATATCAACTCATTCACCTAATTTTTCCATTTTTTAACACTTACATGAACAAGTCAGCGAAAAAATTTAACAAAACTATTTCAAATAATTTTCTACTTGTAAGCACACCATTTGGGTGTAGTGTCCATCTCATTACGGAATCTAAAGGAATTCAAATACACACATTTTAGTGGCATGTGAAATTTGAACATCCGAAAATCACTTCTGACATGATTTCCAATTACCAATTTGCTTTAAAAGTAATGCTGTTCCGTCACGCAATTGATGATTAAAAAACAATTTAGTCGAATGAGCGGGAATTTTAATCAAAAATATAAAGCAATCCTTGTCCTGTTGTGTGTTCTAAATAAGATCATTTAAAAGTGTCTTGCAAAATCTTCAATACACACTGTAGTCGAATATGAAATTAGAACATACGAAAGTAACTTCTGATATGATTTCCAATTACCTAATCGCCTTAAGAGTATTGCCGTTTCGCCACACAATTTATGATTAGAAAACAATGTCGGATGAGTTCGAATCTTGATCAAACATGTAAAGTAATTCTTGTCCTTTAGTCTGGTCCAAATAATTTCGTTTAAAAGTGCCTAGTGCAAATCTTCAATACTCGCATTTAGTCGAATGCGAAATTTGAACACGAAAATCACTTCTGATATCATTTCCAATTACCAAATCGCTATAGTAAGAGTTATGCCGTTCCGCCACACAATTAAAGATTAGAAAAGAATGCAGTCAGATGAGTTCGATTCCCAACCAAACATGTAAAGCCATTCTTGTTCTGTAGTTTGGTCCAAATAAATCGATTTAAAAGTATCTTGTGCAAATGTTCAATAAATAAATTTACAGAATCAACTTCATTCTCATAATTAGCGCTGCAGTAATTGGTCGCAAATAAAATTGCGCAATTGATACAGAAAACATGCTAAAATTATTCCAATACATCAAACTCGTATAATCTCATGAAATTTCGAGGTCGCAGAAACTAATGGTGGTATCAAGCCATCCTGAACCTAGAAATATACTCGCACATATACTGTAAATAAAGCACCCACAACTTGGCAATACGTAAAGTAATGAATATTTATATCTGCACGGAATTTGGCAATACGTATAGTAAAGAATATTGACATCCACATTAAACGTGTGCACAACGCTTGCTTCTTCTTATCATTCATGTGCGTTATTGTTGAATTTTTTGGAAATAGTGATAGGCTCGGACAAAATATCCATCCATTGCGTTTATCCATCATCGGCCGACAATACATTGCGGATGCAATAGCCTTAAAACGATACGAAGCTCAGTACATAAAATCCAGAATTGTGAGTCTCAAAGAGTGAGTGTAGCCTCAGTTTCAATTGAGCACTTTGGTCGAATCCGTCTGCAAGAGATCTGAGTCCCTTTTTAGAACCTAGTTAGCTCTCGTGCTTGTGTCCCAACCGACAATCCACAACCCGGCAAACGACAATCTCCAATGACACACACGTATCAAACAAATTCAGCCAAATATACTTCCAGCTTGCCGCAACCCAAAGCAATAAAATACAACACAAATAGATCCCATATTCACATGTTTTATTTCCAAATGTTATAGGAAAACAAACCAAAATATGTCTTGTATAATAATATGTGTTGATCACCGTTTGTTCCTATCACGTGTCCATCTACAGCACAAAACACAAAGAGAAAATCCAAATAAATATCATTTTGGATAGTTTTGCATTTCTTTGAATAGCCTATCACCTCTGATGTGATTGAGTGCACGCGCCGGTGGAATAAAAGACTGGCATTATTTTCAATAAGTTCCAAACGAAATAATGAGATGTTATTTCTCTTATTCAAAAGTTTATATTGCATTTACTTTATTTCGCAGCGGTAGGAATTTATAGTTCTCTGGAAATCGTCATTAGGTATTTTCATCAGTCGCATGTATTCTGCACAAATCCAGTCACCCATATCCATTGAAACAAAAAAAAAAATGTTGTGTCGATTGCTCCGATCATTGAGAACTAAATGATTTATAATGCAGACGTTTTAAAACTATCCATTGTTCACAATAGGCACAGGCTCTACTTCATTTGAACGCTCTCGATGAGTTCGCAGCAAACTAAATCAGGACTACTATCTCCGAACACCAAAATCGGATAGTGCTTTTGCATATCAACTTGCCTAAAACTATAGTAATAACCTCACAATCACGCTAATTTATAAATGTGATTTTTAGCTATGTAATGATGAAAGTACAAGTTGAACATAAGTGTAAATCCTTGTACTCTTCTCCAGAACTAGTAACAGGCAAAAACTCTACTAAATATTATCGGCCACATTGTAAACGGCATTTGAGTTAATTACACTCTTTGGATTATTCAATCCAGAAAATCATTAACCCAACAAACAGCCGATGTCAGTTTGCAGTCAGATCTTCCAATTGTGATGTGGTTGAAATCAAACACGGCGGGACAATTTTTTAATAATGTAAGGCTAAGCAATAACATACTCCTTAGGTTCCTGTCTCAAATAAGGACACCGCAAGATTTAATGAAGTTGGTAACTTTGCGGGCATAACAATTAAACATTGTTGATTTGATAGTATGTTTGATGAAAACCTGAGCCCCTCTCGGCAAAGAAAAAATCTCTTCAACATTTCTAGATAAAACGTACATCTGTTGAAGTGTTGGAAATTACACTTTTGTTGCAGAAGCTTCTTTTGATCACAACTACCAACAGTTTTCTGTTTATTCCTTGCTTGAACTTAGGGCCGATCATATTTCATATGAAATAACACATTTCCTTTACGACGAGGAGGCTCAAACCACACTGGCCAGCCGATTGAAGTCGTCGTTTGTATTGCTGATGGAAGATCCATAAGCCATAGCAAGTCAAACTAAACTTTTCATCATCCTATGTACACTTGTGCATTATAACCATCGTAAATTGCTTAGTTACGTGTGACTATAATATTTTTTTTAACAATCGTTGCGACAAAAATCAGTTTGGTTACAATAGAGGCATCTCACACTTCGTCACAATCAATTAGTAATCGAAAGTAATCTGACCTTATTCAGAACCTCAATTTTTCATTGTAATAATCTTCGGTTTGGTATGCTTGGATTTTTCAACAATAAAACATTTATCATATAGCGGTTACCGTCTAGCAGATAAACGGGACTAATTAGAGTTTTGTCTTTGAGCACATGTTGATGTTCCAACACATTGAATTCTCGATTGATTATTTACTGCGGGTTTGAGTGTTTTCAATTCACCATATACACTGAAATGCGGTTTTCATTGAATCAATATAAAATATATTTTGTGACTTTATATGATTCTCCTTCGAATAATTCTTACAACAATCAGCAAATATATTTAGCGCTCAGTCAGAAAGACACTAGGACATCTACTGAGATCGACTGTATGTATCGGAAGTTTACGCACTTCTATACCCCGCAGAAAGATATGAAACGTCGGAGATCACCTTCGAGATATCTTAAACACTTTATTATTAAAGGAAATCTTTTTGGAAACCACACAACCCGATAAAAAGTCATGAGTTTTACAACTTCCAACGTAGCCTTCAAGTGTAAGCTATGCGAACCTATGTGATTTTGGTGATTCGAAACATTTTAAATTTGGTGATAGTTATATACGGTTCATACACATGTAAATATGCTTCGTGATGTTGACATGAATATTCTTTTCAAGTGAATTTAAACATTAATTGTTTTCTTGAAGCTAAGATTGATATGAAGGTATACCAATTTGGTTGATAAGTTCAATCACTGTATCATGATATCATTATTTTACCGATACCAAACAGCTCAAGGAAATACTGCACCATTTTGATGTAACCCCAAAAGCTAAAATGATCAATGCATGTGAAAATTATGCAATTAAAAGTATGGTTTATCAATGTGTGATCAGGTATAGTAAGAAGATATGTAACGATAATTACGATATAAGATTGTAAGTTTTATTTTTTAAACTATTGTATGGCTCTTTATGCACATACTTCTGCTATTTTTGGTCGTACATTAAGATAAGTTCGCACCTCGTACTCGCTAATGAGGCAACTGTATTGTTTTCCAAATCATTGCATTATAAAGTAAATGAATGGAAGAGTACATCGCATAATCAAAATATAAACTTGCTTCAAACACATTTTGACCTGAATACGTGGAAATCCACCGAAAAAGATGTGGCCATATTTTCGGTGAATCTTGTTCCTACCTGATATTCAAAGTAATTAAGACGTTTCAGTGAATCAAATCAACTATAAATACTAGCCCGCAAGTATTAATAGTGTCATAACTGATGCGTTTTCTGGAAAGCCCACAACAATAACAATGGTAGGATACGTTTACATCTAGCCAACTAAATTGCATTATTTGTTTCATTGTATTCTAGATCCTTTTTTTGTTTGCCCTCGTTGCAACAACACAGAGCTTTCTTTCGACTCTGCACCCACCAGAAACTCAAAGGCCGTCAACCCTTAACTCACATGAAATTTCACATTCAACATACAACCCTTTGAGTAACCTGGACTTAGCAACAACTATTTTAAGTTCGGAAGAACCAACTACCATAATATACTCGCATTCAGTTGTCCAAAACACATCGTTGCCTACACTGCCAACAGCATTTAAATCCATTGTGCCAACGCAAGGTTCTCAGACTTCTACATCAGACACAACATCTGATAACTCTTTGCCGCTTGAACATTCCTCTATAGCTACTTCTGCATCCGATTTACCTTCAGACAATAATGTCGCCTCAGTACCAAAAAGCTTAGATGATCAAATCGCAATTCGTGGACTGAACAGAGAATCTGAAAGTCCTGATCATCAGCCACTCATCATTCCGCCGGCTCCAGCACTTCCAGTCCTCCAAGAACTTCCCGTCATAGTTTTAACTCCTGCTTCACAAACAGTATTGTCTACAATTAATGAAAATACTTTGCCAAGTGTTTCGACTGCCCGTCCGACTGCACCTCCTTTGGTGTCTTCCACAGCATATACACCCCAAGCACACTACGGTCAGCCAATTCAAATACCCCTTGACATATGATCGAACTGAAGCTTGATATGTTAAATTTCAGACCAGCTTCCTAGTACGCAAAGAAAAGTGTAAAACTAAGCACAACTAAAAATTAAAATGATATTTATTAACCGTGTATCAATACAAATTATATGTTTTGGTCGATTATATTCTTAAATAAAAGTAGTATACTTGGTTCGCTATTTTATTCTCGGAAACGGATATCCATTGACTTCTGCTAACTTCCTTTATGCAACTACACAGATCAAATTCCAATTTCGAAAAACACGCAATGAAATTCTATTATCTGAGAAATATTTTGCGAAGCCAACCTGCCTACTTTGTCAACGTACAAGAATGAACAATGTTATGGCAAGATTAATAGTATGCGTGTTTCGTGTATTAGTTATAATATTAATAAGTTAATTATAATAGTTAAGCTAGAATAACACTGCGAATGCACACCTACTTTATTGGGATGAGATTTGGTAGTGGAAGAATTTCTCAATGAAGTTTGCTAATCCAGTTTTAGATTCACATAAGCTTTGAGAGCACTTAACATATGATTACAACTCATCGCACAACCAATTTCAATTGCATATTCTAAATTGGTTGTCTTTTGTAAAATTCTGATCAACTTATCAAACCTTCAAACAATTCATCATATAAAAAATGCAAGTCACATATACTAAATAACACATACGGGTAGCATAATTTTATACCTATTAGCGCTAAACTTCTGTACAATTTTCAGGCTTTGTTTCGATATTACATACGCTTGCCCGTGAAAATGCCACCAATATGTAAATGCCTTAATCCTAATCATTCGCCGGAACCAAGGATTATTTATGTTTCCTAGTATTTGCTGAGCATGCGCTTATGCATTCATAAATTTTTAGTTCAGTTCGTAATTAATGAAAACTTGAGAATCACGGATGCTCTCATTGTTAATTATCCTTGTATTTTTATCGGTCGGCATTGGTTCTTGTCTTTCGTGTATCAACGCATTGCTTTTCTCTAAATGGCTAATGACTTTGTTATCCATGGAAGTGCAAGTGCTGGTTAGTGTACCAGTTTATGGGGTTATCTAGTGATGACAATGTCTTATGGCGTTATGTTGGATATGTCTTTGGAAGGATTTGCTTTTATGAAGTATCTTAAATATATCCACCATGAATTGATAATTGAAGAGTGCACATGCATTTATATAGGCCTAGGATCATAAGGAGTGGCGCTGAATCCTACGTATCGATTATTTTTCTTATGAACGAATCCTTGCTCTGGAGAAGCATTATAGTATATAACTCTTCGAATACCAAATGGATCGATATATCCAAAACTGCCAGCTTTAATCTGTGAATTAGACCCTACTTCCTCATGGTACTGTCGGGGTAAATAGTATCGGAAACCATTATCGTTAATTGCTGTTCCATCGTACTGCGGGAATTGAGGTTCGTATCCACTGCCAATATTCTCATTATAATTACCAGAAGTATGAAGATATGAATTACGTTGAGCGAATACTCGGTCATTTGTGGATCTTGAAAAAAGAGGTTCCGGCTCGAGATCATTATTGCGTAATGGATAAGTATTTTTTTCGCTAGTTTCAATCTCAACTGGTGTAGGTGTTGTTGATATGTGAAGTGGAAAATCATCAACATTATTCTCGGATAAAGAGGCTTTGTCAATTGGCGGTAAAAGTTCGTTGTTTAAGGCAGACAGATGCGTTGAATAAATTTCGCCAGCATTAGCAGCTGCTACTGTTGATTGAGTTGAATAAACGCCATTAATTGTTCCAAATTGGCCTCGCCCCAAGTGCGAAGTTGGTAATGTTGATTGTACGTTACTGAAAGGTGGCAGTAATTTCAATGAAGGAACATTATCTTTCTCATAGAATAAGGTCGCTGTAACAGGGCGTTTGACCGGAGTTGAGGTAGGTTGAGCGGGATATGTATACGAATTTTTGGTTTGTTGTGTTTTGGGGTCAACAATAACAAATGGCGTTGAAGGGTGGTTGTAGTAAAGCCATGATGGAGTAGATGTCGGAATATAATTAGCAACGGATGGAGTCGATAATCCAGCAAGTGTCGACGTTTGATAATTCTTAGCCGGATTATCTGAAGACTGCATTGTTGAACCTTTTCTAACGCTCCGTAGGGCATCCTATACAAAAGGTTGTTAACATAGCATATTACATGTAAGTTTGTTAAAATTACCTCAATTGGCTGATCCTTGCCCACATATATTGTTTTAGATTTAAGGATTCTATAGCCCTCACCATCTGCAATATAGTCTTTTTGTCGTAAGAATCCAGACGCATCTATCCAAGCATCGGTTCCTGAAAGAATAAAATCATTTGTATTGTTTTGCGTTTTAAATCTTTTATCAGAGTTTGAAGCCGTTAAGATAATGTTTTTTAGAATACTTCTTCATATAAAGTTCCAGATAGACAAATTTAGATTTATTTCGTTCAAATCTATCACTTTTACATGCACTTAAGAAAACAATTTTTCCCGGCTAGAAACAAACAAAGTTATTTATAACAAAAACCGACTTCAATGCCATCAGCCTAGGAACATCAAGTGAAGATTGTAAAAATAAAATGCAATCAGAAATTTGACTTTTTCTTTGCAAATATTCTGATATGACTTTCTTAGAAAAATCGTTGCCAAACAGATGGTGACGATACAAGTTATTTACGTAGTTATGTGGTTATCATTAAAAACAACAAATTCACAGAGAATTATTTAATGAATCGAATGTGTTTCATTTCTGCTAATTTCCACAAGTTCACATCTTTGTAATAGAAAATTATACTTTACCAATTACTGTCCCATCTTGTAAACGCTTTTCTTTCCTGTATTGGCCGTTGTCAGTCAGATATCGAAAAAATCTTTCCGGCCCTTCATCAGTTTGAATATGATACTGTTTCGAATTAGAAGAGGACCAGGATGCGTATGAAAATTCTATTGCTAAAAACTGAAAAAAATAAATTATGAGACTATATCATTCGGAAACTTCAGAGAAGATTATAGCAAAATTTTCTCAAAAATATGTGATGGTTAGGCACTACAACACTACGAAAATATATCTTTCGAGTTCAAATATTGAATACGCATAACAAAATGAAAGATAATTATGATATCCTGCAGCTTCATAAATGAATTGAAAGTTATATAATTGAATCTAATAATTTCCTGTATTCTGCATATTTTAAATTCATCAATTCGAAATTGAAATTGCTAAAACAATGTTTTACCCTTCGCGTGAATTTCACTATTCATATTTTCCGACACAATAACTAATAAACATAAACTTGAAAAAGTAAAGATAGAAATGAAAGTAAAAGGATGCAAAAATATGCATATAATATTTAATATCCTTTAAGATCATATATGTTAACTCAAAATTGGTTCAAATCAAATTAACGTTAGTGGTATTAACGATATTTTTCATTCATTGAGCTTTGTTGAAAATCATGAAATTTAAATCAAACTTTCCCCCAGTAATTTTACTATATAGAATGCGTTCGTATTCGCTTATATTATTCCGGTAGTAAGATAGGCCAAATTAATAGAATAATAGATAAACTTGACTTAAAACTGTTACCTTTACTTAAAGACTATCACTTATAGATGGAACTCACGAATGCATTTTAAAACTAAAAATCATCTTTTATTATGCATTAGTAAGAAGACACTCAACCAAGTGTATAAAGGATTAAAATTGATAAATAAAAGAAAAATTCAATATAATTTCAACAACAGAGCCTCATATATATTAGGGTCGCTTTATTTTGAGACGAAACCATGCAAGGAGGTAATGTTGCCAGGATTATATTTAACCTTGATTATTGGCTATCAGATAATTTATGAATTACATCTAGGTCAGCTGACAGTCTTGTATGAGGAGGTGGTGCAAATCTTGCCGCTTTCTGCTTAGAATTATTTTCCAATGACCACTGATATGATAATAATAGCGTAACTATTGGTAAATGCTTACACTAAGACGAATGCTTACACTAAGTCGAATGCGTACTTCTAAACAAAAGCGGGTAAATGTAGTACATACAGGTGAAGGTGCTGTTAGAGACACCATGACTTATATAAACAATTCTACCAGTAAGTTTTCGCCGGCAAATGATTTAAATTCATTATGCTACCCATCGCGTGTTTTCCTGATTTATGTCATTTCCATGCTCTGTCACGCATAAGTTCGGTTTATATGCTGCATGGGCTTAACCTACCTTTCTTATCCGTAACGCCCCGAGAGTATTAGCCCTTGTCAAAAGTTACGCTAAATAAATACGTATGTGCCTCAGGCTACTCTGATCTTACGAATAACGACTTGTTAAGTTCGAGTATTATTTACAAGGAACGGAGATCCATTCATAAAGCGCTAAGTACTTTTTGCCGAAAAATTGTCATCTACCAGTCAGATTACGCTGGATTTTTTTATTACATAAGTAGATTTAAACACTAGACATGTGTGCTCCTATATTCACAAGTGTTCATTGACAATACGATAAATGAAAACACAAAAAAGGTAAATAACGCGTCGGACGTCAAATAAATGTATAAGGTATATCAAATATATTTTGACGAATCTTAGTTTAGATATAGAAAATGAAGTCATTTATCTATGATGCAAACAATAACAATACTTTCCATTTCTTTTTTATTTTGTTTATAAGTATACTTTAAGATTCTTACTAATTTATAAATAGCATACTCAATCTAAAATATCGTTCAGTTATGCACTGATCGAAAATAACTTATAAGTAATCTGGAAGCTGTAGCCCTGATTTAGGTTGATTAGAGTAAATTTTTCAATAATAAAGAAATCCTATACTATATAAGAAATACTATAATACTATAGAAAGAATATTTTTAAGAATGTTTATGAAGCAAATTAATACCATAACAATTAATATTTTGTTATGCACTCATAAACATTACCACACATTAAACTTTTCGTTTCGAGTCTTTATGAAAAGTTAGATTGACTTCATATTCATCAGCTGTAAAAACATTTGCTGGACAGTACGAAAAAGGGCAGGGCCACACAAAAGTATCATAACTGAAATATTGAGGAACCCCTTCGAACATGCCCGCAAGCACTTTAACGGATAAAAGTAACTTTGTGGTCAAGAGGAGTTCAATTAATGCCACTTCCGGCAAAAGTTTATTGTAGGTTGCATCCAATTGACCGATGTCCGTAGATATTAGCTTCACTGGAAATATGATAAATGTGACACTTAAATAACAAATGATACACTATATAGATGAAAAAAAATACTTTTCACAAACTCAGATTTACTCAATTTTGTGCAAAGATTGTAAATTTTCTTTACGATAACACCACAATACGATTCAACGTCTTCAACTCTTCCTATGTGAACAACCTCTAGCAATGTGGGAGGGTCAGCCGTGTAAAACATAACTTTTTTGAAAAATCGCTGAATAATAGTCAGATATTAGGAATTTGAAAAAAATTTCAATATAATGAGATTTTTACCTGGTTAATATTGTTAAATAATAAAATGATTCTATTGTGTTGGAACAGCTCCTTCTCGTTGTTGCTTATCATTCGCATAAAGGGGCCTAGCGTCTCTTCCGCACCTTCCAACATGTATACGGAATACCCACCGTAAAAAAGTATCAACCCAGTTATGCGCTCACCATGCGAATAGAGCTCTGCTTTCGATACTTTCCGCCGAAGAACTTTACAGAGTAACTCGTTAAACTCTTTACCAGCTTCTAAATGACTGGCAACGAAGATAATTCGTTGACCATATGTCCGCCGGTCAGCCAATGTCATGTTATCTCGAACACAGTCCGCTAGAGTTTTACGAGTTTGAAATGTTGGCTGCCTATATTGCGAACCGCGCAACTGTGATATATGAGGTTCTGAAAAATTTGGCTGCGGACTCATAGCAAAGCGTGTATTTGTCAAAACGAAATTTTTTAACACTACTTTTGGAAGGAAAATACTAACAATTTCGTTTATTTTGCATTACTATGGTTGCTGGGTTGTATGATCGTTTTTTGCTTGAAACTATGGAGACACTATCTAATAACACATTGGCAATTATAAGTATAGGTGAATATTATATCAGCGCGTTTATTATGAGTATAGCGAATATAATCTACGTCTAATCAGATATATTCGTTGAATAGCTAATCTGACTGTCATAAGATGGTAATCGTTGTAAACAAAGTGGCTGCCGTGGAAGCGATTATTATTTCAACATCTGCCTATATACTTAAAATAATACTCGCGATGTTCTGTGCATGCGTGCTTCTAAAAGTAAGTTTTCATTGATCTTGCAGACATTAAGGTAAAGTAATATATTATTGTCTTAGCTGTTTCGATTTCATTGTCCCCGCACACAATATTTATAAACTATTAATATTTCATTGTATGCACCATGCAAGAATTCATCGATCGAGAAGCATAAGGAATGAAATGGCGTGCTCATGTTACTTCCATGTTTAAATCAGCATACATGATATACATACGCACCACGAGGCCGGATATGCTGCCAGGAAACTTGATTTGAAAGTGAAAATATGGAGCTAGTTAATGCATGGTTTCTTGGTTGCATCTGTTTGATGTGGACCGTCTATAACTGTTACGTAAAGAACATATATATGTGAAAAGCAAGTGAGTGTTAACGCTCGCAGCATTTTTAACACGCCGTTTTGACGTAAACTACTTATTCCTGGCTTATCACTAAGCTAAATGTTTGGAGCGATGGTTCCTGCACCCCTAACTTACCCTTACCTAATTGACCTCGCTTTTTTACTTTTCTTTTTTACAAAATCAAACTAGTAGAAAGGCAGACATTTTGCATAATGGAAACGGATCTTTGTACGTAATTTTTCAATTCACCATAAATTCCAAACATATGAATAACTTACAAGTAACTGTAATGTGTTGCGATTTTTCGAATCATTATTTGATTGCAATTGGTGTATTGTACCTTTTCGATGATTTCAACAGGAACAAAACACCTTAATGTACATACACAAGATTCGATAATTTGGTTTATGTGCCATATCTATTTTATTAAATGTTTTGATATAAATCTGGAATGATATGTGCGATGATAGCTATGTGTCGTTGTCTCACTGCTGAATGAATTACATGAGTGAACATTTCTTCTGATTATGATCAGAATGCTGTAACTACATGTATGGTGATAAGGATAGTAGTCGAGCAATAAGTGATGAAACAAGGTTCACTGCCAGTTGTGTTTCATTTTAAAGAATAGGATACAGCTTTGTTGTAATGAGAGTAGATGAATGCTGGAGTGTAATTACTTTCGAAATGCATGTATGCTCGCCTATTATCAAACAAAGTTTTGCTTACAAGCGATCTTTTATTATTATTATTATGTACATTATATATTTATTATGATGAGTACTCAAAATAAATGTGCAGTCCTTTTTTGTGTCAATTTTTGATCACCTCGTATCTCTTCGTTTTGTATCAAATCTCGTTTTTACGATGACAAATTTGCTTTGTGTGCAACGATTTCAGTTTCGAAAATGATGCTTTTCCGAGAAGATGTTTCGAATGGTCCACAATAGCTGACGAAATAGCTGATTTCGTCACTTGTTATCGATTTACTTTTCTGCTGTTCACTGCAACGTTTGATAATGAATAAGTTATTCGTATTTGTAATTTTGCTAATATGTTAATTCAGATACAGTGGGAAACTTGGTGTATATTCAGGTCGATAATGTTAACAAACTGCAAAGGTGTTCAAGCGAGCCTATCTCGAAAATTATCAAAGACAGTTGTTTGCGCAAAGCAGTCGTATTAAGAAACAAAAAACAAAGAGGAGTGAGACAAATTATGTTGCAACAACAATCTTCCATTTAGTATATATTGCCAACAACTAATTTCATTCTAAATACGTACTAAATTGAGATTCAACTTGAGCTTCAAGTAACAAATAACTATGGATAAAAATTGAATATAAATAACTAATATGGCTTTACCGGTACGTTCTGTTTAAAAAATTTCAATTTCGGAAAACTTTGTGTTGAGTTGATCGGATTTGACAAGAAAAATTGAATACGTCTTTAAGCTTACACTAGTTGCTGCGAGACAGGTAAGTTTACGCACGCGGTAATATTTACCTATGTTGAAATTATGTTGGAGGCAAACTATGTTAAGTTTGTACGTATTCTTTATTCTATAAAGTGCATCATTTTCAAAAGCATTAAATCAATTTCACATATTTTTATTAACATCTTGATAAGTATTAACCGAACTGACCTAAAACTAAGAATTGTTCATATAAATAATATTCACCCACTGCGTTCTGCCTACTATTGAGGGGTAACTAAGTTTCTTCAATAAAAATACAACTATTTAGCTCATTTTCATTCGTAATTGGAAATGAAAAATGCTTAAAATGCTTTGGTAGTACGTTTCTTTTGCTATATCCAAAATTAAGTTTGATGAAATGAAAATAGTATCATTATAATAATTCGTTTTTCATTATCAGTTTCCAGACTCTCAGGCCCAGTGTTAGTAAAACTCAAAAAATCTTCTAAAAGTAAAATATTACACATCATAAATTATTTCATCATATACTTTGTTGATTGTTATTAAACACAATGCAAATTTAATTGGCTTGAGAATTTGTTTTTTTTTCGTGTGATCATTGATCAAGTGACCGTAAGTCACAAAATATTCTATTTGTTGACTTTAGTTAGAAGGATTATCATTTTGAAGGTCAGAAAACTGCAGAATGAATTAAATTAAATACGCGTCTAAATAGCCTTAACAAGGAAGTGGGGGCCTTGAAGAAAGTATTTAAATCTATTTTCGCAGACTTGCCCTTCGTGTTTTCTTTGAAGCACGAGCTAGAAAAATTATGAAATAAACGAAGTTCTAATGAAGTAAACGTGAATAAAACCTGGAGTACTACAGCCTTGGCACCGACTCAACTATGCTCATGTATAGCGAGTGGGAGCGTACAGAAAGAAGAACGCAATGAATGAATAAACGGAAAATTAGTGAGTTCCGTAGCCGAGCATTAGTATTGTGAATCAGTTGTTAACTGCAACCTTGTGTAGGAGGGAACACGACAACTGCAATTCGTAATTTTTCAAGGTTAGGCGAACTAATGCGCTGAACTTAAACACTCAAGCAATATTCAAACGCCTTACCATCAACATATCGTTTTGATTAATCTTGTGTTACTTAGTCCCACAAATTCAAAAATAAAGAAATAATTCAAATTCAAGCTTTAGAGTGAAGTTACACATGGGATATGTAATAGAATTATTCTGACGGTCATTTTCTTCTCGTAAATATTATTGTAAAACAATACATTGGACAAAATTTTCATGTACAAAGCTATGTTTTTAATTTGATTTCACTTATGACAAATTCGTGTCAACCAATGTATAGGGACCATGTAAATCTATCAAACTAATGAGTTCAATCAAGTATCAAATGGTATCCCAATCGCCTTTAGTATACCCAGTCGCCAATCATTTAGTGTAAGGAAAACAAGTTCAAATCGGACCACTTGCCCACACTATTCGTAAGTTGTGTATTAGATAATTTTGCTGCTGCATATATTTGTCTTTCGACAGATTATGTAATTCTCGTAGATTGAATGTGAGGAATATGGCTCCAATTTGTATTTCAAGTTAAATTTCACTCATTTTGCAGCACTGGAATTAGCAAACTGAGATTCTAAATCAAGGTGGCAATATTGAACTTCATTGTTATTATAATAATCCCCTTTTTCCTTACATTATAATAATCCACTATAATAATTACTTTTTTCTTAAATGATTTAATTTCTTCTTCTTTAATTTATTGTATCATAGTAAAATTCTTTAACTTAAAAGTTGTTTAAAATTTTAAAATTATGTATAAAATTATGTGTAAAATTATAGCTGAGATGCGATTCATTGCAAAAAAAAAAAAAAAATTAAATTAGTCACAAAAAGTTTTATTTCTACTAGAGTTCAACAGTGATATTAATTTTTCTTCACTTGAATGAATTTTCCTTTATTATTTTTGAAAAATTTTCATTTCTCTGCAATAGAAGAATTAAAAAATCATTACCGCAATAATTCCACATATTTTTGCTGAGAAAGCCATTGCAATTTTGTTCGATAGTTGGTAAGAAACTATTTCAGGCAGGCTAAGTCCACAACGTAAACAAACAAATGAATTGTTATGTGTTAATTTAAAACAAATAAATGTATTTCGTTTATCGAATAGACATAGGCTTTAATGGTCACACCGAACTTCTTTCACATTGTAAATACATCTGGTAGTTCCGCTTTTCTATGCACATTTACCGCCACACTTGATATTATTACATTAATCGATATTAATCTATTTGATTTTCAAATGGAATCCACCAAAAGACTAATAATACTGCTTAGATAATTTCAGATTAACTAAATTGCGTGATATTGGTGCTATGTTTAATATGCGCGATCTCGGCTATGTTATACTTAGTTAATCCTAGGTGGCCAGCAGCGTCCAACCTGCAAGCAAGTACAAATGCCACTAAAGAAATAATAGTGCCAACGTTCAATCGTTAGAAACTGAATGTTCGAACTAATTTTCCCACCTGTATACGGATTAGGTTGTGCCTCCATCGATTTAAAATACGACATACGGAGCGGACAGTACAAACAAGAAATGACAATGCAGAGGAAAACGCGTACAGGTGCTGGAGTTGTAATGCTTTTGCATATTTTGTACATTCGACGAGTACGGTAACCTAATCTGCGTGCAAGCCTGAAGATCATGGAAGCATTAAATTTTCTGCAGTGGTTCACCCTTTGAATGTTCTTTTCTCACTTGTTACCACTTGCCAATTCATATTTACACAAGCGATCCAAGCAACAAGTAACAGATGAATGAAGTACACATTCAGTTTATTAGTAAGTTTGGAGTAAGGAGATATCGGGTAATTTTCGAAGAAAAGTATAATGGCTTGTGTGAGGTAAGATAAAATTTATTTGCAACTGTAATTTGAACATTTTTCAGAGTTTTTGACAACTAGTCAAGATTTCGGTAGTCATTTGTATTCTTTTTGGATTGGGCATTCCTAATAGAGCAAGGAGTGTTTCAGCATATTTATTACTAATACTGAGTTCTGCTTTAAAACGAAGTTTCTTTCAAGATTAGTGGCGGCAAATGGTGTTGGTAAAGAATATCTGCATCGGGCGTTAGAATTATTCACAAAAATAGGATAAATAAATACAAAATTACGAATTTACATTTTCTGTTGTATTTTTCTTTTAAAACTAAAATATAATATTGCAGTTTTAAAATATGTATCGTTAAGCATGTTTATTAACTTCCCAGATAAACAGTCGCAACCTCCATGGATCTCAACTTAAGCAGTGGGCCACGGTTTTAATTTTATATATAAATTTTTTATTTAATATAAAATTATGTTTATGAAAATTCAATATTTTGATAGTTTGGTTATCGCCATTGGTAATGAATAACTGAAAATTAAAGTAAAGAAAGATGATCGAAATTCAGCAACGAAAAGAACGAGAAGATGGATAGTATATTAATAGTGTTCTTCATTTTGACTATGAAGCAAGATAGAAAGAAGAGATAAGAAACTCAAACAGATTTACGTAGCGAATGTTATGAATGGAATATCTTAAATTTAAAAGAATGACCTCGAAAATCTAAAGATATTAAAAACTACAGTTTCTACCCATCGATCGTGAAAATTCTACTGAACACTAACTATCTTTTTGCTATATGACATATCTACACTGAATTTTAAACATAATCTTCATAATCCTCCATCTTTAATGATCATCTTCACATATCGTCCTTGTTGCAGGCTTGATTTAGGTAACATTTTCTTATATTGATGTACATGCAGTAAAACTATTGTGTTATGCGTTGATTAACTTAAAATTCAGGTCCTCACGTGGCAGTTTAAGATTCGTAACAAAATTAATTAAGTATTAACAAAAACTTTCAATCACGAAGCGTCTGAAAGTAAACTCGCTTTGCGGATACTGATAGTCGAATTCCAAAATGGCTAAATGTAAACAAGTAAATGCACGATGCAAGCAAAATATCACGATTGTAAGTTTCATTACAATGCAAGTCACAGAATTCACAAACGGCTTAAAGCAAATATGGCCAATTATAGTGTGAATCACACAGTCGTTGAGAAGTAGGCGCTAAATGCCGTGATATCACTTTGAATAATTGAACTATATACACGATCACAAATCCAATTGATACTAAAAGACTTTGTAAATTATACGCAAAACGCGTAATCTTTGAAATGAGATCATTAGTAATAATAAATTTTTACCGACTTTAATAGAAGGTGTTGGCATCCGAGCGAAAATGAAGAATAATGATTTCTAATACACTCGTTTGCAAACAAGTTGCCCACATTTCACGGGCAAATGTTCTGAGAACAATTTCAGTTAATGAATGGAGCAACAACTTTGATCGATACTATTCTGGTTGAATGGTAAAAAACACAATATATAAGCATTAATACACCAAGCTATGTTAGTTTGTTTGAAACTATATTTTTTGAAAATCGGAAATTACTAACGCTGTTTGCCACTGCCTCACGTTTCCGTTTGTAGAGCGTATGAAGGACAATAACTATCAAAGAAAAAGCTACAACAACAAAGATCCAAGTACAAAAGTACAAGGCTCCTGAGTACCCGACGGGATGCCTCCGTGAAAGTAGCCAACAGATTTTTGCTTCGACTAACAAATTGGCCACCAATGTTGAACGATCGAAACGATTGGAGGCGATTGCTTCAGGAAATCAAGGCTTCAAACGGTCTTTTGGGCCATAGATTATGATGATGATGATTTATATTATTTTGAAATCATAATATAATAAATTAAATATTTCTGTGCTTACTTTGCCATACAGTGAGAATACGGCACAAAAAAATAATGGGAATGCTAAGTGAAGATTTAAACATCAATATCAGGACTATAGATTGAAATTCAATCTTTAGGATGCTCGAAAAGTGCCTCATGGTTGAAGTGATGTACGTCTTCACTCTGAGCCAGAAAATACGCCACGTATTTTTCGCTCTAAATTGTTATAAGTTCTATTTCTTAATAAGCTGCATTTTCGGCGCACTAAGAATGGTCTGTGATCCTTAATATCCGCATACAATCACTATCTGGTAACTATTATGTTTTCTTTGTCAAGTTTATTCACTATACTTTACTACTACTTTATACTACACTATACTATATACAAAACCACATGTTTTGAATAATTTCAACGAAAATCTAAAGTAGTTCCTTAAGTACTTTAAATATGAATAAATATAATAAATGATGAACAGCCACAATTAGGTTTTGCGCTGCTTATAAATATGGAAATTAGAATGCACAGAAAATTAGTTATTCAAAACAGCGATATTCAAGGTTTTGATTGGTTTGTCTATTATGTATATCATGTTTCATTGAGGTATATGTAGCAGACAGAAGTGTAAATTGTTTTATGTAATCTTGGACTGATTAGTATTACTAGTGCGGATCTCTCATAGGCACTAAATATTAATTAAAAACCACACAAGTATCATAAGCGCAAAATAACGATAAATATATTTATTGCAGTTCAATAAATGTTGCGAATTGCATCTCGATTTGTTCCTTCTATAAATTGTACAATATTCGACTCGTCATTTGGCAACTTGTAGCCTCCAGCTGTATTTTCCATGCACGCAATGTGAAGGTGACACCTTGGGCAGGAGAAGAACGGTCATTTAAAGTCAGCAAATTTACACTTTACCAATCGGGTTGTAATAACCCACTCGACTATCCTACACAAAGTATGGTAATCCACCGCAAAAAGTTGAAAATTGTGGAGTATAAATTATTCTTGGTGAATATAATTTGTATTGTAACCGCCAACGGATACATAGAAGAATTCAGATTAACCAGCTGTGATAAAAATTGTTTTTCTTTCACCAAATGGAGGTATCTTAAAACCATCCGCTTGCAGTCAGTTTAATCTCATTAAGGCAAATAAACCTGAAGAATTTCCGATCAGCAATAATATTGCTAAGCAAGAGTTCAGTGGACACTGCCACTAAAATCGTTTCCTTATAAAATTTTTTACTTGCTTGCCATCACCGAGTAGGCAGTTGTTTGCATGGAGCATTGCCTTATAAAGAATATCTGATTCTCGGATTAGTAATTTGTTTCCAACAAGAGCAACACTAAAGCTGAAAATGGATCTAGATTTACTCGTTCAGACTCTGTTTTAGATAAAGTTATTTGCCAGATCGTCAACATCTATTAATAATAAACGTTGACAAAGCAATAGTGACTCAGAGTATATGATCTGCGTGCATAAATACTTGCATATAGAGTAGTTTCCAGGAGAAAAAAACCAGATATTCAATAAACAATATTCAAAATGAGTAGTTGATTTGGCACAGTGTAGCAGCAATTCTTCTGAAGTATATACTTGTCTGATTGCATTGAAGGAAAGGTTGTAATATCTGGCAAATCACGTCTTGTATGCAATATAGTGAACAGATGGTTAGTTTATTTTCTTAATATTTCCGGGTATTTTGTGAATGATGAAGGATCACAAGCTGGATACGCAACTCTAGTGATAACTTCCAACACCAATAATATTAGACCCCAATATAATCCGTGAATAACCACATAGAAAGCGAATATGTGTGGACAAAAGAAAAAACAAATAATGTTTATTAATATTTACATAAACAAATCACTCCGTGTGAGCAGAATATATGTTTTAATATATTATAATCATACGAAAACGTTTCCTGCGAAGCGCATGATTCAAATTTTCAAAGTTGTTTTGCGGGTTCATTTTCTAAAATTTTCTCGTTTAATTTGGAATAAATTTTGAACTGAAGATACAGGCTCTTCCTGGCTTTACGGGATATTTTTCCACTTGTCACAAAATACACGGGGCGAACGGTAAGGAAAATACAGCGAGAAGACTTCGAACAAACTCCCAATCTAAAGGCATTCAACTAAAATTGCTAGTTTTCTTTGTATTTTGAAATCTTTTCTCATTCATTTCACAAGAGAACCAAGCTTACTGTTGCTCTTTTTATCATTTTCGCTATTGTTATCTTATGTTTCGTGCTTACGATAGGCTACGTGCTTAATAGGCTTTAATGAAATTTCCTGGATAAGTTTTATCTTTAATAATATCTATACATTTGAATTTTCCGCCCGAAGCCGCCCGAGAGTGTTAATCTATTTGGTGTTTACGCGAAGCAACTTATTGAACTACGTTTTGAGGTGATTTCGACAAACAATGAAATCAATTTTTTAAATATAAATTCATTCTTCAACTTTTATCTTAGAAGTTCATAGCCGCTACTATTTACTTGATATGTGTGAATCCATTTCACCAATTATGTTACGTAGGGGAGCAATCATATTCAAAGTTGGGTTTTTATTTTAATTTTATAGAATGAAATTTATCATTGCATGAATTCCAGTTATTGGAAATTAAAAACATACAAATGATTTATACTAAGCAACTGCCTGAACGAAACCATTTAACGGGTATATTATACACAGGTATCTTACAAATATCTACATAAAATTTTGAATGATCTGAAAAATATTGGAATAATATGCTTTACATCTGGTTTTCGTCCTGTAAGTCCTTTTCAAAAGCCTAACCAAGTAAGAACTAGCAAATCACATTTAATTTAATCACAAGCCAATCGTAAATGCTGTTGTATGTCTTTGATCGTGCGACTTGAATCACTCGCTGTTGTTTTTTAAACAATATCCTTTAAATTTGAATCGGTGGCAAGTACAAATCACCATTCATAGCGAATTTTCGCAAACTTCATGGTATTTATACTTTCTTGTTTTTTTCTAGCTTTGGTTGTACTGCAGATATCCACAGAAAAAGTGTGCAATGAATAACACATTTGGTATTCATTTAGAGCTAATGAACATGTATAACAAATTCGTAGTTCCATTCCAAATAAAGATGTAGAGAAACCAATTAAACCAAAACCATTAAAATATTGCATATATAAAGATGAAAAATATAATTTTTGAAATGCTACGTTTACAAAAGCGAATGTAATATTAACCGCTTTTAAAAAATTAATTTTATTTATACATAGACATGCAATAATCTTTCTTTTTTCTGAGAGTACTCATTCTGTTTAGTTGTTTTTGAAAAATCCGTTGTTTTAGAAGCTATACTTTTTACTCCGTGTCTGCGTTTCCATACTTTAATTTTGAGACGGAATTTATTTGTACTACTCTCGATTATTCTCTCGATTATTATCTCGATTATCTTGATTATTTTACTAAAAGATATTATAATATATATATGTATAACGTTTATTACATACATTTATAAAATAATAATATGTATTCTTATTATATATGTATAATCTATCGACTAGAATGTTCTAGTCGACAAGTGTAAGCCAGATTTGGTTCGAGATCATTTGACATGGCTGACGCAATTGAGTTTCCGTTCTGACGGCCTTCATTTAAGTTCGTAACAAGCAAAGTAGTTTTTTATAATTTTATTGTAGGTGTAACACGGTCAAGCAATTTATCATACAATTACAGATTAATTACAATTAGTGCAGGGGCGACGCAGAGTATGAAATAAAATTGGATTGTTCAAAATTTAAGAGAATTTGTAAACTGCTTTCCAGTTTTGTAAAGAAAATGTTAATCTGATTTGAAAATATCTAAGCGTAAGTTACGTTATTTGTACTTTGTAAACGCACTTTGAACATAAAAACCTATTCTTTTTCACTAAACCATTTAAATTCGTAGCCTTTCAAACCTGCTTGTTTTTCCGTCGCTTCCTTGGGGATTTCGGCTGCCTTCGCATCTGTTTGTGTTAGGTAAGGTTGGTAGCCAAAATCATTAGCGACGTATTGCACATTTCGTTGCATGCCGTCGCGAGCAACAAAGAAATATTCGCCATCTTTGCTTCCCTCCTTAAAACCAGATTCGTGATGACCATGATATCCGACGGTATAGTTGAATTTGTATAACAGTCCGCTAAGCGCTGCCCGCATGTTTTCCAACTGTGCCAAATCAATTCCAATCTTCAGATGTTGCTGCCTGCCTTCATCGCTTTTAAGAAAAGCTTTCGAATTTTTCGGTTCAGCACGTTTCGTTAAATCTTGCTGTGATATGACTGCACTTATGCTTTTACTGGATTGCGATTTTGAAACGGCAAATTTTGGTCGCTTTTCCATTTTTGAGCTTGGGTTTTGATCAGAAGTCTTTGAAGTTAATAGCTTAAGCTTGTTTTGAGCTTTTTGTTGAAGACTCTGGTCATCAGTCAGAAAAGCCTTTGGTCTTCTGTTGGCTTTCGAGAAAGCTGGTAAGTTTGTGCGATTATAAATTTTTTCTGTTGTGTTTCCGTTAGCAATAAAATGTCCACCTTTTGAACCATGCGTTCCTACTCGTAAGTGGGAATGCCTAGCAGGTTGGGTAGAAAGCTTATTTTGTTCATTGATTTTTACACTGGGAATGGCACATCCTGAACAGGAGCGTGTGGGGGATTGGAAATTAGGGACGCTACTTGTTTGTTTCGACGGGCTAGGCAAACGTGCTGTAGATATAAGTTGATTTGGAGGTTTAGTTGGTAATTGCAATGCAGATGTGCTTTGGTTTCCAGCTAAAAGATAAAGTAATATCAATCTTATTCCGGCGGCAAACGTTTACTTACGTAGGCCAATTTTGATATTTTTCATAAATAAAATTTTAAATTTTCCATTCTCGTCTGTAGCATATGCTGTTACATGGTATACTCCATCAGCTGTGATGAATCCGAATTCTCCCATGACTATGCCCATCTCATCTAAAAACATTCATTCTATTTCAATATTCTTGAAAAAATCGGGTTGTATGTCGAAGGTTTACTTTTTGTTTCATGTCTATGTTGGTATCCTTCAATGTTGAAACCGAATTCATATGGTTTACTAACTTCTTTATTACGTTCATAAGTTGCATTTATAAAAGCCACTGTTGCAAGAAAGAAAATCTGGAAAGAATCACAATGACGGAAAATAAAAAGTGAAATTGACATTACTTTCTGCGGTGAGAGCAATATAAGGTCAATAATAGTTATGTAGCTTCGACTTTGCAATAGGTTTTTTCATCCATTGAGAGAAGAAAGACCGAAATGACCAACTGTAAACAGCTTATAAGATTCTGAAACGCTAAGAATGTGTCCAAAAATCATGAACATAAGGCCTTTGTGAAAATTGGAATTTTCAATCGACTAGGCCAAAGAGAGAAATTCGTGCTAGCTTAAAGCGTTTTATGCAAATCTAATAAATGGATCAGCTGGAGTTTTTGCTTATATGTTATAAGTATATGATACGTATGAGTAATGCTTAAAAACTTGTAACGCTTGACATATGTATTTACATATATTTCATCTTAATACGGTTCCTCTTCCAAAATAATTATCATTCTCATTTTAATAATGTATTATTTCCCGAAAAACAGCATCGATATCTCTTCAGATAAATATCACGATTGTGATTCTACTTTAATGTTTATGTTGCATTTGAAATATTTATTGAATGTAATTTAGAAGACTAATTTGAAACATTTGTACCATGTAGTTTTCTAAACTTCATACGACAAAGTTTTCGAAGTAAAGTAGTATTATTTTCGAAGCATTTTCTTATAGATCGAAATAGAAATTCAATAACTGATTTTTCTACAAATCAACTACGCAACCGATATGTTTCGTTTATTTTTTCTTTATTTTTAATTTCAATTTCAAGCTTTTAATTCAAACTTCCTTTTCGATATGCACTGAATTGTAAAATGAATATTCGATCCGATCAAATAACACGGTGAATAAAGTCATTGACAGCCCCCGAAACAAAAATTAGAATGGTAAGTTGTCTATTTCATTACTAAAAGTACTCATAACTATTACAAAAGTTACATTATTTGCACAGTGCAAAACTTGAAACAACATTGCTTACAACAATATTTTTGATGATGATATTTCTTAAAGCGTTTTAAGTTGATGTTGAAATGAAAACGTCTTTTGCATATGACATTTTTACCATAAATTAGAGACATAAAAACTATATACGCTCAAAGCAAGAGTACTAACTGCAATTTCCCCATCCCCAAAAAAATAAAAACACCTACATTAGGTGAATTAACGCGATCTTTAATGAGTCCTTTTAGTTTGATTACTGCCTTGACTTTTAAAAATACCGCTATGCTTGCCTTTATTGAAACCCATGGCTATCATTTATTGCTTAAAACATTTTAAAAGAAATTCAATTACCAAAACTCCACGTATCAGCATTGCTTCTAATTAATTTTAACAATTTCTCATTTCAAAAGCAGCACTATTCCAAATGTTTTGTTCTGATTCCAGGATTAATCACTTATTGTCACTTTGAAAACAGCATTATCGTATTATCTTGTATGTTATTTAATGTAGCACACTTTCCCTAAATAAACTAACCCGCAGAACTCGACACTAGAAGATTTTTCAATTTTGCTCTTGGCTAGCATAAACGGCGACGAGTATCCAATAACAATGTTTGTTAGAGCATTATCAACATCTATATATAAATGGAGATGCACCAAACCTCATAAGACGGCATTCCTTTTCCGAGCGTGAATCGCTGTTGTGAATATCAAATTTACCTAATCAAAAGCTATTCGCAAAATTGCAGGTATATAATTGGGCGACTCTCGACGACGCGTTCGATTATTCAAAAGAGCGGCCATAGCATTAAGTAAAGTACATATGTTGTATGGACGCATGAGACTTTCGGTTTTCCCACTAATGTTTAATCGAAGTAACTGGTAATGTCTGTTCTTCGTATTTAGAAAAGCCATTATACCATCGATAATGTCTGCTTAGTTAGCTCGCAGAAAAGGACAGAACGGTAATTTATTTCTTTTGATGTTTTCATCAAAATTTAGTTGCTTCAGATGCTCTTATCAAACAATTTTAATTTCGTATTGATGCTTAATAATATTTCATTCAATTTTCTTATCGACACAGTTAATATTCAGAAGAGAGATTAAATAAAAGTAGCCCGAGTAGCCCTTTCATGAGTGTCGCAAGCCAGGACAATCAATGTTTCGGAATCCGATTACATACTTATATACTGCATGACAATGCCAGTGTGTATTACATAATCGAAGTTATACGCGAGACTTCTGTATATTTCATAAAATGCTATTGCAGATAAGTTATTTCAATGTAAGTTGCACGTACATTTAAGATAAAGCGCCTCACAAGAACGTCGAGTAACAACCTTCCGTACTTAATCATTTGCATGGACAAAAGTTGTAGGAACTTCTTTGGCTTTCAATTAATATTTTAAATACTCGTTTTCTGTGGACATGCATTAACAGTAGGAGCTTAAAACATAAGTGATTGTTGCACACATTTATATACATGAATATGCCTCCCCGTTGACCTTTGCTCTTAGAGATGCGTGCAATTATTATGGAAAACAGTTGAAAATTCTTAAACAATATTTATAAAAGATTAATCACGTCTCACCACTGCGATTTATTTTTGGCTGAATAAATGAAATGTTACGTGGAGCTGTAACTGATGGTCCTACTTTAGAACAAAGTAACAAAAGACATTCTGCTGTCTGCTCTAATATATTGATGAACTTTGATGAACACTCTCATGCAATTAAATTCTTCGTGTAGAACAAGAAGCAAATCCACTCAATGAAACAAATCATGCAACAACCAGAAATCATCGTTACCGCATGAAGTTATACATCTTATAAATATAATTCGATTAAATAGAAAACATAGAATATTGTTGTCCTGTTCATTATCTCTACTATATATCTGTAGAATATTCTCTGTAATAAACTTTATTTTTGCTTGGCGATAAAGTTTCATCTACTTTTCCAAACATCGTAAGTATTTTGCTACTAAAGGGAAGGAAAAGCAGGTTTGCAATCCTTTCAAGAGATATATAATTTAAATCTCGAACCATATGTTAAACTTTTTATGGAAGCGCTCATTTTATGGTTCGTCAAATATTTTATTCTCCAGTTTTTACACTGTATTTAACTTTAAAATGTTGGAAATTTATAGAACTTAAATATAGCAATATGTAGGTTGTGGTGGAGAATGGAACTTAGTGAGAGATCCGATTGTTTGATTGATCCAAACGGTATTTGGATTGAAATCATAAATACATAATTAATGATTTAGATTACGATTACATACTTATATACTATGTATGAAAGCGCTTCTGTTTATTACATACGTTTCATAAATATCATACATTATATACAATACAAAAAGTTAACTTATGTACAACTCACATGGGACACTAAAAGCTCATCGGTCTAATAGGAAGTAGTCGAAAGTTTGTTGTATACACCAAAACTGTTAATGTTCAGTAGGGTGATTTCTTATTTTTCAGGTCAATTGAACAGGAAGATGCCAATATACCTTGTTGACAAGTGGGTGTGAGCCAATAGGGAAGCAGATTTCTTTTCAATAAATTGAACAGCTATTGCACTTTATTATCAAACCTTGGCAAATTCACAGCACACTAAGCCATATGATCTGCTGAATATTTCCTTGAAACTTAGGCATAACAAATACAATCTACAATTTCCCACCTGAAGTAAGCAGTGTCTATTTATTTGTGTCACACATTGTCGACCTGCATGCAACGATAGAGAAAAGCATGTTCTCGACCACCAAGTAGTAAATGACGATATTTTCAAAGAAGTAGCTATAATCAACTATAGTATCAACTTCAGTTGATTTTGTCCAAACGAAAGTCATACTTTGTGTAGAGAAATGCTTTGAATGTTGCTTACCTGTACCAACTTATTAGACTGTATTAACTATGAATTAATTAAATATTCAGGACGTAAGTTACTTCGAACCTGTGTTGTCTTGGTACAGATTTTTCAAAGCAACAAACTATCCAAATATTAATAATATCTACTTAACAGCTCGTCACTGCATATGATGACGAATGATGTCGTTTTCACTCGCTGGAACAATTCAAATATATAATACACGTAGTAATTTGAAATAATAAACGGTAGCTTGGATTTATGAAATTCCAGATATATTTATAATATGTACATTAAATCACGTCGACAAATCAAAACTTAAGCAACTGGCAAATGAGCACCTTCTGGTTGGAAGCCATTTTCGTCAGCAGTGAATTTAAGGGTGTATTGTTGCCCATCAGCAGCAACCCATGAGAATTGTCCTTGAACAGCAATAGCTTCATTTTCTGAGCCGAGGTTCTTTACTTGGGCAACTTCTTGACGTGAGGTACCATCACTGGTTTCGTAACTGTAATTAAGAGAATCGATTTGAATTTTAGATTTTTTAATAACAATTTATTGGAAAGCTTTAACGTATTCTCATCAAAGAGTTTTGTTGGTAAGATAATCGCATACTTTGTGGCGACATCGAAACTTTTCTATTCACAAGAAAATCACAGCTCGGAGAATCATTCGATTGAAATCGAAAATATTAAAGTAAACGCAAAATACAACTTTTAACTGTTTAACACAAAAATAGAAATGACTGAATTAGGTAGCTGAAGGAGGCATTGAATAAATCTTTCAAAACCATAGAATTTTTGGTAGTTATTTTGGCAAAAATGGTATTAAAACCGTGTTAAAAGAATTGTTTGAGGATAGTCAAATTAGAGAATATTCCACTCACGCGAATTTGTATCCATCGGTGCCAATGTTGTCGCTTTCGAGGCGAAGGATTTGAGCGTTCTTTGGATCGTCGAGTGGGGCAGCAACAGCTACTGCTACGAGAGCGGCGAGAACAATAGCGAATTTCATTTTTATATAGTTGGAGCGATTTAACAACGTTCGCAAACAGAACTAGTGATAAACTGGTGATCCTATACGATCGTTCGCATTTTATATCCACCACGATAGTAGCGAAATTAGCATAGCCGTATTTCGTCAATGCTCTAAATTGAAAAATTTCCAATGGTATGCTTCCAAGTTATCTTTCAATACAATCCTCTCCTTGCTAACACGGTTGGGCATTTCTCTTAGCATATGTTGATCGCTTCTTCATTATGCATATGATAATAAAAAAACTGCCTTAAATCTCATACAAAACTCACACAAGACCCATATTTGTGGAAAGAATAGTTTCGACACTTAGGACCTTAATTTCAAAAACTGGATTTCCTCTAAATTTTCATTAATACCATGCCATACTTGATTGTATCGATGGTGAGCTTCTCCACCTTGGATACTCGACGAAAATGTCAAATTCTAATTTTATTGCGATGATAATTGCAGATTTAATCGGAAATCTTGATCGAGTCTAAACTTGAAGCGAGGAGTTAATTGAGAAAGGTACGTCGGACTGCTTTTAGGCCAGTGAGTATGATTTTTAACATATAGTCCAACACTAGATATTTAAAACAAAGTAGACATCTCTTCTTGATTGGTGTTTTAGGACATCTTAATTTTGTATATGGGATAAAAAATGCATCTATTTCATCTCATACCAAATTAATAAATTATTCATACATGACGTGTACTTGAAAAGTATATATTTTTTGGGTTTCCACCAATATTTATTAATATTAAACAAACGAAGAAAATTAAGCCCACGGGTTGTTTGCTGGGCCTAATTCTTTTGATTCTTGGTTTGCATTTTGTCCTATGAATACATGTTAATATATAAATTTTCGGAATGATTCCTCATAGTTAAAACATGTATACACATGAAGGTCTGTACACATTACCGACCAACCAATGTCTAACAGAATTCTCCATAAGTATATTCTAAACTGTAAACTTCTACCATGTGTTCATCAAAACAGTATAATGAGCAGAACAATAGTAATTGTACATTTTGATGGGTCTTCATATCTTTTGTGCTACTCATTGTTATAAGAAATTCTTCTTACTTGGTCCTCCTGTATGAGACTTGAAGTTCTATGAAGTAGTAATTTCACTAGATTGATTCGAGTTTTCGCATGAATATGCGGATAAGTTTACTCATTGCTCTGTATCCGTAGATATAGAGTCCTATAAACACCTTATATTCGCTTAGTATACTGGTGAATAAACTTGACAGCTGTCTCCCGTCACAATATTTATTGTCCCTTTTATATGTATGTGCCAGAGCAAGCCAGATGGATTTTCGTTCAAGTAGTCCTATGTTATATGCTGCAAACAGCAGAGTGGGACTGGTGAGGACTTACACCGTTTGAAACTTCACCGACTTGTTTGTCGTTGACTGGTTCCTGAAAAGTAGCATAAGAACTGGTAAGCATAAGTTACTTTCGTATGAAAAGGTCCCTCGCGAGCACTAAAGGTCTATAAATCATTCAAGTAAGGCGACCAAGTATGAATGCCCTGACCTTGGGAAAGTAGTGTGCCTGCAGAAGAAGAGAAAGAAGAAAGAAAGTAGGAACGAGTCGCATAGATAGAGTTAAGGATTGAGCATGATTTGTCATGGAAACAGAGGGTTGCATGTGTCCACCGACAGCAATGGTAGTTCTATAATACCGAGCCTATGAGAATCTGTGAAAAAATTAATATAGAAACTACTGCCCATCTCTTTTACTTAAGATTGGTTTTATAAAATATTGACTAGCTCGCCTGCGTTGCATTCAGTAATTTACAGGTTTCATTTCAGTTCAAAGTTGTACCATTTACAACACCCAAAACGAAAAAATAAGAAATCGTATAACATTAAAAATAACTTCTTATAACATAGCTAGTCTTATGAAGCCCACATTCAAAAATTTCACTAGTCGTGAAGCAATTCCTTTTTTAACCAGCATTAAGAGGTTAACTCCATGTATTCAAACGCGATAATAACTTCCTATTCTTAAGATATTGCGAATTTGAGCTTTGTTATTTGAGAACGTTTTATTTGCAAACGTAAGTAAAAGCGTAAAGTGGAATAAGAAATACGTTTGCTAATTGCAATCTCCGGACAAATTTAGGATAGAAAAAATTTGGACAAAAAATAGCGATTAATTCGAGGCAGTCTCGCCTGAAATATGAAGATATGTACTGTTGACGGAGACGACAATCGCCAAAATTTCAGTAATTTACACGGTAATGTCAGTACGCTATTATCGAGTAACGACGGATGGCATAGCAAGGGTGGAGTTGGGCGAATTGAGCAAAGTCATTCTAGCGAAGAACTCTGCGTGGAAGGATATAGTGTATATGCGCGAAGAAGGAAAATAGGGCTGCGTTCAAAACAAGGCTGAGCAAACTGGATTCCGTATCATACCGAAATAAAGTTTGAAACACGTTCTTCAAGAAACGATTTTAGAAATCGAAAGCTAATAAAGCCACCTAATTTAACTCAGAAATGAGGAGACCAGCTCCAAGTTCACAGGCTTATTGTTGAGTTGGAATATGTGGTAGCAATTGAAAAATGAAGTAAGATAAGAGCTCCAATTTCATCGTTGAAACTTGTTACATATTCATGGTGATGTCTATAAATAGCAGATATAGTGATTTTAGAGGAAGATTCAATAAACCCAGTACGTCTTCATTTACATACATGCATACTTGATGCTTCGCCAGCTGTTAAAATATAACATTAAGTTACAATAGCAACCATTATCAGCGTATCAGCGTCCACTGTGAGCACTGTATATTGCAAAAGACCTACCCAATTTTTGTTTACAATGAAGTTACCGTCCAGTACGCAAAAAAATTCCTCGCATTTGGAATAGAGTTTGTTTCTATTTGTCGTTGGTACAAACATGCATATGCAGGAGGAGATCACAGTACTGAAAAGTTCATTGTCTCTGCACGTATAAATCGAAGGTGTTATGTGATAAAGCTTGAGATGGCACGCAAGCGCGATCGATTTAACACCGAAAAGCAAACAGGCGACACATGTGTTTTGCGGGCTAAAATATCTAAGCGGAGAATGGGACGAAAAAGATAGAGAAAGACATTATGATAGGTGACCTTGGAAATTTCACTTTTAAATTTGTGATGATAATTAAATGCAAAGGTTGTATCATCTCTTCGGCCTTGAAGTAGCATGGAATGCCATAGGCAATAAAGAGAAACCTCCTTAATAAATCATATTTATATTTGGAAGAAATCTTCGAATCTGTTCGAATTTGCTGATTTGCTTGAGTACCGGATGCATATGTGTGTAATTTTAGTCATGAAGCACTGTTGATTGACTAGAAAAAAATGAAAAGTATGCACGTGATAGTCAGAGTATACTTAGAGTGTGGTCAACAGGTGCAATGTTTACGTCATGTTACATACTGCTGGGTTCCTTTGATATATTTAATCGAATTGCAAATGAACCATATTTCACACTACTTAAAGTTGCATATGATGGCTGACAAAGTTTAATACAGATAATGGTTTTTGTCTAAATTTTCTCCCTTCAGGAAACTGTCTTCACAAAGATATAGATAGAAGCATTGAAAATACAGAGTATTAAGGGTTTAAATTGAAGCAAAATAAAGTCATAAATGATGTGCATTATGGCAATTTCATTTACTTTGGCTTAAAAATTAGTCAGCATAGCTACCACTAGAAAAGAGCATACACTTAAAACCATATTATATAACACTATGCAATTCCACATACTCAATGGACGACGCATTTTTAAACAGGTAATTATTCTGAAACGATACAATGGTAAAAGACAAAGGAATTCGTTTGCTATCACTGCACTCGACAATATATAGCATAACAAGAACTTCATGGAACAAGAACGCAAACTTCATGGATACAGGCGAGCTTATTCCACATAAGTTTGATAAATTCCTCCAAAAAGGATAGTTCAACCTTTGTTTTGATTGAAGGGCTTGGTTTATTTATATAACATTTAAATGTTTTTTATTACACAGCGTGTTTCATGCTTTCATGCGTTTCATTAGAATCCGCATTTAATAAATTCAATTCCTCAATGGTATTATTGGAGAGATCAGGGTTGTGGGATACTATCAATTTATAAATCATAAGCTAAGAAATATAATAAAAATTTTCGGTGACCAACTCTTTGGAACATTAACTGGTCGACTTCAAGCACTTGCAATCACAACTACTTTTTTTTTGATTTTCTAAGAAAGTGTGAAGGCTTTGCAAAAAAATGAAAACCAAAAAAAAAAATTTCAGATAGTTGCGAATCAACTTGATTGGCTAGAATTCTTTTTGAATTTTCTGTTAAACTATGAAAATTCGTATTCACTAACACTCAAAAACTGCTATCTATTCGCTTTTATTCAGAGGGTCTTAGACAATCGACGAAATCTCTCTCCGGATACCCTTGAGATCTATGAAGTTGATCGGATTGTGCTCTTATCCTTTCCTAGGGCACTCATAGACAAAAAACATTTTCAGCAAATATATCATACATTTGCTTTGTATCTTAATACAAAATACATTATCTCAAAAAGTAGAGCGTTTTGTGGCGTGTATTACAAGAGAAGGTAATATTGGAATACTTATGTGCACATTGGCCTTTTGATGTGTTAATATAAATTTTTATAAGTGAATTTATAACATCATGAATTAGTAACGGATGTTATTAGCCGACAATCAAAACCCATGTTCGCATGAGTCCGTGTTCTATTCCGTAGCATACAGAACGCCTCGATGTATATCCCGTAACCAGAAAGGACACCACTCAAACAACGTCTTAATTCAGTGTTCAATTCTTGCTACTGGTCACTAATCACGCGGTCGCCTCAAATCGACGAAGCTTCTGTCGGGTTTATCAAGTTATTTTGGAAATGTTAAATGTGCATCTTACTCGTCTCTAATTGTTTTCATCAAGTTATGAGTATGTTTTGTAAGCGCAAAGGTTAACATACGGCAATAAACAGCTCTAAATTTGCATACGAGAATCTCCGAATTTCACTGTTTGGAGCATACCAGTCTTGGATGTTGTTTGGCAACCATTCCAATTGTTTGATCCTTTGTCAACCATGAGGGGATTTCTATAAAAACGGAGGTTGTATGATCGAAAAATCAGAAGAAGATTTGTAATCACCAGAGTAACAATCTCCTAACTACAAACACAAAATGAAATTCGTCATTGCCCTTTTTGCTCTTTTGGCTGTCGCCTTAGCCGCTCCACTAGACGACCCTAAAGTGGCCAAGGTCCTTCGTTTGGATGCTGACAATATTGGAACTGATAGCTACAAATGGGGGTAAGCCGATTGCATAGCATCACTATAACTTAAAAAAATAAAATTTTTCCTCGCAGATTTGAAACCAGCGATGGAAAAGTTCATGATGAAGAAGGACAATTGAAGAATGTTGGAACCGATAACGAAGCTATTGCTGTTCGCGGAGCATACCAATATGTAGGAGCTGATGGTGTCACTTACCAAGTTTCATATGTTGCTGATGAAAATGGTTTCCAACCTGTGGGCGCTCACATTCCAAAGTAAACGGACAACTTGTTTGGAATTCGATTCTTGATTTTGTGTTTGATGATTATTTGACTGTGGACTTTTTGTTGTATATACGATTTAAGAATATTTTAAAATGAAATTAAAGTAATCCTCGAAACATGAAATCTAAATCATTTACTGCTCTCATTTACCTGCTGCCTAGAGTATGTAGTTGAAAGTTGTTGAAATTAACTTACTTGATTACTGTGTTTACTCTTTAAATAGAAGAACTCTTGCTCAATAGTAAGCAAGTCCCTTTGTGAATTATAATGTTACCCTTTTTGCCCTTCACCCAATATACCACTTCTGCATTATGCACATGCACACTGCTAGACATGGCAATCGGCATTTTGTGTCGAATCACCAATCTTCAGGCGCTCATACAATTTATAGTTTTGGTTGAGAATATCAAACACAAATGTCAAGTCAAAAAAAAAAACTTTAACCAAAGCATTTCATACAAATGGGATGCGAAACTTGTACTATTAACATAACTGTGGTCGGAATTGCGACATGGTTTCTGGAGTGTTGTTGGTGTTAAAATGTAGATGAGAACTGCATCTTCTCCTCTACTTCAAATACTCGTCTGACTGAATCGCTTAAAAAACATTCGCGGCTACTCCCCAGAATCGGCAAAGATAGCCAACAAGTTTTTCAGGAAATAAAATTTCAAGGTCGTGTGTTGAAATGAAGAAGATCTTGAAGAAAGGTAGTATTTTAGTGGAGAGAACAAGTTTCACTTTCAATCCGTTTGGTTAGGTGGTTTCGGATTTATAAAAATCCGCGTTTTATATATGTACGTGGACGTATGTGGTTTGTGTAGAATTACGTAACGATTTTGTGGCTTAAAAAACCTGAATATGATCATCTTCAGATAAGTGGATTCGGTGATATTTATAAGTATATAATAAGCTAGGTCGATTGAGGCATTTACATGTTCGATTAAGAAGAATTGTTTTCTCGCTGTTTCATGCCTGATAAAAAATAGACATTTTCAAAAACACGCGTGATGTAATTTTTGTATACTATTTTTCTAGAAAGTACATATGCATGTGTGTGTCTAGGAATTTTATTGAAAGGTCGAAAGAAAGTTTAAATATTGAGGAAAATACGAAGGGTCACGTAGAATGGGCACCGTCATGTTACTTAATATTCCCTCAGGTGAGCTGAAGCATAGCATAGGCACAAAACAGCGAGAGCACTTGCACAAACTTCATATTTAACGGGCTTGATGCGAAAATTCACCGAAAATCTAAACATTACCTTTGTTTTTAAAATACCGACAAATTAATTACATTTTCTATTTATTATTGCGCATATTGTCCAACTGAGTTGATTCAAATAATTTAAATATCATATAATTAGTTAATTTTGCTTGATATATTAAGTCAGAATGTATTGTAATTCTAATAATTGATTTTTCATTCTCTAAGTCATAATTTAGAGCATCTTGCAATTTTGATATAAAACTGCCAAGGGTGTATAATAAATAAAGATAACTTTATTCATAATATGTAGAGAGTATACTCGAGTATAATATATATATATATATATATATATATATATATATATATATATATATATATATATGTATATATAAAACCACAAAAATTTATACATACATACATATATGTATATACGCATATCGTCGTGGTAATTGGGAGTATATATATTTAGAGCATCTTGCAAGTGTATATATTAGGTGTACAACTTTGCTTCCGCCGTTTTGCAATAGATGGCTGTACCAGTAAGTGGTAGTCGAAATAAATAGATCGTAGATGTCATCCAATAAGCTTAGGTATTTGTAAACATAACGCAATGGAAATATTAGTCGATTTGTGTCTGCATCATAAAGTTATTCTCGATTAAACACGTCAGGTTACGACCCAAATTCTCGTCATTTGCGAGAGGTTTTAATTTTCTGCTTTAATATGAAGAAATCTGCGGCTGAGGCTCATCGAATGCTCTCAAATACCTATGGTGAGGCCGCTATTAGTGAAAGAACGTGCCGAGAGTGGTTTCAACGCTTCAAGAACGGTGATTTTGACGTCGAAGACCAGCATGGCGGTGGAAGAGAGAATGTTTTCGAAGGTGCAGAATTGGAGGCATTACTTGATCAAGACTCGTGTCAAACGCAACAAAATTGACAGGATCGTTGGGAGTGACACAACAAACCACGCCTGAAAGTCATGGGAATGATTCAGAAACAAGGACGAAAAATGGGTTCATTACGAAAATCCCAAGCGCAGAAAATCAAGGGGATATCCCGGCCATGCTTCCACGTCGACGGCCAAACCGAATATTTACGGTCCCAAGGTTATGCTCAGTATTTGGTGGGACCAGCTCGGCGTAGTGTATATGAGTTGTTAAAACCGACTGAAACAATCACAGGCGATCATTATCGAACGTGATTAATGCGTTTGAGCCGAGAATTGAAAGACAAACAGCCGCAATACAGCCAGGGACTTGATAAAGTGATTTTACAGCATGACAAAGCTCGACCCCATGTTGCGAAAGTGGTCAAGACATACTTGGAAACGTTGGAAATGGGAAGTTCTACCCCGCCCGCCGTATTCTCCAGACATTGCTCCCTAGGACTATCTCTTGTTTCGATCAATGGCACACGGCCTGGCTGACCAGCACTTCCGGTCTTATGAAGAAGTAAACCATTGGATCGATTCGTGGATCGCATCAAAAGATGATCAGTTTTTTTCAACGCGGGACTCGTACGCTGCCTGAAAGATGGGAGAAAGTGGTGCCCAGCGATGGACAATACTTTGAATCATAAATATATAACCAGTTTTTCACAATAAAGCCTCGAATTTCGGAAAAAAAACGGCGGAAGCAAAGTTGTATACCTAATGTATACACATATAAAACCACACCAAAAAGATGTATATATATATGTATATATTTATAAATATGTATTTTTATATTTATGTATATATACTTATATCGTCGTATGCACATATATTTATGCATTTATATATATATATATATATATGCTGTATACAAACTGCTGTGAAATCAAGGGAAACTATTGGAGAGATTGCCGACATGGATAATTTACAATTAAGCATTAAAATCTGATTTAATTTGATCTGATTAAAATCCTGATAGCAACTAAATTTAAAAGCAGTTATAATGAACAGAAGTGGAAATGCTGAACATTTCAAATGATTTTTGCCCTCCTGGAAGTCTAAGAAATTATATCGTTCTGATATTCAGTTTTCGCTTTAAATAGTTAAACGATATGCATGGAGAAGTTCTATTAATATTATATATAATATTATTCTGCAAAATATCAACAAATATGTTTATTCGCAGCGAAGGAAAGAGTGATATCCAAATATAGTTAAAGAAATTATTTTTACACGACTGATTAATTACCACTTTTATATCTTATGTATGTCGCAGCATTACATTATGCTTCATGTATGTCATGTATGTAAATATTCTGCCGATGTATTACATACTTATTAATATTTCAGAAACCTTGAGGTACACGACTTTGAAGATGCATATACGAACACATACCTAATTGTTTCAAAATATTCCAATACTATCTTATCTCGTAATATTGCCTAAATGATAGGATTCGAGCCAAAAAGTGAAATATCATATCAATTATTTACATAGGATTGATTGCGTTTGATCATTAAGATTTTACATGAAGTATTAGAAGAGATTTGCAGGAATTCTAATATTTATTCTGCATTAAATTTTCGAAAGATCATTTGCAAAACCCTACAAAAATGAAATTACAAATCAGCTTAATGTTCAAGTTTAAAATTTTCTAAAATATCAAGAATAAACTTACCTCAGCAAGTTATTAATCGATTTAAAACTAATTTTGATATTTTCGTACGAGTCATTTAAGTAGGTCATTTCAGACAAAATCAAAGAGAAATTGTGATCAACTACTCTCGAAGAAAACCACATAATAAGACAAGTTGTCCTTATCATAAAATGAAGAACTGATATTTCAGGGGTCATTTCAAGAGCTTTTGCAAGGAAGTTCCGAAGAGCAAAAGCAATATAACTAGTTGGTTAACTAATAAAGGTCTCTGCTAAAAATCGGATGGTTGCGATGGCTCATGGTAATGAATGTAAATACGAAAATGTTGTCACAGTAAGTATAAAAGCACCGGGCCATACGCAATTGTAGTCAGTTTAGATTTTTCCTTGCAAGAAATCAGCAAAAAACATCGACATGAAATTCGCTGTAGTCTTCGTTGCTCTCTTCGCTGTGGCTTTGGCTGCTCCAATTGATGACCCCAAAAACGCTCAAATTCTTCGCTATGAAAGTGACAACATTGGCACTGATGGATACAACTTTGCGTAAGTAACTTGTATGCTCGTATCTTTTGACGAAATAACTTTACCGATATACAGTGTAAACATGTATCTCATCTTTTAAACATTTATCTCATCTTTCATTGATAATTTTTTCTCGCTAGCTTCGAAACCAGTGACGGTACCTCCCGCCAAGAACAAGCTCAACTCAAAAACATCGGCTCAGAAAACGAAGCTATTGCCGTGCGTGGATCAGTAACATGGGTTGGTGCTGATGGCCAACAATACACCCTCAACTATATTGCCGATGAAAACGGTTTCCAACCAGAAGGTGCTCACTTGCCACGCGCTTAATATTTGCAACCGCTAGTCATGAAAGTTTTTAAATAAAGTACTTTTTAAGAAATTAATTTGTTTCCATTAACAACAGCATGGTTGGAAGTCACGTTCCTATCTGTTATGGGGCTGATGTTTCAAGATCTTTACAAATCTTTTACACTTTTTTCCAACTTCCTTCTGAATTTGATTGAAGATGTAGTTCTCGCGTGTTATATTGCTCAAGTGTAACATACTGTTCCCTAAACAAATTTCGAGAAAGGTATTTAGAAGGCAAACATATAATGAGTTTTCAGATTTGGAGAGGAATCGGCAACCGTAAACTTTTTGGTTGCAGAAAATGTTAAGTTGTTGGGTGGTGGATTCTCAAATTTTCAAATTCATGAAAACTTCTTTAGGTATTGTTTTGTTATGAAGTGAACTAAGCAGCTGCGAATTGAAATCAATTAGAAAAACTCTGAAAATGATGATTGGCCCGAAAGAAAAAACATGGTCTCCCTGCATCGAAATATGAAATTGAGTAGAGCCGCTTTCTCAAAGTCAATGGTGCTTGGTAATCAAATGTTTCAATAATAATAATTACTATTATGAATTGTTGTTTTAGTGTGTGAAAAGTTATAAGTTATGGTATGGAATTGACACAAAGAAAAAGTAAGTTCTTCCTTATTTCTGTTCTTGCAAGAAGGTAATTCGTTACATTACGGTAGCAACCAGCAAACAGCAGCGCTCTTGGTGGTATCACAAAATGGAGTTGCCAATATCATTAGGTGCTGATAAAGGGCAAGTTCTTGCATAATAGTAGACGTGAACATAGATGAGTAAGCATAGAGAGCATGACGTCTCACTTCAGAAATTTAAATTCAAATAACGATTGAAATTCAAGAGAATGTTAAAGGCCATTTCACCGCACCCACGCGTTCACTCAAATGAACCAAGAGAGTCATAAGTTAAAATCGATTAGATTGGCAACTGTTTGAGCTTTTTTAAATGATGGATGATTATACGAGCTTGAATAATGAATATTCTCCTCAAGTTCATCCGCCAAAGTACATGAAAATCATTTTAATAAAAATAATAATATTAATAATAGTAATAAACATAATAAAGCGACAGTGCGACAGTTCCATGCAATCATTCAAATTTTAGCAAACAGTCTTCTTTAGCATAAGTATAATATAATCTTAGTACTAACGTATAAGGGAGACTAACAAGCAATATTACAACGAATAAACTTCCAACCTAAAGGTCTTCGACTCCAATTTTCCAGACGCAATAGTATTTGTAAGCAAACTTTTTTGCAGATAGGCCATAAAGACGAAGGCATATTTCAATTGGTACATTTTAATTGGTTGATTTAGGAGTGGTCATACGCAGTGGTTCACATTTGTTAAAAACCCGAAAAATTTTCTCACATATATTTAAGCTCAAATAGCTAACCATCATGAGCTCACCACCCACCTACATCGTTTTAAATATATATTATAACTTTTTAATGTTGCATACAATGATACTAAAGTAACATCCAACACTTTCTTTAGTGGGACATATATTCAATGCTTTTTATTACAGCATGCAAAAGTACTAATTATTTCTAACTTTTAAAGTTATTGAGGCTTGCCCTACAATGACAGGCTGAGGTAGGGGCATCCTTTCAGTGTTTGTTGATTAATTTAAAAAGTGTAGAAGTAGATGCATGTACAATGATAAAGATTAGTCGAATAATGTATAGATCCCGTAAGCTCAAAACTATTTAACACTTTATTTATGATTTTGTTTAGATTTGTAACCTCAAATTAGATTAAGCTAATATTTGAAAATGCTGGTTCTTTTTTAGTCGTGACTTTTCTTTGCCTAAGAAACAGTTAGCAGCAATTTCAAAACTGCGTGAATTTCATATAAGTACCATAATTATAGGAAAGTATAATATAAAAATCTTCACTAAGTTACAAAAATAGTTTTTGTTTTGTTTTGTATATCTAATGGTCGATATGTTGGAAGATTTTTCTTTTATTTTTCAGTAATATTTTGCGAGAGTGAAACCGATTACGAACATCGGTCCATATCTTGTTTTTGATATCCACAAGAATAGAAAAGTATATCAGTATCAAGACTATTTTATTTGAAAACTAAAATTTTAAACACTGTTAAACAGATATTATAAGTTTAGGCTTTTGGTAAGTGAGCACCTTCTGGTTGGAAACCATTTTCATCAGCTACAAAGTTAAGGGTGAATTTCTGTCCATCCTTATCGACCCAGGAGATAGTTCCACGAACAGCAATAGCTTCATTTTCCTTTCCAAGATTTCTGACTTCAGCAGCTTCTTGGCGTGAAGTACCGTCACTGGTTTCATAGCTGAAATAAAAAAAAATCGATTGTAAGTACGACTGGGTTTGCTAACCAGGACCTAGTACTAGCACAGACTTACGCGAACTTATATCCATCGGTGCCAATGTTATCGCTTTCATAACGGATAATTTGAGCAACCTCTGGAGGAGCGGCTACAGCGACAGCTAAAAGAGCGGCCAGAACAATTACGAATTTCATTTTGACTTAAAATTTTTTGCTGTAGTTGCACAAACAGAATGATTTCAACTGATACTAATTATCTGATATCTGCCAACTTTTATAGCGAAGTTTTTGAAACAACAATGGTAACAACTTGCCCATGTGGCGCCGGTTTTTCAAAGACCATATTTATTTAATATTCGAATCTTTATTGTTAGTTTTGCTGAAAATCTCAGTTGATTGCATATTTTTGATCATTTCTAAAATTTTCATTTTGACGATGGTTTGATTTGCATTTTATTTGCATTTTAATCGGGCAGCACAAACGTAATTGTATGGTTTATTTATATATTAAACAGTCCGGATATATCAAAGTGCAAGTATTTGTTTATAAACTCAAACGAACGGGTCCAAATGATTCTGGTTAGTTCTCATGCCGAATTATATTCAACAAAACTGGATTGAAAAACTGATAATATAGGCCATGAGTTCAAAAATCGTGCTTTTATTATTCTACTTAATAACAGTTATTCTTAACTGTATTACAAAATCTTTTGTTCAAACATTAAATTTGAAGCAAAAGTTCCCACCCCTTTGCGAAATATAATGAAGTTAATTACATTACTACATCGATATGGACATTGTTAACAGTTCTATGCTTTGCATTAGTTTATTATTGATGGATGGATTATCATCTTTCATCAAAGAAATTAAACAATATCCCAAAGACGAGAATTCTAAACTGTGTTAAGCTCTCCCAAATTATTTGCATAACAATTTTCATGTTCTCTTATGTACTCTGTCGTTTATTTTTAGATTTCCTTAACTCTTTGGATTGAATGAATGTTTGAAAACAGGACGGTTGTTAATAAATCAAAACCATTTTACCTGGCATTCGCTAACTGAGATGGTTAAAATATGCCCTTCCCTTCCCCTTTTTTCCGTTTTTTTTTCCTATAGCCTTCTAATTGCAAACTTAACTAACTTGACAGCTATCAGTTTATAGACAAACTTTACTTTGATACCTATGGTAATTGAATCATTGCTACACATGTGATTTAACAAATTTAATGAATTGTTTCAAAGGGAGTGACGAATTAAATTTGTTCCGTCTTTAACTCCTTAACATGTTTCACCATTCGTATTGTTGCGTAACAAAACAAGAACAATATCGTTAGATCGTGTACGGCTTGGTACAATTTTAATTACAGGATTGTTTTATTCGCGGTTTTTTCTGTATATTTAACTTTACTGATGTTGACACGGAGACTTTGTTTGACAAATTTATCAAAACAAACTACTTTGTTTTATGCGGCCACTGCGCAAAAACAAGTTATTTTTAAAGTTACAGAAGCTATAAACATTAGATTTGATGCAAAAGTCAGATTTTATGACGAAATGTAAATTATGTTGCCAACCTTAAATATTATGAATATAGTACGGATGTATGTTTCCTAATTAAATTCATTACCCAGGCATTAATAGCGAATCCATTAAAACTGAAAGCATGCGATTATCAATATTGTCTTTTGTCCATATTTTCTACCCAATTCAGTTACTAACAATTCCCATTAGTAACCAGCACAATATGTTATGGCTTCCGTTACCGATTTCTTGAAATTTGCAACACGGCTTCATATCCGTATAGTTTGGAAATGTTTTAACATTCTATTAACTAACTGACTTCAGTAGCTCAATATTTTGTCTATTTTGTTTTTGCCAGTCTGAGGAAAAATCAAATCGAAAAGATAATTTTACAAACGTCTTTATATAAGTCGTTCTAATCACATTATAATAAACCATATAGAAATCAATTAAAACTAATATAAATAACTCTGAATTATCAGTCCGTATTAGTATCATTATCAGTTTTTGAAGAATCACTATTACCGAATAAAGTTCAACATCAAGAAGACAGTTTGTTTTCATTGAAATTCTTCCATTATTTACTTTTTTAACAGCATTGCATTAAACACAATTGTAACATATGACCTCATTTTTCGATTTTCAAGAATTATTTCATTCATTCAACTCTGTCTATATCTAATATCTGTTATTCTTTATGCTAACAAATGTAGCTGATTTGCAGCATAGCACCTTAGATCGATTAAAAGACCGGGTGCTTATTTATTCGAAAAATTTGAAATGCTCATTTTTTATCGAAACACTATATTGCATTCTTTTTCCTATTGATACGAATGGTAAATCAAATGTCGTGGCAAAGTTGAATCACAATAAGTTTTGACGGAACAATATGGATGATGAAAATCCTAAAACTTTTATCTCTGCATAAATTTTATTTTGTTAAAAATATTATATAGTTCATTATCAAATTTATATTATCAATCCCAACATGATTGCAAGTGCGATGACTCAAGCAACTACTTTAATAACTCACACCGGAATTTTTTCTTCAAAGATATTTTTAATTATTTATACCATTATCTGACTCAATTTTCGAATTTAAAATTTTTTGAACATTTTTACATTTTCTTACTCTTTTCTTTTTGCTCTTTGACCTTGATAATATTCATTTGCAAATCAAAAAGTATTTTATGTGAAATTCAACTGTCTCCAGTACGATTAGTGGCGATTTTTTGGATTTAAGTTTGATAAATGATATGATTTTTAGCGATTTTTGGAATTTTTCAACCAAGATGCTAGTATTAGTCATGAAAGTTTTTGCAAGCATGCAAATCTATAGTGAAAAATCATCAAAAGATTTAACCTGAATTTGAAACTATGTGCGAAATTCGCTGTTTAGCATATTTTGTTTGGGACGATGCACATTCAATGTCATCATTGAAAAATTAAAAATCAAGACATCAAAAATACGTAATAAATGCAAAGTTTGAATATTTAAATTGTTTCGATCTGTTTGAGCGAAATATATGCAAGTACTGGATCGCCAGCCTACTATAAAAGCGATTTGATCTCCAGCTCAGGTTATCAGTTCAGCGGCTTCTCTCAAGAAGACATCCACTTCAACTCTTCCAAGGAATATCTTGAAAATTTCCAACAACTTCAAAATGAAATTCGTCATTGCCTTCGTTGCCCTCTTAGCTGTTGCCATCGCTGTACCAATCGATGACCCACGCGTTGCTCAAATTACCCGTTACGAAAGTGATAACATTGGAACTGATGGATACAAATTCGCGTAAGTGTTGTTTCTTTTACATCCTTCATGGATTTAATGGTATTTGATCTTCACTTATTGTTGGCTTTACAGTTATGAAACCAGTGATGGAACCGCCCGCCAAGAAGTCGCTGAAGTAAGAAACCTTGGAACTGATAAGGAATCAATTGCAGTTCGTGGATCAATTTCTTGGGTTGCTGCTGATGGTCAACAATACTCCCTCAACTTCGTTGCTGACGAAAATGGTTTCCAACCAGAAGGTGCCCATCTTCCACGTGCTTAAATTACAATCCCCACCCTTTTCCTCTCCAAATCTAGACTGAATTGCCTCAATAAAGATGTTTAAGTGAAAACAAAAGTATTTTTTCAATTCGCCTATGACTAGTGAAATCTAGTTAAAAATTTATATTCCTTTGAACAGTTCAAACTTGTAATAACTGCATGAAAACTGTTATTGCTATTTAATATGACTACAAAAGTGTTACTTCTACTTCTACGACAAAAGGATTACTAACTCGATTACTAGTATAACAATTACTTCTTTTACTACAACTACTTCTACATCTTCTGCTACAACAACTACTTCTTCTACTACTACTAATACTTCTTCTTCTTCTACTACTACTAATATTACGACTTCTACGACAACTGCTTCTACTACTACTACTACTACTGCCACTGCTACTATTACTACTACCACTATTGCGGTGGCTGCTGGTACTACTATTACCACTACTGCTGCTGTTACTGCTTCGACCACCTCTGATTTGATTTATACTTTTCCTCCGAATTGAAAAAATTGAAATTATATCAATCGTTCCGATAAGGCACGTATTTGTGCCTTATTGGAAGGCTAGTTTTGTGTGTTGAATAATTTATTCGCCTAAGTGTTAGAATATCATGTTCCATCAAATTTCCAAGAAATCAGTGGAAATTTTGCTTTGCAGCTACCAAAAAAGAGTAGAACGGAATTCGGCTTTGTACTGCTTACGCGGAGAATGCACGTTCCAATACTTTTTTGGAATAATCTAAGAAATACAAAGTATTATGATTCGAAACTTGATGAGCTTATATTTGTTATTTTTCACACAAAATTCATTTCGAATGAACGCAGCTGATATATTTATTTTTTATCTAGATTTAGCATTCATACGTCAGGTGCAAAGAAAAGCGCCGAGCGATTAGCATCAGGTATAGTATATTAGTAATAGTATTATTAGTATTAGAAAAGTATCTGCGATACAAGTACTCTTTTCACATACACAAAAATTTATTAATAACTTGTTTACAAAAATAACAGATTTACTAAAACATACAAAAATGCTATACAGATAGGAATATTGGTCAAAATTCAGAGGTTAAACATTACTTGGGCAAATGTGCACCTTCAGGTTGAAATCCGTTTTCATCTGCTACAAAATTTATTGTATAGGTTTCACCATCAGCTCCAACCCAGCTAATGGAGCCCCGGATCGAAATAGCTTCGTTATCAGTACCAGGGTTCTTCAAAGTTGCTTCTTCGGAACGTTTAATTCCATCACTGGTTTCGTAACTAGGTAACAAGTTAATCATAAATTTTAGTAAATTACATTGAATCTCAAATGATATTCTGTTTACGAAATATGGAATTTATGATTTCCCGCTCGAATACCGCTCACTTTTTACTAAACAATTGTAACTTACGCAAATCGGTATCCATCGATTCCGATGTTGTCACTTTCATAGCTTACTATTTGCGCATTTCTTGGATCGTCCACGGGCACAGCCCTAGCCACTATAAACAATCCAAAAGTAACAACCAATGCATTCATCTTTGAAGCAAAAAAAAAATTATGCTCTTACTATGTAGTTCGGTTTTCTAACTGATTCTTACCAACTTCATAATGTTATCAATAAGAAAGGATGCACTTTACAAGAAACAGAATGTTACCGTCTTCTTGACTCCTTTTGCGTGATGATGAGGTATCAATTTGCGTCTCCTCTTTTATATTGCAATTGACAATAAGTTTCAGTGACTTTACCCCACTAGCCAGCAAGTAAACGCAAATTACATATTTCAAATTGCTAGCAAGGGAACTCTTGCTTTAAAGATGCTTCAAACGAGTAGTCACATTAATTACCATCGCAAAATACGTACAAGATATACTTGTACAACTAGTCAGAATCAGTATACATCTGAACATCTGAACTTTGCGATATTTCTCGCCTTAGATGTCTTCTGGTGTCTAGCACGTTTGCCCTCAATGACTTTCTGTCAGTCAAAACGGTCATGTCCATTATAAACGAAGATGATGTCGTGTTGCAATATTAATTTGCATTTGACACATGACTGAAAACAACATAATTGAATAAAGTGCAAGTATCCATACTTTTTCCAAGGCTGCGCAGATAGGGGTCGTTTGATAGAAAAAACATCCAACGAACAAAAATATGCAACATTTTTACCAAATCATGGAATATCATACATTAACGGAGGAAGTCTAATTATTCCTTTGATGGTGTGTCTTTGGTAGCGACTTATTTAACTACTAACTTATAATTATTTAATTTTTTTCATAGGCCACGTGAGCAATAAATTAACTTTCTGAACTTATTTATAGTGTGAAAGAAACATTGCAACGGCTAAAATTTAAATATGTGAATTTGTTTTTAATGTAATAATATTTGGACTAAGAAGAGAGAGAGCTTATAAAAGCAACTACAGCACAAGGTAAGGGTTCTGGTTCATATTTGTATTTGAAATTTTTATGTAATTATTTTGTCCGAGCCGTTTTGCCTCAAATTCATTCGCGTAATGTGATTGTTTTATTTCATTCTTGCATACGAATTAATTAAATGACGAAGCTATTTATTTGGATGAGTGTATAATAGAAGTTTCAATAAAACACTTCCAGTTTGATATGTGTGATTTGAAGTTTAAAGGAAATCTGATACAAGAAGATGCTATCACTTCGAGAACACAGGCGGAATAAACTGGGAAGAAATGAGATCAGAGATCAGTATAGGACGCAATGCGGTTTGAACCTGTCTTCGACATATATCTCATTCGCTTCCAGATATGCTCCGGCATGAACCTCTTCATTTTAGTAAATGTTAATTTTTGCATAAATACTCGCAAATCGAGTTAAAAAAATTTCGAGGTTACTTCATAGGTCAAATGAACGCCGGCACAAGAGCAGCAGGTTTTCGATTTCATCTTAATAAAGGTATCGTCGTTTGCCATCATCCGGTGAAGATTCACCGTAATGCTGAAAGTAAGTTTTCATATGTGCATGTATGAAAAGCATCTAAGATAATCTGATGTAACAGTCAATATGCTGAATCAAGTTTTATTATTTGTTAATTAGCCGACTTGCAGAGTTGAATTCCCATCCCAACTCGTTTAAAGGTAGACTACATTTTTCAGAAGGTGTTTAAGATTTGTAATCCGATGAGTATCGAGAAGATGATATTAGATGCAGTATTGATGTGTCCGAGATCTTTACCTGTATGGGGAAATTATGACGAATTCTCATTATAACTTTGAGCAAGGTTTTTGATGACTGCAACCTTGAAACTAAATTTGACAATTGATAGTTTTGTTTTGTTTGCTTCATTTTTAAGCTTCTGAGTGAAAAATTTGTAGATTGTCAGCATGACCAACAAAGCCAGCCATGCGTTAAAACAGGCTTCAGTTTTAGCATCGTCACCGGATTGAAATTTTTATACAAATAAGAGGCGACACTTCCTTCTTTGTCAAAATATTTTTAGTTTCTGATTTGACAACTATAATTTTCAAGTCAAGTGAACATATAAAACTATCAGAAACAATTTTATAGAACAATTATTATATAGCACCGAAATTTAAAAAATCTCCGACCCGCTTAGAACCGCCCAAATAAATGTTATTAAAAATGAATCACTATAGGCTGATATACAAAACATGGTTTGTTTTTACGTTCACTGAGGTGTAGAAAAATTAAACTAATTTTTCGAAAAAGCTAAAGGTTATAATTAAACAAAATGAATTGTAAATTATAAATTAATAATTTATCTTCCATTTCCAACATTTATTCTGAGGATAAATCTCAAAAAGGAACGAAATACAGTCAACTACTACGATGCGATTCTTGGGCGATCTACATAGCAATAATGTGCATTGAATTCGTAGTCCTCATGACTAGCCTACTAGCCATTGTGGTATAAGATCATAAAGAGGACAATAAACAAGTTTTACTCGGATTTTCGCTTATTCCATTTACATTCACTTAAATTTACCACTACTAATGAAATATTCATCGCATGAGCACGTGGCCAAGTTTTATAATTTCACTTAGACCCTGTGCACGCTGAGCGATTGAAGGGAGGGTGCATATTAAATTTGATTCAAATGTACTCAACATGCTTTAAAAAATTGAAATAGTTAATTACTAATATTCATTACTATATTTTCTTTAATTACTAAAAGTTTACGTAAGTTTAACCAACAGTTTAGGTTACTCTAAATCATTTTCGATCAAGTATAAATAAGTTAAAATCTTGTATTATTCTGCGTTTCTAAGTTTCTCTGCACTTTCTTTCTATTTCACCAACATTTAGATCAATTTTTGGACTCCATATTTCTTGTTGATTAGGTGTATTCCAGAGAAGAGTGGAATAAGTGAACAGTTGATATTCTTCGGACGCCAAGGGACAGTCACATACACGGAGATTGCCTCTATATTATCTGAAACTTCAATGCTACAATCTTACTTATAAGAGATGTTAAATTTTTTATTCCTGGCATTGTGCCTATTATCAAACAAAAACATATTTTTCAATTATATCTAACGGATTTCCAATAACCATGTGTAACGGATATGGTAGAAATCTCGGAAATTAAGTAGGTTGTGTGTTGGTGTATTAATTACACTTGTATAGTTATGTAGTTCATTTAAATATATCCCAACACAACTCAGACAGTGATTCCAAAATCAGCCCTAAATTCTCTTCACCATGTTTTATTTTAAGCTACTCTTAACTATGGGCTTTGCAAACTCACCTGTAAAACTTCTGATTTTATTTTGGTTTTCTCAAACCCCTACAATATACGACGTGTCTTCATTTTTTTTTTGTCTGACTAAATAAACATAATCCTCCGTGTGATCTGTATTTATTATAATCGTTTTCATTTGATAAACACCTCGGTAATTTGATTTAGGCTTGTCTAATTAGTACTTATTCCTTACCATAGGCTAAGTAACCCACGAGATATTCAGAAACAAAGAAAAGATAAATAGAAAAGCTTTACTCAAGGGAGCAGCACGTAGAGAGATTAAAACAGGCTCTTATGCCTGACACAGTAGACGGCTTTTGAAGAACATAGTTCATGAGGTCACATTCAGCAATTCTGACCTAGTTGGGTTATGACAAGAGTTGGATCTGGACATCATATAACTTTAACTTTTATTTTTATTACCTGATTCAAAATCAACTTCTCAATAAAATAAAATTAATGTCAACATTTTTGTGGGGTATTACTGATTTTTAAGTATTACTGGGCTCGAGCCCAGTAATACTGAAAACCAGTACTTAATCGATACTTAAAAATTAATAATTCCACTATGATGGCGTAATATCAATACTAAAAATGAAAGGTTTTCCACGAAAACCAGAGTTGCCGCTTTGGTTTTCATATAAAACTATTTTATATTTTTATATGAAAGGGAACCCCTAGCCTTCAGGATTTTAATCACCTTACCGCGGCAATAGCAGGAAATTTATCATTCAGGCTACACCTTATTCTTTGGATTAATTTTCATTTAAGTATCATAGTACTTTATTGAGTTTAATTACTTTTTGAGACACTCAATTTAAGTTGCTCAAGTTTTAACGTGAAGAAAATTTTGTGTCAATCAATCGTTTATTGCCATTAATGATTTTTGCAAAGACTACACCAGCCTCACTATTATTAACATATGCGCCAAGTGCAGACATTTGTCCAGCATGTATATGCTAGCTCAAGATCTTCTACCATCTTTAAGCACTTCCAATGCTTTTGTGCTTATATGTTATCCTACCAAAGCTCGACATAGCCGTTTCGAATCGCATGGCTACGAAATTTGCATTTGTTTTAAAATAAGACTCAAAATGTAATTCAATCCTGATTTCCTTTACAGGTTGCTTTTCTGACAGATACCGTTCGTTTTTTGAAAATAAATTCCCAGCAAAGTACATTCTATACACATACATTTCCTTTCTAGTTGACTGCTAGCAAGACAAATTTAACAGTGAAAGCCAAAATCAATTGTCTAATTCAGTTGCCATTATTGCAATTTTGAGTTTCGCAAGAAAAAAACTCGACCTTCAAGTTGCTTCCACTTCTAATATCCTTCTGTTTATCTTGTGCCAGTAATTGAAGCGATTATATTCTTCTTTTTCCCCTCATCAAAGTTTTGAGTATTGCTTATGATACTCGTGTGCTGAATTTTAACTTTTTGTAAAAGAAACTGAAAAACCCTTTCCTTTACTTTGGTTGTTGATTAAAGTTTCAAAGCTTTGAGCTTCTCGCCTCGTACATCTGTTATTGCCATATACGCAAATGTTTACCAATTTTCTTTTATGCGTTATTAAACGAGACGATTAAGCGAGACGTGATCGGAAGTCATATTTGACTCGTTATATTGGAAATAAAATTAATCCAATTGAAGCTCACGGATAATGCAAATACGTCTATTTCAAATTTATCGATGTTTCAATAAGTACTGACTTTAATAGGATTTAAAAAACCTATCACCTGAAAATCTAAACACTTGAAGAAAAGCAATAATATTTGATGACAACTATTGTCCGCAGAAATCAATGCGATTGTAAATGTTATAACCAAAAGAACCTTAAAACTCCAAAACAAAATATTCGCTGTAATACTGTGCACTAAATACAACAAATCCCACTATTAATGCTTAATATGAACTCTTTTAGTTCCTTTCATGCATCTTCAACTCAAATGAACTGTGGCCCGAACAAAATTCTCGGAGTAACCAAGATTAGGTTCGATACAGTTGGTAGACGAGCAGCATTGTAAATTAATTCTCCTTTAGTTATAACTATAACCATAAATTCAAACGCAAAACAAATCTTACAAGCATACAAAGTGTAATGAGAAAATAGGAACACTAATTCAAATATTTACTTATTGATCATCAATCGATCAAATTAATCTTTAGTAATAGTTTTAAGAATCGCAATTTTTTAAAGAAACATGCAAATATTCTAAAAATTCTCTAGTTTTTCCCGCGGAATTTCGTAAATCAGTTAACGTATATTTTGTTATATGCGACCTCTATATTTCATCAGTTCAAAATTCTTGTCTCATCTAATGTACAAATACAGTTTTTGTTTGAGAATTCGGGTTTGTGGGAGAGCTCAGCGTTGCTGCTTCAAAAGCGAAAAAGACGTAGAAACATTTTTTCGGTTTTGTTTTGTTTCATTACATTGAAGACTTGAAAAACTTCAACAATATTATACATGCAGTGCCTTCAAAAATATTGTTAGATGTAAGAATATAATCATGCAGGATAAAATAATTTATTGGGGAGAACGCAAACATTCAAACATTGCCTTAGAACTCACTTGAGTAAATGGTCTTCTTACATATCTTCAATATTACAAAGATAATTTTGATCTTCACGGAAAAAATGCCGAATTCGTTAGTTGTTTACACAGTTAATTAGAGTTTCTCATCATCAGATCATTGCCTAGCAAGCTCTTATGCTTAGTTACCTGATAAAATAAATAAAATAGCCCAAAAACTTTCAACAATTTATTTGGTATAATTCGCGTTATTCTCACTTTCTTTTCTAACCAACGAGCGAGCCTAACAATTTTGGATTCAGTTTACGGTTCTTGATTTGAACACGGGGACGGTATCCATTTTTATCGGCAGTGTACATTGTCATCGTCCTTGTGTCACCATCTTCATATCCGTACACTCCCATTACGACGAGCTCTTCTTTATCGGTGCCGGGATTCATTATGATTCCCGTTTCCTCTCGTACGGATCCATCTGATGTTTTGTACCTGTAAATTACGATGTAAATTAGAACCAAGCACCTTAAATGTGTGAAAAGCATTCAAGTTGATCATTGCTTGCCATATGCCTCGAACTTGAACTTCAAAAAAAGTTATTCAAACGTATAGCAAGATTCCGGGAAAACCAATCTTGAGATATTCTTATACTTCCGCAAGGTCACTAAATGATATTGATCACGATTCCAAAACCATTGGAAAGATCTGATGCATAGCCACGCATTATTACATGTATTCACCACATTTTATTTCAAATAACATTTGATTATCGGATTTGCATATGAACGAATAATGTCCACTTCGAATTCATAAAACACTCGCGCAACCGGATATTTTCTTAATACTCATATAAAAAAATGCCAAATGCTGATTTAAAGTGTAATACTTCATTTACGTACGTAAAATAGTATGTATGTGTATGAATACTTACGAAAAATTATATCCTTCTTGCGTAGCTTCATTCTTGAATTCTTCAAGCAAAATTTTTGGCATCATGATATTCAGTAATTCCCTTTCGGATGTCACTTCTTGTCCGGAGCATATTGAAAGCACCCAAAGAAGAAGGCACAGAACAGAACCACTCTGAAATGCAATTCAAAAAAAAAGTTCACTTATTGGAAAATTCACATGACTCGAGTTATCACACTCACCAATTTCATTTTGATCACAGCACTCACGTAGTTAATATAAAAAATCAGAAATGATGCTCACTGTTCGAACACTGCATTTGAAATGAAAAATTCTGCACAGAGAAGAAGCTTCAAATAACAAGTTCCCCAAGTGGCTACAGCTTACCGATTTTTATTTTTTGTGAAACTATACTGCCCATGCCTGTAAGAAAAAGCCCTGAACATTATAAACAATCACCAGATAAATCTTTAAGACAGCTACCATCTCCCTCGTCATGATTGACACTCTTAATTGTATCAACAAACTTATCAAAGATAAACTCACGTGTTGTGAACACCTGCAACATTTTATAACGACTACACCTCATATGTTGCCACCTCAATCAATGTTAACCTTCTTTGAGTACTACTGATCTGCCCAGCAGCAACGGTCATTTTCCAGGTATTGTAAAGCCGAAACAACAAGCAGAATTCAATTTGCTGACTACATGTTCACTAGCAGTCGAGTCAAAACAAATTCAGATGATCATGGCGCACAATATTTACCTATGCACAAAATATGTTTTGGGGTTAGCTCATAGTATTTATAATTAAACTTAGAGAACTCTCCAAAATCCTCTAAGCATTGTGTTAAAACGTTATAAATAAAACCATAGAGCAAATGCTTTTCTGAGCGTAATTTTCACTTATTTTTTACATTTTCATATAACCTTATGTAAGCTTGGTAAGAAAAAAGCGGTAAAAACCTACCAAGCACAAGACATGTATCCTATACTTGAACAATAGAAACTCAAATTTTCAACTTGTATATATGATATTTTCTACGATATGAATACAGATCCGAGTTATAAACAGTTCCAATACCTTAGAAGTCTTAAAACAAATAAAATATAATAATTCTTTTAACACAGTTTGTAGCATCCTGCTACAAAACTATCCACTAACACTATAAATAAACAGCGTACGACGCGAATAGAAAGAAGAAAAGAGAAGCATAAATCAAAAATTTGTTAAAAGTAGAGGATTGATGTAGAATCATACATAATAAATTATATTAAAGTTTCAAGGCCATGAAATATATTAAGAGAAGTTTTTTAAAAAAATGTATAGTCGAAGTATGTTTTCGAAGTATTTTCCTACTTTGCTAAATAAGATTTTAATGCTATTACAACCGTACCAGAAAAATAGTTAATTTTTAAATAACTGAAACAGAACGGAAAAAAAAACACATAAGATGAAATACACAAACAAGAGTCGTTGGAATTTTTTCAAACAGTAAAGAGTATAACAGTAATAGTATAACCTGCCTTCAAATTCAAAGTCATCATTCCATTAGTTTTTAATGAGGGCCAAGGAAATTTACAACTGAATAATTTCGGCTGAGTTTCGGTCTTGATTGTCCATAGATTCTAACTATCAGAATATCTGATTCCGTTGATGAGAATCAGCAAACTATTTACACTGCCAAATAAATTGATTTTAAAGACTTCTTTTGAAAAGCATTCTACATTCTACGCCAACACTAACGAATTTCAAAAAGCAAAAGTAAAGTTGAACACGTCAATATCAAAAAATGTTCATTCTTTAACTTTGCAACGCAACTCAAATTGAGTTCATTTGGCAATAATGGTAACCTCGACATATTCCATCAATGTGAACACTTTCTTTATCACATCACAATTGCTTGAACGTTACTACGTTTTTATTGAAAGATCGTTTGTGGTGAAGAAAAATTAATTAAAGTTATGAAGTTTAAAAAACATTTCGAAATATTTACGGATAGATTTTGATAAACAACTGAATGAAATGTTGACTAGCATTCGCAATACAACAATGTACCAAATCTCATAGTAGTACGATTGGAAAATCAATTAAATGATTTGTTTTGTAATGATTCGCCCCTTAGAATGCTTGCAAAGTGAAAATGAATACTTATGGTTGCTTGGAAAAATTCACAAAATGATATATAAAGATAGTATAGAAAACATATTAAAAGCATAGAGTTTTGTCGAAATTTCAACTTATAACGGAGCATTCACCTAAATCAGTACTATTTTCGTTTTAACAAAGGTAATAGTAACCCCAAAATTTTTCATGCAAGCCCTTATGGAAATGCAAATTAAGTGATACTTAAAAACATATATATTACTTTGCAATACTAATTTTCTGTATGCTTATGATTTTTCTGTATGCTGTATGCAATGCTTATTTAATGTTGGAACAATTGATACTTGGTTACTGGCAGCAGCTAACCTTTTAATATTCATCGATTTTAATTCAAGATTTGGTTAAACCTCAAGTTTGCGCCTTTAACTTCCTAAAAAAGTTAAATTACTGATTTTTAGATTTGATTTCTCTGATATTTCTCTCAAACTTCAATTCTTTAAAATATTAGTATCGCATAAGAAGTGTCACGTTGGGTTCGAAATATCATAGCAAATAGGACTTTGCAGATTTGCGGGATCAAGTATTATTTTTTGAGAGGAGGCGTTTCTATATGTACGTCCTATACGCAGCCATCAGCTGGGGTTGATAAATAACTGTGGCGTCTTCGAATTTTTATAGGTTAGGCTTTTATGATGTGGCCCACATCATAGACGATCGAACCATTCATTCACCCACCATGCCAACACAAATTAGCAGCAAATAAATTTATGGTGCAGAGACTTAACTCCATTTGAAGAATACTGAGAACTGCTTCAACGTACGAGTTTAAAGTCTTGAATGAAGAACAACAAGGTACAGTAACTGCGCCAAAACTCAATTATCAATGTGTCTCCAATGCAGTCATCGATTGCATTTGCTGATGATTTGATAATATGTACTGTCACGATAGTACGAAGGGACCTTCAACGAATATTTAACGTTATTCAGTTCTACACGAACAACTGGTGACTGAAAACGAATGCACAAAGGTGTCGAAACAAAATTGTTACTTGATTACCCACCTGAAAAGCAATTGGAAATATTTTCCTATTGTGGCTGATGACGGCAGCTCAGAACGGGTTTCGCATAAATCCCGTATGTACTCAATATCTTTTCTGTAATAAACACGTAAAAATCATATCAAATGAGGCGCGAAAAGTATTTATGTCTCTTCAAAAGCCCTTCTACGACAGATACGTTAACCGAATTGTCGAGATCATTTGTTACAGGGCTGTGGTTAAAACAATACTAAGATATGAGTGTCAGATCTTGTTTAAGGGGGGGGGGGTGACTAACGTATTATAATTATTTTATATTTTTTAATTATAATTGAATGCATAATATTTTAAGAATATTGTGTCAAATTTTCAAGTCGATTAGAGCCAAATTGACAAAGTTACGATTATTTTTATACCTGTCGGAATTTAATCCCTACCCGACCCGAGCGCGCTATTGTTTCCTGTCACATGTTTCGCTCTCTATATAATACCTAATCTTATCCCCCAGTTCTATTTATAGAAATTTCGATTTAAGTACAAGCGTCCTTATACCTATACTGTATATTTTGTCAGTGTAGAGTATAAAATTCAGTGTGAGGTAAGCCGATATAATTGGGTTATAAACGTTTTATACCAAATTTTTTGGTGTTCAAAGCTTTAAAGCGTTCCCCCACAACTCACGATTTCAAAGCCGGTGTCCCTCATAATTTCAAAACTATTGCAACGATCCTTTTGAAATTTCGAACACAATTTCTGTACATAATTTACGTGCATAATTGATACATAATGTACATAATTAATTTTGATATTTCTTCGTGAAAATTTTATACAATATTCTTCAAATGTCATACTTCAATGTACTATTGGTTTTAATAAAGAGATTTTAACTGTGTCGTCCCAAAAAATCACAAAAACATGCCTTTCTTAGTGCGAATAACCTTATCCCCCTTAAGGAGAGTGCAAGTATGATGTAAGAACTACGAGATTACGATGGAAAATGTATTCGGGCATGTACTGGCCTTTACACGAAGTCAGAAACAGATTGAAAACACTACAAATTGTGTGTTAAAATTGTGACGAGGAATGATATCTTCATTTTGAAACTTGTTAGAAATGACATTGCAATTTAAGTTTTGCGAGCGAAAATCGTAGGATTTCGCAACCATTCTACCTTACGGATGGGTACATTGAGAATTGTCGTATCAGTGGCTTTACACCTCCAGAAGCGTTCGGGTATTAAATAAGAATGGCTTTGTTTTTGACTCTGACGGTGTGGTGGTTATATACCATGACACTCGCTATATAAATACTCTATTGCAAGGTATATTGAAATTGATCTGAGACGCAGAGATCTAAGCATGGAAGTCTGACGTCTGACGAGCTGAATGGCAATGTCTAAATTCACAGTAGTTGCGTTACTGTTTTAAATCATCTAGTAACAGCTGATTATTTCTGCATGTTAGTCTTCTGCGATATTTTGCATTTCTGGCACTAATGTAATGCGATAAGATTAGTGATAAGTATAATCTAGATTAGAAATACTTCTTTCATCGTATATTAGAATTCGGATCATTATTAAAGTATTTTCATAAGATTTGCATAACAAGTAGTTTTTAATCGAAAATTTCTTTTGTGTTCTTGTTTAATTACAAAAATATTAAAATGAATCGTTGTTTTTTTCCCATTTTCCAACTAATTAAAAGTATAAGAAAATATATTCAATATACATTAACTTAATCAGATAATTAAAGTTAAATTTTTTGTCGTATCATATGTTGTCAAATTACAAGAGGAAATGATTTCTACTACTAATACACCTCTCATGCTGATAACAATTGATGAAATTTACACTCTCAGGTGGTTTCTGTTAGACAATCCCGACTTTCGTTCTCAACAGGTACAGTAGTTAGTTATTTTCGAAATTGGTTCAAATCAGTATATATTTCCGAGCACAGAAAACTTAAATGGAATAAAGAAGAAGAAGAAAACAGAAAAAATACTTAAAACTCAACCTTTGCGCATATCTTCAAACTTCTTATTCAATCAAATGGTTTTTATTCTTATTTAACAAGCCGATTGTTAGTAAAATGTGACCTGGGGGCTTTATACGCAGTTGAGATCTTCGGGGCGTTATCGAATAAAGTTTAAAGAGTTTGTAAAATAAAAGAACGATATAATTAGTCAGATATAATAGACAGGGGGAAAAACATATGCACTAAATCACTAACATAAACTGATTCGATCAATGCGAAAGAAAAGTTCATAGGACCCGACCCAGTCAAACATTGTTATTTAAAAAACTTAAAAATTAATTGGAAACTTGTCTTTAAAGTCAAGAATACCAATAACCCGTGAATAGTCAACTGGAATCACTGGTGAAAAATTGAAGGTTTTAGGCATTATCTTTAATATAAATATGCCCTTCAGATACAATTAGACTTGACAATATGAGTTCTACATATAAATACTAATTGATTTTGTTCTATCATCGCAAATGTAATATCGATTACTCCAACTCATAGTCAGTTCAAGCCCTATTCGGATTGTTCACAGTGATGACTGGACGATATCCACGATTATCTGCTGTATAGTTGACTGTGTACTCAATTCCTTCGTCATCAAAATAGCTATACGAGCCCTTAACAATATAGTTTTGATCTTCAGCACCTATATTTTCGAACACACCGTTTTCGTACCTCGATTGGCCATCTTTCGTTTCGTATCTGCAACATTGAATTTGTTTTATTACAAATTAAAAAAAAACTTAAGCATTTTTCATCTTCATGAACATCACTAGAATTTTTATACATACCCGAATAAGAAATATCAAAAGATTGAATCAAAGGCGGAATTCATTCATACTACTTTCCGCCGAGTCTGATAAGCAGCAACAAAACGCACCGCAGCAAAGACAAATAGCCAATGATTTAAAAGAGGACCTCAACATCTCCCTTAACAACAAAGACTATTACTTATCTCCGGAGAATGGAGGTATAAAATAAAGCAAGAAAGCAGCAAACTTCCTACATAGTTCGTAAATAAGGTTATACTACAATTCACGGATAACTATTCGCATGGGGAATGTGCCCACTTCAGTGAAGAAATTCCGTTAATGCCTCTAGTACTCATACGAAGGACCCGAATCACGGAGACACCACCCATCTATCAAGAACTTAAAAAACATTGCCCATCGTGTAAACAAACGCTAAACACCTCAATTGACACATTAAATTACACGGTGATAACTTGGTTTCCAGACAACATTTTACAAAAACTTGTCAACACAACCAACCTTATTTTCCATTTGTCCGAATATCTCATCGGGAAATCTGTCATAATAGTTGTTTTTAGAAAACCGACGCAGGGTCCGAAATTTCAAAACACTACAGATCCTTAAAAATCTATGTATCGAAGGCGAATTATAAAGGCTTTACGATACCAGCTCAAAAGAATCATAACACTTCAAACCAAATTCATAAAAGTAAGGTCCAAAACTAACCCCAACAACTCCAAAGCAATACTTGACACAAGAAAAGATAAACAGACACAAACAGGCTTTTTGTAAACAACACAAGAAAACAATGGACCTGTGACCTTGGAATATTAAACGATAGACTCACATTGACAGATCACATCCTCAAAAACGATAGAATACGCAACGGAAATCTCCCCATATTATATGTCGTCCTTAAATCCAAGTGACAACATACAGAAAAGTTTGCTTCAATACAAGTGTGTATAGTGAAACCAACTTTACTATATGGAGCTGAATTTTCAAAGCTCAAACTTAAACTATTCGCCATAATCGCCTAAAGCTTTCGATGAATTGCAAAAACAACCGTTATCCATTCACAAAATACGTTAAAAACTAGCAATATGAATGCAGTGATAATCTCGGGAAGGCATTCGGGCCAATAATCTTCACCGACATAACTGAGCGAAGGTGCCCAAAACGCACCCACTCCACGCAACCTACGCTTCAAGGCTATTACGCATTGTGTTCAATTTTGGATTTTGCTTTCCTTCTTCGGTCCTTTTCGACTTGGTAAAATATATTTCTTCCAATTAAATTAACTCTAGAAATGTAAATTTCTTAGACTTACGAGAATTTGAATTTATCCGATTCGTATTTACTCTGAAAGTTAATTGGTGGAGCATCCCGCCCAAGTTGTTTTCCTGTAAGATATCGCACCCTTCCACGGCGATTTGGCGTAGCAGCATTATCAACCGCGACCATGATTTCCTCGTTTTTAGAAGTGGGAATTAAAATCTTTTGATTTCGATACATTTGAGGATATGATTCTGAATGCAACGCATTAACTGCTATTTCTTCGGGATATTTCCTTCTTACAGAATTTATCTGGGTTTTTCCTTCAAAAGATTCGGCCCTAGTCACCTTTAGTGGTATCAGCGTCGAATCAGATCGCTGCTTGTTCTCCAGTTTTTTAGTTTGGCGGCTTTTAGACCTTAAAATCTTTGGAGAAGACGTCGTCGGAACATTGTTTTTTGTAGTTGCTGGTGTTGAAGTCAAATACAGCAGTGGTTTTGTTGCAGATATTGCAGTGGTAGTTACTTTCTCTGTACTAAGTTGTGCACTTTCAATGTTTGAAGGTGTAGTTGAAAAACTGCTTTCGATGATAGCAGATGAAAGTTGAAGCAAAGTTTTATCTACGTTCGTAGATATTGAAAGATTGTCTGCCTCGGCCGGAGTGGGTGTTTGAATAATTGAACCAGAGGGTAGGACTTCCTGATCACTTGTTATAGACAACACAGTTATCTCCTCTTTTTCTTGCAATATAGATGTTCCATTCATAACAACTGCTTGCGCACTAGCACCTTCCGTGGACGCGTCTCCAAAGCAATAAATTGCAACAAAAAGCACCTAATATAAATTCAAAATAATTCTTACTAATTTAAAGACCAGTACTATTCAATTCAATTCACTCTTATTGATACACAATGCACTCACAATTAATTTCATAATCGAAAGGTATTCTAAGACTTGTCACACTTTACCTACTCGACTGACAACCTTGTTTCGCTATGTTATCAACGAAATTACATCACGATGCCTTTTATAGGTGGAACAAAATTTTGAGGTGTTAAGTTGGTATAAGTATGACAAATAAAATGCCATCACACAAGGCCGGGGTTGACTACACAGGTAGGCGAGGGCAGCAAACGTCTAATAACACAAACGTTATCTCACACTCGATGCCTCATATTCCCACTATCGACATGTTTTATTAAACCAGGAACCTGTTCATGGAAATAAGATACATTTGCTTTCCTCGTTTTTGGAGCCATATATGAAATCAATAATGGTCTTTCCTTTTCATATACTCTTTTTTAAAAACGTGATGTCGTATCAACAAATGTATTTGCTTCATCGCATAATCCTCAAGATAAATGAAGCAATGAAGTTTTGTATTTCATTGAGTATCAATGAGATGTGTTGAAAAGCCTTAAGAATGGGGTAAAATTAGAATCATTAAAATGAGTCGTACGAATAACACATGCTATGCCAAATTATAAGTAGTTTTTTCCTACAAGGATTTATGTTATATTCATCATGTAAACACACTATCGCGGGCATTTCGTTAACAATCTACATGGAGTTACTTTTGGTTAAGAGTTTACCGGTTAAGGATTTGAATTTAAGCCGTAATGTGTTCTACTCTAACAACAACTTGAACTTAACCAAGTATATAAAATCATCTATGGGACAATCGTATGGCTGAATTGTCTTTATTATACCGGTTTTATTTTCTTTTGTTGTCAACAAACGTATTCGGTTTATCTACAAGCAGCGCACCTCTACTAGAATTCGACCCGCAATCAATTTCCATTTTACTGGCCGCACAAATGACTGGTCTTCTAAAATTAGAAAATGAATTGTTTCTTCACATCGAGCAAAATTTTACAGATGATATAGAAAGATGAAACTCTTCAGATCATGATCAAAACGAGATCTATTTGTATAAGGATGAGAAATCGACGTGATATTTTCACTCAATCCACAATAACTTGAATTAACCAGCAATTATCATTATCCATACTTGAAAGAATACATGTTTAATTCCAGATGTTAGGAATTTCTTTTAGAAGCTAAGAGGTGTAATTCTAGGAGGTGTTCGATAAACATACAATGTTAAAGAAAGAACATTTCTTATCACTAGGAACATAATTTAAACACCGCTATATGTTAATGCGTAAATAATAAATGAACTGACTGATCACTTTTTGCAATGGTATTCACGCTTCTTACTTTACAGTTCAATGTGTTCTATGAAGCCAAATCAACATAACAGGTAGCGCGATTATTTATTATCATTAATAAAGACGTACGAGAGAATAAGATACATAAATTGAAGAGACTACAAATTTTCTTGCAAAAAAATCCAGAAGTTATACCTACGTATGAATATAGCTCCTTACAAGTCTCACCATACAATGCTACTACTCCGGCCAATAAAAATGTTCACCAAGCACTACATTACAGCAATCAATGAAAGCTGCTAAAATAAAACCAAAACTGCAAACGTGCGAACTCCTATGAATTAAAAGTTAGCGTGTGAAATTCAGAAATGCATGGTCCCTTAATTCCAATGTTTATTGAATCGCGGGTAAGACATAATACATCAACATATTTTTATTCCACGTCTATGCATAAAGTTAAGCTCATTATAATTGCACTCAAAAAAAATGAATTTAAAGTCAGTGACTATACGCAGCTTCAATAGTAATATCCATTACCTGGAGAGGATTCTGACATTTCTTCCTGCTCTTCACAGCCTTTCAATAAAGCCTCTTGAATTTCGGGAGGAATGGGTGGTGGTGTAGGCAAGTGATCACCTTGCGGTTGGAAACCGTTTTCATCCGCAATGTATTGAACTTGTATTTCCTTTCCTTCTGGACTGGTGTATGAGAAGAATCCCTCCGCTACTTTAATTTCATTATTTTTCATGCCTTGGTTTTTTATGTAACCCATTTCTTGCGCTTGAATTCCATTTCCCGTTTCGTATTCGTACTGAAATGACACGAGTGATTTCTGTAGAACTTTGCATATTCTGGCCGTTTGAATGCGAACAATTTTTGAGAGTTGATAAGTTACCTGATATGACCCGTCCGTTTTCATTTCAGAATCTAATTTTATAATAGGAATGGGGGGACCAGACGGACCTTCCGGACCTCCGTTTCCGGCACCACTTCCACCATTTCTTGGGGGATAGCCGGCCCCTCGTACAACAGCAATAACTGCCAAAAAAAAGACGCACTGAACCTAAAACAAACTAATTAATTTTCACTCGAATAAGTCTGCTATTCTTACTTGAATCATTTTTAGTTTAGTATTTTTGTTGTGTAACAATTCTTTTAAAAATCTTCAGCTACAGAATTAATATTAGACTGATCCGCTTTTGTAATGAAACTGCATTCTATGATAGCCAAATATCACTTTTATACAGACCAAAACAGCTTCTTTCAAAAGGCTCACTCCCATAAGTTTGCTTCTTTCTTTTCGTGTTTCCAAAGATATAAATCGTTTATATGTTGCAATCTTCTTATATGATATGAAACAGCAATTGAATACGAAGGAATTCTATTACAAAACGAAAATGATCAACTTATTACGTGCAAACATTTTTCATGCGTCTAAAACCCATTACGAAATAGAGAATGAAATTGAATTCCCACTTCCTTCATTACATCGAGAAAATGCGTGTTATTCTGACGTGTTATAAAAATCGAGCTCGTTCATTGGTAAGGTGTAGATTATGGCAAGAATTGATTTGTAAAAGAGAAAAAAAGCAAATTCAAACATTGGCAATATTTACGTTTTTTTTAATTATGCATTAGAATATCATCAAAACCACCGTTTTGTGATCTGTGCATCACTTGAAATTCCTGGAATTCTTTTAATTCATCAATTCGGTATTTTTTGGATCAGATGACCAATATGTTAAATATATATCATTAAAAAAAATCTATGGAAAATTTGCAAATAGTAATATCAAAGACAAACATCAAAAATGCAAAATAAATAAAATTACAAATCGATACACTAAATACGATACACTGGCTTAATAGTTATGATTTATATGCATGAATACTGCCTTCGAACTTCTTTTGTTTAAATTCATCATCCAATATAACAAAATCTCTAATCTTAATCTAGACTTTGTTTGTTTGTTGCGGCGCAGCAGTTCACTACAGAATCTTGAAGGAATGAAAATTGCCAGAGCCACCTCATTTTAAAACTAAACATACTCAAGAAACGGATCTGGCCGGTACCACGCTTGCTAATTTTGAATTTTTGAACCAGCTTTATCAATTCCCTTCATGAACAATATTTGTAATACGAATTGTTTGGATTTGAGGGAATGATCATTTATAAATATATTTCAGTTAAAAATGGTCGGAAAATCATGTACGATAACATTGTTAATCTCTAAATGAGATTCTCATCTTATATGCATCTTTTATATATTGTTATATATTTTATATATATCTGATGGATTACTGAGGGTATGATGCGCACAAGGTTGCGAACGGTGTTTGGTTTCGCATAATTATTTACATTTAGTCAAAATTGGTCTTAACTAAATGTATAGAATTAAATGGGTAAGGGCGAAGCCGTTCAATGAATACTTTTGGAGAAATGGACAGACGAACGGACAAATGCAATATCTGGTAAAAGAATTGGTTGATTTGAGTTTCGATTTAAGGGATTTAAAAGCCAATGAATAGTTACGTAATTTGGCTCGTATGCTTCAGCTTTATGTGGATAAGGCTCGTCAGAGTTTTCTTGGGCTGGTGAAGATGCGGGCAATTTCCGCATAGGATGTGCCGTTTTGTCGAATGATTGGGGTTTTGTGCCGCATTTAAATTACACAAGCTATTTCTCTACATAATCTTGTAAATCTTAAACCTGAATTTTGTTGCTTCCATTTATTAGCACTGTCAAAAGGTATTCACGGTTCCCTGTCTTTTATCGCACCTTTTATATATGCTTGTTCACATATATTTGAGATTGTTCCCATTATCTCGAATGAATAATTAGTTGTTGGTTTCATTTTATTCGCTTGAATAAATGGTTATTTTGATTTGCCGATTTATTAAAAAAATATCGAAACGTTCTAATTTTCGGTGGGTCTACATGTACACCATGATTAGTTACTATTACCATCTAACCAATGCAGAGATGGATGGGACGATGAGGCGTCAGATGTTCTTCCATCATGATTATTTCTGGGTCACATAAGAATATTAGTAACAATGATTTATTGGAAATTTTTTTTAATGTGCGAAATTTTTTATCACTGCTAAACACTACAATTTTTTATCACTGCTAAACACTAAGTTGATGTAAAAAATAATTAGCTGCTGATAATTTCACTTGATTAGACTACTATGAACAAATATAAATAAAACAAATTTATCATTATTTTAGTGATCAATCGTTTTCCAGCCGTATTCTTTTCATTCAGTAAAAACTGAATTCCATCAATAAGTTAATACAAATATGTATATCTAAAGCATATGTGCTATATATAGCACCATTTATGAAGACTGTATACAATATATACCATGCATTTTATTTCAAATGCAAAAACAAATATAAACCGATCATAAACTTCACGTTAACGAAAATTATCAAAATCACATATGAAATGCTTATTATTCTTTACAACCAAATGTGATCACAAGTGCTTTGGTCAGGTTGATTTAGGTTTATGCACAGTTTACATTCGTTGCTGAAAATCACCCTCAATAATAAGCAATCTTATCCATTTGTTCTTATGCTCTTCCCCGTCTCTTTTTGTACGGCTGGCATTACCGAGATCCGCGAAAATGTCATTTGGCATTTTTCACAGCGATTAAATATACCAAACACCATGAACACAACAGGCCCTAAATCTACTTTCCCTCTTTTAGTTCCGTGTGAATCATCACCTGGCATCCACACCATATCGTGCAGTTCATACATATACATACATTAACAAATCAGCCATCGCCGATAAATGATGATGTTGCCATAGAATGGTGGCTAGAATGAAATTTTCATAATTTCTCTATCAAATTTACACATAAAAATCAGCCGTAGAACACTTGCCATAAATTTGACGTGCATTCTATTTATTACATATTTTTATTAAATTAATCATGTAATCATATTTACTTAAGAATATACTAACTGCTTTTTCGTTACTATCTTGTCTGCATCCGTGTGTTAATTTTAAGTCTTTCTAAATTTTCACGTTAAACTTACATTGGGGTATAATATTCAGTAGAATGTCGCTAAGAGTTTTTACTTATTTAAATTTAAACAGCAAACGATTAAGATAGTCATTCTTCCCAGGAAGAAATAATTTTGGGTAGGAATAAATTCCAAAGAATCATATGATTCTTTGAAAAAATCATAAAATTAACGAAAATTAGTCAAAGAGGCACTCAACGAAACTTAAAGCCAATGACTACAAACTCATGCATTTTATTAAAGCTGTGTACTGCTTCCACCATCCTTTTCGACTCAACTCAAATTTAGAACGGGTCAACCACCAACTATCGACGCTCTGCAATCTTGTCGGCATAATTATACATCTATTATAAAGCCAATCCGTTCTTTATATCAAGGCTTAATATGTATGGTCCGACCCCTGTTGTTTGGTTTTGACGGTACCGAACAACCCCTAAATTTATCAATTCGGCAAACGCAATCTCAACCATTGTATCCGCTCTTTGCAACGCAATTTTTGCCTAAAATCGGTGCATAAAAACGTGAGAGAAATTACACTTGTTGTCCTGGCTTAGTGTTTGCATTTTATAGGGTGAAGAAGCAAAACGAATCCGAGATCTATGTCATAAAATCCTGCCAGAATCCAACCGCAATATAAGAGACTCTATTCCTCCTCGTCATTTTACATTCTTATTGGAGTCCCACTGGAAAAGATGCTGCCAATAGTTCCGAGTGCGTCGATAAGTTCCAGGAATCTTAATACTTCCAAAAGTAACAATTTCGATATAATTCAAATGGATGCTAATCAACAATCAACTTTAAAAAGAGTTCAGTTGTGTGAAAGTGGAAGGATTGGAAAAGTGCCAAGCCCAAGTGAAAGTGTTTTCGCCTGTGAATTCATTAAAAGAGGCTCCATTTCAGATAGTTGTAACACAGCCCATTTAATTACACATACTCCTTATGGCAAGCTCAGTATCCGAAGAACATCATGCGGGCTACTACAACCAATCCAAAAAGTTACTTCTTGGATTCGCAGCATCAAGTTGTCTCCAGATGTTCACAGTTATAATGCAATAATTGAATTAAATCAAGAAAAACATGTTTACCTTCGGACCTCTAAAGACATTGCATCAGGGGAAGAATTAGTATTGTGGTTTTCAGAGAAAATTGCTTTTTTGATGGGTATTCCTTTCCTTGCGCCTGCAAATATAATCGGTGAGTATGTCAACAATTGTGAATTTACTGAATAGCATCAACATATATCCTACACACTCTGGTATATGCTAAGCTAAAGATCAATTCAAGAAAATCTACACTTTTTTATTGTTAAAATTGTAAAATTATTTGACTCTTAAAAGATTGGATAAAGTGGAAACCTCAAGAAATAGCAAATCAGTAACTTAATCGGTTAAGCATAGTTCTAAAGTATAGCCCGGAAAAATTCTTGCAATGCTAAAATTGTGGTTGATGTACCAAAATTTCTCAGAAAATTATTAACTTCAGTTAAAGAACATTTGCATTTCTACAACTAATATTTGCTATCAATACGCCAAATTTTTGAAAAATTATGTTTTGGCATAGCAGAGTTCCATGACTACTTTGTTGATTTTCCACATAATTAGGGCTGACGTCGATAAATGCAACCAAAGTTCTAGCAATAACAAATACATTTGAAAGTGTATTCCCAAATAAAAACCTATAATTTACTTTTTGGATGGCTCTCAAACTAAAATGTAAAACTAAACTGGATTAAGCAAACTGTAAAGCTCTGGAGAAAATGATGTGAGATTTTTCGATTATAACGAATATCTATAATACTATTGTGTGTAGGTAGAAGTTGAACTGAGATTGCGAAACACAGAGATAGAATGATATGGATATATTACGGGTTTCTAATGTAAACTTAATGCAACGAAGATCGGTGCAGTCGTGGCCGAGTGGTTAAGGCGTCTGACTCGAAATCAGATTCCCTCAGGGAGCGTAGGTTCGAATCCTACCGGCTGCGAACTTTTGCCAATTATTTTCAATTCTCTAATCAAATAATTACATTTGACTATAATTATACACGTTAAAATACCTCAACGCATTAATACATTGCCGCAATTTTATAGTTTGTTTTGTCAACATAATCGTACCTTGCATTAATTAACAACTAACTCCTCCTCAAAAGCGTGATGGTGTACTCGACGTCCAACAAAAATCAATTCAAAAATTCTTCAATGTTTTATTGAAATACACAAACCTTTCTTCTTTAGTATTTCATTTCTACAATAAAAACTAAGTCTAATAAAAAAAAATGAACAATGAAAAATATCAACACATTTATATTATCCTTTCATTTGAAAGTGGTGTTCTACCTACCATATGAGAATACTTATTTTATACCTGAGCCTCCAAAGCGTCCAAACTCAACTTATCCTGCTTCAAAAAATACGGCATTTCTGTGTTTCGTAATCTGTTTGAAGTTAACAAACAAATCATGCCACCGAAACCCTTCTGAAATAATCTTGTTGAAATGTCTTCTCCGTTTTGAAAGTAACTCCTGTCCGTTCAATGTTCTAATAAGTTGTATATTTTCCAGATAATAAATGCTACAGCTGTCATATCTGCAAAACCACATTCGAATCTCCAAATCCGTTGAAAATACATTTGGCTGTGGCCTGCGGTCGAGACAACATCAACATACTTTGGATTAAATTACACTGCAGCTTAACAAAGCCTGGTACTCACGTTCTTGGGAATCATTGTGGAGACATTTTAGACACAAACCTGGTCAACAATCATTTTCGATCTTCGTCACTAATGCCCATCCGTCCTAATGAATACTCTTTTTTACCTATCACCCAAATACAATCAATTGCGAACCAAACCGAAAATACTGCCGCGCAAATAGAAACAATTGTAAGCAATATGGGCACGTCGAAACAAGGTCATTTATGTATTTATTGTGGAAAAGTGTATTCGCGGAAATATGGATTGAAAATCCACATACGAACACATACAGGTTTCAAGCCTTTGAAGTGTAAATTTTGCTTAAGACCATTTGGGGATCCTAGTAATTTGAATAAGCATGTTCGTTTGCATGTACAGGCAGGAAATTCTAAGTTTAAATGTCATCTTTGTCAGAAGGTCCTTGTTCGAAGAAGAGATCTGCAGAGGCATTTGCATACTCGTCACAATGGTCAAGGATTTTTAGTGCATCAGGAAGCAGACAGTTCATCGGAGGATTACTGAGTATCGCGATTTTTCAGATTAGCTTTAAAATTAAATCTGTGATATAATATATAAGTTGATGTACACGGAACCCAATCCGCTCACGTCGAGAAATTGATTTTTTATTTTTTAGTGAAGTTTTGTCTACAAAGATCGATTGGATAAAATAAAGCTCATCATGAAAAAAATAACCTATTTTTAAGTTGCTGGAAATTGTTGGCAACTCATCATTAGCCCGAATCTGTCATTCAGATTCATTTGCACCTACGCACAACTACTATGTTATTTTGATTACTTTAATTGTAAAACATCGATATGTTGTACCTACCAGAGTCACTGCTACATAACAGCTCATAATAAATACACCAAGTCATTTATTTTGATTAATTATTATTCGTATTATTTTTATAGGCACAGATTAAAGTTTTGGTTGCACATTTAACACATAACTACTATATTTTTCTCAAAATTTCCAATTTTCCCATGTTTTGGTTGTTCAACTGAGTGTTGTTCATTTTTATTTCTATAAGGACGACACAGAATAGTTGTACGTTTACTGCCTTTAGAACGCTTTGTTCTAAGATTTGTCCTCTGTCTTTAATATATTAACAATTACAAGCCCTCCCTAACAATTAAATTAAACAATCTCTTAGTGGTACTTCTTATTATTTTTCGATAGGAGAATATTTTCAATATTTCTTAAATTGTTTAGGTTACAAACATTTTATTAATTATTTAAACTAAGAAGTACAAAATTTCATGCCTGAAATCACATTATTGCACCATGTATGTGTTTTTCTATTTAAAGTTTTCAAAATGACTCATGTAGCCGTTTGTTACACCTAAACTTCTTACCCTACATTACATTGAAATGTGTACGTACTTTGTATGTTTCCATTTTTGCTTCTTTATTTTGTTTTCTAATAAACTCAAACCTAATCTATTGGCAACGAAAAAGTATTCCGAATCAGCCAATTCGGCGCGTTCAAGGTATAATATTCACAACTTTAATTTGTTAACATACTTATTGATACTATTGTGCGAGAAATTGCTTATGATAAAACCGTCAGCCAATAACAATTGAGGAATACGCCGCGTCAGTAAATACTGTCTTAATTTTCTAATTTCGGCACTGCTTTCTTCGTTTCTGGGCCCATCAGCCATTCATTCGCATTTATTTACACCTTACGTTAAGGGCAAGACTTTAGTATCAAATACAATCTGGTTTGCTAGCAGTATTGATTATTTGATGATGCATCTTTTGTGAATAAACTCTTGTTCTACTGTACTACTATACGCAATCAATCCAATTCTTTCTTGTTCATTTGACTCTACTCCCCTGAACAGAAAGTAAGTTTCCAGCGAATTATGAATTTGAATAAATGTTTGTTATAATTCGTTCATTTGTGCTTCAAAATTATTACTTATGCGTATGTACATGCAATTTTTCTTTGAAAAAAGTGAGTTTTAAGCCTTGAAAAAAAAAAAGACTAACTAGGAAAGATCATTAACTCTCATAAAAACCTGCTATGATTAACACCTTGAAATTTTCATTGATTAAAGTAATTAAAATAATTTTTGGGAAGATTTTCAATATCAAGCCTTCATGTTTGAACTATAATAAGATTAAGCAGTTCAAAATAAAACAAGCAGAAATAACAAGTAAATAAGGACAGAAATTTAAGGTTTTTGAATGACATTTAATGTGGCTATAGTCTACAAATTGAAAAGTAATCATAATGAGCATACATGTTAATACCGTATTCAAAAACCAAAATCGTTCCCACCAGCACCATTTTTCAAAATTAAATGATAAATAACTCTTCTAACACCGAGGTTATCCTCGTTCGTGGAAAATGAAAAAAATGTAACGGCTGAATTTAACATCACTGAGCAATATGTTACCAATAAAGGTACAGTACACCACTTCAATTAAAAAAATTTTCTATCTAATCCATTGGAAGCTAGTTACAAAACTCTACATCGAAAAACTTTGTCATAATATTGTTTCGGAAAAATAGTGGCACTGTTTTCTAAAAATTGTATGTTAGTATCTAGTACACCAAGTTTTTATCAATTTTATGAAGAATATACATTAGGTAAGATCATATTGCCAAATATTTAAATAAATTAAGAAACAAAATAAAATTATTCCCAATAGATCAAATTTAATATCACAATATAAGGCTGTGTGTTGTTCCATGTCATAATAAAAAAATTTCTTCGTAAATGCAATGTTATTTGGCGCAGATAATTTTTGTTTGGATATTATTTGATATGTGGAATAATAAATTGTTTAAAGGGCCTCAACTTTTGTTCAAGATGAACCGGAAATGATGTAAGAAGAGTTTAAACAACACACGACGGAGTCTCACTTGAATACTGTACTTTCCTTTGTTGCACAAGTTGAACTTTTAACAAATTAATGTTTAATGATTGTCTCTCAATACTACTTTATGTTGTTTGCAATTTTTAGTCAATGTTCCGTCTTGTCAATCGTGAGAAGACCGTGAAGAGAAAACCGTGTCAAATGTGTAGTAGTTACACCGTCAACGTTAGAGACTCAAAAAGAATCAAGTTTAATTCGAATTTCACAATCATTCTTCTGATACAAATAAGAAGTTTCTCTGGGTTTGTTTTCAAAACATGTTCTAACAAAAATGAATAAATGAAGGTTTAAATATCTGGTTATGTACATCCGGATTGGTAAATAATTAAGAATGTTTTATCAATATTTAAAATATACATAAACTATGCATCAATCTAATAGCCCTACAATTTATATTAATTACTATTGAATATTGCATACATCACACGCTTAGATTTCAGTAGATATAGACACGAGATAGGAAAGCAAACATCGACTAAATTAGATTGACATTCATTACGATTTTAGTGATAATCAATGATCATCAAAGTATAACATGTTTTTTTTTTGTGTTTTGATTTTTTATTTATTTTCCATTTTGATAACTATAATAAATACATAGTACTACATGTGTATGTGTCATTAAAGCAATGCTATTTCCTTTAAATTTTGTACCATTATGCGTCTTATGTTTCACTGTATCATTGTATTCAACTTGTTGCATAGTCTCCATTGTCTTTATTATTACAAGCGTAACCATGTGAAATAAAATTTCTTTATCAACACTCATTGTTCTGTTTTCAGCCTAACAGTCGAGCAATAATTTTCAAATGTGCTCGCAGTTTTCATTAGTTAGGAGTACATGTCGCGTTAAGAAGCTTTGAAGTGTAAATTACCCAAGGAAGACAATTTTTCCAAAAATTAACTTAACTTGAAATTCATGTAAACTACGTGACGAGAGTATATGTTTGTTGAGTAGCGCATATCGTCATCCGCACTTCAATCTCCACTTTCAAAATTACTAATTATAAATTACTCGAAACCAAACAATTAATACTTGCTCTTGCTAGATAACTTAGGAATCAGGAGTTGCATATTTCATTTATGGACATCATGTATTCAACTCAAAGCTGATCATAACCACGGTCCGCGAAAACGATTTATGCTAATATTTTGCCAAATAAAAGAAGATAGCTAAAAACAATTGCAAAGCCTTCATTGACAAATTCATTCTGTAATTATCACTATCTACATTCTAGTTTTAACGAGTGCCTATTACGACTTTTGGCTATAGTAAAATTAGACATTTCAAAATTTAAGTGGATCACAAGCAGAATATTTTGTTAACTAATAATTCAAATGGAAATTCTAACAATAATTAAAGCAAAATTATAAGTGCGAAATGCAACATGCAAAAACATATTGAATAAGAATTTTATACACGGCCAATAATAAATGTCGATGGATATTACATATGGCGAAAGTATTATTGATGCTGTTTTGAGCAAGACTCAAGTACGGACGACCAATCATTAAAATATTACAAATTAAAACTACCTGCATATAAAAATATTTGCTTCGTTTATATTCCTGTGCACTCCGTTTCATTAGCCGGTGTATATTTCGATATTATTTCGTAAAAATATGATATGATATCAGGAAAACATTTGTGTGATAAATAGGCGTACAGGAAACTTCCACTCGTTCGTCTTTTACGTAAATTTTTACTCAATGTTCTTCATCATCCTCTACTTATGTATTCAATTATTGATTAAGACAAATCTATGAGACCTAAACGAAAACGTTCCCACTACTACTTACTTAAATCGATTTCTACAGAGCAGCTTAGTTTGGACCATTTTGAGAGAGAGTTGATGTTTGTTCAGTTGAAACTACATTTGATTCTGCCGAACCTTCCATTAGACCTACTGATTGTGCTGTCTCGGCGTTTTTCCGTAAATAATTTGCATTCCTAATTACCGTTGTATCCTCATCGTCCTCTTTGCTTGGTCCACCGCACAGTTCCGCAGGCGATTCTTCGATTATTCTTTAAAAAATTAACACGAAATTTAAATAATCAATAAATCAATATGCCATGAAAAAATATTTAAAATTTCAACTGTCATCCACTAAGTATATTTTTTCCACAAGAAGAAAATATTGTATACGTACTTTTCCCCATTCAAACGATCATTGATCACAGGTGATGAACTTGACAAGGCGCCATTTGAAATAACACCATTCACATCATGAGCTGCTTCAAGATCCTCTTCGGTATTTATCGACGAAGGCTTATCGCTTCTATCACCACTCCCTTTTACATCTTTTGAATTATCTACTATTATTGCTTCGTTGTTGTAATTTAATTTCGGATTTATAGTTCCCAGTTGCGTGCACTCACTTTCAGAAGTTTGTTGATCGTTTTTCATTTTGTTGCTGTCATCTACTGAAATCTTTTCAACATTCGCGTTATTATCACTTTTTTCAATGAAAAATTGCATATTCTCTTGCGTTTCTTGACTTTCGTTGTTGATATGATTCGGATCGTATCTGTCACCAAAGTCGCTTGTATACAAGCTAAAGTGCGAATCGAAATCAGCAAAGTTATTTGAGGAGAAATCCGCCCAGCCACCCACTTCATTCCCGCCTGTCGTGGAATTTGAGTAAGATTCACCTCCCCAAGGATTAATTGGCATATTCAGAGAATTTGTTTCTGCTTTTGGTGTAGTAGCTATACCAAATTGATCCATTGCATCGCTTTGCAAGTCCAAGCAAAATTCATCAATGGAAGAGAGAATGCAATTGATAATTGCATTATCCTTAAAAAAAAATATTATCCATCTGCAAAATAAATGTCAAAAATCAATTACTCACCGGGACGGAGAAATAATTTAATGGTGTCCGCGAATCATCCTGACCCTCCCTAAAACAAAGTCTTATTTAAAATCAACATTATATTTTTGTCTGACATTAATTAACACTTGCCCTAAATTAACTTCTATATTAATGTCATCCGTTATAACATTTTCACACATTTCTACCTTGGGATCACAATCTGCCAATAATCGATTTTGTTTTGAAAGTTCTATCGACAATTCGCCACCGTCTAAATCTGTTAACGATTTCCACTTAGTTAATTCATCTTCTCCCAGAAGTGATTCAATTAAGGCACCATCGTGGTCAACTTTTAATAAACATTGTGAGACATTTTTTATAATTTGTATCAAGTGTCCCATGTATCCAAGACGCCGTCCATTTTGGCAGGACCTAAAATAAAGCATAATATTAACGGGATTGGTGCTGAACATGATTCCATTTCCAAAGTTTCAACTTGTTTGCAAATATTTATTATAAAAATATAACTAGTTAAGATTCTGTAGTTACTAAAAAATTGTTTTACTTTACTTACTGTACTTCATTGTTATATGCCCAACAATCCAAAAGCTTCGATATTATATTACAATTAAATAATACCTGAAAATTTTTCAAAAACATTGCATTAAATTAGCTCTGGAAATTTCACTAGCAAATAAACGAAACCCACATGCTTTTGTAAGGCAGAAAGATTCGTTTCGATATTTTCTTCGCCATCTTTAACAACGTTTTCATTAAATACAAATTCCAGGCATTTCTCTACTTCGCTGTGCAAGAAATTGTTCCAACTATATTCTTTAAAAAGTTTGAGCAATGTGTTGAAGTATCCAGTTTCGGATATTCTGTGTAAAAACAAATTCAATATATTTACTACATTCAAATATTCACACATACGCGTTTATTATTATATTGTTTCCGGTTTTTAGTAATACTGTAAACAGTCGACATATTTCTAGTCTTGTCCGACCAAATGATTTCATACCTATAGGAAACTTATTCCTCTGAAAATTCAAATAATCATCATCTATTAAACAGTATTTGAAAGGAAGATTGAGCATATATATACGTTTGGTGGTTCAATCAGCATATGGTGAAACTCATGTAGTCTTGGTGCAGTTATCTTGATAACATCAGCTACAACCCGTTCATGGTTTTCCTTCTCCTTATCAATCATTTTTTTAAGAGCTTTGTCTGAAGCAGGCTCATCTCTAAATATGAACATTGACAGAAAAACACATAAGCATCTCAATACTTTACAAAATTTTACTAACACTATTGATTCGTCAACCAGCGTCAGTAAAATCATTATTCCAGAAACAATACTGCTTTCTTGTGGACCTTTAGTAAGTATTGCATCATGGAGCAATTCCATTGTCTGTTCATCTTCTAACGTTTGCAATAGAGGATCGCTTCCTGTGAACGCCTGTTCTAAAGAATCTTCTGGAGCTGACTGTCGCATTGCTCGACCGTGTTTTATTAACTCTACAACAAATTCTGCAGCGTTGACATGTTTTTCTTGCTCTTCCGCATTCCCTAAAATACTGACAACTCTTTCAACGAGGTTCAAATCCATCAACCACTACAAATAATTAATAAGTTGCTTAAAATTTCTTTCAATTCCATTGTTATCATTTATACTTCATATAAATTCTTTTTCAACGTTCCTCCTTGTACTTCTTTGATTATTTGCAGTAATAAGTCCGCTATAACTGGCGTTGCAAAATGTTTTAACATCAAATCGAGGAAGTTTCCGCGAGACTTGATAAATTCAAGGAGTTGTAGGCACATTTTTTGGTACAAAAACCAATCCTATAAGTAGCGTTAATCAGTATCGGTTCAAAGTTCAGATTACACTGCAATTACCTGTTCATTCTTTTTTGTTATGAGCATGCTGAAAGTTTTACTAAAGAATGCAGCTAGAAGAGGATTAAGCGGTGGTTCATTTTCTAAAAATGAATACAGTGTTTGTAAAATGTCTGTGTCCTCCACAAGTTTCTCATCTAGGGACGGTAGTCCGCTGTATCCACAAAAATAAATATTAATTCAAATACGCACAATACAAATTAATACGATATAATACACGATGTAAATTCGAATGCGCTCAACTTACGAAGTCAAAATTTCACAAGCTATATTCGAATGCCTAAAACGCTCACTCACTGATAAGTTTTCTGGTGGTTCGGTGATGGTGAGAGTAATTAGCTGTTTGATAACACCCGGACAAGTAAGACTGCGAATAATACAAAATTACCAAAAACACACTACATACGCTTTTAAAGTACTGACAATTGCATGAGGCGACGGCTTTGTAGCTTGCATTGTTGCAGAATGTCGGGATCATCCAGAAGCTCTTCTACAGTAACATCCTACAAAATACTCGGCGTTAAGATTTTTCTGTTCTCATTTAAATTCATCCCCACTCACCTCTCTTTGCAGCAGGTTCTCAATATTTTGTGATTGTGAATAGGATTTTTCCCAGAACATAGTGATGATTTGTAAATTATTTTCTAATATTCAATAGCACAGCACTGGAAAATTTCGAATTAAATTCTGATATTTTTCTAAAAATTAAGTGCGTTGGAAAAGCTTAATATATTAATGTCTGAGATTTAAGTAGGTTACATGGTTATGCCATCTTATCAATATGACCACAAATGCTATCTTAATCACGCAAATGGGCAATATAAAATACCACAAATTTACATTCTCATAAGGTACGACTTCTAATATCGCTGCTACCGGATTTGTTTTTCTGACTCCCCATACACATCATAATATTATGTAACAATAGGCTAAGGAACACATAAAAAACTTGAATCGAACTGCAGTTAAGCGCGATTTAACTCTCCTTATTAAATACGAAAATTTAAAAGTGAACAAAAATGAAGAAACCAAACACATCAGTTCAACTTTGTAGAAGCTTAAATTAGGTCGATAGTTTCTTCCTTTGCCTATTTATGTCGGACTGAAAATACATTCAAAATGTCTTCAGCATAAAAACTTGTTCCCGTCTTACAATATTTACAGATTAAACAATTTTACTTATTGCTAACCATACCAGGTATCTTCAATGGAACGATTATCCAGTTTTCTCATTTCCTGGTTGTTTTATTTTTATCTAAATACATTCCAAATCTTAATAAATGCTTAATTACAAATTTTATCACATATCCTTCCAAAATAATATGACCTATACGACTACTTGAACAATTCAAATCAACATAAGCTGTAGCGTTTTCACATAAATCTTGAAACTTCAGTTCTAATGATCTAATGATTAGCAAAACGCATTTCGCGTCATAATTGATTTGAGGACATGAAAACACAGACACCTAATTTGAACCACGACGGCGTTAGATTCGGGTTAAATTCTTGAAAGTGTGGAAAATCATGTCGCATTTAAATGCCCATATTATGAAAGCAAGTTTAATCTTGGCCACTCAAAGAATTTCAATTAGAAATTAGAATTCTTCATATAAGTGTTTCTCAAATAACATTTACATTTAGTTAATACAATGTATTCAGTAACATTGATGGCTTGTAGAAAGTTATTTGCAGGGTAAAAATGCAAAATGTGCTATTAATAACGAAATGCAACAATCAATAACAAAAAAAATTGCGAAAGACCATAAAGATTGAATTAACTCAAAATTAAATATCTTTGTTTGGAAGTGATGCAGGCCACTAATGCAGCAATTCAGTCCCCAATATGCAAAATACAGTGAATCATGGAGGAGCGAATATTTATCTATGGAGTGCATTCTCTTCGTACATGGTTGGCCTGATTCGATTGACACACGACAAGAAGAGCGATTCTCCGAAATTCGTCTTGTAACAAGAAAACTATACTAAACATACGACGAAACAAAATTTTTTTAATGAGATAAGCAAGGTAATAGCCCGAATTGAACCTTATAGAACATCTATGTAGGGACCTGGAAACAGTTGATAAAACCCGATTAGTAGCAGGAGATTTATCGGAAATAATTATCAAAGATTCCTATTGAGCAATGCCGACAATTAATTGATTTAATGTCAAATATATGCGCGCTAAATACGACTAAGTACAAGCACAAAGTACAACAAAAAGGACATGTCTAGTGTCTACAATAGTCTAGTGCTTGTACTTTGTTGTGCCAAAGTACAAGCACAACACTAAATTCTATCTATTTCCAATCAAGCGCTTGAAAATGAATTTAAGGAGCTTCAAATTTCGTACAACTGTCAAGTAAAATTATTTACTTCAATAGAAAATAATGTATTAATCTCTGACTTTGGGAATTGTGTGAGTTTTTAAGTACAAAACAATTTTTGTGAACAGTTTTGTTGTGTGCCTATCTTAATGTCCATGATTTTAAGTATGTAATATGTATGTAATAGTATGTATATACTGTGTTTTATAAATATATATATATTTATACCAAATAAATTGAAACATATTTGTTTGTATATATTTGGTATATAACGCGAATGACTGAATTCGGCTGCCCTTAAATTACATATCTCATAAAATCGATTAAACTAATAAAATTTGGGGGAAAAGTGTTTGAAATTGGATTTATAAAAGATAAACCGATTTGTTCATCATAAAGCCCGTATTAACTTTCGTCTATCAGGGATAGGAAGAACCGGGTAATACCAAAGACTACCCGTTAATACATTATTTCTTAAAATTGCAATACTTCCCCCACAGCACAAACAATTTGTTTTGGAATAAAATTTTATCTAAAATAAACTTTCGGTATCAGAGAACTTTTCACTCATCCGAGAGACCCTTCCGACAGTTCAAACAACAAAATTATTTCTCCAATTACCTTGACAAGATCACAGAAAAAACATTAGCGCACGGTGTTAATTATATTTGGTATAATCTCTTGCAGGAACGTTTTCTACGAAACCTGACTTTCTCAAATTATTCCACTTATGCAGATCACCAGTTTCGCTTTTTCTTGATGATCCGAAGAATCTATTTGATTGCACAAATTTCGCAGATTAAGACCATTTACGCTATTTTCCACGACATTTCCTCAAATCCAAAGATTTATTATTACCTTCATACAAAGGGTAGCATTAAGCCAATTGGAAGCTGAAAGATCTTTCAAGTAATTTTTACTTGTACAAAACACCGAGCAGAACTGACAGCACACATTGAAGACACTCGATTTGCCAAACCAAATTCTAATTATCTCTCTACCGAGAAAATTACCAGTTTGAAAAAAAAGTAATATATGCAGTTAATTTTTTCACTAGTTTAGTCGGCGAATTTGTTACCAAAAACACATCCCCAATACCAAGTGCACTAAATGGCGTTTCACAACTCACATTACCAACATCCTCCAAGGGGTTGGGATGACAGCAAAAGTAACTGAAGTTAGCCCTAATGCAGTAGTTCCACTTCCCACCGAATGGAAGTTTTCATTATAAAACAACAAATTTCTAAGCGAACGCAGCTCACTTTATTAGTATTAATCTTATCTTCAACGAACGCAGGCCTATTCACCGTAAAGTTTGGAAAGATCGAATTTTTCCGATTCTATCATTTCGACTCCAAGCATAGCGTAAACACATAGCGTAAACAGCGCTAACACTCCGAACAAACGACCGATCTAACGGTATTCAAAAAATTCTGGAGAATTGCGTTGGTGTTCGTAAAAATGTTTATTTTTCTCTATTTGGTCTATCTGTTTGCATTGTGCTTGTAAACAAAACGAGCAAAAAATAAATATTTTTACTAACACTCATACAATTCTGCAAAATCCGTTAGATTGGTCGATGGTCGGAGTGTTATCGCTGTTTGTTCTTACGCTATGACTCTAAGCAAATGGCTGTATTGAACATAGAATTGAACAGATCCTTGCAGTCATCTGAGCTTAAAAACCATTAAGCGAGCATCAGTATTATTTTTTATGATGCTGACTAGCCACCAACACTCCAACCACATTATCTGAATGATTTGGTCAATCATTGTATTCAAAATATGAAACCAGGGATGGAGCCACTATATTCTGTTTAAAAATATAGAGGCGGACGGGTTAGTTGAGGACATTAATGAATGGGAATACGCTCGCAATTCGTTGCTAGATTTCAATTCTTTTCAATCAAAAAGAGGCTCTGTATGCAGGGATATGATATATATACGGCATGATATTTAATAAGTTCAATAAGTATGTCTAACTTCTTTTATTCAAAATATTAACATAAACAGGCAAGGCGTTCACCTTCTAACACCCATTTTACCTCTATAATAAATTAAGTTCTCTGTGTGTCCCTTAAGCTTGTAAACAATATCGCCATCTTATTTGACGGCCATGCTTATTTGGTTTGTAAATTAGCGAGAATATTTTACTTTCAATCTCTATTTCGCTTTATTCGAGCCATCATAAGTCCTGCATAGCCAAGATTATGTTTTGTAAAGCTTGCCGGGCATCATTTTCGGGGAATACATCAAGAACTTTCATTGCTGCGCTGATGTGTTTCTTTTGTAACTCTTTCGTCTTTTCAAGTCCAGGACCCCGCAAAACTTCCGAATGAATTTTTTTGTAGTCGATGTTTTCTACGGTAACTTTCCCCTTTTCGATTTCCTTATAGACTCTCGGGTCATGCTCCAAATGAAAGAGTACTGGTGCACTGACTAAGCTAAATGAACCCTCTAAAAGTATTTAGCTTTAAAATTTACTCAATATATATATTTTCATTTTATCGAACCAAAAGATGATGAATTCTGGAATGGCTCCATGTCGATGCAAGTTTGCCAAGCTAACGACAGATGCTTCCCAAATAAATATCCTTGCCTTTGAATATCTCCAGATAAACCTGCAAGTTTTAAAGCTCCCTGGCAACTCTTGCCCAGTAAGCTTCCAGAGTTGAGAATGTGACGTGCTTCCCATTCCTTTTCCGGAATACCCATCACACGATGTATGTCATACGGGTCAAGTATTTCAGCGTCATTGAAATCAACGTCTTCAATTGTTTCTTTCTTCTTATTAGCATTTGGTTTTGATGGCAACGGATTATTTTGCTCGTCCCTATCGCCCACAAATTCCGACTCTGCAAAATCACGCACCGCAGAAGACATTAGAGCAACAAGTTCCTGATTTCTTAATGCTGCCAATTCAGCACAAGAATGGCTTAGAAGATAATCTCCACTCAATAAGCCTATTTTATTGCCAAAAGTCATATCCCCCAAAGTCGATGTATCTCGCTCTGCAGACGTGCCTCGTTGAAGATTTACAAGACTCTGAAATAACGGAGAACATTTGCGGTCGTGTGCGTTTCTCTAATCAAGTGTATATCATTTTATTTACTCTATGCACTAAATGCGATATCCTTATCATTTCAGTAACTTCCGCTAACGCCCTCTGCGAATGCAACACGCCAGCACTCTTGTCCTGTTCCATGTCCGGGATAGTCGGTGCGTGGCCAGCTGCCTTGGATATGAGCAACACAATAAGTCCCCATGCTTGCATCGAATTTTTTCCATTGTATAAAAGATTCCTGCCATAAAGATTATATTCTTAGCTGATCAATTCCCATTCAATCAAAGTTTCCAATTAACTTACTTAGCAGTTTTCAGTAGAGGGTGGTTACTACCTACTAACTTCCGGAGATGCAACGCCACATTTGCTATTTCGTCACTCAACAGCCATCTCAGGCTTAAAAATGAAGTTGGGTAACCAACGATTTTCTCAGCTTCACTCACCGCGCGGTTCCAATCATGTTTTTGCACTTGTTTCGTGGCTAATCGCTCCTGATTTACGAGAGTGGTCGAAAGGCTACGCCGTGTGTGAATAATTGGTAAACTACTCACAGGAGCAACTTTCGCCAACAAATATGGGCTCAGTTTAAAGGATACCTCCCAAGCTACTTTACTTAACATCTCACACGATTTCTCTTTTTCACTGAACGAGTACTATGTATGACATACACTACTATCAAGACAATTCTGTTAAAATTTGATGTAGAAACGCAAAGCCCAACAAAAAATTTCTCCCACCAGAAAGCAAGAGTGAAACTTTCCGTGGAGGGGTTGCTTCAAGATTTAGCCTATCCAGACGCGACTCTTGCCCTTCATGTAAGCATATTTTCACAACCAGAGACACCATCCAATGCATATCATTTTACGTGACTTATTAAGCGAATGGTTATGCAAAACATGTCCAGAGATTTACAATGCAACGGAATATTCGCCCGGTTTTGACGTTTAATTTGATGTCAACAAAACAAACTACATTACCGATTCGATTTTACGCATCAGCGGCTTGAAAATTGATCAGTACTGCCAACGATTCTTCTATATCTGGACTAGTTGTAGCATTGGTTTATGCACACCGTTCTGTAAAGTCTTGTTACCATTTCTATATAAAATATTCTATAATCCAATTGAACTATTTCTTTATAGGAGTCGAAATTTCTACCAGAAATAATTATTTCATTGAAAAATACCTTTTTCAAAGAGCCAAAAATAATATATAATATTTGATGTCCCAATCTTGTACATGAAAGCTTCAACTGTAGCTCAGATGAGTCCATATTAGAAAGATGTGACAATTGCCATGACTTCATTATTTTACATATGGTATTGTAATCCAATTGCCGAAAGTCACATTTTTTGCATATCCCATGCTTGCGTCCAATCCTAGTTTCAGATGAAAGTACTGAGATTTAGTACTGAGTTAGTAACATTTTGCCTTCGGTTTGGTCCTTCTTCAGTTTCCATTTCGTGAGATTTAATTATAGGAAAATAATAAGAAAGCATAGTTTTTTATTAACATTTTTCCAATATCTGACTATAGTGCTTTCGTATTTGATCATGTAATTAGTTTTCATAAATTTGTTCTTTAATTTACAATTCAATAACTTCTTTCAGGGTAAACATACCTTTAGCGAGTTTTCAGCTGTTATAACTTCTTCCAAAAGTTCTGATATCCTTATCCAGATGGCCATTTATATTTTCTTGTTTTTAATTTGTTTAATTTTTCCAACCTCTTGCTGAATCTTAATTTTAGTATGATGTGCAGATCGACATTATAGAAACCCGAAATCGATTCTTGAGATTTGGTGATGGATGTAAGGAGTGCGATGTTGTTCCAGGCTGATAATTTGGAGAATCACGACGCAGTGCAATTATCACTCAGTAAGAAGAAGGAAGTTTTATTCACGCTTTATTTGATTTCCATGGGATATTTAGAAAAGTAAATCAAACAATTATGAAATATGAAAAATTCACATTTAACAATAAATTAAAATGAATGCGTATCTAAGAGTGGATTGATCAAAAATAGATTAAAAAGACCATCCAATGCAGCATATTCCAATGAAAGGGGGTCCAATGAAACTTCTTTAATCGTAAATAAATGAATTTCAAAGGGCTAGCTGAAGGAATAATTCTCTTTAATTCTTTGTGCCATTTTATGATTTCTCGTTCTTTTTAGAAACACGTCTGAGCATTAACTTCAAAATGTCTTAAGGAGTGGTTTTTCTTATTTCGAAATATTGGTTTACAACAGAGAATGACTATTCAACACTAACAAAAAGAAATACCAACTTTTCAACATACATTCTCAAGTTAAATTAATATAATTTTTTTGTATATATAGCAAGAATATTAATCGCTATCTGTTTATCATAAATTTATCTTTATTTCATTATCAGCTTTTATAACCATATTTTTTATTTTTACATGATTTGTTTAACTTATGCTTATTATTTCTAGTAAGAATCTCGGCATTGTTGCTTTTTTTAGGGGTATGTACAATACATGCCATAAAGCTTTTTACGCCGGATCACTCATTACGTTTAGTTCATTTATATTGTGGATCCGACATCACATCTTTTGTTCAAATACCAGTCTGAATTTATTCGAAATTATTACTGAGCACGTTCATTGAAAACCTGAATTTCAATAAGCGCAGTAAAACATTATAATAAATATTTCTTAGTAATATCTGTTTATGAAGTATTCACATTTCTTAGCCGTTACTCATATTTTGGTTATTCATTTTTGTTTATTATCAACTCCCTTGCGTTTTCATTGCGAATTATATCATACAGCGCTGTTTTCATTTTCATATACGTAAAATATTTCAATCGTAATTATCTAATACATCATTGTAAGCTGGAACGTTTTATTGTATCTTCAAATTATCATTTCATCCTGTTTCCTTTATAGCGATGAGTTTTGCATCCTAAAACTGTGATGGGGCGAAGTGCATATGATATCCTTACAGCGTATTTTAAATGTTGTTGACAACGTTATAAATACATGAGCAAATTAGACAAAGTCTTTCGTTTGGTGTATATTTGAAGGATTAAGAAGTATTCTAGTTTTCCCATTCCTAATATTTGGTGGAGTTCAACATATGAATAAGGAATTAATTTTTATTTGCCTTTCTTTGAAATTAATGAGGTGCAGTACGACTTAAAAATTACAATGGACTCGCACTGTCGTCTAGAATATGTTTCTTTTCTCACATTCTGCTATTCAACTCATGACATTTAATTGTATTTGGACTGAGAACATTATTTGATCTTAATTTTTTTTTCTGATGATCAATGTTTACAAGGGTATTGCATTTCTGGACGGAGCTTATGCTTGATTTAATTTTATAGAAGTGACAGATGCAGAATTATGGTTGTCCGTAAAATCTAATACAATTGATAAGTTCCCATGGTGTACGCAGAATGGATCGACAAAACTAACTCTGATAGGCAGTACGGCAATTGTTTAACAAATTGCTTCTACGCTATTCACCTTAAAAGTTTCATTTTCAATATGAATCGAATGCTTTACAGTTGTTGTTTGGCTACATTTCCATATTAAGGGATTTTTCTTATGTATTAAATAATCAAACAGACCATTGTATTAGTTTATCCACCCGATATCGCAAAATTTTTGTGCATTGTCTTTGATGCTGTTACATTACTTTATGCTTAAAATATCACGAGGATTTCTTTGTGCTTGCTTGCTTGCTATTCATAACCTGGTCCTTCAAAGAGGCCTTAAAACATTCAAAGGTGTTTGCAAACTTAAAAGCCGTCGAACAATTTCCCTGCTCAAGATAATTATCTACTAAAATAAAAACAGTACAATTAAGAATTAAAAGTGTCGTTCTTAATCTTCGCACATTCGTCTGCTTCCAATTTGTAGACTTTTGAACATTTATTCTAAGACATGTTTCGATCCTAGCAGAGAAAACATCATGCCTCCAGCTTTTTTCATACAAAATCGAACAGACATTTTTTGCTTTGACTATCACTTACTCTTTATATACATACAAATACAATCGTTTTCAAACGAAGACTTCGTTGGAGATTTCACCACTCTTTAGTTAAATCACGTTGGTATGCTATTGGACTTTGTATTGCATTCATAAAGTCAAGTTGTGATTGAAGCATATTGTGAATTTTTTCGAACCAGTCCTTGGTTTCCTCGGTTGTCATGCTCCAACAAGTATAGCTTACTGTTTCAGGTCGTTGTGGATCGGTCGACTTCAATGAAAAGCGGTTATTTTGTAACTCCTCCAGCGCCATCTTATTAACCTATAAGTCATAGAGTGGGATAAATGTTTTGCGTCCAATTTCGAATTCTGATTATTCACCTGAATATGAGAGCGATAGTCATAAAGGGGACTTGAAAATTGATTTTTTTTTCCAACAATATCTGCGAAAATAATACTTTGCTCGAAGAGAAATACTTGTAACTCACGTGGCTTCTGGCTTTGAATAACGCTACTGTTACGTTCGGAATGATTTACTGACTCAATGCACATTAACTGGCCATGCATTAAGAGCCTGCCTTGGGCCGTTATGTTACCTTTATATTTTTGTAAACGACTGATTACCATCATTTCATTTGCAGTTTTGCAAACCGTCTGTGAAAAGTTGAATGCAATATTTAAGTTTTCGAAAGCTAAGTCATCAACGTATTTACACTTACATTCATCACTTTAGATGCTTCGGCAATACTTTGTGCTTCTTCTACCAGCTCCGCACGCCTTGTTTGATTCGTTATTTCTTCGAATAGCAGTTTGTACTTTGTAATTCTTTGCACCGGCTTAATTAACAAGTCATTTAACTGAAAATTCAACCAAAATTTTTATTATTTCAGTCATGTCAGTAACAAATTCAGCAACTCATCTTAGAATCATTAACTTACATCTAGCCTATGTTTAAGTTTTTGCCGTATTTGGTCAAAATATGCAATATATTTTGAGACTATATGATCGGATTGTGGTTTGTTTTTGCAGTACACGCAATACATTTCAAGTTTTCGATCATATCGTTTCATCAAAGGGCCAAGTTTGGAAGGATCTTGGGAACACGTTTGCAAGGCATCATAAAATTGACTGTTGAGAAAACAAGTTCACAATTAAACGTCTACAGAAAACACACAAAAATTACTCTCGATGCCACTCGTAGATTGCTTCGATATTACTGAACACCATTCTTTCCATCGCTTTTAGTTCTTCTGGTAAAATTATATCACTTTTAGGATTTCTTATTTCGGCTATATACCTTTAATGACGATTTCGTTATTAAATGTAACGTTCCTTGTTTTGTACTGTTATGCAGTGTTTACTTACCCATTTACAACTTCAGATAAGTCTTGAATGTAACTCTCTTCAGTTGCTACCAGTTCCTTGAGAGCACACATGCGTTTTTTCAATGCCGACTTAATGTGGCTCTCTGAGTTGTTCTGAAAAAAATTGACTTATAATAGACTTATAAGTTAAAAAAATGATATAAATTGTTATACAGCATAGTATATACATGCGTACAATTGCATTTGTTTGTATTGAAAGACACTGAAAAATTTTTCAATTTATTTGTTTTTATATTATTTATAGAATAAATAAAAAAAATATATAGACAAGAATATGTTAAATGAAAGCTTAGAGAAAATGCAGACATAACGACATATTTTTGACGAGTGCTCACTTAAATGCCTATGATATTTTGATAAATATTTTTCGATTGTATTCTGCACGAATTGAGTACAAAATTTAAAACTCGAATTGGGTACGAAAATTAAACTTGTTTTTAAATTGTATTACTGTAGATTATTTTTTACCAATTCTTTTCATTACTTTATAAAATTTTCCGCCGCCATTCACTATTAGCGTTAAAATTTCAACAGACAAATATTTTTGGAGAATGTAAATGATAACACACACAAGAAATAATAAGCGCTTAGTGGTCAACGTTCGCATTTAGTACACTTACGATTTACATACAATTTGAACACTCACCTCATCATTGTCATTGGATTCATCAATTGAATAGTTTGCTTCTAATTCTTTATCACTACTTATTTCTAAGGGTTTCAGGAACTTCGATTTGACTTCATGCTGTTCCTAAATGAAAAGAAACAGAAGATTAAAGAACAGAAGCTTAAAATAGATATTTAAATTGTTATGAATGTGTCGATTCAGAAATTGCTCGATTCAATATTATCGTTCTTGCTCGTTACTGTTGATAAACTAGCCGTAAATTTTTCGTTACTGATAAATTTCAATTTTTCATAACGTCAACGTATGTAGAAATATAAGCCAACATATAATCAACGAGCAACTTGTGATGTCCAATAACCTTTTACCTGACACAAGCTTTCCCACGTTTGTCTAACCCATCATTCACCCATAAAAATTATTTCACACTTACTCTCATGAACGGATTGAAATACAAAAATTAATCAAGTCAAGTCCCGATGAACGAGACGATACTGGCTAGGATAGACATTGCGGTTTGAACTAGTTCTTGACGTTGACGTCATTGACTGGTTCAAAAGGCTTCATCTGTCCCAGTCAATCGATTAACCATCGATAGCAATTCGTTAGATTTCTAACGACTTACATTACGACAAGAAACAACAGTTACAGCGAATTGAAACAGCTGCATAAGTACACAAACGTTGCTGACAATAAAATCTAACGATCATTTAACACTGGAAACTTGTTCCTTGACAGTTTGTATAATCGCCATTTATTTTCAACTTAAATAGTCTCGGATATTCATATATTTTAGCAACAGTCAAATCAGAGTTTATATGTAATATAATTATTTGTACTTGTTTATCAACCTGACCTTGTAACAACGCTACTGCTGCTGTACCAATGAGCCGACGTTATAAAGGCATTTTTCTAAGTCAGTTGTGTAATTGACAGCCACAAGGATTCATCCATTATAAGTACAGATGAAACGAAGTTCGTAAAACTACTCAATGAATTACTCATTACTCAATAAACATAAAAAGACTTCCAAAAAAGATAAACGATTGATAAGAGGGAAAGTCATTTGACTTTCCAAATAATGGGGCAACTTTTGAAAAGCTTTTCGGAACCTTCTATTTCATGGTATTAGCTTAAGACTACTGACATTAAACTGAAAACAAATTATAAGTAAAACATGGCAGTTTGTTTTAAAAAATATTAATCTGCAGTAAAAATCCGGCCTTATTATTTTTCCGCTCTCCGCGATTAAACGAAATTATTCATCTTATTTGTTACTTATCATAAATTTAATATCCTTCTTCATATACTCACTGTTTTCTCCTTGATAATTTGCTCAATCTCGGACATGTCGACCGGAGCGTTTTCATCTAACTTTTGAAGTGATAGGTTGTTTGTCTGCAAACAAGGAACTTTCACTCATTCACTTCCTGAGAAAAATTAATTGTAAGTTACCAAATTGCTTGTATTATCTTTCAAATCCTTATATGCAGGCGGGCCATTAGTTATTACGCAAGGTTCTTGAATTGGTTTCATGGGAGGTGGCAGTTCGAATGTAATCTCCTCTTCTGCTTCGTAATCAGCTTGTGATGCAGTGTGAGTTGAATTCGACGAGTTCAGCTCATAATCCTGTTCGTTTTGTTTTTCAGAAAGCTGAACAAATCGCCATCAAACAACCATATAAGCAACATTTAACTTCACAATACCTTTAAATTTTTGTCGGATCCCTTCTTGATCAACGTCCTCTCTCCAGCTGGCTTATCGACTTTTCCTTGTGACAGCTTCCTAAGTGGTTGTGGAAGCCATTTTCTTCTAGAAAAAGATAAAATACATTCAATTGGCTCGACACGCAACTGCTTATATCTTATCATAATGGGCAACGTGTCTTAAAAACACATTTGCTTGAAAATTTATAAATCAAAATCGTTCAAATTACATTTGGCCAAATTCTCAGCTCACTATTTCACCATATACATTTATGCTTATCACATGAAAACTATTTATATTTTGTTTGAAGGCAATTAATTCCACTTCAATATTAAAGACCGCGTTGATTAATATGAAAGCTATAATATAATACACAAACAGGGAGAATACGGGAGAATAGATAGATACAAAGTCGCTACACCTTATGTATTACTCGACAACACCGATCTAGATACATGAAGCACCTTATCTTTTCCGCTCTGCATAGAGATATTTTTTAAGATTTTCTAAACACCATGTATCAGTATCTCACACTAGCATAACTTCCAAATCATCGAAAAACTACATTTTTTTACGAATTTTTGTAATCATACTGACGGGCAAGCTTTTCTATAAACATACTTAGACTTTGGTTGTTCTCGATACTTTTCACGCTGAATCACCAACGACTAAACGTTGATAAATTGTACAAAGATATCGCATACTCGCATACGAAAAGCTTACTATTGCGCTGTCTAAAAACGTACAACCGATAAACACACTCAATGTACAAACATTGAACAAAGACAATCTGACTTGCGTACCCACTTGCAAATTAATAATTTTTATCAGAACTGCTAAACTTGAACTATTCGAGTTCTCCTGCTTTAATTCCTTGGAGAGCATGGTAACTTAGTATAAATTTTTGGCTGCACTAAATATATTTTAATTTTTACTTAAAAATTCCTCCATTCGTGGTTAAAAATTTAAACTAAACCTGAAAATTTTATATTTTGAAGTAAAATACAAAACAACTAGACTTTTTCATTAGGTGCGCATTTTTAACCAGTTTCGTTCCCCTGTTTAAATGATTTCATGACAATCGAAACAAAAATATCACATCGTATTATTATTTCAATTGTCGGTTTAGCTGAAGATTATCGCATTTTCATATCCGCGATATTCTTATAAGCGATGTGCATATTAAATAGTATATGATAATAATAGTTTAATATATGCATAGGGCGGTCACTACCTACAAGTAAGTAGACTTTGGCATACACACGTGCCGATATACGGATGTCAAATTTCTCAAAAGCTTAAACTCATACAACATTTTATTCTGTTCGTAATGCACAGGTTATCTAATATTTTTTGCATTTGCACAATAATCTTTTCTAATGAAGCGAAACGTCGGATAATCGTCAACGATAAAGCATCACTCTTTGTTTCTTTTGGTTCAATTACGAAGAAGTTATTTTCATGAATTTCTATCTACATTTTTCTTCTTTTGTCTATTCTCTTGGCCCAATAACTGAAATTCTCAAATAACTTCATTCCTTATTTTCGTCTCTTGAACGCTTTGTTCGTGCATGTGCGGAATGCTACTTTCCGACGTAAAAAACGATAGTTTAATCGGGTCCCATAAAAAGTTTCAAGCTTCCGGTAGTTTTCATATTAGCAACGCGATTGACTTTGCAGCGGCCGAGATAATAGTTTGCTCGTGGAATTAAACCATGAAACAGCAGAATCTACGTTACCCTATATGATAAAACTTGAGCACTGGAATCGAATGGAATGATAAGTTCCAATTTTATTTGATAATCCTTGCAGATTTAAAATTTCAGCAATGACAGATATTGTTAATTGTTTAATGTTTGTTCCAAAATATGATACTTGTTATTGAACGGTGCATACATAAGTATTATTCTCCTAATTCCATTACTTCCTAACGATTTTTAGACATTTATTTTTAAACGTGTATTTGATGAATATTGCCTGAATTTCCACATTTCGATTTTCTTATAACTTGAACAAATTTAGAAAAGTACATTTCTTGCCTCATAAAATAGTTATAAGCCTTAACCCACTACAACGATTATTCGTCCAACTCAAAAGTATAATTGAACTCGTGTATTATATAAGTTTAACCCTTTGCACTCGAGGCCTTTTTCGCTTGCGCGAACCAGCAACTCAGACGATTTCGACCAAATTAGGTCAACATTTGACAGGTACTACAGGAACCTAGTTCACGAAAGTACTTCAGAGAAAAATATCTTGTCGCACATCGCAAAAGATCATAGTGCCGTAGCAGCGTCGCTCGACTTAACACTTCAAATCACTCGGGCGCTGCAGCAGCGCTGCTCGAGTTCACACTTGAAATCGGCGCCGCTCGAGTGCAAAGGGTTAAATATTCAACTTTTTTACAATTTTTAATAAGACGAGATTGATGATTGATTCATGTTTTCATCAAAGAACTAAAATCCAAACAGATATTTTTAATGTCTTTTTAAAACATGAATGAATCGACAGAGAGCATTCGAAGGGTATTGAACATCATAAAACTATAACTTACTCTGGGTAAATCAATCTATCAACTGTATATCAACTATTTGGAATGTTTCTCATAATTTGGTAGAAATGCGGCAGAATCTACAAGCTACCTGTTAATGTAAGATTTATGATTAATAGTGGGCTGCGGTTCCACCAACGAATGTATTTGTAATCTTCACTAAAGGTTTCTGTTTACTTGTTTTACTTGTTTTTTTTACTTTACTTGTTTATACGAAATGTTTGATTGAAATTATAGATTATTATTCGATTTATTAGAATAATATATGATTTCAACCGAATTTATAATTAATTTTGTCGAAATTAACTGAAATCATTTTCTTCATTTATTATCCAGACCCCCACGATCAGAAATGAATTTTTATACTTCCGAAAAAATTTTTCCTCAAAACCGAGAACATTTCAATTCTGCATTTTTAAGGTGAAGTATGCATAAATTAACTCCCATAGCCATGTTGAAGTTTAAGGCACAAAAAACGTAAACTTTGTTTGTTTGATGTCATGATCAAATATTTCTGTTACAAAAACGTAACTAAAAGGCACAAAAAACGTAAATTTTGTTTGTTTGATGTCATGATAAAATATTTCTGTTATATTAATAGATTTCCACTCTAAGGCTGTTGGACATACTTATATGACAGCAACCGTTTAATAAATACTATTTTAATAATAATATTTTGTTACGGTTTAACAAAGTAGATTTTGTGAGGCTTTACAAAGTAGATGTTGTTAGTGTTTTTTAAAGCAGATCATTTAGAAATTAAAATCATCATTTAGAAATTAAAATCATGCCAACTTTCAAACATCGACCGAATCCAAAGTTTGACGTTTTTATGATTTTTATTCTTTGTAAATTTATAGGATTTCAAAATCAAGCAAATAATCATGTCTTTTTCGCTTTCTTGTCTTAGCGGAAATAATGAAATTAAAAATTCTTCCGTATACCTTAATTTTCCGCATATTCACTAGTAGATCACAAGCAAAAAAACTTATTCAGTCTTTAGATTAGTCTTTTAAATTCCATAAACGCTTTTTTTTAAAGTTAACATTAAGAGCCAAAAGAATGTAATTTGTGAGTTAGTAGATTTTAAACTTTTTACTTAGCATAATCGAATGGATCGAGGACCAACTTTTATTAACCCAAAAGAATACTATGCAAACTTGCCATTATTCGGATTACAAATGAGAGACTAAAGGATGGTTTTTACTGCCATGATATACCAGTAAAACTATGATATCAAATGCTATGATATAAAATATATATTGAGAAGTAAGTTTGTAATGTCTTTCATAAATTCAAATAATCAAAATAAAATCATGTTTTTAAAATCTTTCCAAACACATTCAAATCGTGTGCACCGCATATTACGTGCTACGATGAATGCACAGAAATTTACAAACACTTTCATACGATATTATACGCTACTCTGAATTCACAGAATTTTAATAATTCATGAAAAATAAAAGAAAGACCTTCCTTTTAATTTTGCATGTTAAATTTCTCGTTAAAATTTATCAAATTTTTCGGAATTTTTTTTTATTTTCAACTGTTATCGATTTTGTTGTGGGACCTTTCTAAGCGGTCTCGCTGAGATAGACGGAGTTTTTCAGAATCATTTTGCGATGATGAAATCTGTTACGAACAGGAATTTATTTTCAACTCAAATCCTATCATGTATAGAATCTGCTCTTTCATTCCTCATTCTTGATAAATGTACTTGAGCTTAAATGTGACAATGGTTGGTATTGATATACTTTCTCAACGACTAATGAGAGCAAAGAATTATTACAATATTTATGAATTATTGGATGCATAATACAAAAAATATTAAACTTTAATATAAAATAATTTTGAATTGTAATAATTTTAATTTGGAAATTTGATCAAGTATGGCTGAAACTGGGTTATAGGTTAAAGGAATCAAGTAACTTCTTTTGTAGCGTTCAAAATGGAAACGAATCAATACAGTGATGTCAAGTATTACAACTTACCAAAGAGGCATCTTGATTAATGTATTCATGGAAAATAACTATGGCTTAATAAAATGGCTTATGACATGGCTTAATAAAAGCAGTCGATAGGTAGATTAAACTTGATGAAATGACATCAAGTTGAAATGGAAAAAGAAAAGTTTTATTTTTAAAATTTAGATCGTATATATATGTATGTATGTATGTATGTATGTATGTATGTATGTATGTATGTATGTATGTAATGTATGTATGTATGTATGTATGTATGTATGTATGTATGTATGTATGGATATATTTATGTATGTATGCATATAAGAACCGTCATTATCTGAAACTTTTGTCAGCAAGTTAAAAGGCTCCAATTCTGAGCATTATTTCTTGTATGAACAAATATAAAACATCACGTTTTTATGCAAATGCTTGGAGAAAAATGGACATTGAAAATACGTATAGAACACCTTCTGAACACGTTCAAAATGCACCCTGCCATTCTTAGACACAACGTTAAAAAACAAACCAATGCCAACTTCATTGTATTTGTGGAGTTCCTTTCATTCTAATAGTAAAGGTTGTTTTTGTAAGCCAATGCTATATTGCTTACAAATAAAAACACAATGAAAAATGAATTTAATTTCTAATTGCATCTCTGTTTACCAGAATCAGATATCATAATTATATTTTATATCTAACTTTGAAAAACATGTAGTATTAAAACGAAAAAGAGATATTTAGTTAGATTGCGGCAACAACCACTAGAAAAATGATAGGTAAGAGATATAATTGAACTATAGAAGTTGCCAATTCTGTGGGCATTATCAATGTCTTAGCATGAGAAGCTCAAATTAAATTCAATTCGAAATAAATTCAAATAAAATACATACCCACTAAACCCACGACGTTTCGTTGACGAAGAAGTGAATGTTTCTGCTGATTTATTTCTATTATTACCTTAAATTAAAAAAAGCAAGTGTAAATTATTTTTATGGATGAACGCACAGTAAATTACCTTGATCTTGCAACGTATCATTCTCTTTTTTGCTATTCGGACATGATTTCTGGCTGCCTGGTTGTGGTTTGAGGATTGAAACTGGCACCAAGCCTTCTTGCGCTGCGCCATCTTCTGTTTGCGGATTAAGCCGAACCAAGCAAAATTCTGGATCATTAGGAAAATTTGTTTCGATCACTTCCACCTGTTGCCCTTTGTTTACGGATAACTCATTGGTACCCGATGTTGCGTTATAATCTGATACAACCCAAGATACTTCAAAACTTGCAACCTGGAAGGAAACAAAAAAAAAACCCATGACAAATTTCTCGGATTCTATCTAAATCATGCAAATATTTTGGAAAATACCAAATTTCTTATTAATTTATTTAATAAGGTGTAAAACAGTACAAACAGCCGCCTTTGGGATTGTGAGGATCATAGTAAATACCACAGTCTCTTTATTGATCCATTCATTACCACTTCCGTATTTAATATGCAAGTTGAGTTAGTCACGCCGGAGATAATCAATACATTTTTATTGTGCTATCGTGAGAACTAGGTTTACATTTCTAGGCTTAAAGCTCCAACGTATAATCCAATTGGAATTGTGAAGCTGGAATCTCAAAGTAACGTCTTTTAATTGTACTTGAATCATCATTTTTTAAAGCACTAGAAAACAGTGCGAAGTAAAGCGTAGTAAAGCGAAGTGAAACTTAAAACACCGAAAAAGTCCAATTTCTGTTATTAGTGACATTTTCTCTAGAAATAATATTTTTTATATTGTTTTGTTTTGAAGAATTGTTTTTAAATAGGAGAGGATATACCTGATATGTCAAAATGTAAAGACATAATAGTTAAGTCTTTTATAATAGTTTTTATGTCTTTTGACTTTCAACATTTTCATACGCATTTAAGTGTTTTTGCAATCATAGGCATACCCTTTCTTACATTAAATTATTTTAACCAGACACACAAACAGACTAGTCTATAAATTCCATTTGATATTAAAATTTATAAATTCTGTGTGAAAATTGTTATTATCCTAGTATTTCGCGCAGTTTAAACAGCATAAGCGTAAGACAAAGGTAAATACGAACTACTACTGAATAATTAATGTTGCCACCATAAAATTTCCGTGAAATGTGATTTCCGATTACTTGAGAAAAAACCATATTAGGAATATACGATTCCCCGCTACACACTTCAACACATACATACGTTATGCTTGTTATCTTAGCACGCTTCATTACATTGCTTGAACGTTTAATTCTGAATATAAAACTGCTAAAGTGAATATTTCGTCACCAGTAAAATTCATTTAATTTTCAGACTTTTAATAACTTTAAGAACGGGTTCTCAATTCACTTTTCAATTCCCCGCTACACACTTCAACACATACGCTGTGCTTGTTATCTTAGCACGCTTGATTACAGTGCTTGAAAGTTTAATTCTGAATATTGAATAATTCTAAATATATTAAAGTGAATATTTTGTCACCAAAGCCGATGTAAAATTCATTTAACTTTCAGACTTTTAATAACTCTAAGAATGGATTCCCAATTCACTTGTCAATTTAGTTCATAGTATTGCCCTTGATTATTTGGGCAAATATAACATAATTTCCATCTATTAAACAGTCATTCCAAACACAGAAATTATTTCAATTGTGATTCATTATGTGATCTCTCTTAACGCCCAAAAGTTAATTACATTTTTGTAATTAATTAATTACAAATTTTCGATTTTCTACAAAACATTCATCAATCAATTTCGCCATAGTTCTTTAGTAATAATCAATGTTCATACGTGTTAACAATACACAAAAAGTTTCTTTTGTGCGAATATTATTTTGAGTTGTTATTCACCATGATTTGTTTTTTTTTTCTTGTGTTGTGTTCCAAAGTCTGAACGTAATATATCAAGTTACATTTTATTCCTACCATCTCTGAAAGTTGCAAAAATTGAAGAATTTTAAGGAGAACATACAGTATTGAAAAATTTTAAATATCAATTAAAACGAATTCATTTTATGTCAAACTGTTTGTCAAGAACTACAATAAGTTTCAAAGATAACAAGCACTCTTAGTCTCCGGTCTCCTTAGTCTACTTAAATAAAAGTTCAGATAATGGTAATTAGATTTTGAACAATACAATGCAAAGCTTTCTTCTTTTATTAAGCTTCAGATGTAGATTTCTTTTAAATTAATTTTACTGTTCAAATTTGACATTTGCAACAAAAATCAAATATGTAAAGAATATATATGCATATCTATATATTATCCAAAGTTATCCAATCACCTGCAAATTATTAGATGTTTGCCGAAAAAATCTAAACGATCCCGGCGAATCAATTGTATGTTGCCGAGATAAAACTGCATGAGGTGAGGATACACTGTTTTGCCTGAACCACGGTAACGAAATCTTTCTTCGGCCTTTTTGCGACTTCGTCGCAAAGAAGCCTGTACTCGTTTTTCCTTGCAGGGGAACTTGTTGAGGTGAATTTTGATGCTCTGATAGCTTTAATGCATTTGATGTTGTCGTCAGTGCAGGTGCTGACAATGATGAGGGCGTTGTAACTACAGAAATTGAAGAGCTTGTCGCAGATGTAACAATCACTGGCATTGAACTTTTTGAGCTACTACTACTACTATCACTACTCATTCTTTCGTAAAAAATTTGTTTCACACCTTTCATTTACAAGGGAAATTTTACTCTTTAAACGCACATATTACGTAATTTTCGCAGCACCTCTCGCGCACGTCTTTTTTATATCTATACAGATTAGCCATTTTCGATTCACTTCCTGCCATTTTCTTTCCAAACATCAGCCTTCGTCTACAATCAGCCGCACAGCTTTTGATTAACAGTGTTGCTTGGAAGCGGAAAACTTGATTCGACGACTAGTTGGAATTAGTCCTTAGACCTTCATTTAGGAATTAGACCTTCATTCAAATTACAAATAGAAACTATAAAAAAAAATCAATATTCCATTTTTTGAAGGGAGGTGTTGCTGTTGTGTTGTGTAAAACGGATCCACTGATTCCATCAAGCTTTTCCTATCGTATTAAGCTTCCCTCTTTTTTCAAGCGTATTCTCTTCCCGCAGAAACACAACAGTGGCAACAAATTATACCAATAATACCTCTTGAAACTTCACATTTTTATCGCACTTTGTAAAATAATGCAAAGTTATTACACATATTTAGCTATAGCTTATGACACATTTCAAGGTGGAAACAAAAGAACGTTTAATGAACGAATGCGGTTAACACTCAATTAGCACGATGATTCTTTGGTACACCTTATGATATTCGCGCAGTACTTTTTTTTAACTATCCTTAGTTTCCTTGAAATAATGATGTAACTTAAAACTGCCCAGCAGCGCGTTTTATCGTTTAAGAGTAAAACCCCGATCCGTTTCAACAAATTCACCAAATTTAGGAACCTGCATCAGTAAAATTCGCGACACAACTGCAATATGTGGATGCTAAGTTCATACTTGTGCCGGAGTTGGCAAGCCATTTGAGATGGGGTACACTAATCATTGCAGTGAGGCAGTCAAAGGCAATAGCGTCATGTCGCGCAGTGACCAATTTTCACATTTTCTACATTGAAGATGCGAAAGCTTTTCATACTCATCCCTTACGTGTGTTTGCTACAAATGCTAGCCAAGGGATTTTCCTACAGCGCATCGTAACTTTCTAATGCATAAGTTTATTTCCGAATATGTTTATAAAAACCATTAAAAATACTCAAGATTCAAAGAACTTCATATTTGCTAAGATAGCGACTGATAAGGCATTACGTCAGATACACAATCGACAGTTTATCATAAAGCCTACAATATTTTTTAGGTATCGTATGTTGTTCTCGTTCCACATACGGACAGTTGAGGACAGAATGATTGCTCCTTGATATATATTATATATATATATTATATATATATATATATATATATATTATATATCTATATATATTATATGTTTATATATATATAAATATATATGTAAATTTATATATATATGCATATATACATATTTCTATATATATATATATATACATGCATAAAAAAGACATAAACATAAATGTATATATATATATATATATATATATATATATATATATATATATATATATATATATATATATATGCAAATATATGTACACACACAAATATATGTACACTTACATATATATATGTAAATGTTATATATATATATTTATATATTTATGTATATTTTTTCAAAATATTGTATTGTATCTTGTATTTGCCTGAAAAATATATATGATTAGATCTCTGATTAGATCTCATGTCGAAATAAATACAAGTTGAATTTTCATACAAATGAATTTAGTTTCAAAAATTCGTTATAGCACCCATTTAAATCAACTTCATCAAAATTAATAATAAAATAATGAACATTGATATTAAAAATCGTAATGTAACCTACAAATGACAATAATACATAGTGGTGAAGTGTTCTCCAATCCCTTTAACCTGCTTTTTCAGCATCGTATACCCCTTTTACGTACTCATTTTTCTATTTCATTTCGTTTTTTGTGTATAAACTATCAATCTGATTCTTCAGAGCTAAATTCACAAGAATGAGGATTATTTTGAGGCAAAAATAGGGCATTCATATTTTATGTAATCTTTGTGTTATATAAACTTTTTTACCGCGCTAGTTACTTTTAAGTACCTCATATTTTGCAATATATATATATATTCGCGAATAGGACTGAATAGTGCTTATGTAAACCGCTTAACATTGAATTGCAACACCCAAGGGACAAAATACTGCGCCTAATAAAAAGCATGTTTTCTTAATAAAAAGTACTGTCATTCAAGAGTTCTTAAACATGCGCACTTCAAAATTGTTCTACAATCCAAAGGACTTTTTCATAGAAAGCTTTCCTTTTATGATTCTATACCGAAAATCATTCGGACTACAAAGCGGTTGTGTATGAAAGCGAGCAAGAATACCATTTAAACAACATTTTCTTACTCACACTCTGAATCATTTCAGTTACAATTAGTTTGGCATTTCGTGTTTGTTTATTTAAAGTGAAATGTTTGAACGGATGGTTCAAAAATTCCGAGCGAGCAAAAATTTTAATAAGTGTTTATTGCCTGCTTATACTCAGTTGTTATTTTCATTTTTAACTCCGTTGATCAAATTATGATCATATAATTAAAAAATATGTGCCGCGCATATATTTATCTCCACGCTTGTCGTTAAACATTCAAATGAAAGGCAACTAATTTTTTTATTTTAATACTATATGTACGTTCAGCAAAAAAGGATGTAGGCACGGATACAACAAAGCAACAAATGTTTTCATTAAAAATTACTTTCACATTATAAATTAGCGGTATTCAAGACGCTGATTTAATTTAGTCTCCAATATTTTTTTTAAATGTGCAAATTATACGGGATATCATCTTTATCTATGCAAAGATATAGAGATATATGGGCAGATAAAGCATTTTAATCCATGTATTTTCTACTACTATTAGTTAAGAATTAGGAAATCTTATAATTGGATCATTGAGAATCAATGATTTAGATGAATAGGTTCAGAGTTTTGTAAACTTGGGCCTGGACTCCGTTGGGCTAGACCCAAGCCTAAGTCGCCAGAACATTTATTGAAAAATATCAAACTAAAAAATTCGGTCATCAACGACAAGGATCCGTGACACACAAAGGAGTCTTCGGCCATCAGTGCTCAGTCCCGAAACCAAAAAATTATCGAAGTAATAGCCGAAAATAAACCAGGTAAAAGTACTCGATCCGTAAGAAGCAACTTAAAATGCCCTCTGAAATGCTTCAACGATGTAAAAAGTATCACGAACGACGATGCACTGATACATTGGATCAAGCCGCTTGCGTTGCAATACATATCAACAACAGGGTAAGCCACATCGAAGAACATTGTAGATCAGTTAAGATTTGGTTTTGTTTATAACGAATAGTAGATAAATTTCAAATTTAGATGATTCCGCGACAAGTTTCCTTGTAGTAAAAGTAGTCCTTAGAACGTTCAACATAAAACCCTTGAAAGCTGATCAGAGAATTACAGAATCGTCAGTTTCTCAGCTTGGATTCATATTGCAACTAGAGTTCATTAAGGTTATATCATTACCAGAGTAGACCAGTTTGTTTAGGTGATTAATCCTCACCTGACTATAACTAGATCTTATGAATCAAGATGCATTTACGAGACGATTAAAGTTCAATTTTTCGCTTACTTTAAGTTAAACCGTTATCAGAGCCCATCGATTTACCTAGGTATTCAGCCCTCAAATGTTTCTAACCAGGTCCGATGTTAAACGATGCACTTATCAAGTGCAGTAAGCGAAAATGAAAATGGTTAAACATTTATTCTACAGTTTTCAACCTTAGCTACATGTCCTTACGATATACCAAAACGGCAAGTTTCATCATTAAGGAAAATGGTTTTAGGTGTATGAGGCGTTTCTCAATCATATCGAATAATGAAATTCACAAAATAAATCATAATGTTTCAGGCTTTCCCCGAATTTATCTTAAGTCCATTACAGCTGAGTGAGCTGTAACTCCGACACAAAAAACACAAATTCAACTTTCATTACCGGGATTCGAGACTGGTAACTGTTTCACAGATACTCTAACTACAACACTAATCGAAGTATTAATTTATGTTTATCAGGTTTCCTTCAGGTAAGATATCAGCAGGTATAACAATGAATCATTATTTCAGTCACAATTGTTCTAACTAGAATTAATGAAATGTGAATACATATAAATAAAATAGTTCCAAAAGCTTCCATAGTTAATATTAATCTAACAATTTGTGTGCAAATTGTTTTTAACAATTTATCTCCAAATTGTTATTTGTCTACTCAGGGTCGAATTATATCGGTAAACAAAATATTCTTAAATTTAAGGTCTAACAGCCTAGGTGAAAGATGTAACTATATCAAAAAAACTATAAAACGGTAACTAACTGTGTACATAGAATCCAAAACGCCGTTAGAATTATACATAAAGCTACCTCAGGGAAGTAAAAAACAAAACACATATTTCAATTTATCAGACATTTTACACTTTCAGCAAACGGAAGGGGGAGAAAGAAGGAAAGATTAAGTGTAAAGCGAAATAAATTTTTTTCAGATATGTCAAAACATTTCTAAAAGTTAAACGAAGATCTATTAATTTGGCACTTTACGTGTACCGTTTCAATTAACTATGTAACGATTGTGTTGATTATATTGAGGAACCATCATCATGTGAACACATAATGCAATTTCATAAGGAATTTCGTCTACTCTGTTAGGCAGGTCCATAGAATATTTATTACAAAATCAATCTATATGGGTTATCAAAATGGGTTTACCATCTCAAATTAAAAATTAAGTTTTCTTGTCGTTAATATCTATATCAGCAGTCTGTACAGTACTATTGAAAATTGGAAGTTTTCCGTTTAATGCAAGGGCCGTCGCAAATTTCAGGGAGAAGGAAGAAAGGTCAACTCATGGGACGGCCTTCATATTTTGCCTGAATTACATACTTTTACCGCAAATCCCATCGACTGCTTATCAATTTTTGTGGATTTAAATCTGTGTTGCATCTTTATTATTTCTTACTGCACTTGCCCGACTAATACCTTTACTTTTACATCCCACACAATATTCATGCATGAGAATAACACGTTTTATTTTTAACAAAACTCACTTCTTTCAAACCATATTCTTATATTCTTTAATGTATTGCAATTACTAAAACTCCTATCAAGAAATCCACTTACCTTATTGTCACTGTCAGTTGTATTTCCTGAACCAAAACTAGCGAGCGAACACCTATCATTATCGTTTTCAGTTAGCGGCTCGTCTAAATCGCGAGATGATCGTTGAGATGAGCCGGAGGCTGACCCTTTAGCAGGAGATTTTGGAAGCGTTAAAGAGGTGCCAGAAAAACATGTTTCTTGGATAACTTCACGCATTCTCTTCACCCATATCTATAAGTCACATAAATGCATAAATCAAATATAATTCACAATTAGGACAACTTTACCTGTTTCGTTTCCAAATTGTTTGATTTTAAAACAATGCGGCAATCAGACGTCATAGGCGCCCGCCCAGTCCACACAGCAAATTTCGTTTCATCACCTTCTATATGCTCAGTAATTCCAAGTTCTAAATAAGTGCAAGCGCATCATTTACTTTGCAATGCTTAATTTCCTTACATTACATTACTCACCAGTTGTCATCAGTTTATTTTTAAATATATATTTCACTGATCCACTCGAATCCTTCACTTCTTTCGCAAATAGTAAATATAACTCGAACAAAAAAACTCGACGATCACGACCTTTGCGTATAATTTGTTTATTGTCCCAAACCAGAAATGAGTCCTGATCGGAAAAATTTCCTATTATTAATCGTAACTAAAACCTCTATTCAATTACCTGTAACACTACTTCCCCAAGACTGTCAATACTGACATCACAATTCTCTAGCAAAGATAAATGCATCGCATCATTTGCTTTCTTGGGTACATTTAGCATGACCTCTAGTCCTTCCTTAATCTCTCCGTGTCCTTCCTCACAACAAGTAAGCAAATCTTTCAAAAGCAATTGATACTTGGTGATTCGTTGAACAGGCTTAATTAAAAATGCTGGCAGCGGATGCTCGATTTTATACTTTCGTTGCAGTTCCTCAAAATATGTGCCACTATGCTGTACCATTAAATTGTTCGAGACGGGTTTATTTTTGCAATAGTGAACGTACCTTAAAAAATTTACGATTGGATTTTATTAGTTAAAAACTTGTAATTAAACGCATGCTTACATGTCAAACTTTGAAGCCCATGTTACAAAACAATGTCCCACATCTTCAGGCATGGTTTCGTACTTTTCCAGTTCTTTCAAGAATATCTTCTCATGGAAGCTATAAATTTCTTCCATATTTCCAAAAAGAAGATCCTCCTTTCCAATTAAAGCTGCTGGAACATTGCTTCCCGCTCGAAACTCATGCAGGAAACACTTGATACAAGTTTCTAAATCCTTAACATAAGTGCGTTCTGTTTGCATAAGTTCTGCCATAATGAACTCTTTGCGACGTGCTGACTTCCGTTTTTCTTCATTTATTTCCTTCGAAACTGTTGTTGACACTAACTTCGCCTCTAGGCTTGGATCAGAATGCCTATCACCAGCCGAACCTGCGTAAGACGAATATTGAGAAGCATACTTACTGCTAATATTATGATCTTAACTAACCTGCCGTCGAACTCAACGAAGAAGAGGTGTCTTCCTGCGCCGCTGGCACTCCTAACGATCTTTCTAACTGTTCCCTATATGAATCCATACGATTGCTAAAGTCTTTGAATCTAAAATACAAATTTTTGAAAATTTTCCACATTCCTAACATTTATTGAAGCCAATCCACTACTCACCTATTATCAACTGCTCCAACCCATTGTTTAATCGAACTCGCATGAGCATGACCTTTCTCTACCAAGCTGTCGGCAAGCTGAAGCAGAAGTTTGACCCGCTCTCTCGTCTCTTTTGCTGTGCCACGAAATTCATTATGTTCCTTCAAAAGTCCTTCTGTTTCATCCCTCGTTTTTCCTACTAAATTCGATCTAGAAGACAGATAAACTTCTCCTGTGTTGTGAATCCATTCAATTGCTTGTTTTGCCGAGCGCTCGAATAAAACGAATTGCTGACACTGATCCAAACTCTTTTTTCTCTGAGTCCAGAATTCTAGCACTTGATTCTCCTGCGCTAACAGCTTATCCAGAATTGATTTGACCCTAGTTTCGCAATTTCCTTGGGCTTGATATTTATAATATTGTTGTGATCGACCAGCATACTTCAGGAATGTTTCCGCTGTACGACGTGCCAAAGTGCACGCCTTCAAGAATGCTTCTTTCTGCTCTTGATGTTTTGCTATCAATTGAACGATCGCCTGAGCCTTGTCATTCGACCCGCCCCCTCCACACCAATCTTCTTCTCGACGGTATTCACGCTCTAAACTGTCCAATACACTGCAAACTTGTTCCGCTGTTTTGTAAAAATTTATAGATGCCGTCACTAATTTATGTCGTTCCTCTGCACACGTGACTAGTTGTTGCCACTTTTTAGTTACATCGTCAGATATTTCACGAATCGATTGTGGGTCATAATGATTCGCGTTGATGAGCGCATCAGCTCTGTATTTGACTTGTACTGCTGACGTATGCGTTTTTTCTATTGCCACCTGAAATTGCTCGTGTTCCTTGCGCAATTGTTCTGCTTCTGATAAACTATTAGGTGTCACGAAGCTTGCCACAAGCATTGCTTCACCATTTCTAATCCATGAGATCACTTGATTCGCATCGTTTTGAAATTGGCAAAGTTGCACGGCTTGTTCTAACTTAGACCTTTTCACTTCTGACATATCTTCCAAATCCATTTCCCGATCATGTAGAAAATCAAGGAGATATTGAATGCGAGCTTGTGCTGTATGAGTGGCGTCAGCCATAGCTATGAATCCAGCAGATTCAAACATCTGCAACAAATCTTGCCCTTGCTGTAGAACTTCGTACGTCGTATTTTGCATGTGCGTTACAGACTCGTTGTGAAGTCTCAGAAGCTGTTCAGCTTTTTGGTAATCTCGAGACAGCTCCACATGCTGCAGTTCCTCCGACCACATTTCTAACTGAGAGGAAACTTCTAAAGCGTCACGTTCGAAATATCTAAGCCTTAGAATTAGGTCGGCCCGAAACTTTCGTGCAGACCACAGTTCTTCTAATTCCACTTTTTGTTTTGCTAACTTTTCCAAAGTAGTTTCCAGTGCAGAAATCGATCCCGTATTATCCACATATTCTAGAGAACGCATTTCTTGCAATAGCGCTTCCCCCTGAGCGATCGTTTGCAAGCAACCATTTAATGTGCTTTCTTGCTGATCTTGATATTGTTGCATAAGCCGTTCGATTCCCTCCAAATTTTCCTGAGATAAAACTGTCTCGTCAGTGGACACTTCGTTTCGTAGCTGGTCGATCCAGGCAGCAACCTCTTTCTCATGCGTATAAAATATTACTGCCATTTCCAATCTTCTCTTTCGCTGTTCTACTCGCTCTGCAAATGATGCTACTTGTAATTCTAATTCTCGGGCTACCGAATATATTTCGTTTGGATCTGCTTCTCCTGAACGAGCTAAGTCGTCTGCAGCTGATAGTAGTTTTTCCGCATTGCTATACGTATTCTGTGCTACGTTTTCAAAATGTTCGTGACTTTTCTGATAGACACGGGATTTTTGGAGGTTTCTTCCGATTCCAGTATTTTTTCGTAAGAATACTTCTCCATGATTTTTAAGCCAGTCCAAAACTTGTTTTACATCTTCCTGAAATAGACGCAGAGCCAGTGTTTGGTGCAATCGTATTTTTTCTTGATGCCATTTTGCTTCAAGGGTCCTATGATGTCCTAAAATTTGATGAATAACTTCCAGTACGTGCGAAGCACCCTCACTATAGTCTTGTGCAGGATTCGCACGCTCATATTTATTGAATGCACCATTCTTTCTATGATCGGGTACACCTGGAGGAGGGGGTTGATGACACACTTGCACCAAGTGGTCAAGTTGATATAATAGCTTTTTACTAGTCGAATGCACTTCAGTGTATGCTTGACACATGGCCTCGTATAGTGATTGATGTGTTCTTATTGCCGTTTCTAAGCTCTGAATATCTGAAGGTAAAGGTTGTGATGCTTGACAAGCAGCAGCCCATGAAGAAACACTATTGCAATACTGTTCTGCCTTGTGATGGAACAAAACGCTCAGTTGCAAAACTGCAGTTCGCTCGTCTAGACCCGCTGCGAAATCTTTCCAAGTACGGTCTAGACGCGTTGCTAACGTTTTTATTTGTTGCGCTGCATAGTGATTACCTAATAAAAGAAGCTTTATAAATCTAATCCACATAAAATATACACAATATACTCTCTATCAGACGTCCCGCTACCGCCAGTATTCGTTCTATGTTTACCGATACATTCATTGAAGCAACTGCAAACTTCTGATGCTCCTCTTGCAAGCTTTTTGCAACTGAATATTTATGCCCGATTTCCACATAGCTCATCTGAAACACATCTCGGTTGTGAAGAATCCAATCAAACATTTTCTCACAGTCTTGCTCGAAAAGTCTCCATTGAAAGCATTGATCCAGCTTACTCTTTTTGTGCTGCCACAACGTCAATAAGTGCTGTTGACCATTATGAATATGGTCGAGCTGTCTCATAACTTTGTTAATTGCTGCTAACATATCCGGATTCGAAGATGCATTCCTGAAATTTCCTGGAGATCCCATTTGCGAAGAATGAGATCCATCTTCTTGATTGCTTACGTTCAATTTCGCTATCAATTTCTGACCCTGAATATCTATATCTTCTATTGGCAGCTTTAAAATTTTCTTTTTCATTTCATTGTGATGGTCGAGACTATGTTTGGCTTCATTCACGTCATCTGCAAAGTCATTGCGACTGAGATCCTCTTGGAGATCGTCCACTCGATCAATCATGTCGCTGGCATTCCAAAAGAATTCTTCAATCGCTAAACGACACTCAGTCCAGTAATTATTGTCGTACATCTGAGTTCCTTCGAAGTCGCCGGGTAGTTGATGCGGCTCTGCTACTTTATTTAGAGCGTCAATTGATATGGTTGTCGTTTCGAATTTGTATTTATGGCTTGCAATCGAAGCTCGTTGCTTCTGCCAGAAATTATCCGGTTTAATAATGACGACATTATGAATATTTGCGCTAAAGTGCTCTTGCAAAACTTTTAATATAGTTTTAACATTCGTGGAACAATTTCCGTTACCACGCATATCTATTACCACTGTAAACCCCAAATTTTTTGCAGAATCGCTGAAATAAATGTTTTTGCATTTACCAGCAAAGTGGCCATAAAACTACTTACCTTGGTATCATTATTAAGTAGCTCAGCAGCCGACGTAAGTCATCAGGTTTCAAACGTTCACGCCGCGGATTCGCCGGGAAACACAGCAAGGGTCCCCCGCGACGATCACGACCTCCGGTTAAATAAACAATCCGTTCCTGCAATAGCGGCAAAATGTCCCTGGCTCTCTGCCCATCCATTTCTGCAAGTTTCCAAATAGGCGCTTTCGGGGCCGCTGCACAAATCAATCAAGTCCACAAGAAACAGCACCTTCTCCACTCTGGCTTCCAGCTCAGAATCGATCCTTGTACATTTATACACAAAAACTTCGTCTTTGATTGCAATATATCCCGTTTCCCATTCGGCTTACACAAGTCAACATTCTACTGTCAAAACACTGAAGTCCATGCCGAGAGAAATCAGTTTTCGTGATGCTTTCACACAAATCAATAAAAGTAGTGCCCCTAGCCGTCTTCGAATTCTTTGCTACGAACAACGACTGACATATCCCGCATCGGATAATATTCCTTTATAACTAGTAACCTTTTTATGTTTCAACCAAGTCCACGGCCGATAGAAATATTTTTTCACGTTAGGCCATTTAATCTCGGGAAGATCTGTATGACGCGAATTGTTTGAAAAATTTTCTTCCAAAATTTAGTTCTTTATGTTTAGCGACTCACACACACAAATGCCCAACTGACAGCCGTCATGATGATGCGCACCAGAAGCTATTACAATCTACAATCGACAATGAACCTACGTCAGCCCAAAGCAGCATGGAAACGCGAATATACTAAACTATTTACATTTGTTTCATATTGATGACCACAAATTTTCGTACAAAGTCGTTTATCATACTCCTTTTTTGTCGTTATATTTCAAACAGATTGAACGGCAAAGAGAGCCTGTACTCAGTAAAGGATTGGGTCGCGGCTTATCGAATTCAGCCATCAGCTATGGATTGAGCGTTTAAACAATAACACCCACATCCGATAGTTCAGTGGCATTTGAGCAAATATTCGGATACCATTGTGCCAACAAACCAGCCGAACTGACGAAGGACGAAACTGAATTAGGTTTTTTTTAGAGGTAACTGTAATTTTTTAAAATTTTGTAAAAGCGAATAAAAGCAATTTGTTCGCTATTCAATAAATAGGCATATGCGATGCATCCACCATGTTCGAATGGGCCACCGAATACATACAACTAGCACTCAAATGTTCTGGACGAGATTGGAGTATGAAGCGATGTTCAATGTTTTCAGTAACATTTGTGGAGCGAATCCAGAATAACGTTTGAAAGGTTGAAATATTCGAAATAAAATACATTTTGGGAATATATTGAGTTTAGGGGGGATGAACAAGCCCTCAGAAAATTGTTATCACAAAAAAGACAGACATGGGCTTAACGGAACAACACCAAAACAAGTGATTTAATCAGTATTTCCTCCAAGTTGGACAATATGTCCAACGTATGAAATTTAAAGGCAATAAACTCATATGATAGTCATCTAAAGTTTTTAAAAACACGTTTCATCCTACCTGTTCATACACACAATACAGATGTTGTAATCTTCATGGCATTTCAGAGCGCGATATGTGACCATACATACAAATACCAGCTAAATATACTCTTCTAAACTTTTAAACTTAAACTTATTCATAACGGTTAAAAATCAACTATTTTTGGAAGCACATACAGAAGCCGAAATAGGTATGTACAGGAAAAAAAATGAAAAATAAATGCACCAACGATTACACGGACGTTTTTTCGAATGCTAGTCCGATATCCGTCTGCTAGTCCCGTTTGCTCTGAATGCGTCTCACGACAACAATCGAGATCAAGCTAGATCCTTTCCGTACACCCATGAACCCGAAATTAGATGCTGTTAACACATCTTATGTCCCAGATTCATTGACTGCATTGTTATGCGTCATCAAGAATTATTGTGAGGAAACTTTTTAATGCAAATATAAATGTTCTGAATACTTATGAGAGTGACAACAGTGTCAGATAGATTCATATATTACAGTCTGTTGAACATACTTTGTTTTTCGAGGATTCGTTTGCTAACATTATGAGGGTTTTTAATTTGACGACTCAGTCATTCTCATTTTTTGTTAATCACCACTGTTTGTCTAAAAGTCTACTTTACAATACAGATTTCATGAAAATCGTTTAAACTTACTTTCAGAAAACAAGTAAATCAATTTCAATCTAAGATTTATAATTTTCAGTTAAGCTCGTCATTAAATATAGATTTAAGAAAAATAACATTTAACAAAAGTTAAACGCTTAACATACGAATGAACGATTTTGCACCACCATATAGATCAATAAATGTGATGAGACCGTGAGACCGTATCAAGTATGTTAGCTGCCGGATTCAATAGGTTTAATTCCTATTAAATATGTTACTGCAGAAATTTAAGTTTACACATCATTAAAATGGTTGATCGTCAATGGAGGTCATAAAAGGAAATCCGTAAAAATAAAGGGTTTAGCGAAAAGCGAGTTTTAAAAACGGCGAGTTTTTCAACCAGGAAACCTTCACTCTTGAACAAATATCACATTTACGTTCATTAACTTTGTGTACACTATCTATAGACTGCGTGCACGAGCTCACTATGGCATTAAATGGCCTCATAAAAAATAGCTCATACATTATTTCAACGATAGCTTATATTAAATAGTAGCAAGTTTTTGCATATTGTAGAAATTAACGTACATTACTAAAAAGAGTTGTGTCTAAATTTCACTACTGCTGACAATATTGTGTACCTGTACTAATCCTGACAATATAAGTTTGAAATTTGATGAGCAGAAAGTTATTTTTGATTTTTATTGATACACAAGAAAATGGTCACAGTATTTCTGGTTATACTTACCCTAGCTCGTTCATCAAATATTTATGAAGCAAATATTGAAAGATGATTGTTACTAGAAATAATTATACATTTATTTTTTAACTTTATTCCGTCGACTTTAATATCAATGTAGATAATAGATAGATACTTAGTACAATACTTATTTTGGTTTCATTTTCTTCGTTTCGGATAGTGCCCCAAATTGCGTCTTCTGCTTTTATTCTTGTTCTTTTTAAAAATCTAATGTGGACGTTATCAGCATAGTTTTAAATTGTTATGCGAATAAATCAAGTCAGTGGCTTTTTGAACAAACCGGAAAGATCAATGATTAAACCAAGATCCATTTTTCACCTTAAAATTCTTCATTCCGCTATTTCGTTACAAATGAATCCCATCTTGTTAACCATCTGCCTTTGAAATAAATTAAAGGTAAAGGTTTCTATCTTTCATTGCTGATTCAATAAATTAAAGCATTTAAACTTCTACACGCGTAATTAAAATAATACTATCTCATATTATTTTCCTATGTTTCAAACAAATATTTCTATTGTTTTAACTTGAAGTAATTTAGAAATTTATTGTAGTTGCATAATCTATGTGGTTTGTACCTATGCAGTAGTTCTTATTATGTACTTTTATTTAAATGTACTTTAATATATATATATATTATATATATTAAATATATTATATATATATATATATATATATATATATATATATATATATATATATATATATATATATATATATATATATATATATATATATATATATATATATACATATGTATATATTATTCGTCAAAGTATTTGATTATTGCAGAACTGGTAATGCATCTTTACAACTAAAAATAAATAATTTAACACTTATGCCTTACTTATCAATTTGCATTGCTTAGCAGATATCTTTTTTATTGTATGTGCGGTTTCATCATCATTATGTTGAAACAGGGAATAAAGAAGGGTATGAATTTGAGTAGAATGAATTTCACCTACATAATAGGCGAAAGCATACAATAAACTATACTTTTATCATTAGCAAACTATCTAATCGAATTTTAATCAGAAAGCTTAGAATTATATTTGATAGAACTTAAAATAAGGACAGAAGGCTTTTCTCATTCGTGTCATCGAGTGTTAGAGCGCTTACTTTAAAGACACATGTCCACATGATGCATAACATGACCAATTAGCAGTATCCCAAAACAGTAGATGAACACTAAGTTACTTTGACTTTCAGCATGACAGTTCCCAAAAGCCCACGTCTTTCTAAATAAAAATTTTCTTACATATTACCGAGTTATACAGTTTGGTCACAAATAAAATTTGAAAGTTGAGCGAAAATGAACATCTTCCTATGCTTTTGAATGGTAAGTGGCACCTTTATAATCAACACTTATCAGCAATGCAGTGAAATTTGTTTACAAATATTCTTCGCTCTATTTTCGAACGGGTTAGATCATAGATTTGTCACAGTAAACTCAGCAGCAAAAAAACAGGAAATTTTCTTACATTATTTTTCATACTGCACTTATACGATAGAAGCGATTCAAATTGGTGGGAAATAAATCAATCAGCTGTTAAAATACACCATCCCAGAAGAGCGATATTACAGTGAAAACTAATACTGTTGCAAATCTTATAATTCGTTTTAAGTCAGAATCATTACTTTACAATCCAGACAAAATTAGTCTTTTATTTACACGTGAAGAACAACACCAACAAACAAATTTACCACCTCATATTCTGTAATATTGGGGGGAGGGGTAATATGCCAATCATCTTCATTAGTTTGCTTCTTATTTCCGTTTTTGTGATATAATTTGAAGCCTTTCTGTGTCTATAAATAAAGATACTACAAACGTTAGCCAAACTTTAAATATGCCTTTAAAAATACACTAAAATTTGACAAGCATAATTCCAGTACATTAGCCAAAATATTAATCTTTTCTGTGGATCTTCAAATCGGGACACAACCTCATCTTAATTTTGTTCCTAACGTATGTATTTATATTATCATTTGCTTAAACTGATTTACAGTATACGCCATCATACATGCATGGAAATATACCTTTTTTAATTTGTCATTTACAAACGTCAATTTTGACTCGAAATATTTTTCTACGATTTTTCTCTATAATTTTCCTTGAAATAAATACAGTCATTCATCCTCTCTACAGTACTACGAATATTATGGAAAAGAGCATGTTGTGTTTTATTTAATTTTAGGAAAAGGCACTTCTACTTGAAAATTTATTACACTACTGTCGAATCGTTACAAATAGGAGAAATTATAAATGCCGATTTACACGATTAGAGGCTTACGAATCAAATAATATTTAGCTTTTCGCAAATCATTTGCATGGATTCCGCATTCCGCATTCCGCATTTTGTATAACGTACCAAAATATCACTAATGGCCTCATGCTCTTGAGCCACACAATTTTGAAGGGAAAAGTGTCCTTGAAACGCCGTGTGGATAGTATAAACCGTTTCAATTGAAAATAGAATAAAAAAAAGCGTCTTCGTACTGCAATATTAATATCCAAAATATAAAACACATTCTGCGTCTTTTCTTCTCCGAGAGAACTGCGAGTGGGTCAGAGATGTTAAAAACGAAACACCGCGACTGTGGCTGGCAAATTAAACTTCACTGCCAATGTACATGCTTAATCGTGATGATAACTAAGAACAATCAGAATCGATTTTTCCCTAAACTGTTCTACGCAAAATAATATCGGTTCAAATTTTATCTACACGTCAGAAAAAAACCTCGATCGCCTGAGCTGTTCACTTTTCTTTGCTTTTTCAAACCTTAAAATATTCCTTTATTCTCTCTCTTCATTGTACTTAAAAAAGACTATAACAAAAGTTAAATAATCAACATATTTCAAATCATTATCATTTTTATCCCTTGAAATGTTTGTCATTATAAAATTGACTACCCTAGAGGTTGTGTCGTTTTTATCTTTAATTTGAATTTGCTTTTCCTCATTACGCTATAATAACAAATTTTCTTTTGAATTTTGAATACATTTTTCAAAAAGGCATTTTCAATCACCTAAACATTTTTAAGTCCTAAACGTTGTTTTGTACATTTTTGTTTTCAATTGTTTTTGTCCTAAACATTTTAATTTTCACTCTTCCCCATTTAGGAATGTACAGTGTGAATTTTAGTGGAAGTTCGTTACATTTGTGTGAATACATTTGGCGCACGATTTCACCATAAGAAATCGGATTTCATAGCATATCTAATTCTTAATGTACTCCTGGATTTAATTCTATTTATCAATATATATCTAAATCATATCCATGTAAGCTTTAAATTAAATTTGTTCTAGTGAATCGTATTTTGAAGAAAGCGCCAAGCAATACAATGTCACATGACTTAAAACCTAGGCGCTTATTCCAAATAATGAAGTGGTTAGTTTAAGAATGACCTGGAGGAAAATATTTGCAGGAATCAAAACAAACAAACTAGACTATTTTCATCGTGAAGGGACGTTATAATATCCATTAATTTTCACCAACGGTTTCTGCAAATTTATACACAATTGTCCGACTTTGCTTAGAGTACTATTGCACAGTTACTTCAACAATATTTAATGAATATGGATACTGTTTTAATATGTAATTTATAATTATGATTAAAGTATATTGGTTTACACCTTGACTTGCTTTATTCTGACCGGCATTCCGCCACTGGCTCCACTTTTATGCTGCTTGAAGGTTCCTTGAAGTTATTCATTCCAGACGTGCGTGCGTTCCTCCCAACTAAGTCAGCAATATCCTCTTGAAAAAGGTGCTCAGGACGCGGTGAAGAGTAACCTCGCGCAGGTTTATAAGTCATTCCACTCACCCCAACAGCAAGATTCACAGCTGGCTCTAATGCTAATCCTAATGGCGAATTCAAAGGACTTTCATCTGGACTGTTCATGCGCAAATCGTGGGCTGCCTCATTCGGAGAATTGTTTCGCGAAATATTTGTTGATCCAATCTGCGTAGAAGTATTTAAAACAGAAGAAGACGGCTGACTGTTAGTGCTAGGTCCGTACGAAGCACTAGCTGACCCACTTGTTTGCCCACTTGCATTTGAACAGATTCCGGACATTACATGCATCGCCGGCATGCCTGTCATATTCATAGCGTTTGAGTTCGGAAGACCTGACATCGAGGGCGATGCATGCCGTTGTGAATTCGAGGCAGGAGAGCTTTGCTTAGGCACAGACACACCGCTATTGTTTGCATGCATATGTGGAGGTAAATTGAAGAGTCCTTGCGATTGCGTATCAGGATGATGCTGGGCAGCTGCCACCATTTGCATTTGTTGTCTTATACCATGCGCGACTGCCGCCACCGCTGCCGCTGTAGCTTCAGGAGTCATTGAGTCCGTATTAGACGCCGAATGTTGCTGCGGAAGACCATTTGCACATGCTGCTCCCGGATAATTCATCTGCCCTTCTTGGAACGGAAATACAGGCTACAAAAAGAATAAATCACAATGAATTTTTAAACTAACAGTAATTTTATCATTTTCAAGTATTTTGAGCCCCATTAGATACTGTTTTTATACTTTGTTTCTTTTAAATAACTTCAAATTCTGCTACTTTACACCCTACTCACCGAATGTCTACCATACGATAAATGCATTCCTTCCTCTTTTAGATCTTTTGCATCTCTAAACACTACAGTCTTTATAACGCCTTTGATATGCTCATCCGGCCAAATTCCCAACAAAATGCGTTGAGGTCTACCTCTACCCTTAGGTCGCAAATCCGTTCCACCGTCAATTGAAGGCCCTAGCATATTGTGAACCCGATTTGCATACAGAACAAATGTTGGATATGGAATGTCGTATTTTCGGGCCGCTTGAGAAAGTGAGAGCCCCTCTTTCAAAACGCTAAATATCGCCTCAGCCATGGTTTCGGGTCGCCATGATTTTAATGGTCCTCTTTCTCGAAATCGCAGGTGATGCATTAAATTTTGATTTGTATTCCAACATTTTTGCCACATTGACTGCAATTGATATTGGTAGCTATCTGTAATTTAGGCAAACAAATTTTTTATTTACATGAGTTTGCTTCCATTGAATTTACTTTTATTTAACTAAACAAATATTAGAATCAACTTTTTTGGTATCTTAAAGTGAATCGTTTGATTACAACCACAGCCAACCTGTTGAATAAATCTCATATCCAATTTCCACAGATTAGACGCTCAACAAATCTCCATGAAGAATGCGTGCCTTATTTAACTTTTTCGTCACTGGTTAATATCATATCAGTAGATAAATAATATGAGAGTAGAAATTCGAAAATTATAATAACTTAATTGCACAATAACATATTTTAATTTATTCCTTCAAACAAAATGCAATGCATCACAAATATTTCAAAATCCCTTACAAGCTCTTATTTATTATTATTCGACCTGAACGAACACAAAACGAATATCTCAGCAACAATGTTCAATATGTCCGCCATCATACTAATCACTAGCCACATATGTTTTAAATCAAATTATTTATTAAAATTTTAAAATTATTCATCGAGAATGTTGCAACTGTAACAATATGTTTATAGAGCTGATCCGGCACAGAAATTGTTCCATGTGAAGAAAACGCGTACATTTAGACATTTAATTATAAAAATTTTACGTAACCGTTAAAAAACGATTAAAAACCGATAGATTGCGATGCGTTTTTATTGTCACTGCTGATTGTAATTAGGAATTGGCGTTAGTCAGGAATGAACACAATCGGAAGCATTTGTAAATTATAGGTGGAGAGAGGGGGCCAAAACGACTACATGAAAATCCAATGAAGATAGTTCAGGGTTCATTTTGCCAATCTTTAGAAATATAGCCGAAATCGATGTTTTGTTTTCAGCTCAATGTGTTGCAGACCATAAATTGGATTCAAGGTTGTGAATTCATATGCACTTAGTTAAATGCAAAGATATAGAATATCCTGGCGGCTTCAGCTGAAATCTTGAATATTTTGATTATTATAAATAAATGTCTAAATGTACGCGTATTCTTCACATGGAATAATTTCTGTGCCCTATGATATATAAATATATAGTTATAGTTTCAACATTCTCGACAAGTTCGAAATAATCTTGCGATAATTGGTAGATTAAATATAATCAGCGATATCTACTTGCAATAGAGTTGTGATCTATCGATAAAGCTCGGATGAATACATTTTCACCATTCAATTATATATTTTTTAACCAATAAAAATATATAATATTTATCATTTTAATATCACTATACAATGAATGAGCCGAAGAACAAAACCAACTGATTTTTATTTTCAAATTGATAAAATTTCTAGCGTGACGGCATTTCGATTTAAACGGTTTGGGCTGAACTGTTTTAAAATTTGTGTACAATAGAGGAACATCCCCCAAATAAGCAATCCTAGATCAATTTAAGAACGGGCTGCTATATTCATTATTTTTTGATTGCAATACACAATCTTCCGTTCAAGTTGCAATTAAATGTAGTTTAATTGCACTCCACGCCCAAATGCCACTAACTCGCCTGTCCTGTGTATGCCTGTCGACTACAGCGGCGGTTGCCGTAAGCCCAGAGTTCAATTTTCGTTCTAGAAATAAAAACTCATAAAGCAATATCTGCTCTCTGTGTTTGTTCGAAGATTTATATATTTTTCATTTTCCTTTTAAATGTTGTTATCTGAAGGAAAAAATCTCTGAAACCATTACGTGTTCGAAATTAATGAGTCCTCTTTTCATCTACAAAGCAAACAGCACCGATTGCGCAACATTTATTCCAATTACGTTTTCGTTCCGGAACAACTATTGATTAAATAAATTGTTTCGATATCGTTACAAGTTTATCTTATTAATAGCTAAAGTTAGGAGAAATTATAGTGGAAGTATGGTTGCTCGCTGCGCTGCTGCTTCTCTGCTGGCCTGACTGTTCGCTAGTCAGACTCACTGATAATCGCTCCGCAACCGTCTTTGCCTTCACCGTCGCCGTCGCCATTACTTTCCTAATATCCAAACAAGACCAAAAGGTTGAATTTAAAAATAAGTTTAATGTTTAGGCTTTTGTACTTTTCTCTTTCGTACACTCCTCTTCAAACGCGCCTGGCATCGAACTCAGATTCCATCATAATCAATAAAATAAATAGAAAAATAATATGAATGGAATGGGAACATGCCTTTCTTGGGCATATTTCCAGTACGTACAATGTACACAACAGTACGATGTTATGTACGAGCATTTTAATGTAGTGAACCCAACGACTACAGCGCGTCATTACAAAAACAGTACAGAAGCATGAAATAATGCAGATCGTCTCAAGCAGGACCTGTCTTCAATAGAGTTTGCCGCGAGCATTTCAAAATAATATGATTGATATCTTGCGAAGTTGAGGTCCGGTCATTTTAACTTCATTAGTTAAGTTTAACTAAAGCAGCATTAACTAATTAGTTTGTAACATTAACTCAAACTACTACTAATTAAGCATTAACAAATTAAGTTAATCATATCGAAAATACAATTCCTTACTATCTATACTGTTAAGATAAAGTGTCTTACTCAGTGTATTCTGGGTGAAACTGAGTTTTCCCACCGATTCACATTTTCTCGCGCATCACTTTACAATTGAATATAATGTCAGCGTTAAACAGGCAAAGAAACGAAACTTTCTAGTACGAACAGCGATATGTTGCATTGCGTATCTTACAACCACAATAAATAAAAGGTCAATGGCATAATATACGTCATTACGGAGGGAAATTCGAGGCCCGATAGGAACGCATCTAGTGCTCGCGCCCAGCTTTCAACTGCCCAAACATTTTCTTAATAAGTAACGCAATTTTCACTGTAGTCCCTTTACTGTGGTGGCATTAGTTCGGGCCATGGATGAGACTAATAGTTTAAGGTTGAAGCGAATATTTACCAAATAAATAAACGGAGTTAAAAGAAGGCTTTTCGGTCGCTCATTCACAACGTGCCGTATGTTTTGTTTACTTTCTAAGAAAAGAAAGTTGAAATTCCCCTCATCTTATTACTTGCGCCTGTTTAAATCCCTTTCCCAAACGTTCTATTCAACAATTTATACAATGTGACAAAATTTATCAAATATGCTACATGGAAAAGAGTTTCCTTCAATATTTCGGTTTTAACAAACAAACTAATTTGCTTTCTCCTGATATTTTGACAAAAACGAATTAATCGGAACACCGGTTAAGACTCGTACATTCCCCTCTAACAATGATTATGATAAACAATAATCAACAGGTAAATAAAAACACCTTGTTATCGGAAGTCCTGATTGCTGTCTTAATAGTACTTTTGCATTTAAACTTCCTCATTCCTGGATATATACCAAATAATCACGAACTTAAAATTGAAGCTGTGCGAAATTTGTGGTTTGTTTTAAGTAGCCAGCATTCCTCAATCTACGGCAGAGTTTATTGTGTAACTAGGAGCCAAGATATTCTGAAAATATCACAACTAATAAAACAAAAACAACAGCATATAATTCAACAACCCAACAACAAGAAAAAATGGAAAAAATTTCCTAGTAAAACCCTATCAATACTTATCAGATAATTTCTATTATTTACTCCTCTCATATTAAGGTAATCATTTAAAATTGTATTATGTCGTCTTGCACACTTTTACTTACATTTCATTGCACTTCAATAAATGTAACAATCACATTTTCCCCAAGGGTCTTTAAAATCCTCTGATGGAAGCAAGCCTGACTTGGTGTATTTTTGGGTTTTCATTTCATTTTATTCGTTTCAACACCCAATCGAAAAAATAAATGGATATAATTGAGGTTTTCAAAAATTTGAGATTTCACGGCGAAACCTTTGACATATGAGTAAAGAAAGAAGTCAGCCCATTATGGTTGGCGCCCATAGGCCACATTAGTTTCGAGTTTCAAATAGTGAGCATCACAGTATCGACAATCCGCTTATGATGAATGCAAAGACTTTATAAATTAAACAGTAAATATTCATCATAAACTATCCAACTGTCTCTTAGTGACAGTTGATGGTTTATTCCACTGTCTTAAACTATGAGTTGTCGACTCGACTCTTAGGTGATACTGAAGTAGTCCTTAACTTCACATTTGATTGCCAGAAGTAAAGCTTCACGAGTGCGTTTATTGCCTAAAATTTTAATCAGCGCTCTACTTACGTCTAACAGCTAATGAAACTCTAGCAGGAAATTTATAATTTAATGAATTAATTCGTGAGGCAGTTAAAGTGTTCCAGAAATTATAATTAAATCCATCAAATATTAAAACATTTGGCGAAGGGCATTAGGAAAGCCTATGCACTAGCAATTACTGAAAATGAGATCATTAGCGGCTACACTGCGCCCAGCTCCCAACATCAACTTATACTACATTTTGCATCGCCTTGTATTGCTCGTATGCAGTTCATATGACACATTTGATTCAAAATGAGTTAAAATGCCTACATATGAAAATATGATTGCACGCCTCTTTTCTGCTTGTTGTTTTCCTCGTCACCTTGCACAGAAATGAAACAACGTTAACAACTGCCACACAAGGGTCCAATGTAACGCATAACAGCTCCACTAGTAAATTATTGTAGAGAATTTTATATGTACTATACATATTCCAATTCATATGAAATGAAGTCTTAAGGAATATTATGGCAATTTAGTCCAGTCATCGTGTACAATTTGATTGCATTTGCATGAGTGAGTAATCAAATAAAAATAAAAAATAGAGAGCGAACTAGCGCTGAGGAACTTATTTTCTGAATGTAGACCAGTGTAGAGCCAACAAGAGTGCCACGGATCGTCTGATGCGAAATACGAGTACATGCGAAGAATATTTGTAAATCCACAAAATTACTGCTTGAAATGATGATTTAATTCAAATCTTATTGATTCCGAACGATTATTTGCATAGAAACATAAACAAGGGATTTTTCAGGTTGCTGAAGATCATTGACGCATGCAGGATGTTCCCTCGATTCAAAAGTATGTTCAAAAGTAATTGATTGGAGGTTCGAATCGATTAGATCGAAGATGTTAGATATTCACTCTCACACGAAAATTTATCGCTCAGAAAGCCTAAACGTTTCCTTAAATTTCAGAACATGGAATCCATCATTGTGATAAATTTATTATTCTATATATATATTTCTAATGGGAATGAATTCACTGTTTTAATAAGATTATTCGCCTATGTGATCGCATACTCTTAGGCTTGTATTCGAACTTGGTTCATCTGAAACCATTTAACGCGTTTCTCCTTATAGAAAGCGAAAGATACAATTGAGGCATGGGATCTACAAATGCGTGAAGTGCCAAATAATCAAACAGAACTTTTGCATGTCGAAACGTTCTATATTCAGTAGCTATTCCATTTCAAAGGTGTTCAGCGCCTTACTTATATTATTCTAGTTATGTTATTTCCGGGAAGATGCCGTTGTTAGTAAGTGCCAAATCTTTTTTCTTTACAAAGGGGTTATCTTCCCGATCCTGTAAATTTCAAACAGACTTCTATCACCTGTTAAGAGCTTTCAATTTAAATTAGTTGAGTTTGGGTTGTTTTTGCCGAGAAAATTTATATATTTCCGTAATGAACGGCAGTAGAAGTAAAAAAATAGAACTGTGATAAGAAAATCTCTGAGAACACAACGAAAAAGTTATTTCACAAGCAAAGGAAAAGTAACACCGGCTAAAAGAGCACCTTCTTGCTCATTATACAAGAGCAAAAAATACTAAAGAATATCTAAGCCCCGATTTGAACATACATAGATGTTTTAAAGTCTTCAATAAAATGCATCTTGATAATCAAGTAACGTATAAATTTTATTCAAAAATATTCTTGAGCAATATTCCTAATTTAAAGTTCAAGAAACCCAGAACTGACACCTGCAAAGTCTGTGACCGTTTGTCAGCAATAGTACGTTCTCAAAACTCTGAAAGTCAATCTGCCAAAGTTACTTTGAACTTAAATCACCGAAAAGCAGAACAGTCTCGTAAGCTAAATGGGAAAAATAGGGAGCAATCTCAACTACCAGGTAATAAAACCATGAGTCGCTACTCTAACTTACTCTGAGATGTTTTATAAACGCCAGATTAACTGTTATAACTTGTGTATCAATGTAGCGGATATTTGTGACTCCTACATGTGCCTTTGGCATGAAGACATCTGTGGCAGAGGGGCAATGAAATAGCATCATGCCTTTTGAATTTTATTAAGAAACACAATACTTGCAAGGACCATCTGATATGGTGCGACAACTGTGCTGGGCAAAATAAAAACAGAATGATGCTGTTTTTAATGATGTTCTTAGTAGCATAGGGTCACTTCAAAACTATCGAACAGAAATTTCTCATATCAGGTCATAGTTTCTTGCAATGTGACAGAGACTTTGGAATAATAGAGAAAAGATAGAGGGTCATGAAAAGCTTTGTTCCTGAAGACCTGAAAAAGATTATTTATGGTGCAAAGAATACATCAAAACCATTCGCAGTAATCGATATGACAAGTGACTGCTTTTCGACATACAAGCTGCTGCAGATTAAATAATAGTGACAAACAAACTTAAGATTTCCTCAGCCTCAAGGTTGCTTATAAGGAAAGATAAACCAGGCATCGACCATATCAAAGAACATTTCACAGACTTAGGACCATGGAAAGAACTTAATGTTTTCAAAAGAGGAAAAACAATTTCAGATTTGAAAAAAGTAGTTAGCAGCACAATAGTTAGCACAATAAGCAGAGAAAAGAAGAAGAATTTGAAAAGTATGATTGAATACTTACCAGAAAGCTGCCAAGAATTTTACAGGAAATTGTGAACCAATTAATTACAATTTCAATCAAATGGGATAGACATTGGGTAATAACCTATTTCTAAGATGATTTCATAAGTTTGTTATTTTTCTTATCATCAAAGTGCTGAATATTGTTGTTGATAAGTATATGTCTAGAACATAGTTATTGAATTGATTTGTTTATGAAAATATGTCTGAATATATGTTTTGAAAGAAACTAATCCTTTTTTATTTAATATTTCCTTAATTACGATTTGGCACTTAGCTCATTTGTAAATTCCATTCCTCAATTAGTCCAATATGAGTTTCCCACGTTATCTTGCATTGAAATCTTGCTTTCTTTCCAAGTTAGTTATCTTCACCAATTTCCTAAATATCACATTTCTAACTCTACACATGATATTTGCGCTAAATACAAGATAATCATAAAAATAATGACAAAATTATTTTTACTAAAGTGCGGTTCTTGTGTGTTTCAAAGTTTACAACAAATTCTTAATGGCATATCCTCAACAGAAACGTATGTTTCCTCGCCTCACGTCGCTTTTGTCTGAAGTAGTAGTAGTAGTAATACTAGTAGTAGTAGTAGTAGTAGTAGTAGTAGAAGGAGTAGTAGGAGTAGTAGTAGGAGTAGAAGTAGCGGTGGTAGTAGTAGTGGTGGTAGTAGTAGTAGAAGTAGTAGTGGTAGTAGTAGTGGTAGTTGGAATAGTAGCAGTAGTAGTATTCAAAGTGTAGTGTGTGACTCGCATCGTAGTCAGGCAACGCTGTAACTTGCGCTAAAGCGTACTTCCTGCCTTGTACACGTACACAGACAGTGTTGTCGATAAAAACAACACAGGTACCTCTTCAAAATTAACATATATTTAATCTGGTCAAAATGCGTGCTCGAATCAAGTTTAAAAATTCATTTCACATTCACAATAATATGACAATGAAAAGCTGAAGGTCTGCTGTGCATTTAAAAGTGCAATTCGGTTTTTAGTTTCTTGGATATTCAGATTTAGACTATTACCGCTTTTAAATTTCAAGAAAAGCTACGGGAAAAAGTCACTTCCGCATTAAAAAAAAGTGTCTAAATTCATGGGACGACAAAAAAGCAGCCGATCGTTTTCATCTTCAGTCCAAGCAAGATTCTTGCGAACTATTAAATATCAACTACACTAGAAAAACATTTGCGTAAAGGCATTTGAAATAATTTATCAAATCATAGGGCGGTAAACACTACCGAAACCTAAGAGCAATCTCGTTTTGAAATATTGTGATGCCTATACGCTTTCAATGATTCCCGCAATGGCATGATTTGTCGAAGGTCAAACCTAAAATTTTATTGTTTAGCTTTGTCCTTTCACTTTTCCTTTTTCTTAGTACGCCATATGTTATTCGGAATTTGGTTAGCTGTACCGAAACTTCACTTCTTCACCGATTTGTCTTGTTTATTAAAATATTTCCAATTTTTCCGTTTCCACATAGGAAATTTTTTCGAAATATGTCAGTGCAAGCCGCAAAGAAGCGTTTTCTACCATTCTAAATAAAGGTATAGTAAGCTTACATCATAATGTTGCTTTGAAAGATGCTTCAACATCAAAGGGAGAGTAATTGTTCTAACAAATGAATGAAACTTCATAAACGGATGAAATAAATCATTACGGATTTTTCATTTTCCATCTGTTTACTGAAAACTACTTCCGCTGATTCTGGTGGCATTTTATCAACTCAATAAAGTATTATTTTATTTGTACTTATTATCTAAGAAATTAAAGAAATGCTGAAACGAAATGGGCGAATAGAAAGAAAGCAACCGAGCGTGCGTTTTTCATAAGTGTGCGGAAATCGAAGTATTAATAAATGTTTAGTTTTCAAAGTGATTCATTTATATTCCAGCGAAGTCCACTTTATAAAATTTATAAGGTGGTTGTTTTTGAACTCTAGTAATTTTTTCTTCCAATTATATGTATAATATATTATGTACATGTATAATAATTTTTAGCTCGAACAGCTTTCAAAAATCTCGATTAAGAACCTGGTGTTCAACATGTTTCAACTGTTTTCACAAGAAAATACGCATCCGTTTCGTTTAAAAATATTTTATATAAATCTGATTACTATAAGTCGTTCTTTTACTTATTACTTACCGGCTATTGAAGAAGTTGACGCTCCTAACCATGCATGTGAATTTTCCATTAGCTTAGCCTGTAAAAAGAAAAAAAAATATATAATTGAACTGATTACAATATTAATTTCGAAATTCTTAGCTCAAGCTGAATACCTTTTCACCTAATAATATAATAGAATGTGTTTTACTTGCAACGTATCAAATTAAGTTACCTATGATACTAAAATTTTTGAAGTAAGTAGATCCAGTAAGATGATATGGATTTCTATATAATTTTTACTTAAATTGTTATTCAAAATATGTGGACAATAAATGTTTGGCGCTTCTAGAAATTGACCTTTATTTTAAGGAAACTACTTATAATACAAGAATCGTAGCAATCTGAAAAACTAATCTCTCCAACGATTTCAAGAACCCATTTAGACGATGTAAGAAGACCGAGCATAAATAATAAATATTGAAAACTGCCATGTAAAATTGTTCAATACTCAGTGTAGTAATGCAAATGTAACAAAATTATTTATTGTTGTTGAATGCATAAGGAGACGTGATGACTGCATGTCGACTGAGTTACGGTGTCGACGAAGCAAGCAGTGAATTGTAGAGGGACTGTAGCGACTTTATATTTCGATAGCTAGATGTAGTAACAGAAAAGTAAAGTGTAATTTGCAATTAATCGTGTGTTGCCTCTACATGTAAATTTTGCAGTCTTCTACTTCGTCTTCTTAGCAACGTGACCTCGGCAAATGTTATAACTTTATGGCCAACTCTTTCTCTTTGTGTTCTCTGCTTTATATTGAAGGTTTTTTAATGTTACCACTGCCTGCTCTCTTCTTACGTTTGAAACATTTTTTCAGAGTCGTTTTTCATAATTGTTGTTTCATTTTTAGTTCTGAAAATATTATGCACTTTGGAAAGCCTGTGAAGCGCAAAAACTTACAAGGGAAATGGTTTAGCATAAATGAAAACAAAGAGTGCTACTTTAGGTTTTCCCCGAGTTTTATAATACACTAGTACCTATATTTTACACCACTGTTACATCAAACAGTTGTCGACAACAAGAACATATTAGACGAACTGAGTGGAAACTCAAAAATATACTTGCAAATGTATGCGAATGAAAATGTGCAACATGCATTACTGAAAACGACCGGAAATGTAAATAACGATAGTTGTACTTATTTCATACAAATATTACTTTTTTGTCCATTTAATGAATGATTGCGTACATCTTAAATTTTTTACTTATCTAGATAATTTATTAATGAATTGCATTGTTTTGCAATGCAAAAGAAGGCAAAGAACGTTTTGAGTTGTTTACATGGTGATTTTATTTAATAAAATCCCTGTACAAATCATGTATGTCGCTTTTAATAAATTTTTATTTATAACTTGTGTTTCATGAAATACGGAACATGTAAAACACAGTTATTATAAATATGGATGTAAAAGGATGGCCCAAAAAGCACGAACATGTGGTCTAGAAACATGACTTGATATGCCTTCATTGTATCCGAGTACGCTTACATGTTTAAGTTCGTGGGAAGCTTTTTATGTTGCATATTAAAATAAGCAATACACAATCCTTACAACCCGTTTATCGCTTACAAGTGGTTTGTGCTCTGTGCTATACGAACTTAAATCTTTCGAATGATTTGGTACATTATCTAAAAAAATAAAATTTTCAATCTATTTATATTGGTAAGTCTAAAAAGTATTGAGCCTTTTTTGTCATTTTTAGATTGAATATTTCTTTTATTTAAAATGGATTTTATTGAAGTACATATTGTCCATTATTTTCTATGACCTTTTGCCATTTTTTGGGTAGAGCCATTGTTCCATCTGTGTAGAACTTCTGTCGTTGATCGGCGATAGGGTCTTAGGTTTGCCCAATGGTTATCGACCATCTCCCTTCCCTGTCAATTACTTCCTAGAAATCCGCTCATCACCTCAATTCAGCTTCTTGAAAAACTTTTAAGTAAACTTGGATACTTTTGGCTTGTTAAAAGTTCTGCCAGCTCGTCTCGATACCTTATTTGCCATTGAAGTCCTTCAGTTAGATAGGAGCATCTGGCGCTTTTGGCCCCGCCTTTCCAATGCAATTATTTTGCTTTCGGACGTTCGCACCAGAGTCCATGGCTCACAACATAATAAACGCTTCATCGCCGGTTGTTTCTCCTATGTATGTAATTGGCGGTAAAAATTACCAATATAACACAATTCATGATAACATTGAGTTTCGTAACATTTCGTTATGTCGATATACCATACACATTTAAATACATTCAATCATTTGTTGTTTCGATTGTAATTGGAACAGTTCCTTTTAACTATTTCTTAAATTAATTTTTTTTCATTAAATTAACTACTTAGTAGTTAAACTAGCACTTACTCCTAATGAAAAATTTGTTAAAACTTCAAATTAATTTTTGAGAAGGGTTTCATTTATTTTCCACCTACAAATGTTTGCTTTGTTCTTGCATCTAGCAACTTTTTTCTCTTTTCCATTATTGTCAGGATCAAATGACCCTTCGGTCAATGTAATTCAATAGCACAAATAAATTGTTCTTGAATCGGTCTATAAACATACGTGAACATCTCTTCGCACCGGGATCTCTTGTGCACAATGCAACACACGGTCCTATCTTGTGTATTGCAAATATAATATAGTTTGAAGATGATGATGCCAGTACCACATTTGGGATCAACAGTGGACTTGTGGCACATGTTTAGATCTCTCTCTCCCTCTCACACATACACAAATGATTGTGCCATTTTTCGCCCACTCTGAGTTTCAGGACATTTTCGAATGTTAATTAGCAAAGCAATAATTCGACAAGCTGATCTGAATCTCACATACTACTAATATTTGATGGCTCGACACGACGACGTACTATATGCCCAAAAAATCCAAAGCACATGCTTCCGACTCACAACTCGGTCTCTTCCCTTCCAGCAGGCCTTTTTCCTTCGTTGCGCTCAAATCACCTTCGAAGGGTCAATTTCACATGTTTACATTTTGGAAAACACCCGTCTAATTGCGCTCTTCACACCGACCACCTTCCCGACAAAAACTTATTCATTCATTCTTTCATTCATAGATATGGTAGTCTCTTGAGTGCTATCCACCCACCTCTTCAGTCTGTCTTGCTGTTCCTTCGGCTTTTCAATGTTTTTCTCTGATATGCCAGGCTTATGATGTATGGAGCGTTGTGTGAGTAACATGTGTGCACTGCCTCTTGATAGTCGCAAGCTCTCCATCTGGACTACAGATACATGCTACGAAGATTCACTGTTTGCTATCCAGTCTACGTTTATCTATAGACATTCATTCAAACAAACATACTCACTCGAATGTGTGGCAGTCCAGTCGAACACAGAAAGCTTTAAAACTTCCTCAAAGACTTTACCGTTTCATTCACAATTCACGGATTCGTTGCGATATACCGAGCCGGGGGTTCGCCTACTTTTTATTTTGCTTCGTCTTCCAATGCCCCGCCGTCGTTCCCAGTAGTTCGCTGTGTGTCTACTTGCCGCCGACATACCCAACTCTTAGCCGTAATCCGCAGTAAGATTGCCATTTATCTAAAACGGAGCAAATAGATAGATAAGACTTGAGGAATCTGTATTCGATGTCAACCACGTCGTGCTTCATGATAACGGTGTTGCCGTCTTATGCTTACACTTCGGTTAGAACTTTGCTGGCAACGTGCAAGGAAGACAAACAAACACACATACGTACAGCGCGTTGAAAATATTCTACACCCTACGAAATAAAGGGCAGGATCAGCAACAATCGTTGAAGTGTTACCAATTGTCGGTAGGGATACTTCCACTTGCACTTTTTGTTTTGGTGTACTTATCCGTTTAAACCGCTCGTGTATACGATTCACGTCGCGCGGCAGCACTACCCACAGCAATCGCTGCAATGGCCTCTACAATTTCGCACTCAACACTTAGCCGGCTCATCAAGATGCTGACCACTTTCTATAGTTGTTTTCCTTATTCTCGAACCGTTGGTTATTCAGTAAAAGCAATTGACAGCCATATTGCTTCGGGAAAGGCACAATAGAAATCTTGCGTTGAGCGTCTGGCGGCCGTCTGGGATGCACGAGCGGCACCAACGTAAAGCTGGCTAAAAGCTACCACCCACCTGAGTAGGGTGTACAGGTGATAGAAGATGAATGCGGGCAAAGTGAAGATGAAAGGCGTCTCCGATCTCCTTTAGCTCGGCGTTGTGTTGTGAATCGGAAGCAGTGCAGTGAGCTCTGCCAGCTTCGCACGTGACGACTTAATCTTTTGTTGAGCTTACAACCCACATGCTTACCAGGTGTGTAACATTGTGTTCTCGTACGCCGACACTTGACTTCTAAGCAATTTTTTGGCGGCAGCTGAGTTCATTCATGACTCGGGCTGGCCACTTATCAGATGATTGAGTCTATATTCGAAAAGACCGACTAGATTCGCTTATGGTACCACTTCACAGCTCCACTCAAGATGTTTTGACTTTGATTTGAATATTTGTACAATGGACAATAAAAAATGGTGTGATAAGGATTGCAACTGGCTCGACTAAATATTTTGGACAACATATCAAATAGCAATAGTCATATATTTCAAGGTAGAAGCTAATCAATTCACTTTGGGTGTTAATGTCTTTCACTAGCTTTTATTTCAATTGCGAATTAGTCGCTCATTGCCAACTACGCATCAATGCGCCGTCTCATATATGATTGTCTTGTCTTGCAAGAAAAATAAGTTAAATATGCATGGCGGAAAATGAATTATTCATTGCCAAGTACCGATGACCCGAAAGGAGTCTGAGGAGAATATGGAAGCACACAACACATATTTTCCCGTATCAATCAACCCAATTTCTTTGCCTTCATCCACCTCCGCGATTCACTATTTCTGTTCTTTACTTGATGTTACACAAGAAGCAAATATCTTAGTAGGTTCCTACACGCCAGACAACCAGTTCCGCTCTTACATATTACTCAGAATAGTTTGCTGGTAGTGTTATGAATGTTACACAATTTTACAGTGCTATACTGGTAGATAGATTATACACAATTTTGCTCGTACCTTAATTCCATAGTCATAAATTTCTTATACGGAAGTGCCTTCCTTATATAGTTCTGAATATATTCCCTGAAAGGTTACGGATATCAGACCCCATTTTATTCCTTTTCCACCATGGAATCCTTCGAGCACAGTTCTCCGATACCCGAATAACTCGTGAATTTTGCATAAGGTACTCTTCACAATTTTAAAAATTACATGAAATACATACTTCTTTCTCTCTTGTCTTGGAATGAAATTAATGCAATACAAAATGCATTGCATTTATAAACGGAATGGGAATGAGGCCGTTTGTCGATACCTTCAGGCGCAGGCATAGTCACATTCGAATAACACAGTATTTGCACTCTGCGAGCCGACGAGTCTTCATGTAAATGTGCCCTTTTACCTTACAGCTCTAAATGAGTTTTCACATTTGCCCGTCAGCGAGACATTGTATATTTTACCCCTTTGAAATTTTAATGCAAGCCGATCGTTGATTCGCGACATTCCTAAGAAATGCACGTTGCCGTCATCATGATAAACCAAATCAAATAAATCATCCACTATTTACCTTTCTCAAGTTGGTTGTAAGAGACGTATGCACGCTTTCGGTAAACCTCCATAGATAAAGTCAGTGCAGAATAGACGGATTATTCACGAGTCTTGAGTTAAAGCGTTATCTATTGCACTTTACAATGTGCCAATATCAAACAAATCATTAAAATAAACTATGTACTTCTAATCATTTGCTATATTCTGGTACACGGTCCCACAATCCAATATTCAGCCTGTTGCTGCCGTATATTGTTGATGGGCGCTAACTTCTCACATGCAGACTAACATCACTTCCCGCTTTAAACACGAGTATCTGTCGAGATATGTACTCACATACATTGCGTTCTAGGTAGCACGATGCGTATACGGTTATGTATCACTCACTGGAGCCATGTAGCATGAGTCGCGGATGAACAGCCCGGGAGCCATCGACTTCAAACCTACACCGGCGCTAACGTGTTTCGGTTAAGTTTACGCCTGATTGTGGCCACCAAACTTTATTTTCATTCCCTCTCTGCGGTCATTAGGTAATTTTTGGTTTTTCGAATTTCATCACCGGATTGTGCCGTGACATTCCATGCAATTCAAACAAAAGAGGGTAATCTGGCTAAAAAGTGCAGTTGCAATTCAGCCAAAAATTGAAAATAACACCGGCTTGTTGCGCCTCAGCCACGAATCCATCATATGATGATGGCTATCAATGTCAACTGAAATGTTCTGCATACTACGGGACCCCGCGATAAGCACATTACCTTTTATTTTCGTAAATCGAAAAATTAAAACATATTCACCCAACAAATCAAAGCATATTGGGTTGGTAAGAAGGGCACGTAGTGAAATAATGTCAAAATATGTGAACGCGCATCATTTGAATTTTGCTAATTAAGTGCTGATGGTTTTTCTAATACTAGATGTCGGCACGTTTTTAATCTTAACAGTGGCCTTTGTCTGTAACTAGTTGCCCAAAAAATCCATGATACTTTCTCATCGTTCTCACACTAGGTTTACAGGACACGAAGCATTCGCGAATATCACAAACGTAACATATTGGCGAAAAATACAGATTTCTCTTACGTGTGCCACTTATGTTGACTATTATTCAATTTAATAATTTTTAATTTAAAATTATATTAACTTAGACAAATCATTGTACAGATTATTCTTCCTATTCATACTCTAATCTCGAAAATTTCTATGCGGTATTTAATAGGCATATAGAATTGGATACGCCATATGGACGCAGTCTGCGGAATTCACAAAATACGATGCTTGCCTTTTGATATTTCACGTGCAAACATATTTCACATTCTTCGTTTATTCATTAAAGAAATATATTGTACATTATTGTAAATATTGGAAACAATATCAACGTGAAATATCAATTGAACTTTTCGTCGATGAATTTTTGCTAAAGAATATGCAGGTATATTGTTTGTCGTAGATAAAGTGTAGAAATATCCGAGTCAAGCAGTGAAAAGAATGAAACTGATCAAATTCGAGGATAGGATTGACATGCTTGTGAAAGGACAAACCTAGCAATTGAGGCATTACCAGAATCGGCAGGGGAATCTGTGCGAAAATTGCGGACATGTAACGTATTTATAGTCAACGTATCCAAAGAAAATATATATTTAATTTTTTGTTTGTAGAGTTAGGTATTTTCAAATAGACGTCCCTCAAATTTACCTAAGATGACAATCGATGTTCATCATTGATTGACATCGTTGCCTACTTAAGCTAATTAAACCAATTGTTGTTGTACTCTGGAAATACAGATAACTAGGAAGTTGATACCCGACCGACTCCCACCACCACTGAAGCTAAACAGTTCAAATAATATGAATCGTCTCACTTGACAAAAGAACACTTCCTATCTAGCCTATCAGCTCGTAACATCAAATATAGTAATTAACTATTGTAACTTTCCCCTACATATACAAACACCAGTTTTTAGTCTTCTTTTACAGCTTTATTCACTAAACAAACAACAGCTATTAATTTTATGTCGGAAATTTATTGTCAATTAAGAAATTAAATGCATGCCAGTATAATATGTGATACAATAAAATATTTATTTATTTAAGTTTTCACATTGTATTGGCAACGAACGATACAATGTTTGTAATCTACAAAAGCGTTGCGAAATAGATTTGTTGCGGGAAATATTTTTAATGTCGATGTATTTTAAACAGAACTTTGATATTTTCAATTTGATGAATTACTTTGTAAGCTGGAAGTATGGAGAATGTTCGCTGACAGACTAAAAATGATTATTTTAGATACCATGTAAGATTTCTCTACTTGGCTGGAATGATCTGCGATGGTTAGGTAGCATTCGCGGTTGATTAAATGCGCCACGAATGATCATATTCCATTCGTTGACCAAGTGCAAATAATCATTTAACTTATACATCAAAATCAAAGGCAAAATGTGCTTTATTATGGTACAAAGGAAACATACGGTGCAAATAATAGAAAGCAAAGACAAAAACACCTATTCAATAAACTTAATGGCACAGGAGGTACATTTGAATTAAAATGTATAATCTTAAAAAAGCGCATCAAAAAGGTTTATCTTTTGTAAATTTTCAAGTTCTATATTATTTTAAAATAATCGGAATGATGGGGAAAAACCAACAAATGCTATTAAAATTTAATATACTCAACAACGACACAAAGGGAACTTTTGACTTACAACTAATTGTTTGAAGTTAAATCTAATAAAACTATTTTGGCAATAAAAAACAATGACCTATTTTATTACAGAGCACAAAAACGCAGCAACAAGCAGTTTCTTTAAATAAAGCTGTCCCGCTGAATACTGCAAAATTTAATATAACCATTCAGCGGCCAACACTTAGAACGCTGCGTTACGGATCGGTCAGTTTCAACACTATTAGTGGTTCCATTCCCATTCAAATCTCGCACTCAAATTCAAGCGATATTCTATCTTCTTTTCCGCTTCACCTCAGGTATTCTGTAAAGATCAGTACACACTGGCAAACATCTCCTTGGCATCTCTCCTTTTCCTACTTTCATCATTATTCGGAGTCGTCGTATTTACATTCATACTGATTTATCTAGAATGTTTGTCTCACTGCACGTAATGTTATTGATATATGTTGTTCACTTTTGGGCACCTGGGTCTTCAGGACTACTACCCGTCAGTTGGTCCACTGACTTCACTGCTGCAGTGTGATCGGATTTCGAACACTCCAATAATTTCGAACATGCTTAAAGTTGATACATAGAATATATATAGAATGTTTGTAGTCCGTAATTCGCCGATCATATTGTTGCCGCGAAAGAAACACGAAAGCTATTCATTGTTTTTAACCCCTTTTTGGTTGGTGGTTCATTTCTTTCGAAATTATTTCGATACCAACTTTGGCGAAATTTCATCGCTAGTGAGCTCCCCACAATTGAAAAGCATTGAGCAAATATTACCCTCATCAAATGGTGGACTATCATACCTATAGTTGGGCCGGTAAGGCTCTCCCGTCTTGCTACGCCCCACTCTAGTAGGTCTAGCCGCATGTTCACTACTTGCGGACCACCCCTAAAGTCGGGCAGAACATTTTCAACATTTAACTGCTGCAGCCGACTAAACTAGGCCCGTAGTGGGGAAGGGCCAGCAACTAGAGTAGAGTCAGGTCCCTACCACGTAGCAGTAAAAAGGTTAAATATCCTTTCGAACATTGGTCAATGCGTCGAATTCAGAAAAACGTCGCCCATCTGACGCTTGATTTTAATTAATAACACGTCACGATCACCGAAGTCATAATGCAGTACTTTCTGTTTCAGATGAGGGTTTCAAAAATGAGCTTCTACTCTTGTGGCCGCCATGTACATGCCCAGGTATGAGTTTTTTCAAAACAGACTACGAATTCGTCGTGGCTGTCTCTTATCCCCAGTTTCGGGGATAAGTTGGGCATAAAGACTTTATGTCGGGCATAAAGATCATAGAATATCGTTGTTATGTAGTCTATTCAATTTGAATATTTCCAGCAAGGAATCGAGCTCCGTCTTGAATTTGAAAATATGTTTCGCAGTTGTAAACGCTGACGTAACAGATGTTTTTTCTACTTTGAAACGGTATTCTAACAAGCGACAACACAAACATCTCAAATTTTTTACGTCATTTTTTTAACACTCGAAACGAAACGATAGGGAAACGAAAGGGGCACTTCTGCTCACTTTCGAATATCCCAGTGCCCCAATCCATCAACGCCATGCATTGAAAGGTGAATATAGTAGAACGATATAAGCCGTTTGTCTGTGAAGAAATTTGAGGTGACTCAGACGTCGACCACGTGACTTGAGAGAAATCAATACTTTTCTAACCAAACGATTCTTTTTTTAATAATTGAAATTGACAAAACGAATCAAAACACGTCTGAACTCTAAGAATGTAAAATATATAACTTATAAATTATCTACCTAAATTACTTAAAATAACTATCTAGTGAAATAACGACGTTGATATACATACGATTGTTATCAGCAAAGAACTCTTTAGCAAGTGTTTGTGAATGATAGAAAATCCTTACATCATTCAGGAAATAAATATTGATAACAATTATCAGTTCAATGTACCAATATAACTTCTTAATAATGAACTCTTGCTGAATCTAGCTACGCTGTGGTTACGCTGTAAGTAAGTACCCTGTAACAAACACGGATTAGTACTCTCTTGAAATTTGTACCCATGCAAAGTGACTAACATTTTTAAATACATCGACGTGTTTCTCCTCGAAGTATAATTAAATACTTATTTATTCTAATTACCACGCTCCCTGTCAATTATCGGTTCCCTAACACATTTAAAAGAAATGTATTTTTCCAATCCCTTTTCAGATTTCCTTTTTTGAAGTTTCCCGCACATTTCGTTGTATTGAACAGAAAGGACATATTGACCAACTCAATATCGTAAACTTATCCGATTTTAGCCTAACATTTTGGCAAAATGGTTACAAGAAATATGGTTTCGTAATATTAAACATGCGAAGTCTTGTATTAAGAAGGTTTGCACTAAAAACTTTCTACTCACTTTCAAGGTCCGAATTACGAATTCAACAACTTAAGTTGTTAAGTTGCGACCGTTTCGATCGCGCTCTTTTCGATCGTACCCTTTTTTGATCGCGCCCTTTTTGCTTTTGTTTATGACTTCAGTCTAGTCAAATTCCGTGCCTCGTGTCTTTTGGATTGTCAGAATGTTAAAAACGTGCTTTCGAAACAACATCATTATTATGCCGCATCAAAAAATATCTTCGAAAAAGGTATCATCTAACAAACGAATTGAGTTCAAATCAATACTCTCATCATCGCAACCCGTGAACCTTCAGACGTCATCTGGTTCGTCTCATCTAAACCAGCTATCGATCCACCACCGATCATCTTTGTATAAAAATCGAAAAGAATCGGAAAATTTCGAGTTCGTGCCTGCAGTGCTCTTGTCACAAGCGATTTAATTGCAATCCTTCCATTTCTGCTCGTCTAAATCTCCCAACACCATCCAATCTTTCCTTGTGCTGCATCGAGTCGCCGCCCCATGTTGAGCGGTAAGTCGGTTCATTTAACTCGTCAGTGAAAGCACGAACCCCGTTGATCTGTTAGGCAAGTTCGCGCTTTCATAAGTAATTGCGGTTATTATTTACTACTTTAATGTGTACAGAATCCTTGCCCTGTCGTTACCTGAAAAATTTAATTTAAAAAGAAGCCTCTTGTCAATATCTACTTTGAAAATTGCTGGACATCATTTTTCCAATTTCAAGTGTGTTATTTCAAATACTTGCCAATTTGCGAATATTGCTAGTATGGACTTTTAAGGATTTTAGGATTTTTGTTCAACCATCGTTCTTATGTATTGTTAATCTATGTTCCACTTGAGGCCTTTTCAGGCTATTCAGCCCTTGTTTCTGGTTGTTTTGATCGAAGTGAGTCCGAGTTTTTTTGACGTTTGCTCGGCATTCTTGCGCGGAACGCTGATTATGTCTTCTACATTTCATAATAAATTAATAGAAAAAGCGTCCGGCTTTTGCTGGCGTAATGGACGTTATCAATACCATGCAGTAATTTATAAAATCAATCACTTTCAAATGTCAATCTACATGCAGTGTCAGTTATTAACGCAATTAATCTGTTTATTACATATCAGCCGTTCGTCCCTATAGTACAATATAATATACAGAGATGATGCAGACAGATAGATCGTAACGAGGACGCCACCCTACCTTACCCGTCTGTCGCGGTCGCTTCCATTATTACCAAGGGGTAGTAAAATTTTGTTGGGTAGCTATTACAGTCGAGGTACTTTCCTCCCGTATCCGTCTCATAAATTTGCCAGGGCGAACTCGTGCAAAATAACAGCAGCATTTTCAGCAGAGAGTATCGAAATGAAAATTGGAGCTATTTTCCGAATGATGAGTTAATTTCTTGAAAAAATGCAAAACTGCATTTCATTTTCGATTTTTCCACCTGTTCCGTATTTTTCCACAGTACTGCGACCATCCGCCATTTCGACCAACCGGTTGCATTGGCCGATTATCGAACATTAAATTGAGCATTTTTCGCGTCACCACTAAATTGAATAGGCAACTCGGTAGCCAGGTAGTCTGGATAGTCGATTGAGTGCGGTAATGTCAATTGTGTGGTTGGAAATGGTAAATAAATTTAAGAGGAAATGGATTTGTTGATATAAAACCAATTTCGCGGTGTAATGCAATAACAACTTGCTCATATAAAAAGCATTTGGTTACTCAGGCGATTATTTAATTTTTGGCGGAAAGCACGTACCAAGCCTGAGTGTATCTTGACGTGTTCAATTCATTTTAGGCATTAGTAAGGATGCCAACTGATTTTTGAGGACAAGTTGCTAATACAAGTTGGATTCTCAATGGCAGTCCGTATGCTGAATACATTCAGATTAAACCAAGGTTCCCCATGTTTTTGAAAATACTCACTAAATACCTGCAGATGATAACAACCGTCTTAGATACGAGTAATGTGAATACGAAGTGAGTGGGCGTGTCACAGATGATGGTGAGTTAACAATCAGCTAAGAAAGTGCTGTGTATCTCGTTGTTAAAGGTTTAATGACGCGTTGGTGCCAATCATTCTTTGTGGACTGTAAAATAGTAAATATGAAGGATATTTATTATAAAGGTGGGTTATACTTTCCATATCTAAGCCATGTTTGTCACAGCTTATTACCAGCGGAAACGTCTAAGGACATTTCAGTATTTATTAATTTACATATTTTATTAGAAGACAACACCAGCCGTGATCGCACCAAATCAAGATGCAGCGCAGCCACTTAACCCCTGTTATTTTTCGTTTGGTTTACGAAATGTTTCACTTCCATGTATCATAGGTTTGTATATGATCCGAGTGTACTACTTTTTTTTTAATAAGAAGGATGAGGCACTGAAGCAATTGCAAGGGCCGTGTTGCGAGTTAAGGTGTATTGCACATCAATTCGTTGACGTAGTGAAAGCTACAAATGGAGCCGGTAATGATGTGCGATGCCTACGTACTTTATAAGGTGGATGCACCAACTCATACACCACCATGAAACGAAAGAAAGCTTGCGCTCAAGAAGAATGTGCATTTATAAGAGGAATGTAGTGGAAATCTAAGTCTCTTTGATGTTTATATTTAACAAGACTGATGAATATGAATTCCTTCTAACAAACACTCCGTCTATTTCACTGTGTGCAGTCGCCATTTCTGACAATCGTGCTGCCGTTGTACCTAGAAAATGATCTCTTTGAAGATTTTTAGAATAGTTCAGACAGCAAGCATATGCACAAGCTATCTACTTTGTCAATTCCATCCCGAACGCCGTGGATGCTTTCGAACCTCGCCTCCTGTCTTCTGACTTTACCAACGGGTTTATGCATGTATGTATGAATGTCTCGACGCCGAGCATCAGTTATTTGCATTTAAGAATGCAAAGCCTAAAATAATTTTTCTTTTAGCAGAGCAAGGAGCTCTGCCTTGGGTGATTATCGTCGTTTTTATGTTGATAGCGATGAAGAATGGGGAGAATTGTTTTTAATCTACCGGTGAGCGTGGTGTTGAGAAACTTTGCGTATAGTCTGATTTCAGCGTTTGTGTAAGAAGCTACTAACTAATGAAGAAGCTGTCCTGTATTTGCAACTATGAGCATGCAAGAAAGGCAGTATTATAAATCGCGTTAGCATCGGCACCGTGTCTAGAGGAGCTGTTCTATCTGCTTCGATTTGCCTGTCATTACAGCTGACATGCTCCTCAATTTACATGCACGGTACCGCTACAGAGAGAACTTTCCGGACACATCTCGCTCAACATGACCGTCGGTATTTTTGGTCCGCATTTTATCTCACCCTTATGTTTCACCCACTCCCCACACTTTGAGACGGAAATCAAAATGAAAACTCAAAGCTAAATTTTTAATACATCCTCTGTGTATTAAATATGAGATATGTTTTCACTCGCTTTCTGAAAAGTAAACTAACGACACTTGCATTCATGTGAATTCATATCATCACTTCTTGTTTCCGAATGGCAAAGCTTAAAGTGTAGCATATGAGCCGGCGGGAGTAGATAGAAAGGTAGGTCGGTATGTAGGAGGCATGAACGTTTTTCCTTTTCCTCCCGTTTCACTCGCGACACAAATTATTAATAGAAGACGATGGTACTCAGCAGAAATGATCCTTTGAGCCGACAGTAATAAACATTTCGAATGCATTTTATGAATTCATAGATAATGGGGAATTTCATTTGCATACATATAAAATGAAAAGTGTGCAAGAGAGGTTTCTACTGCGCAGCCAAGGCTTAGATCTTAAAAGTGTTGAAAAGAATTTCAAATTAACTTTGCTTTTGTTAAAGAAAACAACTTACCCACCGAAATTTGTCCGCGTCAAATGAAAAATTTGAAAAAAATGTTAACAATTTCAGTTCTTTTATATTCATCTCTTGCATTGAATTTTCCGAAGAATACCAAATTGTATACCAAATTCCGCTCACCACTGGTGATCACCGTGACTTTAAAATATATTATGTTAGCTATATATAAATTCAGTAATTTTTATATTAGAACTAATAATTAACAACTAACTAACAATTAACAATAACAATGAAAAAATAAAATAAAAACATTGAAATCGTAAATTTTCGAGGCGAGTAAGATGCAGCAATTTAATATATTTTTTTTTTTAAATAAATTCCCGGCCTTATCCTTGATAAGCAACTTCGAATCTAAGAAAATAAATTGAAGTATCCCCGACTCCGACTAAATTTTTTAAAACAGAGTGAACATGGAGCAATTCAATTATCAGCTGATATCGAGTCTACATGAAGCTAATGAAATAAATATGCTAAGGTAAATAAATACGTAATCAATGGTCTCACTATACTTAAGATGGAACTTAAACAGCCAATATACGTGTTTACACGTATTTATATGTGTTTGGTATTGTTTGTCTACATCATTGAGTAAACTGAATAACTCCTCGATAAATGTCATAAATTTTCCAATAACAGAATTAAAAGTGTGGTCTTTACAAATTGTGCTTTAGCAAATGGAATTTTATTTGCATGTCCATTAAAAGTCAAATGTGGCCTAACATGAACTCTAGATTGCATGAAAAATAAAAATGATTGCATGTAAAAATGTAAAATATTCACTTCATATTTGCATTTCATGAATGAAAAACTTGCCATTTTGGAGATTGCATGTTTTCATTACTATCCCTATTATCTTATACCTCTTATGGTAGTACCTATGCAGCTTGATGATTTTCAAATTGTTTCCAAATGGCATAACATTACAACCAGAGCTAAGCACTAACACTAACAACTCATTACCAATAAATCAAAAAGCGGTCACACTCTCGGGCTGCATCTGCCTGAACAAGATCGGTCTAGTAATAGTAGATTTATGGATATAGTGTGTTTTTACTCAAATGTTGCGAGAGTGTTATTCTTGTTAAACGAAACAATGAAAATGGAAAAAGTACGTATATAATTTGCCAATATATGTCAATAAAATTCTACATTATATAAAAATAAAGTTCTACTGCAATCTGCAATATAAACATCTGAAATCATCCTGAAAGAAATCTCTTGGTCTGACACTTACATTGACCACTTCCTTTTGCGTGGTATTGCTTAAACCACGAAACTCAATTTCCAATAATTTTTACTTATCCAAGGATTACAAAATTCAAGATCGTGACAACATCAAACTTGGTGCTTTAACGATATGTCGTCGTTCAATTCATTTCCAAAAAGTACAAAAGATGCTATATCGTTGCGCATGGGTATTGTTTGCAATGCAGGAAAACTACCTCAAAATAAATTCATAAAACGTTATCATTTCTAGTTTCTTGCAAAAAAATTTAATAACTTGTAATGCTTAACGTTTTCTTACATTCGATGGTGCTGTCTGTTCCCGGGTGGAGTACTTTCGATCCCAGACAGTTTCTTACAACCATGATCACAATATTCATGTTACCTGCAATCTTCTGAGCCCAGCGGTGCGTTCAGAATAAAATCTATTTTCCGTTTTATATTGGCATTCCTGAAGATTACGAACTTTCCAGAGAAACACGTGATCCGGTGCAAGGATAACGCAAAGTTTGAATGATGACAATAAAGGCCCGGAAGGGAATGTATCAGTAGTTTAAATGCGAAATCAATTTCTTGGTGATATGTTATGAAGGATATATTTTACATTTATATAATATTTATAACTAAATTTAATATTTTACAACAATAAATTATTTGCAACATGAAAAATCATTTGCTTTCACCAAGATTATAAAATCCACGGCAAGATTATAAAATTCACGGAAATTAATTGTTTTGGTCAGAAAATCGATTTCGCAATCGCAAAATACTGGGTGCATGCAAAAATTTTATTTAATTTATTCTAATCACCAATTTATTCAAATTTAATCTAATTGATCATCATCATTATTATCTATGAATTATCTTCAATGGTCTGGAAATTGCTATATCCCTATTCTGTAGAAGTCTTCCCCTTATCCTCGAAAAACTTTGCTAATCCTATACGAAGATCTTTTCAGTGTTACAACACATTCCCCGCGAAAGTTTCCCTGGGACCGAAACAACTCATAATCCGATGGAGCAAGATCAGAAGAATATTGTAGGTACGGTAGAAGCTCCCAGCCAATCTTCGTTAATTGCGTCGCGAAACTACGCTGTGTGCGGTGTCGAATTGTGGAGGTGAAAAGTGACTCCGCGACGATTGACTAATGCAGGACACTTATGACGAATTGCTTGCTTAACCATTTCAGTGCTAAGGATTTCAAGCGTCAAGCGCGCTCGTCGCTATGTCGACGAATTGCACCGAAACGGTTAAATAACTGCCAGTTCTAATACGCAATTAACATTTGATTTCGTTCCAAATTATCTCAATTATTGAATTTTCATCCCCAGTAACCATCCAATGGAGAAATTCTTCATTAGTTTGAAGAGCAAATTGATGAACACAGCAGGCCGTTCTATCTTCCTTGTTTCATTACGAGGGTTCATGGGATACCCAAGCGTCTGACTTTACCTTGTGCACGCATTCTCCTCGCCATAGTGATTCTGTGGACCTAGAGCGTCTCCGACAATTCTGCGAATACCATTTTATCACATTCTTGTATGACTTCCTATAGATCACCTGCTACCTCCTTGGGCCATCTTGATCATAGCTCACCTACGAAGTCTCGTTCTCCATTGCGAAAGCACTGAAACCACTCCTGGCATGCTCATTCTATTAGCACGTTTTCTCCACAAATTCTGCTTATATTTCGATAAACCTCCACTGTGCGGTGACCAATATCAAACTCGTATACGTATAGTAAACAATGCCTAATGTGCACTTTGTCAGCCTTCATGTTTATCTTAGCACTGATGCTTGAAAACTAAAGGGCAATTGCAGCGGCGGTTTCTTTAATAAGGCGCGATACTAAGATTTCCATAATGCTGTTTGATACCTAAATGAGATCAAGGGTTTTTGATTCACAGTTCAAAGAAAATCCATGTGGAAAAACCGAAAAAACTTTTGCATACACCCAAAATATACTGCGCAATAAGTTATATACAAAAAATACCGATGAAGGCACGACTATTGTAAATGCAAATGAGTTTTGTAAGAGAGAACACAACGATCTTCTTTACGATGATTTATACTTATGTTCTTCACATAACTTTTCTACTTTTTCCTTAATACTTTGCTTTTTTAGTTATAGGAAGATCATTTCATTTTTAGCTTTTCAGCCTTTTACGTTCGAATCTACGCAGCGGCACCTCTTTATTCAGTCATTTGTCCAATTTATATACATTTTTGAATGTGCATCGATATTTATACATATTCTTCGCCAAAGAACAGAACAATACACTAGGCACAGGAATTCCAGAATTTTCGAGATCTCCACATGTCGTTGTCGCTTATATGTAAGTGGTAAAGAAGAATGTAAATAGCACAAATAGATAGCAAATATAATGCACAAACGGATAGAAAATTGCTACTTGCGTTTGTTTGAAACATTTAGCCGCAATCTTTCAGTGAAAGTTTTTAGTACATTAAATTTTTTGAATTTCTCACTCCTGAACGTTCGCACTACTACCTTTTCTAACCTTTAGTCAAGCTCTATTCACCCACAGCACACAAGATGTCCGCGCAGCACGCATGAAAGCATTTAAGAGTCAACGAGGACAGACTGTGCGAGATAAGCAGCGACAAATGTGTTGACGATGCCGTTGAATAAATTCATTCAATACCTAAAAGTTACATTGGCTTGCTTATGTAGTAATAATCAAATTCAATCCATCAATTGCAATTTACAAACTGACAACGTCGAACTGATCATTTTGCATAATCCAAATAATGCTGCTAAACTGAAAACGGATGTTTAGCTGATATATAGTTGACTTCATCTCGTTGACGATGATGCTTTTGCTTCCCCCGCTATCAGAACACATCCCCATCGATTTTCCAGCGCTTCTTCCTAAGCAGTGCATCGTGCAATTGCCATATGCTTCCTCCGCTATCGTCCTCCCAGCTATTCTACCATAATACGACGACGACATATTGTAATTTTACAACTTTCCCCTATTTAAGCCGACAACATGAGCTACATCGAACTCTTGTGGTGGAATCTCGATTGATGAAACTTGAACATTCTCTAGAGTGCATTTGGGGTTTTTATTATACTTCAAGTCGACAATTATGCACACTCGCACCTTCATTGAGAATACTTTTGTGTGCAGTCATCTGTCTGGATAAGGTATACATACGTTAATAAGTAGCAAACTAACTTACTCCTTTCCAGGCGTATGTGATCTAGAATTCTTTAGACATCATCCCTAGCAACTGAGATTTGAATTAAATTGGTGAACGACTCAAAGTCAAGACATATTTTGAATAATTACCAAGCCACTGCTTTTGCCAGGAATATTATTCTCTATTCAGACTACCATCCCCTAAATCCTAAATCAGTAGAAAAGCGTGTGATAAAAGTTTGGCATAACATTTTTCTCGCTGCACAAGTGTTTCAAATTTCAATTTCATTTCATTGTGAGTTTCCTGTTCTTAAGCAGAGAATGGTACTTAATAGCTAGCAAAATTGGGCACCATTTTTAATGATATCCACCATCAAGATCACAGCGAGTGCCACAAAAGTTCAAATTATGTACCCAAAAAGGTATATAAAATTAAAACATCACTTTGTACCTTAAATTCCCATTTTAATTTGTTATAACTTATTTTTACTGGCTTTTATTCCAGCCTTCCCAACAGCTTTGCGACACAGATCAATCGCGTATGACCAGTTTGTTGTTTGTTCTGAGTTAATCATATAACAGTTTGAAAAACTGAAACCATAATTTAAAGAATTGATTATAGATCAATTGGATAAACAATGGAGAATTAAACGCGGAAAATAGTCAAAAATACAATGTCCATACACTGAATTTTTTGTTTAGGAATTAGTGTAAATCATTCAGTGACCTCATCGTTTTGATTTTAATTAGCGATAATGAACCATAGGAAAAGGCTCATGCTTATAAACTCTTCGGATCAATTCTTGAGTTTTGATTCGTTTCTAAAAATTCAGATTCGATAAAGGAAAGAAAAGTGTCGCCAACCAAGAAGTGACAAGAAATAGCCTTGTTTTTCAAAATTACAGGGCGGTATCACCGTACACACGCCATTTCACATGTTTTCATCATTCAATTCATAAGGTAGTAGCAACTGCTGCAAGACTAGAAAAATCTGAGGACCACCGACTCAGCCTAGAATGATGTAATGTAGACATTACCTAACGATTAATTATCAGGTCACGAATCGTAGTAATAGTAGTAACATTCATTTAAAGGAAAGTTGTATGAAACCGCGAACAAGTTTAATCATTGCAGTAGAGAGTCCTGTCTCTCCAGAACCATACTCACGACAAGAGGTACGGCCACGTTATGTTGTTACAGAAGAAACAATTTAGCTCAAGATACCTTTTTGACAGAATGTAAGAATTAGAGCAAAAAATACAATCACATTTGCCAGAAGTGTCACAAAATTCAAATTCCGCTACTTCTTAGTTAGAATGTTGTAACTTGTTTTTCAGTAATATTTTACAACAAATTTTGACGTGACGAAAAATGGCTTGGTGCCTACATTCGTCGAAGCACAATTATATGAAGGTATTTAGCATGGTAGAACCCAAAGCTGTTATGGGCCTATTATTATCTTATATGTTGCCGGCTTAATTCGTTCAGGAAGCGAACCTGAGTGACTTCGGGACGTCTGATGACACAGGAGTGGAAATATCTAGGCTTGTGATATCTCAACAACGTTTGCAGGTTATACAAAGCTGTCTGTGCTTTGATGAGGAGACTTCTCGCCAAGCAAGGCAGAAAACTGACAACTTTGCACTGAATAGAGAACTATTCGAAAAAATTGTTGGAATTGCAAAACAATTCGCTTATCGATTTATATTACTGCGTATGAAACTAGATGCTATTGTAAGTCGCATTTTGCTACCCATTTCAAAATCAGACCGTAATCTAACATTTGATAACTGGTTCATCAGTTACGAACTAGTCCAGCATCTACTCAAAGAACACAAGGTAATGTCAGTTTGAACCTGCCCTAAAAACAAAAGTCAAATCCCGCTTAAATTCACCGAAACCGGTAACGCCCAATTGTTTTCATCCCGATTCGGCTCTAAAGAAGACAGTACTCTTGTTGCTCATACCACCAAGAAAAATAAGGTGGTTTTCCTGATTTTTTTCCGAGTTTTCCGAGTTTGCTCCTTGCTTATCATATTGACGTTTCAACTGGAGAAACACGAAAACTTGTGTTTAAAAACGCTAATGAACATATCGCTACAAATGAAGTGAACCGTAATTTAAATTAATAAAGAGACGGCCTCTTACCATTTTCCCACAATGAAAAAAGAACGCCATTATTTTGAATAGCTTAGGGCTGCCGCTCGTCAGTGACCATTTGAAAACCCCCTCGAATTTGAATCGCTTGCCAAACTGTTTCAGAGTCTCCTGCTCAGACACTTGATGCCCGTAAAAGATGCCAAGTATGTCCTGCATACTTGGCAAAGTGATCAGAAAACGAATCACACATTCGAGATTGCGACAAACATATTTTCCCTTAGCATACACGTTTTTGTGATGATTGTGTAATGAATGAGGATTCGAATATGTTTCGTAAAATTTTTTTGCAAAGATATTTTATTTATGTATAATAAAAGTGTCATATGTGATAAAATACGTGAAATAAGAAATATATAAATATGTGAAATACGATATTTTAGTGTAGTAAAGTGATGAAACTCTAAGGGATCTACGTTTTGTTAATTTTGTGGGAATTAAAGTCAAAGTTTAAATACTTTATAATAGTATGTAATTGATATTTTTCTTTTATTCATTATACGATCAGAGTGTAGCTATGCATCATAATGGCAAAGAATACGGAATATATTCAATCAAACACGAAAATGTCCTACATTACATAGACGGGTTATATTGAAATATTTCAACATCCGTCTCCAAATTCAGTAGAATCTTTCTAAACATTCAGATATTGAGATATATGTGTAGTCTGTTCATCACATGCACTCAAAGTTGAGAGACAGGTGTAGTATGCACAACTATTAAATCTATAAAAATTCAAATATATGAACAATTTCTCTATACTGGATAAACCATGAATCATTTAAAGTCGAATTATTTAAAGAAGCAGCCATTAGCTACAATCGATTTCAGGAATATTTTGTTTTTTCAAACATTCATTTACAATTTGTTAGTGGTTGTGATCTTCTGTAAGATAATAACAATTTTAACATGCTAGCTGGCTAACAGAAATGTAAAAGAAAAAAGTTTTCAGCACAAAGCCGAAGATGTAAAATATCAAAGGATAAGTACACTCACTTTATCCATTTGTCATGGCGATGCTTTGCACGCTCTTTACTATCCAAAGGATACTCTACTTTAAAAAGCCTAGGGTGGCAAGCAGTAGTCGATGAAGAAGCAAAAGCAGAAGTACAAGCTGTTCAGCAACGACAGGCACACACAGACTCCACTAGTTCTTACTGTAGCCTGACACCTATGGGCCTGACTTATCTCGAAACTTTTAATTAGGGCAAGTGTCCTTGTCGCTTAACTTTACTCACTAAGCTTTTGTTCGGCAGTTCATACGTATTATTTCAGTCATTATCAATTCATCAACAATCATCATACATATGCATGAATATAAAGCGTACTTTGCCTTTGATGTCGGATTTTATAAAATATTATGTACGAAATTATACTTCGCGTCCTCATCAAGGTCTAAGTGGAAATCGGTTTGTGTATGTGTATTTTAATGTCACTATTTCAGGCGGGTTTCAATTTGATTGGATGTTGCGCGAAGGCATTGTCTTCTGCATGGCTATTTGGTCTCAAATTTAAATGACAGCAAATGATCAAAAACAAATAATAATTTCAGTATGTTTCAACTGCTTTGGAATTTTTCGAAATCGCTCAAATGCACACGTTTACGCTTGAGCACCCGCAAATCAGCCGCAAAAGTGCAAAACTCCCCGCTGGCAGATTTTTCATTCATGACCACTTGAAGAAACACAAATTATATAACTCTACATGCTGAACGACTATTCTCTATATGCTTTTGTGGTTTTCTAAGCGAATTGCTCCGGTTTCAGTAGCTGTCCACACGCAACAGCAATCTGAAACATTTTGCCGTTTTTAACCTTCTTAGTTCTTAAGAGCTCTTCACGTTATGTACAATATTTGAATAAAATAGATTTTGGCGTACACTCATTTTTCACAGCATGTTCAGCACCCCAAGGATAACTTTCCAGTCCTACCGACCCACAAATATACTTACCTCGCATGGTTCCGTTTGGCTTTTGAAGGCAATTTCATGGGGTTGTAGTAGAGTTGTAGTTGCCTGCGGTTGACGCTCTACTTCTTCTTATTCTGTTACTAAAGAAACGAATTCGTGAAAAGGATTTTAACCGGTGCCGGCGGGATGCTATTGTGGGGTTGAATGATGAAGCTATCATGGAGCAAAAGCGTTTACTTGCTGCCGTCTCGGACTCGGTCGCAATGCAATAGGAAAGACCGAGTCGTTTTAAGTGAAGGCGGTCGGAGTTTCCCATAGTACACCCCTTTCTTAGAGTTGGCTGCTGCTGTGCCGCCGTCGTAGCGCTACCCTATCGTGACGTCGTTGACACCGACAATGAAACCGTCAACACAGTCTTCCTACGTATTTAGTATGCTCCTGGCATGTTATCAATCCTTGCTGTCGACTACCAAAGGGAATTATGTTTTCCATGTAGAGTGACGAAGGTTTGATAATGACCTTGAATTTCTTAAATTGTTCGTGACTTGTTTTAGTTCCGAGCAGCAACAGGAGATTCTCTATGAGAAGGTGTGACCCCCGAATCATTGTATATAAATAAATGTACGTTTGCAGGCACAGGTTGTTGACTTGCGAGGTATTTAATATGAATATGCTGGCATAGAATATCGTGGCGATATAAGAAGAGGAAGGCCATCAATGCCATTTCTATGGTATTCTTGATTTCACGTATCTGAGTCGCAATGTCGAATTCAATTCAGCGCTCCATCTTAATCTATATCATGGTAGTAAGTTAATAAGCGACATCTGGCCATTTTTTTGTTTGTTTTACGACTCAAAATTCTTTGGGGCAACCCATTTATGGTGAACAGCAAACGCTTAAATGCTTTGCTAGTTAACTTTCTCGAACTAGATTACCTGTGTATAGAATTTTCACAAAATATATGCATAAATTCCTCAAGTTGACTCGCCAAATGCCTACGTCGCTCATATGATTTCCCGCGTTTGGACTTTTTATTTGGTTCAGATTATTAATTTTACAAAAAAAAATCTCCAATATTATTATAATATGATCAAATTACATAATAGAATAAATTAATAATAATATTAAGAACACTTGTTACTTCCATGAAAATTTAATAGATGTGTAAAAATTCATACAAGAATCATGTTGGTAAAGCTTAAATAAATAAATCATTAGAATACAATAGTATAGGTTTCCAAGACCAAATGGAATTAAAATTTCTCGGCGATTTGTGTTTACATAGAAAATCACAAAAAAATGTCAAATCGCAAGAAAATCTTTTCCGTGGTGGGCCCTCTTCAAAACGTCAAGAGACTTTCCTTGCAAATCAATTTTTGATTTGATGCTGCCGATTTGCGTTAAGTGATAACAAACCCTTTATTGATAGGGTTTCTGTAATCAATTGAAGTTGCTAAATCCTGCCGGTTATCTGAAGTCTAAATTCGTTGGATTGAAAGGATGTACCAATTTCGATATTTCTTAGGGCACATTGTATATAGAACCAAGTGCGAAACCGTTACAACCAGCAAACCAAATCCCCTAAAGTTTAAAACTGTTCGCAATCAGTTTTTCAATTCACCTTTAACTAAAGCGATTAAAATTTCGTGAACTCACTCCTCTACGTCAGTTTTCGAATTCGTCTTAAACGTAGAAGACAGGAAGAAGTCGCAAATGTGAATTTATCAAACGAAGATTATTCTTTCAAGTTCGCTCCTCCATACAAGCTCATTTCAATCAATAGAGTAAACAAACCGAAATACCCAGTGTCATTGCAAGACACCAGGCCCCTGCCTGCACACATGTCTGCACGTATATAAGAATGGTAGCAGGCACAGCACATGGCACGAAACATGACTACCAAGCCAATGTACTCGGAGCTGCTTTAGCTAGATATAAAAGTAAACAGAACAAAGGAAAAATTAAAATGAACCAAACCAAATGCAATTAAACAGAATAGGAATTCAAAGAACCCGAACTCGATTCCGGGCGGCAATCAAGTGCACGCCCGTCCGCGCGCTCCCGTCCATATCAGCGCGGTCTTCCTACAAGTAACTATTTCCTCATTTTCGTTATTAAAATATGCCTACAATGTTTGAACGAATAAAATGAATAAACGGCCCCAGACCAAAGACCTATGAGTAATGAACAGTCATCGCTATTGCCGGCAACAAAACAACTCCGTCGACAAAAACAGACCGCGGTTGCACAGCGCTAAGCCAGAACACTCGCAGCCACTAAGAAGCGCTAAGAAACTCGACCAAGATCCGAACTGCTGGAAATAAAACAAATGGGAAAAATATAAATATAAAATATTAACATGAGAAGAAAAGACGAACGCACACACAGACATTGGGTATTGAATCCACAGTAAGATAATGTATAAATTCCCTTCAGACGCCGCGTGTCGCCCGCGCGCCCTTGGCTCTTTCAGCTGCTTTGACTTGGTCTTTCTCATCCGTGAACCCCAGCCGCCACTCCGCGCGTCCCGGCCCTTAAGCTTCCGCGTCCCTTACACTCCTTCCGACAACACACTACACTCCCATTCCCATTCCAACTCTTCCAATCTAGAGCTGTTTTGGCACTCACCCCCCGCACCTAAATCCGCGTGCCCCTTCACGCTGCACCCTCTACAACACTAACTTCCATCCCGGGCTACATATAAATAAAAAAGTAATTTTCATGGCGGTGGGTTTTTTTATTACAGAACACATTCACCCGTCATAAAGCGTAATTACTTTAATGATTTTATGGCTCCGCATGTATAATGGTCGTCCAATGTTAGAATTATTTCTTTTCGCCTTCTTTTCCTCTGCGCGTTTCTTTGGCTCGTCTTGCCTACGACATTCGTTCTCTATTTTTTATTCCTGCACTCCGATTTCCTTTCATTTCATTACTTTTGTTTTTCTTATTTTCTTTTATATTATTCACTTTTCCACAAAAGTTTATTGTACCAAATAAATGAATTGTTGTTTTTCTCAGTTTCATATTTCTCTCCTTGGCGAGGAATGCTTTTGTTCAGGGTTGTGGTATTTGATAAGCACAGCGCGGACTGGTTAGGGGTTACGGATGCCTCCTTTTTGCGCTACATGGAGGTGGTACTGCAGAATCGTTTGCTCTCATTCGCCGGGTAATCAGGGAACGTTGGACTGTGCTCGTTGCGATTAGTTCCTTAGCGGAGGGCGACTGAAGAATTTCCCATTTTTCGAGATTGGGGAATGCGGCTAACTCCTAATTTTTCTAAAGTAAATTCAATTTCTTTCTATCCTGTACTATCAACCAATGAGCAGATCATTTAGATATAAATGAATATTTATTACGACTTCAAGTGTTCGATTTGAATGGTTTGCATTATCTTTTAATATTTGAGAAAAACAATTTTGGCGTTGGTCGTTAGACATTTTGAATCTTCTTTTCAAAAAAAAAATATCATTCCCAACGTATGTTTATTAAGGAAAATTGAATTTCAATTACTCTTGGTTCCTGTATGTTTCGCGCAACAAACATATTCACACATTGGACGGATTTCGGGAAAATAACACTTCTAACACAGGACTTGCAAAAGAAGCATAAATGAAATGGTTAAATAAAACATGGCTTTTATGTAAAAATTATATAACAAGTAAAAATCCTGTATATTTTTCTACAAACAGAGTCTACAAATTTTCTCCGCATATTATAATGTAGATAGCATCGAACCCTGTTAGAATCCAAACTGTAAAAGAAAGGGTAAAGAACGTGATTCCATTTAACTTCTCGTCAATCCAGGATATTTTTTTGGAGATGATATCATGTAATACATGACAGGCGAGCGAGATATTGCTGGCTCATATCTATACTTTTAATAAGTTTAACAGAGAAGTGCTGTTATGTATTTTCAAAAAAAATAATAATAAAATAACATTGGGGCAACCGATAGCTCGCACCTGCAGCGAAAGAAAAGAACAAGGTTATAGAGACAGGGTTATTTGAAAATGCAAAGGCCGCATAATGGCGGCCGAAAGAAGTTACTTTTAACCGACTAGCTCACCGCGCAGGCGTGGCGGTAGGACATTATTTAAGCCCTGATCCTTCCATGTCACATACACACACACATACAGAGATCCTTCATATTAGATTAATAAATGAATAAAAAAAGGATCAAATATCAAAGTATCGAACCACCTGTGAATTGTGCTGCGCTGACTTTGAACACATCTGCTTCCTCCAGCACGAATCAGCACCTCAGCTGGTTTCGAGACTTCACTTGTTCTGTTGCGCTACCTCGGATCATGCTTCCTCTAGCACGAATCTCCACCTCATCTAGTTTCGGGACTTCACTTGTTCTACTGTGCTACCTCGGATCGTGCTTCCTCTAGCACGAATCTGCACCTCAGCTGGTTTCGGGACTTCACTTGTTATGCTGCGCTACTTCGGGTCGTGCTTTCTATATTGATTGATTCTTCTATTGATCCTCGATTGATACTTGCTAGTCGTTTGATCCTCTATTGATGCTTCTATTGAAACTACGATTGATACTTCAATTGATTGATTCCTCTATTGATTGTGTGTCCTACCCATCGATACTTCTGATACATTGATTGAGTGTCCTCTATTGATTGTGTGTCCCATACCTCACAATTTCTATTCTTTTTATAGCGATATGTACACAACAACCCAGTGAATCATATCAATAGAAAATTTTATCGTAAATAACTTCCAAGAAATTTTTTGGTTTTTTTGCTACTTGGAATATTTTTTTCTGACATTTTATTTTTACTGAGACTTTTTGTTTTATTTATTATTTTTTGTTTTGTTTGTTACTAATATTATTTAACTAAATATTACTTAATAACTAAATCTAGCTATAAATGTTTTTATTTTAATTTTATTCTTACTTCTATTTCATCTCGTATGATTTTCTTTTAACTTAAAAATATGGGTACACATAAAAAAAACTTAACCAAAACAATTAATTGTTGTATTCAAAATTAATTGTTATTTTATTTATTTATTCATTTATCTATATATATATATATACATATATATATATATATATATATATATATATATATATATATATATATATATATATATATATATATATATATTGTTTTGTTTGTTTAATGTCGCCTGCACATCGGAATATGTAACAGTGCAACAGAACCCATCGCCAATAACGTAAGGTCAAGTCATGCTGATCCCTTCGTAGCAAATCAAACGAACTATACATGATAGAAGAACTATACTTAGATAACATTTCTTCGAAATGGCTAAATACCCGCTTTCGCTAGATTCATCTTCGCAGGAACCACCTAAGAGAATCTGATAGTTCATCGGTACCAGAATATTTTCAATGTTTCGGAGACTGCGCAAACGTTTGGAATAAGGGGATGTGAGCATTTTGTAGTTTTATTTAGTTCGTCTGACTACTTTTTGGGCAAGGTAACGCACGGCCATTTTCCATTAATTCGCCCTTTTCAGAAATGTTTAATGTACTCCCACTTATTCAAAACGTCAATGGGTTAACTAATATTAGATTTGGTAATAACTAATATTAGACTATGCTAAAGACGATTTTTTTATTGCTGGAGGATAATCATTGCGTCAACGGAATTTTTAAATTTATCATCTGAAGTTGAGTTGAAAGCTTGTGCAGTCGCAGTGCAAGAAAGCAGTCCAGAAAGAGCGTCTGAAATGTTGGAATCGAAAATGCGAGATCAACAATTAGTTGTAACCTCTTGAAAACGATTGGAGTTTAATTGAAATGTGTTATCACATCGATATCTAATTTTGAACCATCACGATTTGCAAAATACACAATACATATGTTGTACTCTTAAAGGTTCACCACGGCGATGTACAATTTATAGTACATTACAATATGTCGAAAGTGTGTTAAATAGTCCTTACGTTTAATCTGCACTTTAATGATTTCTTTTTTAATTATTCTTTTTTTACTGAATTATTATAAATATTCATGAAAATGTACAGTTATTGGAAATAAAATCTTGCTTTTATCGGAGAACCAAACATATGTTTGAGCCTATAATTTTTCCATAACACTGTAGTTGAATGAAGTAAACTTGCTTTAACTTATGTGTGGAATATTTTTTTCATTTTCAAATATTATAGCAAATGTCTCGTCAATTAAAAAGACAATTAAATTCTTGCTGCAGACTTTATGGTCCGAAGTAATAATCAAATAAACGTAACTTCGACTGAAACCTTTTATTTCCAAGAACGTGTTTGCTGTGACGCGGAGTTTGATTGAAATGAAAAATCGAAATGATTCACATATTTCGCTTTCAAAATTGAATTAAGCTTCTGTTGCACAAACTACAACTCTACGTGAGCATAGAAAAAACCTAATTGACAAGTATAATATTTTTATCAGCTCGATTACGCATTTCTTGCAATAGACAATGTATTTTTTTATTTTTACTCCCTGAATTGAAGCCTGGTCAATATCCTTCAGCATTTAGTTTATATAATTTCTGTAATTTCTCTTGCTCCAAGACCCCTTCCGCAACATTATTATTTACGCCAGGCTTCCTTTTCATACTGCCACATTACCAGCCCTGAAGAGTCGAGCGAAGAACCACCGGCAAAGGCATTGAAAGCAAGCAACAATGTGTTCACTCGAAACGCCATAAATATTTATTGCAGAATTTTATTACTTTGATACATTAAACGGAGCACTACCACATCGTCGCGGGAAATTTTGTAAGAATTTTATTTTCTGTGCAATCGCCATACCTCTGTCGTTAAAAAATTATAAGTATGTATGTATATATGTGGAATGCTTGGCTACAATGTTAAATGGATGGGAGAGGTGATGCAGGATGAAGTGGCAGGAGACATCGCGGTGACGATGAGCGAGCGTTACAGTATGTAGGGTGAAGGTGTTAGCAAAGAACACACAAGTATTTTTTCGGGGTGCGCTTTGAAGCTCACAGTTGCCTGCTGAATGAAAGAGAGCTTCTATTGTGCTCCAAATCGCAACCCCAAGTTCCAACTCGTCTGTGAAGTTTGAGCGCGCGGACACTCGCAAAGGATGAAGGCTGAAGACTCACCTCGCATTCGCCTCCTACTACCTCATTCCATCCTAATCGGACGATTTGTGCGAATAAAATTGAAAGAAAAGCGAACAGGCAAGCACACAACTCAGATCGCGAGGACGTTAGGGCGTATAGTGCAATACGCGAAATGAAGCGAAAAGTCGAGCAAAAAATCTAAAAAGGAACTGCTGTAACGAATGTGCAAGCTAAAATAGCATAAAACGGCGACGCCGAGAGCCAGCAGCGAACAAGACCTCCACATAAAATCGATACAATTTTGTGGGGATGCTACAGCCGCCACATTCGAGTCCACCCTTCTCTCAGCTTCTGGCGACTTGCCGCACACCCTTCAATTTTACGAATCGAATTGAACCCTTCTTTCTCACTGTGGGTTTCTTATGATTCGATTTCGGATTGTTCCAGCTCAGTGGAAGCTGCAATGAAACTTCGCGAGGTTCGCTTGTAAGAGAATGGGTGAAGGCAGTAGCAAGTGGGGGATGAATGCCCAATCGGAGTGTTTTTATCGCCTAGCACCCAGCGCCAGGACGAGTACGAGTACTAGGAACAGATCTGTTGCCGTAGTCGTTGCCGTCCCGTCCAGAGACGGCTAAACATTGCATATCAATAACCCCGACGACGACAGTACTACTACCAGCTTGCTGCTACCTTGCTTTGCATCTCACTATTAAGTTTAGGCCACAAAATTTTGCCACTCTTATTTTCTTGTATTTCCTATTGGGCAGTTGGTTACAATTTGAACTTGTTTTCTGTCAATTAATTAGACGCTTTAGAATTGTTGTCGAAAAAATTTATATTTTCGAAATCGTATAGGATTTGTTGCATGTTTGTGCCACACATCCCAGGCGCTTTTCGAATAAAGTCATTTTAAATCGGCCCTGCGAATTTACAACCACTATATAGGAACAATTAGGTAATATGTTTAATGTCTAGCAAACATCAATCCTAATCAATCCTTTACATATAATTATGAATTCATGAAAGAATTGTACATGAGATAGATAACGTTAAATGTTCATAGACATTACATTAAAGTATTAACTGTTTGGAAGCATTTTCCATGAGTAGAATTTTTCGAAGCAATTCTCAACTTTTTTAGCCCATTCTAACTATCAAACGAGCACTCGAAGGCTTGCTCGGTTGTAGAGAACAGTCCGAGCTTCGAACCACATTCATGGTGAAAATCATCCAAATCATCGTTCATTTATAAACCCATTGGGGAATTATTTACTCAGTTAATATTATGACGGTTTTAATAAACCCATCACTTTGGGCGAGCAGCATAGCTTGACTGCCTCATCTTTTTTCTTTGAAATTCCATTTAATCACACTCTCAAATGTTGTTAGAAATAAACAAAAACTATTTGATCTGTAAAAACATCGTTGGCGCGGGCTCTTTGAATCTTGCCAAGACACATTGATTACTCACTTCTTATTTTCCTGTTTCTATTCACATTGCGCCGTCGCTGTCGTCGGTGTAATCCACCGAAGTCATATCCATTATAATGGAATTTTCGTCATCCCAAGTCATTTATTTATTCATGAAAAGATAATAAATTACGCCACGTCCCAGTTAGTATTATCATTATGCATAAATGTATGTGTATTGTACTTCTATGTGTATGAATAATGTACGGAGATTTTTCTTTAAAATTTACATAATTATGCAAATAAACATTTTTTCTAAAATTGTAACTACCGACTAGGTTTAGGATGTTTGCTGTAGCAACTTAATGGTAAGTTGGTCTTTTCACGCCGCACCAGCTACAACCTACCACACTATGCAAAGACAGTTTTTCTTTCTGCTCCATCGAAAGATACAGTCATATGACATTCAAATGCAAAGGTATGAATAAGACAAAAGAAAGTTATATGAACGTCTTGGAAACTGATGTAGATTCATCAAATATAATGCGAATAAATTATTAAGTCTTCCTTTTTCATTTCCTCTCGCTTTGTCGCTCGAATATGTTTACCACATGCTCTACTGATGCCATGAAAATTTCACTACGCTTGATTTTTCACTTCCATATATGCGGGTTCGCAGTGGGTCGTTCCAATAACTGCGTCGACTGAATCCAAACAAAGACAATTTTTCATTAGGAGAAGGAGATTCCTGCGCGTGCAAGCCAATTGCCTTACAGCAGTTATTAAACTAAGGAAATATAAGAATTGCATACATTAAGTGGATAGCAGAAAACACAGATTTTTTCACAGTGAAGATTATATATTAGTCTCATATACCACAAATTATCAAATGTCCTGGATCGGAATCTTTTATTCCTCCCTCTATCGAAATATTTTTGTCAATTCAATATTTGTATAGTATAAAGCCAACCTCATAGCACTTGTCATCTTTGTAATTTATCTATTTCTTTCATCCAATAGCTTAATTTATCACTTGTCTAAGGTTTGCCCATTTATCACCTTTTGATTCCTAGTGCACCGTTGTGTTAGTATCTACGAGTTGATATCCCGGTCTTGTCTGCTATCTGAACAGCTAAGGACAAATCAATAATGGTTTTAATAATCCCCTTGAATTGCACTCAAAATTTGGTGTTTATTCTTTGATATCTTATAAAAATCTTTCTAATCAAGAAATTATTGAAGACGAATTATTATCTCAACACAGTCTGAAGATTGCAGCATTGCAAATGGAAAACTTTCAGATATTTTCACTATTTCTATTTTTTAAGATGATTAAGCTGAAACCTTGTTGAAACTAAAATATTTAAATATGTGAATAAAATTTACCGAAATATGAAGGTAAATAACCCAAAAAAAAAAATATTTAAAAAGTGAAAAAATGGAATGCAAAGATGCAAACATGAGACACCTTTCACAGAATTGAGCAAAAGCGCTCACCAGGACAAGATGCACGTGGTACTCTATTCGAGCCAGGATGCGCACTTCCAGGAACTACGTTCCAGTTTAGTTAACAAATATATTCTGTATACAAAATTCCGCATTTCTGGGGCCACCAATCAAGAATCTTTCGATTGGAAGTTCGCTTTAAGTTCTATCCTGATTGTAATTAAACTCAAGACTCAATATGGGAAGACTGCGTGATGTTGTGCATTCCTTGTACGCTTGCGAACATACTGTACAATGACAGTCCCTCACCTCATATTGCAAAGGTTACAATGTAGAAACCGACGGCAATTTTCCCAACCAAATCAATTCGAAAGTTTGCAGTCATATCTCTACCACTCAGCTTGCCGTTTATTGTGATATTTTGAATATCTGATCACAATGTTGTATAATAACCCTTCAGGGCCTATAAGATGTGGCCGCCTTTGAATCAATAGTTCCATATCTTAACGCCACATTTGAAGAGTGTATACATAAAAGAGACGATTTCGCGTTTATTAAATAAAATCCGTAATTTTAATAACTTATTTTTATTCTTTTATTGAAAAGAATTTTTGGGTTTATAATTTTTTTTCTATTTAGGAAATAAAAATTCCCGATACAGCACCGTGAAAGTTTGATACCATTTGAAAACAACTTTAGGGTCAGGGCAATTTAGAATAGATAACTAAATAAAAATGTGAAATTTTCAGGTTGCTGATCAGCATAGCTGCTAAAAAAGTGGTTGTGGACTGGTTAGATATGTGGGAATTGTGAAGTTATTTTGATTTCCCGGAAAATTAAATACTATACATACATACATACATACATACATAATATGCATACGAATGTATATTTTTCTGTTTTAGTTAATTTTCATTCTATACAATTGAATGAATTTCAATGAAAAATGATGCCGGGTCCCGACATCTGCGGGTTAAACGCAAACCAACTATCACAATATATTTAACAACATCTTTGTGTGTAACATTTGAGGAATCCGAAGAAAATTTGTATTCCTGATAAAAATCTTTTCAGCGCAGTAAGCACGAAATAGTTGGAGTTCTAAGATGGTATGTATATTGAATGTAGTTCAACTGTTAAAGATGTATTAAAATTTTACGCTTTTTGACTCTATTCTTTTATTTTATTTCTTTTGAATGATAGGAGAAAACATAATATTTCCTGGGCTTTCCGCAACGGCGAAAATCGGCAAACTGCCGGAAACGTCGGCAGTGTATGATACACGAACATTACATATTTCCATTACATTGCGGGTGTGTTGAGTTATTGCAAAAGGTCTTTCTGTTAATCTTTTCACAAAGATCTTTTTCTAAGACAATCTGAGACATGCAGATGGGAGAAGCTTTTATAATTGTCCACACAGATGAGAAAGATAGAAGATAGCAACGAAAACTGGGACTGTTATTAAAATTATCATTAATACTCGGATATGACATGACGACATGGTATCTTGGTTGTTCCATATTAATCACATATTTCTCATTTGGACAATTTGAATGAGGATTGGATGAACGCTAGTTTGGATGCGAGGACGATCAAAATTCATGTAAAGTATTTCTTAATGATACACTCACTTCCTCGACAATATACTTTTCTGACAGAATTTAAAAATGCTTTTTTCAAATTCAATTCGCAACATAGCTGGATCATAACAAACATTCAGTGGTGAATTCGCTACAGCGCGATGCCTCTTCTGTCCAACATGGACACGTGTGGTGCACAAGAAATGCTACAAAACTCCAACTTCGAAACTTATCTTGCAAAAAGACTTGTAAATATGTTGTCTGTACAATCCCATTGCACGCAAGCTCGACCATCCTGTTCTTCGGCTATGAATTGGTTCAACATATAATTCATGCTCGATTATTATTTTGAAGCCTCTTTTGTATCTGTTTTGTTCCTTTTTTTCTGATCTTCTTGTATTAGGGTTTGATTACGATTCCCAGTCGGCCTGTCTTCTGATCATGGCTCCACGTATATCATTAGTAAACGGTTCTCTTGTCTACAGATTTTTTTCTTTTCGTTTTAAATGTTTATTCACTACTATGCGCGATGCTTTCGGGTTTGCAGCTACTGAAGAAGTCGGTGCTAAAAATCCCTGCGAATGTAGTTTACTGTTTGCCTTCAAGCCACGCGTGCGATTTGCAATCCTGAGCGCAGTTTATTGTTTGCGCGAATTACAACAAACCTAGTAGATTTCGATATTTTATCTAATTTTTATCTGCATGTTAAGATCAATGCTAAGTTCTATACTACCTACAGTTCATTTCTTTCGCTCTCCGAAATTGAAATCGAGTATTTTCTGTTTCAGCTGATGTTAATGCGAAGGGGCGTTGGTTAGCATACACATGAACTGGAACTTCAGCTGAATTTCTTTCGTTCTTTGGAATCTCCTGTTTCATGGCAAGATGGAGAAAGCATCAGCGCCACAACACCAACAACCGTTACACGACAAGCCGGGAGCAAGTCTAAGTAGAGTAGAACTCGAAAGAACCAGAACTTCATTTGTCTCTAAATATCCTGGATAGGAGCACAATGAGTGTATTATGCATCAATTTTCCGTACACTTTCACTTTCGTGCACTTGAACACTTGCACTCTATGATTCTAGGTGATTGAAACGCATACATGTTATTGTCAAGGCGATTTCTCGTTGAGCCTTCTCATCCCTACTACGTTGGGATGGGGAAATGTAGGAAAATACACTAGCGGGAACATAGCCTAACTAGCAAATTAACATTCGAGGCAATAGCGAACAAGCATATGATTAGTGTAACACAATGACCATGGTATATGATATTGAAAGTTTCCCATCGAGTCCTTTTTATAAGTTATTTAGATTAATCAAATAAATCTATTAAATTCCATGCAAAATCTCGACTCAGCTTTCAAAATAGCCGGAGGACGACTCTATCTCAAAAAACTCATCAAGATTGCAATACGACTAAGTTCGGTGGTGCAATGTAGCGCATAGGTTGACGTGTTCGCCACTGCATCCGACTACATCATGAAGCTTTCATTATCGCTAATAAATCATAAGAAAATTTACCTTGTCTACAACAGTCATAATGGTAACCAATTTCTACGCTCTCGATGCGTATTTGTCGTGCCAATGGGTGAAAGGGTGTGGCATAGAAAATGTGTACCTCCAATTCATTTTGCTAGACCTCCTTTAGCAAACAAAAACCAACCTCTGCAACACAATGTCCCTAATTGTAAATTTGCTTCGACTCTAATTCCAATAACTCTGAAATTCGCATGTGAAAACGTCTCCAAACTAGTCAGCCTCCCCGTCCACTTCCTATGCCACGTTCACCGATTTTATCACCCACTGCCACACCGCTATCCGCATGTCATTGTGTCATGTAAATGGTGGACTTCCAATCAACCCCTGCCCTCCATATCAAGGAACTTCATCTCCCAAACTCCCGCACCCATCCACATATATATACATATATCGCCTGCTGCTGCTGCTGCTGCTGCTTACCACCAGTGATCTATCTATCCACGATGATGCTACCCATTTCATTGAATTCACCAAATGAATTATTAAATAATTAAGCAAACAAATTTAATTTTGTTGTTTGCGAAGATGTAGGGGAAATGTTCTAAATTGATTTTATTAAATCATGTTCCTCTAGCTTTATTTTCCTATTCACGACACATGTTGTACAAACTTTACAGTTCGCATTCTCTCTGATGAAATAGTATAGAATACTCAACGCATAGTGTATAAGTTTCCGACTAACGACGAGACTTGTTGATGGAATTTACGCACCGACCGGAAAAATAATAAATTAATTGCAAACGGGCGACGTCCTTAACAATTTCATTTTACTTGTACAAGTCGCTAGATGTATGTTTTGTTTGCAGGTAAGATATGTTCCAAAGTTACCAGAATTCGAAGTTTCAAAGATAACAAACTTAATTTGTAAAAAGAAAAAAAAAAACAAGCTTTCATCTTCTCATTATTCAACTTATCCTTTTAATCTTTCTGTTCGATGTTTCAAGTGTGAATCTTCTCACTCACAGCCATTGTTAACCATTTCTGAGAAATTTATAAAGATAAATTTAACAAATTGAATATTTTTCATGTCGAAATCATCGAAGACTCGGCTTTTCTTGAGGGTATAAAAAATACTTTTACGCCAAATAATGCTAAGCACTTGATAAATTCAGATTTACTGCTAACCTAAGTGAAGGCGGATTCACGTGAAACGCGAGAAAACCAAATTTCAAGTACATGAATAAAAAACTGATTAGGGTCTTCTGGAATAACAGGACGCGTAGCTACTAAATAATCTTAATGAAATAAAATAGTATCAAAAATGGGAATGGGAATGGAGTGACCATAGCAAACCACAGCTTGGATATTCGAAATAAATAATCCTGTATAGGGCTCATTCGAAAATGAGTCTTGAAAAACAGAAATAAATGTGAAATTATTGAAATATCAAATACCACACTTGAAAATGGAATTTTGGAAATAAGGTAAGTTTATTTGTAATAAAAGTTATTCGAACAAGACATTAACCCTAAACTTTCATTCAAATGGTCTATGGGGATAATCCGGCCTCTCTTTCATTGAATTAGTATCGAATGAATCCGATGAGAAGACGTCTGTCCAGAACATGGCTAAAATAATAACCAGATGAACCAAATGCGTGAGCAAATTATCACAAGTGATTGTGATCACATGACCGCGAGCGGTACATAGTAAATATTGTTTAATATTCTTATTTTACATAATTTATATCAGCATAATTCGCATGAACCCATCCTACAAGCCATCTTGAAATGTCTCCAAAAAGATACAAATGAATATAGCAGCCAACTCGTGAAGCTGTCAATATTTTGAAATAAAATTGGACAAATGTCTTTAAAATGATGATTTGTCTGGTTATAGTATTTTTTAACGCCCAGGCACCTGATCCTTAAAATTGTACAAGGAAACTAGTGTCGTACATGCTTATGTGTTCTGATCTTAGTCAAATTGTGAATTTCAGAGCATGAATCGCATTGCTGGCAAATATTAGGAATACGGGAAGCTACTAACGTTTTACACCTATTGATCTTTAAATACACTTCTAAGCTGGCTCTTGTTTTGGGAGAGCACCAAGCTCCGACCACCAAACAGTAACTTATAAGACATACTATATGTCTTGATCGTATTGCTTTGAGCGTAGTCGTGACACTTTGTCTGAGGCAACGACTCTTCACATGCTGTTGGAAGGCATTTATCTCTTCTAGTAACTTGTTCACTTTAACAATCATTATATGAACATATAAACTACATTTAACCTCAAACAAAAAATCCTTATAAGCAATAATAATCCAAAATCATGAGAACAATTAAAATATCGCCCTTAGTACCTCTTGATTTTGTAATTGGAACAACTGCTCTGACGAGTTCAGGATTTTTGTATTGTAATATTGATACAAATGCGCTGCTACTGGTCCCTTGATTAGTTACTCGCGGAGGGTATTCATCAAGATGGGCAGGAGCGTTGCATAAGCACAAATCCGATGACACCACGCCACACTACACTTTCCAGACGAACTCGGAGGCTCCTACTACGTCAAAAGCAAATAAACCAGCGGCTTGAGGAGCCGCATGTGTGGTGCATACTCACATCCAGCAATTCCTCGTTCTCAATACGATTGCCATGATTTCCACCATATTTTCTTTTACATTGGCGGCTACAGCCACCATATCACTACAGCATTACATTGCGTTAATTTTTACAGAGCCCAAATTAAAAATATCTGAGAGAAACGAAGAGAAGAAAATAAATTGTACGATGTGTTTTTATATCCGTTTAAATTTGAAATGGAGAAATCATTAAAAACGAGGTTTTTATGCGTTCCTAACATCTTATGTCTAATCTCTCGTTGTGAATATATCTTTTGTGTACGCTTCATATGCGTGTCTAAGTCGTTTTTGTCGGTTTTACGGCTGCACGTTTTATGTTTTCATGCCTTAATATAATAATTTTTTTGTTTATTTAATTCCTCGTTATTTCCAGTGCTATATGTGTTTTACGTACCAACTGTAATCAACTTTCTCTCAAGGCTTATGCTGTTGCCTGTGCTTCACTTGTGTTCCTGTTGTGAACGAATAAGCCACTAAACGGGCCAGCTAGGCAGTAGTAATTACAAAACTTAAATATATGTCTTTAGATTGTTGGTTTATTTCGAACAATGGGAAAATCATCTACTGAAATTTCCGCTTAAAATGCCGCAAGTCGAGGAAAAAACAAAGAAAATAGTTTAATTCCCAAATAGATTACTACGCCTTAATTGTTTCTTCGAATCATACAACGAAATACTTCATATGAATGCACGAATTGAGGCAATATTTGTAGGCACCACGCTGGGAAACTTCGGACGCGAATATGTAAATTTTTTGAGAACACAAAACTTTCCTATTAATATAGATAAAGCCGATGAAAAGAAGCGCCGCCATTTCAAGCTCTGCGAGTTCGTTGTGCGTTTACTGTACAAACGGTTTTTCTGATTGATTAGCCACATTTTCGCTACAGAACCTACTTGGAGAGTCGTTAATTTTTCCAACAACTTCAATGCTCTCATTTGAATGTAAGTTAGTAATTGACTAAAATTCAGGCGAGTGAAATGCAGCTAGAAAAAAGCACCTTGACAAAGCCCCACCATGCCATCATATCCCATCTTACACGGCGAATTTTTGAGTTGCAGAAATTATGAACAGAAACAAAGAAAAAATCTTTTCTCGAAAGACCTCTAGAGGAAACATGCATTAGAACATTTCCATTGACTAAATTGACAAAATCTATCCATTGCATTCATTACACGTCCACGAAATCGATTCAGCGTAAGTTGAGCAACACTGTCGCAACAATTACCTTGGGAATTATTATGTTTGTACAAGATTTTATATTATTTTTTTCTATACTGAACAGCAGGGACACCCGTATGACACAATAAAGCATATTACCTCTGTCTAATGGATGACAATCCGGTTGTTTGACTCGTATAGTTAGCTGGTCGACGTCAAAATGGTTAACGCGGAAGACGAAAGAAAATCACTTCAAATTAATTGCAAGGCCAATTCGAGATACCCCATACCCATAAAACCCCATACTTTTCCGGTTCCAGAAATATATATTTCAACAAAACGGCATAAAGCACACTACTTTTGTATCTACATTACGTTAAGTAAAAATATAATGGATAAAAAAAACCTACGTGATTTCCTCAAAGCAGTATTAAATTACACTCCACAATAAAATGAAGAAATTCAATAAATAACGAATGCTTTTCAATACTCATCTAAGCGAAAGTAGTTGCTTTTTGTAAAATTGTGATCCTAGTTTGGACGTTCGGAGTATCTTTCAAAATATTGCACAAAATCGAGCGCTTGGGTGCTGCAATGTATCCAGATCAAAGTCGCTCGCCTTTTCCTTGCCCTTGCGTATCTCAAACAGCTACCAACTATTTTGAACACATATTTTGCCTGATTAATAATTTCTTTGTGCGCAGAGGCCGAATCCATTTCGGTTATGTCCGTTGCTATAAGAATGTTTTCACTTTCTTGTATTTCGATTTCCCATTGGCTCCGGCGAAAACTGAATTGAATCTAAATTCAAATTTTTTCATTTCGGAATCTGAGCACTAACCGTCCAAGCAGATATAGCAATAGCTGCTCAGTTGCGACATAACGAAAGACTTTTTCTCGCCATATCACTCGTTTTCCACCAATGACAAAAACCAATCGAATTAGATTTTCCAATATTGAATTTTCTTCTTTTTTAATTGCCTTTTCTCGTTTATCTTTCTCAGTTTTCCATTCGATTCAGTTTTCATGGCGCCCATAATAATCTAATTGAAGGGAAGACAAACAGAACAGATGCGCGTTGTGGCAGGGATGAGGAACAGCGCAAGAGAAAGTCCGACGAGCGGATGGGACGCGGTTGCTCTTTCCTCTTTGTTCTATTGGGTGCCGATCTTAGCATCAAGGATGAGTTCATTGTAATTACACATTCATAATTATTACGATAAAATCAAACCGAGTCCCTATTTCAAAACAAACTCGCCGGCTTGGCAGCTTCACCAACCATCCTATTTTCTACACTCACGAGGCATGAAGCTGAAAATGCTTTCTTGTGCGAACACCATATGCTGTCCAGACATGCAGCAATCCGTTTCCTAGCCACTCCGTGTCTCCTTCCAAGCTTCTGTGCCCGCATACAAATTTCCATCCGTAAACGAAAATTAAACGAAATGTAATTTTAATTGATTTATTGGAAGCATGTTATTCGAAACGTTGCGTTTATAGCGCTTTTAATATCGACAATGCAATCACTTAATTAATCAAAGGAAAACTTAATTAACCCACGAGTACTAAGTGACGTGTTGCAAGTGATGTTAGTCGCTAGGTCAGTCTTTCGACGAATATGATGAGGATAGCTGAAGCGGAGGGGCGCTAAAGTGCCAGCAACCTCCACCAAAGCTTCCCTCAACATCTTTTCTTCCAGATATTTTCCTCTCTGTGTGTAGACCACCCCACTTAGCCTCGTTGTCACATTGAAAGTCCTCCTCCAATCTTCGGTACTGCTACGATTATGTGTTCCATTCTATACAACAGCCAGGAATTTAAAGTTGTTTTACCCTCAACCACCCAATTGGGGTGTTTTCCTATTCACAATTCTTCACTTTCTCCTTTGTATCGTTCACTTACATGGGAACTTTATAAATATCACAAGGATAATAGTTGGCCGCAAACTAAATTATTGTAATATAATATTCTCATGTTGAAATACATATATGAAATTACATTTTCACTAAACAAAGGGTGGACAGCAGTTGCACATGGTAAGGTCTTCTTTCGTTGAATATTTCCAATTGAGCAGTGCCCATTTTCATTCACTTGACGAAGGCCACTCAGCCAAAGCATGACCTATTGTCAAAACTGTCACCAATGCTTCTGTAAAACTACGACTTTCTTTAATGCTTCCTGGATTTGGACATTATTTTGTGCATATATTTATCATTTAAGGCATCGAAAAGCAAGCTTTTCGTATGGAAACGCCAATTAACAAAAGTTGGTATTTACACATTGAAAAAATAGTTATTAGTAGTTCTGTCGTATTGTAAAGAAAATATTTGCATTCATTTATAAAAATACGTGATTAATATTCATCAATTATATATGCTCCGTTATTTGTTACAACCTATTGCCATCTTTCAGGTACCCTGTGAATTCCTGTTTTGTAGGAATTCTCGTTCTTGGAGTTAAAAAAGTCAGCAACTGCCTTAGAAACACTTTCAACAGACTTGAATTTATTTCGCGTTAGATAATTTTGCAGAGATCTGAGTATATAATCAGTAATAATCAGATGGTACAATGTCACTATTCCTTCTCTACACGCTATTGCAGGCCTTTTTACTTTGATAGCTGCATTCAATTTATCCGCATTCAATTTATCAGCTTTTAGTACAGATTAGTACAGATTAGATTAGTACAGATCCGCGTTAATGGTTGTTCCCTGTTTCAGCAACTCGTAGTACACTGGACCTTTCCTGTCCCACCAAAAACAAAGCAGTACTTTTCGTTGATGGATACTTGGTTTTGGAACTGTTGCTGATGATGTTCCTGGTTTGCATTAAGATTTTTTCTCATAATAATCTCGTAAGGAATCCACTTCTCATCTCCAGTAACCAGCTTGTTCAAAAACGGCTCCACATTGTGTCCAATCAGATGTGATGTACACATTCTTACACGATCAGACAAATTCTTTTCCGTTAATTCATGTGGGACCCAAACACTTTTCTTTAACACAAATCCAAGAGATTTAACGTGATCTCCAACAGTTGTATGATAAATGCCAAACTCATCTGCAATTTCTCGACTTGTTAAATGTGAATTATTTTCCAACATGGAGCAAAACATCATCGTCCAGATCGATCTATTTCTTGGAGGCTCAGATTCCTGGGACGAAATTTGCTAAATTATCTTTGACAAGTACGAACATTTACGATATCTTTCCAAATACCGCACATAAATTTCTACATGCAACCAATGCGTTGCTTCCTTTTTTAAATTTATACAAAATGCAGTGTCGTAAATGCACTTTATCTACTGACATGTTTTTCACTTTAAATATCACAACTACATGATGAACGGTAAATAAGGACACGTTTCATATTATACAGCAGCTGAAAAAACAAAAAATAAATCCGAATGACTCACGGGCCACATATTTAAAAACATTACCTGCCTATTTAAAATACAACAGAATTTTCCCGCAAACCCTAATATATATTACAATTATTACAAGGATTGCAGGTCCGTGACACATGAGGCTCGCTCAGTACATCCTCAGAATATCCAAGGAATGCATCCCAAAGCGCCGTATGCGGTTTTGGTTGGTTTGGTTTTCGTGTCATCGCCCTTAATAGTAGGAAACCAGACACTGACATTTATCATGATTCATTTGCAAAGTGTCTGAACTTTGCATCGTTGCAAACGCAACCGTCTGATTTTTTCACATTTTGATATTTATCCACGATTTGATTAGGTGAATAAATAGCAGAGTCTAAATAACGAAAAGGGATTTTAAAAAACTCATTGAAATCAATTTATAGCGGATAGGACTAAAATGCTCAAGGCTCAATTGAAGTCAGACAAAACGAAGTCCCATATCGACAATTGTAGAGTTATATGTATTTTATTTTTACTCAAAAGCTTTGAAGGGGTTTGTTTTGATAAACGAAGAAAATTACCAATACAAATGAAATTCAATTCATTTTGTTTGAATTCCGTTGGAGCGAGAGTTTGTTCGAACTTTTCTCGCTGTTTTGTACTTACGCTGTGGCGTTTCTACATTACCTCTATTACTTACTTTTCGCTTCGAAACAAAACAACAAAAAATAATACATAGTTAAAGTCAAGGAAAATGCCATCTTGTGACAAAGTTTTCTTCACCAGAACGATCGCAGTTTTGCTGAAACCCATCGTAAATACCTTAAATAGAGTACAAAGAGTTCAAAATGACCTCGGGGAACAAAAGTTTGCAAGGGGAACCAACTTCCGAAAATTTAAATTTCTATTTCGAGGGCATTCTGGAATCATATTTTTGAGATATCGAAAAACTTTTCGAAATTTATATCAATTATACTTTAAGGAAATCTGTGTTACGAAAGTAATTCAATTCTTTACAAATTGAATACATAAGATTTAGTGAGTCGACTCCTTGAAAAATAAAAACGAAATGTTAAGAAAAATGTTGACAATATATTTTTACCCCAAAGTTTTATTTAGAAACTGATTTGAGAAAACACATTCAGAAATAAGAAATAATTAAGAAAACAAATCCTACATTTCACTATTTTCTAGGATCAAATATATGCAGATGATGACACTTCAAAAAGATATTGATTGTCTATTCGGTTTTCATCTCTTTATTTCATATTGTGATTGAGCTTCAGATATTGTTCAGCACTCAGATAAAATAACGGAAACTTTGGTGGCTGATTTCTTGTATTTAGACGGATGGAATGTCTATAGGTCCAGATGTGTGATTCAAGTCCAACGTATCTGAAGAGGCACCAACTAAAGTTGAAAGGATGGTTTTTTGTCTTCCGAAGAATTGACCCCTTCAAGCCAAGGAGCCTGTTAAAATCCAGAATCTTCAGTGTTTTTCGAAGCCGAAAAATAATTGTTTCATCTGGGATAGGTTTTCACCAAGCTTCATTTCAGCCATGAGGTTATTTTGCGACGGGAAACACAAAATTCACAATATTCATACATATACGTTTTACAAACCCATGCCATTTTTCTATTACGCCAACGGTTGCTGCTTCGAAAATATTTTTTAGATTTTGTTCGTTCCGAATTAATTTACGAACGTAACATGGTATCTTTTAGGGCACAAATCTTATTAATTACCCTTCTTCCATTTCTCAGGACCGTTTTTTACATATTTTTAAAAAGTAACGATTCCGATGCAAATTTGTTTTGAAACGATATCGGGATGAAATGACGTGAAATTCGGTACTTGAGGTACGACCCTTTGGGGCTGATGAACCAGCTGTTTAAGATTGAAATCGCGATACATAACGGAAAGGATATCGTTGCGCTATTTCAATTATCACTACTCAAAGACCACACTGATCACGCCGGAATACATTAACCACCATGTTTAATCCTATCTGCATCTTTAAATGTGTATCTGCTATTCTCGACATATAGATGACAACGTCTTGCTGCACTACGTTAATCATATGCGTTGCGTATAGTAACGGTTCCTATGACCTTTACCTCCATCTCTGTATTAAAATATGTAAACGCTGATCATTTTCAATTTACAAATCTGTATCCGCTCTAGGCAAGTGACGGCAAACTCGGGGAGAATGCTGTTATCGTCATTCCCGTGCCCATTGATTTCGTATTCATGTACGAATAAAGTTGTTTGCTCTTACCAACTCTAAAATAATTCCGTACTTCAAGTTGCAAGGAAACAGCAAAAGTAAAAGGGAGCTCCAGCCCTTTAGTCTATCACTGGGCTGCTTTATTGATGGTTGACGGTGGTCCAACAGGAGAAATCTAACGCCGGATAAAAGAGACTTGCCTCAGTCACTACGAGTCTTTCTCGACGACTACATTTTCCCATTTCCTACACATTACAATTTCTGCGCTATTAAGGCTTTGCCGCCATTCGAGATGCAATGAATCATGATCGAAACTATGTACATACACCCATAACCAACAATCGCTACCCGATGCCACAGCTTAAATCTAGTACGCTCCCGTACAGTATCAGCAGATAAGAACGAAACACGTTAGCGGAGGAAATTCTGCAACTTGATTACTCCCACTCAACTGTGCTAGAATTTCAATTAAAACAAATTACCCACAACAGCGACGACGACGAATCCAGCACAACTCCAACTTCGACTCGCCTTCCTTTGAATAAAAGCCTTATTCGGTAGCCTTTCGAACAGAGGTTGAGAAACTTCAAATTCGTTTGTACTGGCATCCTGGGTAGCTACGAGACGCACTTTTATTGGCTAGAAATGTCCAAGCTACGCAAAACTTCCGAAATATTCAGCACAAGGATTGCCATTGACTGGCTCCTGTAGGCTTTTGTATTTCTCTTATGTATTGCTCTCACACCTCATCTCACATTTTCCTCGTATGTGCTCCTCGTCATACTTGCAAGCATAAAACTCCAGAAGCAACATATCATAAAATATTTACATGGAGAGCCTCTCTATGGTCATACGGATTTCAAATTGCTTGCTGCAAGATGGACCAACAATGGGCAACACCAATGGACTGGGTGCGAATAGGAATACAACGGAAAATGATACTGTGGCTACAGCTATGCAATTAGTTGCGTATTTTCGCTTGTCCCACACTAGGCAGACGAAGCTGCACCAGCACCAATGCCGCCTCAACGCCGGCCCCACCACCATCGTTTCACAGCAATTTGATATTATTGCAAGCCTTGCTCTAATTAGTTTACTAGTTTGACGCTTCAGCGAAGGTCCTTTTCGAACAAGGCTCTGAGACGTGCTTGCGATGGTGGCCATTTCGTGGAAGCAACGTGTTAGAAATCATCATTGCACGAGTATCAGCTCATCAAGGTAACACATACTTTTTCGGGACGAAAACTGTTCCCATTTACAATTTGTCTTATAACATCTTGGCAAGGATAACATCGCTGAGACGTCATTTTGGAATGGAATCCATTTAAAGGCAAAACTGCTTCCACGCAGCAAGACAAATCAATCGCAGATAATCAGCCGTCAGGACAGATTATATTCAGGAGGTGCCATAGTGAGACAAAATTTGTATTAATTATAATTGAAAAACTAACGAGGAAACTAATTGTAAGTGGTTTGCTTTATATGTAAAACGACACAGTTTTTACAGCTTTCAAACTCCATTGGATCAGCACAAACTGCCAAGGATGATCCTGGGTAAAAACATGTAAAATTCACCCACCTCAGTAGGAATGAGACGTAGCACTATGTGTCTTGCCGGAAACTATTTTCGTGGAAAATTATTTCACTTTATTAGTATAAATATTAACTAGTCGTCCCCGAGAGCGGAGCGTAGTCGCTTTTACGTTTTTTGCATCGCTGTAAGCCTATCCCCCAAATTGTGCCATATAATTGATTTGTATTCTGTTTTGCGAAGCAATGATTACATTATTAATGACGCAGTCAAATTTTCATCTCCCTTTCTACGGAACCCTCACCCGAAATAATGTTCTCCCGCATTCCAAGTTTAAAAAATTCCTCTTTCTTCCTCCTAATCACCAAGTTTGACCCTGGCCAGTGTTGCCACAGTCTGTCGAGTTTCTCCTCAATCGAACACGACGCTTAACTTATGCCTTTATTTGGGTCACGCATCCACCTTTGTTCTTTCGCGGACGTGAGTTTCTGCTGCTAACGTTTTGTTATTTTAATTTCATTTTGATTCATATTTTTATGTTTGTTTGTCTTTTATTACTTTTTATTATTTTATGTCTTCCTCGACGGCCGCGTCTTGTCTTCTTCGGCATGCTGGGCCCCATCAACCACATCGCAGACGACGGCGGAGTGCGCGAACAATAAAGACAATAAAAAACACAGCATAGGTAATATCTTCACTGCGAGCATTACATTCAGTGCAATTACCGTCAATATTGTATTATAGATGTGTCGGGCAGAGTTGAGCAGGCGACGGCGCGTTCGCGGGGTAATACATTAATATATACATATTTGGATAGATGAATGCGGATATCGATGTAAGTATCTATAGATGTTATTAAAATTGTGATGTAAAGTTGGCATGAGTATTTCGTCGCTCCACAATGGAAACGCAGCGTGTAGAATTGTAACGTGCTCGTATGAGTCGTGAGTCGCATGAGTCGTGTGAGGGATATGTGTAGCCGTCCACGAACAAGAATCGAGTCGAGTTGTTTTCAGTCACTTGTTATCTACATTGTTGTGTATATGCATAAATTTCAAGTTACATTAACATGGTACGTCTATAAAAGTAATTCATATCATAGAAAGCAGCAGTAGCATAAGCAGTAGTGGCGATGCGGTGGGGCGGACCGGGGCTCCAAAGTACACGTGGCTCCATCTCTTACTTCCTTCCAATGCTCCATACAAATGTGTATCATATGTGGTATAAATTATTCTTCGCTGAAACGAGAAAGCGTTCCAACCAGCCCAGCCAGGGCAGGCCAGTCAGCCACCACTCGTGTTCTCTTCGCTTCGCGTATCCAAAAGAAACAGCTCAGCGCAGTCATCGTCGTTCCCCCATAATAAAATTATATGGTTTAATACTAAGAAATGTTAGGAATTATTTATAATTTATTATTTTCATTGAATATGACATAGGAACGGAGTTCTGTTGTGGCGCAACAATACACGCATACTTCGCCGTAATGTAAATGGCTGCTTTTCTGCTTTGTAATACACAAATGGGCACATGCATATGACTTGAGTACAATATATCCAATTTATTTACATACATGCTACATGCTACATCAAATTAGTATGAATTTTATATTTTAATGCTGAGCCCGCTGTACCGCGTTGCATGTTTTGTTTTCAATGATACGTGAATAAAACAGCAGTTCGCAAAAATAAAGAAGAAAAATGTACGACAAATACATCAAGTACTATTGAATTTTGGGAGGAATACGATTTTCATCGAGTTTTCTTAATGAGTGTAGATGATCTTAAGAAGAAAGAGTTGAATAAATGTGCAGGTCAACATGAATGGGATGTAGAGTGAAGTTTCTGGTTTCTAATTTACTGACATTTTGTGTTGATGATTTGTTCCGCTATGTCTTGCAATTGAATTGAGGCCACGAAACATTGTATTTGTGCATGTATAAATTGCTGCTAAGCCCCTTCGCTTTCAAAACTATTTAGATACTTGATAGAAGTTCCCTTAACTTGCCTATGATCTAGCTTCTCCTTATCCGTAATCAACCCTTAAATGAGAATGTTCACCTCTTTTGATACAATGAACAACTGTTATCTAATTACTACGAACCGATAAAAATTATTAATGCAAAATTTCGCACTTCCAGAAAGTTAATTTTATCAATCTTCAAACAACTGGCGCTTGGCAGCACGCAGTTCACCAACAAATGTATCATTGCCAAACGAGATCAACATGCTGATTACTTACCGTCTCCTGGAGACAGAAAGATTCTCAGAAGTATTGTTTCTTTCCAACAATCACAGTTTTAAGCTTACGCCTAAGTTTAGAGTGTTTTTAAAAAGTTAAGAATTTTAATTCAAAGCTATTTTGATGTTTTATCAACCCTTAAAATTATCTAGACACGTGAAATCGAATTATCTTTGAAATATACATGTATGTAAGGAAGCCTTCCAGGTATTGCCATGATTGTCCTCACTTGATACACGACAATTGCACTTTTTAACACATCCAAGTAACTGAAATTGGGGTTCAGTACTTTACAACTAAAATCTGGATCATTTATTATAAATCCTCCCCGTTCGAACTCCTTAAATATAACTGGGGCGATTGATTATAAGCTAAACTTGGCAAACCTTACGAACCACAAATGCCAATTTATACCTATTGAACGATCTCATGCACGTAAAAGACAACTTTATATGATATGATAATGCTAAAATCAAATTTGCAATTGAATTTGGAAAATTTCCTTAACCGTAAGATTTGGATTTCTGATGGATTTCTGTTACTTTGTTTGTAGAGTTGTCCTTTTTTAATTTTTTATCTAAGCAGTTAACTCATGTCTTTATTGCATACTCTGTAACTACAAATATGTTATTTTTGCACTGAATTTATTTATCTGCCGCATGTTTTAATCAATTAATTATTTCAGTAGATTACACTCATACTGACATTGATTCCTTCTTTTTATTTTATTTATGTAGTTCCATTCGTATATCATAAACGATCGCAGCGGACATTAAATGTTCAGTCAGGAGTTTGAAAATGTAAACCATCCGTAAATGCTTATCAATATGTTGAGAATATAATTCGTTTATATCTAACTGAAAAATAATATATGTTGTTTATCGTTTATTTCGAGTGTTGGTAAACAAAAATGAAGTACATTAATGGTAAAGCGAATTCGACTCCCAACAATAATTCTCTCAGTGACATAGTCGGCGTAGATCTTCAAAATAAATTATTACTTCCATTAAGTAAGTTAATAGAGGTAAAAACAGTAACGGCTGCTTATATCCTATAAAAATAATTCAAAAGAAGGCTCGGACAATTGGTTCAAGGGAATCACAGGCCGTGCCTCATGTGACATTCTCAACATTGCTTAACGTCAGATACGCTTCACTGCACTGAGCAGTTTACTTTTTTCTTCTAAAATCGTTGCTTTTTATTTGCCAATTGAATACTTGCAAACAATCAATATCCATAGGTTACAAGTTAAGTTTAATTGCTCATGTAAAAATGCACGCATAATCAGCGAATCCAATAAGTATGTCCAAATAAACTGGTATGGTCGGAGAAAATTAACTTTATTTTATAACCTTTTCGTCAATTAGTACTTGAAGACTGCTTCATACTTTTACATATGTAATGCAAACCCATTTGCAGTCAAAGTTGAATGGTGAAAATTGCTGCTAGAGCAAAGCGAACTAAGAACTTCCTTCTCTATATGAAAATATAAATCTGTGTCATAGGGCAGAGGGCATAGGACAAGGACAGTCTAATAATTAAGGTTATTGCATTTTAATGACCACATTGCATATATAGGCTTTATTCAAATGCAAGACCACGTCGTATACAACAACTACGTAACAGCGAATCCACAAACTACCATTGAAAAATTTTAATAGCGTTTTGAATAAGGAATAGCCTTCTCGAACCACGTAACTTCATGTATGTGTGAATACATTTTCTAAGTAATTCTCATTTAATATTTATTTCACTCTAAATATTAAATATTATTCCAGAAAGGGTCCTCGATATAGACATGTGCTGGCGTCTGGCGATGTTGGAAACGTTGTAATGGAATGGAATGAATGGGTTTGGTAGCAACAAAGTTGAGGGTTAGGCAGGCTAGGTGCTCTCGACGACGGGTTGGCTCCGGAAATGTGTACAATAACTTTTCCACACCACCTTTCCTTCAACATTTGCCACCTCTTTCCATCCAACAATATAGACAAAGGCGTGTTTTACATCAGGAATTCAGTTGCACTTATATAACATATACATACATATTCATGCATGCAGATTGCAATATCCTCTTGCATTAATTTTTAATTGCCACAGTAAAAGAGTATAACAGCATCCTTCGTCGCCGTTCGTTCTTCTTACTGGGCGTGGATATTCAAAGCGTGTAAGTTTTTTACATTTTTGTAGCAGCATATTCTTATATCGACCACAACACAATTCTTTATTTCCCAAACGTCAAGAATCAGACATTAGACAATCGGAGAGCTTCACTTTGACTTATTGCAACTTGATCTTTTGTACTTTCTCAATTTTGTTAGCAATTGAGCTTCACGAAATATGAAACGGTAACGAAACTATTGGATAAATCGTCGCACTGTGAATAAACATGAAGCCTCAAACACTTGCAGAGATAAATGGCTGCATACATACACTGACTAGAAAAATTATTTGTCCACAACGAAAACAACAACAAAAAAAGTCACTTAAATGAAACAAAAGAAGTGCCTGCGCACAAAAACATTGATTTCACAACTTTGGAATAAAATATGTTTATTGCAACTTGTCAGACAGCCTTTGTGCTTTGTTAAGAACCTCGTCAACTTGATCTGGAATAGACTGAACTGTATCTTGCTGGGAATGCTGATGATCGTAATTGTATGGCTAAAGTATCACATTGTATACAGTCTCCTTAGCATTGTTAGCTTGGTGGAATCACTTTGCATCATACTGATATTCAAAATATTTAGATAACCGCATTGATCTGTTGTTGAATTTATATAGACAAGCTCACCACTTCATTCCATCTTGTAACTGCAAGTTACAATTTTTTTTTCAAATCAATATGATTTGACTTTTCGTCCCTTGATGCCCAATATGCAGAACTTGATTCTATCAAAGATTAATCAATGTTCCCATGATTCTGAAGCCTAGGTTATATGCTCATTTGCACAACCCATACTTTCTTTCTATTCATTTCCTATATGTACCGTTTAGTTTATGACACTCGTGTGCGAATCCTTTCTAAACAATGTTTTTCGAGTTTCGCTGATTTGCGAAGCAGTTTTGCTGGCGTTCTTTTTCACACTTTTTCACACCGCTGACTGCAAAGGGTTTTGGACACTATCTGCTGTTTTAAATGCTATCACAATATTCTCGTTCACAAGATTTTTGCAATAATTTTAATTACATCAAAACATGCCACAAATTAAAAAAAGAAAAAAAATACGAGCAATTCCAGTGTTTGATCTGCATGGAATATTAACTTTATGCTAATATAAGAGAAATAGCCAAAAAACATGGTTAAATCCCCTTTGAAACAGGTAACATCTTTATTTTCCAGCATGTACATATACTTTTTCGGGCAAGTGTAGATTGAATGATCATCTCATCCTTGAATGATACGCGGGATAATCAATCCGACTAGTCTCAAGTTTTATAAGCTTCGGACTATCCTGAACTAAACATTTGGTAAAATTGTCATCATTGATAGCTATAGCATAGCACACAGCGATTCCCGATTCCAAGATGCTGTTTGCTTACACATTAAGCATCGGTAATCGACATGGAGCCAAAGGAAATGGAATGCGCGAATACCGAAAGAGATCAACCAGAAGCATGCCTTTGTAGAATTCTTCCATGAATTATTTATTCACACCGTCGCGTCTCCGTACAAGAAGCAACATTTTACCCCATTTTAATAACTTTCTCAGCCACACAATTAAATTTAGTCCACATCCACTGTTTCTCGTCAATGTGTTTGCATCGCCGACCGCTCCGCCGCTCGATCGTCCATTTCCAACACATGTCCGCCGATTTCCATTTTCATTTTATTCAATCTACACGGAGCCAAATGATGCTTTAAATCAAATGTTCCTTGGTTCCTTATTCCAATATCAGAAAATCCGAAATGAATATTTAATACCTCAAGTTTGTTAACCCCTTGCTTTTCCTAACATGATTTTTCTTAAGATTCCAATATACTTACATTTGTATTTTTGGATATTTGATGTGTTATGAATCGGAGCCCAATTACCAATTCATCGACATATGTGTGCGTGTGCAAGTACGTGTTCCTCCTTTTGACGTCTGCATGTGGGTATTATAAGCCACTGAACCCAATATTAACTTGTATCTTAAATTGCTTACTTCCAAATACGAATGCGCAACGAGTAAATTGTCGACGCTTTTTACGCCGTTTTCGTTGTTGCCGTCGAACATACTATTATTTTTGACTTGGCGAGGCTCAATGCTTCCTCCTAACATTCTTGATGTGCATTCAATTGTTATAACATTACGTTTTAAACAGCCGATTTTCAATGCTATGTGGGAAAATATTACGCAACCGATCCCAATCTATTTACACACGTGCATGGTGAGTTACTTCACGCACAGATGAAGTAAGAATATCTTAAATTCTATCGATGCTTATTAAAATTGCTAACAAATGAGGTTCTGCAACTATATACAACAGACGAACAATGCAACCAAGTTCACACAGAAGACAAGGATGATTTGCAGTTTGAAGAAAAGGACGATTGTTACGGTCGGTGAAAATCTCAAAAAAAAAAAGCATACTTTCGGGAACCAAATTATGGTTGTTTATCGATGTTATATACATGTTCCACGGTTGCAGGATTTGTCAAATTTTCCAGTCCAACCTTATTCGCCTAGCGACAAACCATTTCTGCTTTCGCGAATTGATATCCTCGTTCTGTTTGAAGAGTGTTATCGCCAGCTCTTTTTTCTGTGTGTTCTCTGGTGTATTCAAAATATACTTCTTGTTTGTTCAAAGATTATTCGTTTAGTTGAAGTATGAGTAACCTGAGTATTCAAGCATTGTATATTGCCATTTTATGTGAATTGGTATTGGCCGTTCGGTTCGTGTTTCTTTCCTGTATTTTTTCGTTTCGGTAAGTTTCTATTTTTCTTACGATGTTGATGCCTAAAACTCTCAGCAACCCGTTTTATTGCTCTTCTATATTATAGACTATGTTGTATGAATTTTGTGATTACTGTTAAATATAAGGCCTAGTTGATCTTTCTTATTTATCGCCTAGATATTATCTACATGACTTATCCAAAAGCCTGAAAAGGGGTTCCCATTTTTTTAAGATCCTCTTCTAATGTGTCCATAAAGAGGTCACTAAGAAGGGGGAACATTGGATTGGAGGACATAGAATTGTCCATGGTAGCTTCTGATATTTGATGAATTCACCCTTGAAAGTAATGTGAGTTTCTGTCGTTCGCAGGCTAGCTAAGTTTTTCTAAGTAAATTTCCACCTTTCTTCTCAATTCACAACATCCTTCATATTATACAGTTGATTTCTCAAGTATATGGGTATAGCGCTTCTTCAGTTGAGATGCTTGCAAATAGCGAATCTATGTCCATTGAAACCGTTATCATATTTTCGTTTGTTTGCCATTGTTAGTAAGTCAGTAAGTCCCCTTTTATGGCACCAAGTCTTCTCATTTGGCGATTTGCTTTCTCTTATTTCTTGTTATTCTCCATGGATCATTGAAAGTCGCTTTAGCCGGGGTAGATTCCTTCTTTTCCGTCTTATATTTAATCATCGTCACTGGTAATTAGTAACAGGCTTTCATCGGCATTAGTAAACAAAAACCGGAACGCCACGGTTTCCATAACTAACTCAAGAACGATTTTTTTATATTCCAAACTCAATTTGATATTATGAATACTATTAAACCTATTATCTTAGGTCAGCAGTTTTGATTGAAGTATTCAGAACTATGATCAAAAGGATAAGAGCAAGTCCATCTCCTTTCTACTGTGACTCGGAAAAGTTTGCAAAATGCTTGTGATAACAACTTTAAATAACACAGTAGTGTAAAATCTTATACTTACATATGGTATTAGATTTTCTAATGCCATATGTCATTCTATACGGATATAAAATTTATGAGAATGTTGATCACTTAGACTTGCACTTGCACTTGCACTTGCTTGGTATTATGGAATCTTCTAACTAACTTTAGGCTCCTAATAGAAGCTCGTAGAAAGATTCTAATGGGGAATCGTCTTCTTAGATCTATGTTCTAAAATTTTTTTGAATGCTAATGTCCCTGAGAATTTTCGTTCCGTAATAATGTACCATTGATCAGCGCGTTGCTCGTTATTATTCCCATAAAGCCCGGGAGGCTTGAACAGCTTAAAATAGCTTGAAAAGCTTAGAAGGCGACTTGCAGATTTATTTGATCTTCCTTTTAAATGCGTGATGTGTTGACCTTCGGTAGGATACCTGAGAGTAAGATCGAACTGTTTTACGCGAAAAACATTATTTACCGAACAGTAGAAACGACAGATTTCAGGTAATTTCTACGTATCCTTTCATGGTTTCTTTTTCAAACTAGAAGTCAAACCTATGCAAAACATATCAATTGTTTTGTAAATTAATGAACAAACGCGCAATCAATAATCTCTCCATATGTGCAATTGTATCTTTTGAAAATGCTACTTTTCCAGTTGGCAGGATAGCAGGCAGTGTGATAACGCAAAAAGTGCTTAATGTTAAATGCGATGAGTCTACATAAATCTAGGCATGCTACTTTCCTAGAACTCCGCTTTGAAGTTTCATAAATCTCTGCCATAAATAATAAATTACTTTCGTGTTAGCCCAAAAATTAACTTGCGTAAGCGAATGAATCAGGTTTGCCGTTGATGCTCTAAAGCCTGCAACCGGTTCTAATTTATGGTACTATGGGCATAAATTTTTTTTAAAGAATTCTTTAAGAAAGTTAAAAGACTGTTACTGGAAGCTGGGAATTCTCTATTATAATTACTCAACGCGGCCAGTAATCACCGAAATAGCTGAGTGGGAATGTGGAAAAGAAAATTTTTTAGAGTGCTTGGATTCTATATTAGCGCGCTCAGGATGAATTCCTTGAATGAAACTTGCTGATACCTAACTCCGAACGTTTGAAACATGGTGATATGAAATTTTACATACTGAATAAGTTGAACTCACTAGAATTCATCATTCTCTCACTCCCTATTTGTAAGACGATTGACCCTCTTAGTGTCAATTCTTACGATCACAAGAATACCACCTTCAAGCGGACAATGACAGAGCCCTTTTCTCGCACGTTTCATAATTAAAGAGCCATACAAGCTTGTCGGGTGATAATTTTAAGCGAAACTAATCATAACAAGCTAAATATTTTATCCGATTCTGATAAGGAAATACCAACCACAGGCGACCATATACGCAGATTTTCGTCTTATCGCAAATATTTGATTTGTCGATTAGTCTCTAGAGGTTCGAAAAAATAATCAAATTCTTATCTGGCGCGTATCTAGCGAAGAATTATTTATTATTTTGATATGTAATTATTTCGATTTTCATTTCTTGAGTTTGCTTGTAACGAAATTCATCAAGCGCGGACTAGCGAACATGAACATATTTACCACTGAGTCGTGTTCTTTTCAAGTTGCTCATATCCGCGTGTAAGTTTAAGTCAAGCCAAGCAAAATTGTACGGTGAGGCATCAAATAATGTACATAAATTTTGATTTCCGGAACCAATTCGGCTGTATAGTGTAAGATACCACCATTTACGATGCTTTTTATCGCATTTCTATATTGCTTGAGATTGTGGTGTCTTTGTTAGAGGCCTTAAAAGTATTTGCTTTTGAGCTTAATGAGATAAGAGCGCAAGTCTATTTGAAAATGCGAGTTTATTTTTACTTCGAATCTTTATTCATTTCATTTGAATTTCTTGCCTTGTTTATTTTCTGAATTTTAAAATAAACAACACAAGGAAATTCGTTTGCCGAATTCACGAGACCGCCTCAATTAGTCAGTTTATTCGTTCCTTGCTCGTTTCGTATTAATTTAGCCTTCCTTTCATTACTCGTTTTTGATGCGGGAACATTTCGCTACGTTCCCGCTTTTTTCAAAACTTCTAAATCTCACACTTTGTTTCCATTGTTTTTCGTTTTTTTCTTTTTTCTCTCCTTTTTTTTGGTTTACCATTAATAAATGAATCATCTCATCGAAATATTAGCACATAGTTGCAGCGCAACAGAATGACTGTAGAAATTTCCAGCAGCCAGTCATCCCATCATATGAAAATTTGCTTCAAATCGGGGCAGGCAATATATATTTGCGCGAAATGTTTAAAAAGTTATTCGAATTTAATCATATTTGATCCGACTTCCATCCTTCATGGGATTTTTATTGCTGCTTCTTCAATGTTCGAGTACATTACCGTAAACAAGACACATCATTTTTCGCGCGGCGCGGAATTCTGAGTTGGCATCTCGTTTACATTAAATTCAATTTTAACTTCATTTCTTTCGTCTACCTTTTGTGAGAAACGCAACAAAAACAACGAAACATCCAGCGATCCAAGGAACGGCGGGGATTCATGTTTTGATGGCCAATAGCTACTGCTGCCTCGATAATAAATCACGTATTTCACACTTCAACTTTGATTTTAACTCACAATCAGACTTCTTGGTTTTCGAGTTAACAGCAATCTTATTGGAAACACTTCGTGGACGAAGTAACTCCCCTCGCATGTAATCTGCCCTTTTCGCAAGTGCATGATTCCCGTGAATTTACGGGCCTTTCTTGTAATCGAATTTCTCGTCAATGTAGTTGGTAGAGTAACGAAGATAGTTTCGTTTCAGATTCAGTGCAGATTCAGTATGCAGCGACATTAAGAGTTTTATCGTTTTGTACTACGACTGAAGTAACATGATTTGTCATCAATTACGAACTTTGAAATTTTTCATTAAACATAAATAAGGAAATAAAAATCACTTCGCCATGAGATAAATAAAAGAATAACAAGTAATACCATTAACTCTGCATTCGACATTCTTAATTATACTTTGGAATGTAATCTCCATAGGAAATGCGAGCGAGCCGAACTATTGTAGTGGTATACTATACTCATCTCATTGTCTTAGAAATTGATGTTTCCTTCCTAGGAAGTCTTGTATGTTACTTGTTTAAGTATCTTTACTACCGTACGTTGATAAACAAAATACCGCTTGGACAAATCGGGAAATAGTTAATAAAATAAGTACGAAAGGCGTTTCAAATTTAGCCATCTTGAGACATCACTACACCATCAGGTCGTTCGCAAAACCTCTAGTGTGCCCGCGTATCAACAGGAATCATCATGGACTCTTTTTGTATATATTTAGAAACTTTATTGATATTTTATTTTTATTATTTTACAATACTTGCGCTACGATGAGAATTCTTGACTTTTTTCAATTCTTCTACAGGTCTTATTTTTGTTGAATTGACTAATTTATTCCTCTAGCATCTAGATGAACGTTCATAAGGCAAAATTTACTCAAAAACCTCACATAACTTGAAAACAACGAAATGACTTAAAATCAATGTCCTAGACTACTTAAATATATAACATACAATGTGAAGATAAGTATCCATTATGGAAATCTCGAAAGATGGATTCGCATTACTTCGTTTTATCAAGGAAATCGAGACTACGAGACTATGATGTCTCGGTTTTCATTAGCTTATTTACAGACTCTTATAGGCGCCAATGGAATCGCTGCAAAGATGTGAGGCGAGAATTGTAAATTCCTTGTAGCGAGCCGTTTTGACATATGGCATTCGTTGCAAATTTTAAAACAAACACGATGCCAAATACCAATTACCTTATAAGCACGTTACTTTACGAGAAAATAAAGTTTTTGTGAATATTTATTAATGGGCATTTAGCTTTGTAAGCCTGACAAAATGTCATATACAGAACAAACAAACGAAACTCTTTGACGTAAGATAATGGTCTTGCTCGCATCGCATACGATAAAGCTGAGCTCTACATTACATTTTCGAAATTTTATTTCCAAATGCAAATACAATTTATTATTTATTAATATATAACCCGCAAACAGGCATACAAAGTGACAAACATGAGTTTCGCTTTTACTGCGATGTCCAAGATATTCTTTTCACTACCCGACAAAGACGAGTATAAATTACAAATTCAAAGTCTTTTTGAAAAGATATAAGAAGGCTGGGGCAAAGGATGTAGTAGATGAGCAGGTTCAAGCAGAAAAATATGAGTGTTCACATTTCCTGAAATAGGCAAGGAGTGAGAGCTTTTACAGGTAATTGATTCGGAGGAACAATTGATCCTTGTTGTTCTTCGACGGTCATTTCTGTCAATTCTAACGCAGGGACTAGAATAGGGAGACGAAACCGTTCACGTTCATAGTTTTTCGACTGTGAAATAATGCCGAATCCTCCGACAATACTTTGTGCAACACAAAGTTTAGAAGAACACAAACCTGATCAATAGAAACTATTTCAAGATTAAGACAAATCAACTCATTCACAAGAAGTAAAGGGATCCGCGATGTATATTTGGCTCCACTTCATACTTTCAAAGGGCGCTTTTAGGCGACAGTGAACCAGGTTTACTATTCCCTTTCTGAAATGAGCGTATAATTAACTGAATTGCATCTAGAATAATAAGTTCATTTAGACGTAGTAAATACTGCTTTGTTCGAATAAGATGTTGCACATCTGTTTTTTGAAGTTATTTTCAGCTTGCTTGACTATGCTCATATAAACACGTGGAAGAAAGCGGGAGTTGCAACGAGGAGTAGCGCAAAACCACTTTGCTGGTGGCTTGGCTGCCTGCTCATCACTTTGCTGTATGCACGACGCGTTTCCGTGAGGGTTTAAGATGCGGATGACTCATGCGGCATTTTTCTTTTATTTGCAGAAATATATTATTAACGGATCCAACAGAATGCGATGTGCACACGATTAACATATGAGCATTTATTAATTAGTGCCATGAAGAGCTATGTCTGTTCAATGAGAGCAACTTCCTTAACATATATATAAAATTATTGCTTTGGTTGTGGCTTTGTTTTGTGGGGAGAAGTTCCATGGGGTCCAAGACAACTTAACTTTCAGTTCTTATCGCCGCTGTATGGAAACATTTAAAATATAAACAAATTTCTCTATAATCTACAAAGCGGTAATTGGTCTATTCGTAGGTATAAAGTGTGAGATTAAGTTTAGTTCCTCTACATTACTATGAAATGTTGAAAATAAAATTTGCCGAGTTTAGTTGGAAATGCCAAATTCGTACACAACTAGAGTTCACGTATAATCGTCCATGGTAGCTCTTAGGCGCTCCCTCCTATTTGACCTCCTAAATTCCCGAAGTTTGCATATTTTAACTGTCGCTTGTTGTGCAATCTTTGTGGATAATATAAAACACAAAGAATATCACGATAATTCTACATGAAGAAATTAGCCGTTTCTTCAATTATTTCAACTGATTTCCATTTTCATAATGCCTCATTAGTATTAGGAGACCTCTACTGATAATACGGCGATTCAGGGTAGGTTGATCAGCAAAATACGTAATCAGATCTTCAGATTAGTAAAGGAGCAATTCTTACTGAATATAAAAGCTAGTGAGAATGATTTTATGGAAGGCGGCCAAATATTTTCTGGTGATGAGTTAGATAGCAGTGGACAAGTGCAAGAAGGCACAGAAAGAATACTTTTTGATTTTATTGGATTATTGAACTGATTTTGTTTGCCCGCAACTCCGTCTCGTTTTTGTTTTCAGTCCAATCATCAACAAATATCAACAGATAGTGGTCTGCTTTAACTGCGCTCAGTGATACCATTTTGTTTCAAACAGCTTAAACAAGCAACAAAGATAATGTTATTACCTTGTCAATTTACTATAATTTTGGAAGACATTTGAGAATGTTCATTTCAAGCAAAGCTTTGTCGAGCTTTGCTTTGTGTCAATCGGCCAAGTCCCTAGAGAACATGTGCAAAAAGCACGCAAAGCACCCGTTGCGCTCCACCTTTAGGATGGCAATGTTATGCAATCACTTGATCTTCATGAAGGACGACACAAACGGACCTATCTTTGATACCTCGATAAAATCAAGGCTGTCGTAGGTTTCATACGAGATAATGAAACCTACAATATCTCAAGAGGTTAAAATCCATCTTCGCAATAGATCTGAGCAGTCTCAAATCAAAATTGAGGTTTTTCCGGAAGCTAGATAGGCATAAATGTTCTGACGTCGCTCGTTATATCGCTCTAAAGTGTGTTATGGTCATATGATTGCAATATTGCGAACATCACATTTCCTTATCAATTCTCATGTTTTAAACTAAATTTCCTTGTAAGGGCAATATGTAAAACCGCGCGGGACTAGCAGTATTTTCTGCACCCAAAAGATTCAAGGCAACTTGTACAGAACCCCTGTACAGTTTTGTTTTAGTAAACATACTCGTAAGATGGTAGACGCGTGTGCGATACCGAATTAAGTCGCGATCCGATGTCGATTCATGGCAGTTTGCGCATCGCGTGCCCGCCAACACGAACGTGAGGACACTTCATGGCTGATGACAAATTAAGATGATATTATTTCCGAGTTACCACATTTTCCGCGAGGCGGTCAAGCTACCGTGGAAGTATGCGCGCGCTAACAACACAATTTCATATGTAGCCATTCGCCACGGTCCCGCATAGACGGATCCATGCAAGCATTTGATGCAGTGATCGTCTGTACTTGACCACTTACCGATGGTGGCCAAACACGTTTTGGAAGGTCGCGCGCTATCAGATAAAGCCGCAGCCAACACCAGGCGGCACAGCATGAAGTATTTATGGGTGCGAAATAAGCACTTGCCGGCTGTTTGGAGCTACAACAAGAAGAATCAGAAAGAACACACTCCACACTGCAGTTGCTGTGGCTCAATGGGATCAGCCGCTAAACAGCTGATTGATTTGTTAAAGAGTAATATGTGCGAGATAAGTATCGCGCTAAATTCGATAATTCGAATCGATTGATCCCATCGGCGGGCACTATTGAAAATTATACCGAACTCCCAGGACGCTACCCAGATGCGAGAATGAAACGATGAACACAACTCACTATTTTTCCCGTAAATTTGCTATTCTGGCGAATGTGTAATATGAATGTGAGCATTCGTGTAAGTCGTTTTCCATTGATTGATTGCTTCACCTTCTCATTTCTCCTCAGGCTGGACGTCCTTCCTATTCGTTTGAATTCGTTGATCTTTGCTAGGGTTTCAAAAATACACTCTTCCTATATTAGCACAATTGCCACACTTTAAAGTCAGGCACACACATGATGAAGTACGTGAAGTCTTAAATGAAGACCTAAGTACTGCAAAAATGCGGTGCGACACAAGAAAGTTTGGGGCAGATCGTGGAATTGAAGATGGGAGTGATAGTCAAGAAAGTGAATAGTACAATAAGATTGGAGCATGCGAACAAATCCATTAGACAGGTAAAAAGTGGAAGTATAAAATTTAATCAAGCATAAAACATGATGGTCTGTGCATTATCGCCGAGGGTTGCACCACGGTGAAATTATTAAAAAAGCTGCTTTCAATTGGTTGTGTCTTGGTTAGAACACCAATGAATGAAAATAATTGAAAAGAACAGTGCCATGAAAGTGACGGAGTTTGAGCGAAAGGTTTAGCCAAATTTGAGTTGGCCAAAAACAATTTTCTTGAACGAAACTTTTTGTCTTGATGACTCCATTTTCGATCATTTCCGTGTCATCATTTCAATATATGGATGCAAATATCAATTCTTTGCACAAACCACGAAATATTTATTATGCTGTTAGAATGCAAAATCTATACCGGAAACATTAAAAAGCCCATCTTAGCAGAAAACGTGAAAAGACGCCTGAATTTTGCATCTCGGCAAACGCAACAGTCTTCTTTTTTTCTTCATTTTTTGAATGTTCGTTTGGATAATATGAATATAAACTTTGGTAAATTTTATTGAATTCAATTTCTAGGGGAGCAAGTAGCTTCAGCAGAACGGCTACTACCCGAAAGGAGTAGCGAAATACGTTTTAAGATGTTCAAAAGTTATCAAGCCAATAAATACGCTTGGACAAGCTTCAACCATCATAGATTCATACACGTTGCATCTAACAGCGGAGCACGCATGTGCTTAGCTTGCTCCCAAAGAAACAAAGGCAGTTACAGAGGCAGCTCTGCCAAAGAAGTGGAAGGGCAAGCTGCGTCAAAGCAAAGAAATGAACAAATTTCAGCAGCTATTAAGGCACAACCAGCCAATTCGACTTCTTTTCTGGCTTGCCCATCAGCCGTCCTTTATGCAGAGTGTCAAAAAATTTAGGGTATGATCTCTTCACTCTAGTGAATCACGTTAAAAATTTTGTTTGGTTCTTTGAGTCACTATCTTCCCCCGTTACAGATCAAATCCATTCGAGTCTCTTAGTCGTCAACGGGTTGGTACAATTTCTTTATTTGTAATTGCTTCCATCTTCATAAAAAAATTAAAAGGAATATTTCTAGCACAATTTCTTTATTTCAAAGATCCTTATTAAAGTCCCTTGATTTTCTTCCTCGGGCCTTTATTGCGCCGAACGAGCCCACCTTCCGAAGAAGCTGGTCAACGATCGATTTCTCATTGTGTCTCGTATCTGGTGAATAGCTCTCACCGCTGGAGGAATTTTCAATGTAGAGTCTTTGACACTGAATCTGACCATCTTTTGCTAGAACTCGCTTCAAGAGTGAAAAAGGATGTAAAGCTGGAGGTAGCAGACCCACAGCTGTTTATCTCATACAAGCGCATACACTTGGGAAGCTGTTAATGCTGGCCTGAGTAGAAGGATTGAGGAAATTTCGATCAACAGATCGAGAAACCTCTCACTCACAGAGATCGAAGAGGGCATTGCTTGTTTGAATTCAACCCTTGCTAAGGTCATTTCAAAGATATCCATAAAAAATTCCAGCAGAAATTATCTTTATAGAGACTTACTAAAAGACATCCTGAAGCTATATCGTAGACGTAGCACCCTCAGGAAATTGCTTTCAAGGATACACTGTCGCAACCTGAATATGGTTAACTCGGAGTATCATGATTTCGAGAAGAACATCTGACTTTGCCAATGAGAGATTCGAACAGACCCTTGCAAACATCAGACCAGGTGCTTGTATGTTCTCCCAAATTAATAAAATTACTGGCCGGAAGCGCCTGCCAGGAGTTCTCACCTATAACGGTTCCATGCTCATAGATGAAAAGGCCGTTGATGACTCCATCGCAAATCACTTTGCGACAGTTCTTCAAGGGGAGAAAGCAAGTGAGGACTCTGCTTTCAATTCACTAGTAAAGAGAACAATATCAACGTTCGACAAAGACCACATGAACCTGTGTTTGACTAGATTTTCAGATTCGAATCGCTCCGACGCACCTATTGGCAGTACCCTGTTTGTGAGCCCTGAAAGTCTCAGGTTGCTCGCACTTGAGCAAAATTCTATAAAATCGGCTGGGGCTGATGGAATTTCAAATTTTTTCTTGAAAAACTTCCCCACACGTGTTTTGTTCTCTTCCCAATCCTTCTAAATAACTGCATTAACATTTGCTACTTCCCACAGCAATGGAAATGCGCCAAAATATTTGCTATTCCGAAGCAATCCAATAGCACAGACGTAATCGACACCCGACCAATATCTGTCTTGTCTAATGTGGGAAAGTTACTTACTTGAGAGAGTAATTCTCCAAAGCATCACACAGTTCTTTGAAGGGACAGGAACTGTGCCGGAAAGACAATTGGGCTTCAAAACAGGTCACTCAACGATAGACGCATTGGCTGTTTTCCAAGCCAGTATAAAACGGAAATCGACGTAGAAAAATCTTTTGATTCGGTTTGGGTCGACGTACTTATCTACAAACTGATCCAACTGAGCTTTCCGGTTAATGTTACGAAAATTGTAGGCAGCTTCATGAGGAGACGAACTGCCTTTGTTGTGTCTGGTTGAGCTAGCTCTGAACCCTTTATTATTAATTTGGGGGTCCCACAGGGTTCCATTCTGAATTCCCGTTCTCTTCAATATATTTATTTCCGACATCCCAGGGATTAGAGATGAATTTCAACCTGGAATCGAGGTGAACCTCTTCGCGGATGACTTACTGTTGTGGTCTTCTGAGTACAATCTCCGCTATGAGTAATAGGTTCAGAATAATTGTAAATAATTGTATATAACCAAACAAAAATTCATCCAATAAATTATTGAAACTTTTATTGGACTTGAAATCCTCGGTTCTTTGTCTGCTGTCATTGTGCGGGAGTTTGTAATGGGAGTTGTTGCGAAATTCAGTTGTTGCGTTCGGATTCCGTATCTTATTGTTGTAGTTTCTAAAGTGTTCGCGAAATCTTGTTCTTATTTAACAATCGATGTAGCTATATTAACATTGAAAAAGTGCATTTATAAACACCTTGTATGTCCAGTTTGTTCGTAGTATTCGTCCCAAACTGTCTCTTGTTTTGAAGGCGACGTTGGTTTTGTAATTTACCAGTTTCTATGCTATTTTTCTGGTGTATTTCAGTGTTGTCAATGTTTTCTTTTTGTTTTCTGTGTCTTTTGGAGTTTTTTCTCATCTTGGCCACCAGGTCTTCATTGTTCCATCATCGATCGGAGTAAAGAAAACAACATAGAGGCTTTGAACTGCATGATTGATTCTTCGATTGATAGTTTTCCCGCTATCGCTATAATTATTCATATACTGGTAAGTCATGAGCAGCAATTGATTTGATCAATTTGAGGGAACATTGTCGAAAGCAGAATGGAACACACGCTAGTGTATTTGTATCTTCAACCAAGGTTCCCATTTGGCTGTTGCCAGAAAACTATTTACTAGGCATTGCAAAGGAAAACCACTAAGCCAGGCAGATAAATATTGAAGATTACCGAAGAACTTGCTTCACAATTTGGAATGCAAGGTGATGATTACAATTTGGTAACTTTGGACCGCCTCAAATTTTTAAATAAGTATGAAATACTTTAACTCATGCTCTGAAGTTTCATAAAACAAGTACCAGTTCACACTTACAAACGTATGTAGAACGATTTCCAGATCGACCGACTGCATCTACCTATCATAAAGACGTAAATATATTTACTTACAAGGGAAAGAAAGTTTAGCCATCCGTGTTTAAGGTCGCTAAAATTTCTTTCTTGCCTTAGTTGTGATGAGAGATACACAAAAGTAGAAGTTTTAACCGGTGTAAACGCAACGGTCTAGAATTTTTGCACTTTTTCTTTTTTAGTATATTTTATTCGCACTGTTTTTTCAACTGCATGCTGCTCAGTTTTAATCAAATTTTCATCGAGACATATCCCTTTCATTGCGTACCTAGTTGGTATTAGAGTATCATATCGAATTTTCTATCGATATGATTTCCAGTGACCGTTGCGTAAAAAATTGGCTCCACCTAACTCTCAATAAATGCATCTAGAAATGATTAGATCGTCGACGAATTGTCGATATTTCGACAATTGTAAAACTCACAAAGTGATTAGAGATATGAATATTGTCTATGACTTATGCGTTATTTCAATGACACATGAATTCTACATACATTTAACAAATGTTATCTGTAGCAAAGATCAGATTTCGTTGCGAATTGATTTGACATTTATGTCGACAAATGCGTGGATGCTTTCTCATAAATATTCCATAAAATTGTGAATGTTAATAATAATGCCCGAAAAGTACTGAAATGGAACTTGAGACAACCAGCTATGCCAGAACCCTGGTTTGTGTTTATTTAATAAATATGTTACTCTTTAAGTGAAGAAGTTTAAGTTAGAATGGGCGTAAGCAGTTTCAAAAGAATTATTATGTTCGGTGTTTTTTGGCACACTTCAAAATTTCTTCTCCTTTTCACGTAACAAAATTAGATTTAAAGTAAAATCAAAGCTTGACACTGTAGGAAGAATAAACTCACATTCATGTGCCATGAACGTTTGTCGCCGAGTTCTAGACATTCAATACGCAACAAATATAGATCATAATTGGCTTTGACTAATTCATTATTTGTGTATATTTATTTTTTCCTGGCATATTTGTTTGCCTTTAAGGAACAGTGACCTAGACAGTAGAGTACAAGACTGAAAAATCGCTGTAACACTGCTCGACATACCACGTTCAATCAAACATAGAATTGTCCAATTAAATACATTTATTGGTAATTACGGTCACTAACCGGCCCAGACTACTCCTCAATTCACAAAGCTGCCAAGGGAACTTCGTTTAGATTTTCTGTTTAAGAAATGTTCGCCAAAATTATCTGTAAACAAGCAAAAGAATGCTATCTGGCGAGACATGTGACATGGCCAAAAAGCAGGACATGTTCTTCGAGACGGGATCATTAACCCACAGTAACATCTCAAGCCAATTGAATCGAACATAAAAGTGGGCTACCAGGAATTCCCCAGAATGTCACTTTCATTGCTGCTGTGATATCGTTTTCAAAAGCGTAATCGGCATTATCCAGGACTTTCTCGAGCTGCTGCAAGACAACCAACGACTCGATTCACCCGTTCGCCTAACCTTCCCCGTCGCCCTCCTCCTTACTACGTTTCCTTCAACGAGTCAAAAGTGTCTCGCATCTTTCATTCTCTGTCGGCGTCTTACTCGTTGCTGGCGCTACCCTGAGCATTTCCCTTTTCAGCAGGCAACTTGCTGAACTCTCTTGCTGGCACTTGGTTCCTTCCCGAGTTGCTACAAAGTATCGTCACTCAGAGCACTTCAAGAAATGTTAGCTATGTGTACGATGCTGCAAAACAACCGTGTTTTTGGGAGTCTTTCGGATAGGAATTTGCGACAAGCCAGTAGCCACAGGAGCACTTCTTTTCGTATTTCCTTCAGTCGGCCGTCGATGTTGACTCTGAGCGAGTTCTTACATGGGACGTTCCTTGGGAGACACCTCGTAGCCGCAATCGACCTTCGCAGTGGCACCCCGGAACTTTTGGTTTCCTACTCTTTATAGTGATCCCTTCTCATCTTCCATCTTTCCAGGTCCCTTTCGCCTCTAATGCACGCAGCTGTTCAAGCTCCGTAAATGAATTTTGAAGGGTGGCGTGCCTGTTCTTCCAATCGCGAGGGAGCGGCAAGCTGGCTAACATTAGTTTTAATTTTTTCATTTATTTATTTTAATAATCAAATTCATTTGTAGGTCATGCGCACTCAGGCAACATTTCCAAGAAGGTGACGAGATGACCATCTCAAGCAACTGAGCTACATACAAGACATTTGTTTACAATTTGTAAGAAGTCAAGTGGGGATGTGCGGAGTCGGTCGTCCGGTGAATGAGTCAAAAGGATGGGCGTAGCGACAAATTCCGTTCGTTAGTTTTCTAATAGCTTCAGGTGTGTGGAGCAATTAATGATGGAGCATCGGAATTATAAGCTTGGCATCGCAAATCGGGAGCTTAATTTGCCACATGTGTGATGTGAGTAAATATTGGCTAGGTGGAACTACTATAAGAACTATGAACTGTTTACAATGACTTACCCGCTCCTCTTCCCGAATCATTTCGGCTATTCCTGGTTTGATTTCCATGTCATCAGCGTGGCTCATAGCGAGTGATGGTAATCCCATTGTTTCTAGTGGAGCCGGAATCGGAAAAGTCGTCAAGGGATTAGGAGTGGGGGTCTGTGGATGATTTTGTATTTGTGGCGGGTTCGTAGACGTGGCAAGAGGAGACGCTGCTTCCATGTGCGGGTCAGGAGTCAACGCCATCTCGGCCGCTCCTCCGCCGAGGCCACCACTCTGAGGACTTCCTGTACCACAATTTTCCGTCGAGGGCCAGCGCCTTTTGCGGGCACGTGCCGCTGAGCCTCCACCACTTGCATCCGCATTACTCAATTCCCAGTCGCGTGGGGTTAGTCGCGCCTTCTTCGCTGCATTCTCGGCGCTGCCGGCCGCTACGGCTTGTGCCGCCTTCGGTTTTCCATCGGCATTCACATCCGGTTCACTTTTCACATCCGCCAGGCCGCGGATTTTCAACATTTCAGCCACACGTAAGAGCGGACCTATTTGATCCTGGCTCACATTGATCTCGCCCTTGTACATGAATTCTACGATGGCCTTAAGTTCAGGCCACTTGACATCTCGCATTATGATGATTGGATGCTGGCAAGGATTATCAAAGAAAAGGGCCTGGAAGTAAGGGCTGCAGGCCGAAAGCACCATCTTATGGGCTTTGATCGATTGCCCGTCGCACGCCAAAGTTACGTCCACGAACGTTTCGTTCTGCAGGAGCTGATCGAAAACACACGTGAGGTTCGATTGATAGTTGTTCCAGCGCAAACAGAATTGTTGTGAGGTAGACTGACCCGATGGCGTTGGCCCTGGTGCCGGAGGGTCCGGTGAAGGAAATTCCCGCTGCGGTCCGCTGGAGCCACTGATGAGGCTAGAGGAAGGATTTAGCGCTGTTGGCGATTGGCGCGAGGTTGTATCCTGCAGGTTGGCTGGTGACGGAGTTTTAGCTTGAGGTGGCTTGTCCATAGTGGACATAGTGGCCGCGCTCGAAACTGGTGATAAGCTCTTTTGCGGCGGCGGTGTCGTTCCTGTTGACATTCTCTGGCTATTTGCTAAGTCCCAACAGACGGACGGCAGATACAAACGTAAAATGGCGATACGCAACGCGTATTCGCTGAATCGGATTTTCAGGTCGCGCTACTCACTTCGATCAGAAGCACTTGGAATCAATAGTTTAACTGCAACTACCAAAATGCGTCATTATCACTGTTCACTAGTTCGAGACGCGATGAACGGCGGATCAATCTTTGGTCCAGGTCGGGGGAACTAGGGAATGCTACAGCGATCAAGAAGTAAACATCAAACACAAGACGAGGGGTGAGCACCCCTTACCGAAGTTGAACACGCTGTGCCATAGCAATATTTACACTTTCGAACACTCGGCCTTGCGTTCCGATTGCAACTAATGAATTAAACTCAACTGCATCCGAAAATACCTTTCACATGATATGTACGAGCATTAACGGAACAATGACGGAGTACTAGCACTTTTTAAGCACTTCCGCCCAAATCCAAATAACTAAGGCAATTGTTGTTGTCAGACGACCACAAAAATCCACTGGGATAACCGACTCCCGGCGGAACTACTACCCAGACAACTTACTCTCATTGACGACTCGAAAACGACTGTCACGCTCACGGCTTGTCGAAGAGAAACTCGTGTGTGCACGCCATCCTTCGCCCCCCGCGAGGTTTTCACGCACACACATCAACCGCTTCCCATCGCCACCAACACTTCGCCAAGCTTCCGCGTGCCCCATGACCGTAACACTGCTCGCTGTGTGTGTCGCTGACTAAGGCAGTGTGCGTCATTGTTTACCTTGTCGAGGCACATGCTTTGAGTTTTGCTTTGCTAGGTGCGTTGTCACACACCACGACGTCGGATGTGACCGCGGCTTGGTCGAATGGCTGTCGCATCACGCTGGCAGTAATTCAAGTTGCCGCAACTTCGAGTGCGTTGGGCTGCGACGTCCATCGTAGATTCGAAGGAATTGTGCAAACTAAGAGAAAATGCAACGCCTGCCGGCGGGGAAACAACTCGCATTGCTCTCTTCGTCCTCGACTTCAGCAGCAGCGTCGCGGACGAGTTGCGGCTCTGTGGGTGTGTAAGTGCCCCATCCAGCTGCTGGATGCACTTTGTTCACGTCAGCGATGCGCTAATAAGCCGGAAGGTGTGGAAGGCATGTGCACGTGTCCAACGCGATCCGTCGCCGTTAGGCGGCTGGCATGAAAGCACTTGGTTCGTTCGCTGGCCAACGCAAATCACCATGTGCTTGGCGTTGCCAGAGTGTGAGTCGTCAGAGTTGGATAGCGGCCGTGGTTGTTCGTTGAGAGCGACCCAACTTGGGCCCGACGCGAGTCCGATCTCGGTTTCGTCCGCCTCGGCTTTAGCTAGCTCCCCACTTGTGGCACCAACATGCCGTTCGCCCATCCCCCAGCAGCCGAGCGTAGGCAAATCGCGCAGCTCGGCATCGTTTCATTCGGAAGTCGGACAGTGGGATGGTGAGTGTTGTTTGCATTTTGCATACGAGAGGCGGTGCTTTGTTGCAAAAATCACGTGGTGCAGATTTTTATGCACATTTCTACTCCTGTTCCTCCCAACAGTAAATGTTTCTTTCGATCCGACTGCTTGGCCCGTAGTGCATACGCTGTACCCTGGGTGCAGGCTGCCTCATCGCAATGTTACATTTCTTTACCCAAAATTCGTAGTGAGGTTGTGCGCTGCCTCCCACCATCAAGCCATGGCCACATTGCAAAACAGATACATAATTGATATTTTGCATTGCCATGCCAAAGACGTTTGTTGCGAAAATAAATTTATTTTTTCCCATCGAGTTGCAGTCCATCAGACAATGTTGGCAGCAAATCGTAGAGTCTAAACCTTGCCTCTGCATCGCGTCAAACCCAGCGCACGATGCAATCCTCCCTGCTGCCCCTGTTGCACCTTGCTTCTACACGTGTGGTTGGCAATGCGTCTGATTTACGCGTAGTCGAGCGCCACTCCCCAAACGGACTTTTTTGTCGGATTGCACCATTCTTAGTGCTCCCTTTGGTTCCTAGCCGGCATGGCTTCACTTGCAATTCATTAACGCCTCTTATGCAAGTCGCCGATATGCCATGGCGCTAGACGAATCAGAAAAAGCCTTGCAATTTTGCATAACCAAAAACCAGCGAATATTCGTCCACAAATGCTGCCAGGCCCTGTTTGCAATAACTTTAGTGTATCAGAATAGGCCGTGCATTTGTTCATACATAGAAATAGGAAAATGGAAAAGATTTTACAACAGCCAAAAGAAACGTTAGCACAGATCCTCTTTCGATACTTGTTGCATGTGTGTAAACAGTTGATTAGGTAAAAGACGAGCTCAAACGTTATGCATTTTCCAAAATATTTACTCACCTGCATACGATGACCAAAAAAAAACTTTCTAGTGACTTCACACGAATTCCAAAAAAATCATACTTTCTACCAGCAATATTCAATTCAACTATTTCTTAATTGATGGTTTTATAATACGTTACTAATCAAACAATTTTCTTGATATTGCAGTTTTCTCTTTTGTATAGCTGTTCCTGATTAGTTTGCTCTAACCGAAGTTCTCTTGCTTGTGAAAGGACGTCCGTGGAATTCGAAGTCACAGACTATAAAAACGAACTTCTTACGAAGATGTGCTCCTAGTATCAGGTACGCACGGGCAAATTATCAAGATCCATTCTGATTATGACGGCGATAGATCACCTCCAGTGTAGGTTTGCTCTGGAAATGACGACCTTTAACCGCCTTAAAATCCAAGGCTCAAGTCCACGTTCGATGAATATTCTTGTTCTATAATGCAGGAGCTGAGCTCATTTGCGTGTAATTAAAATACTTCGTTTTTCTTTCTTGTCTGTTATAGCAGATAAATTTACCGGAGATAAATACGGAAACACTGGTGCAAATAAGGAGAAACATAAGAAAATAAGAAGATCAAACGCATGTCAATTCTGTTGATCTCTGTGTATTGTTTCGTACGCGGTAGCAAAGTTCGATATTTGCCCTTATAAGAATGACCGAGCGTTTGTTCGAGGAAGATCTTTAGGTTAGACTTTAGATTAGACTTCCCTTCTAATGATAACTTATAGACTACTGTAACTGGATCTTTTTCTGGACGAGGACCCCCGATAGCATTCTTCATGTTCTTGCCATCTTATATGAGTTATTTTTTCGAATCACCTGCTGTTTGTTTGTTTCCATAACTGCACCAGATTGATCGACGCTTCAAGTACTCTCTGTTGATATGACAGCTTGCATCCGTATTTACATTTCGATCCAATGGTCGGACATTTTGGTCTTCTCAATTTTCAAATTCTCAATTTCGATCCGAGAGCAGCATTCTCCGCTGGAAATTCGATTCTAGTATTTAATTAGAAATTTTTATGTTTGCAGACATGCGATTGTAGGTCTTGCTTTACACGGATTTCCCTAGCTATTCTCCCGTCGAAAAAGATCATTTCAAAGTTTCCTTCAATGTTAATCATATTCTCGAACGCTTGCTCTTTGCTGTTTCCTCCTTCTTCAGGTATCGAGCATTTCAATCGGTATTTTTTATCGATTTAATGAGGACATTGTCCAAAAATAGTCATTATTTTCAGTTAAAAGTATTTCACACAAGCAGTTCAAATACGAACCGAATGACTCCCTTTTGCATCAACGCATTTCGGAGTCCAAAAATGGCTGATTTGTCTTTCCGACTGCAGAAAAGGGCGCAATAAGGGAAAAAAACATTTGTTTATGACTACGTCAAATCATCGGTTTCAACGTACATGTAGTTATTTTATTACTTTGTTGTTATTGCTACAAATGTGATTAGACTGGAGCTGTCACTGCAGAAAAAGCATGCATAGCTCCGAGAAGGAGCAAGCGGAAGAAAGCGAACTCACATTTGGACTATTCTCGTCTGTGAGCGTTCCTGGGCTCACACTAAACTTGTTTTTTATTTTTTTACTTCGGATGTCGGTCCAGGGACCACTAAAGATCTAGCACTAAAAGATCTTGTATGATAGTCGTAGGGTTTGTTCTCCTGTCACTATCAGTTTTTGTCGTGTTGGGAACTAATTGAGTCTTGGGGGAAGGAGCAATATGTATTGGATATGGTCAAGTATATAAGTGACATCTTTTGTTGCCCCATGAAAGGATAAAATCTTGGAAGAGCTTACTTTTGCTTTTTAAGAAATACAGGTAAGTCTCTTATGTAACTGTGTTTTTGGCAAACCCCTAGTTATCCCTGCTTTCGTTGTATTTGGTTTTTCGACATATCTGGTGATCCATGCAGTCCGTGATGTTGTAGAACTTGCATTTTTCCGAACTAGTCTTGTTGACTTGGAAGAGCCGAAGATTGATGTAAGAGCTGTTAGTTTACAATCTGGTAATAATGTTAATACATAAATTGGAATTTAACTTAGTTTCCGTGTAGCCTGCATTTTTTCTAAGAGTTGCATATACTTGTTCCGTGCTGCTTGCCATTCTGCAATGTCTAGATTGCTTTTTGTTGGTGTATGATGTCTGGCAGAACGCTTTACTGCCGTAAGTAATGTCGAGTAAAGTAATTTTGTAATTCAGTGTGGGATGGGATATGTTCGTTTCGTTCGGTGATCAAATATTAGTCTTCGGTATTAGGCAGTTATATTCCATTTTATATTTCAAGCAATATTCCATAGTTATATTTCAAGCAAAACAAAGCTTATAGACATTTTGTGGTTCACTCCAGCACGCTGGATCACCCTAGTAAGCTGTTGTTCGGTGAAATTGGCTGCTTGAAAGCCAAATTGTTCCTCAGGGGCATGTGTTTCTCGTGCATTGTCTCCTTTAATCTATAGAATTTGCTTTTTCGGCGTTTAATGAACGGGAGGAGAGACATTTTGAGAAATAGTGTGATCTTTCCTGGTTGTGGACTGAAAATCACGGCAGTTGATTTCCATGCCCAAGGATATTCCAGTAGATGCAAGACCGATGAAATTTTTTTTTCGATATCGTCGATAGTATGTTATATGGGAACAATTTTCGCATAGTATGTGTAATCATACCCAGAACAGGTGTTTAACATTTGATTAGCCCCGAGAAAATGAAATTATTTATATTTCATTTCCTTTAGTCGGCCTTGCTTCCACATCAAGTTTGTCCTCCGGAGAGGAGTTTCCGCGGAATTGTTGATCGAATGTGTCGTCGTGAAAAGCACGCATGATTGATACGATTCTATATGAATATGGGAATGGAATTAACCAAGTCCATTAATGTTTGTTTGCGTGGATGTTTACGTTTTGCGGTGAAAACGGGCTGCAATATTTTCGCCATCATATTTTGCATCATTAGATTAAGCTAAGCTTGCAGGGATGCGAAAACCTGTCCATGGATGAAGTTATGAAGGCAGGGTATTTATGTTGGCGTGATTTTAGTGGTTGGTGTATTTGTTTGTTGTTTGCGTTCCGTGCAGCTATTTTTGCAAATATCTTTCACATATTCTTTGGTGACGACCCCGTACCTAGACGCATGGTCACATTAGTAGTTGACGCCCTGGGTGCTCGCTCTGATCGTTTTTGCGATCTATAAGGTGGTGAAGTCCATCATCCGTTACGATACCATCAGTTACGATACTTTGTCAGAACGTTTCGTGGTATGATTGGCCAACATGACCGATTTGGGGCTCACTGCATTAACTTATCTGTAACCTGTGACGGTAATTGTACGAAGAAGACTTTAATATGTTGAAAGCCCTGAGCGTCCAAGTTTTCCTTAATTTCCTTACTTTCACAGCTTAAGCTATGGATACCTTACCGTATAACATTCTGTTTCGTCTCCAAGGGGAAGTGGTTAATGTGCTTGTCTAATTTCAGGTACCATTTTGAAGACCGTGGTCTAACTCTTTTCGCCGAAACGAAGTTCATTTGGCTCTGCCCTTTTACCTTCTACCATTTTTCTCACCCAGTGATTTTTTTAGACTTAGCATTAAACATTACAATTACTTGTTTAAAGAGTTCTTTTTATTGGAATATAGTCATTATCGAAAGCTATGCCACTCTGACAAACCAAAAGCTGTTTTATTTCCCACGATACCTGAAATCGTCTAACCAATTCAAGTGCAATAACTTTGCAAGAACACAATCTTCTGCTGACATGCTAGAGCTACAATTACAGGAGAAATGAGGTTGGCCAGCGATTCTGTCGGAGCGGACATGTTACCAGAGTTTAAGACACTGTGTGGCCGTCTGAAACGGGAAACTTGATGGAAGAGCGTTAGGAATTGACAAGGCTACACCATCCCGGCAAGCAAAAAGCTATTTTGGTTTCCACGAGAACTCATTAACACAGTAACGCATAATATTCTCCGCAGGCTATATTTTTCAGAGATGTGGAACTTAATCCTTGCAAGCGCCGTGCAAGGAAGATCTATTTTTTATATTCCCATAAGTCTGCACAAACGCACTAAAACACCAATCAATACATATAATTTAGCTAATACATTCCCTCCTTTTTTTCGTCTGCCATCGTTTCATTTTGTCACTATTTCTTGTTTCCATCTTTACTAAATATTGTCTGCTAAAAAGTAAAGACAAAACCCTCCTTTTGATTTTGTGTTGTTTTAGTACCATTTAACTATGTGGAATCGATTTGCAACAATGGAGACTGGGTTTCATTCATTAAGTTTGTACTTAAGGTAGACGTTGTGCTTGTTATCAGCTCTTGCGCAGGATTTCGAGAAGCTTCAATGTGAATATATTTTGATGTAAATAATGAAAGTGACTTAGGCAAAAAGCGTAACAGGCCAACATATACAATTGGCCGTGAAGGTTCGTTATGGTTTCTCTTTCCTGAATATTGCAACGATTTCCATGGCGTCCCATACCCTAATGTCGTCTTAATATTTTCTACAGGCGTTTCTCCCTAACTTATTAGGGATCGTGATTTCGCGTCCTTTGGTAATAATATGTTTCTTTAGAGCTGATCTGATGTTGCTCTGCTTTCCTTTGTTTTTCGTTTCCACTTGGATACTTTCCGCGGTTGTGTGTTTTGAGCAGTTTGGTATCGTTCTCTTAGTGTCTGTTGGCTTTCTTTAAACCTCGAACCACAAGCTGCCAGAAATCCTTCCTGATTGTATGGGAAGAAGGTCTTGCCATTGTATTCTGCGGTCTTTTCTCCTTCCATCGTGAAGTTGATATTCTTGTCTTCGCTCATCTCTTTTTAGACAGCAAAAAGTCATGTACGAATCTCTTCGTAGTCGAGCCATTAATTTACGAGTTTCAAGCTCCTGACGCGTTCCCAGCTTTCCAATCATTCGACAATTATAAGAATAAGTGCAACGTTTCTTTTACACAAATAAATGTTATGCACAAAAACTCTTCGGTCCAAGCTACGTCTTATTATTTTGGGATCATTTGCAAAGGTCACCAGGCGAAAAGACAATGCGATATTTTCAGAAAGTGCATAGAGCGATGCCATTTTCTTTGTTGTCCTTCTAAAGAAATAAGGATACGTTAATTGTCTTTTGGCATGGTGTGACGAACAAAGCAGCGAAAATATAAAAATTCAACACATGCAAACGTCAAACGAAAACATAAAATTGCTCAATTGACAAAATCGGTTTGCTCACGGGGAATATTCTCAAGTATCGAAAAGCTTGTGTAGTAGAGTAGCAAATCAATGTAGTGGATAGCGTGGCCTTGCTGGAGTAGCCTCACGATCGCCAAAAAATCAGGTAATTGATTCTCACATTGGCTGGCATGGGATGAGTTTTTTTTGAAGTGCTGATATTTAAGGCTTAGACGTGTGTACCATTGCAGTCATATGATTGCAGTGAGTAAAAATTCGAAAACAAAACGATCCCTGGTTGTAGGGAGTTTCGCTCAAAAAAGGTGCTACAGCCAATGCGTCAGTACTTCTGGCCAACGTATTCGCACTTCATTTCGCTTGATTTCCTTGCAGATTGACCGACCACCTGTTTACAACGCGTTGGGTCTATAAACGAGTTAATTACACGTTCTGGTTGTGCATTTTCGGGTATCACTAGGCCTTTGGAAACGTATCGGCTCGCGAAAACGCGCAGCACATATCGTCACGAGTGCATAAAAGGGAAAATGAAAACGCTTTAATTCTTGTAGCCATCAACTGGATTGGGAAGTGCATAGCGGACGAGGTATTTAAATGAAAAAGCGCATCTCCACAGGGGCATGCCCCTCCAGCAGCGCCAGCATATTTAACAAATGACTTACCAGCATTGAAATGGTGAAACGTTTATCGTGACGGTCGAATTCAGCACCTTAGATTCATGGATATGTGCATATATGAGGGATAAGGGTTGAGAGATGAGAGATGCATTTTTGCCACATATTTTTGTCGTACAACACGTCCTGGCAGCGATATTACTAAAATCAGGACTCGCACGCCTAGCCGTGCCGAGCCATGCAGTAGTGCCGACAGGAGGATGCCGGGCAACGGTTAAGGATAGTATGGGTTGATGATGTTAAACACGAGTCATTGAAAAATAGGCATTTAAATAAACAAAGCTGTAATCCGGGTTCAAAACCTGTGGTCACCTCAGGTTCAACACCAACATTATGAATCTTGCACGTTCGCGGGAAGGCTCAATGGATGCGTGTGAGCTGCTCCGAGTATATTTGTGTCTACATTTGCATGGATGCATGCGTTTAAATTGATTTAAAGCTCACGCGATTCACAAAAATCACTCGGGTAGTATCCACGTATTTAGTGATGCAACGGTGAATGGAGTTGCAAGTTGGAAAAATGAATGAATTGGATGAAATGGATGACGAGTTCAGTCGAATTAACGGTGCTGCACTTGACACGGGAATGCGATGGGTGTATGAAACTTCATTCGTAAATCAATTGAATTACTAGTAGCTAAGCATTTCTTTAAATGTTACGCAATAATGAAGTGAATGAAATTTGAATTACTGGTTATTAAATAGAATAGGAAGCAAAGGTACTAGTTTGTTGGTACAATGATTTCCCTCAATGTTTTGAATTATTTGATGGAATATGTTCATCCAAAGACAGATCAAAACGTAAGACTGACCAATATGAAACGCCGCATGCATTTTCATACTCAGTTGTTCCAAACTTTAATGAGGTAGCACCTTGAAATGAGAGGAACTATGAAGGATCTCTAAAGTTATTACTTAGGTTTTAGATTATGTTTGTGACTGTTGGCAATACATTTATTTTCATACAATTACGGACATTAAGATACAGACACAACAAAATTGTTCAAAAGAGCACTTGAGTGACCATAATTCCTAAGAACATCCGCCAATCGCTCAAAAGAATCTCTCTTTTATTTTTTAACCTGTGTGCCAGCCAAATTTAAATTCGGTCCTGATTTGCGATAACTTTGTAATCATTATCAATATTATGACTTGATTTGCCTTCAGAGTACTTTAGTAGCATCAAGAGTCAGGATTATTGGCCATCAACTGCTGTTCTGTCTGTGTTCTATCTGCTTTCTGTCCTCCTGCAACTTGGTTTTCTCTTTCCAAACTTTGATTCTTTAGTATCGCAACTAAGCACAGATAATTATGGAGGTGTCACAGATTTTGAATTATTTTAGTACCTCAGATTTGCAAGAGCAGTTGAAAATAGCACTGATTTACGAAAAAATTTTAACAATTATCGAAAAGAAAGCAAAACAAACCGTATGCATAAACATAATAAAAAATTCTTCGTGGGTTATTAAAGTGAAACCAAAACTTCAACCAATATCGGTCCACAACCACCGTATTCACCTTATTTATCTCCGTGTGACTTTTGGCTGTTCATAAAACTCAAACGTCCGCTCCGGGGAAACTGTTTTGAGTCAATTGAAGACATTAAACGGGAATCGCTACGCACATTGAAGGCTACTTCTGAAATTGACTTTAACTACTGTTTTAAGGATTGGAAAAACGTTGGTACACGCGTATTGGGGTCGGGAGAGATTACTTGGAGGGAGATAAAAAAGATTTGGAAGAATGAAAAAAGAATTTTAAAATTATGAACACAGTCTTACTATTTTTGCCCACATTCACCCATTGTACAACGATAATAATCGATTGTGCTTTACTCATATTTCCAAATAGAATTTGGTTCATTTTACGATTTGAAGCGGTTTCATTTTCGTTATTTTTTTTTGTTGTAGCATATTTCCGTTTTCTTCGCACAGCTTAGTAAATTATTTGTCTATTGTAATGTGTCTATGTGTAATTATGTTACTCTTTTCTATTTTGGATGATAAGTTGGATACTCTTCGAATATCTTTATTTTAGTCTCAAATGCGGCGTTTTTGGCATAGAAATTAGTTTTTTCTTTGCCCGGTATACCTACCTAGCTTGGTATTCATGCAATAATTGTTGCCATCTTTGTGCATAAGGGACGTAAAGTTCCTTGCCTAAAGAATAAAAATTGTAACCGATAGTGAGATAGGTTAAAAACTGTCAAACGTGCGGCGTTGGAAGCCCTATCAGCCACAACGTAGTCCCCATGCCCCAGCATTACCGCGATTTTTGAAGACACTCCGAGAAAGTCTCTATAGAAATTGATTTGATCTCTGCCGTCTTTGCATCCTTAATGTGCTTTCGAGCCCGAAATTCTTTTGAATTTGGGGAACAATCTGTAACACAATTTGCTTGGGGTAGGGTCAAGAGACTAAAGAGTCTATTGCGAAAGAGCGAAAAATGAGCGAAAATGAGCGAAAAATGGGCTGGACCATTGGCATCAGCTGGAGGAGGCGATTTGTTGGTGACCATGAAACCGTCGCCATGTACGTATACATGACGTACCAAGATTATTTTAAATACCAATTAACCACAAAAAAGATTAAAATCTTTTGCTCTCATAAATCAGTTGTTTCACAAATCAAACAATTTTGCTTTCCAAATACTTGTAGAAAACTTAGGACTTTTTTCCATCCGATTTTCAAAATGATAACTTTTGGCGTGGTGGTAGCCGCTAGGATGTACAAGCGAAAAACATTTTCACATGGACCGGGATTATCCATAGCGCATATAACCCCTTCAGAATACTTACAGGCATAATTGCAAAATGAAACCCGAACATTTTGCAAAAGTCGTAGAAATAATGATTGTTCCTAACATTTTAATAAAGGACTGTATGTTGAACAATTATGAAGAATCACGGACCCGTCTTTTTTGATTATTGCTCAGTAATTCTGCCCAGTAATGAGTGCTTACTGATTCGTTGGTCTTCTTAATGGCATTGATGGTAGTTAAAGGTGAGTGTGAGTGGCTGTTTTTTGCTGTTGCAAACGCATTGCCAAGGAACTGGCCTTAACATTTTTCACATTTGAATTTTTGCCGATGTTTGGATTGAAATGTAAAATAAGTAGGATGTAAATAATTCAACATTGCGAACAACTTTTTGGAAATGTAAAAGAAGAAAAATTCCGAGACTTCTGCATTTGCACCGATACCAAGTTTATGCACAAATTCTCATATCCCAAACTTATCAATGAGTCAATGTGAAACAAGTGTCTACCGCCTACCACATAACAGTAGAAACAAGTGTCTAACCCATAAAAAAATATGAGTAAAGCTTACGAGCTTACTATCTGAAGTTGACAGTAAATTTTCTTTCGACCGAAAACCACCACATTTAGTTTTATGGTACATGAAATTTGTTAGGATCCAGTAATTTAGTTAGTCCAAACTGAAAAGCTAAAATGTAAGTCACAATCCTCGATATTGTTAGGTTAACTTATTCTTGTTATTCACTCACAGCGTTTGATTTTGAATTCTCCATACTCAACCCTTAAATTTTCTTACGTACTCTTCTTTTTTCTTTGTTATGAATCTTTCTGTTCTTTCTGACACATAAATTGATTGCGAGATTCATTCAAAAATTCCACTTCAATCCAATATGTAAATGCTATGTTCAGCTATGGAACTCTATCTTAGAATTAATTTTAAACAAAAATTGAATCATTATGATTTGAATATAATGTCTGGCGGATGCAAAATGTAATGCCTCGGAACTAATGAAATGGTTTACTCGACCAAAAACCGCTAAGAAGGAGCAAAGAAACCGTCAAACAGCCTAAATTCAATGCAATCAAAGCGCATGTAATATGGAACTGACTTTTGTACGTTGCTTTGAAATTGAAAGCAGTAAGGTTGCCTTTACTGGAGATTAAACTTAGCTTTGCCTCGTGAAATTTTGTCTGCATAGCCAACACCTATGGAGTAGTTTAGGTGATACCAGGAAAACACTTTCACGACATAAACAAACGCACGCAGTCAGGTAATTTATTTCATGTTCTCTTGTCAGCATCTATTGGCCATCATGAGTCCATCATGATGTATCTTGAGTGTCTATTAGTCCTATGCTAACTACCGATTCTATTATAATAGTTACTGACGTAGTGTCCTGCACCCGCTTTCTGGCAAAGGAATTTTACGGTCTTCATTGTCCCATCACAATTTCTATGAATATTATGTTAGATGAATGTAATTTACAATGTAATTTGTTTTAAATTCTTAAAAGTTATACAAAATTCTATTAAGTTTCGACCCAGGGTTTAACACATGATACGCTCATAGGCAAATTGATATAGTTTTTTGTATTTCGGCCTACTAATTGCATATATTTCCAATGCATGTTTGTGTTCACGTCGGCTGAAATTTAGCTCTTGAACAGGTGAATTCATATCATTTCTGTTTTTTTATTTTCTTTGGAGGAGGAAGAGCTAAGTACATCATCTATTCATTTTTGTTGATTTGTTTGATCGAGAAGAGTGGTGACTTCTTCTATATCAACATTCAGTTTAAATGGACTTTAATGCAGGCCAAAGTACATAAATAGAGCGAGTGTCTGGTAATGTTTTATTTTGAATGAAGAATGAACGTTTATAAAAATTGAAAAGTTACTCATACCCGCAAAACGAATATTTTCATTTTAACTAATTCTCAGTGTGTTTAATTTAATTTATTCAATTTGTCTTGTATTTAGCATGAATAATTGCCTTTCGTGTTCATTAACTTTACGAGGATGCACGAGGAAATTTCTAAGAAAATTTCTAAATTTTAAATTAAATGTCCAAAAATACCTAAAAACTAATTGAACCATTACTGCCAGTCATGGTTGAGTCACACTTTATCTCATCAAATTGTAGTTGGTTGAGTAGCATCTCTATGTTAGGATTTGATGTATTTCTGGCTCATGTAGATACATTGGAGAGTAGTGCCCGCGTACGCGGTCCATATGACCGAACCACGGACAAACTCACGTTGAAGAAGAAAACCTACAAATTACTTTTGTAGGCTTTTCAGCCATGGTTTTTTCGTTGAAAATATGAAACATTCCAAAAGATCATAAAATTTCTAGACTTACTAGATTACGGAGTGAATTGGTATACGGAACTTGGTATATATTCCAGAGTTTCCTCTAAGAAACATTTCCGCTACAATCGTAGAAAGGATTGATAGTTTAGAAATTAATGTGGCCGATTGTGCTTATACAAATGAATTCAAAGAAACAATTGCTCATACTACTGCTATTGGAACACGGATGATTATTCCTACAGTTGAGGTAAATTTTGTGATTGATGTTAAGAAAATTTTCAACTCGGGATAGAAAATATTGGTAGATGTCCTTGCGTTGTTTTTTGGTTTTAATCTTATCCCTTGCTATCTCCAACAATAGAGACTCGATTCTGGCTGGTGCATCACAGGATAAGGGCTAAATGAATAAGTGGTTCCCTTACGAGTGTACATTCTACTTCACACTCTTTGGCTTGAACCGAAGCTGCCACCATGCTATCTTGCTCGCAATGCACCTCCGTAACACAACCACCATATACTATGTTCAATTTTTAATCCTTTGAAATATTTTACACAAAAACAAAAAGACAGTAAAATGGTAGAATGGTAGAGTGGTAGAATGGTGGATAAGCGACACAAATCACATCGGGTTGGGGCCGAAATAGGACTACATCTCTTGGCTACATGTATCTAATGCATGTATGTATGCAAAGATGATAGGTTAGGGAATATTCCATCGAGCAGCACTATAGATCATGCATTCGAAGCTCTTGCCTATATCTCGCGTTTCCGCCTATCTGTTTGGTCGGGTATGAGCGGGTGGCTTACATTCTAGGGCCTGTGCCATGTCTCGTTTGAGCCTTTCACCAATTTTACGGAAGTGCTGAAGCCTCCATCTGAACTCTTTCTCCAGCTTTGCCTCCATCTCCTTTTGATGGCGTTACGACGCGAAATTTGCATGCAAACGTTTCGGTTCGCCCTATTTTTTACGATGCTTTTTCTGCACCAAATTTTGCGTTCTTGCTCCATGTCCTGTTCTGTTTTAATTCGTCTATAAAGACTGGCCTCCTCGAATCGAAAAATAAAAACGTGAAAAAACGTCGAGGTCCTGGGACAAAGTTCTCATACAAGCAAGTGATGTCAGGTTTCGAATGGCCTGTCTGAATCTAAAATAAGAGTGAAAATACATACATGCATGAAAATGGAGGAGCCACCACTACTTCTTTCATTCCTTTGTCGCACACGCATATGCACCGTATGAAATCGTTCGGAAGAAATCGCGGGCGACTGTACATGTACGAGTAGACGTTTGTTCGTCCATATACTCCTTCCTTTCTTTCAATAAATAATGAAAGAACTCTTTTTAAACTATCACGTTATCCGAATGCGATACATCAAAGAGGAGTTCGAAGTTCTTTTAAGATTTCGTTCAAAACGTAATAATTCAATTAAAATTTGATTTGAAAGTGCCTACAAGTACTTAAAAAATAAATATTAATTTCAGTAATATTCAGTTCTATGAGTTCTATGTGGAAAAATTCGATTGTCCATATTGATATGAGATTTATGAAGACGACGATGAATTGCATTGAATACTATGTTCCAATCGTCCCACGTTATCAATACTTATATCGACATATGTCAGAACACCCATATAGGTGTTCCTTTTACATAAGTATATTTCGCAAGTTTTAGAAAAATAACTACCTGATGCAACTGTTGTATAAATAATACATTCCTTTTTTCTAAACTTACAATATACCATGGGCAACATTCTCGTTGCTTAATAAAAAGTTAGATTTAGTGCACTGTTGGTTGGAATTTGTCGTGATGTCGTGAATAAATTTCACAATAAGGCAGTATGAAGCCACGCAAACTTTAAAATATGTCATTTTTGATTTTTCACTGACAGGATTCAATTAATTTAGTCATTATTTTTGAATTATAGAAAAGTGACGCATCGCTAGAAAGAGTTGACTCGTGGTGTACTGTATGAGTTCTATTAAAATTTCAGAGAAAATTTTCATTAGAAAATGTCAAAATGGAAATAGACGTGACATTTGAAAACTGGATGCATTCGGCTGGAAAATTTATTGAAATGAGTGGGCATTCAATTATGCACATGATATTTTCTCTGCAAAATATGACGTATGAACATGCTCGAGATGGCAACCAACCTGATGGATAGTGCGAAAAGATACACACATTAATCCGTAAAATTCATTAAAACGATCATATCGATTCATTCGTTTGTCCTATTATATAAAGAACATGAAATTCGTATTTTGATTCAAACACGCAATTCGGGAGAAACGAACGAAAAGTAAATCGGCGTAACAAAAAAAAATTACAAAAAAAAAAAAAATAGCAAAAGTACTACTAATATATGCTAAATGTAAATCAACATAAAACAAAAAGTACTATGAATAACTATTTAGCGTGGTGCATTTTAATTTATGTCAGCGTACACTCCTGCGGGGATCCTTCACCTAAATGAACTGCAAATAGATGCATCAAATATATTGCGGAGCAAAAACATTCGATAGCGATTTTATCGGAATCATACCTTGTAAAACTAATGAAGTAAAGTTATCTTTTTTATATAAGAATTATATTATATAAATAAGATTATACAATATAATTATGCAATAATATATATAGTTATATATAGATGCAATTATCTGCATCTGCGACTGCCACTTCAGTTCATACACAGAAATGATGGTGAATTTCAAAATTTGCTGCAAAGTTTCTTCTACCTTTTGATACTAGTTCCATATACAGACGTGCAACTTTTTTGGCCTTTTGTGTATGACTTTTATGCACGAGCTATTTAATACGAGTATACAGAATTTCATGAAAAATTCATTTTTCAATTCTAATTGTAAGGCGGAAATGGTTTGCTCAATGATCTTCGAGGCTAATCGAATATAACATCAACAAAACAATTTCTCATCTTTAAAATTTGGTATAATTGGTATTAAGATAAATTACTCAAGGAATTACAATACAGCACTATGCAGTGAAGTCACAAATCCTTAAAAAAATTTCAACAGTATCCGGCAAGCTTCAACATATTAAAATCTGCTTCTCGACTCTTCCGGACAAACATGATGGTAGGAAGTTAACAAGCTTCGTGTAATGCAACTAATTTTACCAGAAGTGTTATAAAACAAAAACTAGTAATTTGCGAGAATGAATTCCGGAACTTATTTGACAACTTGAATTTCAAGTGCAGGGTTTCACCTTATCTCATAAGTTGTAATATATATTTTAGTTACTAGTGAAGATATAGTTAAGCCCTTAGATCTTATTTTGACTTTTAAGATTTTCGTACATTCGTTGATGACATTTTCATTTTCTTTGAACCCTTTAGCGCCAATTTTGAAGAAAGTGAATGAGCAGCCCCTCAAGAAAAAGGCATGGACCACAAATGTGGAAAGTAGAGCAGGCGGACTAATCAGGGGTATTGACTCAGATGATTAAGATAAAGGAGCGACGAGATGTGCAATAGTAACCTCTTCAAAATTGATAGCATACAAAATGGCTTTCATAGAATTACACCGGAAAAATTATTGTCACGTTATTCAAGTTGTAGCTCTTTTCCGTAGTTACGCCATTATTTAACGAAGCAGATCAGTAAAGAGGTCTTTTTATCTATCTTAATGCTATCTCCGTTCAGTTTTATTTGTAAAGTTAAGAAAGCCTCCAGACGGCATTTGTTGATCGTCATCAAACGCCGTTCAAATATATGTTTAAGGATAAAAAAATAAAAAAAGGACAAACTAGAAAAAAAACCCGAAAATTAAAATTAAAGAAGCAAAGCATTAAAAACAAAAACGCGTCAGGGTAAAAAGGTCTTCATAGACGAAGAAAAATGTATTTCCAACATCGCCATAGTCAACCGGTACACTTCTTCATGCAGGATGTCCACACAGGCTTAAATTAAATCTAGACAGGGAATAAAATTCCTATGAACTCAGAAGACACAATCAATATCTGGAGAGAGCTGAGAGCGTAGTTCGCCGAAGAACGAAGTCAACCGGTTGTCAAATGAAATACGAACTCGTATCTATATCTTCTATAATGAAAACGGAAAAATGTCATGCGGAGCTTCTTGCCTGACTAGAAGTCTTTGCAGACACATTGGACCAACGCTGCCGAGAAGATACCGTTTGGAAAGAAGACCTTGACGGGGAAGACGTCATCCTAACAAAGTTAATGGAGCTCTTGGGAACTCTGCCACAGCTGGAGGACGTGATCCGGCCACTAGACATAAAAGAAAGCAAAGACTTACACTGAGGCTCGGCAAACAAAAAGCATCAAGACCAAACAGAGGGACTAACGTGAACGCTGAAGTCAATTGAATGCTTGCAGACAACGTCTTAAATTGTTAACGTACACATTTAGTACAATTTCTCGTTTGCCGAGGTTCTCTACAGCTTGGAAGTCGATGGTCATAGCTGTAAAACCTGTACCGAGATGCAGCCTTGGAATCAATCAACCTCTATGCCAAGAGGTTGATCGAGCGAGCGACGAAACGTATGGCGGAGCATGGAACCAAAACGATCAACAATGCTGCAGACAATCGAGCGATGGAGGTACCCAACGGTTAGCAATAAATAGTAAATAAGAAACATTGCAATCAAAAATTGTTTTCGAGTATAAGGAATTATAATAAAAATAATATTATGTTAATGTAAGCAAAAAGATGGAATATTAAAAGCCACAATTAGGGTGTAAGTGTAGTAATTAAGAAAGAATTTTAATATATCAACTAATTTAAGGAATCAAAAAATTCTAGTTAGTATTAAATTCTGGGTACAGCCATCAGGCAAAACCCGTAGGTTAAGTAATAGGTTAAGAATAATTTTAAATAATTGTATATAACCAAACAATTCACCCAACAAATTATTGAAAACTTGAAAACTATGACTTGTCTTCAACATTCTGGAAATTGCTGTGTCTTGCTCCTGCAGAAATCTCCCCTCGTATCCTAGAAAAAGTATGTTAGTCCTGTACGAAGATCCTATTCAGTGTTGTATTTCTTTCCCTGCAGGTAGTTGTCTAGCGTCCGATCGGACTAATTCGATAGAGCATGATCGGGAGAACATGGTTAAGTTGCAATTGCTGACAGTATAAGTCCGCATTGAAGGATGCCCACGATAATAATAAAGATTGCATTGACAAACAACTTAGAACACAACTTCGAATCTGAGCGACGTTTCAAATGAACAATATTTGTTTGAATGCCCTCGAAATATAATGCTTTGTCCAAGTGAATATTACGGGTGAAGCAAGGCTAGGTTACCGAAGACATGAAGACCTCTACTATTTCATCATCAACCAAATTTTCTACACACATGCTGCTATTCCTTACACCGATTCTTAAACACACCTCCAGAAAACTGTGGCCAAACGCATTGATCACCTAGAACTAATTATCTCAAGCCTCAACAAGCGTGAGAAAATTGAGAAACTATTCAGAGTAAGTCACTCTACTGAGAATTTCTTTGATCTCGACAATTAATTCTGCCAAAGCAACTCAACACGTCACATCAACAGGATTTACTTTGCCTAATGGCTGTGTCAGAGCTCAATACAAACATTTTTTTGATTCCCGAAATTAACTGTAATTAAAATTTCTTACTAATTACGCTTACACCCTAAGTGTGGCGTTTAACATCCATCTATTCATTTATATTTTAATAATATTATTTTTATTGTAATTTGTTTATACTCTAATACAATATTTGCTTAAAGTTTTCTTATTAACCACTTATCTCTAACCATTGGCTGCCAATTCGTAGCGGTATAAGGTATAGATAGGCCCCATCTGTGTACATGAGCATACGTGAGCGTCGGAAGTTTTAAACTAATCTTTCTTCCCCTCATCAGCTGTTCAAATGTTCCGCTCTATTCGTTCCTGCTATTTGTGTCGTATGCTGCATGATATCCGAAATTGTATCGAAATTTCAAGGTTTTTCTCATAATTAGAATTACATTTGCTTGACATTATTAATGTAATAAGCATAAATATAAAATTTTTTGATGACAAGCTTATATCTGCCTTAAAATTGAGAATTATCCATCAATATTACTACCGACCATTTCACATAGAAGTTAAATTACCAATTACAGCATATAAGTAGCAAATCGAAAGCATCTTCAATCATTAAATGTAAAAATAATATCAATATTTACATTTACCGAAATCTTCGGCTACCTTTGGTTTTAAATTTGACAGTGAGTTAACGTTACAGTTAGAAAAGCAAATTCGGCAAAGGAATGGTCACACATACCACTTGCATGTTGAAAATATTATCAAATTGGTTACTGGATCATGCACTTTAATCAGTCGACGTAAATTGAAAATACGCAACGCTTATATAAAGCATTTCTAATTCTCATAAAGCATAATTCTCATACGATTCTCATCTAATTCTCATAAAGGAATTAAAGATTTGAACAAATTTGATTAGCTTAGTGTGACCTTGAGACCAGCTTCAGATTGCAATTTCCTCATGTTCAATCGGCTCGAGCAAATTGAATCCGAAGTGAAAATTGAAATGTGAAAATTGTATGAAATGGGTGGGGCTTAATTATTCGGGAAATGATATTCGTGCGGAGTTAACATTACCGTTAAGTCGATTCTCCTGTGTCCATGGGCAGTACAAATTTGTTTATGATGGGGCATTTAATGTGATGATATTATTTCGTAATTTTATTGATCTATGGACAAAATATTGTTTGTGAGTATTCAGATGATGAAATGCGAATGAAAACAAAATATATGCTTGAATTATAGCAAGCAAATATGGTGATATTTGCGACCATAGTTCAGATCGTGAAATTTTTAACCATTCATCTATACTACCTCTGATTATTTTTAAGTACGGGTTAGTGAGTTTGTGTTAATATACATTACTATTGGTGATTTCGGACAGAAATGAGAGCGTAGGGCCTCTCTATATCTACTTCTTCTAGGGTTCTATTGTTAGCTGCATTGCTGTTCGTGGTGGTATCATATTTCGCCATCCGTTTTGCCGCTCGCTTGATTAACCTCTTAGCATAGACATTGGTTGGTTCCACAGCTGCATCTTGGAACAGTAGTCGGTTGGGATAGGGTCGTCCGGCCTCCCCTTTGTACAAGCCAGTGTAAGCTCGAAGGATTTTTTGCTCCAATAACCCTATCTTACTCCACTTGCACTTCGCTGTTGCATGCCATACCAGAACCGCATATATGAGTATTTGCTTGATGAGTGATTTGTAGGCAAGTATCATCACCCGGTTGTTGGTCGTTAACTGCGTCCTCAAAAGAGGTAGAAGAAGATGGTATGCAAATGTGGTTTTCTACAATACAACGTCCGCGTGAGCACTAAAGGTTTTATCCGCATCGGAAAACTGCCTACCGGTTTCGTTTAATACTGGCTTGGAAAACAGCCAATCTGTCTATGGGTGAGTGACCTCTTTTGAAGCCAAATTGTTTTTCCGGGACAGTTCCAGCCTCTTCAGAGAACTGTGTGATATTTTGGAGGATGACTCTCTCAAGTAAATTTCACACATTAGATAAGAGGAATATTGGGCCACTCCACTTCGTCTGCGCCATTGGAATGCTTCGGAATAGCAAATATTTTGGCGCATTTCCATTGCTGAGAGAGGTAGCAAATGTTTTTGCATTTATTTGGAAGGATTGCGAGAAAAACAAAATAGGTCTGGGGAAGTTTTTACTGATACTGATGACTCACAAACAGGGTACTGCTAATAGGTGCATCGGAGAGATTCGAAACCAAAAATTTAGTCAAGCACAGGTTCTTGTGGTCCTTGTCAAACGTTGATATTGTTCTCTTTACTAACGACGTGAAAGCAGAGTCCTCATTTACTTTCTCCCCTTGAAGAACTGTCACAAAATGATTTGCGATGGAGTCATCAAAGGGCTTTTCGTCCATGAGCATGGAGCGGTTATAGGTGAAAACCCTTGGCAGACGCTTACGGTCGATTATTTTATTAATTTTCAGGGAATATACAGGCACCTGGTGTGACGTTTGCTAGAGTCTGTTGAAATCTCTTATTGGCAAAGCCAGATGTTTTTCTCGAAATCTTTTTAAGCTGCAAAATATCTTCTGGTAAATCTCTGTAAAGATAATTTCTGGGAGAAATTTTTATGGATATCTTTGAAATGACCGCGCTAAGGGTTGAATTCAAGCAAGCGATGCTCGCTTCGATTTCGGTGGTTGAGACATTTCTTGATCTGTTGATCGAGATATCATCAAGCCTTCCACTCAGGTCAGCATTAACTGCTTCCCAATCGATACGCTTGTATGGAACAAAGACTTGCGGGTCTGCTACCTCCTTCTAACTCTTAAAGCGAGCTCTGCCAAAAGATATTCAGACTGAGCGTAAAGGACTCTAAATTCAAAATTCCTCCAGCTGTGGGAGATATTTACCAGATTAGCAGACACAATGAAGAAATCGATCGTTGACGAGCTTCTTCGGAAAGTGCGGTCGTTCGGCGCAATCAAAATGAGATCGATATTTGTTTGCACCCAGTTGAACAGAGCCGTTCCATATCCATTAGATACGGGATTTCCCCAGGAAGGATGTCTTGCGTTCAAACCTCCTATCGCAAAGAACATGAAAGAATACGTGTTTAACGTATATTCCTACAAATGCAAATGTGTAACCCCTCAAGAATGAGCTCAATATTATGACGTCTGCGCATTTCAGACTTGGAAGACAGTGTCTTTGAATTTTGAGATGTTCTTTGAAAGCCATAGCTTCTTCAAGGAGTTCATCTGGGTCGTCATCCCTTATGACTTTATATTTCTTCAAGTGAGCTTTGTATTTATTTTGGAGTCTTGTTTCTGTAATGAATAAGAAATCTGGTCTATGCATATCCAAGTATTCTTGGACAGAGTTCCGTTTATAACGTGGAGCTAGCGAACAAATGTTAACGAAGGAGAGCTTAATGGAGCTCATCGCGACAATAGATTTTGAAGGCGAAATCCAAGTACGCCGCTTTTTTTATATTGTTGAATGAAGGAATTCACTTTACGGATGAGTGTAAACAAGTCACACCCGAAGAATTGTTTGCAATCATTGAACATGACAGTATTTCGGTCTTTTTGCTGCTGTATGTCACTAGTTACTTTAGCTTGCCGTACAGGCTGAGCTGCCGTTGGATAGGCTGCCCTCCCCCATTGCTATAGAAGCGAATGAGACACCATTTTGAATGATGTCTCATTTGCTTTTAAGAAAGCAGTTTTCTTTTGCTTCTTTGAGGCTATAGTTGAGAACCTTTTGGCTCCCAAAACATCCTCCCCGAAGATGGCTTCTAGATCTTCCTTGACATCATTGTCTTCGTAAGAACTGTGCACGACATTTTACAACAAAGTCATTTTTCTGTTGGGAGAGTACGGGTGTAGCGCGCCACCTTGTCTCATTTTAGAAAGTCATAAAGAACTATATGGTCCTCAATCTTTTTTGGATGCAACGAAGTTCGCGTGAAACTGTTCACCGTTACATCAAACTTCGGAGCATCGGACTGACTCTTCTCACATGCTCGATGTATTCTTTCTCTAAAAGGCTTAAAAATAAGCCTATAGCACACTTGCGGTGGAACCCTCTGTTTTTAATTGCCGCAATATTGGTTTGTTGATTTTTCTATGCACTGGAACGTACAGTTGTAGAAAACTCCTTTCGCTAAGGTTCACAGAGCGTTTCGAAGTTGGCTCCGGGATTGGCCCTTTCCGACCAGTCTCATCTCCGGCCATTTTCATCAACTCTTCCAGATCGGACTCGCTATGACAATCAGTCGGAGAGTCTCCTTCTGTAGTGGGAAAATCATCTATAGGGAAGTCCCTTGCAGGAACTTGTAATTGGTGTTTGCAGCTTGCTATAAGGTCTAGCAAGACCTCCTCCTTGATATTTCCCGCCAATTTCCCAATTCTCCAAGAGGCAAAACCTTTTCAGGTTTTTCTTAGCTATCCGAGTGAACGCAGCCTTTTCCACGGAGAGCTCCCACATACTCCATTCCCGCTATTTCTTAGGCAGAGCTTGGATGCGGTGTTCAATTAAGAGTATGGGTCCTCTTAATTTAAGGCAAATCAATTAATTATTTTATTTATATTCTAATAATATAAAGATGTATGTATTTATTTCAGCAACTTGCTGGCGTCGGCAAGAAATTAAGGTGTTAGACCTCGGTTCACCCACTGAACTCACAATTCTTAAATTAATTATAGACTAATATAATATAAATAATAAATGGATATTATCAGAGAATTTAAGGGCTCAGCAAGAATTCAAGGGTTTAGACCTCGGTTCAACAACCACTATGGGACACTTTCCTAGGTAACACAACCTATCAGTCCGACGGCTGTGACCTATCTCCTATCAATCTTTGTCTCATGCTACTATGATCTGCTCCTGCTTGCTTTTTAATTGTCAGAGATTAGGAGAAGTGTTACTAACATGGAAAATGGTTTTTGGCTTTCCTTTTCTATTAGTTTTCAGACATTAGCATACTAGACATTAGCGGTAGGCATAACTCTTAGGTATGACATATGCTTAGCAAATGCATAACATAAGATACGACATAAATAAAATAAAAAAATTAAAAATTAAAACATGTAATGGTTTTCAAAAATCACTGCCAAGTAAAAAAATTTTGTTGTTGTTGAAAAAGTTTAACATTCGGGTTCAAAGTTATAGGCATATAAAAACTGCAGAGATCACATAAGTGTAGGTAACTTTTCAGGCTTGTATAGTATTAGAAAAGTAATAAAAGTATAAATGAAATGGATTTTCGCGAATGCTTAAGCCTCCTTCGGTCATTTAAATGCTTTTGCGTTTGACAATGTTGTAATGCTGTGTTGATGTTAAGAACAAGCTTGGTAAGTCCTATTGCTGTAATGATCTTGTGCCAAACGCTATTAGCACCCCAGTAAGGTTTCCATTTCCATGATTGTCGCACTTTTTCCACAAAACATCGGTCTGACCGTAGCTTGCCGTTCCAAGCAATCCTAAAAAATGAGATTCACTTTGAAATAAGTTCGTGTTTATGATAAGATAAATGAATGTTATCAAAAGTCAAAAAAAAGCAAAAACTGAATCAAACCCAGAAATGTTTATTGCTAAGGTAATAATAATGAAGATTTTTGAACTATCCGCCGATATATATTTTACACAAGCGCAACAAGTGCCAATTAATTATTAATTTCTCTAGAAAGGAAATGTTTTGTTCATTTAATATTGTTTAGATTTCAGATATAATTTACACAAAGTTTCCCAGTCAGATTTAATGACGAATTTTAATTTGATACCATTTTTAAAAAATTAATAATGCTGATAGTGAATTCGATATTAACCGGCATGTTCATTATCACCGACGTCGTGAATTATTTCAACACATCAATTATTCGAAACTTTTTCATGTATAAAAACAATAATTACAACATGCAGGTTTGATGCTTGTCAATATCCATTCTGTTTTGTTTTTAGTATGAAGCAATTTTAATTATAATATATGGCAAATATAAGGAAACAGAAGGCCGTCTTTAGGTTTTCTGACAACATGACAATCCTACTTAGAAAATGTTATCGAGCGCATGGCAAAGGTAATCTTTTTCTTTATTTTCAGATATCACCTCATTAAACGAGCAATGATTGGAACTTCTAAAGAAAAAAAAATGATCGTAGCACATTAAGATAATAAGAAGGTTCCAGATGAAGTTGCAAACCCTACTGGAAGAAGGTTGGCATGCGGAAACGTATGCTGCCCCCAGATGAATCGATCAAATCTATGGTGAAAGGATAAGGAAAAGGAAAACAGTATGAAATGCTTACATTAGACACGCGATATAAAGGAAGAGAAACTATGTCACAAGTTCAACAAATTAGGTATATCGCTAATGATGAGCTACTTCTGCAGCTAATTGTGCACTGATTAAATTTCGAAAAACAAGGATTCATCAATTAGATGAGATCATATCATGATAATATGCGCCTGTAAAGATTTTTTGAGAATTATTTAAAGTCTAGAAGAAGAAATGACACCCAACTGAAACAGCCATTGCGTAAGGAAAAAAGCTAGTGTAGGAAAAATACCAAACTGCCGACCATTTATTAACGCAGTCGGTTGGAATATATGAATATTTGGTTATTCATAATTGATACCTATCTGTTAATTTCGACCGCACAAATTGCAAAGAACTTATCTGTCTTGGCATTTATTCATTCAGGAGTTTCGACACACAATTCAGGCAGAATAGAAAACGCTATCCGCGACAAGAGAGGCGATCTTGACATATCGAGTGATGTACGACCGATTCCTCAGCTGAATTTCCGATTCTCACAAGCCGCTCAGATTCGAGCCATGTTTTGGGTAATTGGATCGGAAAATTTTTGTGTTCAAGGTTTCATTTGCGCGTTCTTCAATTTGATCTCGAGATTCCTGTCCATTCCTTGTACGAACTGAGACTTTTTTTAGAGACATCCCATCTTTCCCCGTTCCTGCTGTACCAGCTGAAAAGATGGTTTGATGTATATCATATCAAATGATTTACTCTATAAAATACAGAAAAAATCATAATTAAAAATTTGATGAAAAGAAGAAGAACTGAATTCGTTAGTGAGCATGTATTGTGACAGGAAATAGCCTTGTGGATGAGGTAAGAGGAACAGGGTAGCATTGAGTTCTTCGGTCAGTAGAATTACTAGTTGTTCCTCAAATCTCATCACAAAATTGAATTCACACATCCATATTGTATTCGTAAGGAAAAATGAAAAACCTGTCGGAACCACACTTGCAGCTATAATACAATAAAACAACTAGCAAATGTTTTTGCTCACTGCGTAACTGCCTGGGTAAAAAATACCCAAGCAGGATCTTTGATTGTTTGACCATTGGAACACAGCAATATTGCGCATTTCTGCATTCATTCATCCAGCTACGCATACAAAACAATTGCTTCGAAGCCAGAGTCTATGTGAATTCCTGTGGAAATCTAACCTGGCAAAATATTTAATTATCAGGCCTGCAGTGCAAAATAATAACGAAATACACTTGTTTGCCCGAAAGTTCCCACACTATCGTCTCCAGTTCATATTAGGTAGGATTCTGAAAGGAGTCTGGCAGATGGGCAGCGAACAAAGCTGAATAGCATATGAAAGCAGTAATACAGCATAAATTGTTTTCTTATAAATATTGATTTGCTTCGTTATTCGAATGTTTCCACTCGTAGTTTGCATTTGCGAACACGAACTAGCACGTTACATCAAAGAAATTTTTCGTGCCTAGAAAGGCGCAGGGTAGTCGAGAGCAGCAGAATTGATTTATAGCATCGCATATACGGACGTAGAACAAATGGAGTATATTAAAAAGGCTACATAGAAATTCTGATTGTGTATGTAGGAGATATTCTTGGCAGGACGCATTTTGTTGCAGTTGCGAGTGCACATTGAATCCTTTCGCAAACTCCGCCTACTGACCGCTGGTCGCTTTTCGTACACTTCGGCCACTCCGTTCATTGGAATAAATCAATCATTCAATGTCGCTGGGGCTATCGGGACTTGGACTTGGCTGCTTGGGAGAGGGATGCAGGTAGCCAACACCAAGTAGGCACCGATATACAGAATAGTTCCTTATTTTTCGACCTGAGTTTTGTTTCAGATGCAAATGTGGGACACCTGGAGCAAACACGATAGTGTATGGGTATAGTTTAGACTCCACACTCTCGTTCCGTACGGATGATGTAAAGGAGTAAAGGGAATTGACGGCTTCATCCGCATACTTTCTATGCGACGTAGGAAAGCACAGCGCCACTGTAAATGGCAAGCTCGTAGGTTACAGGGAAGGTGTATTTATTCTTACGCTATCGTACGATTTACGACGTATGAACATTAAGCAAGCAAGTATTGGTGGAGGTAGAAATTAATTGCAATAGTGCACTTCAGATGTTACCGCGTGGCCACTTTTTCATCATCTTCACATGCCTACCCATTGACTCATGTGCATAACGCCTAACGTTACCAATGGGCGAATAGGCTGTTGTTTTTAGGAAGATATGATTTCTTACCTCGCAAATGTGCTCCCTTGGGTTCTTACATTGATTAAATTTTTATATAAATTGATTCGGAGTATGCGACTTACAGGGCTAAAATAAAGCCAATTTGTGCTATAAATTATAACTTACAGAAAGAATGTCCGACAACTAAACGTTAGAATTTGTACTGAACCTAAATGACACTCCAGAATGCGAATGGACGCTATTCAAAAGTACGTAGTTTTGCACATACTCAAACGCGTGTCTAAACAGCTCAATTTTAAAATTCTGTTACTTATTTCAAAAAACTTATTGGGTCAATAAGATTGTCATTACAATGAACACTATTCACTTCGAAGAAGCTTATCCTCCATTTTATTTTCGCCGCTTGTATCATGCGTAAAAGGTTTAATGCAACATGGACATTTATTTTTTAGTTTCTAAAACGTTGGTGGACTGAACATTAAGGAAGAATGAAGTAAACTGTGCGAACATTTCTGAAGCGCGTTTTTATTCTAATTTTTAACGATCCTTTGTGTACATGTCGCTTTTTAGGATATATGAGAGTGAGTTGTTAATTCACATAGTGTTTCAGCATCATCTGATGTAGAGTGCTACACCGGTTACGCAGGTTACTATCTGTCACATGAGCATTTCATTTTGGGTCGTGAGCTACTAAAAGACAGTTGGGGTTTGTCCATTGCAGCTTGAATTACTAATATTACTAATATTAGATACGAATTTTTTCGTACAAAGATCACTTTCAGCATCGCCCCGCACTTTAAAGCGAAGATAAGTTGTGAATTATGTATTGAATTGTGCTTACAAAGTAAAATAATTGCTGCCATTTGCTCAAAAGCCGTCCACCGTAATTTTTGATACGAACATATTTTAATATACAGCGAAGGCACTAACCAGCGCTAACACTGCCAACAAACTCGCGATCTAATGGTATTCAACCGAAATAAGTGTGTCTTTTTTGGATTGTTAAACTTTCCCTCATTTTTAGTTTTCTTTTCTTTTGGAATTTTTCGATCTTTCGTCTCAAGTAAGCTTACAGCCATAAGCGCATGAAACTTTATGAAACTATTTCCTTTGAATAAATGTCTTAGATTAAACACTAGTTGCGAAGCGATATAAAAGATGAAATCTCTATATATATATGTGACAAAAATCACAGAAAAATGCTAAATTACAATGGTTGTGGCTTTATTGTTGTTGTGCTAGTGGCAAACGTTAGGAACTTTACGTGGTGGATATATTGGAAGAAAATGTATCCACATGACTTTCTTTCTTCCCCTATTGTATGTCAGCACACTGCGATCAAAAATCTCGACGAAGTTATGCCTGAGTTGAAAATTCTTCCCAATATTGCACCTGCTCCTGTATCGTTTAATTTTAATTATTTAGAAGACACTTTTCTCGCCATTTTTGCTTATTTGTTGTATCCATTGTTTATATCAATTTGTCAATTCGCTTACTCGTAACTGGAAGTTTTCTACGATGAACAAACTGCAGCCTAATTTTCAAATTATGTTAATTAGATCATGGTGCAATTTTCCTTATCCTATGAAGATTTTATTTGATAGCCTCCGGCTTGCACAGACTTTTCGATTTCTACTTTTGATTATTCTTTTCGAATCAAATATTAGGTAATTGCCAGTTTAGATACCGAATAGCATAGGTGTGCAACCAAGTTCTTACTGCATATTCCATGTATCATGAATTCAGTTCCACGCACGGCTTCGCGGGTCGTTGCTGATGTTACCAACTAAAACTATCTTCACATGCTCGTCGGATGATTTGCGTGGAAGTATATATAATATCTTTACAAAAACTTTAGAAGCTCGCGGCCAGTATAATGCCAAAGCATATTATTTGCCGATGCTTCTGTTGTACGCAATAATTTTGTATGCATATCTTGGCGATTTGAACGATTCACAATCTTCCTCCGATATAATAACTATCAATCAGTGCCTGCAGGCTGTACTTCTCTTTGAATCCGATTCATTACCGAGAAAATTAGCTCTGAGTTGTAAAAAAGGAAGGCAGGTTGTGAAACATAGCATTCGGAGCCGTTCTACGTTGATGGTATGGCAAGCAAGGGCAGACACAGTGAGCCGTAATTCTTCCAATCCGACCTCCATACGAAGATGCTAAGTAGTTGTAGCTTCAAAGTATTATCAGATACTGAGACTTTCGTGAACTTTTTTATTAGTTCGCTGTTTGCCGTCAGAAATAAAGAAGCAGGAAATCTTCCATGTTGCAATGTTATTCATTTGCTGCGCTCCTCGTCGACTGACTTTTCAGTAACTATTTATTCAAAATATTCGAATTCGTGCTGCATGATTTTAAACAAAGTGGCAATTGGAATAAGTCAATTTGATGTAGGCATAAGGACTATAAGATGGTGTAAATCCACATGCATTACTCGTGTTAGCATGTGTTGTTTATTTGCTTGTTGTGTTTCTCTCTGTAACAATTGTTGAGTAGAAGAAGGTGCCACATCAAACCCTGCTGCTTGTCCTGGTCTGTTGGTCAATGTATCATTCTTAACTTAACATTCTGTTAACTTCAACAACATTATCTTTTTCTTGAAATCTTGGAGCTATCATCAAAGTGCAGAGCTGAAAAGATTTATCAAAAAGCATGAGGTCGAATTGTAGCACGCCGAACGGATTGAGTGCTTGAAGTACTTGAACTTCGTGCACATTTAAAATAAGCGAATTTAATCCTTGCATTCCAGCAGGAAAATGGTATGAACTAATTACGGAAAACGAGTAAATTGAATGAAATGTATGACTTATTTCACATGAGAAATCAAGATATATACAGCTGCCGTTCATGTCAAACCTTTTTAACCCTTTTTCATTGTTGGCCGCTGAAAAAGAGAAAATTTGCCACAGGATATTGTGTGGGTTGTTGTAAAAATCGGCATTTGCTGACGTCCTGAAAGAGGCTTTTGAAACATATCATTATATTTGAGCCTATATGAGCCAAGCGTATCAACCATCAATTTATTAGAAGTTTTGCATATGAGTAACATCACTAACATAATAATTTTAGTTTTCAGATTCTTTTATCTAATCCGCCTCTTCAATTATTATCAGTTTCTTGGGTGTGAAATTAAAAATATTAGTTATGAATCCTTTTGTTGGCAAATGATTCGTTGCATTTTCGAGGATATCAAGTGACTTTCAACTGATCAGAAACATAAATCATAAAGCAATATATTTATTTTCATTTGAAAATAAATAATAATAATAAATAATTAAATAATTAAATTAAATAATATCATCTGTTCATTAAGTTTTCACAACAATCTAAGTTGCATTTTCATCTCAATTTTTTCACTTGTGGAAAATATCCAACAAACTGAATTGATGCTTCTCACAATATGCACAATAATCATTAATTTCTATCAAATCCGGAGATATAGAAGCTCAAAGTGTGTTTAGTTAGTCGTTAAAGGAATCGTTCCCTGTGTTTTTTGTTAACTCCCCGCTAGTGCAGCGCGCGTATGTGTGTTGACTTGCATTAATCCTAAAAAGCATGGTCAAACGTAATTGCAAGGCGAGAATGCATACCCAATGTTCCATCATATTGTTCTGAACGTCAACACCAATCTGCACCTACATATAACTCACATTTTCTGTGGTCGCAAAAGGAAACAGTGCGTGGCACCCTCAAAAAGCATTGATGATGGGATACGATTTGGTAACGTTGTTCAGGGTGTAAATGAAGGGGCAGTAAGAGTGGAGTGTAAAAAAAAACAGTAACCTAATTATCATTGCTTGTCTCATAATAAACGTTAAGCATTAGAGCAAAGGAAGCATTTTTTATTTTTCATTTGGTTCGCTCGATATGTAGCAATCGAGTCCACCAAGCAAATGACGGTTGCTTTTAATAAATTAGGAATCGGGGGTTTCGCAAGTTAATAGAACACTCTCCTCACCTTTGCAACCGCACTCCTATATTAATCTATTGCATTTTTTCGCAAGACAAGGTGCACAATTTTCTTTTAAATGAGGAAACGTAATTTCCTTTTTAATGAAACAACCTTTGATCGATAAGTCATTGCTCAGGGCACTCTTATTCTGCCGACCAGACCGGATAGCGGAGATTGTATTTTCTATCCAATGGCTTGTAAATTTACTTCAGTAGTTGGAAGGGCCATGCGCTCATATAAATGGCGTGTAATGCAGACTTAAGTTGACGAAATGAGCTTGCATTATTGAATTATTTAGTAACGTAATGATACGCATTTGTACCACATTCATTATTTTAAAATATTTTTTGCTGAAGTTGCTACGGTTGAAAAAGTGCTTCCAATTGCTTAATAATCGAATTTTCATAAATGAACAAAAGTTTCAAAACGACTTTGAAGGAAAACATTGAATGATTAGTTATCAGCTTTACACAGAATCGATGAAGGCTATCTTGTGCCTCAAATTCAAAATAAATTACGTAAATTGGAAACCAACGGAAACGTAAAATTTCAGGATTCTTGAAGCTTGTCGTTAAAACACATTTTTGCATATTTGAACATTAATAAACAATTATTCTCAAAAAAGAAAAAAAAGAAGGATGCATCCTATCTTATACCTATCCAGACCCATCATTTCGTGCTCAATCGGAAAATGAATTTGGAAATTGTTGAAAAAGATTTTTGACCAGTAAGAGAAAATATAGTGCAATATATGGCCTCAAAACATTCACGGTGTTAACCAAAAACTATACAATCATCGAATTTTCTTGACTAGTATCAATCATACCTCTGTGCATTTTCACATGAAGGGTTAGGATCTTGTTCAATAAATCAAGAAGACATTTTATTACCATAATTTCTTAATTATTATTTTATTGTTAAGGAACTTATAATGTTCAACTACGAATCATTGGAAAACTCTACTTCTGGCATAATAAAATTTCACAATTATAATATTTGAGTAGATGGATTAGATGGCAAATAGTTCTTGAACGTACGGATCAGAACCGTGTATCACTTCAAAGATTGGTTTGGAATGACCCAAATGAAACAGCTTATCAAGGCTCCCATTTGAAGACAACACACTAATGAGGAACATGAGTACAAGGTAAGTACTGTCGACACTAAACATTCTATGAGATAATTAAAAGTATCGGAAAGAAAAATTTTTTCCACATATTGTATGCGCAAGCGCAGAAATCATCTAAGAAATCCGAAATTACCCGTCCACAGACGTTATCTCACATTACACATGTAATTGTCCTGTTTTTATCAGGGAATCGCTTATATGTAAGTTCAGTTCAGTAAGTTCACATACAGCAGAATTAAGTCAATTTCACAAATAATTTATTATTTGATTACTCCATGACGAGAATTATAATTACTGTCATAGTTCTATGCTTGAGCTCTTTCCACCTTTCTTTCTAAATATAAATTCACTTTCGAGGTATTCGACAAATTTGATCAAAACTTCCGCACCCATGAGTCTTCGCTGAGTTAGCTTAGCAAGGGTATAAATCACTTACAAGCTGGAAGTGAAAATGGATAAATTGATCTACCAGAACTTCTAGAATTGACTAAGGTTGTTTATATGCGAAACAAGCCAATAAAGCCAACGAACGATCAGGTATTGCTTCTTCAACAAGTAACAATCTTTGAATCAAAAAAGTTGTTGTTTGAATCAATAAGTTGTAACAATTTTCAAAGGGAAGTAACTCGAGCAACTAGGGGATATAACTAGAGAAACGTTTTACTTGGATCTTTAGCGGCAAGAAACTACACCGTAACCATTCCTTCTCGTCAATACAAGATGGAACAAGCGCGGTTAGAAACGCAAAAGAACTGTAAAGCTCCTCTTGCGTGTTCTATCTCTTCCGATCAGTAGCCCCTGAGACTGTATTCGGTTAAGAAAACAACAATCGTATCGAGTTGTATCTAATCACAAGACGCAGACGACAACAGCCCCGTGGCGTAGAAATCAAAACAACAATTAACAATGGAACAGTAGAAGCAAAATAAACAGCATAGACCGCATAAGACAACATGATCTTTTATTCAATATAATTATGTTCTTTATGGTTATAGTGCATTTTGTGAAACGACGAGACAAAGACGGATCAATGCAACATCTGCTCACTTCCATAGTAAGCCAGAAATACTGGTCGGCCAGGGATACGGAAAGACCTCAAAAGATAAAGAACTGGAACTCTTCGACGAAATTGACCAACGCCCAAAGAGTACGCTAGAATTCCTAACAAACCCAGGAGATAGGCGACGACCAATATGTCCAAGGTTGAGATCAATAAGGGATGAAACTACAGCAAGCAATCCTACTCGGAAGCTAAGGACATAAAACGCCGACAGATAGGAATGGAGCAAAACCACCCCATCTTAGTAGCGTTGTCATTAGCCATCAATAATTTAATTGATTACTTGGGAGGCAACTGCTTGTTGGTAAGCCTCATTGTGTTTGTATACACCCTGGCGGTGATAGTGGCTCAGAAGAAGTTTTTCATTGCGACTTTAACTCCACAATGTTCAGCAGTCCCAAGAACATTAGATTTTAGTAACTATGCTTGGTAATTTTTCGAATTGATATTTTGCGTGTAAATTCCTAAGTCGTAGGGAAATTACGAGGTCAGCTGTGTTTGAAAAAGTTGTATAGCAATAAGGGTTTTTTGATCGAAACATAAAGCGGACATTCTTATACAAAATCCAGAATCAAATATTTACTGCTGGGTACACGACGAAAAAAGGACCTGGCAAGCCACAGTCCTTTGCTTTAAATTAGAACTTTAAATTGGAAATACAATTTTTTCGCATAAATAAGCTGCCCCTTTCTTTGTAGTGTCGACAACTACTTCCTCTCTATTTCTGTCCGTTTCGCAAGTCACAAAAATCGTTTTGCAATAATCGCCACGCCGGCCAACACGATTCAAAACGGGAATTGATATTTTTTGAATGCTCTTTTGTTGTTGTTCGTTTTTATTTTGTTTATCAGAGGGGCGATAGGGAAAACTAAAGAAATTGCATTTTCATGAAAATGGAATGTATGTGTGTATATTTATCATCTGCAGAATTGTATGTTGCCTGTGGATGTATGATTTATTAGACTTTTTCGTTTCAGGTGGAATTGTTCGTTTAAAAATTCAAAATGCGTTCTTTGCCATGTAGGCCTACTATGGAAATTGCATCGTCGTATTTGAACAAGTCAATAAATACAAAGGATAAATTCTAGTTGGATCTCTTATCGTTATGTCCCGTTGAGTCTCTCTTCTCTCTTCTCATGCTCATCGCGGCAACGGTTCCTGCAACGGCTTTGGATCTGACTCGGACTCCGACTCCAACTCTAACTTCGCCACCTGCTCCTGCTCCAGCTCCAGTTCCACTTCCAGCAACGGCTTCGAGAGTCCACCACCTTGCATACGATAAATACAATTCATATCTACACGGTGTTCCTGATACTCCACCGAAATTCAGGTCCTCCACTCTGACTGATTGTGACTGGTAAGGCCTCGAACAAGATGAACAAAATGTCCCAGTGCCACTAGGACGAATGTATGAAGCTCAAAATACAAGAAGCAAAAATTCTGATGCACATATGAGGGATAAAGGTTTACTCCGGTTGTTTCTATTTATCTTAACTGAAATTTCAGAGTGTCCTGCAGTATCCAGAAATTGTGTATTATAGTTGGAGCTCTGCACCTATGTAGCGCTCGTTACTGAGAGGGTGGCACTATTGGCGATACGACGAAATGTGCGAGTGGGTGCGGATGACAGAGACTTACTCAGCCTCCACTCAAGCTCGAAAAGACATAGAGATGTCCTGTCTATGGATTTCTGATTGTCCTAGTCGCAGTTCTCGCTGTGGACGCGATGTGGTGCTTACGTTGCACGTACGTGAGCCCACAGAATTTCTCTGTGCCTGTAGCCGCCACGGATGGTGGGTGAAGCAAGTGGAGTTTTGTGCGAATTCGGGTGAGCCTTCACAAGTGAGAAGGACTCAGTAGGAAAGTTAGCCTATCTTGATAGATGGGTTATGGGTTATGGGTATGCACTGCTATGCCGAAGCAGGACTTTGGCTTAAAATATTCTAATGCTTCGAACTCGCTTACACACGTATATGCGCTCGCTTGCAGGCATCTTTTTGGGGCTGTGCGTGGGTTATGTGGAGGAGCCTCTATTGATTTCCATTCGACGTTGATTTTCCTATATCTCGTCCAGGTCCGATTGCAACTTACCACCCTGCACTGAGAATATGTCCCTCGAGTTGGGCATGTAACTTAGCATCGAACATCGAATGGAGCATCCTGAGCGAAATGACTTCGCTTGCATCTTTTTGGTCAGTATTTTGTTTATTTTACTACGTAGTGGGTGCGATACGAGGCCTAGGAACCTATCATCCTCCTTCCTGCCTTTCAATATGTATTGCTGCCTGCCTTTGAGATCCAGTCTTCGACGGGGTTGTTTGCCGTTCCGTTCCTTTTGGACCTGTTCTGGGCTGCCTTTCTGCACTCTTCTGCTCTGGTGGATTCTGCCGTGGCCTATGTGCGTGCACAGACACCACATAAAACAAAAAAGTTTTCATTTTTAATGGGCTCCTCCGCCGCACTTTTTACTTGAACATGATTAGTTCTTAGCTTATCTACATCTGTAGATGGCGCGAATGATGCTTGTAAGAAAAGAATAAAAGATGTTGATGGCATAGTGCACAGACGCCCTTTAATTAACCCTAACTATAAGAATGAAAAATAGGAATTCCACATTGCATTCAGCCTGGTGCCTCACAAGCCTTTGCCCTGTCGCCGTACCCACCCGAACTACATAACAGACGCTAGTATGTAGTCTCCACCCTTGCACCTCCACAAATACATATTTATAGTAAAGAATATTTTCATTCGCGAACTATAGAGTCGTTGATGGCCATCGGAGCTGCATCCAGTTTTCAAGAGGCAGCAAGCAACATAGAATAGAAGTCAGAATTGGGTTGAGACTGAAACCTGGATTGGTACTGGTAACGAACCCACCTACATCAATCACTATTGCAATAAAGCCTGTTCGAAATATTTTCTTAGCTCTTGCAATAGGCAATTCATTCTGCTTCTATGCTAGCATACCACCCCTTACCTTGCTCGCCATTCCCATTTTGCACATATCTTCTTTTCTCGGAAATTGGACATAGCACCCAGTTCGGAGGCTGAAGGCTGTTTCAGAATAGTTCTGACAAGGCTTTCTATGATGCTATGGTGCACGCATATCGGTTGTAACATTTCACGGTGTAGCTCAATCAATTTGTCATTCAATAAGGATTTTTGAATCCGGAATAGAAACTATTCTCCAAAATATTTATATCCTTGATTTGTTTTGCTGACGTACAATAATGATGTTTATCAAATAAAATATCCACTTTTCAATGGGAACGAATCCCGGCATCAGTTTGGTGATCCAGTTCAACTTATGCATGTGGCAATGTTACGAGTGTGTAACCATCGAATTTGATGTGAAACAGTAAAGAACTGGAGAAATGATGGTAATCCTTTTGAACACTTGCGTTCAACCGGTCGGAAAACGATACTTTCGCGAATTAATTTTATTGAAGTTTAAAAATCATATGAATTATAAATATTCGGGGGTAATTGCAATGTGTAAAAGAACTATATCAGGGACATATGGCTAAGTAGCACAACATGTATGTAATAAGAAACACAATATACATTATGGGTGCTTGACCCAGCTACGTATATTATCTCAATTAACACTTTGTCGTGCTTTTTTTTATTTTAGGAAAACAGATCCAATTATCTAATAACCATCATTAAACGATGCAATGAGTAGAAAGGTAGATTTTCAAAGTGCTATTGCATTTAATATAGAAAAGACATCGGCAAGGAAGTGAAATATTTTGCAGAGTGCCCAACGTCTACGATGAAACCCAAGAGAGTAAGCAATTAAAACAATGAAACCACAATATCGAAGAAGATAATGAGTCAACCGGGCGGAGTAAGACTTTCGTAAGGGAATCGCACATTGACACGTGCGGGAAACAATAGAAGTCCTGAACGGGGAAGTGGTACTGTTGGCCATTAAGACTTTCGACCCACACAAATCACCACGAATATTACTATAAGTATCTCGGTATCAAAGGATAAACTCACGGTACTAAAATTTTGAGACGGATATTGGGATGAGAGAAGAAAATAAATCCAGCAAATGGTCCATTTGAACAACGTGAACTGGTAGGCATTAACTCGTAGGCGCTGCCACAAACATTTCATACTATGAAAGTTGTATGGCTCCTTCTTTCGTAACTCGCCTAGTGATCCACTTCACCGGGTTTCCCATTTGTAACGTAATTGTATATCCACATTGCAGCGTTTAGTGCGAACTTACTTAGATCGTTCACTATAGGAGCATACTATTCAGGACCTCCGTAATTGAGTCTGGCAGTTGTTGCAACTCATTTCCATTCCCTGGCTTTCCCGAAAATCAATGCCGGTGAATGAAGAATCGCACGGATAAAAAAAACAGGCTTTATGATCATAGTTATATCACGTTCAGATCTTTTTTCATATCAATAGATCCTACGAAATTTAGTCGATACAGCAGGCGGGAGAATTGTTGGAAATGTTGAACATAATATAATCATAAATATTCTTTTGATAAAATTCGATGAACTTGCAAAAAATGCGTTTTATTGCCAATGCATTAGTTTAAACACAGGCGTTCTAATGATTGCATTCTCTGTATAGAACTATTAAAAATAAAGGGAACTCTCGTCGATGATATCAGCAATTCATCTTGAACATTCAAAATACCTGTAAACATGGAGAAAACAAGTAAGGAATAGAAACATTTAAGGATTTGAGGTTTCAAAAGAAGAAACGTTACAGTTTTCGGAAGTGTTGGTGGAATACGTTATGCTGTGGAAGACGGCATTACTTTATGTTAAACAATTTCCCTTCCGAAAGCAACTTCCTAAAGTTTATTGATTGTCTGTGCAGATAAGTTTAGAACAGATCATGAATTCTTGCACGTCAATAGGTCGAGAACTGAAAAATTGATTCCTTTTTTTATATGTGAAAATTGAAAATACAAAAACTTCATTTTCGTGATTCCTGAAATTGTCTCAACTAGTCTTACCGTGATTCTCCGCTCTTCGTGGAGCACAGTTGCAATTTCAGTCATATCAACGGTTGACATACCACGCCTAGATCGTCTACGATGAATTTTTAAACGTATTAAAAGTTTATGCTTTCTTTGTAATATGATGCGAATCCCAGTAAGATTTACATACACTTCCTTCAATTCAATGCGAATTTACGCTATTTTTCAGGTTGCAATGTTGACGCGATGGACTGCTCTCCTTGTTTTTTCAACTTTCGGCAGTTCCTCTTTCGACGATTGATTCAAATAAATCCGCGCAGCGGCCGCCAAGACGTGCTGTTTGTGGAGAACTTGGTAAGAGTAGAAGCTAAAGCGGACTTTGAAGAAATTAATGTTAAGTTATACACGACTGCATTACAAGATATGAAATATGCTCAACTAATCAGGTTGCATCGTAGAAATTATGCAGACTTCTATCATTACGTGAGTACATGTAGTACTAATACTGTTTGGCAGCACAGCCCAAACAGAAATAGAAAAGGCACAAGTAGATTTCTTTAAGATTTCGTACGCTTTTTGCGCAAAACTGTGAGAAATTTTACGAACAGAATTAACTTCCATTTACTTTGGTCGAATATCGTCATATCGTAAAGTTGTACAAATTGTTAGCGCTGGTTGTTGGTAATCTATGCAGTTGTTTCGAATCGCACGATTTATGGTACATTACCCCTTTATTCTTTTTAATTTAGCAATATTTTGAATATTTTGGTTACTATTATATGCGAATTATTTGAGTATTACCACTGACACAGCTTCCATCATCCAGTCTACATGATTCACAGCTCAGAACCGTATTTTCATGAGACTAAGCAAAAACATCAAATAAGACGTCAAAAGGAACTTATTCTAATCAATTAAATTTGAGCAACTTATGTATAAAACCGACATATCAATTATGTGAGTGAGGAAAGTTGCTTCGTTAAATATTTCTATATCTTTCTCATCTAATGCAAATTCAATATTTCTCACAGTTAGGTGGTGTTCTCCGCTATTCATGATTCCACGTTTCCACTGATAAATCGAAGCTGTACAGCTGCTGTACAGTCTGCAACGAAACATCATAATCATATGTTCACTTTTGTATTTACATGTACATGACACTGAAGACAGCTGATGAATGCCACCCTAAAAGTGGGACGAGTGTTGTTTTTATTTATCAACGAAGAAAGTAATCATGTCCATGCTAAAGGCGAGGTAAGATACAAGAGATAATAGAGAATTTATCTTATAAGGTATGCTAATTTTATAGGATAAAGGAGTTCGAAAACTTGTTAAGCCAAGAAGAAATTGATTTGCAGCACCTGCGGGCATTGTCCTTTAATGGTAAGATTAGTAAGTCGCGTCAGAATTGCTCGAATGACAGTTTTTGTTTATTCAGGTATACCAGATTGCAAGGGCTTGCGGCCCATTTGCTGGAAACTTTTGTTGGGTTACCTTAGCCCCAAGCGCGACACATGGCCGAGTACTTTAGCGCGGAAACGGAAACTGTACAGGGAATTCATCGAGGAAATGGTGGTTCCTCCTGGTCAACAAAGCAAAGAATGCCTCGACCACCCGCTAAGCGAAGGGCCGGAAAGTGCTTGGAGCACCTTCTTCAGAGATAACGAGTTCTTGCTGCAAATTGACAAAGATGTGAGGCGGCTTTGTCCGGATATATCGTTTTTTCAGCAGCCTACGGAGTTTCCATGTGACGTTGTAGTAAATAGTCGTGGGGAGCGGAGATTGCATCAGCGCGTTGTCCCGTCGATTCTAACTTCAGCTAACGTGGAGCGAAAGGGTCTAGGGGTCACCAAGGTAAGAAGTTATTCCGAAAATCGACTAATTGAAAAAGATGATTTTATGCTGCAATTAACAACTGGGACAACAGCAAGTATATATACATTTTAGACAACGTATTTGAGTTCATACAAGGCAAATCGTAGCTCCAACAAAAACGAATGAACATTTTTTAACCCATATGATATTTTCCGATTTTCCTTTTGTATAAACTCAGTGTGCTTATAGGTTCGTTACATTGTCATAAAAGTCTCGTTGAAACCCTCTAAATCTGTTTGTGTAGATAAACTCAATTAACAAACGCATTTCCGAAAGCTATGAAGCAATGGACGAAGGGCAAGAGGCCCATTGGGAGGTAGTCCAACGAATGCTCTTCTTGTACGCAAAACTAAATCCTGGGCAAGGTTATGTGCAGGGAATGAATGAAATAATCGGTCCAATTTATTACATCATGGCATCCAATTCAGTCGTGGAGGAGCGAAGTATGTAAGAAAAAGAAGATTACCGGTGATTATTAGCTTTTTTCCGTTTCAGTGTATGCTGAAGCGGATTGTTTCTTCTGTTTCACGGCTTTGATGGCAGAGATTCGAGACTTTTTCATTAAAACGTTGGACGATTCTGAAGGTGGTATAAAATTCATGATGGACAAGCTTTCGAAAATGCTTTGTGATAAAGACCCAGACGTATGGCTGCGTTTGAAACAACAGGAGTTATACCCACAATATTATAGTTTTCGGTGAGCATTTGAAATACTTTTTAGCAAATTCAATCCAATTGCTTTAGCAAAACTAAATATTCACAAATGATAATTCTATTCGGAAATTATTATCCTTAATTGATTACGTTTTAAAAATGTGAAAATATTAGGAATAGAAACAAGGAAAAGTGCTCAGTGGCGTAATACTAAGCCTTGTAAATTGATTAAGCTTATTTGTATGTCATCATTCTTAATGAGGTTGCGAGAACTTTTACATTCAAGTAAATTGGACTCATATGTGACGACAGTTGCATTATCATCCCATAAATAATATCCTTATCCTTCAATCAGCTGAAAATATTAGAAATATTTGTTTCCTCATTTAGCGGACTACCGTTAAACGAAGCATGACACCTATGGAAGGAGATACTTTCGAAAGTTTTTCTAAATCAAAATAAATCGGGCAGATATTTCGTGGGTTAGTAGAAATTTCATATCTGCGAAGCTATTTAAATTTTACTATTTGATTTGTTTCCAATTTAAAAATCTAAATAAATAAATATTTTGTTCACTGTTAGATTTAATATTTCGATATGCCCGATCGACAGGTGCGCCCACAATCAGGTAGAAGGTTGCCTCGGAAGATTTGGTCTGTTAAAGGGCCTTGGATTCTTCGAAATCTTTTCTAATCTATAGTTTACATTCGCTTTGCGCTTATTTCACATTTCTGAAATACGCAGCTTACAGTGCTTGTACAGTACAGCTTCGTAATCATAATAACATAAGTGGAAAAATTACTTATTTTATTTAACTTTGGTCCCGCGATAAGGTAACAATTCCCTTAATCTGATGTTCAGCTTGAAGCATTCTCGAAGTAATTGTACATGAGTTTTAATCACTACTAAAATTGACGTTGACCCGATCAGAAGCAACCTATGTCGTTATTTAAATGAACTCTTGAACATGAAAGGTTTGCTTTATTAGATGTCAAAAGCCACTGCAAAAGTAATATCTGTGAGATCGATTGTATGGTCTTTTTTAAAATGAATTGTAATTCAGTGAAATTTGCCTTCAGTAAAGGTTGTCATATCGATTTTCTATTGTTGTTAAAATTCCAAAACTGGTTAGATGGAAGGTGGCTTATAATTGGCAATCGTGATGGTCATTTATCAGAAATCAACCTTGAATGTTAAAAAGTGCTGAATTTAAGCTATTTATATTATTTAGCTCAAGCTTTTAAGCGCTTATTTACTCAAGCTCTTACAAATATATCCATATCATATGTGTAATAATCTGTATTTGCTGCATATGACTCGAATCACTCCACATCTGTATTCTACCGCTGCAATTCAAGTATCTATATACAGGTGGCCGCTTGTTTTGCACAAAGAAACAAAAGTTTTGCTCTGTGTTGACCTATTACAAAATGTTTATTTTTTTATCGCAAAATATTTATTTCGTTGCAGATGGCTCACGCTGATCCTTTCTCAAGAATTTCCACTGCCCGATGTTGTAAGAATATGGGACTCGATTTTCTCGGATGAAAATCGATTTAGTTTCTTGATTGACGTATGTTGTGCTATGATTGTGTAAGTATTTTAAACGTCATTCAGGTTTGATTTACTATATTATTCGTACATTTCTAGTTTGCTCCGGGATCAAATCCTAGAGAATGATTTTAGTACTAATGTGAAATTACTGCAAAGTTTTCCACCTATGGATATCAATATAGTACTATCCAAAGCAGTTTGTTTAGGAGGTAAACGATGATATTGTACGCATATTTTTTATTGAATTAATCAGGATCTGATTGATTTCCATTTTGGATTATTCTTCGTGAAACCTGTCGGTTATAAGACTTAAATTAGTTTTTGTAAAAAAATTTCTGTGGAAAAATTCAATTTTTTGTATGAAAATAAAACAATTTAGAAGACTTGAATCTTTCACATTCAGCTTATTAATGGTAGAGTAATAGCAATCAGTAAACGCGCGGCGTATATTAATTTACACTGTTTTGATTAGGGATTTGCACGACGTAAGAAGATTTCCAATGTCTCTCTCTTGCATTCTTCTTATGGCTGCCTACCATCGAACTTTTATGAGCTAATGTCTTTAATTACTACATTCAAATTGGAATTTCATAGGAGTTTACTTCTTATTTCTTTACTGCGACCACAATCGCTTCAACTTGCGTTCACAATAAGTTTTCTCAAAACGGGTCTTAAAAAACTCAATACACGCGAGGGACCTGAGCTACTTTTTATGCTGCCAAGAATGTTTAGTCAAAAGAATAGATATTCGACTGTTCGACGGAAGGCCAAAACGTGGAAACTGATATATGCGTTAAGAATTTCTGGAACAAGCAATAGTTGGGGCTGAGGTGGCCAATGAACCCAACACTTTCGTTGCAGAAAGCTGTAATTAATTCAGCTCTTCGGCTAACAAGTCACATATTTTCATCAAAAACCAATCAAAATGCACATACGTGAAATAGTATATTTAATATAAGTCGCAGCAAAAATATATTTTACTTTAAGTAAGTTCAAAATAAATATAATACGTTCTCATTAAAACATTCATTTACAGACAATTATTTTTAGCCTAAGATGCAATGAGGAAGCGTCATTAATATTCTGTTCTGTTTGATTGATGCTCTTGTTAATATTAAAACGTTATGTGTCTATTAAAGACTAGGTATGTATACAATGTTCACAAACATTTTCCGCGTTTTGCTGGAATCGCAAACATTCCATCTATAATTTTATCGTCATTTTCTTTCGATTGACATACATTAATAGTTTTATACTTGTTAAAAAATAATTTAAGATAGTTCAAATCAAAAGAAAGTGTTTCTTATATGATTAAATCGATTTGCTTATTTGCATTGACTAGATTCTTCACTCTATTTGAAAATGTTGAAATAAAAAAAAAACTAAGGTGCAGGCAGGTTATTTATTTCGATTGCAAATTCTTTTAAAATGTTCGCTTGTGCAGTTTTACGTGCATGAATTTGAACATGATGATATTCGCGAGACCCGTCAGACCTTGACGCCCCAGACGATTCGTTATTGCAAATACGATATTCAGCCAGAACACTTCCTACCCCTTACAAATTATTGAATTACATAAAAAATAAATGAAATATTTGATTTCAAATTCCTGCAGTTTTTACAATAATTTGACTAACATTTATTAGATTAATCTGTGAAGAAATTACTATGCCCGGTATTACTTTGATTTCACGTTTTTTTTGCCTAGGACTATCAATATGTTCAAAAGAAGTACATTCCCGCTGTCAGAAAGTTTGAGTAAGATAGCAACCGTTTAATATTTCTTTGTATTAATTTAGTAGTCAGTTTCGCCTAAAACGCTGTACATTAAACGTTTAAATGAACCGCTTTGTGCAATGTCCTGATTATTCGTTCCCATAGTGTTAACCTAGAAATAAGATGCGCTTAATGATTTCTGAAGAATTATGATTGGAAAGATTGAAAAGTATTTCGTTTATAATATGACAATGAGATTCCCACATGTCACTAGTTCAGTGTTTAATTGTTCACATTTGAGGTAGTTTTTTACGAATTAAAACAAATCATGCATACTTTTGTTGGATCTTATTCTGTGTTGTGTAGCTTAATATCGTACAGCACGTCCGAATGCCTGTTGGTGTATTTCACTTTGCTTTACTGTTTTCTCCGACAAAAATATACAAGGTGTATTTTTGCGATGGATCAGTCTTATTCAACCGCAAGTCAAAGCGTGCATCTTTTTTTCGTAATTAAATTCCATACGAATTTGAATTTTACATAAAGAAATTTTATTCCAAAAATGATTTAAAGTCGCCTTGAATCCTCTCAAACGATCAAGGAACGTTCTCTCAAACGAACAGTTCAGTTGGAAAGAATTCCCCTATCTTGATCCAGGTTGCAAACATACACCTCAGCTATACTTCATAGTACTTACATATGCGTAGGCTGGGCTAGCTGGGTTTGGTGCTGGACGAGGAGATATTGGTTTCTGAAATAACACAAAAATGATTTTAACGCCTGGCAGTTGAAGCGAACTCAACGTCCTCACCTTGCCGGGAACCATGCGATTCGGATGGAATACTTTGGTTTGAACAGGAACTGGAATTTCTGTCACACGATCGCCGTAACCTTCCTCCTGAACAGCCCTATAAGTTTCACTCTTGGAGGGATCGTAGACGACAGTACGCTTATAGCTGGATAGTATCCAGTGATGAGTGACAGTGTTGAAACAAGTGGCCGCAATTGAAGTGCGTCGCGTTTCAGAGTTTGGTTAAAGAAGTCAATTTAGTATGTACCAAATTTACATGGACAAATGAGTTGATGCACGTTATCAAGATGAAAATGACGATTACGATACAAGTATTGTAGTTGGTGTGAGGTAATAGAAATAAATATAGTTATGTACAATCGTTAACGTTTACGTGTGTTGAATATTGAGTCGCCAATATCGTTTGTGTTAGAGATTTCTACCCTCCATCAAACGCCAATGGTTAAACGCGATCGGTTTTGAATGATTTCTAGGAATTATTTTAGCATTGCATAAACTACCATAATAGATTATGTTTTGTAGAATTTTCAATACACATCTATCGGGTATGACTTTCATTTTTTGGTATTTTCCACGCAAAATAAGTACTGCAGTAATATTGTGAATTGAAAACATCCAAGCATCGTTCTTGAACTGAGAACGTCCATTCAGTTTAAGAGTTGTAAATGTGTTAATTCAAACCAATACGGGCTGCTTAAATCGTCCTAAAAAACCAATGCAAATGACTTAAGCAGGAGTCAAACGGAAGAAGATACAAAGACGTTGCGTTGTTAATTTTGACAAATTCACATTCAAAACAAGTCGGAAAAGTGTATGCATCGTCATCTTGTTCTTCATCCTTCTGACGATGCGTCAATTTATCATGATTTCATTTCGAATTCGGTCTTTTACAATAATTTTAGAAACCGCATCGGTGTTTTGTAAGTGTCAATTGAGTACAACGTTTATTGAATGAACAAAAAGTTACTAAATGGCTTTATGCAGCTGCATGTACTTGTGTTTGTTTTAAATGTTTGTTGCTCTGTATGTACGAAGTTGCATCTCACCATAGTCATTGAATGTCGGGATTAAATTAAAAATATTTGACTAGGTTAAACATTGATTGTATCATTAATTGCCTTCGTATTTATTTGCGTGCTACGAAACAACCCCAAAAATTTTCATGTTCAATTATCTACGCCTTGAGATTGGCGTTTCAAGGAGTTAAAAACTATTCTGATTACAGATTATTTATATCCGTTGTAATTACTTCACTTTTCGTAATTCAATCATTCAAAAGAGAAATCGTAATAAGTGATATCTCCTAAATTGTTCAGAATCCAAATCATAATCCAATACAAAGCGTAGAAATGAATAGTGTGCAAGAAAATTTTCCCTCGGTAATCAACTCTGATTGGGAGTAATACACATGTAAAAGTTAATATGCAAATAAATTCTTGTGATCTTGTATTCGACAGAACAATGAATGACCATGTTCAAAACAACATCTTCATACAGATCAGGTAAGTGATGCAAGTAATGAATGAACTAGTTAGATGTATGATGATTCGAATGAATCACACCACTCGAGTATGTTGGATAACCCTTCACAAAAGATAATACGAAACAAGTATAGAACAACTTTGCTAGCTTCGGAAGAAGAAATGAAATCTCGTCGATAGTTTAGATGAAAAGAAATTAGTTGATGCTCGCAAACATTAATATCAAACTTTCAATCATGACTGAATTCAACTATTAGACTCTTTTTGCCAAACTGCAAATGAGGGTTGTAAGGAGTAAGTCAATATTAGGGTTGTTTCTTCGAAATTTCAATGAAACGCCCGAAAATTTTCGGGCAGTGATAATATTAAATAGGGAGAGAATTGAGAGGGAGTATGAAGGGATCATTTCTGATTTCCAATGTTTTCGGGTTAGGCAGAATGATAGCTATTAGAAATAGCGCCGTTGCTGCTTGTCGCGTTCTTCTTGCAGTTGCTTTTGCTTTTGTTGCTCCAATATTTTTTGTTTTTGATGCAGGAAAGACAAATCGATGAAAATTCTAAGATTAATCATGTAGCCACGTTCTAGTTCTTAATTTCTTTTATATACATATTTAACTTTTCTTGACTGCACTCGACATCACAAATTTGACTTTAGGATATATATTAGCGGGAGACAGAGCATTCAAAAGTAAATAAACTTTAAGTGCTAACATTTTTCCTTGCACTTATTTCTCGTCTCAAGGAAGAGGGTGTTAATATGCTTAAAAATTCTCGCAGTTGTCATACATTAAATTCTTGCCATTCAATTATCTAAAAATACACAAAGACTTCGTATTCCTCAACGAGTAGTTTTAGACGTTCTCTATTTTTAGCATCACCCGAAAATTGGCAAAATAAAATGTCGAGTTTTTTATTTAATAGACTTCTATTTATATCGCGCGGCTGTGTGGTTCGAGGTGACTTCTTTCGCCTTGTTATCGGTTCTCTCGTTTGGTTTTTTTCGCTACTGAAGGCGGGGATTGGGATAAGCATGATGAGAACGGTAACTATAATACATTCGTATTTTACTTAAACTTTGGAGTTGATTCAAATTTAAATATTTTACTAATTGAAATCTTCTCTGAAAATTGCACTGAGTGAATTTGTTTTACATAAACAATTTAGATTTGTATTAAACTTGAACTTGATCTGAAGGAGTCTTTAGTTGATAGTATATAAATATGAAACCATTTTGTGAAAAATTTTTGTGATTATGACAGTGTTCGTGTAAGCGTCTAATAAAAGCCAGACTACTGAAGTTCATCGTCCCAAGAGAACTTGGTTTGCTCTGTTTGCTACTTTTCTAAATAAACACATTAGAATACTCAAGTGCTTCTAATTCTATTTGATCACATTGAATGCATTTTAATATAGAAAACGTCTACTGATGCTTCTAAAATCTACTTTTCAACGTTATCATATATTGTTACCCTTCAATTTTAGATGGCATTGGCCGCGATAAAGGACTAGGACTATCTTGCAATCTGCATAAGTCAAATAAAGTTTAAATCATTATTTTATTACTTATTCTAAGCAAATGATGTTACTGGCTCTGAGATTCTTTTTCTACTAATGTACAGATTAATTTTTTCATAACAGCAGCTGGTAATCTAAATGAAAAGAATGCCAAACAGCTAATAAGCAAGTCTGAAGTCAAGAAGCATCACCTTGAAGCTCGCCTTCAGAAATGCTTGAATGCTCTCGGAACTGCTAAAATTATGTACATTTTCAGGCTAAGGGATTGCTTTAGGGATGCGATAAACGAACAATTGAAAATACTTACGGAACTGTTTGTCTGATTGTGCTTTCAATGTTGCTGTCCGAGTAAAGTCCTATTGGCGAATTGAATTGTTTGTGCGTGACCTGAACAACAAAAGAGTATTAGGAACTTGTAGAAAAACTCGAGTATTTATTCGCCTTGCAGCTATTTGGTTAGAGAATTAATAAGGAGTGGAATGGAGAAAATCTTTACCTGGGTGGCAGCGCATTTGAACATTAGGAGCTTGAACATGCAGTTGTTAAGACTCGATTACGTTTCAGTAAACGAGTAACTCTGATCGGTCTCGATGTGCATGTTTGGGTTTTTACACATCGAGCCCAAAAGGAAAGAATGGAATGAATCCAAAAGTTAAAATGCAAGGAATATTCAATTGAGTAAAAATTTAGTAGGGACTTTTACAACCACAATGTCGGTTGCATGTTAACAAACGCTCAAAAATTTCTCCAAAGCAAAGGTATTAGTCAGTGTTAAGGTCAGGGACATATGAATGCATAATATTTATACGAAGCACACCTTTCCGCTAGCCGCGTCTTCTCCAACAACTCGATGCAATACTGTGTCGGCAACCTTTGCGGATAACGGTTACAACAAATTTATAAAAGAATTACTAATGATGTCTAACGAAAATAAAATAACAATCTATTTGCAAACAAGTGTGTTCTATCAATTTTTGATCTGCACAATTGAAAACTCTCAATAAAACAAATATATGAAATCGAGTCGAATAGATTTTGTAGGCATCAAATCTGCATGTTTTACCATTCATCATTCTACTTTACTTTATCTTTCAATCTACTTAACAAATTTGGAAAAACTGTACCTTTTGTTTCATCAAAACATCTTGAGTGTCAAGTGCTGGCCTTGCCCGAAACGCCGGATTAGGATGATGCCTTAAATATGATTCCGTGGGCATAATGTCCTTTTTGACTTTAGCACCAGGCAATATTAAGGGAGTTGTTCGGTATGGCTGAAAATATAATAAATGCATCTCTCAGTGTTTTCAAATGATGATCAAATGTAGTTCAATGCGGTTTTTGCCTGATTAATTTTCGGGTCTTATTAGAGTTGTTTAAAATCATTTTTCCAAATAATTTACAAAGTAAATTAAAAAGAATTTTTTCGATTAACTGATTAGTAAATTATTAAATTTTTTCCGATTTCCATTGCTACTACAAAACAATCTACCGACGGAATGAGTTGTCAAGCTAAAAATAAAACAAGGGCAGAAGATTTACCACGAAAAATAAATTGACATTCACTGGTATGTTATTTTCATGCGTGAAAAATCCGTTGCAAATAAACTTTGCATCTAAATATTGGAAATTTATCCTTCAGTAATATATCCTTCAGTACGTGGAGAATTATACTTTAGTACATTATTGCTGTGGTGCACAGGACAGTAGGTTTTTGTTAATGAAATTATTGATTATTATTTATTTAAATAAGATTTTCGCGCCTCGCGACAGTGTTATGGTTTTACTACTCACCATCGCATCATAACACAAAATTAAACCCAATAAATATTGACGATATTCATGTCCTAGTGAAATTGAATAAAATTTGAGATAACGCTGCGAAAAGCGCGATTTAACCTTTTGTTCGCGAGAAACTAGTCGTTGAGGATTGTCGTAGAAAAGAGGAGAAATTGATTTTGAGTGCTGTGTGGTCTAAATCTAATTATCCTGTCAAGAGTGACCACTAGAGCTTCCAGAGAAAATCCAATTTCAGTGAAATGAATTGTCGAGTATTTGAAGAATTACTTTATGAAACAAACTAATTCACCTAACTGTCTTCAAGCCTTATAAATTCAAAATCTTTTCTCCGGTTTTTTAGTTTTTTTATATATGATAAAAAAATCCTAGTCAAGATTGAAGTCTAAAGCCCTAGAGACTAATTGGAGTATCAAATTCAATCAAATTGTTCAGATACTTGACAGAAAGAAGATTAAGGCTTTTATTTTAAAAATTAACTGAAAGGACACAACCAAATAAGTAATTTAGGTAATTGCTGCGAAATTGCTGAAAGATTGCAAGAAATGTTGGTAATTGCTGCGTTGGGTGAGAATCATTCGTGTTCTTTTGTGCAAGTGATCAAACCGTGGCTTCACTAAGCCCGCCTGAACATCCAGAGAGTGATCAACTTTTCACATCATCTATCTTTTAGCTGTTTCTGGCATTATATTTCCCAAGAATCACTCTTTTTCCTTAACACGCAGCGCAAGCACAATACGAGCCGTACGGAGAAATTGTTTTTTCTTTCATTTGTTTATTCTTGTATACACTCCTGAAATCTTGCTCTTACTGGCCCTGGCCTCTCCCTTTTCCCGATAACTTTTCGCAATCTTTCACCCCTTTCAGTTGTTCGTAAAGGGTCCTTCTTATTCCTCACAAATTAAGAAGTGCGTTGATTATTAAAACTTGGGTAAAACATGAAAACAGATGAAAATGCCATATACATATGCATGGAAAAGAATTTTCAGAACAAAATTATGCAACAAATTTTTAGCTTGTCAAGATGTGACATGTTTATGCGATTTAGGCTCAGCTGTGCCAGTGAATGTCATAAGGTCAATTGAAAATGTACCTGTTGCATAGTTACTGAAATTAAGATTCCTCTTGAAAAAGTTTACTAGGCTTTGTCAAATGTAAAAATTAACAGTGATCCGAGTTGTGTTTATTACAATTATGTATTGGCCTAAATTGACTTAAATTTGTTCATTCAGTTTTTTCGCCTTTTGATATGTGGCAAACTGAACCAATTTCAAATGGAAATGTACACAAAAAGATAATATGCAAGATGCCAACTATCGTGACCGTCATCGAAATGCAAGTTCATCATCGAACAATGTCAACCTGACACCTTGCTGAACATGCATCAACAAGCCTTCGGTGTAAAGCTAACTTAAATAGTCCTACTTTCGTGCGCAGATGTATTCAACTGGTGATTGAGGCAACAGCTAGACTATGCAATCTTTTGAGTTGGCCCATTGCCAGAAACTGATATTCTTCAAATTCCACCATACTATGAAAAACTCTTCGTGTGTATACATCGCGCAGACCATTTTTTATTCTCAAAAAGATATCCATTAAGTCTGTCGCATGGAAAATATCTAGAAAAATCTTAAATTCAAGTTTATTTTCAATAATGCCGCCAATTCAGACATCTTTCATTTTAAATTTTCGACGAACTTAAATAGAACATTCTCTCACTTTCTTGAATGCACTGTACCCATAGGCAGCAGTCGGGTTGGCTAGAAGAATCCCAAATTATCTGAAAATAGACCTTCCAATGTTGACTTGCTTTCTTGTTAATCGCTGCTTCTCACACCGCAGCCATAAAATTACAAATTCATCGAATGAGAAAATAATATGTTTGTTTATATTTCGATTGCGAAATGGAAAGCCTTTATAGCAACCAACAGCGTGCGAACGTTGGTGAAATATATCCGTTGAGCTGCGACTCAGCAGCTCCACACATAATACATAGTTAGCCTAGCACAAATCCTTGCCGAGCGCCATTCCAGCAATGTATCGTGCGCATGTATTATGTGATGGCAGGCTTTGAAGGCGATCAACAGATTTGATGTAATACTTATAAATAAACGATGTTGATTTTTTGTGTGTTAAAATGATCATACGTGTATAGTACGCCAAGCGAATTTTTAGTCTTACTCTTTAGTCAAACTCTTGGGAAATCCGTTAATATTGGCTCGGGAGCGAGGCCATGGAACAAGATGAGTAAATAGATTTTTGATTCAATGTCAGAGGCTGTTAGCCCTTTTTCAACTTTCAAATGCAACATACGAAATAAATGTGTCGAATAAAATATCTACAATTATTTCAGAATCTGAAAACGGTTATGAGCGAATTTAAATGAAATTAGAATTTGAAATGTGAAGCAATTGTGAAAAACTTAAATATTCAAGATGCAGCACCAGAAGTTTTCGCCTTACTTGATACTGAATGGGTTCGTTCAACTCGCAAGGATCTCTGGAAAAGTATGGGGTTCCGTTTTTGAATTGCATGTAGGTAGGCATTTTGTGTTTGGTTGGAATTCAGTTAAAAACGCAAATCGTGAAGCTTCTTCAAACACCACTTTCTTCGGAGCAATCACTTGCACTGTGCATATAAGAAATTCCGTTAAAAAATACATAATTTTCTGAACAACATTTTATAAATCTTAATTGCCATTATATTCATTATATAATCCTTGTCTAACTGTAAGTTGCGAAAAAAGCACTAAGAATTTAGATCGCATTCAGAAAATTATTTTTTGATTTATGATTTTACTACTGGAAAAACACTCAATTCAAACAAAAAGAGCTCGTTAAAGCTGCTGGGGAAATTTAAAATAAACTGATATTTTTCACCGTTTCTGATTCGATAAATTCCCGACGCTCGTTCTCGATTAGAGTGAGGTGTTTTCTCAGCTATTTTCCGAAAGCAACTGATTTAGAATATTTCGTATATTTCCCTCGCAAGGCCTTCTGCGTATTGACGGCCAGCGAGAGAAATTCAACATTGGGGTTTTTCACTTTTGTGAAATTCTCTGAAAACATGGACTTTTTATTTCCGTTTGTTCTTTATTAATGTTTCTCTGCATTTTAGCGTGGGCGATCCGCGGTTGCTCCGATCCTACAAGCTGCAAGTGTATGTGTTGGAACTTACATTCACACATCGTCTATTTTTCGTATGAATTGGAAGTTAGTGAAATTCAGGTTGTTGGAGGCCATCGTACAGTAGGTTATAATATTTTGCTACTATTTTCACCGTCCATCAGCCAGCCATTGCACAGAAAGTTCCCACATCCTTTTCAAATTCCCACTGGTACTGGTACGACGCATGTCAAACTTATTAAATACAATGAATTGGTTCAGTTGGCAATGGTTTCGTAGTTTATGTTGATTTCCCATCAGTGTCAAGGGCGAGTTGCATTAGCATTTCATCCGCCCTTCACCTAAAGCGTTGAAGCAAATCACGGGATGCGACAATAAATTTCGTAGTTGACCTAGGCAAGAAAGTCAACACGAAAAGGATTTGTCATTGATTGCAACACACATGAACAGATCAAGTAATTAAGTATTCGTTGAAAAGTGAGACTTCATACGAATCTCAAGAACTTTGATGCACCAATTCTTGACGAATCATTTTCACTTAAGTATCATTTCCATTTCGGACCCCAGCACGTCGATGGATGCAAAATATTTTACATGGACGCATTTTCAGCTACATTGTACTAAATTATCAGTGAATTTTTATATTGAACGGAACAAGAAATAGAACAAAACAAGCGTCAATTTATATAAATAATTATTTTCTGATCTATGATCTACAATCTCAGCAAAGTCTTTTGAACAATTTGTAGCCCACACACTTTGGAAGCGGTCCAAAAATCATCGTTCAGCAACAAATAAAAATAAATAGTCGCACAAAATAATATTTTCAATCTTTCTTTTTTGAAACCAACATTATAAATTTGTCCTATAATTGTTATAAGGAAATTGCAAATTGGGGAGATCATGGGAAATGGATATTTGGATTGCAAAAACACATACTTGCAATTTATGTGAGTTCTGTTACAGTTTGTCGACTGGAGTTAGTTAATTAATTTGGCGAGAATCTGTGCAAGTATATTCAAATGCGAAGAGGAAAAACTCTGAATTTTGCAACAATTTAAATTTTTTCGTTGTTATTATTACCATCAATTATTGTTTCTCTACATATCGATTTCTATCAGATTTTCGAATAATCCCTTATTTAGATCTTCGGATAATTAGCACAATCGCTATATCAGAAACATATATTAAAACATAATTCCAAAGCATTTTTTAAATCAAGTAACATAAAGTAGACATAATGATTTGAAGTTATATTTTTATGTATAGTCGACATTTATATTTTTCAGAACTTTCAGACATGCAAAAGCGTTTTTCGTTATCTCCCAGCTTCAACTCATGTGGGCCCTAAACGTATAGAAAACTATGTTCTATACACTCAAACCAAATGACTTATGACGAATCCAATAGTACTTTGATATTAATTTCATACTTCGTTGAAAGCATTTCTTATGGAATCTAGTTATGAATGCACTTTTTCAATTTAAAGTCATTTTAAGTCCCACACTATATAGTTGCCTTTTAAAAGTCCTCCCAAAGCAGGGTGTACTGAAAATAATTGCTAACCATATCACAGCACCGCCCAAAATGTATGTTGATTTGCTTTTCATTTAAGATTTAACGTTTGCTAAGATTTAACGCTGATATATATCTGTCGTCAATTTCAGTATTCTTCTCGAACTTTACAGTGATTTCCTAAATTAACATACTTCCCTGTTACGCCGATCAAACTAGTGCTTCCGAAAAATTGAATGAATAAAGCAAACAATACGTAGCCTCACTCTGAGATTATAATTTAGTGATGAGGCCCAAGTCTTGAAGTCCTCCAGTGACTGCAAGACCTCCAGAGTCACAAGTCTCCAAACAACCGCAACCTGATGAGTGCGAGATTAGTCATGCTCACTTGCCTGTTTTCCTTGCTCCTTCTTCTATATTCTATAAACCCTCGTTCCATTATCGATTGGTATAAAGCTTATTGGGACGAACTGAGTTTTCGACAACATCGTTAAGAATATTATAAATTTAAAGCAACGCATACAGCACGACTGCGATTAATTCAGGTTTATTTCAAAACAAGGCCGTTCCTTCAACCAGATTTATAAAATGAGTTTATTAGGTAATTATATAGAATATAGAAAGACTGTCATTTATCGTCTATAGTAAGATTCCTGAGCATTTTTAACATCTCTCATGATTATGAGTGGCATCTTCGGAAAACAAATACATATGTACAACTTATATGGTAAAATAAATTTCATAAAATTATTCTGCCTCACTTTTCAAATGAAAGCGACATGTAAACACATCATATACCATTGAAACAAATTTTTAGTGGCACATTCAATTTCTTGACCAAATGTTAGATGCTAACGCAACAACAGATAACATCAAATTCATTGAAAAGGACCCGCATTGAGCAACAATGAATCTGTATTTATCTAATAATTATTCCGGATTACAGCAAATTCATTGAATAAAACCATAACCGAATTGATTTGTTTAGTTTAGAGTCTGAACTATAGCAAATGTACTAAACTATTTCTGAGAATAAATTAAAGGTCAAACGTTTACCTGGCCTATAATAGCAGCAGTTTCTTCGCGTACTTCCTGTTGATGATCTCTAGTTGGCATCGGGCTGAATCTGGAAGCAGCTGAGTCTGGCCTAGCTGGTGGGACATAGCCTCCGGATTCGTTAAGCTTTGGAAAAACTGTATGAGGTAGGGTGTCAACAGGAGCTGCCATGGCTGTCTCATAATGTCCTGGGCCCGGTATAAATGGCGACGGCGCTCTGGGCGAAATTCTCATAAGCCAATGCAGCATTTAAGCATCAAGAATCTTACCTATGAGGCTGGTCATTATTTTGTTGTAAACAATTAACGGGGCTCACTGGTGGCACAGTGGATGAACATCTGGATGAATCATTGCTAAGCCCCTGTGTCAGTGCAATTTTGTTATCCCTAGAAGAAGAGGAAAGTGTTACGACCAATGTCTCTTTTGCCCGCTTCCTGTTTTTTACCTATGCACAACCAACTTTATCTCGTTGCCAGCCGTTCTGAAAAGCATCTGTGCGTCTTCATGCCTGAGGTCGCGAGCGTCATAATCGCCGATTTTCGAAATAATGTCACCCCTCAATAGTTCCCCATATGCTGGGCTCCCACACTGCACCTGTAAACCATAGCAAAAGCGACGAATGAGAAGCGTCTAGTGAATATGTCAACAGGTGTTTGGCGATTTTAACTTGAATTTTTACCGAAAACTCGAAAATGTTCGTGTCAGATTGCAAGATGCCAATTTTACGCTGCCAATTCATAAATGCTACAAGTGCGTATTGCGTAAATCGCTTCTAATCCTGGTGTGTATCTATCTTTAAAGCATTTTGTAATTGCCTCAAAATCTTAACTCGCGATGGGGTCTTAAAGTGAACAATTATTTTGGTGCTCCTAGATTCTAAATTAGTTTAGCCTTTCAGCCAACCCCAACATTGTTTTATGCTCGCGGATTTCTTCGTAGAATCTCCTTCATACTAGACGAGTACAAGCCGATGTGGATGAATGTATTTGCAATCGACTGATGGAACTCGTATTTCTAATTTTAAGTATATGAAGAACTCAGAAATTTTCAACAAAACAAATTTTCCAGACACTGAAACAAACATCTAAGCATACCGAAATCAACATTCGAATAACGAAAATATGCTTGAGGTTGGCCTGTATTCTGTGTAGCGATAACAGGGCTATGGCATGGATCTTAAATTAGCTTCCACCTTGAATTCTGTCGCGAGAAGTTCGGCATGATCATATGTTCCCGCTGCATATAGTGCTTAGCACCTGTTCGCAGTCATTAAGTGCGCCCTCGTGCCGAAAATGAAATGCTATGGAAACGCACGCACCACACTACATATGACCCTCCGAACTCTTCGTTGATTGATCAAGGCGGCATAGTTTGAGTGGAATGTGTAAAGATACTTTGTATGCTTTTTGATGATTTTTATAGATAAGAAACATTTGAATGCACTGAACATGCCAATTCGCTGCCTTTGTTGAGTCTACTAAATTTTGTAAATTAAACAAAAATTGTAAAATTGATGCTATATGACATTCTATAGTTCCGAATTGTCCTATAAGTTTCACTCCTTGATGGCATTCACCTTTATTTAAGCTTAAAATATGTAAAGATCTAAACTTTGAAGTCCGCATTCACTCTGAAAAAACTTTTTGCAGTCAATGCACATGGAAATTCAAAATTTTTCCAGTTGGAATAATTTTTTCAATTGCCATGCAAACCTGGCGTTTAAAATGGACAACAGTATAGCATTTGAAAACTCTACATGGAAAACCCTCTTTTTATCGAACAACGCGATAAAAAGAGGGTTTGACTTTGTGAAAACTCTATTAGTCAAACAGCAACCTACACGTAATTGCAACTTGGGCTTTGCGTCCAGGAAAGAATTACAGATGTAAGGTTTTAATGCAAGAATAAAAATGTCGTAATTCATCACTATGTGATTATTTGTTGATAGTTTGTGCCACAACTTGGGTTTTAAAAATAAATCACATACAATTGCTGAATTGATTCGGGCCACCAAGCACTCAATTGTCCAATTCTGATTTAGCAAATTAAATTAATAACTTAACTTCAGTCAGCAACAATGCTGGCTCCTGCCAATATGGCACGTATCACAATTAAATGTTTGTGTGTGTTCTAGTGGTCTAACTGACAGCTTTTAAGTCCGACTGGCCCCCAAAACAGCGGCATTAAATAATTTTTAAGTTTTAAACCTTTTCGACAGCCCAGCTACTGCGGCCGATGGCTTCTTAATTCTGAACGCAATGGATACTAGTCGGGGCAGGGGGATGCGTTTTCTGGCGATGTGAAGACTATGAGGAAGTTTTTAAGAAATTGTAGTGCTGATTTTGAAATATTATGAAGTTGTTTCGATGAAAAGCTTTAATTTTTTTAGTTTCAGTTTTAAAAGTATGAATTTTTGATTGAGATTTCATTGCTCATTGACTTCATAGCAGCGGTTTAAAAATGAATTTATGTTTGTTTATATGCCGTCTTTGATAATTTTCATACAAAATTGTGGCGAAACATCAACGCATCTAGGTTCCTGGTAAATATATTGAATTGGTTGGAGCGAGCTGAAAACCAAAGCTATTATGACGTTACGGATTGGTGAAACAGAATTTAGAATTTTTTACTAAGAAGCAAGAAATAATACTTCTTCAGCATGCAAGAGCCTTTACTGAATTTCTTAAAAGGCATTTTTATTAGGATTCTAGCGTTCATTTCATGCGTCAACACCAAAACTTGGAACAGAATACTACCATTATACTCTGATTCAGTCTTTTCTTGCGCTTGAATCAGTTTCTAAGCACCACGTAACTTTTTCCTCTTCATTTGTATGCCACCAGCAAGCATTACAATATTTCTTTAAGTACTCAGAACTTTGCCGCTCTACGACACTCTAAACCATCGCTTTAACAAACTAATAACAGTTGTAAATGAATGATACTAATGATGCTCTAACTTTAACCATAAATCATAATATTTCTCTACAATGGTTCATCGCACCATGGAAATCCACCATACTGATGTTTTAAATAATTAATTTGGTTCGCATCATAACGAATGCAATAGCAAGTGGCTAAAAAAAGAAATCGGGCTAAGTGTATGTAATGAAAATAAAGTCTGAAAATGTGCAATACACTTAGTCTAATGAGTAAATATGTATGAAATCGTTGGTGGCAAACTATTTCTACAATAGTTTATGATGAACACAACTTTTTTGTCAGATTCCGATCGTTGCAGGTCAAAGTAAGTTTATTTATTTTTGGTTCCGGATTAGAAAGAAAGCATTGCAACTGCAAGTGGACAATGGTTTACCACAAGCACCTGCAAATGATATCTGAGTAATCAGCGTTTGTGAGTTGAAGTTTATTTTAACTTCTTACATTGTGTTGCGGCGACCGATAAAAATAAACAAGCTTTTTTTCAGAATTTGCTCTTATCGCATTTGAAGCAAGCTGACCTTTAAATTTTTCGCTCGGAATCATTTCTAGTTGATATAGATCGGATCTTTCTGTTCTATTCTTTCGGATCTCTCTATTTTAGTTTCTATTTTCACATGTGAACTGAGGATGTGAATTTTGGATTTGATATTCAAAATAAAACGATATGCCAAGAAAATTTAATAAGATCCTGCACCTTGGTGATAATGAGAGGAGTATCCAAATCGCTGCCGCCGACTAAACGGATTCCCCAAGGAGTCTGTTGTCCATCGCGCTCAAGTACAACAACAAACTCGTGTAGTTTGGGGCTCATTGTGAACCCCTTTTATATTGTTATCACTTGGGAGAAAGCTCGGAACTAGCAAGTAACTCCGAATTATTTGTTCCAATAACGCACTGCTACACTTTGTTACACGGTTTGAATCCCGAATCGCGAGTGTTGATTGTTTTATCAAGATTCGTAGAACACCGTTCGGCACCCTGTGTGAAGAACACTTGCAAGGCGAGGATCCGTTTTTTAAGCAACTTTCGGATGCAGATGTTTTGGTTATCGTCCAATTTAATTAGCGGATTTATTCGTACTGAGAGCTAGCTGCCCAACTACTAAATTAAGATACTGTTCTACTTTAAGCGTTCTGCATTCAGAAGGAATGTATTCTTTTGCGACATGCGCTGCGTATGTTTAGATCAGGGCAAGTGAAGTTTCATTCTGATTCCGTATTGTATAGATGTTCAAATGACTTTCATCTTGTCTGAGTCATTGCGGAAGGCATTTAGTCGTCAGCTAGGAATCAAAAACACCCAATATCTTACGTACTGGGATTGGCCCGAAAATATCAACAAAAAAAAAACACGAACGCACCAAGATCCACAAAATAAAACTTATTTACGAAAGCATGGCTTTTATATGATGATTGGCCGAAACGCAGTTGAATATTTCGCCGAAATAAAAATAACATTCTCTTACTAACCCATTGCATGCATACATTCACCAGCCACATACGATCGTTCTTACAGCGGTTTTAAAGTGAAAATGTTTCGCCCTATTTTGTTTACAATCGAGATTTCGGAGCGTTGTTGTGTTTGAGTTTCTCGCGAATAATCGATGCGAACGCTCCTGTAAGTACTTGCACACATGCTTGATGCGTTTGCAAGTATTTTCTCCAGTCCATTTCGAAGTTTTCCTGAATAATTGTAGAGACTTGTCGATATCTGAGTGGAAGCGGTTCGAAGAATAAATATAATTTCTTTCGATTCTTACGTTACACGGAGTGTGTGTTTTACAGTATTTGCAGAACTTATAGCAATAATTCTCAAATCATATGTTGGCAAAGCCATCTGTTAGAAAAACGATATCAAAGGATACTTGCTTAGGCTGCGATCGTGTTCTGATATGTAAATTCATACATGTGAACGCATTAAACTTTTTCCTATTATTGCAATTCAGAGCTTTAAGATGCACTATCAAACGATAGTTCGTATATATGCAATTATCATCAATTTGAACCTTTAAGCATTGGTATGCAATATTGTAACTAATAACTCTTGCAATTCGCTTTGAATAAATGTTTTTAAGAAATCTTGTTGCTTGCCATGAAAGTAATTGTGAAACTAGTAAAAATGCCCAAATTATATCGTTTAAAGTTTTTATCTTACTACGATATGATATCATATTCGAATGTGATGAAAACATCATATGTGTATCGTGCTGAATGTAAGGAAAGAGAGTTAATAAAACTATTTATTAAAATGATTTATTCAATTTAATAAGCTTAATTTAATAAAAGGATTTATGTTCGTAGTAAATATTATATGTTATGACATTGTCGTAAATTATTGAAAACGATACTTGTCCTTTAAACCATTAGCACTTATTTTCGGAATTTGTAATGTGCTGCCCGCCGGATGCCGTTCAGCATAGATATTACTATAAATAGTTGATCTGACCAAATCTATTCCTCAGTTTTTTATAATTAAATATTTTTTTTTTCTAAATTAAAAATGAAGAGGATCGGTAAACATAGAACCACATTATAATTAAAATCTAAACTTTCAACATGCATAATAACCTACAGGATAAATTTTAATAAGTGGAATTAAACAAATAATGAAGAACGTGGTGGTTCTCACCTAGTCATCTGGTATACGCACTGGATTAAACCACAACTGACATTAGATCAACCTCAAACTCAAACGTTCACTACGATGAAACGGCATTTCATTATTTTTGCGTATGTATGGAGCTTGACTTGCGTTAAACAAAGGTATTCAGTTTTTAAAACATCCTTAATCGCTTCGGAAAAACCACATAAGTATTGAACACATGAGCTTAAGAACAGTACACATGTGCGTTATTAGCGCATATGTTAAAATTCAATGTCATTTAAACTAATTATCAAAGCAAATGTGATAATCTTATAAGGCTCATCCCACAGCCTTGCTTCGTTGCTATCCCAAAGCCTTGTTTTAAAATTCAAAATTAAAAATTCAAGAAATTCCCATTACATCAGTTTATTCCTGAATTATTCTGAATAAGAAAACTAACTGAGCGTTGCACATCTCAACGTATTTCGGACTGCTCAAACAAATTTATATTTATACTTTTGTGAAAAACATTCAATCTCATTACACATGCACACTACATTAAGCCAAACACGACCTAAAAACTTCATCTTCAACACTAGCCTTTGGCTATAAATCTATTTTTGAAATACCAGCAAATGTATCGTTCCAGCAAGCAAATTACGTAAATTTACAAAGCGATTCTTACCTCATCGTAGAAATGGACTTTTTTCTTGTTGGCAATTCGCTGTTCCACTTTATTTTCCGGTATCCTCCAAAAAGCGGGCCGGCTGTAAGTTACGCAGCTTTTCATTGTTTAATTATCCCGATGGGACGTGCAACACCTGTGATCGTCGTGTATGTTTACCTAGAATGCCAGGAAACCACTCAACACACATCAGCCGCGTTTATGCATGCGTCCGCGAGTACTAATTTTCTTGAATCAAATAAGAACTTATTTGCAAAGTTCGAGCAAAAAGTTCTGTTTTTTCGCCATCAATTGACGATAAGCGGGGTGAGGAAGGTACAGCAATAGTCAAAAAGTATATTAGATGGTGGGAATCAACCCCATATTGGTGTTTGCAATATACATATCATCTAAAATGAGAGAAAAAATGATTTCAGTGCTATCGAACAATCGCCGAAAAATTTGGATGCCTCACGTTCCATCAATGCTATTCTTCAGTGAGGTTGGAGCGTTTAAGGAATATTGTTGATATATCAAAATACTACTTCTGAAACCTCCAAAAGTGTGGTGCTGCTGAAATACTCACATAAGAACATGCATGTTGTACTCTACCAGATATAGCTTTCTAATCGTAAGCTTGGGCATACGTTTTCCCTGAGATGATTTGAAACTTTGCAGTCGGCTGTAAGCTTTAATTCATTACTTTTAGATTGAAACATAATGCAAGAGACATCGAATTAATGAGACGAATATTTCGGAGTTTTCTTTTCCTGGCAAATGCCCAATCGACCGTACTTATATATTATATGTGCGCAAGCAGGAGGACATATCTTTAAAGTAAAATGTTATGCTTCCATTATGCTCCGCGGTAAGGTGGCCAATAAGATTTTACATATAAGAAAGAAACTCCATCGCAACCATCGAAATTTTAATTTTTTTGAGATTTTGTACTGAGATCCCTCATGAAATCCCTTGGAAACTCATAAATCCAGAAAAAGAATTATACTCAAACGCCCTCTAGACCAGCAATCGAGCAAGGAACAATGATGAACCGTCGGGAATGCAGATTTGAAGTCTCCACTTCAAGCCTTACCTCAAGAGAAAAATTGCATAAATTAGTCAGTTTTCACGGATCATAATATATTTATTTTCTAGTTAACTCGATACATTTTGAAAACAAAATTAATTTAAATATTAAACATAATAAATGGTCACTAATAGGGTGCGTCTGTTAAATATGAGTGTTGAACGCAAGTAGCGAAACCAGTTCGTTTTTCACACTCTACTGCTGATATTGATATTGCGGAGGTGCCTGTTTTGCTTGAGCAGGTTGGGCGGCGAACCGTTGTGGCGGAGCTTGTCTCAAATATTGGTCCACTGTTTGAGGTGCAGGCGTAGGAACTTTAACGACAATGTCTGTTGGCTCTCGAATGACCTCAGCTTTGAAACCTTCTTTTGGATCTGCTGTGTACTTAACAGTTCGGATGAACCCATCTGAATCGACTACTGAATAGCTGCCAGTGATCACATTGCCATCCCTGGATTCCTTGCGGTTCTGGTAGTTGGTGAATTCATCATCTTTCACGTCGAACCCGAACTGGTATGATGGACTAGGCTGTTAAAAGAACATCGAAATTGAGTTACATACATTTCGCCACAGCTCCGACACTCTCTTTGAAAAATGTATTAACCGCACAGAGAACATACTCGGGTATTAGGTTATTAGTATTATAAAGTTAATATTTCATTGTTTTTTTCAGTTTTTCATACCAATTGCGTCTCTAAATTGTACAATTCGCTATATTTACGCAAAATACTGTGGTACAACTCAAATGCTCTAATGTTACCCAATAATTAAGTTGATCTAATTACTTTATCAAAAAGTATACATGTACTACATGTTAGCATTATGCAACTTGCATTCTAAATTCAACTTAGCGGTGTCTGGTTGCGTGTTCCATTACTAGTTTTTAGATCACGTACTCTACATTCAATGTTTCACTGGTTCAATTAATTCACCAAACACGTTTTTCAACATATTTAAATTACTTTCTTATTTTAACCCCAAGCTAAGGATTCTATGGAGAACCGAAAGGAGCTCTACGTCTGCATCTAAGGGTACCTGATAAATAGCTCCTAACATAAACGCCAGCTTTTGCTCCTCAGAAATGTTACGTAACCACCTTAAAAGTTGTTTTTGCCTTTGTTTTTCTTACAGAATAGATAACTCGCCCTATTAATTACAATGTCCAGACGCAGCCATTCAAGGTTGCAAGAATAAAAACTGTTTTCGCAAAAAATCTCTTGAAAGTCCTCCACACTTTGAATAGTTACCTTGGTACCAGAACAATGAGTGACCTTATTACCCTCTTAATGTTAAGAACCGGTGTTTTGCAAGTGGCCACGGCTTAATGGGATGCCTGTAGCAAGCGATTTTTTCAACAAGGCATTCGAAGATCAAAGACAGAAAAATATTCAAGTCAATCAATGTTTAGCAAAACAACATCCCACTTTGGTCGAGAGCCCCGCGAACTAATGGCCAACCTCTACACTTCGTGATTTGTTCAATGAGTTCGCTGCAAGACTTCATAAAAGACTTGGAGCCAGCAACGAAATGTTAAATATGCTGCAACCAATTACGATGTCGAAATGTCAGCCTGCAGAGGCGATTACCACTCTTGCGCGGGTGCAACATTGACTGGCCGAAACGGTTTGTTTTCCCCTTTGGTCGTTAATCATAGGGCAATTTGCCGCGATTTCTAAATGCTCAAATGGCGCATTCGAAAGACGACGATCGTGTCTAGTGACTCGACGAGTCCGGTCGCATGTGAACTTTCACTCGTTCCAACTGCGATTCTACTCCGGTATTTAGTATCCAGATTCACCGAGCCCAGCAACCAATGTACGTTCATCGGCCTTGCACTTTCATTCGCGAGATAGATATTCGCCAATTTCCTATCGCTCTGCAAACGGACTCGGCACATTTTTCTACATGTGCATGCACTGCAACCGCCTCGAGTCGGCAAAACTCAAATGTGCGTCAAATCCGCTACGTACTCAACATTGTACGTGAATTTACCGACGGCCAACCCGACGATCTCGCGCAACCAGCTCGACAACAATATCTTTATGCAAAAGAAATGAAAATGATATAACCGACGGTTGCAAAGGTTAATAAAAGTGTGCAGCACCGAATGTCTTGCAAGGCTGGTAGATCTTTTGCTCGGTCGAAATAGTTGGCGTAGAGTATCCGTTCAGGAGAGGTAATCACCCGGTGTCGTAATTGCTCGCGCGGGATTTGATTATTAGGAACTCTACAGTCAATCGAACAGTGTAAGACCATGCAGGATTAATCAGCGGAATTGAGGTGTTAATCCCGTTAGCCGTGTTAACACTGACAAATCCAGGCAGAATTAGTTCAATGGGATTCTAATAGGAAAGAGAAGCGCACTTACATCGTAGTCCTCCTGATTTTCCTTTTCCAGTTTCGCTTCTGGGCCTGCGTACGATGGTGGTGCTGGCTGACGAAGGACCGACCCTTTCGGAGAGGGTTGGGGTTGCTGAACATATTGAACCTATAGGTGGAACTAACGAACATGAGACATTCAAGGCGACTGGGTGCTCATGCTTACCTGTTGCGGCTGTGGTTGTGGCTGTTGAACGTACTGTCTCAGATGAGGGGCGACGTAGGCCTGCGTTTGGTGATTCTGTTGCGCTCTGACCTATGTGGAATTTGTTCAAGTTTAATACATGTGCCATACAATTAAGCGGCGAGGATAATTGCTGCCTTACTTGTTCCTGCACATTATCCCTAACCCGAATTTGCTGTCCTGGTTGAACGTATTGCGGATTTTGTTCCGAGTTCGGCTCAAAAATAGGAGTGGCGTCGGGTTTAGCGCTTGCGGCTGCTCTGTGACCTGCCTGCGCCGCTATTTGTTGGTAGTATTGCTGGAGGTAGGCAGGATCAATGCTTCCCTGGGACCTACTCAATGGACAGAACAAGGCCACAAGGGATATTATTAAATAGATCGACGGCATCTTGACCTCGATTGAATTTGGAAACTTGCACTAAGTTGACACCAGATTACTTTTGACTGCAATAGCCGTTGCCGTTTCAATTTCACTTCACTTTAGTATGGAATAAAAGCAAATATATATGCTGCACGTACCGCTAGAGACACATGGATCGTTTACAGTGCAGATCACGGCCACTCTTTGATTCGTAGATCACCACACAGTGGTTGTTAGTTGGTGATTCACTTTATATATCGCCTGAATTTTGTTGTTGTACGAATCATATGAAACAGGAGTTGGGGATTAAACACCAGTTCGGGGGACACGTTACAGGTCTGAGGCTGCGTAAGAGGGGCTCAAACCGATACAGGATTGATTAAAAGTATCCAAGACGTTAAATCAATTTCCGAACGACGCCAGTTGTGGTTACATACATGCTGCAAGATTTTAATAAGTCTACTAACTGACTTTAATAGACTTTTATTTCTAATTTCTTCGGTCGCTATAAGATGTAAAGCTAATTTTTTTCTCACAAAGACTATTCCAACCAATTGGAGCAATTTTTGCGAGCATTTCGCATTTTTAAGCTTCAATTATAAATTTGAATGAATTTTCGCGTCTTCTATCTCATTGATCCACAGGCAGGCAGTATCAAACTGGATTAAAAGAAAACACCAAGTTTTATTTATTGCTGCACATGTTAAAGCTTCTGAAATGTGTAGCATACACTGTATTGAAGTTTAAAAAAGTTTAAGAAGTACAAAATTCGTGTTTAATTGTCTGTATGAAACGCCGAAGATCTTGGAAATGTTATTCAATACAATTAGGAAATGGTCTTGTGTAAGTAGTAAAGAGAGCTTTATTTTTAAATTCTCATCAGTCCTAGTTAGGTGGATACAACTTAAGGAAACGCTTAGTAACAAGAAGACAAATGGATCTATCATCTATCAAAATAAGCCGTTTAAACATCAAATTATTACCCGCAACTTTCGACTTTTATGAAGTATTTCTACCAGCCGGTTTCCAACGAACGTTCGATATTTTCTTTATAAAAGCAATCTAAATTAAACTCATTACTCTTTTTAATTCATTAATAATTTCTTCAATAGACTTGATTTTCTTTAAGACATTTCAATCAAGATTTCCATTCAAACTCGACGTGGCCAAAGTTACTATAAATCAAAATCTTTTTGCATTAGTAGGTGAGGTAGTTGTATTTGTTTTAGTAACGAATCCTGTTTTATGACTGAATTGCATATTTATTGTTTAACTTTTGATCCGAAGCAGGCTATGGGGAAATATAGTAAGCAGAGTATATCTTAGGAAAAGTTGGTGTTGGCAAAAGCCGAATCGCTTATCAGTTGACTCAATGTGGCCAAGAATATAAGAATTCAACCGAAGCAGCTTCTTTCAGAACTTCATTAAAAGCGCTACGAGAAACTACGAAACTACGAGCAGCCGCAGTTGCTTGAACAACATTTTATCAAAAATCGGAACTTAAATACGGAGAAGATAGATTCTATTTCAATCTCGACAAGAGAAGCTCTCCCTTCAGCAGAACAGAAGAAGAAGGACACGCCCCACAAGGAGAGAAGAGAACTTAACCTGATGCTTCACTAGGATCACCCATCGCGACAGTCATTTATAACTTATTTCTGCTGATTTACTTCACCTGACCAACAATGCACAACAATCCCTTCGTCCCGATGACTGTGCTGCATACACTACACACTGCGCCAAAATGAAATCATCCCTCGAAAACTGCAACAACTTATTCTCTTTCTCTATTATTCTCTTGATTTAACAGTTTAAAGCAAATGGACATTTTTCGCAGGAGCCATGTGTAGGTCCAGGAAACAAACTTTCAAATTTTCTCACCCATTGAATTTATGTTGAATACGTTTCTGGAGGCACTCAACCTATTAAGATAACTTTAGTTTACACATCAAATGAAAGTCCACTCGCCCGATTCAACTGAAATGCGTTCAAGGTTGTTTTTCGGTGATAGTTACGGACACTATTGGTCAACGTGGCTACTTTCAAATTACCAGAACAGCCACATGCATTCTTCTTTTCCCCTGACACGCTCAAATCTGTAGCGGTTGCAATCATGCTCAAACCCGAATGTTAATCATATCCTCCCGCAAAACACAGCATGAATCTAATGCAAAGCAGCCTCAAAAGTTAATCCAGTACCAGCGCGTTTAAATCCATTTCGATTGTTGAGTGGATGATTGTTGAATTTACCTGTACTCGCATGTAAGAGTATGAAAAGAAATTGCAGCTTGGTCGGTCGCGCCAGCGGTTGTGGCGTAATGTCGGCGAGTTTGATGCGAGATTGAATAATAATGCAAAACCTTTTCATTGCCAGTGCACAATGTTCCGCCCGCCAATGCCAAATAGAAGCATTTTCGAGTGTGTCTCACTAGGAAAGCATCTTAAACCAAGTTATATCCGTATGTTCACTTCACTCGAAGAAAGTACTTCTCATGCGAGTTTTTCTGCCGTCAAATGCACCACGAACAACACTTGCACGTTGGCAAGCAAAACGAGAACGAAACCAGAGCAACGAAGACGACGTTAACGAGAAAAAAGTAAACCAGAAGCTGAATCGTAATGTGTAATAGATGGAGTAATAATAGAATAATTTAGGAAAGGTAAATTAGTACACACCTTGTTGATAAATACGAATAAAAAAATGGCACTCAAATACACGTCCAACATGCAATGTAGAAACAAAAACGGAGCCTGAATAGCCTTTTATGCATTTTTGTTTAACTTCATCTCGATCATATGTCATAGGTCACGTTTTAGGAGTTTTTTCAATACTTTTTTTACTTTAATCATAAACAGGATGGACGAAACGCGTAGCTTATTTTTTTCTTTAAGATTTGTCTACGACTTTCATAATCTTTACATGGAATAACAAAATTCTTCAATAATGCAAGGCTTAGGGTGGTAGAGTTTATTTTCTTAGGTCCAATGGCCGTGTTCGCTGTTTAGCCGCCTTAGTTTTGGAAAGAGTTGGATTGGGAGTTTGCATTGAATAACCTATTGCAGAAACTACTTCGATCCTCGATATTTTAACGGTTTCAAAGTGGTTCCATTGGATTTAAATACGACGATCGAGTTAACATCTGATACGACGCTGTTTCCTCGCTTATGCAGATTCTGAATTTTTCGCGAAATTTCCTTCTGAATCCAAATCTGTGCATCTAATTCTACTAAGACGAGGACGGCATTTAATCGTACATTTCCTTCCACGAACGGCTTTTAAAGATATTGCTAGGCGGTTGCCAATTACCACCTTTGATAGACTAGAAACATAGCCTCATGCTACCTTCAATAGTTAGATGATTAAGTCCCTCAGATGAAGTACATATGCAATCAAAATTAGCCTAATTTTAGACTACACTCACACCCTAAATTCCGTCTCTCCTGCATATAAATTGGAAAATTACTTGACAGATCCACAGGAAGTACCTATATTTGAGAGAACGATTATTTGCCAATGTCACTGTCGTCTTGGTCCTGGAAATATAGAAGCTATTGGGACATTGGATTTCCATTGACCAACCATTCGCACATTCAAGTAGCTTGTATTGTAGGTGTAGGTTTCATCATTCCTGGCGTAGGGCCCGTGTTTCATTAACCCAGAAGTTTCAAGCTAGTTAGTTTAGAGGATAGCGTAATTACAACGTAGCTCCATGCATCTGGACAATTTTTTCCACCGCTCTGCTGAGAATCACTCAGCCAATATTAGACGACATTTTCCTCTTGCATTTGTATTTTTTCGCAAAACTTGTTGTAGATAGAGACGAAAATTCACTTTCTTTTACATTCTGACTTCATATACAACGACTCACATGTACGATTTCACCGGGAAAATTGCATTCTCAGAAGGCTCAGAAAGCTAGTTGTCGCGATCTCTCCGCTTACCTACGGCTTGAGTTACAAGCACTCTATCTTGGAAAGCTCGCTTTATTTCTTTAATAAGGTACTAGAATTTCTTAATGTGCGATGTTCCTTCGATGTTTGAACGCTAGCTCGAAAGATACCTCCTGTTGATGTGTATGCGACTTGTTAAGCAAACCTCAACAGTGGGAGTACATTCAGGTGGCGGAGGTAGGTGTTATGTCGCCATTTGTATGTGGGGAAGTATCTCGGTGGCTAGTGGTGCGTTAGGGTGGCGTCTTCGCTTACAGTGTCAGAAAGAATTGGATTCGTTAATTGACGAATCCCAACTTATGTCTAAAGGAGACTGCGAGGTCGGGTATAGGGTATAATCAACGCTGGTACCCTCAATAAAAATTGCGTCTTCATTATTTGCAGAGAAAATTGCAACGGTAGCACGTAATCCCCTCTTATACTCGTATTTTAAATCCGAAGTTTTGATGATCTGGGATCTAAATTTATTAAAGATGAGATGTAAATATTATACGTTACTAAGGATATATTTGATTGTCTGTCGAATACTATAACAAAAAAAAAATCATAGTTTGTGAAAAAGGTGACTTCAAAAAGTTTGAAGCAAGTTTTAAAAATAAACTACATTAAAAGAAAATAAAATTGGTTAGGTAAATTTTGCGAAACGAATCCTGAATATGTTACGATTTAAAATTATAAACTATTTTATTTGAATTATTCAAATACATATATATACACATAAATTATGATATATATATATTACACGAGGATTTTCTTCGAGGCGTTCGATAAAGAAAATACAATGTGAAATAACAAGTTGTCATTATAGTAACGGTAACAGTATAGAAACCTCAAATCAACGTTGTATCAGAACGTGACTGTCCCTTAAGGAAATGAATTAGTGTAAATAAAAATGAGAATGATAACTGTAAATAACACTTATAACTTATACTATCAACTGAACTAAAGCGTCGTGTTTTGTTCAGATTTCTTCGCACGGTATTCCGTCGCCTTTGAATATACATTAAGTTGGTGACTATGTTTTCCCACGAAAAGTGGCCAGTCCAGTTTTCACCCCTTTCCTCCAAAAAGGGTCAATGCGGAAGGATGATAATTTCTTATTCCGCATACCGAACTCACTACACGACCATGAAGATGCCCAGAAAAGTGTCCCTGTCCTTTGTGCATGCGTTTGCATTTGGGCACATCAAAGGGACAATCCTTCGTTATGATAACTATGAGGATGCGAAAGGGTTATTTCGTACTGTATTTGCATTCGAAAGAACTTGTAGATAGACTGGATTTACATTTAAGTTGTTAATGGTCAATCAAGTAAGACTCTTCGAGGAAAGTGTACAGTTTGTAGATAATGAGCGTAGAATGAAACGCTTACTATTGGATAAATTTCGGGACTTGAGTATCTGAAGGTAGTGAGGAAGTTGCATAACTTGCTTCCTTATGGGTCAATAAAACACCACTGTCCAGAACCGGTTTTTACATAAGAAAGGGTCACCCGGAATAAATTCCATCAGATAGTGAGAAGTCCTTTTTAAGTTTATGCATACTTATGATTTAGTTCCCATGCAAATGTCTGAGATAAGAAGAAACTCAGTTACTATGGTTGTGCTGGTCATTAGTTATGCAAAATTGAAAAATCAAACCGGTTTGACCGGAAAGTTGACCATATTCCAGGTAGACCCATTGAATTCACAGTAAACTCGGGCATAAACTGATTTACATGAATCATTGTTACTTTGAAGATAATTCTTCAAGATATATGGTTACGAGTCAACCATTGGTTCTGAGCGGTAGTCGAAGATTTGAGTTTGGCAGCTATCAAATGGCAATATTATGTCCCCCTAATGGTTTTAGGCTTATCATACTCAAATGATGTTTAACAAGTTTCTCAATACTGAGCTAACCGTTCTGAAGTTTTGTTGCAACTCACCATATAGTTTTGTACGGCACGGAGGTCCTATGTTGTTAATTTACACTTGCCAGGATAAAAATCAAACAATTTTCAATAACAGCATTTATAAGCGTTTATAAATAAAAATGTATCTCAAGCAAAGCAGTTGAAATCAACTTTGCATTGGAAATTAATAATTTTGTTAAAAATTTGATAAAAATTTTAGTTGCAACAAAAAGTGTGGATTTGGATAATTTTTAGTTATTATTTAAAAGTTTTCGGACTTGCTCAGCAGCTTTCGGAAGAACTAACGATTGCGAACGAAGCAGTTAAAATACCGCGCGAATACTTTTGCAATCGTTCACTTCTTCGCCCAGAATTCATTCTATGTTAAAGATGTGAACGTCCACAAGTTTCATGTGTTACATGAAACATGTGTTACAACACATTATGAAGAGGACTTTCAGAGTGGTTTTTGAAAACCATTTTCTCTCTATCAAATAAGGCCGAATAAAATGAGCGATAACTTCAATTGAATAAGATTTGTCGCAGCTTTTATGCCAGTTCCATGCTGCATTGATTTAGCAAGAGACATGTGTAGTGATTACCATTGCATTGAAGTCACCCCTCACCGCAAAAGAATCAAACATTTAAGACAAAGTAAGGACTTTTTCCAATCCTGCAATGATATTCCCGAATATCCGTGTCGAACGTATATTTCAGAAAACGGAAAAGGGTACCCTACCAAAACTGAGCTTAATATAATGACTTTGGCGCACTTCAGACTCGGAAGACAAAGTCTTTGGCAGATTCAATGATTCCATTCTCTGTTTACCTTGTATCTGAGATAACCGAGAACTCTGCATGTTCAAGTACTCTTCAGAAGAGTTCCTTTCACAGCGCGGAGCAAGTGGGTTGATAATGAATGTTGACAATGAAATATTGACGATGAAGAGCTTAATGGAGTTCATCGCAACAATATAAATCTAAGTTCACGTCTGTATTAATTCAGATTAGTGAGTTTTTATATTATGGAATGAAGTCATCTAATTTATGGATGAGAGAAGAGGAAGAGGTAAGACCGCAAAATTCATAGCCGTCGCTGTACATGCAATTATTTCTGACTTTTTTTATCACCACTTTTGAGTATCTTTGGCTCCTAATACATCCTCCCCTAGGACGGCCTGAAGTTGTTTTTCGATTGACATTCATGAACTTATTATAACTATAATTTATAGCTAGTAGCTGCATCGTTGGTCGGATATTTCTTAGCTCCAACAGCTGTTCTACGCACTGGGATGGGATAGGCACAACTTCAGCTTTACTTAAGTTTGTCGAAACCTCGCAGACCACAGCGCAAAGTTGCGGTTTGTTCCTTTCAATGAAGGGCTGGTTCTTCGGTTCGCAAACTGGTCAAACACTTCCTAAACAAACTTAAAACTCTACTCTTTTTGCCAGCTACACCAACGTTTTGACAGCCTTTGCATGGATTAAATTGCCCAGGCCTCAGTTCGTCCGATGATAAAAAATATTTCACTTGACACCAATCGCCGAATAGACAAGCACCCAAATTTATGGAACAATTTCCTAAATACTAACTAGACCTATCACTATATTTTGTCCCTTACTCCGCCTATTCTCCTTAAACTCTAAACACACGTCGAACTTACAACAAACTTCTGACCAATAGAAGGCAGGAGAGTAGTACACTAGCCCTTCGCGCGTTGGTGTTCCTATAGGAAGCAACTACTACTAGTAGATACTAATGATTTCAATTGCGAAAAAATCAGGTAGAAGTATTGAAAACATAACATTCAATTAAAACATTGAATGGAAGAAGCAGTGGATTGATAGGAAAGACTTTCTAAACCACCACTCGGCAATGTTGAAAGAAGATTTCCTGTGGCAATGATGAGCTGCTTGTCAAAGTATCACTATAATTTGAGCTTGATTAATTTATGATAGAAATTCGCTTGTTTTATCTCGTGAAAAACATCGCGTGCGCTTCTCATTTGTTTGCTAAGTTTCCGATTTCTCGTTTTCAAATCATACGAACAAATGAAAATATTTTCACTATTAAATCTTTTAACTGGTCAATCTAAACGAGTTATAGTTGACGTCAAGTGATTATAGTTTTCATGCTTGGTTTACTCTGTAATTTATTTTCTATTGTTTGAAGGATGTGTGCTTGCACAATATCGTCAAAACATACTTTTATGTTTGTAATGCATGTATGAAGTATTTTTATGTATACTGAACAAAATAAATTTAGCAGGTAATGACGAGCGCTATTCATTGGATATTGTACAGGTAGTACAGCCAAAGCATTGTCCAGAGATTATCGTAAGGGTAGGTTCATAAGACAAACTGATTAGCTACAAAGTTTTATTCGCTAAAGAAGAATTTAACCTTTGCGATATTTACCAGACTGAAAACATTTGCAGAGATGAATACTAAAAACCGCCGAAAGAAGAACAATAATGAATTTATTTGACTGAGTTCATATCTTGCAATAGAGATCCTTTTCCGAAACCTCTTCCAATTCATACTCTATGCGAGTGTTAGAATCGAGTTGAGATTATTCATTTTCGGCTAACAAACAAGTGGATTGTGCAAAATACAAGTACTATTCAATAAAAAGTTCAAATGAGTGAATTAGATGTGCCAGGCCAACTTGAGTGTTGAAATATCACGAATGTCCTAGATCCCAAAACTGCTCTCCATAGCCTCCGTTCTTGTCCCTCCACCTAATCTAAAATTACATTGAAAATTGTATCAAAACAGTATCAGCTCCAAATGGTGCTAGTGGATAAATTTTTACTTTTCTATTAAAAACAGTTGGATGTTTGAGTGCCTTGGACCTAGACTCGATATTGTGGATTCCATTACCCCTCTTGAAGCCATCATAATATTCTCCATTACCAAGGTTGTTAGTGAATCTACAGATTTGATAAATTACTAGTCCGTGAAAAAATCATTGCGAGATTAAATATTAATAGGCATCCTAATGATGCGCAAAAAGCGTGAATAAGTATTAAATGATTTGAATTTTATTGTCCCTCTATTCTCATTCAAACAAACTCATCCGATTTTCTACAAAATCAATTACTTTTCCTCTAAAACGTTGATCTCGCATGTTGTTGCGTTCGAAGCGCTTCTCGCTGCCAAAAGGACTCTCAATCACATGACCGAATTGTAGTTGATGTGGTGATGACTCATCAAACAATATAGATCTTCATGAAACATATTTTTTTTATTTCAAAGCATCTGATATCAAATTCGTTCCACTTTTTTGTGGTTCGTCCATTAGATACTTACTGATAGTAATATGTCGCACTTGATGTCTTCGCTTCCGACGGACTTGTGGCCATAGTATCGAGGTTGGCAATCTGATCGGTGTCATTTCGTCGCTGACTACCATAGTTTGTAAAGAGTTCTGGTCTACCTATGGGAATTTAGTTACAAACATTCTTAATCCTTACGAAACAATGCACAAAACCAGATCCTTGCGAATTTAAAAATATCATTGGCGTTCTATTTTCTCTCTTCTCCTAATCAATTCTCCCGCATCTAATCTAATCTCTCAAATAAATTTGCAAAACGAATGAATGAAAATGAATGAAATGAATTTTGAAATCTTCAAAGTATTCTGCGTATGGTTTCAGTTTTCGATAGGGTCTACTCCGTTAATTTTATTGAAAAAAACTGAATTTTCGTTTCTCCAAAATCGATTAGTATTCAAAAAACCGTAATTTAAAAATGAATTGAACTTAGCTGTTACCTTTGGCGTGGTATATTTCTTTACAGAACGCCGAGCAAGAGAATGCAACCAAAATAGTAAAATAAGGCATGCTAAGCACGGTCAAAGCTGATGCACAATTTAAGTCTCCATTGGGTTTGTCGAATGTATTTATGCAGTTTTGTGAAAAGTGTCCACCGCACCTATTGCTGATTTCACTTTAAATGTTTCTTCTTTGGCTTTTGCTACACCGCAGAAAAATGAGGAAGTAAAGAAATGTAATTTTGTTGGTAAATGTAATTTTCCTACTAAGAGGAAATCAAATTATTACTTTAGGTTTTTCAGCTTTAATATTCCACCGGATATCTAAATAACTACATTTGAGCTTTCCCTGTTGTCGAAATGTTTGCTTTAGTAATTCTGAAACATGACAGGGCAGGGAAAACATGTCAATGTTTGCAGGGAAGTATAAAAGGTGGAATAGGGCTTTTGGGATTTATTAGTCCTCGAGTTGCCCATTCCACACCTTATAGTTATAAAAAGTATAACAAGCATGGAGCTCAGGCTAACATTGGTGATTTTGCGAGTCTTCATTTGGACATTGTATCCCGAACGAAGTATTTCAGAAGACCATTATGGTATGCTGTTCAACGATTTATTGAAATGACATTGTATATTTATATATATGCATATTCTTTATAATTGCAGCTCCCTGCAAATCAAATCAGTTAGCTGGAGCTGTGTTTAGTTATGTGAAAACAGATCCAGAAGCTAACGTTCAATGGGGTATCCGACACTCTACTAGAAAAAAATACAACTAAGTGCGTTCTATCTGTGAATAAAACATGTGTGCAAAGCATTATTGAGCTAAGATTATATAAATATCAATTACATGAATGCATAAAGGTAAATCACATTTGATCCATTCAAGTGCCAAGTACCCAGCGCCAAAAGGTTCATAATGTTAATATTATTGAATTTTAGTTATTATAAATATATTACTTATGTTAATACTACTAAAACTCGATAATAAATACCAGCCTAATAATAAATAAAACCAGTTAAATGGCAAATGATGTTTAAGTTAAATAATTCAAATTCAAAAGTGATGAAAATGCATATTCTCTAGACGTCCAGATCTAAAATTGAAAGTGTGTGTACCTTAGCTGAAAATTCTCATTAATTTTTTTTTTTTCTTTCTATATTTTCTGCAATTTTATGCCCACAAATTAGAAAGTTGCCACTGCCTCTGATCACGCTGTACAAGAGTTTTGTATGAAAATACGTCCACATAGAAAGAAATTTACGAGACCGGAAGGTTCCTGAGTACTTTACTCATATCCAAAAGAATAAATAACTACATAGATATTCATATGGCAGTAGAATGTGAAAATCAATAATGAGTAAGCAAGAAGATCGTGATGGTTCGCTGTATTTGCAAGGGCGTTTTTACGACGTTTACCACCAATCTAAATGGCCAAAGAAGGGAACTATATAATGACAGAGTCAAACAAACCAATTTCGCCAAATTCTGAATTATGGAACCTTTCAGTTTTAAAATTATCGCCGAAAATTATTGGTCCGAGTCAACAATTGCGCAAAACTTTTCGCAAAAGTTATGTAACCCCTCACCCACCGGGATCAAGAAATGTAATTCAATGCAAAAATGCTCATTCGCGCGAAAGCTCCTATATGAATTGTATCACTATGATATACCTCTAACATATAATTCTAGATTTTTGTTAAATAAATTGGTTATATAGCTCAAGCATTGTTATTTCAAGGATTATCTCGCCCTTTTCCGTTGCTCGGATTTTCAATTTCTTTTATCAAACACGAATCTGCTTTGTTGATAATCCGCGAAACGGCGGTTTTCTCAATTCACTTCAAGGTCATCTCGAATACTTTTACGAGTAACCGTTAAACGGCCAAAACATTCATTTATCTTCTGCATCACACATCCACTCAACACATGTATTCCAACAAGTATTATTGTCCACCGAATTTCTCTGAGCATTATATAAATTGTCTTATGTATACAATAATGGATAATTTCATAAATTCGGATAAAGGATTCAGTGAATTGTTTTTATATGTAGTTGTAATTCATATATAAGCTTGCGATTCGTTCTTACAGGGAACCACCCAAGAATTAAACATGCACTGCATCCGATGAAAAGAGAAAGGTGCTCACACATATGTGCTACAACCGTTTTAATCTTTCTTCCTGGTCACATTGTCAATGTACATATTCGCGCCCTAAACCGTTCAAATGAAAAAGGCGATGATCTTCGTCAAAACATTTCAGTCAGCATCTGGCTTTGGTGGTTTAAAGGAGTAGTCGATTCCTAGAGCCTTGCCGAAACCAATCACGACTTCTATTTGCCTATTGTGTTTTCGAAGGAATAATTCAATTCCTTCAAGTTGGAAGCGTGGAAAACAACGTAAACATTAGCGATCGTTTATTATATTTACTGTGAGTGACTTGTGAAATTTGTGTTATTGCTATTGATTCGGAAGTTGAGTAGTGAACTACTTACGCGTTTTATCACATCTAAACACGCTCTTAAGAAATAAGACATCAAAGTACCGTCGTATAGTACATAAGTGTATATTGCACTGGCTTCTTACATAGATGCGAAAACTATTGAGGTTCTTATCAAATATTGTGATATTTTGTCATAATAGCATTTGTTTGAAGATTAGAAGAAAGTAAGTGAACCGCGAATCAAGTTCATATTAGTTAATAGGTTTGAATTGAAAAGCAACTTCTTGGCGCGACTAATTTCAATACGCAGATAAATGTATTTTATATGTTTTTTCTTTATATTGCACTGATTTTTTCGGATAAATACTTCATTTCATAGCAAGTGGGCGGTGCCTTCTTAACTACTCGTCAGCGATAGCGGCACTCATACGCATTTTGGCAAAGTCCTCGAAAACGATGTTGTCATCATCGTCGGCGTAGTGGGAGTTTTCGTAGCGATGTTGTTCGATCGATTTCATCTTTTTCATAGCGTTTACTCGAGCCTTTTCAATGGTTCCTGAAAAAAATGTTGATTAGGTACAACTGATGTAATAGGGGCTCTATATTCGATTTGATATCATAATGGCAAAGAGCCGAACTTTAACATGTTCCGCGTTGTTTTTCTTACGATCACCAAGCACTAAAATTTTCACGATCAACCAGCAACCAGTGCTGATCATGCAAGGGCTTTCACTGCCACTAAACTTCCTACTTGAAACCTAGTCTCTATCAAGCCTATTCTCTGCTTTCCTGATAGTGACTTAGAGTACATAGATTTATTGCCCACTTATCAAAATAAATGTCCCAATGCTCATTCGGTTTGACTGCAAAACGTCCTGTACTTTACCTGGAGCTGGAGTCATCAATTTGAAGGGCACATCAGTCACCAATTCGCCACCAAGCGTTCCGCAGTTGACCTTAACCCGTACTGAATACGAAATGACAATGCCCATTGCGTCTGCTGTGGATTTACCCTCAGCGACAAGTGTTGACGAAGCCAAATTGACGTCTTCGTCCTTCAAGTGTCCGTCCAAAGCAATGCCTGAAAAGTAGTTGAAACTTTGTAACGAGAATTGACTTTATGCTATCAGATAATGGAAAGTCGAAATGTGTTGGTGAAATCTGAGGCAGAGTCATTGCTTCGATAATGCGACCGCGCATTATTCCAAGGACGAAAGAATATAGAAAAAAATACGGTTAAATCTCACTTCCCCACCCCTGTTTTTAAAAGAACAGCAAACGCCTCACAGGACAAAAAATTTTATGTCGCAAGCTCTGTAGGTACTGTTTGATGTTACTGCGTTACTAATTAGCATAGTTTAGTATATTTGATTTTTAGCGTTAACAAACATGCCATTTTTAAATGCCACTTTTTATTCACATATATCCAGGCTTCCAACTAGTCAGCATTGCATCTGACCCCAGTTTTCATTTCCACTTGCGATTTCGATGTTTCAACATGTTTTTAGATGTAAATGGCGAAATGTAAAAGAAAATGGCGAAAATGCAATGGTGATCGACAAATCGCTAGTACAACCTCTACGATCCTTGTTGCTCGAAGCCAATGGCACAAGATAGAATGTCTTAGTAAGATTCGCTCCTGGGGTTATTGGACACCCTTCACGAGTTTCCAACGATGCTACGTGTTTGCTGAATTGCGCGTTCACCATTGTTACTTCGCAATGTTGGATAACGAAACATTTGATGTTTTTCACAGCCTTCTTTGAGTTGTTTGTTATCTGAAGAGTGGCTGCGATTTTTTCGCCGTGATAGTAGATTTCGCGGTCTAGTGTTACTTCCAAATTGATTTTGCCTTGGGAAAACGTAAATCCTTTGCTCACTAGAGAGCTTGGGAGACGGCGTCCCCGTGAAGCAGGAGCGTATTGTAACTTTTTGATAGTTAAGCTGACCTGACTTCGCTTATGTTGTCGATCATCTTCATTGGCACCAACATAGGCACGGATCGTATATTCGACACCAAGGGGCTTGCCCTGGTCGTCCTCGCCGGCTTGCAATGTAACAGAACTGGGCGAATTCGGAGGGAACTGGAAGGTAAATGGGAATGCATTTGGACCCAATTTTTTCACGAGTTTCTCTTGAAGGGGCGTCATTTCCATGTTCTGATTAACCATCGGGACTATTTGTTCCTTGCAGAGAATAAGTTCCTTGGAGAACTTTACTCCCATCACCTCATCCTCTTCTCGGCCATATCGATAGGTGGTTACTAGTTGGCCGAAAACTCGGCGTCCTTTCAAGTATTCCTGATCAACGACGACGACGCCATCAATGGGATCGCAGTAATCCAAATGGTCGATGAAGTCCCGCCGGCCCAAATAGAAGGTGAGCTTTCCATTGGGAGTAGTTTTTTTAAAAACTTTCACTGACACAACCATCTTGATAAGTTAGTCCTTATCCTATATCGATATCGAATGCAGAGAAGCGGATGTAGTGAACTTGGTTGCGCGGAAACTGACTTGTGAGTTATGGGCAGATTCGATAAACAATTGAGTTCGTTCCACCACTGAGTACACAGAAGTGTGCCAAACTAATGACCCTCAGGCTTTTTATATCCTCTGTTTAAAAGTCACTTATTAGGTTTCAGTTGTACATGTTTCACTTCTTCTCTATTCTACCGCCAATTCATTCATGGGGGCGACTAATAAGATTTTCTAACTACCCCTGTCGTAAGTGCCACACATTTGGGCATTCAAGTAAATGTGTATCGATTTGAATATAAACGTTTATCGAATTGTGGTAGTTTACAATTTTAAGCTTCACCGCTTGTAGCGTGCGAGCGTTTGCGTTTCATATTCACCAATGCTTCCTCAAGCTGCGTTCACTCGCTGTAAATTTATATGCAGTGCGAAAAAAGCATGTTAAACTCACATTGAAAACTTTTCAATATAGTTTAGCGATTTCTCAATCAAAGTTTGAGCTAAGAAATGACTTTGAATACTCAAATAGGCATGAGCTTATCGATTAATATCAACAATATTTTCATCCTTGTCATTGTTCCTTGTGCTTGTCATCCTAAAAAGAGTTTGAGAAAATTGAGTTCTGATTGTCAGCCTCCGGATAGGAATCAAACGTTACAATAATTATTTATTGTTTGATTTCACACATGTACTCATTCTTTCTCTCATTTCACATGTATGTTCAATTCAAATGAGTGGGATGGCAAATTCTCATTTCCATCACCCGAGCCATCGCCTCCAAAAAGTTGGAGAAAACTAGTACTCCCAATGATGATTCTAGATTATTTTATTAACGCATTTTGTTTTCAAAAACTAATTTAAAATTTTCTCGTGTTTAGCACTTCCAAATTTTCCTTTATTTTTTGGATTTTCCATTCCACAGATATATATTTCGGAAGTAAGAAGTCCCTTCTTTAATAAAAATTATTTTCTTGTCAATGTCCGATGTTTTTACTAATTGACACTGAAGAAGGGAGCAACTTACTCTCGAAATATATATCTGTCAAAGTTAAAACAAAACATAGCATTTCGGAATGGAAAATCAAAAAATAATGGATTAAGTGGAGCCGGAGGATTTTTGAATATGTTAGTGGTCTTTCCCAAAAATGGTAGCAACATTTAAATGAACTCATGATTTTCAAACTAAGGATGAGCGACGCTTTCGCTATTTTGCTCACCGCACTCTCAGGTGTGTGTACAATGTCGTCGTACGTTTCCCAGCATGTGCTTCTTGTTTTACGGTGAAAGTTATATAGTATACAATTGCTCTAAACAACGAAATAAACTTTACGGATACTATCGATTTCTGAATTAACTCACAACCGGCCGAAACCTTACAGTCAAAACCAATAGCTCGACTTAGAGACATTTAGTGAAGATGTTAATGACTCGCTTTGTGACATCATATTTACAGTTTGAAGTACTGTCACAGGTAATCTCTAATGTGAAGGCTACGGTGATTATGTCTGAATTAAATAAGACTAGATGGCAATTGATACGGGGATTATTTTTCGTTATGAATAAGGTTTGCTCGCTTCATTATACGAGCGATTCGTCAACGATTAAAAAATAATGAAGAATAAACAGGACTTATTTCAAGGTTCCACAGAATAACGATGTGTTCTTTTGTAACAGTAGATATAAATCAAGTTGGGTATTATGTGATAGCCTGCCGTAGCGCTTCCATCAAGACAGTTCACATCAACACATTATAAGTCAGTCGGCATTGATGTCTTTGAAAATTATCAACGATGAAAATCGGTATACTAAGCCCCTGCAACATTACAGGCTCAGCCTATCAGGTAAGAATTAATGCAGTTCTCTGGGCGATTTAACTTTATATTAAAACGCCACGCACTGGCCGTTTATTTAAGCTCTTATTCATAAAGAAAAAGGACTGTCCTTCAAAAATTGTCCTTTGTAAGACCAGATGAGAGGTTTGGTGCTTAGACATTGTTTTGGGCGAGTTATATTAGCGAACCCAATATTATTCGAGTAAGGCGTAGAGCTGCTCCAGGTGATGCTAGCAGTGAAGGCTTCTGAAGAGCAGTACTAGTTGCATCTGTGGAAACCGCTTACTGTGCTAGGTGAGTTGCAAGCAACTTTTTTCTGAGCTTAAAGAGCTTTCCCGGATTACAATTTGAATCTATTTGATGACAGAGCTGAGCTAACGTTCCTCTGGAAAGTGAATCTCAGAAGAAGTTGCACAAAGAAGGTATTCCCAGTGCTCACAAATGAGATGTTCTCTGCGTAATCTTTCAGCTGAGCGTATTTAAAGTCGTTCTAGTACGTTCGAGTAATTCGTTCTAGTGTATCTTGCGCACAGTATATACTCGTGAACGTCTATGCCTCTTCTTCCTCTTGTGTGCATGTTTCAACTGGCTCAAGCGAATCACCAACTAGTGTATGCAATATTAATTAAGGTTTACTGAGTAACCTAAATATCAATTAAACAATTCGCAGTTAATGATCCTGTACACATTAGGCACTCGACTCTACTGGGTATCTACAGGGTAGATACAATAGCAGGACAAATACCTCTTGGGGCAAGCAAAACCTTTCACACCAGCTCGCAGCCGTCCTAAGCGTTCTGTTCTGAAAAATACTCCTCATCAGCAACGAACTGTGTCGTTCTTTACCTTTACTTTTCATACTTTTCAAATTTTCAACGAATAAGATTATTGCAGTCTAGAGTTGGAATAATCAATAAGACATTTCTGTGTTATCCCGATCATTGTTGGAATAACGAACCATCTGTCAACGCCCAACTAAATATTTCCGAATAGTTCCGAATAGTAAATAGTTCCGAAAAATATTGAGCAATCGACTACGAGTATCTTCCATCTTATTAAAAAATGGTAAGCACCGTCGAAAATGTCCCTTGAAAGTCGTATGTCGGAAGAATTTCTTCAGATAAAAGAACGAAACGATATTTGTTTGTTTAGATACTAACTCAAAGCATATATCGAAATAACATGTATGATACGACGAAATGTGCAAGAGTTGCTGCCAAGAAGATTTCTGCATCAACTGTTGATGTGAGTACACAAGGGACTAGCCCTCTGGTATAGCCTGCATCCCGAATTCATCGCTTCAGAACACTTCAGTGACGATTTGGTCATATCCGACTTTAACAGATATTCAGAATGCGACTTGTATGTCTTTTCCAAAAATATTCATATGAAAATTTTGTGTACCTTCATATTATTTTGCTTCAGTTGAACATTTTTATCTTGACTGCTTTCAGTTGTGCGTTTGATTCGATTGCAAAGATATTGTAAACACCCAGGATATGATGTCCTTCATCACAGCAAACCGCCATGGGTATAGTGTTAAATTTTCACCGATTGATGCGGACTTACTAGTTGTTGCATCCAGCCAGTATTTCGGATTATGCGGTGCTGGAACACTCTTCCTTTTGGAAATCACTGACGATGGGTTGCAGGAACTAGGTCAAGCGCAATGGAGCGATGGGTTATTCGACATTGTAAGTAATTTTGCTTCAACCGGTTGTTTACTGTTGGCGTTAAGTAGTGTTCTCTCTGATATTCTGGCAGAGATATATATTTTCGCTTGGTCAAATTTATCAATCGAATTATTGATTACTATTAAATTCCCTGTGGTAGACCTCAGGCAAGCTCACAGACAAGTTCCTTTCCCATGATCTTTGAAAAATGCCACAGATATGGTAATTCCATTAACTGTGTTTTCTTTTCTTGGTTATCAAAAAGTTGGTGTAAAGGGCTTACTCGAGCCTCGAGTATTTGAGGACTCAAGCTGCCTGATCGCTTATTATTGTGGAAACGATGTAGTTGGCATTGGCATTGCGCATAGAATTCTAAGAATTTAGAAGCAATGGAAAATAAATTGGCTCCCAGCACTGTTCAATTACTTTTCATATTCAACTAGAACCAGGTTTCATTCCGCCGTCAAGATGGCCAGATTCTGACGGAACCAAAGAAAACTGACACATACTTAACTACAGCATTAAAGCGAATCGAACGTTGACAGATAAAAGTTGAAGATAAAAGATAAAATTTCGTTCAACAGACAAAATTTTATCTTTATGTTATAAATTTTATCTTTAAGTGTTACTTTTAGTTTATAAACCCAGTTCCTTTTGTACCGATTGCAGGCGTGGGCGAATGGCAATGAGGCATTGGTTGCAACATCTTCCGGTGATGGATCTATTCAACTGTGGAACTTTGGCAGCTTGAAGACAGGCGCTCCTGCCTACGATTTCCGAGCTCATAACGCGGAAATTTACAGCATTGACTGGGGCAAAGGATTGCACGGCGAGAAACTCCTGAGCGCAAGCTGGGACCAGACCATTAAGCTTTGGGACTGCAACTTATTTAAACTAACCTCCTCTTTTTCAGCACACACTGGTGTCATATTTGATGCATGCTTTTCTAATCATCTTCCAAACGTCTTTTCTAGCGTAGCCGCCGACGGTTCGCTCATTCTCTGGAACGCATCGTCGCCAAAACCTATTGGAAAGGTGTCTGCCCATGACGGTGAAGTGCTCACGTGTGCGTGGAATTATTTCAACTCGAATGTGGTTGCCACTGGTAATAGTAGCGAAGAGATCCTCCTAAGAAATTACTTACAGCCTTTCTCATCAGGTGGCTCAGACAACTCGGTGCGTGTTTGGGATATTCGAAACTTGACGGCGAGTGTTTTCACGTTGACAGGGTGTGAGTATGCGGTGCGGCGAGTTCGGTTTTCACCACACTCCGAAAGTGTCCTTGCTACGGCGGCGTACGACTTTTCCACCAGGTACGTGTCGTTGACAAGCGCCGATTGTACACAACTGCAATTGGTGAATGTAGCGAATGCGCAACCATTTTCAATCGACGCACTAAAAATCATTTATTTAATCTATTTTTAGAGTATGGGACTATCAGCAACAGCATGATCCTCTCGAAACAATCGTACATCATTCTGAATTTGTGTATGGCCTAGACTGGAATCCGCATAGAGTAAATCAGATTGCAGATTGTGGTTGGGACTCGTTGGTTAATGTTTTCGCGGCAAACGATTCCGGAGAAGTTTGAAAATGCTGTTATTAATGTTTTTCATTTCAGGACTATGTGCAAGCTTGCCCGGTTTCGCACGGGTTATCAATCGCTCCCTGCAGATTCAAGTCGAGAGCTTACTGAAGGCTCGAACGATTATTACCATTTTTTCAAATTTTAAATTGAGCGAAATGACAAATGCATACACAAAGCTTAAAACTATTAATGTTGAAAGCGCGCTGTCGGCAATGGAGCGTTCTATGGATAAATTTTCATAAACTTGGAGTTTAAGGTTGTCAAATAATTGGCACTGCAATCCCTTGAATTCTTTGAGGTTTCCTGCTTACTTTGCTAACCATCCTAGTAGCAGTGTCTGATCTACGCCGTAGATTGTTTCATTTACCGCAATGAGCCCATTATGATGCCCTTACAACGCGCCCGTTATTCGAAGTAGAAGTGGATGCGTTTTATCTTCCAATCAAAAGTCGCTTGAACGAGACACCTAAGGAAACTAGAAGGAACTCACAACTCCTTCGTAGATGACTAGCCTCAAATCCATTGTCACCTCTTTCCTTACCAAAACGCAGACCCGATTTCGTTTCCAATTACAGAACATACATAAGTAGTTGGCGTAGCGGAATCTTTTAACGAATTACACTCTTGCATAATATTTGCAGGCTCTTATGAAATAGCTCGCCCAGTAATAACATATGTTGTGCTCACGTTTTTTTTTTTTCATAAAATTTCATACGAATTGCAGTTGCCCCATTTCAGCGTTAGATTGCTTATAACAATCAGAAGAGATAAGAGAACGGAACATCACACCGATGATGGCGCACCGCCGAAACGCGTCTGTGAACGAATTGAAGGAAGTGACGGGGAAACAGAATGTTCCGAATGCAAAAAAAAAATATTACAATGCTTGCATTGTGATAGTTCACATCACATTAGGTCACACCATCGATGCAGTCAGTGCTGGTCTCCAAAACGTTAGGAAACACGACCAGGGATTGGCTTCTACGCAAAAATCATCTTTTGCCTCGCTAAGCATATGCTCCCATATTTATGCTAGTATGCAAGTATTCAATAATCGCATCCTACGATGCTCATATAAAGCGACCACTTGCTATTACACTTTAACAAATACGATTCAACACACATGATCTCACAACAAACGAGACCCATCAGTGTTGTAATACTCACATTTCATTATATTTTACACAAGAACAATTAAAGAACAACATTATAAAATATTTAAAATATATACAGTCGGAATACCATAATGTAGTTCACATTATAAAGATAAAATATCAGAACCTGTCTGCAATGTCCCTCCCTATCGTATGCTTCCTTTTTTATTTCACACCCTGACCTGTAACGCATCTTCTATTCAACACCTTGACGTCAATCAATTGAGACTTTTCCTCCTTTTAAAGTTTCCAAGATGGCGGTAGAAACTAAAAATTAATTTGAAGTCGATTAAAATCATATTGAAATGAAATTTCAATTGTATTTATTGTAATATGAATTGAATTCATGACTTATTTGCGACATATTTATTTCGTAAACTGTTGCCGTACATTTGCATGTTTGTTATGACTTCATTGGGGTTAACTGACACCGCGTTGAAACACATCCCTTTTGTTCATAATTAGTGGGTGAAGTGATCTCTGCGCCTCAGAGATACTCAAACGGGACGATAACTTGTAGATCTCTATCAGGTATAATATAAATGCATGATAAGGGCTCCCATTTTCCCCCAAAAATTTCAAATTTCAAATTTTTTTTTTCATTTAGAATGAACCCAATTGTTTTTAACAATTTATTTATGATGCTACCATTGAAAGCTCCATTTGCGATACCCAGGGAGAAAATTGCTTCTAAATTATTGCGTAATTGAATGTTAGTGCCAGCAGCTTGTTCGAAAGTTTAAACGGACGGATTTCATCAATTTACAGGGTGCATTGAACGTAAGATGCATTTTGCGAAAAAGTACTTCTTCCGTACGATAATTTGTCAGGGCTGTAGAGAAACTCGTCAAACGGTTTTTGATAAATATTTCGTCAACTTTGTCAGTTTCCATACAGTTCTTACATAGCTTCCTGCCAGTTTTGGCTACCATCAGATTGGATTTGTCGACAAGGACACCTCTGTAACGACACGGGAATCATTCAAATCAGTGGATATGAAGACCATACTAAAGAACACTCGAGAGACGGAGGAATAAAGCATGGCATTATGCAGTCCTTTGAAATGAAACACGAATTTTGGGACGGTTCCTTAACCGTTAAGTCAAGTTGTTCTTGTAAAGACTAACTTACATGCAGGGAAAGTGGTGTATTGGTTAGGTACATAAGTTAAAAATGCGAGGATCATCCCTGACTGGGTAGAATTTAACGAAAAATCAATGCAACGTTCCCAAAAATTCAAGTTAAATATCATATTCAGGCAAACATTGATTCAGATTCAAATTTGATTGGTTCACTCTTCCCCGCATTCGTTCTATTTTCGGGAGATTGTATGATTACGTTTTATTTTCTGGTATTTCGTTAAAAATTTTTAAACGGATTTAGCCGCTCAAAAACTGTCCGAGTGAGTGAGTTTTTTTCCTATTCATTTCCATGTTTTCAACGACGGTTGAACGTCTTCCTTAATGGAGCATCTTCACTGTTTTCTTAGCTTTATCTCATGCGAATTTCTTGTAAATCATTTTTATTGCAAATTCCTCGCACCGCAGTCGAGTTCGGGTTCCGTATTCTATTGTTGATGTACCTCATATGCTCGCGAAAGCTTGCTTTTATTTTACATTTTTGGGCTTCTTTGTACGCTCTGATCGGCGTATCCTCTTTCTTTGTGTTTGTGCGAAAATTTATTCGAAACTTCATCCTCGATTTAAGCGGAGTGTTCATGTTGTTTTGCCTAAATAACATCATCAATTTGTATTTTTATTTTTCCGTGCTTGTCAATGTTGTTTGTTGTCCATCCTTCTTCTGTTTCGACTGATCTTGTCCATGAGATCTTTCTTCTATCAATTGCTTCTTTCTAGGGCTTATAGTAAAGTCAGCTTTTTACACATATTTCTCCACACATATTTCAAATACATATAATAACATTTTGCACTAGTAGCTTACTGAAACCAAACATTACAGATTTGGAAATGAATACTGATAAATGTAAAGCGTTGGCTTAATACTCAAAGAAATTAAATGCATTAAGATGGTGGCTTCTGTTTCTTGATTCGACCAACGTAGGAATGCATACTCCGATTCAACAAAAGGCCATTCCCAATACAGTTCTGTTACAACTTTCATTTGACTGAGTTTTGTTCTGGCGTAATTTTCCTGGATGCTGGCCAACAAATCGTTATAAATCAGAACCCACCCTTTCTACCATTATTACCAATCTAATTGATATCATTGTGAAAGCTACTGGTCAAAGAAATCAGTACCGCAGAGGCAACCAGATCCGCTGAAAAGCAGACGGAAGCATGACAAATTCATCAGGACTCCGGTTAGTTTTAATATGTCCGCACTTGTTAGCTCTTATGATTATCAGATGGGAACATTTTGTCCGGCGATGTGCAATGAGCCTAGATTCAGATTGCGAAATGGTCACTTTGATCCATATGCACTCGCGACGCGCAAAAGTGAAGGAATAAAAGTAAGAGTGGAGGATAGACTGCGTGATCTGCTAGCTCCACGTACCTTATTCGTGACGCAAAGGTGATAAGCCATCATATGAAATTCGGTTTACTCGGCAGAATATTTCTTATAGCAGCTTTATGCGAAGCCGAATGAAATCCATCATGTGCATGTTCGCAAAATACAGTACAACATCACATGTTTGCAACAGATGCCCTGTCCACATTGCACGGTGCCTCAAATTCGGGCACTTGAAATCAATCAGCGCAAATAATGAGCAATGAATCTATGCAAGCATTCTTACAATGAAAACATCACGTGTTTGAGTCCCCCAGAAAAAATAGAAAACAGTTGAAAAACTAAATCACATTCTGTCACACCAAACCCCATCCGCCGTACTCAATTCACATAGTGTTTACACGTGACTTTGATCCACATGTTTCCGACCCAATCAATTTCAAGCAACGTCTTCTTAAATTTCACTCGATCAAAACTGCTCGAGCAGCAATCAACATCTTCAAATGTTCACAAATAGAAGATTCCAAATCCGCCAAAACAACGTGATATGTACCTCGACTTCCTGAATTGTTTTTAAGCGCCCGTCAAAATTCACTCGATGGGCGATATTTCGAAAACAAATTCAATATGTTTGGTTTCGCAATAAAATCCAATATTGTATATTACAACTGACGTGAGTGCTGCAAAGAAGTCTGACCTACACATGCGTAAACTTAGACCCATTTCAAAGTGGTTTGAATTTGTCTATAATCGCCTTTTTCGATCGACGTTACATTTTGATCAAAACAAATATTTTGCAATGATTGCAGTTCCACGGAATTTCCTTTTTTCGTTTGCGTTGCGTTTTTTCGAGACTGTCGGGGAACTACGATTGGATTCTGGAAATATGCAGACATACTGAATCCGCAGCCATGGATGTTTAGTGGTTGAAAACCTTGAAACAATTATTTGTCAACAGGAGAATCTCGGTGTCTTTTTTCTTAGTGATTAGTCCTGGTCTCTTTCGGAACGTGAGAGTATTACTAGGTCACAAAGAGTACGCCCACTGCTTGCCGGAAGCTTATTGTAATGCAATCACTTTATTCTTGCAGATCCATTTCGCGGATATCGCGGATATCGCGGCGCCACCGCGTAGTGTTGGAGTTTCGCTTTAAGTAAAATTTCGTAAGGTGATCGCAACTTGACTGGCGTTTGAACCGTGAAAAATCTAAAGCAAATAAAACAGCAGAATATTCGCAATTCTGAAATCCAGCACTAACGTTTAAGAATGATGAATGACTTTATTTGGGCTCCATGGCCGTTGTAAAATGGAGATTGGCCGAATAGAGAATTTGGCACTTCTTTTTGCGATAACAGGCAAAAGTTTTTCAGACTTTTAATCAATGTTTTATGCTTTATTGTTCTGATGACGCCACCCGCTTAGAACTGGAAGCCAGATGGCTTACAACGTCCTTCTTGAGAACTCCTTCTTGATTGAGCTATTGATCATTGTTAACATAAACGCGTTCGCTGGTTTGAAATGAAGAAAATGAGGGAAGATTCGCAACGTGATGAAGACAAGCATGCAATCGTACTTTTCGGTTCTTTCATTGTCCGCAACCGAATCAACATATCAATGATCAACGTGATTTTATTGGAACAGTACCGTTCAAGTGAGGATTGGCGGTATTCTCAAGATTGGTAACTTTGTCAGGCATACAATTCTTTTATCCTCCAGCCATTGTTCGAAAGGAAGGTAAATATCAATAAGGAAGAAGTTGATGAGTGTGCAGCATGAGAACTAGTTGGACAGGTTGACAAATCAGTCGCTCCAAATTCAATTAGTTTACAGTCCTTCATTTCGTCACCCAAGCGTTTTAGTGACTTACACTGTCAACACTTTAACCAAGATCAACCTATCTGAACATCGAAAATGGTCATCTAAATATTTGCTCGCCAGTGAAGTTACGCATGATTACTTCAGATTCAGGCCATCCGCTGGAGCATGTTGCTTTAACTGCATTTGTTGCTTTAACTGCCCGATTCTCGGTTGATACAGCTTCGACAAACACAGTACCCACAAAGCCCCGAATTTCAGTCCGCGGAATTATTTATAAAGAAAAATAAAATACTTTGCAGCTTCGTAATTTATTCTAAATTAAATTTTCGCTTTAAATGTATGATACTTTTATCAAAGAATATACATCTATGTGTCATGTTCTGCTCCTGAATCGCTACGCGGATGCAGTACTTGCAACTGTCGAACAACTCGTGAGTCATCTTTCCAACACCTTCTGTCTATCATCCACCTACAGAAATTAACGATTTCCAATTTTTGCCAACAAATTTGAGGAGGACAATAAAATACTACATAATTCATTGAATATCCTGCGAAAACGATGCTGCAGCTTCACCCGTAAAGTACAAATATTGCAATCGAATCTGGGAATAATTTTCCAGAGGATGCATTAAAATAAATACCAGCATCAAACCATCTATTGCGATCATTCCATTCCATTCCAAATGGAATCTCCAGAAATGGCGCGCACCCTTGAAGAGGACCTGCTATCTAAGAATATTCATTGAATCGAGATGAACAATGGATTATGCGAAATACACACACTACACTTCATTACGAGGTTTCGACAAAATTCTCCCAACACGGCAAAAGAGGAGACGTAAATATGTTAAGGAGATTGCTGATAGTTAATGAAACACAATGTCAAAAGTGTACAAGGAGTACTGCAGGAAGTTAAAATAATTCAATTTGTCTAGATGCTCTAGATGGCTCTTCAGAGACAACTAGACTCTTTGATTGTTTCACCGCGCAGCTTCCTTTTTTTGCTAATGTCTGCGGAGCACAGTCACTCATTCGTTCCTATGTACCAGACTGCGCGCTTTTTGTTGCTGTCTGAACCAATGCACATGCTAAATTGCAAATCCGAATACACACACAACAGAATACTAGAATTGTGTATTTTCATGAGAGGTGTCAAGCACCAGCGGGTGGTCCCATAATATCTGCGCTTTCGCCAATGCACCGGCCGCTTTCTGTACTGTATTAACAAATTATCTCAGATACTTCATTGAGTACTTTCTAGGGAAATACCAAATTTCACAGAAAAATCGCTCAACTATTCCCGTTGCTTGAGGATGCGCGGAAAAGAAGTGAGCTATGAGTGTATCGACTGCTCAACTCATTTATTCTTCTCCAAGGTAAAAACTCCAAGGTAAAAACTAAGATTTCACACACGACACCTGTGTGCATCAACGGTCAAAGATAATCATTGAACGTTGGTTGGCAAGCGAATTGTAGGTGCTGAGCAGAAGTCACTTCAACAAGAGCAACCGCTTTCTGTTCTCTTGGATCGGTTTCATGCAAAGCAACCAAGTCTTGCCAAAGATTTTCCATGTTGTTTTATTGATTTTCATAGAACGTGACATGCATCATCACTTGGCACTGCACACGACTCCACCGGCGTCTCCAGCAACCGAACTAGCTTCCTTATGGACACTTTGGGGCTAGTCTGTATTCGAGCCTTGTTGTTTGCGCACGAAAAACACACTTTTTCGTCCTCGCTTCCAATTCCATGTGAGTGTGGAGGCAATGAAAATAGAAGTTTTCAGCTCAGTCCAATCATGATCATGGAGCATAAATTTTGTGCCCACTATTCACATACGCTAAGCCTTTGACTAATGGATCAAATGCCGTAAGTCCACCGATTTGGCGCAGATCGTCGGCGTTCTAGCCATTGAATTGCAAATTCCGAATCCACATACTACACACGTAACACCTTTTGATCGGGCTGAACGGTCTTGTCTGGCTCAATGCATATCTTCATATAAATCTACTTTTCGCATGTATGGTATTCCGCAAATCGGAAGCGATTCATCTGGGCATGCTAAATAAACAAATATTTCGCCGAGTTGCGAGGAAGTGAGTTGTCAATGAAATCGCTGACCCAGTTTTACAGCAAATGTCTACAGAAGGTTAAGTCGAAAGGTCAAATGGACGTTTTTGGCGGAAAAGTCGTGGAATAAAACATGAACATGACAAACACGTCAATCAGGGGAGCAGGCAGACTTCATTTGGCACCTAACGACCACCTAACGAGTGTTCCGTCGCATCTTCACAACGTAGGCCTTTCAAGATAAAGTTAATGGTGCATATTTTTGTGCATGCACTGAGGTGTAAGGTTGAATAGATTTCCCTCTCAACTGTGAATTATCTTCATCGCTTAATGAATGGGCTGCTGAATGTAAGAATTCTACCATTAGCCGTAAAGGACAGTGTGATTGCGTTTATCAACGCAGTACCAAATATTCAAGTGTTGAGGTCAACGCCAACAGTTCATCATAATCGAGACTGTCAACAGACTTTCAAGGCTTTTCGGTCAGAGCATACGAGAAAAACCACAATAAATGTAAACTAGATATTAGCGAATGCAAATTTATTCGTACAGTTCGTTCGCTAAACTTGATATCAATGGTTTGCTCTATGAAACGATCTGCACATCCGGCATTTCACGACTGTTATTCCATTAGGGAGCCTCGGAACTCGGATGCAACCAAATTGCATTATGTTACCCAACACAAAAGGCACCGACAAAAGATACGAGTGACCTACTAAGTAAATCTTTTCCCTTTCATTTGTCGATAATTATCCAATTACACTTGACTGCAGAGTCTGCCTTTCATCCCTTAATTTTTTTTCCAGGTGCTAATCGCAATATTTTTCAGTCCTAAGTAACTTTCGGCGTGCTTGATTCTTGCGTCGAGTGTAATCCGAGCGTCAGACCAACCGAAAGGGTCACTTGAGGCCGTCATTGAGGTTTCTGACAACATATGCTTCGAACAAATCACACACGAGTCACACCCCGTATTCTGTTGCGACCGGATCTGGTTGCTTTTGCGGCAATCTTTAAGTGTTGCTTAGAAGTGAGACTGTTTTTGCTTTAGGTCGATTTCGGGCCCGTTCACAGGGATCGAATTATAGAAGGATATTCTCTACAATAGTTTAGGCAATTAATGAATCCAGAGCAAAGGATTTGTATGTATATCGCTTGTTGTCATTTATCATTCGAAGGGCGCCGAAACAGCGATGCAGGATGCGTAAGTTGCTCTCTTCTTTGAAAAATATTGCTAGAATGTATGGCTGAAAGAAAAGAGTTTCAAATATTTGAGCTTCTAGCTTCTGGAGGCATCGTTGCGCGTACTAGATTCATGGCCTTTAATTTCCTTCTTGTTAATTGAAACACGATTCAACTCTAATGTAATTTATTTTACACTACTTCATTAGTTGATCGCAACTCCACGACTGTCATTGTTTTATTCGAAAGGTTGACTGATCTTTTAACTTACCACTATCCACAAATGAAGGTAACATAGAAACATTCTCATTTCGATTTTGAGTCACATAATTGCACTGACTTATATTGTTTGTTAGCCCATGAGATGGGAAAGTGTTGCTCAACAGTTTTATAATCTGATTCTATCCCAAACACAAACATGTACCTGGATGTGTATGTTAACCGAATAATATTGATTCGAAACCTACCATGCTTAATGTATTCAATCCACATGTGTCCTTAGTAAACAATTACGTTACACGCTTACCCCTATCCGTTTCCTGTAAGTTTTGATGTTGGTTGAAACTCTCTGAAAACTTTTAACTAAATAAATGCGATTTATTGCGTCTACTTCTGCACCCGCCTGATGCATATTAGCATGCTTTTATAGTCAGTTGCTCATCAACGAAATGGATTTCAATATGACCATAGTATTCGAAATCCACTAATCTCAGGTGAGCTGCTTGCAATATCAAAATGGACTCATTCGAAGATTACTTCCACGAGTTAAAGTCTCCTTTTTTTTCGTTGATCCTAAAACGCTTACTTTCATATAAAAGATTTCCATTGAAATGTCCTTGGCAACTAGTTAATAGCAGACTAATAGCCTTAAAACAAATATCCCATAGAAAAGGGTACAGTTCGCGTAAAACCATTTCGTTACGTGCAGTAAAACCGGCACCGCCATCAATAGGACAATCTGAAACGTGGTTACCGAACGTTATGGATTCCGGACTCACTTTCTATAGCTTCTTCTAATGTTCACCGGAATGCAGTCGTTTAAGCCCTTTGATGGTTTTGTAATTTTACAACATGCATTGAAGACGGTTTTATGACAGAACCTATTTAACTAATTTATTAAATTTGTTCGATAGCGTAACAAGCCAACTGGTTAGTTTGACTTTAGAAAATGGGTGTCTAAACAGGACGTTGCAGTGGGCGATTTGTTGACTTTGCCCGGTGAATCGGCAATGCAAATTTTTTGTTACCCTGTCATGGGGGCGAAGATGAATAGAGTAATCTGTTTGCAACTCTTTTGTCAATTGTTTACGAATTTTTGAAAGCTAAGCAACAAACCTTTTCCTGGTCTATTCAGCTCAGCGGAGAGGCTATTATTGAACAAGTGCTACAATTTTTCATCGATGTATGAATATCTGGTTAACTGTAGTTCAGTATTATAAGGAAACTTGATAGGGGTGAAATGTAACCGACGTACCAAAGTACTGGAGACTTGAATTTGAAGTTTTAGTCGCAGACTAGTCACTGTTGGTGCGATCAACGTCATGCATGTTCCTATTATGTCTATTCAAAAATGAGCACAATTAATAATGAGCGTCGAACATTAATCTCGCGCATTTCCAGATTATTGAAGATATCACTTTGCTTCCGTTAATAAAGGCAATAATCAAATATGAATTCATTAAAATAAACAAATGAGTTCTTATGAAATAAACTCGAGCATTTATGAAGCAAACACGTGGGCCGTTAATTCTTATGCTTGCTTCATTCTCAACCTGATTTATAGCTTCGTATAAATTTTGTCTGATTCCCTGATATGTGTATGTCTGGTGGCTTTTATTAATTGCGTCTATCCAAAGGTGCGCGGATAGTTTGTACAAAGTGACATTTGGAAAATAAAGTTTTGCCTATGTACTATGCTCGGGCTGACAACCGTAACCGATTGCGCCAATAATCTTCCAAAGAATTCATCGGTGTCACATGCCGCAAGTAAGCAAGATTTGGAATGAAATCGTTCTCTTCGATTGTTCATGCTATCCCGTACATGTTCATATTTAGAACATGTTACCTCAAACTTGCATAAGTATTTGAGAAGAAAAATTTCATATAACAATGCACGATATTTTTGCTCGAAAATTATCGGAGACCCTGCGCCTCTATTCAGATATTTTCGTAAGAAACCCAATAAAATGTTCCCTTCCCGCCAGTATGAAAATCTATGGTAATTTTTTGCCCTTAATATCGGACACAGCCCAGCACTCATAAAAGAATTTCAAAAAATCTATTTCTTGCGCAACTGCATCGTAAAAATAGCAGCACACCAGGAAAATTTGTATAAGAACAGAAGGAGGGATAATAAGGTGACAATTATGTGCGAAGACCTTGGGCTGGCAACAGTTTCGGTCAGCCGAACGACCTTTTTGTTATCATATCATTTAAATTATTTTTCATGTTTTCAGGCCGCGATTGAATCATGTAAAGAACGTAGAACCTTCGGTATGTTCCTGGAAAGTAGCACGAAACATCTTCAGGAAGATTTAAATCTAGGAACCGTTTTTCGTGCAATTGCCATCCTTATGCATATTTACTAGATTTACTGTTATGGCTAGCTCATTTTTATTTTATAGCCACATAACCTTCATAAAAAATCATTCAAGTTGTCACACGTTATTGCAGAGGATCATTGTGCTACAGTTTTTTTCCTAAATTGGCTCGCACTTTTTGACCATTGAAAAATCACGAGCTAATTCGTTCATCATCGAAACTATTCAAAAAATGGAAAAAAGACCACGTGATGAGCACTACCATTTGTATATGCCTTTTGTTGGTCCACTTTTTATGGAGGTTTGGGTTGTTTAGACTTTTAATGCGATTGACCGCGCGAAAACCGCTTAACAAAGCATCCTACTTTTGCATATTATCTGCTCATTACTTGTTGACCTTACGTCGCGAGCTTTTGTCCAAGAAAGTAGGGAAGATATACACAGCCTCAGTGTCCCGCTGCGCTATGCAAGCGTTCAAATTGAAATTAGACAAAAGAAAAGGCTAGGGATCGCGCTGGCGACAATTATCTGTCGAAAATTTTCAAGGAAAACAATGCAACATTATAATGAATGATATTCATTGCGAAAATGCCAAACATTCTCATTTAACGCATCGCGAAAACATACAACTAACGGGGTTTTGCTTGCGTCGTCCTTGTTATTATATTGCAGAAAATTTTTGCAGAACCCTACCTGTGTGTCCCTAAACCCTAAAGTGTTTCTGGCCACGTTATGACTAACTACAGATTCGCCACAAGGCCGTGTGATCCAGGTTATCCAACGACCAAGCAATACTAATTTCGCCCTTTCATGAACCTAACTTTATTGTCACCCTCACACGTAATTATCCCTTTACCTTCTATTAACCCTTATTCATTTACCTCCTTACACTGAATAGAAGTTCTACCTTTCGGATGGCAAGCGACAAACGAGGAGTACTAGGAAAGATTTGGACAGAAAATCGCAAGGGTGTTGCCCGGATTTTCAAGATCAATCCCTCCTATAAACCAATAAACATGGCTTTTCATCACCAAATTGTTCATCATAAAAATTAACTCTTTGAAGACACGATTATGGCCATGTCACCAACTCTTTCCAAGAAGGCTGCAAACCTTCCGCAAATATCACGGCAAAATTATCTGTTGGCAATTTCAAATGAAGACCACAATACTTGAACGTTTGGGAATATTGGCTGTGATTTAACGATTGTGGGCACAATATTTAATAATGATGATTTAAAAAATGAAGTTTTTTACCTACAGAATAAAGGCTCAAAGGAAAAAGTAAGTTGGAAGGTCAGTTGAAAACCCGTAGCTTAATAGAGGGCTAAGAAGGAATCACCGATGCTGAACACCTCTCTCGAGAAGATGATTTCTTCTTGACGAGTTCCCACACAATATTACTTTGCGAATATTGGAGTACATTTTGCCAAACTTCATTGTTTATTCAGGCGATTTGTTGGCAAGTACACCTTCGACTACAATTAGCGCTATTCCTGCCTGAGTGCTCGTCCACCCAAACTTCACTCACCGCAATAAATTCTCCAAACCATAGCGCTTAACCCTTCTAATCCTTACCATTATCCACTTCATTGATGGCATTATCGGAAACGAAAAATTTGAAAGGAGTGTGGCCAAATAGTAGCATGTCTAATACGATTCTGATGTCTAAATTTTATGGAAAGGGGTGAGGCTCTGTCACGGCTAGATGGAATTTCGCACAGCGAACCCAACAGTAAAGGGTGAACAAATTACCAGCAGAGGGTAGAACTTCTGGAAACTGACATACCAATATGCAGTCAGCGAATTCATAAATGCAAGACCGTGATCACTGGAGAGTAAATTAAGCAAATGTTCTGAAATTATGGTCCAAAATTATTATATCGGTGTTTATAGTTTGATTCGGGCATATGTACGGGAATGAAATGGGACTTGTAATGTATTAATTTATTTAATTACAATTTGTTGAGTATAATAACTTTCTACTTTACGTCAGTTGTCAAGCGTCTATATAAGTTGAATTGAAAGAGAGTGAGATCAATTTCTCGCTGTCGCTATTTATACCTCCATCATCTAGCGGTGAAACCTGACACTAGGTTGTCATCTGGCAATCGCTACAGTACTCCCCCTCGAGTGACATTGTCACGATGATGTTTTGCAGGAGGATACGTCTTAATAATTCGTGGTCCTGATGTGACGGGTTGCCATGAAATTGATTTCGGCTGACAAGGAACAGAAGCATTTTGATTTAATATGAAGGATGACGGATTTTCGACGTGCTGGGTAGCGGCGACGGCAACGAAAGCTGGTTTCAAACGTTCAGTAGACACATTGATTTGTCTACCCTCGACATCAACGGTAAACAAAACATCCGAAATCCGGTTGATCACTTTGTGAGGTCCTGTGTACGGTTGGCAGAGTGATCTCTTGACGGCGTCAACCCTCAAGAAGACGTGTGAACAGGAATGTAACTGCGGATGCACGAAGGTTGTTCGTTCAATGCGACGGTTGACTGGAACTGGTCGTAATTCACGCATGTGTTGCTTCAGCATCGATCCGAATGCGTGCGGATCGAACTGTTTGTCATCGCTCACGAAAAACTCGCCAGGAAGTGTTAATGTAGTTCCATAAACCAGCTCAGCGCAACTTGCTCCTAAATCCTCCTTAAATGCATTTCGGAGTCCTAGTAAAACGGTTGGTAGGATATGGGGCCAGTTAGAATTCCGCTCGTGGCACATGATGGCAGCTTTTAATGTGCGATGCCATCGCTCGACCAACCCATTCGATGCTGGGTGATATGGCGAAGTTCGCGTTCGTTTACATCCCAAGAGTTTAGAAAGTGAAGAGAAAAGCGCGGACTCAAATTGAGTTCCTTGATCAGTCGTTACGATCTGTGGCGCTCCAAATCTCGATACCCAGCTTGCGTAAAATGCGAAGGCAACGGTTTCAGCTGCTTGGTCGCAAACAGGAACTGCTTCTGGCCAGCGTGAAAATCGGTCAACCATGGTTACGCAATAGCGATAACCGTTGGCTGTTATTAGTGGTCCGATTATATCCAGATGAACCTGCTGGAAGCGTTTGTCCGGTATCGAAAACTCTTGAATGGTGTTTTTCGTATGTCTGCCAACCTTGGATTTCTGACATGGTATACAAGAGCGTGTATACGCCCGAATGTCTTTCTTCATGTCAGGCCAAACAAATTTCCGTTGAATTGCTCGAATCATTGCGCGGGCTCCAGGATGCGAGCATCTATGGAAGGTCTCCATCACTCGATTTCGTAGAGTTGATGGAACGTATGGTCGTATATTGCTCGTCGATGTATCACAATATAAATTTCCTTGTTATTCCATAGGGAGTGGGTGCAGCTTGAGCGAAGTACTGTTTCCAGATAGGAGTGTTTGAAGTGCGGTGTCGTCGCGTTGTTCATCGATCAGTTCACAGGTGGTTATTGACGATGGCAGGTTGATTGCTTCCACTCGTGATAATGTGTCTGCTACGATGTTTTCCTCTCCACTTACATGCACGATTCGGGTGCAAAATTGAGATATAAAACTTAAGTGCCTTATCTGTCTTGGCGAAGATTTTTCTGTTTTCTGGCTGAACGCATATATTAATGGTTTGTGATCCGTCTTGATAACGAATTGCGTGCCTTCCAACCAGTGTCGGAAGTGTTTTACACTGCTGTAAATAGCTAATAGCTCTCGGTCGTAAACGCTGTACTTGACTTCGGCGTTGCTGAGTTTCCGCTGAAAGTACGCTAGAGGCAGCCAGTTACCATTAACTTTTTGCTCGAGGACGGATCCAATCGCAACATTCGAGGCATCAGTAACAAGTTGTAATGGCATTGATGGAGAAAAGTGCACTAGCAATGTTTCTTTCGCTAGGCTTTCCTTACAAGCGTTAAAGGCTTTTAAAGTCTCTGCCGACCATTCGATGAAGCTTTTGTCACCTTTCTTCACGTTGCGGAGATATTGATGAAGAGGTGCTTGTAAGTTAGCAGCATCACGAATAAATCTTCGGTAATAGTTTAAAGTGCCGAGAAAACAACGCAGTTGCTTTACCGTTGTTGGCAATTTAAAATCTCGTATGGCTTTCACTCGCGAATCAGGTGGAGAAATGCCATGCTTATTTATCTTGTGGCCGAGATACTCGATTTCCTTTACGCCTAATTCACATTTGGCGATGTTGATGACTATTCCGTATGATTTCAACCGTTTGAAAATTACACAAAGATGATGCATGTGTTCCTCGTTGGATTTAGATGCAACCAGAATGTCATCTAGATAACACACACAAAAGTCCAAACCACGTAAAACTTCGTCCACGAACCGTTGAAAGGTTTGGGCGGCATTTCGAAGGCCGAATGTCATAACTTTGAATTCGAACAATCCAAAAGGTGTTATGACTGCCGTTTTCGGGACATCTTCTTCGGCAACAGGAATTTGGAAATATGCACGAAGCAAGTCTAACTTTGAAAATACACATTTGCCTGTGAGACCTGATGTAATATCCTGTATATGTCGCATGGGGTCGCGGTCCGGAATGGTGACGGCATTTAGTCTGCGATAATCACCGCATGGGCGCCACGAACCTTCCTTCTTGGGCACTAGATGTAAAGGACTGGCCCATGGGCTGTTTGACGGGCGGCAGTAACCCTTGTTCATCATATACTGGAATTCAGCTTTGGCGATTTTCAGCTTGTCTGGTGGTAGTCGTCTAGGGCGCTCCGCTACGGGTGGACCAGTGGTGACGATGTGATGTTTTACGGAATGTTGAATTGTTTTCGCTAAGGCTGGATTTGTAACTTCCGGATATGATTTCAGGAGTTCGTGGAATCGCGATTCTCCATTTATCGTAACAATAGATCCTGTGCACAGATTTGATATGGCTCCGGCTGATGTGAGATTAGTTTTTAGATCAACGAGACGTCTGTTTTTTAAATCTACAGATAGACCGTGCTCTTTCAGAAAGTCAGCACCTATGATTGGTTGCGAAACATCAGCAACTATAAATGGCCACGTGAATGGTCGACGCAGGTTGAAATTCAATGTCAACAACTTTTCACCATAAGTATTTATCGGAGATTTGTTGGCCGCATATAGCTTATATTTTGTCATACTATGATTTCCGAGCGATTGGAGTTTAGGTATGACTGACACGTCCGCACCTGTGTCAATCAAAAATTTTAGTTTGGAGTGTTGATCTATCACAAACAGACGGTTTGTTGTGGAGCGGCTGCGATCCGTCTCAACCCGCAGGGCTCCTATGCGTTTCCCGGTGTCACTGGTACCTGAAAGTTACACGGCTTGGTGCAACGACGAGCGGCTACTCCGAACTTTCGATGAAAGTAGCAAATTTTGTTTTCATTTTTTCGATTGCGAGAACGGCTTTGTCGCCTGAAATGTCGTGGTGATCTTGATCTTCGATAAGTGGACACACGTAATTCTTCAATGGATGCCTTCAATTCTGCGATCTGTGCACTTAAGTCTTCCGTTTTGGGCGAGCTTCCTTTTGAATTTTGGAAGTTTGAAATCTCGCAGATCTCACTTGGCTGCTTAACCTCTATAATTTTATCAGCCATTTCAGCGAGGCGGATGAGATCGCTTGTTTCCGCGATGGCGAGTATCGACTGCACGTCCGGGGGCAGTCGTTGTAACCACAATGATTTCAAAAATGATTCACCTACCTTATTTTTCGCAGCTGAGGTCATGCATCGCAGTAAATGTGACGGCTTGCTGTCGCCAAGTTCCATGCCTGTGAGTAGTGTCCGTACCTGAGCTTCTTCGGACGGCGCGTACACGTTGATCAGCCTTGCCTTAATTGACTCGTACTTTCCGGTTGGTGGTGGATTCTCCACGATGTCTGATACGGCGTCCAAAATGGTGCAATCCAGTTCGCTGATGATACGATCGAACATGGCGGTGTCGGAGAAAGCTTTGCACACCCGAAATTGTGCTTCGACGCGGGCGAACCATAGCGTTGGTCGAGTCGTCCAAAATGGCGGAAGGCGCACATTTGCGATGTCGCTGGTGCTGGATGATGTGTGTGAAGCTTCGGTGTCAGCTACGGCTCCTGTGCTGGTTTCAGCTTTAGCGGCGGCTTCGGCTTTAGCAATCTTCGTCTTCTCCACTTCTGGCTTTTCAGCTGCGTCTCGCACCGTTTTTCCTTTTGAAGACATATTTGTTAGCGTCGGCTTCGAGTTACGTCCGGGTCACCAATGTAATGTATTAATTTATTTAATTACAATTTGTTGAGTATAATAACTTTCTACTTTACGTCAGTTGTCAAGCGTCTATATAAGTTGAATTGAAAGAGAGTGAGATCAATTTCTCGCTGTCGCTATTTATACCTCCATCATCTAGCGGTGAAACCTGACACTAGGTTGTCATCTGGCAATCGCTACAGACTCTTGCGTGCATCCACAACTTTCGGCATGCGTACAAATGAACATAAAGCTCAATGAAAAATTCTTACATACGGTTTGCTCGAGTCGTTGATGATAGCAACTCTTAAAAATGATCCTGGCAGGGTCGTCAATAAAGTGAAAATCCTTAAAAACTTCACGCCTGAAAGATTTTGCTTTGTATCAACGATTGTTAAGAAAATGTCTCTGTGCCGACTGAGCACTTTTGTGTGATGCGTTTGGGAAATTGCTCGTTCAACGAATGTTGGATTCGCAGAAACATTTAAAAATCACTTCCTCCCCATTCCTCATTTGCATTCCTAAATTATTAGTTGAGTTTTCGTCTTGGAAAACATTCGATAGCTCCAACGTTCTGTTTACGTCCGTGATCCCACGAGTGAAAAGCGCAACGCGCGGTCCATTTTGCGCGTAAACATGCTCCTCCCTCGCAATCGTCATAGCACCGTTCGTGCGTAATGAAAAGTGAGCAAGTGCAAAACAACGCAAGTTCCCGCGCTACATCCTGGCCCGGCGTGAGCGCTCGCGGAGGCTGTCGCGTCAGCGGACCAAAACTATGTGGTGCTGCTTGTCGCCTAGAAAAGCGTAGAAAGGTCGTTGGCGGCGAGAGCGCCAACGATGGAATCTTCGTGACGCAAACCTTCAAAGCGTGCAACGATCAGGAATTCCGTCCGCAATGGCGCGTCTAAAAATAGTGCGGTCCAAGCCACTCGGCAAGCACCGGTGGATGCGGCCGCGAATTGTTTCATTCATGGGATAACCTTGTGAGAACTTTTACGATGTGGATCACGCGCATGTGCGATCACATTACATGCTCTTGCGTCCGCTGGCCGGCCGACTACCTTACCATATTCATCACACTTCATGAGGTCTTCGGTGAATTGTTAAGTAACAATTTTTGGCAAAGGCGTGCTTTATCGAAAAATCTGTTAATCCTTCATTGTCTCCGATTTTCCTTGGAACGAAATACTTCTCATATAAGAAGGAAATGCCTGGCAGGAAGAAGGAGCGACACTTCAGCTTTCACTTGTCAAATGAAAGTTTCGAATGTTATTCAGTGCCCACGAGGCGCCTTACACCAATTACAAAATGATAGCTTGGATAAAAAGGATCCCGATAAGTTGTTATGAACCTCCCGATCGTAGATTATTTTGATGAAATGAATCTTTCTTCCACGAAAGCGAATAATGCTTGGTGATAATTAATGGAAGATAATGAATGCAAGAAATTCCTTATTTACCTGTCGTCAAACGAGTAATCGTACTAATTTGGATTGCACCAGTGCGTAAATATTGAAGTTCAATTGCTCAAAGGATGATAAACTAACGCCCATAGAATGTGGAAAGATTGAGATACGATTTACAGCTCTTTGCGCGTAATTTGAACGGGGTTTGAAAGACAAATTGAAGTCGGAGCTTCTGGTGCGAGTAGGCGACTCAAGTTAAACGCGAGCATGTGGGATCTGAACTATTAAGAAATCAAATCACCACGCACGTGTACATAAAAATGCAAAGAATGGCAATGTGGTCGATACAATTGTCTATTGAGGTTACAGTAGCGAATTTCCGATTCTAAAGCCTGCAAGACGGCAAGGGGAGTAACGACCGTTCAAACTACTCAAAACTGAACGGCTTCCAAAATGGGTGTCGGATGTGCAACTTCCTTACTAAGAATCCGTTCCTGTTATTGTTCTAGAATCAAAATGATGCCTTTCACAAACGGTGCGCTTTGAATGGAGTTAGATCTGAGTCTTCGTCCGCCATCGATCTCCACCGCTAATGTCAACATTCGAACACCAACGTTTCTACAGTGTTTACATCATCTGCATGATAAAATATTTCAGTTCATTTCAATATTTCATTTGAAAATACTGGATTACATGAAATTGAATGCAAATCAAATGTTTGTAGAAACTTTCACCGTATCATTCGTTGTATTCAAGAGTAACATGTTTGCATTCATAACATCTACTATAGCCATAAAGTTCCGAAGGACATGGGATGATTTTCGCGAATTAACGCGTTCAAGGCCGCCTGGAGAAATTTCCCCCTCTGGAAGAAGCCATAACTCCATGGTACTGATATTCGGATGTTAATTCTCAGCATTCGAGTTCTGTTCAAAAGCAGCCTCGCTGATAAGAAAGAATATTTGTAAAAATGCATTTACTTTGTGAAAAATCAAAGAACTCAAACCATTGCGATAGCGCTTTATTTGAGGCAAGCAACAAGAAAAGCCCATCATCATCATTAAGTCGCGAATGGAATCGCGAACGTGAATAAATTAGCCAAGGTGAGCGCCAACAACAATGTGGCACGGTAATAAACAGGTGCGCATGTTGCATGTATTATGGATGCTCCCGCCGCAATCGGGCACGTTTCACATTTGTTGCACGACTCATGTGTGCACCTATGCTGTGCGGTACCGGTATCGTTCCAGATCGCGCTTGCCGTTTCCCTTCTCATGTTGGAAATTTAACCCTAGTCGATTTAATGTATTACAAGTCGGCATTACTCGAATTGGAATTACTTTGAAGATTGCTTTCAGCGAGATGACGGAGAACAGTGCCAGGCGGAGCTGGCACTAAACACTAAACGAATTCTGAATAACTGACCCGATGCTAAGGAAAGTCTCTGCCGAAAGGAATTTTGTCTTAGTGAAATTATAACGATGCTGAGCTGCTTCACGCGCATTTGTAGTAACTGATTCAATGACAAATGTACAAATAGCTTAAAAAGCAAAGGATGCTATTTATAATTCAACAGCAATAAACTGATTTACCATTACTTACTATTGCATTGCGACTTTCATTGCATCATAAGAATAAATAGGGTTAACGTATTACTTGTTTCACATTAACTCGCTTTCGGCGATGTACAAAGGACTACATATCGCAGCTTATCTTATTTTGGACACATTCAACTTTTTAAGCGTTCACAGCCTGCACCCTTGCTTACTTATTGATCACTATAACTCGACATTCCTATCTAGAGGCATCTCAGCCAATGGGAAGGTTATTGGACACGTTGAAGGCAGTTAAATATGTTAAATGTTATCTGTTTTTTTTTTTTTTCAGAAAAATATTGCAAACACAAAATATCTCCGAAAATCAGTTAACAAATCACCATCGGGTAGTTTGCCGGTAACATATGGAGAGATGAAACAGCGTTGACAACAATTTCCCGAAATGTCCGTGGTGTAATTCAATTGATGCTACAATTCAAAGCAGGTTGAATATCTTTGCAGTTTTGTTACAAGTTTCGTTGCATTAAGTTTTTTTGGCATTTTTATTTCATCACGTTTCAATGCGCTTTCATTTATTGGCTTAAATTCAGCGTTTCCACAACGACTTCTTATTTGTGGCTGTCCCAATTTAGATTCTGGTCTATTTGGTGCTGGAATCTGCGAACTATGTGTTCGGAATATGTGTATAGCTTGCTAATAATAATTATTGATTGCTAATATTATTATTAATAATAATAATAAATGGCCCAAATCAAATGAAACCGATTCATGATTGGGGTAACTTGAGTGTCAAATATTCAGAGAAGTTCGGGTTGTGCTCATGTGCTTTAAATGTTCACTTTCCTTTAAAAATGAATATTTGTAAGAACCTCTTAGCTCCATCAAACACCACCTAAAAACATGATAGTCTTTGTGTGATTTAACTATATTTCCAAAATAACCGTTTGATAATGTGCAAAGCGAAAAAATGAAGCTAGCAACCACTGGTAAAAACATAAACTTAAAACAAAAACATAAACTTTGAGTCAGAAAAAACTGCAAGCTTAGTGGGTTTGGTTTTGGAAAGATTTTTCGGGTAATTATAAGAAAGAATTTGTTGTAAAACAACCCACTATTAGATTTTTTTGAGAATTTCGCATGTATTCCCGAAAAAAAGGATTGAGTTCTAGGTCTAAGAAAGTTCGAAAATTAAAACGGAAGGAAAACTACAGGCTAGGAACAGATTTTCTCAACTAACTTGATTATAAGATACAATTTTCCTATTAAAGTATAAGTATTAAAGTATATCGAACATTATGTGAATTTTCTTCTATTTGAAATAGTAGTACGCTCGAATTTTTATAAAACGTTACCAATGAAGTCTACCATACCGTTCCTTAAGCAAACTTGACCATTTACAGAACTATTAAACTCCCCACATAACGTCCCCCCCCCACCGTGATAAATCCCTTATTTTATTTATTATATTGCTCCTTGGTAACAAGGTACAAGTTACAGAGTATCGAGACCATAATGCGTCACTTTACGCTCACCGTACGGCTGTGCTGATTAAGTCGAAATTTCAAAACACCCAGGCATACTTACCACATACGTTTGCCACTTTTATACGTATTATTGAATCGCTCTTATCAGAAGTACTTTAATTAACGCCTGGAAAGCAAATAAATCGCACTGCACAGAATGTATTGTTTATATGATCATTGACAAATAGACGTAAAACCATCATTCAAATCTTGTGTTAGTTGGTTAGCGATAAGATTAGAAGCGAAATATCTCTGCACTTCACGTGCGCAACCTTGTCATAAAACTTGCCTTCGGCTATCTCTGCAAATTTTCCTAGAGCTTAGGAAATCGCCTTGCACCCAAAGGGCGATCAGTTGAGATTTCTCGAAAACCCACCTAACTCAAGAAAGCTGACCTTACTATCAACCAATATTTACTAGCTTTAAGGTAGATTTTCCATCAGCAAACCTCACTTTCTTCAATCTTTTCTTTCACTGCTACGAGTGTATTATGAAACATTCATGCCTACGAACAAACGGCAAGGAACATGGCATTCGTATTGTGGAATATAGAATTCCCACAAATTGAATATGAGACTTACTATTCAGCGAGCTAACTTTTCAAATACGTTTGTCTTCCCATTCACCTCAATGATATTCGCAAGTTAACAACGAAATACATTAATCCAATCAAAGTTGCAGTTCGATCTAAACTGGACATTATTTTGTCAAAATTGAAATACAGTATTAGCAGAATATAATACCATTTCCGTGGCCTTCCTATTTCTGTAGCTAGATCAGTTATCTATTGATTGCAGCATTTTCAAATCGAAGCTACACATAGACATTAAGAGGGTAATGTGGAAGGACTTGCTTTTGCTGTAGTGAGATACACTAACAAGCTAGTTCAGGCTAGTTCTATTAGTTTCGCTCACTAATATTTAGCGCGTTCAAATCACGAAAGCGGACCGGATTCCACCATCAATTGACGGTTCTGATGAGTGCGCTGTTGTGATTTTCACTCGAATGTTTGTCGAAAATCAGTGGGCAAGCAAACCAGAATGAATTTGCACAGACCACCAGAGAAGCTGCCAAAAATTTTATCGTCTGTAGGTGAATATGCTAAAAATATATTCGGTACAGCAATGTGAGGAATGTGCTTTTATACAGTAGATTGGAAATTAAGAGAGAACAATTTATGGGCAAAACAGGAGAACAAAATATGGTGTAGATGTAAAAGTTTTGAATCAATTCCGATGCCATAATAAATCGATAAATACTATAGTGGTTTTTGTTGTCCTCAACTCATGTCTGTTTCTCTTTCTGTTCAATAAAAATACTATGCAATTCTCTTATAAGAATTTACTTTTCCATTTTTAAGTACGGCCTTACTTGATTGCCAACTGCCATTATAATATTTGACCGTTCATACGATCTCGTTCAAACCGGGCCAACTATTTTTTTTTTTACTGAAATGAAAGAAGAAGCCGCGCTCAATACATGAAAAGAACAAACCTTCAATTTAATACTGTTTCAACTGAGGGCTCCTAAATGAAATCTTTGTATCGTGAGCGAGGCAATTTTTTGCTTCTGGTTTTCGGTCTCAAAAGTTTACTCAAACTTACTCAGTTCAGTGATTCACCCTGATACTGATATACAGAATGCTTCGAATCGAGCGCCCTTTGGAACAAACATTCAAGCAACGAATTAAAGTTTCGTAAGGACCAACAAAATTTGCTATTGCGAAATAAAATTATAATTTTTTTAGTTTGGTACTGGTCTATATCAAACCAAAGTTAAATGCAAACGAGCAAGAGTATGAGTCAAAAGATTAGTCAGGTTTTAAAAATCTCACCTACCTAATGTCGACCTTGTAAGCTGCTACCGTTGTTCATTCTTTTGTCAATTTTTTTTTCAGATATTCTTCTGAGAAGCTCGAGGTCTCAATCTCAGCAATAGCCTTTATGCAGACAGTGAATCCGTCGAAGCTGAATCAGTACTGTCCCAAAGTACACCAAACTGAAAATGAACGTCATCGAAGAACATTGTTTCAAAGAACACCAAGAACCAAGAACACTGCACGCGGAAAATAATTAGTTCTGAAGATGTGACTTTGCAAATTTTTTATTTTGTTTATCTTGTTCGCCCACAATTGACTGTATTCAAATGTCAAAAATGCGTAAATTCAAAATCGATCAAATACGCGGCGACAGTTATGTCAATGTACTCTATAAGCAACCCAATTTGCAACACTCTATAGTTTAGGGACCAATCTAAGAATGATTTACTAGAGGAATAAACATGAAGAAATATCACAACAACGAATAAATGTGTTTCGAATTAGTGCAGAAGCGCTTTCTAAGTTGTTTTAGTTTATATTCCCGCACGAGCAAAAAATCCACTATTTTCCTTCCGGGATGTTCGGTTCCATTCAAACAAAACTATTTCAGGTTCCAATATTTATAGCGGACGTAATGAAGGTGTACTGTCGGTACGATTTACAGTACAAAAGTGTTTTTATTATTTATTAATAATTAAATGTCGAATGTAGTTTGGCTCATGGTTCCATTCGCTGTAGTAGTATATACATAGTAAGTAGTATGTAATCAATGCGCCAAATCTACTGTAGTAATCAATCGTGTCTAGAGTATTATGAACATAGCTGCGGCGTTGCGCGAAGCTGACTTGAAATCTTTGGCTTGTTTTGTAAGTCAATTTGCGTAAAAACACCTCCGCTAACAAGATGAGTAATCGAACTCATGACCACGATCAACGCAGCCCTTCCACCCGCGAACACTTACTCCACATGTCCACATGCTTCGCGATGCTTTTAGATTTCCTTCCACAGCGCCGCGTCTGCAAAGCGCTCCGAGGCTTAAGTAGGATCACAGGGACGATTTCATGATTGCGAAAATGTGATAGTGACGCTACGTCCACGCTCAGCACGGTTCTTGTTTCAGAGCAGCACACTTATTTGGCGTCTATTTTCGAGGCGCATAATGGCATATTTCGAGGAAAGCTCACAAGACTCTGGTATGCAAGCAGACGGGCGCATTCCAAAAATAGGCGCAGAAGTCGCGAACGAATTCTAAAATTACTTCCCCAGCAAGCAAAAATAATCGTCGCAACCAGACCCACATTGTGCCAAGAAGGCGCTCAAAAACAATTGCGATCACGAACGATTATGTTCAAGAAGGCCACAACAGCCGATGGAAATGTCTTTTATTACCGAATTCCCTACAAAGTAGGGAGCTTATTTTAAGCATACTATGGTAGCGAAAAATGTGTTTGGCTATTTAGGTTTGAAGATAGAATCCAAACACCAAGACGGTGGTTGCGCTTACAGAGAACGACATCGTACCAGGGCAGCTCTACTTGGTTTCGTAGGCGAAAACACCATCAACGAGGGGATCTACTTTCGATTCCCGACCAGATACACCCTAAAGCTATACCTCCGGTGTCAACGCAAGTGTTTCAACTTATTTATTAGTACATCATTGTTGTCTGCATCCACTCGACGAAAAAACATTAATTGCCCCCAAGTAGTTAAAACACGATCCCTATACGGACTCATCTCACAAATAGTCCTGCTTCGTGCAGCTCACCCATGGTCTGGAGCATTTCAGTTTTATGGCGTCCGCTGCCGTTCCCACGCATTTTTGCCTCACGACAGCAGCCCAACTCACTCTGCCCTTTTCCAGCGCATCGAGGAATAGCACAACAAACAACAAAACACCAACAAAAGAGCTGCATGGGTCCTCGGAACGACAGCGAGGTCGATTAGTGGTGGATGTGGAGAGCCATGTTTCTTGTGGCCACGATCACTTTGATCTTTATCTAGAACCCAAGACTTACACTTCGCCGAAGGTCTAAGGTCGGGCTTGTGATCTTCAGAACGAGCCGTGCCGCGAGCTGCAGTTGGAGGCCAGTTCTTCATCTTTCGGCTCTAGTGGTCCAGCGGAGGCAGTTACGAAACCGACTCGATGCTTGTTATAGGATCGAGCGTGATGCCCGAATCGCGACCGTAGCTTCATATAGTAACAGAACGCTGCGGCAGCGTCACTTCGCAGTGGCTTAGCGGCAGCAAAACGTTGATCTTCAGGAATGTGATAAGCACTTTAAAGGAAGAGTGAAGAAAGGTCGCACGTTTCTTGAAAAGTGATTCATTAACCGAGAGTGAGTTCCGAGAATTGAACGCTTCGACTCGCTGTGATTTTGTTTTCCTGCTTATTTTTTTTCCTGCATGCAACTGAGCTGAATGCCTGCTTTCGCGGCGAGATAATGGTTTTTGTGCTGGCGAATTTATGAGAAATTAACCAAATACATTGCTAGAATTGCTTATGCAGTCGTATTTCGACCCTACAAAGTATGTGCGACGGCTTAAGCACGTCTAACATGAAGGCGGTTAATGATAAATCCCAAAGCAAATATCGGTACGAGAACATTTCCAATCACAGGGAACGGATGTAATATGGCGCAACCGAATTATATCCTCCACAACAAAAGACAAAACAACATTCCAATTGCTTTCACCCTTTTAAATAACATTTACCCGTAGCTTTGTAATATTGCTTAATGACTACATATTTCCTTGTAGGAATTTATAGTAGACAACTTGACCATACAGGATATTTAGTACTGTACTTGAATTTATTTTGAAATAGAAAGAATTGGGATTATCCCATTCATAAGCATATTTCAGGCAGTTTTCTGAAATTTAAGAGGGTGAGGGTGCAATTTACATGGCGAGGAAGCAAACAGTTCAGATCTTCAGTTCATATATGTACAAATTGTGTCCTCTGGTAAAGGATTCTCATAAGTCTTGGTACTTTTAACATTTGACCACTCAGACCAAACATCATCCATGAATATGATTATTAAGAATGGAAGCGGATTCCCTGTCCTGAGAATGGAATGAGTAAATATTCTCCAATACAAATCGAATTCTACTGATTATGGGCGAGTCGCATTGGATTGGATGTTAGTTTGAGGGGTATTCGCTCTTTTCTTATTACGCTATGCCACCAACTAGGCGATTGGAATCATACTCATCAGCAACCGCCTTTTGCAATTGTAGCCGGGACGGGTTCACCGGGCAACAGAGAACTAAAACACCCACTAAGTCCTGCGGTCCAGCTAAACACTGCTTTAAAAACTTACCTATGTTAAATTATGTACGAAACTTCATGCAATGAAATCCAAAATCATGCCTATTTTCATCAAAACCCTAGCAAAATTATATGGATATTGAACAAATACCGAGTATTGCCCTTCACGAACGCTTCCGGCAATTAAGGCCACCTTTTGAGATTGGCATACAATCACATGGCATACATAGTTTTGAGAGACATACAATTCACATTTTATTCTTGAATTGAAGAACATAAGTAGAACAGAACGGAAACGACGTAACCTGACCAATTAAACGCGCTTATGTATCAATCTCGATAAATCAAGTAAACTAGAATATCTGCACTAGAAAGGGCTAAGGGCAATCGATTAAAACAAACCCTAAAACATAGAATCAAAAACAGCGATACATGTACAACTTGGGAAAGTCTAAAGCCATTAGTGAGACAGCGAAATCATAGGATATTCGCTCGCAGGAATGGAATTCGCATTGTAATTTCGAAGTAGCTGCACGATGGAGACATCGAGCGTGAATATTTTGGGCGTTTGATAAAGTATTCCATGTGTAATGTTTCCAATCCGTTCTAGATTCCCTGTGCAGACCAGTACCAACGCAATGACATGCTTTTTTGAAAACTCGTGAATTTTCATTTTACTAACAATCTCGTTATAACAGATTTGATATTAATTTGTCAAGATTGATAGTATCAAAACCTTGGAGCAGATAATGTTCGGATTTTAATCAAGATATCTGCGAGAGAAGAGTCTTCGAAAGAACATATACATTTAAAGATGATCCAAGTGAAAACCGAAGTATGTTAGGCAAGATTTGACTTATAAGAATCAATTACAACAGATCTTTCGAGAACATTTACTTTGGCCAGCGACGAAATAAAAGAGAATACCCTGAACAATTTTGAATGTAGTTGATCTTATTTTGCTCTGGGGGCTCAATAAGCTGCTTTTGACTGCTACCCTTTTATTACTAGCTAAACTAGAATATGCACCTTAAACATATTCCTTAATATTGAATGTAGGCAAAAAGCCGCTTTATTTTCACATGTCTGACGGTAATTTATATATTTAAGCACATCGATTGCAAAAGCGTGAAACCAGAAAATATGGGACATTGAATCGGTTATATTAGTTCTGATTGATTTAACAATTTTTTCAAACTCAGTAATCCATACATTGGCGAGTTAGCATTTAAGGAAATCCTTGTTTAATGAATGTTTTTAATAAAAGAGTCAGCTAGCCACTTCTTTAAAAGTTACAGAAAAATATTGGCTGTAATAAGGAATAAAACTCACGAAGCATATAAAAATCTCTCACTGGGAACTATAAAAATTTAAATGCAAATCATTTTGCTTTCCGATCATCCTAACAACCAATACGAATCCTCGTGTGCAGACAACGCGTGTACCTGTTGAATAACTCATTAATTAATGCCGCAGTCGCGCCAACTCGTTCCACTTTTAAAATAGGTAGAAAATTTATTTCGTGGGATCTCTGATCGAGCGATATGCAACTTCGTCAGGAGTCAATTTCACATGTCTGGCAGCCCAAATCGGAACGATCGCCTCGAGGTTGAGTTAGACTCTGACTCGGATCGTGGACCGGGTCTAGCGCGTGCTCCCTATGAATATATGTGCGGAAGGAGCGGTGGGAAGGAACGTGCAGCGATACGCCGTTCGTGGTGGGTCGCGAAATAGCGCGCGGCTATCGCAGCGTAGGTAGCATCACCTACCGTGGCCGTCGAAGGATCAGGATACGTTACCCCAAGTATCGACCAAGTCAATGCCAACTTGGTTTTAGATTGGAAATGACCCGATCTCAACTAACTTATTTGCCTCGGGGAAAAATTTTTACGTACTGCATTTCAAGAATTCTATTTCAGCCCTCTTTGGGTTGCATTGGAGCTTTTCTATTCGAATTTTTCTATTCTATTCGAATTATTAGTTGACAAGTTCTCCTTAAGGATATATCACGTCCTTACTCTTACAGTGCAAACGCTTGCCAGAACTGATCCACACATGAACGCTGCCTTGCATATTTCAAACCAACGACAAATTCAGACATTTGCTCCACATGTCTGAGCTCTACCCGATTCTCAGAAGGAAAATCGAACTGCGCAATTGTCGGTAAGCAGTCAAAAAAGTAAACCCACGAAATGGTGAACTCTAAGGGTTCCATTTGCAAAGAAATTAACCAGGTTTTATAGAGTACGCGCTGGTTTCACGGGTTGTTTTCAAGGAAGAATCAATTAGCGGGAGACTGTATTCATTTATACCCCATGTTTCCGATGGCATTCGCTTTTATTTTCTTCCTCACATGTTCACGCCCACTTCACGTGTTAAGTGTTTCTCCTTCCGATTGTTCTTCCGAAGTGCATAAAGACACTGTTACAGCTCCCAGTAATCTGGACGACTCGCGATTCAAAAGCTTCTTCCTCCCACGTTGTACTGTCCCTTTTTGGCGTCACATCCAAGTCACACCAATAAATCGCACCCAATATCTTACCTCATCCCTGCACGTTCCTCGGACAGTGCAGCCTCGTTCGAAACTAGATGTCTGCGGACGTCCTTCCATTTGGATGCACGCGATCATCATATCAATTCATATACTACCTACCTCCTCTTTGCGCTGTTCTTGCACGAGTGTGGCCACCACGTCGCCGCGACTCACATGCAGCAAACAAATTTTGACGGCGGCGCATCATTTTGTACGTATGCAATAGGACTTGATAAAATCTAGAATCATAACTGATTTAGCGAACTGCTTGGCCATTACGTTAATCAGGGTACGACGTTCAGAGGAATCCATTTGAACACACTAATTGTTCACGTCTGGCCAGATGCAGCTTGAATGCGAACTTTTCCGAAAACCGTGTCTGCGGCGGTAACACCAGCGACCGCCTAAGTGCGTCGATTATCTTATTACCTACCTGCACGACCGCGGATCGTGTGAATCGATCGATCTATTTCATGCATGCAGGCATCTCTCTACACACACATGTCCTACTTTCGCATCACATATGATTTCTCGTGCTCGTACGGCTGTAGTTGAACTGGTAGCAGTCGCCGTCGGTGCAACCAGACGAGTCGCGGAATTTGCGAAGATCGTTCACTGCAACGACCCAAGTCACTGAGCCCCGGGACGAAGCCTATGCCGACTTTCTGCATGCTGCTACACCGCTCCAGTCACCTGAGCCAGGCCCACATCAAAAAGTCGAGCTGGCGCAGGTAGAAGACTGCCGCCGCCGACGAGGCCGACTCATCGCGGCCGCCGTGACGGCAACGACGACGACTACAGCAAGTGATAATGGTGAGAAGCGAAAAACGACAGACCGACTTGCGACCGCGTCAGTACTACGCCCGCCGCCCAGCCAGAAAAAGAATGACATTGAGTAGCCTTCAGCCACTTGAGCACGCATCGCCAAGCCACCCTAATCGCCTGCCGCCAGCCAGTAGCCACACTTGCGCCTGCGAGTCGTAGTTCAGCAGCCACATCAGAATTGCCGTGTTAGGTCGCGCCGCGCGGTAACAGATCAGAAGCAGTTTGATCACCGTTGAATTCGGATCGTGGATGAGCTGAGTGCCAGTGATCGGATCTCATATGGACTTGATAGTCTCGCGTTTTTGATGCCCGTTATCAGAACCACAAAGAAAAACATCGTGCGATCGAGTGTGATTGCGCCAAGTGAAAAAAGGAATTAACAGTGAATAAGTGGACTACCTTTGTAGTTGGAACGGAAACAGTGACAGTGGAATTGTAGGCGTTGTGTCTAGTGGACTAGTGTTGTACGTTAAAATTAACTCGAGGAGGACTATGAAAATGGTAACAGGAATCGGAGCAGTTCAAGCGGCGCACGCTACCAGCATGCTGTCAAATGCAGGGGGCCAAGTGCCCCTTAAGGAGCCGGTCAAGAGTGATCGACGGGTAAGTTGTGTTTTGCCCTTTGACCGGGCTATTTCGAGTTTCGCAGCATTTTGACGGTTACTAGATTTTGTTTTTCAATGAATTCCGGGGCTTTTGTGTATATTTAACGATGTGCGAAACACCCGTTGAACATGCATTGGGCAAATGCACGGGGAGTACGAGTAAAAATAACAATTCAACTCAGATGGTCAAGAAGATGTTCAATGGTTCAAGCTTTGAGTGGGGCGCCTGCTTGATTCTTTTTGACGACTACAATTATACTTCTCAGATTAACTAATTAACCTGCATTAGCGGCTCAGAAATAGAATGCTGGCCAACTGTGCGCTAACGTTTCGACCCCCATGAATTCACGAAATTTTCCGATAGCCATACACCAAGTGAAATGAATGCGGCAGTAGAATTTGTCAAGTGAATAGAGTTCGCGTGTGAGGCTGATTCCGTGGGTTTTGCTCGAACAAGACGTGAACTCGGATTAAAACCGTTGTTCGGGAAAACGAAGGAAAAGCTCAGTTGCGTAAGTAGCGCACTGAGCAAGGGCTGGTCGATAATGTCTTGGCGAAATTGTATCGGAATTCGACATTTCCTGTTGAATCATGAGACCAAGTATTTTTCATTGCCTACAAATTAGCTGGCGTAATAACGTCGCGGGTTTCGTTTTGGCTCTCGATATCACTTGAATGAGTTTGATCAATGCATGGGCAAATTTTTGCCAGTAATGGTATGGCGTGCCGTCAGTACTGTCCCGTCCGCTTGCGCCCACATGCGGTGAAACGAGAGCCCCAGCAATGGGCCCAGCAGAACAGCCAATGTCCATGTCAACATAATGGTGGTGATCCGACGCGAACATCGCGGTTCGAACGGAATCCGCGAATGTCGGCCACAAGTTGGCGGCGCTCGCAAGTGCCTCCTTGGTTGGCGTTTATTTATATTTGGCGTCCGCAAAGGCCACTAATGTCTGCCCACATGCATACCATTGACTGCGTCTCTTCGTAACGACTTTCCGTTGAAAATCCCCTGAGTTGCTCTTGAGTGTTCCATTTTAGACGCTACACTTAGTCGCGGTACCACGACATAGGCTGAGTTTCAGCACTCATGGCCTGGCTCTGTGACACTGCGAGCCGCGCACGTACTTGCTCCGCGCGTGCATCAATCATGCGGGGGTTTGGCTGCTAACCCTAATTAGCGGTTGCCGAAGAAAACAATCTCGTACTATTTTGGGACGGTCACCTACTTGAAACTCGCGCCAGGCAGGATGGACTTTTTTGGAAGTGCGGTAAAAATATTCATCCCGAATGACGCTAGTGCACTTGTACGCTTCGGGGGCGGTTGCATCTGTCTGTGGTGGGTAGAGGGTGTACTTCTGCTGGTGGACACCCGCGACTATTTTGTGGGCGTTTTGGAAAACTTGACCTTTTATAACGATGCAGGATTTGCAACGATTCGTTCATCGAATTTTTCCTTCAATTTACAGAGCAATAAGCCGATAATGGAGAAAAGACGTCGAGCGCGCATCAACAACTGCCTGAATGAGCTGAAAACACTCATACTGGATGCCACCAAAAAAGACGTAAGTACCATGGCCGAGCTACACTTTGATAAAATGCATAAATGTGTTTGGCGAAACCGAAATTAAGAACACTTTTTGTTTTCCTTACAGCCTGCTCGACACTCCAAGCTAGAAAAGGCTGACATCCTCGAAAAGACTGTGAAGTACCTTCAAGATCTGCAACGTCAGCAGGCAGTTATGTCTCAGGCGACCGACCCCAAGGTAGTGAACAAATTCAAAGCTGGGTTCACCGAATGCGCTAACGAAGTGAGCAGATTTCCCGGCATCGATCCGGTTGTGAAGCGACGTCTTTTGCAGCATCTAAGTAACTGCATCAACGGAGTTAAATGCGTTGATCTTCATCATAACTCCCCGAGCCCGTTAACCGTTCCATCGGTGCAGGTTCACATGTTGCCGTCACCGCCAAGCTCTCCAGAACAAGATCAACAAATGCGTGGCTCCCCATCCTCGCTCCATTCCAACGGTTACTTCCTGCCAAATGGCTTGCAAGTCATTCCAACAAAACTGCAAAATGGGAATTACGCGTTGGTCGTACCGCACTCGATGCCCCAGGCGTCGCAGCTTCCTACGCTCGTGCCTATCCCCAGTAGGACATCGTCAACCAGTTCCGCATCGTCCGTCCCGTGTTCAATGTACGAACGTCTGAACAACGGGTCACCAGCCACTGCGTATTCTCCTCCGAGTCCTGCGACTTCCTACGAGATGATGGACTGCAAACCCTCGGTTATACAGCACGGGTCGTCGCCATGCAGCCCGCACCATCCCTATGTACATGTTCCTCCCTCGTTCAGCCCGAGTCCTGCCCCACTAGCGCTTGTTGTAAAGAAGGAACGCGACGAGGAACAACCGTGGAGGCCATGGTAAACGGGGCGCGCATTACAAAGCGTTCATAGGATAGTTAATACGTACTTAGAGCAGCCCCGTGGTGATGGGGCGGCCGAAATCCCATCCGCTCGCAAGCTTGTGATATGCATTGTGTGCACATATGAATCGACATAAACCCTGCGAGGAGCCGTGAAGGATACAAACTCAGATAGCAAAGCAGCTGTGAGATAATCGTGACGCTTGAAACATTACTTTGATAAGAAAATTAAACTTTACCAGTCGACCAAACGCTACAAAGATTCTGTAAATAGTTCGAAACGAATAAGCCAGTAGTTTTAGTAAGCTAAGAATATAGTAGTACCTCAACAAAGATGTAGTCCTAGAGATTTTATAAGTACGCAAATATTTATAACTGGAAACAATTGATTGTACTTGCCTGCGGCAACAATGACAACGTTTTCACTGAAGTCTTCCAATGTTGTATATAGAAAGTAGAGCCGCGCTTTGGAGTCGCGGCCAGAATTTTGTTGCAGCCAATAAAAAATTTTGAATTGAGAAAGAAAATTATTCATATATATATATATATATATTTTCATATATATTCAAACATAAAAGGTTAAATAAAACCATTGAATTAAAAGCGTGGTAGTTTTTTTTATCTTTCCTTGGGATACTTTCAGCTAATCAGGGAATGCGATTGATAGGCATCGCGTTTTCAACACTTTTCTCTGTCGATTTAGAACTTGGTCGCCAACCGTTCCTTCATATGTAGATTATAGCTCCCTCAGCTACAAATTCACATTTGAATTCATATGTAGTGTTGATTACAATGAGCTCTTCCGCGGTGCGCACAGAGCCTGCACTTGCCATGTATGATCGACTTACTCGCCGCGTAATTCATTTTCGCGTAACAGAATCACATCGAAAATTTCCACAGCGTTGGACCAATAATGTAATCGCTCCTACATCGAATACGAATATCAATTTTTATCAGCGAGCAAGTGCGTGGCCTTTTTGAAAGCCGTTCTTTCTCTTACGTTCAGAGATTTGAAACACGAGGTTGGATGCGGTGGCAAGCATGACTGCGACTCACTAAGCCCAGTCCTTGTCTTGCTCTCTGGGGCGTTGATTGCACGAGTTTACACTGATAAACCGTGTTTTTTGCATGGTTGGTTCCTGTCCCTGAATAGTATCAATCATATCTCATCATCAGCAAAAACGAAGGAGTGCAGCTCCCGCACTTGAAACGACCCATGGGTCATATTTATTTGGAATTTATTTAACAGCACTCACGCACGTACCACAGGCAATGACTAAGCATTCATTGATAGTCAATTAACACGTTAAACTATGCGCGAATCAGTCAAAGGACCTACCGACCATGGCTGTTTTGAAGCTACAGCGAGCGAAGAGAGTACCGCGAATGAAGCAAAGTCAACGTTCTAAGCATGTATTTCAGGTTGAACCCAAGTATATGTGCTAGCGGCAGTGATGGATTTATGCTCGTTTATGCTCCTAAAGTGCAAATTCAGCCTCCCATTCATGTTATAACTGTCGGCATTTTTGTCAATTATTTTTAGCAAATGTGTCTCATTTAGTTTTCGATAATTGGTGGTCCAATGATGTTCAGGTCGATCGCTATGAAATGACGCTCATATCGTCAAGTAGATTTGAATAGCCAAGAACATCTCGCAAAGTAGATGTGTTCGATTGAACAACTTTTAGCAAAAGAAACCATGTATGAGGGTATAACAAGTGAAACAAGTCATGTTTTTCTGTCGCATAAGAATTATTGGAGTATTTTACGGCTAATTTACCATTCCACACCACTAATCCCAAAAGAAACAGAAAACTGTGTAAAATTGTTCAGCCTTGACAATTGAAGGAAGAAAAATTGTTCAGCATAGACTCCTTGAAGCACAAAACACACTTACGTTGCTCGAGGCGCTGAATATTCTCAAAATCGGATTAGAATAAGGTAGCCTAAGGTGTCATGACATTCGCCATTCCATTTCGCGTCTTCCATGAAGCTGGATCCCCACGTTCTTAAACATTGTAATGCGTTGCAACTGAGGCGATATACATATTTGTTTTGACATTATCTATCAGTCGACTCTGTTATCGCGCATTCTCATATTATTTTGAGCTCGAGTGGCAATTATTGCATTATCAGTTGCCGTCAATTCCATAGAAATATTGTCAAGGATGGTACTTGAACGCACGCCTGAACTAATGGCCTTGTTATCATTCTCGGTGTTGATAAACACCGAGTTTTCTAGCGCTATGGAAACTGAAAAGAGAGCACGTTTATCGCCATTGCGCCTTCAAAGATAAATCAACGCGAAACACTTTTATTAACGGCCTGGACTAGCATACCTAACCTATTAGGTAACATGATAGACAAAAGAGTAACGTTGCAGCTTGATAGCGAATAGACACGCACATGACGATCAGATTAAATGTGGGAACAACCCCTAGAAGCTGTTTGTGCAAGGGCAAATTAACCAAGGAGCAGTCCGAGCAGTTCTTGTTCTTCGAAAAAAAAATATTTTCAAGCTAAATTAATAACAATTGACGCATTGAAATGGCTTACACCGAATGCGAATGAACCGCGTTGGTAACGCAACACAGCCTTCAAAACTCTCCCTGAAATGTTGGAATAAATAAATTTATCTTTGTCGTTTTGGGAATGTCAACGTAATCACAATTAAATGAATAGCTCAGGCTAAAGTCTAGGGCAATGTATTTGCATAAACTCTAAGATGGGATCTCTGTCCATGCTAATTGAACGATTATGATTCCTGTACAATGAAACCTGCTACCCGCCACACTTTTTCCACATATTTTGTGATAATTACAAACTAGGAAAAGAATTTCGGTATCATATGATGACTAAATGCGGTCAGTAATCATAACCAATCAATATCAAAGTGTAGTTCAACTATCCTCAAACATTGTAATGCAAAAATATTTAGTTCAGTCACTAATCATCGCCAGAATTCCTCAGATCAAATTGACTGAGCTGCACCTTAAAAACCCTCATTTTTCTTTTAATTAAAAATGAACTTATTCTTAACAATTAAATTTTTTTAACCTTCAGCATACAACGTGGGGTTAGATTTACCCCATAAAATATTGTTTCCGTTCTTTGCATGTATTGAATTGTATTGAAGGATTACAGGAGGATCACAAGATCTCCAGTTAAAGTAAAATTCAATACATTTCCTTGCCTTTTACATAAAATTTGACGCATTTTAAAAGTCTTCGGGTTATAATAACCTCACGTTGTATCTCGGAAGGTTAATTAGAAAATCAGCTTACCCTTACCAACCAAATTTTTCGGACTGCGAAGCATACTCGAACACATGACAGCCTTCATAGCAACTTGTGTACAAGCGTACAAATCAGGTTTGAATGGAGGGGAGTCTCTTCATATAAACAACAGACCGAACCCTATGGGTAAAGATCTTTAATATGAAGCTGCTGTCAAAAAATTTGTTACAACTAAGGCACACCGTATACTCATGAAAGCAAATTCGATGAAAAGAGGAAAAGCATCTAAACGGCTCCTACAACATGCAACATTTCCTTCGCTATCTAACTGTTGCGAAAATCGCACGTTGCGTACTTCTAATGAATTCAAAGGAATAAAAAGTGGATGGGTGAGATCTTTTTCATATGAATATGTGAGTTGGGACGCGCGAAATATGTTCCAAAAGACGAATAAATTAGTTAAATTCTGCACAAGCGAGCCTTCAAGTCTTCAAAACTTGGAAAATTCCTTTGTTCCAAGTCGAAGTCCAACATACGTTGTTATTCTTGTAACATAATTCTGTATATCCTTTGTGTACATTGTTGCACTCCACCGATGCGACTTCGAAAACTCTGAATTTAAGACGTATTTTCAAGGAGATATTTCATGTAGTGTGCATTTGATTTTTAATATATATTTATATGTTTTACTTTCTGTGGGAAACGCTTTTTTCGGCTACAAGTTCGACATAGAAGGCGATAGAAAGCATTGATGGGCTTGGAAATCCAACATTAACTGGTGCTATGAACACACTCATGAAAGTCGCTGCAGATAATAATAGATTTAGGGTTCAAACAGAGAAAAGATCAAAGAAATTTTTTTAAATTTAAGACTATAAGCCAGGTGAAACTGAATAAAGATATTGTTTGAGCCTTGTTGTAGTGACATGATCGACAGATTATCACGTGTAAGGGATCTACCTTGACCTTTTAGGTTGTGTTAATTTTCTTCTTATTCTTTTTGCCCGCAAATTTCAGTTAATTTCACAACGATCTTGGTTTACATGTTCAATGTTGAACAATGACTAAAATTATGGCGGCTCGATCGAAATGAAGAATTAGGTGAAATCTAATCTATCATGGAAGAACCTGCAGACAATCGAAAACATTTTGTCCTTGTTTCTCACCTAATCTTCCAATCGACTTCCGAGAAACTACATCTCCAATTCCGAGAAACTACAACCTCATCGGCCTGATTTTTGCTTTTTATTAAATATTCAACCACCCGTTCCGGCCCAAGATAGAGAAATTATTCGAACGTATTTTGCGAAAGACAATCTGCTGGTCTGGGCAATCCTTGAGCACGTGTGATGGGTCCTAGTGCATATTGGTGGAGATTTCTTGTGACTAGAAACTAATTCGTAGGCGGACGCGACGTTGCACACACGTATGGGTTGTAAGGGCGAAAATGCCGATAACGAATAGCATGGCTCTTGCAACGTCCGTCCGTAATCGAAATCATCTCGGTCATAGCTGGCCGCCTGCGCCTTACATCCGGGCGGTCGTCTCCACATACGGAAAACATGACGCACATGTGATTTGCATGTTCACATTTGCACCATACACAGTGGGCAACAGCACCATTTCGTGGCCGTATGCAGTAGCGCGACCGTCCCGCTCGCCGCGTCCATCGCCTGGCGACCGCACTTGTTCCAAAGCAGCAAACAAGCAGCAGCGTCTGCCTCTGGTTTCGCGTGCGCCCATAAAGCTTTTTATCAGCTATTAACATTCGTTTTGTTGTTGTTTGCCAAGTGTCGCTGCGTGTTGGCAATAATCTGAGCTCGTGGCTCGCGCTTAATTCGAGCACAAAAACAACTTCCCCCAGCCGCGCGCCAACGCCAGCTTTCCTGCTATTCACGTTCACGTATGTATGTGCGGCCGCAATAGGTTGCAATCGTTACTGTCTCGGTCGGCACCGCTTTTGCCGCCTACTTTGTTTCGATTGCCTGAGAATCGTGCGCTATCATATCGAGCCGCCGCGAGGCGACGAAAGTGTTGGTGGCTCGCACCACTTGGCTCGCATGTGGCACTCGGACCAAATCCTTGGCAACGCCAGGGAGGAGCGCGCAACCGGGACCCACTCAGAACCTCGCGTTCGACTGTGGCAAAGAATTTTGTCTGAGTCACACAGACGCAACCATCATTTGCTGGAAAAACGCGACAATGTGAACCGGTGTCTGCAAAACGCCAGCGCGCCAACACTGGCACGGTGATGTGGCGCTGTTTCTAAGCGCCAAGCCGCGCCGCGCTATGATCAGCGCGCAGCTTTGTTTGATTCATGAATAATTGAATTAAGAACTAATGCCGCGAGTCGCCGAGCCGGTTGGCGAACTGGATGAAACCAGCGCAATGCAAATTAGCGACGCGTGTGACTGCTGGCACGCTGAAGAGCCAGTCACCAGACTGCCAATACAGCAACCGCGCCAACAAACAAACAAGGCCTTTTTCGTTCCGCAGTCGCCAGCCACATACTTGCCGCCCGTCGACTTCTCCAGGGAATTCCAATGACGTAATTGCCGCAACCACCAGTTCTAGAAAGCATGACACCGCCATACAAGCAGCTAAGCGACAGCTTCTGGCTGCCACGGCATACTTCGGCAAGCGCGATCACGCCTTCAACGGCCTTCTCGCGACCTAGTTCCGGCATGCACGAAAACCGCGCAGAACTATGTGACGGTCTCGATTGCCGCGCGATCGTGTGGCGTATGAGTAAAGTTCAAAGTGTGTCGCTTACACCGTCAAAGCGTTATTGAAATTTGCACACGCTCTGCTCTGTTGGCTTCATTTCCAGTTCTCTAGTCCCTGCTCTAGTTGGTACATCATCAAAAATGCAGGACTTCCTGCTCTGATCCATTGGTACTAAAATAACATGCTAAGTCGACTCGTCTCACTCAAATTATGCTGATCTGGTAGGATATTGTGACAAGACTCGGTCCAAAAGCAGGACGAGGGTAGCGGAGAGACTATAAGGGTTGCGAGGCTTCGTGAATCGCGACGATGGACATAATTGGAAGGTGCTGTCTAGGATCAACACTAGCCATGAAAGGTATTTGCGCGAGGCAGGAGGTGCTACTATATTTCCCAGGACAAGAACGAAGAGCATTGCAAGATCGTTTATACGAGTAGATGTCGAGGTTGGCTTCTGCGCCTAGACACCGGCCTCGGTACTGGAAAGGCGGAAAGCGATACGAACTCCTTCGTCGAGACCAAAGATCCTTTTGTCACAGATATTGCAATCAACGCGATCAAATGAAAGCTGTACGACTAGAATTGACGACCCACTGCAGCGTAATTTTTTCAGAACGCTTTGTACATCCTGGGGTGGACTGTCTCAGCTATTCGTGTACCAGTCACAATGTCCATAATTATACTATAATCAACACAATACAATGTAAAGGAAACCTCACATCTTACCAAGTTTGCCCCGAATATTTTCAAGAGTGTATAATCCCCAGTCAGATTTCCTTGTAGAAAAGAGACACTAGAGAGCAAAACGATTACTACAAAACGTACTTCATAATCACTCAGCCCGAAACAACGATCGCGGACACAATTTTTCAGATTATCACAAAAAACTAACTGTCACGTTTAAGGACGCCGTATATAACGCGTCAAGACTGAACCAATAATTTCGTATGTTACGTCGTCATTTTGGTCAATGTTTGTATGTATCTACAATTAAATATTTTTGAAATGTCCGGAAGCGCGCACAGCCCAGCTTGTCTTTCGCGAATACGTTTTAATTCAGATATTCGTCCAGGCAAATATCCTTGAATAACATGAATAACCTTCAACTGAATCTAAAATTCAAGATTTTTTAACCACTGCCAAGTTAATGGTACAGACAATCAACAAAATTTCATCGAACTCTGACGTTTGCTGAGAGATATTGAGGCCACAGCAGTTGAAAGAATGGAACCCTTAAATGGTCCCTTACTTGTGGACCAATTAAGTTTTTCGAGGCTTATACATAATAAACGATTTTCCTTGTCGCATTTTCACTTTATTTTAGTGAACCCTTTGTGAAATCCAGCAAGGTGGGAATAAGACCATGAGACAAACCCTGGTCCGAATCCATAGTATGATTATTCCCTATGATTTAGTTTTCCGACCTTCTACTTGAGTACAGTCTTACTATCAAACGGAAGATTAAGATAGAGTGTATGTGTACCGTAAGTACACAACAGCACGAACACTCCCGGATGGCTTCTAGCAGAAAGAGATGCAGCAAGCAACAGTAACATTATGTGTAGTTGTGTTGTGATTTTACTTAAGCGTTTCGAGATTTATATGTGCTCTTATCAAACAAAATAATAAGTGGAAAAAGTGGAATTGAAAATATTTACTAATAGAAATTAAATTGTACTAATTTTTGTTGAATCCCGATCGAGGCGTTGTCACTGTCTGGTATTACACGATGACAGACTGTGAATAGGTGTTTGCAGTTCATTGATAACCTCTCCTGTAGAAAACTTCTCCAATACAGTCGAAGAAGATTGTCATGTACGAGGATTCTCTTCAGTGTTGGATTCGCTTCCTTGCAGGTTGTTGCCCAAGGGCCGAAGCAAATGATAATTCCTTGAACTAATATCGTTCAAGTGCTGCTCAAGATAACTGCAGCTGTCTGCGGTCTTGTTATGCCGTGGTAAAAGATGACTCCGCACTGTTTGTTGAAGCCGCTCCGATTGCTGACGGTACAAGTCCGATTCAAGCCTGATTTTGAAGTGAACGCTGCTGATTCACTCTTTTGCAAACGATCTTTTTCGTATGACGTTAATGTACAGGTGCAAATTTTCATCTCGATTAACGATCCGTCGAGGAAATCCTTCATTACTTCATTATCATTCATTACGACTAGCGAGATGGAAACCCAAAAAGCCATTCTGTTTCCTTGTTTCTTTGCGGAAGTTCGTGGGATAACTAAGCATCAAACTTTATCACATATACTAGTTCGTGTATTCTTCTCTCTTTAGTAATTCTGTGCACCTGGAACCTCTCCGGTAATTCCGCGATGGTCAACATTTCTCTTCTTTGTATGACTTGCAATAGATCGCCAACTGTCACCACCTTGGACCGTCCTGGTTGTGACTGATCTTCACACTATCGTTCTGTTAGCATCCTCTCACCCTAAATTCTGTCTTTACTCCGATGATTAAGCTCGTATGGTAATGAATGACTCATATGCGCTTTATTAGCTTCCATACTTATCTTACCATTTTCCCTGTAAAACTAAAATGCAAATGCAATTGTGATTGCTTTTTAAAGTCGGGATAATATGCTAACTACAGCCGAAAATGGATCAAGGAATCATGGTATACAGTTCAAGGGAATTCCTTTTGGAAGGCCCGACAACATTTTTGCACACCCCCAATAAATTAAATAAACTGGAGAATTGTTTCTTTGCCGAAATGCTTCTTATCGTGAGTGGGTGCGCTTTGTTCCAGAGCACTCATCGATTTGATTATCTCATACTTCCTGAATGCATCCTGGACAGCCCTTTTAACATTTTCGAAGGAATCTTTACGGCTAAGACACAATGTTTTCTCATAAAACTCAGAAATTACCATAATAAACAAAGTCTGACATTACTTATATGCAAAAGGATGTGCGACGAAGCCTGCTGCAATTTCGCCCATTGCATTTAACTGCTTACTGTGATAAAGTACTCTAGCTGCTTGCGTGCGAAGGAAGAAACCTTGTATTCACTACGTCGCATCCAATTGATGCATCCTTCATTTGTCTACTTATACCTAGAGCATCGTTAAGCAAGTCCACAAGACCACAGCGTGAATTCTACGTGAATTCTATTCACAAGGCTGGTTCGAGCCTGTCAGAAAACAGTTTGTGTAATGAGACGCGCATTAACATTCTCTTAAAGTTTGTGTTGTTTGCTTCGGAAAATTTTTCCTCGCAAAATATTCAAACTCAAAATTCAAAAATCAGACATTCGGAACTCTCTTCACTTTCTATGCCGTTTGAATTTCACAATCTCTGTCTTCAAAAAGCTGAATTTGTTTAATTAACGTAACAACATGATTTTAGTTTCTTGTATTAAATATTTTTATCAATTAAACAATAAGGTAGACACCTAAGCTGAACAGCATAAATGAAATAGTTAACAAGATTAAACAAAGTCCTTAAACAGTTAAGACCATAAAGAATATTTTAAGCAAGTGAAGGGAGAGTTATTGCAGAATAAATGTGGAAGGTATCAAAACGATCGTTCGCCTGTTTGTGCTTCAATAGACCTAACACTGCAGAGGCGACCATATCCGCCCCGAAACAGGTCTCTGTCTCCAAAGAGCACCAGAAAAACAACCCAAAAATGGAAACTGATAAGAATTTGTCTTCAAAGGTCGGAAAATATTTAGCCTATGCATGTGGTCCTTGTAGACGCAACAAATGAAGCTCTTGATTTGCGTAATCAGTACATTGCAAAGCACGTGCTTGGGTTTTTATCGGCGTCTCCGTGAAAGTAAAATGTCTGCCATTTCCCATACGTCAGGCATATTTGAAAAGTTATTTGTGTAGATAACTTGGAATCAAGCGAGCACGGTGAGCAGATAATAGGCAACAAAACAATAAATAATGCAAATAACTCTCGAACGCGGTGGAAATTTTTCCTCAGAAAATTTTATGGCAAATGTGCTCATGTGTGTATCACTCGCACCGCATAAATATTTGTACCCATAAATCAACGTCTTGGAAGACAAAAAGCGCGGAACATATTCAATGGTTACGTTTATTTTTAACACCTCCAATCACCATTTGCTCCGCCCGATCCCCCTGACTCCTTTCTTTTCACTTGTCCCATGGCCGCCGTAAGTTCTTAGTCAAACAAACTCGAAAGTCGCGAAAAACCCCAAAATGCATTTTGTACAAAAACATTTCATTGCCGGCTGACGAACTTTTATCAAGGCTTGCATGTGGATCACACATGAAAAATAGCAGCCGCGAGTTGATGGACATTGTCGCGAAATATCGTGAGAAATAATGTTGCAGCTAAGACAATTGGCAGCAGTACGTTCGTCTCCTTACGGAATTGCCCTATTTTGATATCAAGCGCTTAGTTAGGCTTAGTTTTATTCAATCGAACGTTCCTAATCGGTGCACTGCTGCTGTTCGCTACAAGAAAATTCGTTGACGCGCCTTCGCAGTTGGACGCGCAATAGAGAAGAGTTGAAGGATTCGGTCTCCTTGATTGGGGTCGTGACTAATCCGTCTAATCGACACTCCTTGCAAACAAATTCAGTAGGTGCTCATTTAGCGCAACAAACACAACGAAAAACTTCCGATACTGCCTAGCAATAAGGTCTTCCGGTTATTTTTAGCCTAGTACTGATAAAGATTTCTCATAGCGCATACATCAACAGCGAAGGCGATTCGCAGCGGAAAACGTGACTTTTTCCTAGTCTCTCTGCTCATAAAAAACTGCGCTGATTAAAAATTTCAGGTCATGGAAGCAAGTCACTTTGCTAATGATAATTTTCAGATAAAGCTACACCGCCTGAGGGGGTGGTAGCGAGGTGGATCCGCCGAAAGCATGTGTTGATGGTGGCAGTTGCCCGAGGATTGAGGGGAATCGGGGCAGGCGGCATCCTGCCTTTTAATAGGAAAATAAACTTGAATTCTTGCACCTACGGCGTGAGCTTTGCTCTAGAAAACGTTGCGCGACGTGTTGCGAACATATGGACCGCGCTTGAACCGTAACGAAGCGCACGGCGTCAGATCGCGGAGGGTGGGTGAACGTGGGGTGATTGCACGCAGGTGGAGGCGAAGTGGCGTCATTGAGCTAAGCGCAATAGGAAGATGGAAACGATTGCGGACAAGCTAATCTGCGGTGACCTTACGTTCGGAGAACGCTAATCGCTTCGCTGCAGAGTTGTTTACGCGCTTCGAAGTCGCACATGAGGTCATGGAATTTCATCAGACGTAGCCGTGACTCGCGCCACCGATACTGGCAACAATTATTACAGTCGCTCGCTAATGGCGCAGCGTTCATCCGCAGCCCACGATCTCCTGCTGCACTTGTCCTTATAATCAACAAAATATTTGATCGTTAGATTCTTTGATTGATTCTCCTTTGTATAAAGGTGGAATTTTAAGGAGACAACTGGCATCTGAATTTGCTGGTCAAGCTTTGTACGCGTGGCGTAGCATTCCTTACATTACCTAGCTGTTACTTCTGCTGAATTCTTCTAGGAATGTGTCGACTGACTGTGGTAACTGACAAGACAAGAAAATGTCTTGTATTAAAATTGTTGCAATTTATTGCAAGTTAAAAATATTAGAATTAGAGACGAAAATTATAAAATATAAAATTAGAGCGATTGGTGGGATGAAGCTGGAAAACATAAAATCATTGAAATTTGTTTATTTATTTATGTATATCTATTACTATGTTATCTTTGAATGACCATCACTTTTTGTTGTTGAGTATTCATCTTCCTTCCTAGTGGTAAATTTGTGTTATTGACGCTTCTACTGACAAGTACTCAATGCGCTATTAAGCATAGAACAAGAAGAATATCGTAATCAGAAGCGCTTTTAAGAGTGAAAAAAGAACTACTGAGGCCCTTCGGAAACGGGTAGATTCAGTTTTTCATGAGTGAAATTATTGCAGGATAAGCGGAGATTTGACCTTATCCTACTGCAACGAAGATCAGAAAATTTCCACGGATGTGAATCATGAGGATATTTTAACCAACGATTCCTGGCAAAATCTATTCCACAAGGAAGAGAAAGGGTATTTCCTTAATTTTTTTCTAGATTCACATCACCAGCATCTCAACTGAAATTGAGTAACATAGTTGGAACTCTTGTGGACCCGCTGTTGCACCGGAATTTTTGTGGTCTGCTAACGGCGGCTGTAGAGCAATCGGATGGACGATCTGTAAAACTTAAAGCATATATGGCTATAACGGTGGTCGCTGCCTTGCACTACATCCAACAGTGACTCCCGAAAAAACAATTATTAATGTGCTTCAGGGTCTGTTTTGACATTTTTATATTCGAATCTTTCGGAAAAATTTTCCCCTGACTTGGTGGAATAGTTAGGCTTTATGCACTAATGAATTTCGAATTGTTTTACATTTCGTGCAAAGCAAAAAAGTTTTTTTTTTTTTAATTTTAGCTTCGTGTCCTAAGCTGCTCCTTGTTTAAAAACTGCGTTATTCTTCTTATGCGTTATTTCTTCTTTTCTATGCTTTTTGGGCTTATTTTAAGGTCGTTCTTATCTTGCCCATCAGGTCGTTTTTGTGCAGATTATTCTCTGCTATCGTGTTTCTTTTGTTTAACTTCATGTTGCAGGTTCTTCTGTTAGAGTTTTGCCATCAATTGCCTTATCGCGCCGATGCGCTTTTGTGCTGTTGGGGGTTCCAGAGAGAATTAGAGATTCTCGTTTGTTCATTGAGTTATACCAGAAGTCGGTCTTCATTATTTTTGGTCGATATATGCATTATGTCGTACTATCATCACTCTCAAGCCAGATGTTAGTTTCCCCTTGAATGTTGTTTCTAGGTTGTGTATGAAGATTTCCATAAGGATCGCTGATGTTGAACTTGCCATTTCTACTCCGATTGTTTGTCTGTCTACATTGCTATTGAATATAATTGTTTCTTATATGGATGATATTTTATATCGTGGATATAATTGTTTTTTAAGGTTGTTTTGCGGATGTTTTTGAGCTGTTCAGAAAAGTATTTGTCCTTGTTTATCCTCCTTTTGTTAAATAGTGTTCATTGCAGTGTGTTTATTGTTTCTATTACTGGGATTGTTGTGCATACATTTTGTATGTCGAATGATACTAGTTTATTGTTTTTTGTTGAGTTGATGCTGTTTAATTTGTCAGTCAGTCCTACGGTGTCTTAATATTGTTGCTAAGTCGTTGACTCGTTTATAATCTGAAATCAGTTACTAATTAGTTTCTAATATGAGGCCAAAATCATTAGTGTTTGGCTGGTGTAGTTCAGCGGTGGGGCCGAAGGGTTCATTGTCGTTAGTTTGCGCATGATTTCGGGGTGTATTATTTATATTTTCATAGTTAAGTACTGTCAATCTGCTCCCAATCTGCCTCTAATCCTGCTGTTGACAGTACTGTTTGAATTTACGTTTCTGGTGTCGGGGTAAGCTAAGTAACTGGTGACGGAAACATTATACTGATTGCTAACCAGCATTACTTCTTTCCGATCTGTGAGAAGACACTGATCCGTACCAGCTTATACTGCGATGCCTACTTAAAGGAATGAATATCTTGTTTTTCCTGCAATATCTAAGTAATCTAATATATTCTAACGAAACAAAACATTGAGTTAAATGGACAGAAAATTAGAGCAATATGTCCTCCTAGCGTTATCACGTTAATCTACAAGTAATTGGAGCCCGATATCAAAAGCTAGAAGATAAGTTAAACATTCATTGAATTCAGGGCTCTGCACCTTGCACATTGTTCATATATGTATATTATTTACTGGCCGCAATTTATCTCACTCAATTGAGAAAAAAAAATTAACCATTTAAGAAAACGTGAAAACGTTTTCTACTTCGAATAAGTCATAAACGTAGTGTGCGTATCACGTTTTAATCATGAGTGGGGTTTGGTTTCGATGATCGATTGGAGCTATCGAGTTTTAGTGATAAGTGAACTGATCTAAAAATGTGAATGTTTAGTTATCGATTACGTTTTGCACATTGTCATGTTTTATGGGTGAATCCACGGTTATTGGACTTGGCGATTATTAATACATTGTTTTAAATTTGGTGGAGGGTTACTGGAATTCTCTTTGATTTGCGGGGTTAACTCGCATTTCGATATTTATTCTTCCACTCTCGAAATGTAAAGTATTTGTTCGGTTCTCGATCTGTATAGAATTACATTACAACAATAATTTATGAGATCTAGGATAAAAGAGGACGGATGAGACCTATTCAAATCCAGTATTCTTGGTTGCCTGGGTTGAAGTAATTTTTTTATTTTGTTATAATTTGCATGGTATCATGGGATTTCCTTGTAATGCTCGAAAACCAATTCCGAAATCGCAAAGCCTCAAAAATCAATCAAAATGATTGAAAATATTTTTAAGATGATGCTCGCGAAACAAATCCAAATTTTTTGTATTCTATTTGAATCAATCGTTGAATTTTACAGTCTGCAATATTGGACGAATAATAAGGAGCTGGAGCGTCTGTTCTCCGTATCACGTGTGGATCATCCGATGAGGCACGCGCTCAGGTACGTGCGCGCATTGGTGCGCGGATTTGGGTCCGCGAGTTCGGGGTACTACCAACACTCTCGCGGCTTGCATCGCTTCATGAACAAAGCTAAAGTGACTCATTGTGCCACCGACTTGAGTCGCCAAAAGCAATTCTTGAGAAATAAACATCAGGTGAATTATAACTGCGCAAATTTTATCACCTCCGTAGCAGCTAATTCCGTGATTCACATATCGCACGACATTCACATCATTTAGTCAGCATGAGCCCATACCGAAGCAGCAAGAGCTTTGTGCGGAACGCGAAAAACTTGTTTTTCCACATACTCAAGGCGCGATGTTGCTTGTCATGTGACTCGCGTTCTCGTGAAGTGGCTCTAATCAAAGTAGAGCTCGTGGAAGTTTTCCATATCCGCCCACCTATGCGTGTGTGATCTGAGCGAATGCTGCGAGTTTATCTAGCAAGCAAACACTTGGCACTGGCGTACTGGTTCGGGAATCCACTCGACCTCAACTCGAGAATCCTAATAGGGTTGATAACAGGCAATGCCTAGTGCAGGTGAGCACGGAGGATGCACTTTGTGGCCTTGATGATGACCCCGCATATGTGCCGCAGACCACGCACTCACTAAATTGTCTAATCGGCGGACGCCTTGTTTTGACCACTACGTCCACAGCAGGCGCACTGTTTACTATCACGCCAATGTTTGGAATCGCTTTGACGCAATATTCACCGCACCTTCATGCATGCGGTTGCGTCATGCCCAAAATAAATTCGCCTAGATCCGAAAATAGATCTGGGTTCACACTTGGTCTCTTCCAAAATAATAGATTCACGTAGGAAAGCTTCGCGCGTAGTCGCTGTTGCAGGTTGCTTTACACTTGATTCCAATCAAACAGATTCGACTGCGGTGAGTGGTTTCCTATAGCACTTTACACGTTTGTGCAAATGTGCACAGAAACATTCATATGTATATTTATTTTTCAAATTTACTTTTCGGGCCATATGAAAATAACGCAATAGGGTCTCGCTTTCCCGCCCTCCAGTTCAGCGTTAAAGCTGACGGAATATTACGGAGCGGATGGGGACTTAACATTGTGAAGGTGTATTTTATTCGTTTACTTCTTCGTATTATAAGAGGACTCTTGTCTTCGTCTTACTTTCTTTACGAGTTGATTGCATTTCAAACGTAACATTACTAACAAAAACATGAGTATCCAAAAATTCTTCGGGTTTGGTGTGAAAAAACTGGAAGAGATTCTTTCTTGATTGACTGCGGCTTAACCTCGACATAAACAAGTCGGTGATGATGTTTTGACCAGGAGGCGAACTGGTGAAGTAATAGATTGATACGCATGAAAATCAATTTGCAAGAATCAAACGTAAAGCAATAGATTCAGCGGTACTGTTAGTAGTAGTTCTAGTCCTAGTTGTAGTAGTAGTAGTCGTAGTAGTAGTAGTAGTAGTAGTAGTAATGGTAGTAGTAGTAGTAGCAGAAGTAGTAGTAGTAAGAGTAGTAGTGGGAGTAGTAGGAGTAGTAGTAGAAGTAGTAGTAGTAGGAGTAGTAGTAGTAGGAGTAGTAGTAGTAATAGTAGAAGTAGCTTTTTGCTTAATTTGTTGTAAGTCTTTTGTATGTTGCATGCATGTTACTATTACCTCTATGAAGTCATGGATAATAAAGTAATACCAACGATAATCCATGGGTCAACACCAGATTTCCGTTTATTCTCTTATTATCATTAATTTTTGGCTTTATCAAGACAAGGTGAGAGAATCGAGAAAATATTTGCGGATCATGAGCTGAAGCTCACGAGACTTCAAAATTCTATAAAAAGAATATCAGCCAGGAAAAACGTTGCACAGAATGCCGAGAATTGTAATTTGTTTAAATGTCGTGCGAGAAGTATTGGTACGGAACCGGGCGTCCTCTTTTCATGTTCACTAGTTCATGAAATAGGTAACAAATTTATCCAATATTTTGTTCTGATTTCACAAAAACTCAAAGGAAATTAGAAAATTTATACCATCTGGAAAAAAAACTTAATTTAGTGGATAAAAAACAAATTATCGATTTAACACTTGAAACTGCTTAAGCATCTTGCATTGAAGAAGCCATTCCCACCCTTTGCTTAAATAAAGGTGTCGCTTGAATCTCAGAAAAGAAAAAGCATTTTTTGAACCATAACAAATTAAAAAAATAAAACTAAACCACAAATGGAATGTCTTGTAAGAGAATTCATAAGCTCCGCGCGAACTATTGATAAACCAATATCGAGATTAGCGAGTCAGTTTCTCACTTCCTCCATTAATTGCAATTTATCTTTCGACAGGATACTCACACAGCGAACGTTAAACTTTCATGCTCAAATTCAGAGGATATTCTATACGTTATCATCGGAGATCTGTCTGAATACTTGATGCTCACCTTCAACGCCGTCCCAATCAGAAATGTGTCGATTCTCCGTTGAATACAGAAATACTTCAGGGATAATGGCGCCATTTGCTCGAAAAGGCTCAAAAACCTGTCAATTATGGGACAACTGCCTGAAAAGATCTCAAAAACGAAAGATCGGTTATCGGTTCTCTTGCTGCTTCATGTTGTTTTTTATTATTACTAAAAATCGAATGTGTTCACTCTGTTGCAGGCTTTCTTTAAAGTCCAGTACATGCATGGAGACATTTGTTCAAAGATGTCGTGGAAAGTCCTGAATAATTTCCCTTGATGTTTGTAGTGTAGCTTGTACGCTGATCCAGATGAATACCCAGATATACAACAGAGGTTTTGTGAGGAAACCGTTCTGAGCTACGGTCACGAGCCAAAAGGTGAGAACCCTCTCGATTCGTTTCAAGCCTCGACATGCCATTCGCAATTTCAATCAAAACAAGGTAGTTGCACATTTCTGCATATTCATTTTTATTTCGCTTCGTTGAAATCAGAGCGTTCAAAATAATGCGACGAAGGACTGGGAAAACTTGACTGCTCCTTGCCGTGGACCACCGAAGAACTATAATTCGCATTGCATATGTTCATGCTCCACATGATTGATAAGTTGCTTTATATGAACGTTTCAAAAGCTGAATATGGAAATTTGTTCAATTGTGCCTGATACTTGAGTTTTTCTTCGGACGATTATCCTGCTAGAGATGCTCGAATGAAATGACATAATAAACCTCTCACAGTTAACGTGAAGCACCCCCAGTTACACAGTCGTCAATCTACCTCTGATGCATTTATGAAGTATCTATTTGCTTGAGGAAAGCCGCGTACACGTGTGTACCTTATCAATTTGAAAACACTCATGTTCCATTTTCATGACCAACTCGCCAAGAAACTACGAAAAAGAGCATGTATTATTCGCTCTTGGGCAGTCGAGGTGGAAAATTCTGCGGAAAAAACGTTGGTAGGTGTGTCATTCGGAAGCGATAAGCTGCTTCAGAATGCCCAAAGGTCCACGTCAAGCGCATGCAATAGATTGAGCGGAAAAGTCGGGTCCAGTTGGTGTTGCCACCGACTAGTGGAAAAACCCAGTTGCCACGTCGCTGGGCCGATCCGGACCACAGACCCTTCGAAGTGATAACAGCACGAATCCCTGCGATCACCAGCTCTAGCACTGGTTCGCCGCGGGCTCAGCAACAAAGCTCCAACCCAGCTGTCTACGTGACTGCTGCAGTGTAATCTTGTTTGCTAAAATTAAGTGTCGAGTGGCTGGCGCCCTCCAAATTGTTACCACCAAAGCATGTGATGTTTTTCATTTTCCGTTTCGTTTGGGCTTCCTTGTGTGTTTGAAATAGTCTTATTGTTAAACAGTAAATAACGATCTTATCTACGCGGAAATTCAAGAGTTGAACTGGATGGTTCTATTGACTTGGACCCGTAAACAAGTCTTCATATCGGGCGGGAGGCAGTGCTTCGCTAGATTCGCCGAATTAATTATTTTCACCCGTGTTGGGGTAGGTTGCTGGTTGTTGATATCAAGGTTAACGCACGGCGTTTTCGTTAATTATTCTGGCAGCTGTAACCTGTTTACGGCGGAAGGTGTTTATCAGTTGCTAATCGTCGATACTGGAAATGTTTGGAGCAGCTTGCGGAATTCATAAATCTTTCCGTGTTTTATCTTTCAAGGTAGCAATTGACTTGTTTCATAGTTGTGTTTGATATACATATGTGAAAAGTCAGGCGTACGGGGGACGAATGAGGTGCCGCGCTGCAAGCGCAGTTCTCCTTCTGGCTGCTGTACGTCGAACTCCAGAAGACAACTTAATGCCGGCACAGCAAAAGCTAGATCGGAGCTGCATCATTTCGGCCGAATAACCGAGAGTTTTTCCTCCGCATCGAACGTGGAAAGCAAAACCTTTGGGGCGGCCCGGTCTGAATCAAATGAAATTGTTGGTACATGCATTCCACCCAACAAAGGATCCGAATAGGCAAAAACGTCTTGAGCCGCGCGACCATGCACGCGCTCACTATTGAAATGAACGAGATATCCAAAAGAACAAATGGTGCACGCTCAGTATTGCATTGCTGCGTCTTGAGATTGGAACGCGAACGTGATTCTTAGATATTGCCGGTCAAAGAGCAAAAAGGAGAAGAAAACAAACATGCGAGTAACAGCGAGTGTTGCAGATGAATCTCTCCTGGAGTGTGGCATGTCCCAAATGAAGGTTGCGTAAAGTATATGAGGCATGCACCTTTCCGGACGAGCCTTAATGGCGTTTGAACTTCAAGGAACGTGGCTACGCCTAGAGCCCTCTAATATTTGTAAATGCACCTAGTGTTTAACCAAATTGTTTCAACTAGAATATTTGAAACAAGCTTTTAGAAAGAACCATCTGCCCAACCCTGTGTAAGCATTTCAAGAATCGATCCTGTCGCTGTGGTGCTTCGTTTGCACAAAAAAAAAGAAAACTAGATAAAACTGAAAAGATCAGCACGAGCCTGGGAACTTGCAGTCGAAGCGTATTCTCACGGCCTTTGTATGACTTGAGGTGCGACTTGGTAACCAACTTGAGATAAACCTGTAGACTTCTTTGGCTATAATCAGCTCTTTGTTGTTCGGCTGCATACTGCAGCCGCAACAACTTCTCGCCATAGATATAGATCTGGTCTAGAAGGGAAGAGTTAGTCGATGAGCGTGCAAGAAAAAGGGAAAATGATAGTTCAGTATTAATAGTACCTAAAACCTTTTACAATGTGTCACGTTTGAAAAATATTCTCGGTTTACCAACGACATCATTTACCAGGAGAATATTGGCAACTACAAATACTATTTTGTTCGCCTTACTAATAAAGTTTCGGCGATCTCATTGAAATTAAAATTTAATGTCGCGTTGATTTGAATATGGTTGGATCCCACATCCGGATTTATAACAAAACTAAAATTACAAATTAAGTGGGATTTTAAAGTAAATAATCTTTACTTTTAGATCAAAGCCACTACCTTAACACATCTTGTAATGGAAGAAATGGCTTTGTATGCTCATTTGACATCTTAATTCTTTGGTTAAGCAAGTTTTGATAGCGGCCTCTAAATTTTCTGCTATTCTATCCGCCGCAACTACTTGATAGGACAAATCGGTTTCAGATTTTTAAATTGCCCTTTTCGTGCTTGCGACGAGTTGTTGCTACTTCTTTGGATTCCTAGCATCTTACTCCTTAACGATCATTACTGCTGTTTCATATGTAGGGTACGTTCACTTTTTCGGACTAAATGTTGTTTTTAATAATTTCGTAACGTAACATTTAATATGATTAGTTGTTACCATTCTGAATTTGCTCGATATTAATCCATCGACAAAAGAACGTAACGGACAATTTCTTGCATGTAATGTGCCTTGCATTGATGCAATGCACATTTTTTCAAATAATCGATTTTGAGTCGAATGATTGATTATTGCAAGAGCAATGGTGCCAATCCAGGAATCTTCGTGTTGAAGGACAGTCGTCAAATTTGCCACGTCACCCAGAAACTAATTCAATTCACGGGCGCCATCCACAGAAACGAGTTTAATTTTATCGCCGCGAAGGTTTTCACACTTAACATGATTATCATCCTTGCATATTCATAACCCTTCCTATGCATTAATGCGCAAAATCATGGGCTTGAACGCATTGGCAAGGTAGCGATAATGCATCTGACGATGACATGAGAGATTCCTCTTCGAAATTGTTGAAATAATTGCACGCAGCCTTTACATTTTCTTTCAAAGGTGTTCTCGTTCCATCTATCATTCAGAGATAAAAGGACGAGAAATTTTTGACACGTTCCGTGAACAAGGAGCTATTAGTCCGAGACTGTTTCTTCTCGTCATCGTGAAATCGGATGCCATCAAAACTTTTTGAGCGTTCACGACTCTTCGGCGAAAATTCCTCGCCGGAATGCACAGCACAGAGGGAATAATGGTTATTTTCCCTCTTACAAGGGTTACTAGGTGGGTGCATCGTGTCCTGAAGATGCGAACATGTCTACACCGACCACTCTCTCGGTCGATTTCCAGCAAACACTTGGACTTGGGAATATCAAATTTCACATGCATCACACAAATTTGATTTTTCTGCATGATTTAATTATTTGGTTACCATGCGGCTTGGTTTCGTGTTTCATACCGCCGATACCGGCCCAATCGATTGACCAATTTGGCATGGCAAAACAAAGAATTTTCGGATGAAGCTTGTCGAGAATGGGAGACGTAAAGGAGGCCTGGAGCACGGTCTGGTGGTGCTGTTCGGTTTCCACTGGTCAATGCACATGAAAATTCCGAAGTGGTTGCGGATGGATTGGAGGCAACGAACAAGCTCCTCAACACGATTTACGACCGCGTGCGTCAAGCCATATGCGGCAAAGTACGTGCAAACACGGTCATAAGCGAGTGCCATGCGTAATTGTTTATATTTCCCATGCAGCCTATTGGAGCACACGCAGGTCCGCAGTTCTGCGCGCGTGTGTGACGGGAAAAGAAAGTCACGGTGTCGTGAAACATAAGTGGCTCATAACGTGTTAAAGACGTCGATTTATTAGACACCCGATGACGGCCACTGAACGCCCAAAGCATGAATCAAATGTGATGCTTGGACATAAGTGTTACGGCACGACTTTTTGATTTCCCGACAAATATTGACTGTCCGCGCTCAACAAGTTCCATACATTTCCACACTGGCCTCGGATGTTTTGAAAAGTCGCGCATGGAAATATTCTGTCCGCATATAAATCAGGCGAATGCAGTCACTATTTCGCACCTCCACGAGTTGATTTAGTAATTAGTGAGGGCCGAAACGATTTGCATTTTCGTAGATTCAAGTTTTGTTCTGATTTAAAAATTCTTCTGTTCAAACAGAAACTGCATGTTTCGTTAGGTGTTTGCCTTTCCTTCGACGCGAAACCCCATCACCTAAACCTTTTGAAAATTGGTAGTGCGAAGAGAACTTTTCGAACCTGGTGAGTTCCATATGTGATCTATTCTGACCTGATCTTACGGTTTTCGACCGATGGAATCAGGTGTATTTTGGAAGGAAACAGACAGGACATCTTATATCAAGAGGAAATATCAGTTTATGTAGTTAGTTTGCTTCTAGGTTCACGTTACTTCTTGCTAACGTTTTGTGATATTTCCAAGCATATCTGAATGAGGATAGAATAAAAAAAGGTGCTGTGAAGTGTGCATTAACACTCCTTCAAACTTGCATCCCACACACTGACTCATAAAACCAATCGCATCGGTTACTTCCTGCTCTCAATCCCTATACGTCCTTGTAAGTTATCACGATCTTACCTATAACTTTCGTCATAGCAAAAGTAGCGGAACTCTTCCGGGCGACTTCTCGCAAAAAAAGATAGAAAAGGCAGAAGCGGATTGATATTTGGATTGCGTTTGTAGGTAGACGCGTTGATGGGAATTTACCAATACAAATAAAATTCCACTTATTTTCGTCGGTCTCCCTCTCTAGCTTGCATGATTTCGGTTGATCTGCCAACTAGGGCGTCAACGTCAGTCTTCGTGATGCCCCCAAAAATTTTCTACGATTTTTTATTTTCACTTTTGTATAGCGAGCCACCTGCAAGGGTTGTATGACCCGTTTATAAAGGATAAATCGAATGCTATTGGTAGTGTTTATTGGTAATTATTTCTTGAAGACGATTTCAGCTCGAATGAACTTTGGAATATGTGCAAAAGAACATTCCTCTTAATTTTAAGTTTTATTGTTTCACTAGCGTCATGTTATGAAGATGATATTGTATCAATTGAGTCAGATACTGTGTCTTACAGCGTATAGAGCCAGAGGTGTACTGATGCAAACAGAACAAGACTGGTGGATAAATAAGATCTGCTACTCGAGATCATGTAGAATGGATCTAAGAACTAAAAGTCGGTATCAAGTTGATAGCTGAAGCGATTATTGCATGTGTGTCCCGGCGAAAAGAAACAACCAGTTCGATATAGAATGGCAGGAGGCAGTCAGCAGGCAAAATTAGATGTAGGGACATTAGATGTAACGAAACGCAAGGATAAGACATGCAAAATTTGGCAACCTCAAACAGACTCAAAATAAGTATACAAAGTAGTGAAAAGCTTATGGCGTGTTTCTCATTCTCAAAAATGAATCTCGGCAAATTAAAAACCTACTTAGTCCCTCATACGCAACGTCCAAATGATATGGACCAATTCTTTACATTTCGACTTTCAATGTTCGAATATGTTGAATGGGCAACCCAACTGCACAAAACTTATCAAGTGGCCAGCCGGCACCCACCGAAATTCCACCATCCTTAAGCAAGGAGATAATGCGTTGAAATTCTACTTTTGAATGACTTCAAAAGCCGGCACCAAGAAAACCTGCCGCAGGAGTGGTCTGTCAAAAAGTGAAGTCAGTCATTCCTTGACAGGAGAAATAAGCTATAAATGAGAACTGCATAAGTCAGTGGCTACGGTGTCGGCGCTACAAAATCTGCGTCCTCCTCTTGAGGTTTAAGATAGTGTGATATGTGTATGAAGACATGACGAGGAAGGAAGGGAAAAAGCAAAGGAAATTTCAAAGTTGGACGATCAAGAATTGATTAATTATTTAGGAGCAGGTTCTGCAAGTTGACGATCAATAAGTATTTATGGAGACAATAAGTTCAATAAGTATTTGTGAGGTTCAAGCAAGCTCACAACAGTATAAATCGTAGTGTACTATACAAAACTATGCGAGACTTGGGGATTCTACATAGTATCACCAATAACCCGACTGAAGAGTTTGGTTCAAATGGATGACGGGGTGCCCGAAAAAGGAGTTTGCGGGAGGATAGATGGACTAAGGGTAGTACGCTAACCTTAAAATAAATGGGCCGATTCTATGAATAAAGAAATTGTGGGGCCAACAATTTGGGGGTGTGTTCTAAAGATCAAGAAAGTTAGAGCCGATGCATGTTGAAGGCATCCGAGATGGATTGTAAAGGCTTGAGAGTGCCAGCTACGACAGCAGGGAGAAGGAAATGTCCTACATTTCGTTTGATTTAGCAAAGTGGAGAAGAATGATCTCTGTGGATGAACGAGGAGCTTTCTAAGTTCCATCACATCTTTTCAGTCAAAGAATCAACCTAACGCCTGTGCGGTGCTGTTTTTGTCTTATTTTTCTGCTTTATTACGTGGAATCTAATAAAACAACTATTTTTGTGCGCTCATATTGCAGGTGCGAAGCTGCATGCGGTCCTTGATCAGAGAATGGTCAATAAATAACTTTAAAAATTTAATGGAAAACGACCCTTTGGATTAGCAAAGTAAACTCTACTTTTTGCTGGAGCTCTTACTTGGCTGCCGCAATAGGTCCAGAACCAGTGTTCCGATCAACTTATTTCCATTTCAAACAAAACGTGTTAACATGGTACGGGTTTGGAAGGTGGGTAGTAGGGTAAAGTTCTTCACGAGCGAATGCATCATTCGCCAGCGGTAACGATCGGTTCAAATGGAAATAATTATGACACGATCGGATGCATCCCAATTCATTTGGTTGCTCCACACCGCACACGACTGACCGCGCGTGTACCCGCCAAATCCAGCCAACGTATTCAGTCGTTCCATCAATCTTTTTTCAGGCTTTTCGAGTATCTGGTATCTGGTATCTGGTTACAGCTTGCGGATCATATTGTTTCTCGCTACGTTACGTTCGGATACACATTAGTCGCGCGATCTTCATCAGTGTCATTACCTTCAGATCGGTTGGCTGCCAGCGGGAGTCGCCGTCGATTGCCACCGTGTATGCCAATGATAATGTTGAAATGTTACGTCACATGTGTGTAAAGGCGAAGGAGCCAGCCAAGCGTCCCGCCGAGAAAAACGTGATTTTATTGTAATTAGAATTGAGCCCTGGAAGTCTGCTAGCCTGGCAGAAGCCAGTCGAAACCCTACATAACTGCTAACTCCTATGTCAAAAAATCGCCTTTGCCGATTTAGCTTGTTCCAAGGATTGGGGCACCCGCGAACGAACGCGTACTGAAACGTTTGGCTGGATTCTCGGCCAAATTAATGTTCCTTGCAATGCTGCCATTTACAAACGGATCAACGGAGCAACGCTTCACGTTTGGACGAATGCGTTCGTTTATGTTGATAGACTCGAAGATTGGTTACTAAATCCAGTGAGTAGAACATCATCGCTATTGAATACGCGAAAATGCGAAGAGCGAGAAGCTTGACTACCGGAAAGAATGGAGAAGCTACGATTTATGGCGAAATCATCAAATCGACCAAGTGTAAAAATTGAAATTATGCAGCGTGGTTCCACCACCGACAAAGCATAACGCTCCAGTGCATGTTGGTCAATCGGGTTCATACGATTTTTCAACGCGGTATTCTCTGGCTAGATTCTTGGATTGTATAGTCCCCGCCTAAAACCAAACTCCAAAAGAGTTGTCTTACGGGTTACAGCTTTCCCACTAGCACAAACTATTTTGATTTCAAAGGACCCGAAAGCAGTTTTGAATAATTTTTTCCTAATCACAACTTTTGCGAAGACATTTGGCTGGAAATTCGTTCCATCCAAGTTTTGTTTGTTGTTTTTATTGTTGCTCAAAAAATGTTTACCGACCTTTTGACATATGTACGTGTCATAAGAGTTCGTTTTAAATTGCAGATACTCAATTCGGAGTAAATTCATTAGAGATTTGGATTCTTGTTGGATTCTGCCTGCATCCCATATCCAACTGTATGATCGTTGAGAAGCGTTAAAGTAAAAGAAAAATCAATTCCTAGACGTCCATTCAAAAGTTTCGTGCACAGTTAATTATGAAATTAACAAAGCCGTAGTTTATTCTAATAACAACAGTGTCTCATTGAAATACTCTCGCCCTCTCTCTTACAAACGCCTTCGCAACTTTCACAAAATGTATATTTTGCAACTATCATCTAAATTTCACCATCTTGTAGGGTGCTGGTTGCTGTAGATGCTGCTTGGTGGATTGGTATCAGAATGAATTTCCTAGAAGTGCAGGTAATGCGTTCATCGCATCGGTGGTCGACACAATGCTGATTGAAAGTTTGCGAAGGTAACGAAAAGATCGAATTCTAAGTGAGGATCAGATCAATGAATAGACGAATTTAGGAGCGGAATAAGTACCTAAGAGTCTTCATCACCACAAGTCCTTCATAGTGACGAACAGAATATCCACTAAAAGACACCATGTTTAATCAAGAGCAGGATTTTCGATCTCACTAAAAAATATCAACCTCTAATATCAAATTACTTTCGGAAAATTGGTTGACAAACGTCTATTTTAGATGCTAAACTTTGTTAAACTTTACCAATAAGCATGTGTGTCTGATATGTTGTAAGAGATGACCAAGCCGATATGCCAAAATGTCAGTCAAACGTTCAAACCTAGTATCCGAGTTCTGGATCGTCTTTCTAGTTTCAAGTGAAATCAGTTTTTAACATATCGGAGGTACAGCGTTCACAAAGAACCGGCGGTGTATCAATTACAAAGAAACGATGGATGGCGAATTCGCCACGTAAGCTTACCATTTGACCGCTCCAACATATTGCAGTTCACACAGCTACCCATATGGCAGACGAAGCACGTGCTGCCGACATATGGTAGTGCAAATTTTCAGACCTAATTTCCTATCATGCTTACACCCCAAGTGGACACAAGGACACCACCAAAATTCAACAGTATTAGCTGCAACGGGTGAAGGGGACACTGCCATGGTGCCGGGCGTTTTGTAGAAAATCGTTAGCAATAAATCAACCGAAAGCACAACCATTTGATAAAGACTTTTGCAACCGGAAAAAAAAAGATTTTGAAAATGCAAAGGGACGAATTATCAGTTTCCCTTCTTCGAGACAATAATGCAAATGGTAACCTGCTCGGCTTCGTGAAGGCTTCGTAAAATTCGCAAGTGCCATATTTGCAGCAATTGGAATGCATGCCTCACTCCACGTTAGTGTGCAAAAGCACCGTTTCATTTGAAGTTCACATTAAGAAGAAGACGCCAAGCGTGCAGTGGCGGATAGGCGGATAGGTGTCTTTCAATTAGCAAATACTGAATTGCCGGGCAGTTTCGAAATGCTTCCATGGAAAATTTTTAAATTAACAACTCGAGCACTACGCGCCGCATCGGAAACGGGTCGCGCTTAGTATCTCGTGCTCTCTGCATTTAGCACTTTAGAACGCTTCTGTTTGCGCAAATGTTTTCGCCCAACTGATAATTGGCGTTGACGCTCGTCGGATTGATATCAAACAAAAACACGCTGCGGCAAAAACCGAAGGCGTCGAGACTGCTGATGAGGTACTAAAACAAAGAGTAAGAAATCACGGGTTGGGGTGGGGTCATCTGGCCTGCCAAGGTCGCAATTACGATTACTCACCTGTTTGCCCGATTGACGTCCTGCTAGAAAAAGATGAATCTCATGAGTGCGCAGCAAATTTAATTCGTTTTAGCAACGAATTGTTTATCGCAAGTGCACTTTGCTTAGGTCAAGTTAAGGTAAGCATGCTCGATAGCGAGTCCTTAGGTAAGCGCCGAGTTATGAAGGGAATCAGCAGGTGGAAACATATTGAAAACAATACTTAATGTTCCGTAGCCGAAAACCAAACGTGTGGGAATTATTCCCCAAACTTCACTTCAAATTGTCCCATCTAATACTTGCATAATAACTGAGCTGATATAAATGAATTTGTCTGAGAATGTCCTTCAGTCTTAGTGTATTGATAGGTTAATGTTGGGTTGCAGAATAGTCTTGAAAAATGTTGGGACAACTATGCATATGCAAACTGAATAACGTACTCCAACCATCCATCATATGAGTTTCATTTCATTTGTTTTAAATAAACTTTCTAATCGGAATCACATTTCGGCTTTACTCGACTGGTTAATTTTGAGCAACTTGTGCTCAAATATTCTTAATATTCGTAATATTCTGGAAAATGTTGCGCGAAACTGCAGTGAGGAGCAACAACGCAAAGGATGATGAAGGAAGTACAATTACTTTCTAGTATTGTGTCATCCTGTCGACCCATAAACAATTTTGCAAGTGCAACAGAACAGAACAATGACCAATTAATCATTCGGGACTACGGAACATTAAAGTCTCGAATGGATTTGTTGGAGAAGGGATTCGATAGCCGGAAAAGGCTCGATGAGTCAATTCAAAACAGACGCGATGGACAGTCCACAATAGAGATGATAGAAGACACCGATGTTAAGAGGGATCTATTGTCAGCCGACATGTAGTTGTCGTGGCTAGTGTGCACATGGCCCAATCTGCAGGTCCATATTTTGACCACTCTTCGGGTCGCATTTACAGGGTTGCAGTTGCCACCTCTTTCTAGATATTGATTGATCGCATTACGGGGTACATTCATTCAGTACATTTTACTTAGACAAAGAAAGACGAACCTCACGTGTGACCTTACTAAAACTCTAATCGGAAAAATTGGTTGGTTTCAGTTCTTCCCTCGTTTGCAGGCGTTGACCAGTGCCCTTGTATATTTCTTCAAGTGTAGCTAATACCGTAGTAACACAATAGCATGAATAGGGAACGCATACTTTGTTCTCACCTCTTGTTGCATTTGCTTTATGAGTGGCTTTTAGTGACTAATCCGATCGACTGTGTGTTACAATTTTGAAGTGTGGAAGTTATTTTCGGAAACATTTCTTAGTTTACAATTTTAAGCCTTTAGCTCGATGTTGATAGCTTGCACACGCCCTCTCCGTAGTTTCCTGTCTCGATCTGCTCCATATCTTTGCCTAGAAGCCGGCCGATCAATATTTTTGCGAATCCGTGTCCGCCGTCCAATTTTAATTAATTTTTCGAAAGCATCATTTGAAGTATATATTAAGATTGGGTCTAATGAAACATTAGTATTTAGTCTTATACACACATGCGAGCCAAATATAAGACGATCATACTAGAAAACTATCCTTGAAGTTCTATCTTGTCTCTCTTTTCTGAACACATTTCCATACAGACCAATAAGATCAGGAACTGTGCACGAATAAGGAAAAATATACAGAACTAATTTGCCCAATTTAAGGAAACCTAATTTATTCGAATAAGTGTTAAGGGATCATTAATAATCTCTACCACATATAGTATACGTAACCTATCCGTGTACATTAGCTGTAATAATTCTGCCATGGATTCTGCAGGCAGGACATAAAATGCTGAAACAATGTTGGAACATTTCAAATTCGTCGAGGTCAGCCTGGACGTTACGCATGTTGTATTGGGCTCACTCGGTCTGCGGTAGACGGAAACGGTGATTTTAAATCAAAATGTTTCTGCCAAATTGCCCGGCCACCAAAGTAGACTGGTTTCGTCAAGAAGGATCGATGTTGTAGGGTTATTTTGTGATTTCATGGTCGAAACTTTTCGGTATGCGAACGACTAATGGTCTTGGTTAAACATACCGACGGGCCTCGATTTCAGGTTTCTGCGGTAATCCATAGTATTGTTGTGCACATTAGTTCGTGCAATGTTCCTCTCATATTAATCACGAGGAGCCAAGGAAAGGACAAGAAGTTCGCGAACGTCTTTGGTCTTTTACTTGAGATCAACGGGACCACATACGACGCCACATGCTACAAGATCTTAGAGGATAATAACTTTTGTATTGGCTACTGATTGAATTTCAAATTACTTAATTCCTGACCATTCGCCAGGAAGACCGCAACTTGCTACCGCAAGAACAATTAAAATGGAGCTATGAAATTGGGCATGATATTTGTGGTCACGGAGATTTGCTCGAGGCTGGTGAATGTTTATGTTTTATCGTCAAATGGCCTTTGTCTGGATAACTTAATTATTACTTTTGTGCTGGCCACAACTGCGCTGTGTGATCGCGGTTGGGAATGAAGACATGTGTATGTGATCTCACCATGAAAGTGAACGATATTCATGATGCTCACCTCAAGAAAAGTGCAGGTAACAAGACCCATAGATATTTGCGAAATTAGACCCATACGACCCATAAGATATTTGCGAAATTCTATGCTAATCGTTTTAAGATTTGTGAAGATTGTTTTCTCGTTATGGCTGTAAATTGAGTAAGAAGTGGTACCGATCACTAAATTACTTATTAATTTATGCAGGATTTAAATAGAAACTCTAACAATCCAATCCATCTATTTGCTATAGTTAAATGGTATTTTTCTCATAGCTGTGCGATAAAGACTAGACCTTTGTGCAATAAGTCGAACACATGTTGAGGTGACATGATTGTTAATATATCAACGTACGGTTAGTGTGAACCTTATATGTCGATACACTGGACACTAAATTCATTTTCGTGCTAGTTGGTGAAGCTTTGTTCACTTTCGAGGCTTCGTTACCCGTCAAACCCAAAACCTGCGTCTAAAACGAGCGATTTGGAACGGAGTTTACTTTATTCGATAATTATTATTTGCATTATGTTTACCATATAGATTACAAGAAATTATATGTATAACACCGCAGTATAACTAACACACGCGTGATGCTGAAAAGGACATTCGACAACGTTAAGAGCCGAAAATGATTGTTCGTGGATGCTTCAATTTGCGAAAGAGTACTTTTACTCCAATCCTATCTGTGAGCAGTGAGAACTCTTCATTTTTAGCATCATTTATTTTTTGATCTCTTTTTTGTTTTTAATTTTGAAATTTACTAATAGTTCTACGTAAACTTGGAAAGCTTTCTTGAGTGTGTCTAGCCAACGCCTAACCCACAATATCATCTAAATGAAAGTGGAAGTACCATAAAGAATCGTCGTCCTTATAATCGGCCAGTATATAACAACTCGAGGAAGATTTGCTATATCTATATCATTATCCATTATAGACTATATCATCCATTAAAGACAGCGCGTTTACTTGTTGCATATGTGACACATCTATAAACACAAGCTTATTATCGAAAGTCAGTCTTTTGGTTTGATAATTGTTAATCTGAGTTGTTGTTAATTTTTTATCTACGAAAATAGTCCGATAAGATATTGATTGAGAGTCGCAGTTTTGGCAAGTCGCAGTCGCAGTTTCTCCTTCTGAAAACAATGTAGATGTCGCCAGTGTCCAAAGTAACTTTTACGATTGGGAATATTTTCAGCAGCGTGGGAATAGTTGCAGTGGAAATGCAGGCGATCGATCATGAACTTCAGCTTCAATTATTCACAGACCTGAGAAATGGTTGCCGATCTTGACACGGAACCTAGTTTGTCATTCCTTTAGTTGAGGCGTATGATTTTGTTAGGAATAAAAACATCGCAGTATGCATCTTCAAACATTATCTATTTGACTTCAATTTGTTATTTAGTTTCCTATTGTTTGCTGAGTTTTTGATAATTATTTGCTGAAATTTTGAGTAAATTCGCGATGTTGTGTGTGAAAGTTTAAATATTTTCAATCTTAAGAAAAATATCTGTTTAATCTTGTTTCCATTTAATTGGTCCATTATATTGATTGCATTAACCTTTTTGACGCGTGCACATGCAATGTTTCAAGTACTGCCACATGTTTTGTGTTCGAATTATCTATTCTTTGGATTTTTGTGAGCCTTGTGAGCTATCTGAATTTTCTGGGCTTCCTGGACTCATGGGACTTCTTTCACCACTTACCTGAAACAAACGAGATCATTTTTTCGATTAAACGACGCTATCAACTGTGCACCTACCTGTACACTTGTCTGTAGTAAATTAACGATGCCTTCTACATCTAAATTTTGATCCATTGCTGAGACTTTTTTCAATGCTGAGCACACTAGGCTTAAGTCACCACGTAGCTCACTTACGACAGCTGTTATTTTCTTGGCATTCGAAAGAACGTCAACACTTTGGGTATATGGATTGTATCGAACGCCAAACGGACGCTGGATATTATCTGCAAACATTCTGCACACATAGGTTTAATCCTAGCTATTTTTCAATTAATTGTCTCCTTCTAAATCTTCTTACCGCATTTGCTCCTTAGCTTCTTCAAATGAATCGGTGTAGTAATAAGCATTTTGGTATGCAGTGATAATACATTCTTCTCGGCATGTGATATCCGGATTGAATTTCTTAATTTTGTTAGAAGCAGTAATGGCATGTTGAAGTTCTGCTACAGAACTGAGCAAGCCAGCTCCGTAAACCTTGAATGATCCATCAGTTTGCTTGCACAGTCCAAACTCCACCGTGAAAAAGTATAACTAAAACACGCGCCTGAATCCATCAAATCACTTTGGTTACATCTTGGTTACTTACCGTAGCCAGCTTGTCAATGTCTTCATCAGAAGCACCGAGGGATGCCAAGCCGATTTCTTGTGAAAACTGCGCAAAGCTCGGATTCGCCAAGAGGGGCATATGTCCAAGAAGTTCATGACAACAGTCCCTACCACAATCAGAAACTTATGTAGGAATGAACATTCAACAACATTTAAATATCTCAAATAGAAGAGGCAAAAAGTCTGCACACACGTTTACTGGGGCGTACTTACGGCTCTGGGGTGTAAAATGGATCGGAAGAGTGGCGAATATATTGCGTACAATGAAAAACTCTAAACGCCAATCCAGCAAGAAAGTCCCTCGGCGACAGGTATCCCGCAACAGGACGTAACTGGAAGCCGGTTTTATTTTTCAAAAAGTTACTCACGTCTTGTAATTGGGGTAGGTTGTCGTCACGGTAGCCACAATATTTAACAAGCAGGGGCCAGTTTTCCATGTATTCAGGGACGGCATGCTTTGAGTAAAGCTTGTGAAGTTCGTTGAATACAACTCCCCTAAAGTAATAATGATTATCTCGTGCTAAAATACCTAAAATATCATGGACTTCACCATGTTTTGATTTCTTCGTCAGTGTATTGCATTTTCGGGATGGGACTTCCACTGGAAGAAAAGGCGTTCAGAGCGTCGATTGATTTGGTTTTTTCGAACTTACTGTTTATAAGAGTTTGCAATAGCTGCAAATTGCTCTCTCCTCTTTCGATACACGGGATCCTTGAAGCCGGGGTGATCAGCATCCAGCGCCGATCCGTACATCAAAACATTTTGAGTTTTATCCAAATCAGATATTTTGCGAGGAAACCACACCATTTCACCAAAGTCTATAATTAGGTAACACAAAATTTTGAAGAGTGTCGACCATGAGCATGCGAATAATTTGTACCGAAGCTACTGCAGGCTGAAAACGGAGTAGGGGGTACTTCTTCGAGCGAATCATCCAGGGACGCATAGTTCACTGATTGTACTTCACGTTTAAGCATCCGGACAACTTGTTGCAGGCGTTTGGCATCACATTCTACGTCAACAAGAACGTCTGTCTGTAGAAATTCAATGATAGCACGTCATTTCAGGTGTAATAAATACTTTCTGAATGAAACAAAATTAATAAATTGTGTTGATCGATAGTTGAAAATTGATCCGTCCAGCCACAAAAGCCTCGGAAAACTTAATTAATTAAAAAATTAGTCTCATAAATTTGATATTGAGGAATCGTTTGTATCCATTAACATTTCAGACCAGCAGTTTTGTGTTCTAATGACCAAAAAAACATGTTGACAACAGCCGTACTCGAGGCATTAACATTAGCTATTAGAAAATAGTATCCACTCATATTTGCGGAGGGCATAAAGTATGTTTTAGCTCTATTCTGTCACACTGTCACTGCACCTGATAATACTGACTAACTCAGCTAAGCGCGTCGTTGATATTTTTACATAAAAGGAATTTTTCGTATCTTTAAGAAACGATTGTTCTGGAGAGTTTAAGAAAGTGTTACATGTTGCGCTTTTTCGCCACTTAAGTGTCTTGTCCTTTCCTGAGCGTTCTACATGGCGAAGCATATCTGGCAAAAGCTATCAACAGTTGTAGGAAACGAGTGAAAATCGGCTCGAGTAATGTATTGAAATAAACGAATAACAAGAAAATTAATTTCGAGATAAAATCCAATCATCTAGCAGTGGTCGCTTCCCAGGCCTAGAAAAGCCGAGTAAGGTAAACCATGTAGACCCGATGATTTGTCAAGGGTGAAAATGCAGCCAGTTCGAAATTTCGAAAGTTCGAAAGTTCGAATTTTTCGAAATACTTACCGTATTGGATCCGACACTTAAATCATTTGAACGATTTTTTCGGAAAACAGAGAGGAAGACCAATAATTGTTATTCTTGAGCACAGATTTCTATAAACAAATTATGTGGAAAAATACTACTACTCCGTCATATTCGAAATTCCATGCGAAAATTATCATTACAAATGCTGACCGAAGTTAAGTGAAAAAAATCTCAAATAAATTGGTTCCTACGGATTCAATGCATTACGAAAAAATATCGTGTAGACTACATGGAAACTTTCCATTTATTATTTGATTCGCCTCATGGTTATCCATAGAAAATGGAAAACGCTATTGACCTAGCAATCTTTCAAAGTTCAAGCGTGAATTCGAAAAACCAATGGCAGATACTTCTAATTTAGAGTCATCGTTCCGAAAACTGTGCTTTAGGATTTTCTTGCGCTTTGTTTGGAACAACTTGTTTACTTAGCTTTTGGTTGCACAAGGTGACTCAGCCAAGTCCTGTACGGATATTTTTTGCTGCGATTCGAATTTTTTCGAAACCATTCAGAATGGCAATGAAGCTTTTACTAAGATCTTACATTAAAGGTTTCTGTAGGTGATCTGTGAACAGTTGCACCATACGCGGAGAGCTGAGGGCTGATGCTGGCCTATGCTTTCTTCAATCAAGATGAGGACCTCAAGATACTTGAGATACTTGATACTTGATACCAAGTTAACCAGGCTTGACGGGTAGAGAATTGAAAAAAGTCGGAAAAAAAATAAAATAAATAAAAAGAATAGAAAAACAAGAGAAAATAATTGAAAATATTCTCGAGGCTTTCGAAAATAAAACGCTATTGCACGCAACATATTCTATAGCACTTCATTGTACAAGTAAACGCATGAGTTCTGAGTAATTCCCCCATACGAAAGAATATTCAGGATATTCCGGAAAGTTGTTTAGGCTATGGTATGTTATGCAATTATCGTACCTAAATGCGAATTATCATGACCTAAATATAGGACAACTCAATTGCGACTTATGTTTGATTAGAAACAAAAACAGCCGTCCGTCGCCGTTATCTTACTTGATCAGAACCTGGATCCATTGGCTGCAATTCGAGATGTATTACATTGATTCCTAGTTCCTGGAATACTTGCAACGCTCGTGCTAAATTTCCAACTTGGTTTTTCAATGTGAATATGATCGATGTGCGATCACCCGGGGATGTGGGGGCGGGGCAAGCTTTTGTCGTAACTTCACGTCCCTGCTGAAGGCCAATTAGAAAATGTTCAAAACATAAGTACAGCACTAGTTTCCAGCGAGTAAGGTAGAATAGAAAAATTATTACAGCAAATTCTTTTCGCTTGTGCAACGGACTTCCTTGCTTCAAAGACCACTCCTGTTCACCACTTCGATACAACCAAAGACCGAGGAAGCTTTTACCCGACGCACTCATTGCTTTGCTAATAAACCCTTTGATGGACTTCAAAAGATTCCGGCAACTGGTGTTATTAACTTATTTTAAACGAAATTTCACTTTTATTCACTGTTACCACTGGTAATCCTAAGTCAAGTTAGTAATCTTTGCCACAATATTTCACAGTATCCTCCGAACGTCCACAGAATCACTGCTTCCGAGCAAGACTCCTCATAGGCTTTTATACCCCCGAAAGGATACTGAGAGCTGAAGCCCGATGACAAACTCTCAATGGAATCAAACAGGCATCATCCCACTCGGAGAAATAGACTTGATTGGCCGAATCAAGGAAAATCAGGCTGTTATTGTTTCCTCTTACGTTGAACGCTGAATCGAATGAATGAAGTTTGATAGCGGATTGTAGGTGCCTGTAGTATCGTCTACATCTGCAAAGCCCGTGCCTTAGAGAATTTATTACTCGTTCTATCCATTAAATCAAACGTATACGCTCTCCGACACATCTAGCTGGGTGACGACGCATTTATCGTCCCACCACTTCCGCTCCCGCACCAATCAATTTAACAGACGAAACTACTTAGCGAAACGATTCCGCATCCTTTCTATTTAAATCACTATCTTCAGATCGTCCTTATGTTTATTTATTAGCACCTTTCAGGGAAGCTGAAGAGGTTATAGAGTAAGCATATACAGTTGGTTGGAAAGCCTTTGCAATGCAATAGAAGCATTGAGAGGAGTAGGAGAGAATTGGTGAATCCCAGGATTGGTTTTTACATATATAGCATTTGTGCAAAGGATGTGACGAGGGGGCTTCAGTGCACCGTATCCTCCTTTCTGTTTCACATACACTCGGACGATTCGCAAAGATTGGTAAGCGCAGATAAATGAATTTGGATTGTAAATGATGATGGTCCTGTCAGCCCCCATTGGATTAAATGTTGAAGTTGTGATGTTGGAGACTGACTTTTAGCTGGATTTGATGTTTGTGGTCTACTTCGCCCGATACCATCCCTCATTCATGTAAATCATTCACATTCAGACTGAAGTAGTGCAGCAGTGTTTCCCGTATATGAAAAATACTTCTGCTTATCCTTATCCATGACATCAGATAAGAACAGTATCATAGAGCAGTTGATTTCAAACCAAACGAATTTAATTCACAACCATTGAGCAATGGTCCCCCTTCCATCCTTCTATTTTTCCAAGCAACAGTTGTATTTAATCAGCCTCATAGAATGATTGTTGGAAGTTCAAGTTGTAAGGACACAATTCAGTTGATTCTGCTTGCATTCAAAGTAAATTGGCATAATAAGGTAGTTCTCTTGCTTCTAGTGGTGGTTGAACAAAGGTTGGTATGTATTTGCCAGAGGAAGTTTGCGCTGGGTGGGAAAGTCGTCCTTCGAACGTAGCAAGCAACGAAAAAGATATTTATTTTGCGGCTATTTAATTGTCCCCTATGTGGGCTAAGTAGTATTCGCAGAAAAGTTTTCAGTCGAGTGACAATCCCCTTCCAATACCACTTGAAGTGTTTGTTCGGAGAAGTGTTCTTTTAGTTTCGCTTCTTTCGTTGCCATAGGTCTTCAAGTTTGAATAGGATAATGGAATCTTTTGAAACGATACATGATGGCCGACTGTTTTGTACGATTGCTTTAAGAAATCATTTGCGCTCACTTTTTGCGTTCGGGTTGCTAAAAGCAGATTCAAAATTGGCCGTGATGATGTTGAGGAGTTATTGAGGTGCTACAGCACGTCAAGTATGGCAGTTAGCGCATTCATGAAATTTGCGAACCTCATGAAAACACAGCAACTAGTTTGCTAGTTGCAAGAATAGAAAACCATTTTCCATTCGGGCAAACTCCGGCCTTTATGATGGAATCTAGCCGCAAATGATGGAATTACTGAATCACTAATAGCGTAGCAATCTCGTTGACGTTTCAGAAGAACGAAATGCTCAGCATTTTTCTAGATAGATTTTAGAGTTAAAAGCATGTAAAAAATTGTTTTATTAGGTTTCCTAATCATAGTTTAACCCGAGAACGAATGAGAAGCAATTCCATACCAAACAAGGCTCAGACTTCCAAGACTTCCAAGTAGAGTTTCTACTATGTTGGACCATACTTCTTGGTCTGGTACCATACTGATAGGATTATTCAAATATGCAATCTAGGCAGTCATCCTCTTATCATTATATTTCTCCATTACTATTCTTTTTATTTGTTTGATACTATTCGAAATTTTTATTAAGAAACACTGATTCATTCTAACTGGGATTATAGTTTAAAGTTCAAAAACTCGAACAGTTCAAAGCAATGAAATAATAACTTGATCTAAGTTATGTCAACTAATCTTAACAAAACACTCTCTTCAACTTAGCTTGATCCTGCAAGCTGAAGCACTTTTCCAATGATAAAAATAAACTTACATCAAAAATTGTGTTTCGGAATTATATACAAAATTACATTTTAACATTTCTACTCATAGAGTCACGAATCTCAAGGACTTCTTAACGGTCCACGCAACATAAATAATGAGTTAAATTATCAATACAATTATCAGAATTTTATTTCCATTGAACTAAGCGTAGAGAGTCTATTTTATTAAACGAAAGAAACATCGATAGAGAGATTTAGTATATTTTGTAACGTGTCCTAAAAAATGTTGCAACGCACTGATATGAGCGAGTAATAGAACAAGCGATCATAAAAGAAATGCCAGTACCGAGGGATTCTTTATCTCATCAACAAATAAAGAACAGAAGTAAGCAACCATGGCGCGCGTTGAAAAATGATAAAACAATTCATCTACTGATTCTAATGAGAGAACTAGTGCGCCAAGAGGGGCGAAAACACACCTCTTCAATAGTTGTTCCAATAGCTAAAACAGTGCGTTTCCAAATCTCGATTTTCAAGACGCTGTGAATCGAGAGTGTGAATCGATGGTTTCAGCCTGCACTTTTCTGATTTGATACGTTAACAAATTACAAAAATATGCGATTCACCGCAATTCACATTGCTAAAATATAAAAAACGATTTATTCAAGGATTAGATTGGACATTTTCAGGCCCCTGCTCAAGTTGCTCATCCAAGCCAACTTCGTAGTACTTCACCCCAACAACATTGAACGCATTTACTACATTTAACACACACAGCGCATTTCGTCCTTGCCGAGTCCGCACTTCCACCCTCTGACTTTCAGGGGTAAAATCGATACTGCGAAAATATTCTCTTCGTCGGTCAGGCCGTTGCTGTTGTAAGTTGTCGCACCATAAAATGGCAGACACGGAATTCGAGGAATTCGGCAAGAGCATCACTCGTTTGCCCACAACGGCCAAGACGACGGCGGTTCCTTTCTATTCGTAAGTTCAATTGGAATTGTTGTTAAGACGGTGCTAGCTCTAAAACCCAACAAGAGGATATTGTTGGGGATAGTGCCGAGCCATGTTGAATTCGATTTTTCCCGTGTCAATAAATGATTTGCTCAGTAGAAAGAATGAGGTGTAGTTCGTGGACGTTCGAGGACGATTTTGCAGTAATCGAATATTGCAATTTAATCGTGCAATAGCAATGCTAGTGAAAATTTAACAGAAAAACAATTACTTCTTTGCAGCTTGATCCCGGGTATTGAAGACCTCGAAGACTCCCCTTCCTCAAAAAGTGACCTTTCCGACCAGGAGGATTTAATCAATTCGTTGAATGAGCAAACTGGTAAAGAAATCGCAGACTCGAATAGACGCCGTCACGTGGAGGACGACGAAATCGGGGATGGGCTCAAAACGGGAATAATTCCCGGCAGTGAGATAGAGCCATGTCGCAATGGGACAATTGTGGAAAGGATGACATCCAACAGCTTCGGAGGTGGGGAACGAAGGCGCCGTAAACTGCCAGAAATTCCCAAAAACAGAAAATGTGAGTATTCATTTCTAATAACTACATGAAAGAGTTAGTTGTTCATATTATGAACATGGAAAACGTGGGAGAGGTGACGTGACAAAAACAATGAAGTGTTTCACAACTGAAATCACGTTTATTCCCTTCAGCTTCCATTATGCTTCTCTGTGGTGGCCAAACATCTTCAGCTGATGAGACGTCGGGATCCCGATCTCAAATTCCATACTTATTTTCCGGGAGTTCGCAAAGGACGATTCTCACGATGAAATGCAGCTACTTGCTCGACGAAGACTCAAGTCCGGACTCGGAACGGCTTCAAAGCCTAGGTGACGTGGATAGTGGCCACAGCACTGCCCACTCGCCCGTAGATTTCAAAAGCATGTCGCCGCAATTAGCTTCTCCTTCCTCACATTCACCGTTTCCGCCACCTTTCGGAGGAGTTCCCTTCAGTCAGTTAGAGATGCTGGAAGCTACGCACAGAGGTTTGCACAAATTCATACCAAGACATCATGATGAGATCGAAGTGGAGATAGGGGATCCAATCTATGTTCAAAAAGAGGCTGACGACCTGTGGTGTGAAGGAGTTAATTTGAGGACGGGCAGGCAGGGCATCTTTCCTTCGGCCTATGCTGTTGACCTAGACTATAATGACTTTGATCCGTGCACAGTGCAAGTGAAAAAGGAGCGATACCTGCTAGGCTATTTGGGATCGGTGGAAACACTGGCTCACAAGGGAACAGGAGTTGTATGTCAAGCTGTAAGGAAAATTGTTGGCGAGTATGGTGATTCGCCGAGCGGACAAACATGCATTTTGGAAGTATCAGATCAAGGATTACGCATGGTTGACCGCTCCAAGCCACAGGTGAGTGTAGTCAGTGGTCAGTCGTTGAATACTATCGCGCTATGTTGATGGCTTTCCTTTTCAGAACAAAAAGGAGAAGAAAGCATGCATAGATTATTTCTATTCGCTCAAGAACGTCTCTTTTTGCGCATTTCATCCCAGAGATCATAGATACATTGGATTCATTACAAAACATCCAACAGTGCAGCGTTTTGCTTGTCATGTCTTTAAAGGATCTGATTCAACTAGGCCAGTGGCCGAAGCAGTTGGGTAAGTCAATTATAATAAGAAAGACTTTATTTCCATATCGAGAGGGGCTTGGCGCTAAGTAAACGACTCGTTTGGTATAATAGTGCCTTGATTGAGAAAATGATGACGACAACATGAAATTCCAAATTGGCATTTCGTAAGAGCAACAGCAAATAATCTGACCAAATACATGGGAGAGCAGGAGCTGATGCCCAGTTCAATCACTCTATGCAAAAAATGAGCACTGAAATGTGAAAACTAAAAAGACATATCACGTACAAACCATGCAAAGTATTTGCTGGGCTGCTAGAATGCAAAATCACTGTTGATGCTGAAAACATTACATTTTCATGGCGGTTTTTCCAAATCACTGACCAACTGTTGTAGTTTCATACAAGTATGTCCTAGAGAAATGCTAGGAGTTCCATATTGATGTGCACCAAATGTTCGGAACATACTATGCATACTGTAAATCATACTTCATTGTGACATCCGCGCAAAAATTTTCCGCGTGTGAAAATTTATAACAATATCACACTAGACCGTTCTAACAATAAGCACACTGATGCCTCCGCAAAAAGGAAAGAGTGAAGCAAAAGCGTGGGCCCTTGCTGTTTAGCCTAGATCTAGAATATGTGATAGAAATAGTTTGCATCGATGCAAGGGGTTCGCTGCTTTAGAAATCCAACCAAATTTTTATTTACACAGATGATATTCACGATTGTGATATCTACCGCGATCCTTTACATATGCTGAAGACCTGAACATCTACCTAATTGCCTCCTTCGTAAACTACCTTTATACTGAAAGCTAGTCCTTAACAAGGACTACGCAAGGTGACAAACCAAAACGTCAACAATGCCATGGTTGATAGTTGAAACAATAATGGGAAATTGAAATCTGCCTATCAATTTTAATATGATATTGTATCGCATATTTTGCGAGGCTTAAGAAAGCCTTTGCTCAACAAGAGCCTTTCAATCTGCAGTTTGATTGATTTGATTGAAGCGAGTCCATGAAATCTTACCCGCCATTATCCCATATGTGGTGCACGATTTCGATGCAAACAATGACGACACCATGCTGAAAATTAAACATAAAACCGAAAATTTGAAAAGAGGGAAAAGAAGAATGAAAATAAGATTTAATATTAGGCATATGATTTCAAAAGAGAGAATTATTTTCATACACAAGTAACTATTCATTGACGTGGCATTTGCTTTTCTTGTTCTTTTTCTTTTCAGACGCGCATTTCAACGATTCTACCAGAAATTCATTGAAACCGCTTATCCAATCGAAGACATCTACATAGAATAGATATTTGTGATGTATATGTATCAAAATATGTAAAATACAGACTATAAGACTTCTAGATATAAGCATCTTAACGCTATAAAGACCTTTCTTATAAATAAATATCGATACCTTCGATAGGATAAGAGAAACAGAGGAAGAAAATTATTTTTCAAGGAAAATACACTAAACTCTGCAAACGAGGTGAAAATCGGTGCTTGGACCGAAGACAAGTCATAGCAATTCCACGTGATATTTGCATAGTAGATCAAGGAGTCTGTCAGGTGCTCCCGACAATCAAGAGAAGGAACAGCGAATCGCGGATGTGGTTTGTTCTTTGCTCCCGGCCGTCGAACAGGCATGTTACCCCTGAGCTACTCTGGCTTTGACAATTTTACGCAATACGCATTTACTCGTTACGCCCCGCATACGCGAAATAGATCAAGTTTGAGAAACCAGTGCCGAATGCCTGTCTTAAACTTACATATATATTTTTATAGCAGCTAGCAATGCAGTCCTTCAATTCATCAACGTAGGCAACTTGCGAATCTTATCTGGGATACATGAACAAGCACACAACACACATGCGTTAGGCGTAAAATCTGTTGTCTTTCGAGGACACACTGTGCTTGCAGGAAGGAAACCAGGACATCATTAAACATGTGATCCAGTATGTAGTTCAGCACAGCAAGCATATTTGTCGACTGTGCAACTATTGCTACAGCAAAACAAATGTCTTATCAAGTATATTTGCAGCTTTGGAATGGAAGAAGGAGTTTGTTAGTTTCGACACAACAAAGAACGATCATAAAGTTGGCCGGAAGAAATGAAATAATTATAATACAAATATATACTTAAATTTTATTATTAGATATCATTGTTGACGTTTAACGTTTGTATTTGAAAATAATGGGACATTCAATTCTTGAAAATGAAATGTTTGGAAGTATTACATGCAGGCGAGGATATTACCTTTGTAACAACTACCAATATACGAAAAAGTGAAGGACAGTGAACGCAACGTTCGTAACATTCTTTAAATCAATGAACCAAATCAATAGATTACCAATAAAATAATAAATTCAATGATTGATTATAATAATTATAATAAATTACAATGAATCATTTTATTTCACAAGTTGAATCTTATCGCCACGAATTGCCTAATTTATATTGTTCAATTTCAATTTGGTTTTTTATTCGGGACAACCAAGTTTCCACCTTACCAGTTCCATTATTCCTTTATTAAATTATTCCGCAAATGCATTAGTTTTCAACTTAATTGAAATGATTAATATTCGCTTTGGTCCTTGATTTGTAAGTATAAGTGCCATGAGTTTATAAATCATACCCCAAATGTTTGTGGGAATAAAATTTACAATAAATACTTCTAACGATACTGTACGCTGTTTATCTGTTCCTAGAGAATAATTTGCTTGTATGACTTTAAGATATGATTTGATAGTGATTATTAAGTAAAATTTCGATATGTGTACATTGAATAAAAATATAAGGATCGTTCTAATACTGTCTAAAATGCTTTCAATCGATTTGACAGCAGCTACCTTTATAAAGGATTTTATTTTCTATAGAAATCATTCGGTTGACTTTTTCTGCAGCAGTAAATCTTTCAAAGACCGCCTTCAAAGTTAGAGAACAACGAATCGACATTTGCTGACAACAACTCAATTTAGGTTTTCTCATCGACTCAGTTTTAGATACTCAGAAGCTCAGATAATTTGATTATTCCTGTTTCCTTAATGCCAAAAAACCACATTCAAAATCATTTTGCAATAACGGAAACTGTAACAACTGTTTCCGATTTTTGACTTAACGAACTTTACTATGAAACCTACTCTCATCGTTGTAGTACTACTGCAGGTCCGTGGCTTTGATGCATACTCAGCTGTCATGTGTGCAAAATATCTTCGCCAACAGCATTGGACTAACGCTTTCATGCTGTTCCAAGTTAACTCAACAAGTGCCAGCTTGTTGTGCGCGGAGTCCTCTGTCTCGAACAATATTTCTCCTAGTTTATGGTTATACAAATTTCCCTACCGAGGCGCTTTCCATTTTGTTCTAATGAATTGTCGAAAGTGTTAGGATAATGGCCCACGTCTCACGCAGCTTAACACAAAAACCCAGATTGATTTACATAACTGAAGCGGCGGTTTCTTTGTCTAATTGCTTTATCAAAATCGTATAGTAATACATAGTAATCGTAGTAAGCTATCTAGCAAGCGAATAATACTAAATTACAATACCTCTGTACCACACAGTTGAACATCCCATCCTGGTTTTTGCCATGCTACAGATTTGGACCAATTAGGCTTTCTCTACGTATGATGATAAGTTTGCAGATAAACAGGATCAACAGGCGAATTGAACTCTCTCTCTCTCTCTCTCCCTCTCTCTTACAAAAGCATCACAAGTTAGTTCCGCTGGAATCTGATTAATACACGGCGTTTTATTCTTTCCACAACGTCATGATCAAATTAAGTTTTTCCAAAGTTGGAGGGACTACTACAATTTCATTCATTCATTTCATGATTTTTATTGCCTTTTGAGATGCGCTAGAAATATGGAACTAACTGTCTTCAATGTTAAAATTCTACTCAAAAGTCTTCATTGGCTTAATTTTAAATTCACCTTTACTGAAATGAATCTTCAACAATAACAAATACCCCGAGTTTTTGAACTGAATGCGATAAAGCCTAAAAATATTAGTAAATTCTCCTCCGGACAATACTATTAATGAAATAATGAGTACGTACAGATTTTATTTGAATAAGTCTGCAAGAATATAATTGGATTCCACAATACTTTTGTCCATCAAAGCGCAATTAAATCATTATAAAAGTGCCAAAATGGCTGTTAAGTTATTTTGCAAGCGCGTTAACTTCTCGTCAGCCTCTAAGTTCTAATTCCTCTTCTCGTTTTTAGCAGTCCATCTTCCAAGGAACACTAGTGTATGGAGATTCTCACATATACAACCAATATATATATATAGTTTATATTTTACACAGAAAAGCATTCAAAATTCGATGTGAAGGTTTCCATGTGTATTTGTTGTTTTATGTGCTTATGTTATTCAGTTGAACTTGATTTTTTGTAACTTCTTTCGATAAAAATCGACCTACAGTAAAGTTCGCGTACATTCCTGCAGCTTCAAACCGACTGATTGGCAGGGAAGTACATCTGTAAAATGGAGGGATGAAATTCAATTTGTAAGATAAGCTATCGATTGGTGGATCGGGTCTTTTCCGCGATATTCCAACCGAGAAAATACATGAATGTCTTCTCAGGGAATTGCATACACGCATGATCTTTTGTTGCTCCTAACCGACTCGTACGACTGGACATTGCATTAAAAACACCGTGAGTTGCGTAAATATTGACAGTTTATTGTATATAGATATATCTTCAGTAAAACTGAATTCTGTAAAGTTTATTTAACATTTTTCCTTGTTTTTCGCTTCTTTTTTGTTTCAATACACTTACGTACAAACGAACAATATTTTTGCTGCATAGTCTAAAATTTCTTATGCACAAGTTTAAAATTAAATTGAGGTAATCTCGGCCTTACGTCTCAAATAATAAAAGAATAAAAAATAAATTAGAATTATAAACAAACAAAAATGTTAATGGTAAAAATATAGCTATCAAAACATTCATACACATAGAATATTGCCCCAGAGTTCACTTACTTTCAAACGCCACATAGTTCGCATTTCCCTACATTTTTTAAAATTTGTAACAATAACAATAGAGACTACGGATGCATAAACAATATAGAAATATAACCGGAAACATTTACATAATATTCTCTTCGCTTGAAGTTGCACTAAATCAAAAGAATTTTAGCTAATAGAAATTAAATACCACTGTTCTGAAGGACAAAAGTCTTCGTTAGTTTAACCTCTGCTTACATACCTACTATACATAATCTACTCCGCGTATATATAAACAATATCAAAGTTCCTTTCCGACCTGATTCGTCTCGTCTGGGGCAAATTAATCTTATCTCGGTTTCAGCTCATTTTTGTTTGCAAAGGGCGCATTGTTGTCCTTCATGTTTGGTCGAATCTGTCCGCTATTGTTAAAGTGTGCTTGAAATTCGCTTTGAATCGTTTCAAGCATTTCGCGCTGCTCTTGACGCTCCTCCTGCAAGGTGAAATTATAAATAAAACCAGTCCAAAGCGAAACTCAATAGGCACGCGTTCACGTGTTGTTACAAGAATTTATACTAAAAGTCATCGCCAATTTACTTCATTGCAACTTTGCACTGACAAGCAAAGTTTAAGGATTAAAACTCTTAACATAACAATTAACTCAGATGATCCGCAACTTCAACGCTCGTCAAGTACTTACAATTATCTCATCCAGCTGGTGCTGCGTGTTTGGATCTACTTGAAAATTATTGCACTGGTCCTTTAGTTCCGTTGTAGCACTTTCCATATGCAGCAGCGATCTATCTAGAGCTTCGAACGAGTTCGGCAGCACTTGAAACAGGTCTGCTGAAAACAATTTCCACATTTTATTTTCAATTGAAAGGCATACTTTTGATCGAAAACCAGATACCTGCACTCGGATTCGTTAGGTCCTGAATAGAAGGTGCCCTAAAGCACTGATTTTCCAAAATATTTCGTTTCGGCGCTGTACTCTCGCTATCAGTGTCGAATTGGTCAAAACTACGCATACGTTTCAGCACCGAGGATGAGCGAACTGGAGGGTCGCCGCAACACGTGAGATTAGTATCTGTCCCCGACGGACTTGGTATTGTACGTGGGTAGGTTTTCATGTCGAAGTAGCCCGCAGACGTGGGCAGAGGCGGAACCCTTTGCTCACTATCTGAGTCGATTTCCTCCTTTATCACCACATCCGCTCCTGCGAGCTTCTCCCCCTTTTCCAATGTTACACCCAATATACTACTACCTTTACGGCACCCAGGCGAAAAAGGTGTCGCCCGATCCCCAGACGTTTCATCCTCCGAGCTTGGACTTGAACTTTTCACGTTGTTTAAATGCGACTTATTGTACAGATTTTTGGCTGCAGTTATGTTCACGACATTCACACTTTTCGTTATTGACGACTTAATGGTGCAGGGTTTGGGCGGAACAAGTACAAGTGGTGGTGATTTGGTATGCCTTTTGCTCGTTTCACCTGTCTCGGGTTCTGTCACTTCTTCTTCACTCTCCTGCGATTTGTCTAAATTGTGGATGAGGCAAAGAATCGCGCGCTCCAGCAACTGCGGGTTTTCAGCCGCTGGCGCGTCTACGGCCGAGGGTGAAATTTTCGTCTTGACGAATACTGAGAACTTGTGTTTCATTTCACGAACGAGCCTTCGACCCTCCTCTTCCTCCACCAACGTGTTGATGCAAATGAATGACTGCACTTTGTTCTTCTCTTTGTCGATTTCAAGGTAACCACGGGTTTTGAGGTAGATAAATTTCCCCGTACGAGTGATAAGACGGTAACATGATTCTCCGTACGTACTATTACAATCGTACACTGAAATAGAATATAAATAAGTGCATAGTTATTTTATTACAGTCGGAAGTACATGCCGACATTTAGTGCAAACGCGACTGTAATTTACATATACGGAAAAGTTTTATTAAAAACAACAACAACCTCACCGCCAAATGTAAAATTTAAACAACTATTAACTAATCGAGCAAGTAAATAAATCGTTTGATAGGAGCAGTTGCAATGTAGTTTATAACCTTTTATCTCCGACAATTTTCACAAGACGACTTTATATTTCAGCGAGTGTGTTCTTTGCGGATCCTATAATTATTTAATTATATCTCATTGATCAAAGGTTTACTGTTAATAATGATATCAATTCATCGCAGGCATTCCACACCGTTGACACTTGTCGTCGATTGGCGAAATATAAACAATATATTAAAGCCTTACCGATATTCCAGGATTTGTATAATCAAATTTCTAGGAGCATATAATGCGAAATATGATGCTTGATTTCTAAAACTGAATGTTATTGCACTTTAGTCATCCGTCAGCAAACAGTCTTAGTTATTTCAATACGTCCCTTACACCTTTTTCAACAGTTTGTAACGCGTAATGAAACGTGGGGGGTCAAACAATTTGGATATGTACATAGGCCTAAGGTTTCATCTATTTGCTGGCAGGTAAAGCGTCTAAATTTGTGAATGTTGTTTGCTAATTTCAGTTTAATTTCAACACGATCAACTTAAATGAAGTGTTTACGGTTCAAAAATTGGTCTGTAAAAGCTCTGTAACCTTTCACGATTTAAATTTCTAAATAAATTCCAGGCTTTTGATTCCAAGCACTGATTCGTTGAATTTCCAGGTAAAATCATAAAATTCGTGCAACTTTCTAGCATTCTAAGTTCTTGCGGGAAATCATCTCAAATATTGGTTTCAAAGGATCTAATTTAGAAAGCCGGGCATTCAATTGCAAGCATTTTGCGAAAAGAGCTTTAATGAAAACTAGGAGATTCGAATCGAAGAGATCAAATAAAACATTCAGGCTTGATATTTACTTTGTCGTAACGCAACTATGACCCATCGTACGTCATCCTGATGCATAAATGTGAACGGCGAAAGCCCGTTGACTTCTTCAGTCAGGTATCCTGCAACTAGCGAAATTCTTTGGTCACATTGAATGATTCTACCGTCTATTAGATGCCGTGTTTTGTATTCATATTGATTTGCTTCTAGTAATCGTTCGCACACTTTCGGCGGCTTTATGACTCGAGCCAAGGCTATGAGAACCTGAAAGAAAAAAGGCCGCGTGTTACGATAGGTGCATGTTCATGCATTTCAAATTCTTAAGTGTGAGACGCTTACAATGTCGTTCCCGCTAATTGTATGCAAAGGAATGGAATCGTCCCGACCCCTCGGTCTTCGGATCAACTGAAGGCCCGAAGGATAAGTGCTTGTTTTCACTCCCCTGGGAGCTGAGTCCGCACGGCGGAAATAGCCGTCGATTTTCACTATTTCGTATGTCGGTGGCTCAGAACGTGGCCCAGCCCTTGCAAACCTGTGGAATATTCATTAACTGGCGTGCAATCTCCTCCTAACACTGAAGTGTATTACTACCTTACTGTAAACACCCTTTTGTCGGCGCTTAGTTTTCTATCAATCTCATCCTCTTCCTCCTTGGTTCGAGGTCGCGGCTCTCCGGACTCGTCTTCGGGTTGTACATCAAATAACGTCTCAAGTCCTGTCGGAATTAATTGCTTCTTCAACATCGCCTGGTCATCAGGATGAGTTATTTGTGCGATATTCTGTCCAAACAAATCAGTCTGCAAGTAAACAGTAAAATTAAGTGAGCAACACTCGGTACCAATGCAATAATGTAGAGCTGGAGAATATTGAAAAATCCTCGTATTCAACTCACTCATAGGTTTGAGTACGTGTACACACATACCACACTCTACCCTTCTTTATAGTTTTATGGGAAAAGTACTCTTGGCAATAAATGGCGTTCTTCTACATTCAGAATTGTTGTTTTTGTGGATCGAAATGGAATGAATGCACGTAGTTGTCGGGTGCCCACTACGTGCTTTCAGATGATACTTTCTTCTAGCACAAAATCACGAACTCAGTTATTTACTACACTGCAACACGTATTCTGTACCTAATTTCCGGATGGACTTGTGCCAGTCTAAGGGAGCTCACATTACGACAAATATTAGAGCCAACTATTACTGCCGCACGCCCTGGATTTATTGCCAGCAGTGAGACTTTGCAATTTTACAACAGCATGAACTCATCAAGTGCATAATCAACAACAGCAAAATCGTTCTTGCAAGCAACAACTAAAATCCTTTCAAGGGCACTACGCACAGATTACAATGCCCTGCCCCAGAGTAACCAGATGCAATTCATTTTGCGAAGAAATTCAATAGTGTTGCTTTCTTATCTGCGGGGTAATGAAGAAATAGAATAGAAACCATTTTAAATGTTTGAAACAAGCGAGAAATTCGAATTTCTACTGCTAATAATTTTTGACAGTTTCGCACCCATAACAACGCTTTGCCGCAAGCACAGCCTAGAACCTGCTTGCATCAAAAATTGCGTTAAACGCGTTAACAAAAATAATTTCTTCTGAAGTGAATATTTAAGTTAGTCCCCACTGCAGAATACGACGATTTGCACTTTGACTCATCTTCCGAGATTTTCAGATAGGCTAAAATTTTAGGCTTTTTGGCTGAAACCTAATAATTAATCCATAAACTGCATTCATGCTGCAAATATTTGTTTCAAAAGTAAAAAGGATGTTGATCTTCTCATTAATGTATGTTGTAATGCATAGTTCAAATACAAAGTCTTGTTCTATACATATTATTTAGGCTTTGTTCCCTCTTGTCTATACGTTTTGAAATGCAACTGAAAACGTTCAAACGCTCAACTGCAAGAATTTTCAAAATGCGACATACAAAACGTCTACCATGTGCCGTACGAGCTCACAATATATTTGAGCAAAGCGTGTACCTAACCTGCTTGTCGCAATTTTCTCTACATATTCTTTGCTAAATGGAAAAGAAGCCTTTTCACCGCGAGAAAAGCACATGTGAAATGGACTTCTATTGTGGGAAAGTCTGCAAAATATTGAATGTATTTCCGATCGTTTATTGATTTGATATTGACTCAGTTGTCAGGGCAGTCTGAAAAGTGCTTAAACGCGCATGCATGCAACAGAGTCTTTCGTTTCGTTTTAATTTACACAATCACCACTTAAGAAATTGGCTCTAAAATTCAACTAATGGCAACTGATACTTGCCTCGAAAAGCAATCCAATACTTTTTTTGTATGCCAGTCAATTTTGCCCGAATTTTTCGGTATATTCATGATCCTTTGGGCGTGAAAGAAAATAAAAAATAATTTCCTTACCTGACAATGCCCTAAATGTTGTTCAACGCTTGGTGAGACAAGCACGATTTGTCCTCGACACGTCAACGTTAACATGAAACTGTCAAGAAGTCTCATCAAAGAGTCCGGCAGGAGACTTTCTACATTTTGGTTTCCATTCATCGCATTCCCAAACACTGAAGTTATGAAATTTTTAGTTAGAGATGTTGTGAACAATTGACATTATTGTGCTGTGCTTATGTAATAATTAAAAGAAAAATACGCACCGTAAAGGAGTCTTAGGCCATGAGCGGAAAAGCGTAAAACCGCTGTCTTATCCACGCGTCGCGGGGAGTCTGCAACATGTGGAACCATAGACGACAACTCTTGGATGGACCCGTTGAGTTTATCCCGCCGATTTTTTTCAGCTCGATTCCGTGCCTCTCTGCCATTACTGCAAATAGAAAACAGGCAATAAATTACTTCCATTTTTGACAAATTAACAACGAAAACGAGAAATTATTTTTAAAAAAATATAAATAAAATATATCTATTTTCAGATAACAAAGATATAATAAGGAAAAAGTGTCCCTAAAATTGTTTCCTTCACTAAAATCTTGGAAATGAAGCTAATCATTCGAATGTACAACAAACTGTCGACTAAAATGCGTGGTGGCATTAATTTACCCGAATTCGTATCAACTACTAAATCTAAGATATTTGTGATTTGAGTGCGATTAAATAGGTTAAGAATAATAAATATAAACAGAACACATTTTATGCAAGCTCTCCAGTGTTTCCCTCGATTACTCGAAGTTCTAACTCTTATTTTACGAAAAGATCAATTTACTTATAGCGTGCTTAGTATTCATTTCGGACATTTAGGGAGCAGTTATGACACTGCCATGTTATAATATGCAATACCAATTTCATGTGATGAACTGAATCTGATGAATTTCTAATTTGATCTGAACTTCGAACTGATACCACGAGGATAAACACCCAAACCCTCGAAAAAAGCATAGTAAAGCAATCAAATTAATGAAAAATCAACCCCCAATAATTATTTGTCACCTGCTTATTCGAGTCCTCCGTTGCCCGCGGATTGTATCGAAATTTAAAGGCGAAACCAACTATTCCCAATTTAAACCCATTTGAATTCGCGATTTGTAAGTGATACAAAGTGGCCCAAGTTGATCTTCGGTATCCGTTTTTTGATTTCAATTTTGTAGAATTATTTGTAAGTTTTGTAGCGGAATTTTACGATGTATAAAAGAAACTTCAACAAACTTTTATTACGAAAACTTTATAGTTCAAAACCAGTATAAATGACATGAATTCAAGCCATACTTTGGATAGACGTATAATGGGTAATTATGAATATTTCTCCAATAATTTGCCATTTTACTCCGCCAGTCTTCACAGTTCCCTGCAAAACAGTCCCTTAGATAAAATTCTTAGCATTTCCCAGTACTCTGTCATACGTCGCGCAACGGTTTTCTGACGTTTTCCGAGACCAAGAAAGGTTCTTGTAAATTATAATTGTATTCATTGTTTTTTTTCGAAGTCTTTTATACGTGCAAAGCAAATATTTTGGATAAACTGGAACAGAAACAAACTTTACATTTCTATGTTAATTTATTTCCTTTCTTGTTTTTCCAAGAGTATTTTCAATTAGTGCAATTACACAGAGCTATCTTTTTTATTTAGTGAAATTTACATATTAGGTTTATAACGGAATAATAAATTGAGTATAACAAAAGTTTCATTATTACTTTTAAGTATTGTCTTAATTCAGACCCCCGAAATGGATAACGAGAGTGAAGGTAGTGATATTCGACCAGCCTTGTGTTACACTCTCTGAAGTAGTCAATGTTATATTGAAAGAAGGCATTTGAGAGATTGAAGAGTCGGAAACCAACCGCTAGAGAGGTTACGAAACACGTCAAGAACATCAATGGTGAGAAACTTATGGAGATGACTCGTGTAAGAACGTCCGTACAGTCAAAACGACCCTTATTCAAACTCCAAACTATATGGAAACAATGCCGTTGTGAAAATATCAATTCTCAAATAATACAGGGGTCGGTACCATGTGATCGCCTGAATAAGGTCATAAATGAATTAAATGGAAAATTTCAGCTGGTATACTCTAATTAAAAACAAGACACGCTGGTAGATTCTGATAATTGTGCATCAGTAAGCAGCGTCTTGGAATCATGGGCATAATCTTCATAATTCAGATAACGAGAATTCCTCACCTAATCGATCTCTATCAATAATTACATGCTGAAGGAATAAATACAGTCGGGACAGTCCCGACCGAAAAAGAATATACTAGCAGAGATCACAGCTGCAAAATTGAAAAGCTTCATCCAGATCTTGTCGTGGAAGTGTAGCTACTAACCGTTGGCAGGACAATTAATGATCGATTCAGGAAAAAAAATATGGAAAAAATAACGATGAAAACAAACCTTAGACAAAATTTTGTGTTGCTATAGATTGTAAAAGACAATTAAATGGCATATATTCGCCTCGACTTGAAATATTAAGTATTCTTGGAAATGTAACACCTCGAATTCCTTTTACAGGTGATACGCAACTACGTCTGCAGGCCTAGCAGCGGGCACCATTCCTACAAAAAACAAGGAAAGAGCCCACTGAAGATGCAAGGTATTTGCAAAGCATAATAAAACGTAATGAAAGTGTGTGGGGTTGCAAGGAGTGCCTTGTTACCTTGCACATACGTGATTGTTCGGAAGTTTACCACACTCAAATGAAAACTTTACAATTCTTATAGGTTTAGTATTCTATTGGTTTGACGCATTCGTAGTGCATTTGGTCCAGCTATATGATAGAGTCAGATAACTAGCAAGTGAAAACCTTTGAATTTTTCCGAGTGGGATGGCACTCATTTTTACTGATTAATTAGCAGCGCAAAAGGTTGATCCGATCATTTTTCGATCACGCACAATTCACGAGCAATTCATTGTTTGTTGACTTATTGGTACTTCGCTTTACATATTGATAATTTATTGTATTTATACCTAGGATACGCCTTGCATCTTAACAGGACGATCATATTATGTTTTTGTTGTCCTAGTGTGATTTGATGCATAACTCAAGAATTTTCAAAGATCAGCCGTCAGTGTTACATGACAATCCTTCGGATTGCGACTTCTAAGTAGGTAAAGCTTTGCATTTCTTTCGGCAAACAGCAATTCAAGTCTCTTTGTTCGACCACTTACCAGACAAATTCCAACCTAAACTTTGTTTCCAGCTGTTTGAAATTCGGCATCGATGCGAATATTCTACCAATATGATCTTTCGCTGACAAATACACTTGCAGATTTTTCCAGTATGAAATCTTCCTACCAGATCTTTGCAAATTCTGATAGCTGACTTCAGTGTGACTTTTTATATGCACGTTATAATGCATAATTGATAAGAAAACTAGCTTATTTTTGCATTTTTCAAAATCTTGGGTTATGAGGTTGCCTGGTTTTGCATGCAAATCAGCAATCGCTTTACGAGCTTTGAAGTCAATTTCAATTCCGTTTTGGATGGATTGAAAGTCGCGACCAATAAATACCATCATCTTGTGTTACGAAAAATTCCACGCTTTTCCACGCACCTGATTGAGCTCAGCAAAATTAACTGGATAAACCCATCGCATTAGCATCGCATCAATCGTTAGATACTTTCAATTGAAAAATCAATCATTGTCTATGCAATAGCAGCATTACTATGCATTTTGATGATGTCAACTCAAAACGAGGAATAGTGAGCAACGGGCCCGATTTGAAAGGACTCTAATCTAGATTGTGGATTGATGAGTTAATGATGGGTAAAGGAAAAAGGTTGATCGGTAACCATTCTCTGTATTGGAAATGTCTCCAAAAAGCGCTTGAAAAGTTACTGAAGTTTTGTAGGAAACTTGAAAGTGTGAAACTTAATCACTTGGGTAGTAGGAACACATCGTTAGTCTAAGGATTTTATGAAAAGTGATTTTCGAATGACATTTCGATCTCTCTAACAAACAGTAACTATAATATTTCTTTTCAAAACCATACATACCACTATTTAGTAACAAACCAAAAGCAATAAATTATCGAGCATTAAAAAGTAACAATAAGGAACTAACTAAAATTAAACAGAAAAACACCGTACCACAACTACTACAAAATTATATGTTGTAATTGCAGCTTATTGTTTCCACAAATTCAGAGAATATTCAATTTTTGTTTCGATGACATGCCTGAATACATGATATAAAATAGGGACCCTGCCAGAATCAAAAACATAGCTGTTCATGTCCAAATGCGCGGATGGTTGCAAATCAAAAGATGCAGACGCAGTGCAATATGTCAAACATCTGTCATCCAAAATAAAGAGTCACCATTAAGAAAGATTCATTTGTGCATATCGTAGGACCGCAAGGCAAAAATTATTACAGTTTGATTGGGACGTTCTACCTCATGCTCCGTGCTTCCTATACCTTGCTGCATGCGTATATTACTTGTTCTGCTCCTTAAAAAAATTTCCCCGTCGTTAATTTTTACAAATCAATAAGCGACTTCAAAATGCCCCGAGATGAATATTTTCCAAGCCTCAGACATTTTTGAAAAATAAAGATTGGCATAATGAAGCTCCTCGAGAGATGGGGGAAGGTTATAGAACAGAACAGTTATTATGTAACACAATACATCAACTTCCAACAACAAACATCGTCTATGCGTTTCGCATCAAAAAAAGGGAAGAAACTTAAGACACCCTAAATTCTATAATCTTCAAGAATATTCAAAAATCTCAACTTCGTTAGTAGTTCGAAATTTTTCATTCTAAATTGATATGCAAGATTCGTTTAGAGCAGCGATATCTCAGTCTGTGGCAAATAGCTCATGCTCCAGTTCATATTGAAGTTTATTTTAGAAAAGGTCGAAGAAGGTCCAAAGGGCGTGCCCGTCCCATTTTAGTTTACTCGATTTTCAGTTACTAAACTTGGCCAATGCCTTGCATGTCTCAATTAAACACTGCACTTGCACACTGGATTGTCAGCAAAATGCATCTGACGATGAATGCCGCGATTTGAACGATGAATGCCATCTGAATATGAAAATTGTAATCCTTGCGAGCGCCCTCGCTAAGGAAATTGATGGAAGCAGTGCAGCAAATCCGTTCGAACTGGTTCTAGCGTTCTTAGTAGTCCTTAGTTGGTATTTCCGATTGTCAAGTATTTTCAATAAGAAAATCTTTCTTAACAAACTATTCATAAATCGATCAACTTTTCCCCAGTCGAAGACTGTATGAATTTTATTAACATTGCCGGTACCGGTTTCGGTGGGTCTAGCTTGGTCGCAACTTTTCAAATGTAATCAGTTGGTAGCAACTTTGTATTTAGTGACCTTGAATATTAATTCGAGCCATTCGTTGTTCGGTTTAACGTGCTAACGAGTTCCACCGAGTTACAAGAGTACGAAGGCTGGGCTGACTTTTCCATCTTAACTTTTACACTAGCCGTGTTTGGGGTTACATATAAATTGTCGCGATCGTTGTACAACGAGTATACAACATAGGCGAGCGTTCAAGTTTTTATCTGGACTTATTTTTCACGCAGAGTTATGTTTATGTTGGTCCTTTCAGACTTTTTGATTTCGCTGGAAACCGCAGATCTGATAAACGCATCGAATCTCCCGGATTGCTATAAACAGAAATAAAGATATGGCCATAGACATTTTGGACTCATTTACTTCATATTTCGTGCTTTCCAGCATGCATTGGGGGATTTTAAAAGTTTTCTACAGAAAGGACGACCGAGGTACTTAATTTTCAACTACCAACTTAGTGGGATTGGGCAACATCATGAATGCACCTTTTCAAATTAAAGCAACTAAAGACAATGTTACTTGCGTATCTGCTTCCTTCGCCAACACATTCGCATTTTCGAAGACAGCGTAGTTGCAAAGAAGCGAAAGTGAAAGCACAAATGCTCGAAATTCGCCCAAAAATGTAAACAACAAAATGCCTTCTCCCTGGTGCCAAGGAGACAGCAGAGCAGCATCCACCTCGCGACAGCCACACGTACGTGGGGTACACAGTGACGAATACATGAGCAGCGTTATCCACACTGACCTTGTTTTTCCAGGACGTCGTAATCAATAATAAAATGACTAGATTTTCGATTGCCATATAAACTTGTGTGTATATACAATGTATATCGCACGCTCTCTATTTGTATGTAACGATGAAATTGAAATTCGGCTTGCTCGGGAAAAACGATAGGCACAATAAACTTTCTGATGGCGGCGCACACATGCTCCTAACGCTCCTTCTGTTCTATAACCACTTGGATTAAACGAGTATTTGTGAGCACAGTTTTATCAAACCGTGGAGCTTTTACTCTTCATTTTCACATTCATCGTGAAGGAGAGAAGTCTGCACAAGGAAATGTATAGGTTTATCTGAATATTTGGGAAATGCCTTACGAAAGCTACCGAATGTTTAAAAATAGTATTGAGGCTCCTCCGAGCACTCAGACGAAAAAACAAACGCCACACCGACAGGGCTGGAAAAAGTAAAAATTACACATCAATGACTGATTAACGTCCTCGAATTAGTTCGGCCTCTGAAACTCAACTACTTGGAATATCAAGTCACACAATAAACCAAACTTTTTTCTAAGGGCACTTTTCTGAAAAACAAAGACTTTCTTTCCGGAAAGTATATGTGAACTTCTCTACTATTGTTCAAGGTAAATCCGAATAAACTCTCAATTATGGTTGCTGTTAGTAATTTGTCCTCTTCACCTCCACATAGAGGTTTCGCTAAGGTCTCAATGAACTCCTGGTATCGCTATGCAATAACTTTTCAAAAAAGATGGAATCGTGTTGGTAGTAATTTCCCGGGAATGAAGTATGTGTACACTAATCACGCCTTCCATCCTATTTTCCTTCAGATATTTGCTCTTTCCGCAATTATTGCTTTATACAAAACGTAATTTTTTGCCAAGTTTCAAAACAGATGTAAATCCATTTGAAAGAGCGCATAATTATACTTAATAATTGTCGTATTGAAAGAATCGTTTGGATATTCGCATGAATGGGCTCATCTGAGTCTCAAAACTCATATTTCAACGAAAACATCCCAGTCTTGTGATAGCTACGCCCAAATCTACAGCACAATGAGATTTTAGAGTAGCTGATTGTTCTTGGGTTTTTGTGCTCAATTCAAAACACGAGCCGCAGTCTTTTGACGATATTTTTATACTAGCAAACAGCAAAGGTGCGTGGAAATCACATACTTTATAACTTCTTCGACAGGAGAATTTTATAATGCCATTGAACTAGTTTTGCGAAATTTTATAAATAGCCCCCCAGTATGATAATGGAAGTGTCACTGGAATTATAAGTGTTGATTTTGCTTTTTATTTCATGAGTCCGAGAGCTCATTTCGCCCTGCACGCATCACATCTCGCGAAATTGCTATAGCATTTAATCATTCAACTTTCCCCATAGTAGTTAAGTCCCCATTTCCAATAGTTACACAAATGGATACGTGTTCCAAATTATTCACAAAGCATGCCACATGTAACTATATTTTCCAATATATGCTCGAGTTCGTAACTTTAAGTTTGTAACCCCTATATATAGTTTAGTTGATCAATAAACATATTATTGCAAAAACGTTGCATAAATTAAATTATGTAGACAGTATAATGCAGATTATGTAATCGATGATGTTATGGCATACAATGCAAGAAACTCCCAGATAAGATCACTGCCAAGGCGAACACAGGCCATCGTATCGACGACTTCATTGCTAGCTGAAAACAAGAATCACAGCAATATGAAAAACTATGTCCCTTCAATGCAAATACGATTTGACACTGTTTTTTGGCATTTATCTTTTTTGGGTTATCTGTACAACTATATTCCTATCTTCACCAAGAAGGCGCCGATAGTTGGTGCACTTATCATCGCGCGGAAGCTGAAGGATTGAAATTGAGTACGATTATGTACCCGTTGACCCGAATTTCATTTTCCCGCCGTGAATTGTTTGATAGAAGTAAGGGCAATAATAACCAGCTTAATATAACGAAAGGTACAATGGTTTACTTGGGCACTTTGCTCCGAAACATTTCCACAGTGGCCTCAAAACTATGCAATTATCAAATAACTTTACTATTTCAAAATTAGATGATGGGTAATTTTATTAATTTAATTAATAGTCAATAGTTAATTTTTTCACACTCGTATAAGCAATACGTTCTAGTTTGATAATCTTCTTTATTTCGGCAGTGAAGGACCTTTTCTTTGTAGTGAGTGGCGAAATAGCGAACTTCTTGCTGAAGAAAAAAAATTTTCCATTGGAAATTTCAAACTATATTCTTTAATTATTTACAAATATATCTTAACAATTCTAAAATGTTCCCGCAACGTAAGTAATAAAAGAAACGTTTTAAACGTACACAATAAAAGTATTTAGTCTCTGAGGAAGTTATTTCTTAGCACTTCGGAAGTAACTCTCCTCTTCAGTGGACACAAGTGACATTTCTTTTCTTGCCTCCTTTTTTTATATCCCAGACTTTATCAATATTTTTGATGGTTATTTTCTAAATTCCAAATGTTTATACTTTAATTTTACCACTTCTTTGTTTAATTACGGGTTTGGTAATGTTAAATTAAATAGTCGGTTATTAGACATAATAGAATACACCAAATAAACTATATTCTCCTCTTTCAGAGTTTTCAACATTTTCAGTACCTGCAACGCCAAATTATGAAGAGTTTTTCATGTAATTTCACATTCCAAGCGATTAAGTTAACAAGATCATGTTTTTGTGGCGTTCATACTCTATGCCTCAATGCCAACATTTCCATTTTTTCCCTTTTTCTTTGACTTAGTATTGATAAAGCTACAGCCGATCATTTTTTATGAGCAATCATAAAATCTTTCCAATCAGGTTCATCTGGGGATTTCGGGAAATTTACATATTTTTCAAACCATCAAACGACCAATCTGAACTCCACCGTTGCTCACTTCACTGAATAACCTATGTTCGCGAAATTCGCGGAAAATAAAAAATGTCTTCGCGGATATTTTTCACTTGATTACTAAAATTTCAAATTACACAAACTAACCGGTTCTGTTATTCGAACGTTCAAAACGCATAGAATTGGTGTTAAGAATGAAACACCTGATTGAGCGTTGTATGAAAATGTGTATTTGACGCACTCATCGGAATACTAATTTGTTCCAACAAAGTTTATATCATAAGGCTAACATCTCGAGGAACGAATGCAATATGAAATCCAAGTGATGTATGTATGTACCATAGGCAATGCATTCTGCATAATTCAATGGATGAAATTGATGGAAACCCGACCCTTTTCTTAATTACCTGGGCTAGGTAATGAAACGCTAGGAAATGAAATGGAAGGAAAGGAAATAAGTTTCGGCATGCGCGGATCACTAAAATATTTGACGAAAAGCGATTATTTATGACTAAATAAAGTCAACTAAAGTGTGCATTCCGTTCTAAACTTGCTGCAAATATTTTCTTCGTCTAATAGTGTCTTCTGTGCGTTAAGTGTGTTCTTAGGCGAGGAGCTATCGCTGTCTCATCCTTTCTCGCAGATGTAGTTAAACAGATGATTTGAAAAGCATGATCACATTATTATATATTCTACCAAGTGTTAAGGTTGGGGTAGTCAGGATTTTTCCGGAAAAACCAAAGCACGATAAATGATCGGTTTCTAACAGGTTTGTACAAGTATTTGCAGACTTTTTTATACCATACATAGCAGTATTCCTAGCTACGATTAATTTGTTACAAAGAAATCCAATGAATAGATGACTACCACTTTGACTTTTCTGTGAATTGCTTCTGAAGAAACTTACAGATTATCTAGCAAACCAAGAAAACCAATTCATACATTATTATCAATAATCGCAAAATTGTACCAACAACAGTTTTTCGCGCGATAGTAGCAACATGTCTCATGGTTGTACTATCATGATTACGGCGATTAAACGGTGTGAATTGTGTGAAGATAAGAGCGGTCTTTGTTTTTATATATGATTTAGCGCTGACAACTTTGTAAGGATTGCAAAAGCACACAAGCCTTAGCACACAACTAGTTCCATTATTTGGAAAGCTGAAATATGTCAACATTCAGATGTTGTACACTAGTTGCTTATTCAGATCGATGTAAAATAAGCGACTCTCGCGAATTCAAATTGGGACGTTTCCGAAAGACGCACTACGAAGGAGTAGTTTTTCCATTTCAATTTATTATTTAAATGTCCGCACAACGTCCCTAGTAAGAACTTATTTGAAAATTTTGTTTTCACACCTTTTTCGCTATGACTTCAATGGAACAAAGGGGTTTTGCTTCATTGATCCTTTCTTTTATGCCGCCAATTGTATTTTGTTTTGGTTTCTACTTATTTTATAAATTATCAATGTTTGCGACTTTAAACAAGAATTACCTTTTTATTTTGCTGGATTTCTTCCAAACATTTCTACTATCAAACATATATTTTTAATATAACTATAACCGTCGAAAGATTGTCCCACATATGCATGCAGTGGCATTTAAAATGTTAACACGTTTTGAATTTGATTAAAAGGCGTGGTTACAATGACAACTTTATCTTTCCTGATTAATACTTTAGTTTAGAGTCAATTAAAAATAAAAGCTGATTGCTTTGCTTTGCTTTTCCCTTCAAGAAAGCCTATTTTCAGTTTGAATCCATGAGCCCGTTTTCTCCACTTTTCTTTCTTCTAGGCGTCGGATGTATAGTAAATGCCTCAAAGTCTACTTTTATCGTGATCACTTGAACAGGCGCTAAACGATTTAGATTTTAGGCATGCACGTTCATACACAGCTTCAATCGAACATATTAACTACAAAGCTTTAGAGTAAACGCGTAAATTAAATTATTTATATATCGAATTGTCGCTCATTCATACATGGCAGATGTCGATGAGGCGAACTCGACCTTGTTTGGGTGCATTCCACTTTTAAGTGTTGAGTAATCTGCTTATTTTGGCCACGAGCTACAGCTATTTCAGTCAGAATGTTGAAATAATGATCGAATTAAAAGCGATATGTGGCATACGAGAAGGTTCGCAGAGAGCAGCAAGAAATTCTCGCTACAAAACACACATGACTTGGAAACAACGTTGCGAAATATGGGTTCAAATTTTTGCACTAAATTTCCGCAATACTTCCGTGAACACTAAGCCCACTGCGTAACTTTACTTATGTTCATCTTCCTTGAACTAATCAGCGATTTTTTCTAGGTGCATTTCGTCTTTTGAATTACAGTTTCGTTGAAAATCTTCAATTATCTGTTACAAGACACTGTTTTGGTTTCGACTTGCGATCTGTTACTCATTTTGACATGTGGATGTTAGATCTGGCATAACAAGAATGCTAGTACAATGAGAAAAATAAGAGTTTTCGAATGGACTGTCATCGTGCCTGCACCTGATCTGTACACAAAGTCTGTGACGGATAGGACTATGTGTCAAATAGAAGAATTTATTAAATTTCTGAAGAGACGTAAGTAGAAATCTTCATATTGAAATCATATCGCAAGGTCTCTTACTGTGGGTGAATGGTCCTTGATTTCACAGCGTCCCCACCCTACAGACAAGTATCTTGAGACTCTTCTCATTCCTACAGAAGCGTTTCCGTATCCTTTTAATTTTAACCGTTTTCCGATTAAATATCACATACATAGAAAGGAAAAAAACATCCTCCGACATTCATTTGCGTGATTTGTTAAGGCTGGGACGGGTCAATCTGAGTATTGGTGGCTGAATAATTATGGCTGAATTCCTAATGGTTTGTGATTTTCGTTACTTTGTTTGCAGCTCATTATTACAACATTTCGTGTTGTTTGTTTTCTTTCGCAGACAAGATTCCAAAATATTGCATACTTTCATTCGATTATTAATCGTGGAATAACAAATACAACGCTATCCTCATAATAAATAATCAAAATTTTAGACCTAATTTTTCAATTTACAACACTGATGTCAAGTTATATAGTTGTGTCCAACTTTCAAAACTCACGCGAGAATTTCATAAACTCACGGGCTGCACATTTCGAGGTTCGCTGGCACACCGCTCGATTTTCCCATCAATGAAAGAAATATTCTGTCGCAGTAACATGATGTTGAAGGAAAGATATTTAGGAGAATTTTCGGTAAAATTAGAAAAATATTTGGTAAAATTCTTAAATGATTTCTAGACTACACTACACAGCATACATCACACATGTGCGTTATCAATCAACAGAAAGTTCATAGTTTTGAAATATATCCACGTGCTTTCTACCAAAATTATACTTTTTGTACCTGGTGTCATGCGGAACAATATCCTGAGCCAAATGAAGAAAAATAATGCCAATGCAATGTTATAAAGACAGATCGGATTTTCATGGCGCACATCTAAATATTTTAACACGGACTAACTTGGTAAGGTTAATCATGAGTCGTTAGGATGCAGATAAGAGAGAGTAGTAGCGCCATATATAGCTTAGTTTACTAAAAGATTTTATTTTCAATTTTAATCAGTTAGAGGGATGTCATTCTAGTCCTGAAATCACCGTTACCTGAGTTGCAACCGCTTCGAACAACAACGGCATGCACCTCCTTCGGGTGGACACTCTGGATGAAAAGTAGCTACTTATTCATTCGCCAAATCGAAATGGAAATCGAGAAGCCCGCGAACCAAGCACGAGGCTAATGTAGCGTATTTTGCAATTGGTTAAAACGATCTAATAACAACCGTTAAAGCCAACCATATAAAGTGAGAACATCATTTGCAAGGAAAACTAAAGCTAGCTTGACCTTGACATACACGTGAATTGAATTGTCTGCTTCGCAAACTATGAAGTATTATGACAATAATAATAAATAAACGGATCAACCTATACGCCTTTCGGCAGCCAACATATTGTAGATACGAAATTTGGTGCGATGAATGGCTAACAAGAATGATTTTCGTTACGAGCTCTAACTAAAGAAAAATGAACTAACTAAAGAAGAATGAAGAACAATTCATTTTACATCGCGCAGCTTCATTTGATTCCAATACGTACATTGTCAACGATTACACATGTTATGCATTTTGAAAAGAAGAACTTCACAATTTTCACTAGATGGCAACAATGTTGTGTCGAAATTTGCATTGTCATCAAATACGAATCGTAAGGGTTTCGCTAACACTTATTGAAAGTGAGAGAGAAACAATCACAACATGAAAAGTAAAAGCGCACGGCAATAATTAGACGTATCCTCTCACAAAGCATCTCGACGAAAAGTATCTTCGGCGCAAAACACTTGAGAAAAACATTTGTAATGACGAATTCATTTGCAGCCAACGAAGTGCTATTTCGCTCCTCAAATATTCGATTTGGCGCTGTTTGCGTTAAGTTCGCCTTCCGTCGTCTTCGCGCCCACCGCGTCCGCACTTCTTTGATTGTGTGTTTTATTCTTGACCTTGAATAACACCCCACAACTTGGGATAGAGGAGCAACACTCAGCAGCCAAAACGCGCAGATATATTGCTACATGCTGCCACATTTCTACCGCTGGTCGGCAATGTTCCTACATATCAGCTTTAGCTATAAAGTTCAGTGTTTTTGATGGATAAGGGGCTAGGAGTTAACCTAAACTTAATAATCCTGTATCTTCTCTCGATCCGTGATCATGCGGCGATGATAAACTTCCAACAATTTTTTATAATTCTAAAGCATCTTTAGTATCAACGGTTTTTCGACTTAATCAAAAGAATTAATTGGTTAGAATATGGTAAGTTAAAGTTTGCAGTCGCAGAAATTTCGTGAAAGTTTGTTATCATACCATTTAAGCCCGAAATCTAATGCCTCTACAAGTCTTCCAAGGTCTTCCAAGGTCTTCCAAAAATTCCAAGGGACCGATCGATTAAAATCGTAATATTGAAATATTTTAAATCACGAAGACCTTGTATGTATGCATTTACTAATTATATCTCATTTCTCGAAATCGTTCGTCGTTTAAAGACCCACTGGTTTAAAAATATTGTACTCGGACTTTTCGGTACCAACAACATGTTAGAAAAAAATGTTTGAATCAATAGCGGCAACGTCTCCAGAGAAATCTCCTGATTAAGTTTTGGATTATCTAGAGCCGATGCTTTATTGGAGTTGGAGCATGCAGCACCAATCACAATACTTGATGCATTTAAAATCGCAAAATTCAAGCTTTATATGGCTGTACGGTGTAGATGAAATCAGATGAATTTTTCACCAGCTGAAAATTGCAGGAAGCCCTCCCTTTTGCGATATCCACTTTGCTTGTATTTCGTTTTTCTTCTTCGGATTCTCCCATCACATCCGCTTTTGCTGCGCGTTGCCATTCGAGTTTAGTAGGGCTCCATGCATCTTTTCAAAATGGTCTTCCCAATTAGCTCGCCTTATCAAGTATCTGACATACTTTTTTCTGTCCACATGCTGGAAAAAAGTTGAACTTGCTTCATTTTTAACCGATCAAAATGTAGATTAGCAACTCTCGTAAAATCTTCCAATCGCTTCATTGAGGGCGGCATAAAATATAAATCAATTTTTCCATGTGCTAAGTGTCGAATTTAAAAGGTGACTCTGTTCCAGTATTCAAGGAAATCATGAATCGCACTAAAACGTGTTCAAAATTCTTAAGACAGTGAAACGCAGTCAGCACAGATTCGACTAGACAGTCATAAACGAGCAGCACATGTGAATCAAGACTTAAATAGGATTTTACGACTCTGGCTTGGCGAGCGTTAGACATTGGATAGTCGCTAAGAAAAATAGTTGAGCTACATAGTTTCACTTCATCTCGTTCTTGCCTGTTCTGATTTAGATTTTACGCTTCAGTAGTTTGCCATCTAGAAACGGCATAAAGGAATTATTTTTCCATTTTAAACAAAAGCGTCACCGTCACCATCACCATCACCACCAAATTAGCGAGACATCGCTTATGGACATTTTTGCACACTCCCGGAAACAACTTTCAGTAATGTCATCTTAGGAGGGACGGATGAGCCACGATTTTGTCAAAAATATGGAAACATGTGCATGTTGAACCTCCCACAAAAGCTAGAGCGAGTAAGAAATTATGAATATTTTATCTTATTTATCCGTTTTTACTATAACGATGATGGAAACATCGAATTGAATGCAATTGTGACCAAGGACCAATTATTAAAAGTTCTACAAAGAACAATAGATTCACTTTGTCATGTCCCCCGACAAGTCTGGCAATGCTCATGCTCAAATCACTAAGCAGTGATTTGAGTGGTTTTTTGCGGTTTGGCCCAAAAATTAAATATTATTTCGGTGAAAATGCTACAGCCTTCAAATAAAACCAGGCTAGCAACATTACTGCGAGAATTTCAGTTGTTGACCCCTTAGAAATTGTACTTTGTTCGCGATTGATTCTTGACGAGTGAGTACTCGACTATATGCGTACTATACGACCTTTCGCTTTTCATTGTTCAACGGTCACCATATCCATCAACACAACTTTGGTAGTTGTCTTTCCCTCGTGTTCACAGCAATAATTTGGAGTCTTCGTAGAAAAAACAACGTTCACGTTCACCACTCGTTTAGACATCGCAACTACCCGGTTGCGGAATGCCTCAAGTTTCACATTGTGGAAAATCCCATTTTCTATCACGAGCGCCGACATTGAATTAATATTGATTCATTGTTCGCAATTTGAAATATCCCTTTCCAGCTTTGATTAATTTTAAGAAAACTTAACACCAGTTAAAGTTCTATGCGTTGAGCTGTTAGTAGTAATAAGCGGAAAAAAGTTAATAACGTAATAACTTTCCTAATTTTGCCATTAGCCCCAAACTGCCGGCTGCAATAAAGTGTTTATTTCCGTTTAACCAGCAATAACACTGTTGTTATTACTAACGACCAGGGTTGAATTTTACTCCCAATGATGACGGCATTGCCAGTACTAGTCGAAAACTACGAAACACAGAATAGAGGGTTGCATTTTTAACGTCAGAAGTTACAGTTGATGAGCTCTGAAATTAGAAATTACTTGTTCCGAAAACGTTTTAGAATGAATATTTCTGTTCTAATGCCACGTCTGAACGACTAAAAGACTATTATGTCAAGCTTTGACCACCTTATTTTAGTCGCACAACGATGTCTATTACCAATTGAATCGTAATAGATAGCATGCAACAAAGCAAAAGGGTTTTACACTACGCATTAAGAGAAGTTTAGTCCGCCTAGTGACAATATCTTTTCGTTATCACGGAATATGAAGTTTCCAATCCGACAAATGTTTTCTAATACGTCGAGGTTAGTACCCAGCTTCAAGGTGTGCACATAGTCCAGATACAACTTCAGATAAATCAATCGAATTTGTTGCTGTAACATTAAGTCCCATAACCTTTAAGCGAGCAACAGTCTTTAATTTTCGATTGTTTGCAAGCAGCCAATAAGTCTATAAATTGGCTTCATCTCATCTATTAAGCACCCAAAAAGGGAGAAACTCAGCGGTCTTGAAGACATCGATTAAAAATCCAAGTCGACTCTGAATTCAGCCAATCATTGATCATCACCAACTTGTTTTGGTTTATTACTTGTTCGCCTTTTTATTACTACGCAAGCTGCAAAAAACGGTTGTACTTGCGCCACATAAAAATCTTTGGTACAACAAAGCAACATTCTGCAAACCCAACCTAAGTTTTTTGCGGCGTTCCGCGGACTCGTTCAACGTAAACAAGTTCTTACGATTGAGGTAATCGATTTTGGAAACAAAATGAAATTTAGGTTTTTGCTAGTCTCCCCACTCTTCCAAGCCAGTTACCACACATTGGAAGCAAACGAAGAAAACGCAGACTAGGATCGAAAGCTCAAGACGAGTTTTCATTCTTTTTGCGAGGATGCGAACAACTAATATAGGAAAAAGAAGGAGAGAGGAGCGAGGGGGGGGGGGAAGGAGTGAGAATTAACTTTGGAAATTAAAGAATGGTTCTCACCAATCATAACAATTCTGTTGCTTACGTGGTGGGTAATTGTGCTCTCGAGCACTGTTAGCAGACTCTGCTTATTAGCAGTTATCTGACTGTGAAAGCGATCCATGGTTGATTGAGAGAAGCCAACAATCAGCTTCTGATATCGTAAGGATTTGCAAGTCTTCGATATTCACCTGGCACAGTTTCGATAGATTTAAACGCCTGTTTTATTAAGAAACGCTTTTATGGGCAAGAACGCATTTGCGTACTGTTCAAAAGACACTCTAAGATCTAAATTTAACTGTTTAATCACACAACCACTAAAATGCTTTACACTGTTCAATAAATTTTCACAGAGGCATTAAAGTTTTCTCGCTATTGATATCGTGCCTTTCATACTGTAGAACGAATTGTGCGACGTTTGGTAAACACAAACGAAAATAAAGCCCATTGGAAAGCATAAACCAAACAATTTAATAGTTACACCGCATGGTTTATAGCCTAACATTTCATACATTGTAGTTTTAATGCATTTCAACATTTTGTGTCATATTCTGTATGCAGTGTCCTTCAGTGACTAACGATCGAGTAAGCTTGTTGGCTTCACGACTTACATGGGAAAAACTGTCATTGTTTTGTTATTGTTTTTCCAATGCATTGCTGTGTTCGTAAAAAAGCTAATAAATATCTAAACGATCTAAACCGACGAATAGAACTGCTTCAAAATGCACCATTAAAGGGATTCATATCACAACCGTTAAGTTCTCAATCGGACACCTTGTAATTAAAATTTACCCAGTGCAACCACCTTCAGTGCAGTCGCAAGTCAAATACTGCCAAAAGCCTTAGGTTTGAAGGGAGCCTCTCTAAATATTTGTTTGAAGGGCCGAATGATCAGTAGAACGGTCAAATTTAGGAAAGCGAATTATTAACTCATCGACTGTAACTCCTAAGCGCGCGAAATACTTCTGCAACACACACAAAACATTATCAAAACATTCACTACGGATCTTGGAAAACATGTTCATGGTCATATGCAACAGGCACTATGTTATGCATGTCAAACTATTCGACAATGAGCATGCCTTCGAGGAAGGGATTAAGCCCACAAGATGCTAAAATAACGTAATTTCAAAACGATTTACGGATTACGAGCAAACAATCACCCAAGTCATGGCAGGAAGAAATTTGGGAACCACAAATTCTGCAATGCATCCAATCGTAATAAATACACAGGGGCGTTTAAGACGGATATTCGCGGCCTAAAGTGGTCCAATTTCAGCGGCTTGTCATATTTTAAGCAATATTCCCTCCATCTATTAGTCGTGATTTTTTTGCAGTTCGTTGAGGTTTTTGTAATTTTATTTAACTGTGTTTCTCCACGTCCCGCGACTTCATATTACAACTATTGTAAATCGTGTGGTCATGACACCACTGAGCTTCCCGTGGTCAAACCTCTGAAAAATTCATAAGCATATTGGTGATCCTTGGATTCAGGCTTCTGTCAGGCATAAGTTTTCTTATGCCTAGTAAACGTTTAGCTAGCCCAAAACATCATCCTTGTGAAAACCGATTCCAACCTTATGAAGTCAGTGCCAACTTATGAATCATTGTGAAGCTTAGTTGGTCGGTGCTCGAGCAATGCCTTCTTTCCGAGATGTTTTTTGTGTTGCACCATTGAAAGAAAGGACATTGAAAAGATGCATCATCAAGGAGGAGCAATTCGGCAAAAGTATTACATATGGGACGAGTCTTTGAAAGGTTTCAAATAAAATACCACAAACGATTAAGTTATTAAGAAAAAATAAACTTTTCTATTTGAAGAATTTTCCATTTGTAAATTTTTCTATAAGGAATATTTTTCCACGCGCAGGTCTTTCAGTCCATTTCTTAGCTTCACGGCGACAATTTAATCATACGCAATGTGTTCTCACAAGATTTGTTTTTGTAAGAAACGTAATTTGAAGTAAACAAGAAATATTTGAGTAATTTTCCTTTTCTTACCTGTTCGAAAAATGCAGATTGAGCATTTGTTCGTGTTGAGCAGCGCCGACTGGATGATTTGAATACCATGGATTCAGGCCTTGACTTGAATATGGTCCTGGATACATGGGATTAGGGCGAGTGGGCGGTCCAATATCGGGCGGGTAGCAGTGCGTATAAGCTGAGTTCGGTGGTGGTAATAGGGCCGTTGAGTCATAGTAATATGAGTTCGCCTGATGAAGCGGATGAGGTCGCATGTAATCATTACTAGGCGGTACTCCGCCTTCATCGCTGGACGTATCCGTACAATAGTTGCGCGAACACGAGGGTGGCACAAACTGACCCAGTGGGTTTGCCACTGGGTTATTCAGCCCCTGATAGAAGTTCGATGTACTCATATTGAAAACCTTTCTTTCGTCTGTTGGTTCGTCGATGTGCCATGCTTCGTTGTAATCCAGTTCGGCAGCAAGTCTGAAACCCAGGCCCCGAAATTGATGGCTGATACTGTTTTGCGCGCAGACCACGCTACTTTATTTTCTATTGTATGGTATTTTTAAATATATCTCACTACAAACAAAATAGTTACACGTTGAAGTTTCCATTTAGCATGGAATTGTAATAAATCTTGCTTCTAATACGTCCACACCGTACAATAGCCCAAGGTTATTTTTAAAACCACTATCAAACGATTGGTAAATTTTAATAACACTTTATATTCACACATATAACATCGATATAATAAACAACACTATGTAACTTTGGCAGAGGTTATTTTCACTTTGAGCAACAGTAGCTTCATATCAACTGTTCTTTGTCTTATATCACTATAAAAATTCGGGCTTTTCAGACGTGTAGTATACACACATACTAATTAATTTTTCGGCTTCATGCGAATATGTTGACAATACTTGCTACGCCTGTGACAATGGAGAAATCGTTAGCAAATTAACTAGTGCTTTCCTTCATCCCGATGCAGATTTAATAGCAAGGAGGCAAATTTGGCGCGTTAGAGTATATCGCAATGCATTAATATTCCCCATAACAAATAGTGATACATGAAAATAAAGTTGTGTTTCTTGCTTCTTTGTGACAAAGTCATTACTTTGGCACATTTCGAAGTACTAACCATTGCAGCTATCGCAGAAGATACGCATAATAATTTTAGTATGTGTTTCTCATGGCAATTTATTTCAATTTCATGGGCAGCATTTTTTCTTAAACTGATAAATATTTGTTGTATATTCGATTGAATATTTCGCAACTTGGAACTGTTATGCTTGGTTTGAAAATATTATTGTTCGTCACAGATTACATTTTACGAACGTGTCGATTGTAAATATTATTAGACGCAAAATCTGTGAAAAGCTTTCGTTTGAGAACTGTTTGAAAAACAAGATTAATTTGAAGTATAAACTGCTACAATGTCGCGTTCAATTAAGTCTCGTTTTAATACAAAGAAAATCAATTGAAGAAACATCTGACAGCGCAGAAAATGATGATCTAATTGTTGATCGGGTCATAAATTCTATAAATCCTAACTTATCGCTGTTTATAAGTATTGAGCAGAATCAAAAAAGAAAAGCAAAAGTTGTTCACAGATACTATAGAATTATTTCATTTAAAATCAAAACAATTCAGTGTAACGAAAATGATGCAGGTAACAACTCGAAATTTCGTTACTAAAGCCCTTCAAAAATCAGTTTCGACTCTGGCTGACTTGGATTTTCGTCAGACGATTGCAGGTCCTATTCGAGTGGCTTTTAGGCCATGTTCAATGGATTCCAAATAACTTCCCGGGCAACCACTCGCATATCAAGATACTTTTTTGAGTTTCCGTAATCTATCATCGATTCCAACGCTCCTTATAACCGGAAGTGTTGATAAATCAATCAAAGGTCAACGAGATTTCATTAAAATTAACCTAATCATGAAACAGACCATATTCGCACATCGAATTACGTCAAATTCGATTGAGAATTGACGTTTAAATCTATTCATATTTCATTTCAATCGATTACTGTACAGTAACCATATTCCAGTCGCATTCGTGTCACCAATGCTAAGGTTCGCTCAGGAACACTCAGATTTAGCACTGAAACGTCAGCACCCATATATTTATCTTCGACTGTCACCTTGCCCATAGCAAAGTATTTCTCCTGAAATTTATGATAATACCGAATCTGCCATATGTAATAATGCAATGAAATAACCGTTATTTTGACAGATACAGAGATCTATTCGGTCATCTATTTGTCATTTTGGTAGATGAATATTTGCCGTTTATCGATATAGAATCATATACAAGTCAGCAACGAATTAAAGCGATGATATAAACCCGTTTTGGGCCCTTCGTGATTTTACGGTCAACATAATCGAACAAATGTCAATATGGACCGTTTGGGGCGGTAATTAGAAGCCATCGATGCAGTAAGAGACCTGGCAAATATTCTGATTCAACAGGAAGATATCGCTGTTGTGTGGGAAGTGTCGGGGAGATCCGTTTCGCCGTCCTCTCGTTAGGTTGGTTTAGTCACGTTTTTCATTGAAAATAAGAGAAATTGCGCAACTTCGGTCACTGACATTTCTGGAGATATCTGATAGCCACCATCGTATCGACATGTACACAGCCCGTCGTTGTGACCATTTACCATTTTTCACACATAAATGGTCTATATCAATTTTTAAGACAAGATACTTTTAACACCGTTAGTGTTGGGTGTTTTTAATATGAATTTACGATCCTACGACTTTCGGCAGACCCTATGCCATTACTCTGCCAGCTTGTGAAGCTTATTGGCATTATTTTAAGCCTCCTTCTAATTTCCTTGAATATTCAACGTTTTTCGTTCTTCGCATTTTTTCAAAAGCTCTATAATCAATCAAACCTTTCGAAAATCATTAATATCTAAAACTTTTTGAACCTTCATTCGTTTCTTGAAGTTTTTTTTAATAATTTGCATTTTTCCAATATCATGATGGTGTAGGGAGAGCTTCGAATTGTTTGTTGTTGTTGTGGTGGTCTTACATTTCAACACAGAACTTCATTCTTAAGACGGGTCAGAGCGACCTCTTTTCAAGATAGAAGGTACTCCAGAATCTTCTGGTCAGAAACTCGCTTAACCTTGATCATTTCTCCGAAGGTATCATGGATAATATTCCGGCAGATATCCATGACAGCCGGGCGAGCTAACACTCCGCCATACAAACAAATTTGTTTAAGTATCGCGGCTACCAGTGTGTAAGGACAATTCTAAATGCTAGGTTGTCATTTTTACCAAACTATTTGTTTTCTATTTGAAATGAGGGCGATTTTCACGTATGACAAAAGACAACGATGCTGCGGTTTTTATCATTTGAGAGCAGTATTGGTTGTGTGATAATAATAGGAGTAGGATTTTTTATTTGAATTTCTTTATTCCCTTTCATAATTTTTATGTCCTTAATTTCACTAGCGGCAAAATGGCACTGTAGCATGGACTTCCTACTTTAATCCCCTCCACTTATTCGATTTGTGCTAAAACTTAGGATGTAACCTTGTGAACGAAGTTTTTGATCATGTCCAGCTCTCCAATCACATAGTTAAATATTGCAGTATTGGTATATGTGTGAGATAACTTGCAAGAAAGAGAATTTGACTAGCTTGCTAATAACATTCACCAGTAAGAGAACATTTGCAGGTGTCGGAGTTCAATTTCATTTCTTCTACCATATTAAGTTTCGGCATTTGCAGCTACGCGCAAAAATATTCTTAGCTTTTCCACAACGCAACCGTTCTCTGTTATGTGATGCAACGTGAAAGTGGTTATGAACTTGGAGAAAAATACGATTCAGATACCCGCTAAAGTAGTTTTTTATCCTGCCGAAAGCAGAAATTTGATGAGCACTCTGGTTTATGCTGCGGCGCGGCTACACAATATTAAAGGAAGTATAATATGCGATTATTATGATTCCAACATCTGTAAAAATTTTCACTCGTTGATTGCACCATCTTACATCTTCCCTTGTCTACGAAGAAAAGTAATGAAAACTAGATTTCAGGCGGAAGCCAAAGCCGGAACTGATGGTCAATTAAATCCTTACTGAATGTATAGATTTTCGAGGGTTTCTAAGGTCTTCATAGGACCGCGTCTATAGTTAAAGTGGAAAATTGCTGAACTGTTGCATGAAACCGTTTACTAAACTCCCAGGATTAATCGTTGACAATCGTGTCAACCGCTAAATGGATCTTTTTGTCTACTCAGTAGTAACATTGAAGTAAACTCGAGTATTTTCATTCATTTTAACGAAGGATATTGACTGCACAAATAGTCTGTTAAAATCGCAGAAAGCTCCTAATTGAAGTAAGATACAGACAATTGTCTTGAATATCACTATTCTTGATATTTGCTCCATACATGATTTACACCTAAACGTATTGCCTCTTGACTGATTACTGGCGAATGTCCTCGAGGCTATATTGACTTTATTTAAGCGCACTCAGTACTTCCGTATCTCATTTAGACCATAACGTGGTGCTTGCCTAAAATGTTTATTAACCCTTTCGCTACGGCAGTGTGCTCCGTCGGAGTGACACCGCTGTACGGGCCACCATGCCGCCGGAGTACGGAGCACCACGCCGAAGAGTTAGTATTGCGCTTAGCTAAACTGGTGTTCTAATTTGCATCGTACGCTGCATCTTCCTCTTTCTCTAGATCATACGATTCCTTACGTGTTTTAAAACAGCACTTGGAGATATTTCAATTTTAAACAATAGAAATGTACTTATATTTTAGAAATTAAACTTGACACAGATCGTCGCGGGGATGTCTATAGACGACGCTCGTAGCGAAAGGTTCAAAATAAATGTTTTCCATATACGCATCAATATGAACAATATATTATATTATCATTCACTTGGATTTTTGTCCGTTCGAACACTCAATCGGGCGCCTTCGCCATACAGAATTATTTCCACAGAACAACGGATGTAAGCTAAATCAATTGTAAGAGTGGAAGTCACCAAACATGAAATTAAATTTTTTTTCTCGCTGGATTTTTATTTTGACAATCGTGTAAGGATCCTGACAAATGTGGTTGAGCGAAAAGCGATTGCTTCAGGTGGCCAACTTCCATACCCATAATATGCTAAACGTTGTAAGTTTCATGTTGACAATTAAAGGACAATTGCTTATAAACTTCACTTTTGCAATCACGGCAAGATGATTTCCAGCAAAAATTTATAACTTACAAAAGCCTTCCCAGTGTAAGGAAAGGGGCAAATTCGAATTGAATTGGAGGAGAACAGCGAAAAGAAAACACCTTTCAAGACACCTTTCATCTTCCGGACCAAGCCCTAGTGCTGCTACCATAACTCTAACGCCAAGTCGACAAATGTATACAATTGACCAATATTAGCTAGCCAGAGATAGTTGTATGGAATACTCAGATAAACTACGTGAGATATTTCACTTTCGTTACCACATCCCCGTCTTTTCGCAAATAGAAAGATACAATTCACGATCCACTTGAGAAGGGTAGGCCAACCGTCAATCTTGATTTAAAGGAACATAATGGAATAGGTTTAAAAAAACTAATTAAAATACCTTAAAGAAATTGAGTTAAATTGTTTTAAATGCATTGAGCTTATCTTTACCTGTTTTAACAGAAGAGGTTGGAACCTGCGATTAGATATTGGAAAAGCTTCTTGAGATATTGGCAATGTGAATATTTCTACCGACCGAATTTGGTTTCGCACAAAAGCAATTTCAAATGCATTACGTTTCCCATTCCGCCACATGTGACTAAGATTATCTGTCCTCAGAGGTGGATGTTAACGTTATTATTCTTAATCAGGATGCGTCGATTGCATTCAAGCCACGAAGGTTTTGCATATCAGTCTCGCAAGCTGACTTCGGGACTTTTGTAAATGAAACACGAAGAGGGTTCTCAAAATCAACAAAGCTCACAGATATCTTCCGATGGTAGTAAACAAAAACAATTTCAAAAGAAGTTTGTTATGCAGAACGTCTGGTATTCGAGTGTAACGCTCACGCGCTCTCTCTCTCTCTCTTTCTTTCCCTCTGTTCTTTGTGGTGTCAAGCCTTGCCATCTGAAATCGTTTCTACACGAGTGATGGCTACAGTACGACTAAAACAAACAATTTTTCTTCTTTGACTTAATCAGCAACTCGGATTTGAGAATGTTAAAGCGAAATTCCTGGCAAGGCCTCCACTTTGTCGAGAGATCGTAGTGACAAAAATATTTCACTTGCTGCTGATTGTGATCACCTTAGCAATAATAACAACAAACACTCGATGGCGAAATGAAAGAAGCTTCCGAAATCGGGAAACAACGATGAAGCGCAAATTAATGACAAACACATATGTACATATCAAACGTTTGTCTGCATGTGTGTACATTATATGCATATTTATATTTTTATACGTATCGTAATAAAAAGCTCTATTACGAGTTAGAGCCCGACGCGTGACGTGTTGTTTTTTCGCTACTGAGCTATCACTCGTTTTGGTTCGCTTCGCGGAGAAAATTCCCAAGGCAATGCTCGAAAGATGAAAATTCCAAGTCACTTCGTGTTTCATTTCGAATTTAGCGTACAAGGTAAGGCTGGCGTTAGGCTCCTGCTTACTATAAAGGATCAATGCTGTCTCCCGGCTTAAATCTTCCCCATTCCATGCCAGGCCAGTTCAGTTCAAACCCGCTCTAAAATTTATTGCACTAAATTTATACATTAACAATAATTGCACTTTTTTCGAAGCCACCGTTCGATGAAACCATTCCGATGGAAATTTATTTTGCAACAGTGTTGCAAACGTCCGATGAAAATACGCAGCGAATAAATACAGTCCGACCTGTCGAGACTGGCCGCAACTCATTAACTCGTTACGAATTGTTTGTCATCCGGGAGCACTCTCGATTACGATTTGATTATTTCGACCGATAATTTCTGATTATTTGGGCGGAACTAGAACTTCGATTCGCTTTTCCACCAGCACCACAACACTCACTTGGATGCGAACGACAACCTTGGGCGGTTTTTCTGACTTCTGCAATCAGCCAATAATTTTATTCCAAAAACTAGTGGAGATTTTGGCTTAGATTTGAATCTATTCGGAACCGGTTTTCGCACAAATAATTAAGCACGCACTCGGACCAGCAAATCTGCTAAAGTTTCCACGAAATGTTGCCGCTTCCAAACTGCCTATTGCGTTTGTCTCTTCAAAAATGTTCGTTGTGTCGACGATTCGGTGAATTTGAAGCTCTGACGTCGCCTGTGGCATTTATCCAAAATTCTACTTCACTCACAGCTAGCGCGGAAATTCGCACGACTCCGCCGACTTCCAAATTACCAAATGCATTGACTGCCACCGATTCACGACGCGGCGTGGCAGCGTGAGCGAGCACGCAAATTTTGATTTGGCGAAAATCTCGGGGTCACACCACGATTCCCACTTTCCGTCGTTCAGAACACCGAAATTCGCGAAAATCTCGCGGCACAGAGTCTTGCGGCCCCGCGTATCAGGTACTTATATAATAAATCCGACGGCTCTGTCAAACCTCAGTTGGTCTTCTTAACGTTCTGCGCGCCAAAAATAATGGGCACCCATTAGCTAATGATGCAAAATTCGCAATTTTCACATCGGCGGCGACCTCTGGCTAACACAGTGGCGGTGAAATCGCGGCACTAGACTACCCGTGGAAATGATGTTGTATTCATGTTATAGGCGGATACTGAGACTGAAAACTCTCTAGTCGCTATGCTTAAGTTCGCCAGCAGCTTTTACCATACTTTTCCACGCTCCCCTCAAGCTCAGCCGAGCTATCACTATCTGAAACATTTTAGATACCACATTCCTCCTTCGTGTCTAGTCGCCTAGGCCAGAGTACAAACGCGAGGCGGCGATACGCAAGCTCCCTCGCGTTGTGCTTTTCGCAACAACATTTAGTTATTTATTACCATCAAGCTTCATGCCAAACTCGGCGTGTGCTCTACGCACATACATGCATCGAATACATCGAGTGCCACGACGTCCCGCAGCAATGAAGAATCACCAACAAACGTCGGCGAGCACACTCAACAGTGGAAAGATGGTGTTTATGCGGATCCACGCGAAAGCTCACCCGAGCGACTGCTCAGCACGAAGTGTGCGGAAAATGCTCCCACCGAGACGGAAAATGCGCTGCGGCCGACAAAATCCAACGCCTGTGCGGTACCAATAATCATTGTGGAAGGTCGCGGCTGCTACAACTTCAACGAAACCCATTTTCCGATAAGATAGTCTTCGATCAAACAGAAAGTTACCCGAAACGGCATAACAAACATTGGCATCAATGCCGAGATTCGTCAAATCCACACTACCCAAGCGTTCCCGTCGGCTTTCCCAAAGTCAGCGAATATTTGTGAGGCGGCAGATTGTTCATTGTCAACTTCGCGGCGATATCGCGAAAACAAATGCATTACTAACATTTTGGTACTCATCCGCCCGAATAACTGGCTTCCCTCCAAGCCAGATTCGTGTCAACAGATCTAGGTGTTATCCTTGCAGGTGTTTCAAATTACACTCATAAACATTTCAAGTCTTTAACTAAGTTCAAGTCTAAAATTACACATACATTGAAAATAACATTTTTGATACCAGGAGGAATGAGCAAATAGTCAAATTAGGGAGCAGATTCAAGACGCAAATATTGCCCACAGCAAGGCCCAGTAAAAATGATACCACTGGAGTTGCGTCAATGCATTATAGGTCCTGTCCAAAAATGTCGATGCAGACTACGATGTGGCACTTTCAGACCCACATTTATACTATCTACAACTTAAAAGGTATTGACAAATGCGCTAGAAAGAAAAAGTACGCGAGCGAGACAAACATTTACATACACGAACCATTCTTCATGTGTGGATTTTTCTTCAATTCTAACATGATGTCCTTGCAGCGTTGAACGCGACTCCGTTTCCGACAGTCGAAGCTCCTCAAAATATGCCACCATTTGGTGACGCCCCAACTTTTCTCGCACTTGCATGACGAATTGAACTCTGCTGATCCAAAAACGCTGCACTAAAGTCACAGTCAGAAAAGGCAATGACATGAACTGGACGCCAAAATTAGCAGCAAACTGACTTGTAATTGAAGGTCTAGGGCTTGTCCGGAGAACATTAACAATTGATTAGAAGAGAGTCGATCCTTTTGGAACAAGACTTGGTTAATAGGCCAAAGAATTTCCTTGAAGTAATTTTGCTAAGCCTGGGTCCAAAATAAGCACGGGCAAGTCCCGAAATTAACGCCTTCAAAACGGACAAAAACACTTTCAAACACTTTCAAACACAAACATTCCTGACACTAATATTGTAAGAGTCAACGAGCATCGAGGAGATTCTATTCGATTTTCATAATTTTTCATCATCATGCACACAAATGCATAGATTCGCTATACTTCGTATGTCCTTAGGAAGCGGGTGCTTAGGAATAGATTAGAAATAAAATAGATATTGTCGTCCAATTCAGGTCCAGCATAAGTTGCACGAATTTTTCAAGGAATCATTGTTCCTTGCATAGGGTTGCACCATGCATAGGGTTGACAAGCGGCTTTTGACCTAGTTTATGACGTCACGTTTGTCACGAGTGAGAAAAGAACGTTTACTAGAATTTTAGAAATCAGTGTCTGCATTTATGCTTTTATCTATAGTAAAATCTACTATTCTAAAGGAATGCGTTGGAGTAATTTCGCATAAAACTAAACTTTGTATCAATTCCCACTAAGGGTTTCAAATTATTTCGATTTTCAGAACGCGTAAATGTCAATTGAAAGCCACAAGGTATTAGGATTAAAGAGACGACGTCTGTGAGCGGAAGAAAACGGGAAACTTGAAAAAGTTTCTTGTTTTCTTCCATAGTTGCCGTTGCAAAACACGTAAATCTGTGTGAACTAGTTTAATTTGAAGATTTATTTGAACCAGCTCATAAACAAGTCCTCCGTAAAGTTTGAAAACGACGACGGTAGGAAGTCCTATGTGTATGCCCAAAGTATTAGGGTAAGGCGGTATTGGTTGGAAGGCAATAATGCTTGTGTTTATTATACGACTTAGAGAGGGCTTTCAGTCCCAATAGCTTTGACCCTCTACACCTTTATTCAGTGTAACCAGCGAGGCAGCTTAAGGCCATGCACGAAGAGGAGTCAATGACTAAACACTATCGCAATTACAAATAATCAAGTAGACAATAAGAGATATTTATCATGTAAAATATCATATATTACTTCGAAGCGAATCAGACGCGAAGTCAAATGTATTCATTAGAAACATCCAACGTTATTTTGAATATAACCTTGAATATTTTCTCTCTAATAAGAGGATTCTACAGCTCCGAGTTCAGCTATTTTGCACCAATACCAGTAGAACAACACCAGTACAAATTACTTACTAAAAATTTGACACCTAAAGATGTGCTCCCCTAACAATTCTAGAATCCAGGTTTAATTCTGCTATAGACGGAATTACGTTAAAAATGCTTTTGTTGCAAAACGCTTGCTTGGCGCATTTTGAGTCATCAGATTTGTGTCTTCAAATTCGTTTTTGTTTTCCATACAGAGACGGTTTTTTGTTCAAAATTATTTATCAAAATTTGCAACAAAACAAAAAAATTAACATGAATCTAGTGAGACGAAATGAATTCAGGTCTCAAGTCTGAGTCATAGGAAGTAATTCGTTGTCAAATGAAGTAATTCGTTGAACGAAGTCACGCCTTTTTGTCAATTTGTACAGTCCACAAGCGAATCGTACCTTTTCTCAAGTTCGGTTTTAATTTATGGGTGATAATTTGCGGCTACTTTTATTGCTAGATGACTGTTTTGTTGCTCAAAATATTTACCTAAATAATGAAGACGAACCAAATATTTTACATTCAAGCACAGTCGAATATGAAAATAACTAATTTAGAAACTGAAACGCGCAAAAGATTAATACTAAAACGCTGAATTAATCATTTATTTACACATTACATCAAACGATTTGTGAAGAATGATCTTTTATATTCCGAAAAAGTCTACTACGAAATAATATAACTTTCTTGTTTCATAATTGAATCTCTTTAGTATATGAATTGGAAATGAGGCAGGCATGGGTCTATTGTATCGTAATATTTAATGAAATTCCAAATGATTTTCGCAAGATTATCACTAGCGAATTGAAAAAACCGACTCCCTGAGTAAGCGAACCATAGGAAGGAGAACGCTCTCACCTAAGCTGACGATAACTGCAGTTTCAGACAGCCTGGCTATTGCATTGTAACAGGTAATGGCATTACTACGCGCCGTGGAAACACGGAATAAGAATATGATCTACTCAAAAAGTCTGTCACCTGTCACAGTACTCCTCTGTAATTGATAAATTCCTAAATGATTCACGATCGTTTAAGGGCGATAAAGAGTCTCTTCGAGAACAGAAGGGTGAAGACCCACTAAATCCCAGGGAATCCATGAATCCTGTAGAACGAACGAATCAATGCGCTTGGGGAAAAGAGGAGTTTACTTCGCGCTAGCATCATTGATAACTATACTGAAACGTCTGTCTTAATGATGAATCTATTAAACGAGCATGTGATAACTTCAGATGAATTTAGATCAAGCACTACCAAGAAAGGGTGCGATACCACGGAAACTTGTTAGCTTCTAAAGCTATCAAGGTCACTCTGTGCGCCACTGGTAGTGATCTACCCAGCCTCCGATGCAAGGAACATGACGCTATGCGCTGCTGATGATGCTCTACGCCGTCGACGACAACTAAGAGAAAGCGGTGCGGTAGATCACAACCTATGCGATTTCTCAACTGCCATCCAAAGGCGGTGGAAAGAACTTGGAATTTCAAGTCTAAGTGACCCGAAGCAGGGTTCTAAATGTGGTATAAGACAAATTCTACAGCTCACGACACTGACACGTTCAAGCTAACCCGCGAAACTACTGCTGCGGCAAACAAGTGTACTATTTCATGTTAGTTGAAAGATAAATAAACGTCGCTACGGACCCTGAGCGTGTATGTGAAGCACCAAAACCCAACCTAACGTTTCCATCGCAAACTATCAAGTTTGTCGTTTTGTGTTCAAATTTATTGTTGTCGGCTTGCAATTACTTGAGCAAAAATTCATCCCCAGCACTCGAAATGCCAGTACTACTGTCAGCCAGTTTTATTTTATTCGAAATGCAACAATTAATAGTGAAAAAAATGCTATCGAAAATACGCTAATATGGTTTGTAATCAAACTAAGAATAGTTTTGGTCGTTTTACTCGCAATCGGATAATTAGTTCGATAAGGCGTAATAAATAAATGGCTATCAATTTCATTTGTTTCTAAGGATAATAGAAGCTAGATAGAACTAGGAGGGAGACTAGGTCACAGAATTTAATCAGTGCTACCCGGAAGATCCAATGCTATTCAGGACAAAGTGAAACTCATTGACCAAGTCCGTTTCAGTGCTGCTCTGACGTGTTTGAAAAGTTTTTCTAATCACTGTTCTACTTGGGGGCAAATCTGAAACGTACCTAATTTAGTGCAGTGATGGAGTAAATACTGTAGGCAATGCGAACTTCGTTGCAACCGCATGTGCAACCGCAATTCAATGGTCGTCACCTTCGACCGCAGAATACAAAAATCGAAAATTGAATGTCAAAACCGTGGGATTGGCGGTGGGACCCCTCGGACAAGTGTTCCCATCAACAATAGCAGCTTGCTCCATCAATTACTACACCACGGGCAAAAGCTTTCGATGGACAGTTCACCGAAATAGCTCGCCGTGGACGAATCGTCTCACCTTCTCACGTACTCCTGTGTTGCAGCCATTGGAAGTGTATTTAACAAACATGGAGTTCTCATGGGGATAGAACGGCAACTTGAGCCGAATGTTCGCGAAGCTATGGCCAAGATGACATTGAGCTAATAAATAACTAAACTTTAGTGATAACAGCGATGGCGGCGTGACTTTGATAAGCACGCCGCCTATAACGAAATATGACGTTTGTAAACAAGCGAATAAGCTTGCTTTGCTGCGCGATTTATGAGGCTGCTTCGCTGACATTACCTTGACGACCGGTCACACCGAGCCGAATAACAGAATACAAAGTTTGTTGAGGTTGCCATGTGTTAATTGCTGATACTCGGAGAGGGCGAGAAGAGACGAGCGACCAAGCAGCTGACGCGGGGCCTTTCTTCAAATCAGCGAACTTCGCAGCAATGAGCTTTTACAATGTTGCAGGATTTCCGAGCACTTTTGCAGCGATTTTCGATTTGGCCATTTCCAAACAACTACGGCGTAGACAGTTTATTTTCAGTCTATCTCAGCCGAAACTTTCTTTGCCATTGCTTGAACGTGGATTTGTCACTGGCGGCCATTAGAATAATTTGGCTTCCACCATTCAGTTCGAGTGACAATGAGTCGAATCGTGAATACTCAAACCGCTACCTGCATTTTGCATGCGATTGTGTACTTGAATTTCTTGGAGAAGAATTATTCGTTTGCAATTCGCAGTTTTGTTCAAATGGTTTCTGCTTGTTTCAACTACCAACAGGTGACAGGTGGAGGAATGCAATTTTCTCTCATCGACTAATCTCGCGAGCGAGACAACTCCCCAGACCTCCAAGGAGTTCAACTACTTCCAAGCTTTCAAGACAAATTAACAGTTGTGGCTGCGTGATCTGCTCTGGCACATGTCGCGTCACCGTTGTGTCTTGAACTTGCGTCGATTCTGCATTCTGGAATGCGCATACGACTAATGCCAGAGACACACTATTCTGTCGTGTTGTGTTGTGGCGCGTCAGACGCATATCGCTTTCATACATTTCGTATGGTTAGAAGCATATTTGTGTGTTGTGTTGTGTTGTGGCGCATTCTGTTCTGATGCGACTGCTTGCAAGCGATTGCGCCAGAGCGCCACAAGACAACACAACATAACAGAATAGTGTGTTTCTGATTATGTCGGAGAATTTAAAGAACGTGTTTAGTTCACAGTGTGTACTGTAAAGAAATCATAATTACTTTATCTTTTACAGTAAATAAATGCAAAGAAGACTGGACAAAGCTGAGAAACGGTTTCGCTAGTGCGTTAAAACGACGAAGGAATAAAAAAAGTTGGACAAGCTGCGGCAGGCTTCGTGCCATGGAAGCACAAAGAGGCGATGAGTTTTCTCCTCCCATACATAGAATGTCGGCTGACCAAAACGAACGTTATGAGCCCACCCGAATCACCGGTAGATGACCCATTTGAAAGCCGCACAACAAGTGCAGGTTCTTCTTGCAGCTACGAATCGTTTGGAACACGACCCAGTTTGGCCAGCGGAGAACCAAACAAAAAACAGAAATTAGAAGACCTGTTAGACTTAATGAAATCCTCGCAGGAATTAAGGCGTCAAAAACTTGCTTACAAACAAGATATGGATGAAACGGACTTATTTTTTCTGAGCATGAGCAAGGCAGTTAAAAAGCTACCGAAACCGCGACAAACGAAAATCAAATTAAATTTGCTCACAGCCATCTCCCAAGCGGAAATAGAGCAATTGGAAGGCAAGGACAACATAATACCATCGCCAGTTAACAACAGGATCAGCTCTCCATTACCATTGAAGCTCCAGCAGACTTGCCGCCACAACTATACAGCCAGTCATCTCCAACCACTCTACTTTCAACAAACGTTCCGACAACATCAAACATCAAAACCTACTACGAGAACATAGATTACCAGTTTTAAACGTTACTAAATTTTTTTCTGTTTTTAGTTTGTTTGTTTTCTCAATTATATTCAAAAAATTATCTGAAATAATATTTAATTTAAATGTTTAATTTTTAAATATATCAAACTTACCTTAAGCATAACGCAAGTCTTTCTCTACTCCCTATGGATTTGCGAAACTTCGTATCTATTTTTTTGATGTCTCCTTCAATCAGAGAATGAATTTCCTCAAATTGTCCTTTGTTCATTCTGAAGTATTGATGGAATTTCTCCTCGTGACTTTCTAGTTCTTTAACTAGACAATGAAATTCACTTTTTCTCTGTCTCTGTCTATTTATTGGGTGAACCCAGTATCTTCTTTTCTTTTTTCTCTCAAGAAGAGTAATTTGTCAGAGAAATTGAAGATCCTCATCAAAATCACTATCTGAATCCGAAGAAAGCATAATGTCCAAAAAATACTGTAAAAGCACGATTAACACTACTAAATGCTTAAAATAACAACTAGAAAGACTGCCTATGAGGAATAATAACTTATTTTATGCTCACACACTGTATTTAACTTCACAACTTTTAGTGCAGCGCCACAATGCGACAGATAAGTGTGCACACCCCATGTGGCGCCACAACACAACACAACACAACACGACAGAATAGTGTGTCTCCGGCATAAGTAACCAGAACCCATTCCGAGTGTTGTTTACAAATAAAATTCCACAACTAGATCATGCTGATGGGGTGGAACAGATACAGGGGAGCCTCGCAATGTCTTGCACTTAGCATTTATTTTACGTTTGAATCGGACTATCAGTGTTGCATTGCTACAAAGTGCCACTTTGTTTTCGAAGTATCAGCGGCGTTGCTTCGAGTCGCCATAGAGAGATTTTGCGCTTTATCGCGATGTCGCCGCTCTCAACATGCCAATACGAAATGCGTATTAAATTGAACTCGTTTTTTGTTCGCCGACAGCTCAGTCATAGAATTATTTCTTGCATTTTATGCTAAGCAAATGATGGCGAGCTGACAGAGAAGAGCTGACGACCGCAGCGAACAAGCGCAAAAACATCAACAACTCTATCTGAGGAGCCAGAAGTCAATGCTTGTTTTCAATGATTCACATATTACCTTCGCCCTCGGCGAACGGTGTTTTGCTAAGGAGGGGATATGTGGAGGATTTTATTAGCTTGCTGGCAAGGTTGCAGCGGTGGCGACATTCGGTACGTTTGCATTTCGCCCTAGAGCCAGAATCGTGGTGCGCGATACACGATTGGCGGGGAGCAGCTTCCGAGAAACTTTTGCAAGAAGAATGTTTACTCCATTACTAATCACTCCCAAAGTGGCTCATGCCGCTTTGAGTGGTTCGACCCATGACCGTGTAGTATTTTTATTGATTCCCTGCTCATTGCACACTTCGGCTCACCAACACGATTGGCATGAGAGAGAACTGCATGAGGGATGGCCACCCCATTACAAACCCTAAATTGGAATTATCAACGGCAGATCCATTGATATTTTTAACTTAATTGCTAGCTGAAACAATCCCAGCGCCACAGCTCTAACCTAGTCCTCGTACTAGTCAGACGAACTAACGTATTTGACAACATACTGAAAGGACGACATTCTTCAAATTGTTACCTTATAACAAGGCACACATAATATATTGTATTGCATTATATGGATATACGTGTATTCCACGTCGCTCAAGTTGCTTCATCTGTAAAAGATTTTTAAAAACTTAATTATTTTCTCTAAAGCAACAAAATTACAAAGAAACTAAAATCTGCTTCCAATAAAGTTTTGTAGTTCAATGCAAATGCGGTCCAATAATGTCTTGGGTGGATTCAAAGTTAGCGAATATTCGCATTTGGTAGGACCAGAAAAGAGCGCGCAAAATGTGTTTGATCACACAGGCGACTCCTTTCTCCAATGTCAATGACAAGAATGAGCAAACAATATCGTTTTTTGACTAGATATGAATAGAATATTCAGATTAAATCATTCTTGGCAAGCCGAGGCCTTGCGTAATATTCCAGGCCTGTAAGTTTCCTTCCGCATCCTCTTTCTTGGAAGTTAGTAGGCTGACTTGCGCGGACCACGATTTCGCTGACTGTTCACTTGCTTTATCGTCTAAAAGTGAGTACGCGAGCATGCTACCCTGCTTATGGAAGAATTGGATTGTTTGATGAAAAAATAAAGAATGAGGGTCAGTTTATATTTCTTTTCACTTTACATCTCAGTCGTGCCTTTGAGCGGAACGTCAAAGTACATGGATTGCAATTTCATGCAATTTCAGCGAGCACAAACGCGCCTTAAATCCGTCATTCCCCGGTATTTGAAAAAAAGGGTGCTTTGGCAAGTTGTTGATGATTTCAAGAAACAAAAATAGCGGAATCAAGATTCCTCTTTGTAGAGCACCCGTTACTCATCTTCAAGTTAAAGCGTTCGAAGTGGCGCTACCACTGAAGTTTTGAAAACAATGGAAAAGGTGAAGTTCGTATTTTGATAAAACATTGTTTTTTGATGGGAAACAGTACGGTTCAAACAAAGGCATGAGCCGAAAAATATCATAATACAACTGCGCTACCATTTCTAACCTTTAAATATTGGTTTGCTGAATTTCGTTTTGAATATACGGACACCAGTGATGCCCCGCAATCAGGAAGGACAAATGAGGCAGCAACTTCGGAAAACATAAAAAAAAGTTACGGATCTTGTGTCGAACGATCGCAAAATTAAATTCAGTGACATAGCTAACATGATAAGCATTTTAAAGGAATGCGTTGGACACGCCGTTCATGAATCTTTACACATGCGAAACTTGTGCTAGAAAGCATAGCGTGATCGTCTTTCAAGCCGAAATTAGGAGCCATTCCTTACAGTAAAAAGGATTTGTTTAGACGATTTGTAACAATGAACGAAAACTGGACTCATCGCTACACGCTTGAGTGCCTGGTGGAAGCCGTACGAAGAGCCCGAAGAAGCAATAATCAGTTGGCAAGGTTTTAAGTAGTATTTTTTGGGAGGCACATGGTCAAACAACATGGTCAAACAATCAATATTACCGGGCATTGATTCAATTGGACAGCGAAATCAAGTCTAACCGAACTCATTACGTTACGAAATGGTTGAACACCACCCGTGTTCGCCTGATTTAGGCCTATCTACTATATACTGTTTCTCCGGTTCAAACAAAGGCAAACAGGTTGAAAGGTAAAGGTTGAAACATTTACCTACCGGGTAGAGATTGTATTCAAATGAGGAAGTCGAATATGAAACAAATGCCTTTTTTGAGGGACGACGCGGACCACTTTAAGAAATGCATCGAAATGTTGGAAGATCGTTACATTCTAGACGGGGTTTATTAATAAGAATAAAATTGTTGCGCAATAAAAATATGGCTTTTCCATTGCCGGGTCGAATACGTTTCAGTCAGTGTAGTATAGCATTGAAAGTTTCAATTCAAACATGTTTGTACGAGTGTCTTTCATTAAGGCTGACTGCCTAATTAAACTCTAAATAGAGGTGAAAACAGAACAATTGGTCATTCACTAACCGTTAAAAGTTTGTTCAAAATCGAACAAATAAGCAATGAGTTCTTGATTCGAAGCATGGCTTGGACTCATATGATTTTATGCAACGAATCGTCACAATCTACGAAATATGAATCCTCCACAGAGGACTTTATATAAAACAGGTAGGACCCTCGAAAGGTCTGGCTACGGGAGAAAGGTGTTTTGATTGTAAGCCTTAAAAGATGGAACCAATTATGAAAGCTGAATTAAAGCCAACACATACCTTAAGATAGTTGCAAAATCATTTCATTACATTATGAGACATTTCATTCAAGACATAGAAATGTTAAATACAATTTGACTCTGAAGTGCAATGTTAAAATTCATAAAGGATTAAACTATATTACAGGCTGTTTGAGTGCAACTCAGGTTGTCCCTCTTTATCGATGATGGCAATAGAAAACGATAACAACTTTTACGACTTTTCTATTCTTCCTAAATATTCCTGAATGCCAAAGAAAATATTTTCCAGAAGCGGATTCATGATGAAGCAGCGAATTTACGGCTTTCAAAAAAATTTGTTCATCACAACAGTGCCGTCTTTCTAAATTAATAGACTAAATATCCAGCAGCTAGTTTTTCTGAAATAATTCACGCAACATGCCTACTCTCTCATAATTTAGCGCTCTCATTGGTCAATTCTGAGCCTCTCAACCCGAACCGATATGACCAGGAATGATTACTCTATCTCTACTTCACCCGTAGTTTTGCACTACAACACTTTGCTTTTCCCACTAGCACGCTGTATTTATTTAAATAACATATTGGATGACAAGTTCTTGATTGCACACTATAAACACCGATCAAAGGACCTTTGTGTAAGAAACAATAGCGCAATTAACGCCATTTTTAATTCCTTATGGGGAGATTGAATTCTTAAGCTACGCAAGACACACAATTGCTCGTTCAAATTTCTTAAGATAGTAGTGGATGAATGAGTGCGGCACTTACCTAATTATCTTCTCTTCGGATACTTTCTTCGATGGTTCGTCAGATACGTCACCAGCTTTCATCGACCCGATCTCACTTTCAGATTCCTCATACTCAGCCGAACTGCTTAGGTCTTGGTCGAAGCATTCTCGTTTCATTGATATTGTGGGGCTGAGAATCACTCCCGTCAATGCACGGCCAATATTAACGCCAGCCCCCACGCCACCACCAGTGTCAATACCGCCACCAGCAGCCGATACAATATTTCGATGGTTCATTGTCACTGTTGTTACTGCTGGCTATCTGTAAGCAGATAAGAAGAGCCTTGAGTCTAATCACACATGACAGCAGCCCCACGGAATGGCAATACACAGTTATCAATACACATAATCGTTATCATCTCAAGGTGATCTTTCTTGGTAATACCAAGCACGTATGGAGCAGTAACTCGCATCCCAAAATACTCCACATTCTTGGCGAGATCTGAAAATTTGGATATGTTTGCGCAATCAACGCGTCAAGCCTGCATTGATTTGCGAAGCAGAATGGAAGTTTGCGCGAGAAAGGGCACAAGTTTTCCAATCATTCCTAAAAGGTTCAAAATAATATAAAAAAAAAACCACTGCTTTCCGCCTAACTTTCGGCATGTATCCCAATTTCCCAATATTTGAGCGCAACAATTCCCCCAACCATTCCCCAATAACCACATTCTATCCTGCAAGCGATTTCCATGATCAGGCAACCTACTTGCGGGGAAGCGACAGCGTCTTCTGAAAATACTAGCAAACAATACGCGGAAAATTAGCCCAAAGTAGACAATTGCGCCTGTTGAAACTAAAAAAGGAGCCTCACTGGGATGAGCTATATTCCATCAGCTCGGCAATTGGATGCAAATTACCATGTGGCGGGCATCGAGATTATACAAACAGAACACAATTAGCGTCCTTTCACGTTGCTGGCACGTGCGACCACCTGTGGCGGAGCAGCCAACAAATTCATGCAAACGAGCATAATTTCGTCTGATTTCTGTCTTCGCCGCGGGCCGCCAATTCAGGACATCTATTTCTTACTTCTCCCAACAGCATGTCTAGCTCTTGACGATTGATACACACATTAAAGTGTAGGCTAGTGCCATTATTTCCTTCCATACCAATTGGCGTACGTGTATGCCTCGTTCACTCGTCTCGAGATAACTTCGCCTACTTCCACACTTAATTCCACGTCGTTACTGGTGGTAAAAGTCCTTTCCGATTTCATACGACCGGGACCACAATGACTGTGCATTTCGGCAACTTCTCCGTTGAAACCCAGCAATTCAACGCGTTTCCCTCGATCCACGTCAACAGTTAATTAGCGATGCAGTTTGCGTTGGACTATCAGCTCCTGAATCTTAGCTAGGATCTAGCGGCATATTCGTGGAAACCTTCTTCTCAGCGAAGTCGTTTACCTCACCCAAGGAATATCCACAACAATCAAGTACGTTTGGAAATCATCAAATATTCCGGCGTCCTTGATGAGATAAGCGCTTGTACTTTTATCAATAAATTCGCTTCCTGACTTTGATTATGATAAGAACGGCTGGAATTGCGTTGTTTGGCTGCTGCGACACCGCCATAAGCATTTCGTGAGTTTGACGTGCATACTCAACGAACGCTAAATTTCGACAAGCCTTAACCAGGCAATATTTGTTTCATTTGTATTGCTGGCGGATTTTACTGATTTGAAAGTGAATCTCATCCTAGCTGTCATGTTAGGCTTAAGCCGCATCTCGACAGAACTCATTTCGAATTAGAATTATTTCCCAGCTAACCATCTTTTCTGTTTTATAATCAACGTAATATTATTTTCAAAGAGTGTGCGATTATTTACTAATTATCTCAAAAGCGCAAATTATCTACGGTCAAACGGCGAGCATTTTTGGTGAGCAGTAGTTCAGGTTAGGGGTGGAGAAAACAATGCGTCAAGTCGCAGGCGTAGAGAGATTGAAGGATGTGAGGTCGCATGATGTTCGTTTCGAATTGACGTTAAAGTTTCTTAGAAAAACTCGGACTCGATTGCTGCCGAGCGGTGTCGTAAGTCGCTCTGAATTGTCAAAAGAAAATATTGCTACTATCGATTTTTTCAGTTTTGGCATAAATATCATTTGTAGAAAAAAATTGTGCAGAAAAAAGAAGGTCCGATAATGTCTTGAGCCCAAAGACAAGGCAAACAGTGATTTTCTGAGCATGAGCAGGCTATTCGTGAGTCCCAAAATGTCAATCTAAATGTAGTAACGTATTCTGGGCCACGCCATTTCGCGGATTGCTCTGAAACCAGTAATGAATGCGCAAGTTCACGAGAATCGTTGCCGTGATTGGTTTCATTATTTTTAGATACTACTTTGGCTTTGTATTCCCTTATTTTAGAGGATATTTAGAATAGAGAATAAAAATAAAAGAATGGCCGTCCCCTAAGAAGATTTGAAAATTAATGGAGCTAAGAGTTAAATTGCGGGTCTAAGATTCGGCCTTGCGGATTCGTACTGCGGGCACGCATTCCATTATTGACTAATATTCTTGGTGCTCTGGAATATTTCAGGGTGCCGAGGTACCTGATGCAGATATTGAAAGACTACCTCAAAAATCGGAAACTCATCTATGATTCGTTGGGAGGCCGGCGAAGAATTGATTTGACATCAGGGGTCGCGCAAGGTTCCGTTCTGGGCCCGGACCTCTGGAATGTCTCGTACGATGAGCTTTTGAGACTGCAGTTACCGGAGGAGTCGCGCCTGGTTGGCTACGCATGACGTAGCAGTACTAGTCGCCGGACATACTGTCGGACAGACGCAGCTCAAACTGGATGCGGTAATACGCCGAGTGAGCGAGTGGATGACAGACCGTGGGCTTAGCCTAGCGCTGGAAAAGACCGAGGTTGTCGTCCTCACAAAGAAGCGAATCCCTCGTGTTATGCCGGTTCGTGTAGGGGGAATGATCATCGAGTCAAAAGAATCAATCAGATACCTTGGCTTGATGATTGATTCGAAGATGAGTTTTTTCGAGCAGGTTCGAGCGTCAGCAGATAAGGCCTCCGCGCGGGTATCGGCGCTAAACCGCATTTTGGCCAACACGCAGGGGCCAACCTCGAGCAAAAGACGTCTACTGATGAGTGTAATGGAGTCAGTGCTCTTGTATGGCTCCGAGGTTTGGGCTGATGCTCTTAATAAAGAGACGTACCGAAGGCGTCTGGCACAGGTGCAGAGGCAAGGAGCTTTACGGATAGCCGCTGCATACCGCACTGTCTCTGAACCTGCAGTGCTGGTAATCTCGAGGGTGGTTCCAATTAAATTACTTGCTGACGAACGGAAACGTGTATACTCACGTAGGGGCGAGTCGGCGAGAGAAACCGTCAGCCGAGAGGAACGGAGAAGAACCCTTATCTTATGGCAGCAAACATGGGAAAACGAAACACGAGGCAGATGGACCGCACGGCTGATAAGTGACTTGGGGCCGTGGTTCTACAGAATGCATGGTGAGACTGATTATTATCTGACGCAACTACTCAGTGGTCACGGGTATTTTCAGTCTTACCTGTATAAGATGGGAAAAACACCATCCCCAACTTGCGTGTTCTGCCCGGGGATGATGGATGACGCATGCCACACGTTCTTTACGTGTAATAGATTTACAAGACTCCGTTCGCATCTCTCGGAGAAAATTGGCGTAATTTCCCCAGAAAATCTAACGGAAAAAATGATGAAATCAAAGGACAATTGGAACTGTGTGTCACATTACGTACGGACAGTACTCATTATAAAGAAGGACATAATGGATCGCTTGGCGAGGGAGGGAACATCTCTGTAACGCAATATTATAGTTACTAATTGCAATTCCTTCCTATCCATCCGTGAAGAGAGATTTCCCTTAGCCTGAAGACATCGCTAAGCGATGATTAATGAGGCGTAGTCCGAAGTAATGTGACAAACAGTTCCAGGCTAGGTTCTCGGTGTGACAGGGGAGGTGTTTAGTCGGTAGTCCGGTAGCGGGGGAGTCCGACACTCAGGGCGTAAATAGCCTTCACCTCCCAAACAAAAAAAAAAAAATTATTGACTAATATGAGGCAAGAATAGCCGCATTAGCCCTTTGGAAAAACCATCTTTCGAATTGTTCCATATCCGCTGAGGTATGAGACCATAATACTTGGGATCAGATGGAAGGCGCAGCAAGCAACTCAGACGAGAAAAAGCACAAGCAATTGGGTAGTTGCAACTGTGTTTGGTTCAACTTTTGCATGGTGAAATATTGTTTTTTGAATTATTGAAAGATTCATTTCTTCTTAAAGCCGAATGCTTCACTTTCTAAACCTCCTTAACTTTTTTGAAAATGCAAATCCCCGGTTTGAGATTTAGCTCTAGAAGCTCCTGAAACAGGTTTGCAGATTCCTTTCAAACGGTAAATCAATTTGCCGTGACTTTTGATCCACGTATTTTGCAAACTGTCCGCAGTAAGTTTGAGTTCTGATGCTGAGTACATTTTGCACTTCGAATAACCTTCTGCCGGAGAAAGTATGCTTCAATCCGACCAGCCAGATGGAAAAAACAAGAAGCCAAGCATCTAAGTTTATCACATAACCTCGTGTATGGAGTCATCTCTCCGACGAGGTTTTGTGTACCTCGAACCTGTCCGATAGTTGTGTTAAGCAAACTCCTACTGCGCATCATACTATCGGCTTAGCCGTCCTGGCCTTATCGATCTTGCAAATTTGTCTTTGTTCCCTTTCCGAAATCGTTAGAACAACTTTTCATACGCTGAATCTGTTTACAGATGCCTGCGATATATTGTGCTTATGTTTCGATTTGTCTTTCGCATATTTCATTTTTGTAAATAATATGTAGTATGCGGTTTCCAGCTCCATATTTACCCGGCCAACATAGCTCGAAAATTCAAATGTGACAATTGATTCCAGCTTCAGCCGCGTGTATGGAATTTCCGGAACTCGGCCAACTGCTGAATGGCATCAACTTGCCTATGCCTAACCTGAAGACACTTTCTTACGCACTCAGTAGTTTCTTGAAGTTTTCGATTACAAAGATTTTTCTTGTTCATTTTGAAGTTTTCCGCGTACTAACGACTTTTTCGTAATGCACTCATATTATCAATTTGTGATGGCCTCATAGTGAAAATACTGACTGATGATCGAAGGGTTACCGTGATGATTGGAGCCTTCGCTTGAGACAGATGACACATGTCATAATGACGTTCACGTGCAGAAAAAATAAGAAGTTTTTTGACATTGTCGGCATTGGGATGTGCAAAGGCCATACATTTGATCCATGTATTAAAAGCATGTTGGTAAAATATGGTTTAGGTATCTGAAGTTTGAATCATTGCAAATGCGAAGGTGTCGATATTTTCATGTTTCGACTTTTGACGATGATTGGACTGAAATGAAAAACGAGCTGAGTTTCCCTTGGCGTTTCCAACGATGCGAAACGTTACACAACTCATGAGTTCGTGTCAAGCGAAACACAAAACATTTAAAAAGACAACGAGAAATGTTTTTCGGTTGGAATAACAGCTGAAAACTTCAATAAATTAAATTTCAACATGTGTGCCAGGCAAACGAACCATAGGGCGCGAACCCTGCAGATATCACACTTGAGGTCAGCCCAGCATATACTGGAACTCCACTGCAATGCGACTTTACCTCGAATGCATTATGCATGCGGAGTTGTGCTGTGCTTGCTTGGCTTCCTAATTAAATCGAACTGAACACTGTCTACTGTGCTCAACATAAGTTTTAAGTTTGAAGTCAGCTTGATTTTTCCAATTCCTACATACTACCTATGCGTTCTGTTTCCTCTGATGGATTCATTGTCAGCATTTTAAATCGGAATGCTTAGTAACAGCAGATTAACAGATTCACCCTAGAAGATGGTTGGCGGTGGTACGGTTTCCTAATTTTCAAAATCATGAGTCCGCAGTGAAAAGACGGAGAAGGGGAGAAAGTGACGTTTGTAACGTTTGGATGTGGGTTTGTACAAGTTTTGCTTGGTCAAGCGACGAGCATACAAACATGAACATGGCTTGTGAAATCTGGCAGCTAAATACTAGTTGCTGCGAGACCTTTAACGTGAAATTCACTTGTCAGCGTATCCAAATGCTTCCACAGATGCCGAAATGTTTTGGGAGGACTCATGTGCAGACTGGTGAATCTACGTCTTGCTCAACGGTGGCTTGTCCGAAAAAACTGCATCAAGTTTGCAGAGGTGCATGATCCAGTTCCGTGCAATGGTGGATCTTCAAATTCGAAGAAACAAAGCTCAGTACGAGATAAGACGTGGCTTGTGCCGGTTCTCAACACGCTCTGCTCTTTGTCTTGCAAATTAGAATGTCGTCATTTTTGTCGATTGCGGTTGTTGGTGGCCAGTGCATGCTATATTGGAATAACCAGATATTTGTTATTACTGTGTTGTTACTGTGAGTTTCTTCGAATAGGAAAATCAGTGGAATACTCCATGAGGTTCTTAGAGCAGAGCACTCACAACACACCGGATCGACCTGTTTTCCTGCTAATGGCCAACTAGTGAACATGTGCCGTTGCATCTGAATTGCTAATAAGTTTTACGAGTGTAATTTGAATGTGGAGTCGTCGCCCCTCGGCCATGCATTCCCGAGTATTGATTGCTTGGGGCCATGCTCGAAGCAAACGCCGAAATGACGCACATTGTACAACGCATAAGCTTGCACGTTTGATTTCAAAGTGTCATCTTGCTGCTTTGTAACGTTGAGAATCCCAGCCGGACTCGCGTCATCACTTTGCATAGTTGAATCTGAACCACTTCGCCTCCATTGGCCAAATCGCCAGCCAATGTTTGGGTGGCGCTCGAGTCTCTCGCAAGTCGGCAAAATTTGCATATCATTAGAAACCTGACGAGCTAAAATTAGGCGACGTATCGTTGGGCGCCAAAGTGAACAGGAATCGCGCTTCGAGCGCGCAGCTGACTAAATAAACACAAATAGAAAACGGAAAAAATTTTCTTGGGAAATCGCAAGCAAATTTTGACGAAAGGGAGCCTTTCTGGCATTTAGGAAAGCAGGCGAGTGCTGATGCCTGTTAATGCATCAGTGGCTTTCTATACGTTGGATGGTAGATTGATAAATACGGAATTACATAACTTGCAATGTTTACGCAAAATGTCCTTGACAGTTCATTTATGCTAAATGTATTTATAGCATTACGCAGTTTGTTTGCTATCGGTCGACGGGAGAAAAGCCCGTCGTCCTGTGCGGGCAGAACGGATCATGGACGGACAACTGCATGGCAACTCAATCACGGACCTGCCCGAACTTCAAACACCTGAAGGTGAGGGCAGGTTTGGTGCACATCCGACTGTCTTCCCGCGTGATAGTTCTGCTTTGACACTTGGCTTGCTGGCCAATTCGCCGCAATGCGATTGCTGTCACTGTCAAACATCTGTACAGCTGCGAACAAACGCGACGTCGGGCGAGATTCCAGACACCGAGAAGTTGGGGCTCCTACCCAGTCCCTCAAGCGCGTCTTGCCTACCTCAACAATGCCAGACAATGAAAATACTGCAAGTGCACTCTGCCCCATCTCTCGCTGGGCCCCATCGCCCGCTCAGGGCTCCCGTCTTACCTGATCAAGGACAAGCTGCAGCCACTCCAACTCCGCCTGTTTCTGCTATTGCCTTGGCTCGCCCCAATCTCGCGACTCCAACACTTTGCACTAAACGCTCGTCTCTGAATCGCCTGTGGGTGACTCGTAATTTTTCACTCTCGACCTGGTCGCAATTGTAAAAACATTGGCATGTCAAGGTTACAACCAGCCATAACATTGCACTTTTCCAGGCGCTTGTCGCCTCACACGCACCCACTTCGGCACCCGTTACACTTTTCTAGGTCACGGACAGGTCACGGGGGCACTTCACGAACGAATTGCGATGCACTTTCACGGAATTTCTCAGTCCAGACGGTAGTCAATTGAGCAGTTGAATGGAAACAATTACAATACGACATGTAGCCGCCATCTTGTCCACCGTCGCATGCTGCTCTCTGTTGGCTACCATTTGCGGCGAAATATCGATGGATGCTGGTGGTTGCGAATGGTAAATCACCTCCCCTTACCTGGTGCCCTTGCTATGCGCTGCCTAGTACCATTTATTTACAGTTAGAACATATATTCAAAGTCTTTTCAAGCTTCAGCTGCACTTCTAATTGAGTATGGGAACAGTTGAGCACATGATACGGCACCATGAAGCCCGAAATCAGAAGTCTTGGCGATGCCGTTGTCCACGCGCTGCTGGCTCCAATTTGAGCAATTCTTTCCATTGCAGGTGGTCACTGTGCCGTTAATGTCAATGCTTCGTCAATGCTACGGAACAAACGACCATATCTAATGTGGGTTTTTTTCTCTATTTGTACTCTATTCTATTTTCTCTCCATTAGTTCGATAGGCAACGAAAAGCCACCTAAGGCTCAAACCTGCATTTGGAATCACCTTTGCGGATCACACGCGACTGGTTGTCATGGTCCACGCTCGAACTCTGGTGCGGCAACTGTCGAAAAATCAGGTTCGTGTCTGGGATGGTTCGGAAACTAGCTCCTGTTTCATGGGAGTAAGCAATTGCCTGAGCTTTCAGATAGATAGTTTCCTATGAACAGCTTTCGATGCTTTTAATTCCAAGACAGGTTGCATCAATTTGAGATAAATCGACTGGGAAATTGTTGGAGAAATTAATTGCGACACAAAAATCATCAATTATCCTCAGGGTGCCTGATTTTCAAGCGACTTTCTTCTTCAGTGCTTTCTCTGCAAACACGGAATCTGGCGGCGGAGTACACGGGTCAAATAGGCGTTGGAAAAATCTTTCAAATCCAACTGTCTTGACCATGGACGGCTTATAAGAATTTTCAATTTCCAGCACGTTCCAAGCACTGGCTCGACAAGTGAAATTTCATATCAATCGGTTCAAAATATTGTAGATATGTTTCCGTTTCACTTTGTTTCAGACTTTTCGCAACTTTTCTCAAGCAAGAGCTTGAGGTGTAATCTTTTTCAGTTCTTCGTGGTTGTTCCTTGTATTTGCAATGTTTTCTTTCTACAGTATATTAAATATACTACAATAAGTTCCCGCTTAACGTGCGTCCAACAATTCAAAAATTGATCGGATTCATGTCCGGAGAATTCCCTGTCCCTGCCCATGCTATCAGTGACATTTTTCCGTCCTATACTAAATCAATAATCGATTTTGCATTACGGCTCGAGGCTTTGTCTTGCTTAAATGTATAACTGGTCCGAGAACATGATATAGAATTCCTGTGCGCTAACTGAAGATCGTATTTGTTCATGTTGCGCTTGCCTGAACGTCCCCCTTCCTTTTGTACACATACTTCGGCGTGCCTTTCTGCCGAATGCCCACCAACAAAGTTGCACGATTCCTTCACGGCATCCAAACGACACTCGTCGTCTAACAATATCTCCAAAAACCCGGGAATATAGAATAATAATTTGATAACTTTCCTCCAGTTTAACGATAGAATTTGATCATTCTATCGATAAATACGAAAAAAAACTTTATATTTAATATTCACTTTCCTTCAACCTTAATCCATTATTTGCCCCACTCAACTCACTCCCTTCCAAAACAATTTTAAGATCCGCTATCATCAATCAACTGGATAAAAGTTAAAAAGGTGTAATTCGACTAAAAAGAAAGAATTCTCTGTGATTCGCTAACCTGGACTCAAAAGTTAAGTACGAAGCGGGCAAAGGACTAAGCTCGAGGTTGTCATATGTTCTAGGAATGAGAACGATTGGCGAGTAAAGGCAGATATTAGTACGAACAAATTGAACCACAAACTGATTGTTTATTGCGCAGATAAATCAGCGCAGGGACTACCGTCTGTTGATGGTGGCAGAATTGATACAGAAAGCAAAGTCCCAGGAAAGTAAGACGAGACTCCGAGGAAGGGAGACGTACAAAAGTTGAACGAGATTCATAGGGAGGACAAGGTATGTAATGCTCATAGAATACGAAGCGAGTAAGCCCACGTTGAACGCATTCTATCATCGAAATGAGGTAGGAATACCGGGGAGAACTTCTCAGAGTACGGAACACTCTTCTAGGATAGGACGGACCAAAGGACTCTTCTAGGATAGGATCGGTTGAAGCTAGAAGCTTTAGTTGCTCGAGTAATCACGTTGACGACATGAGCTCCAAATTTTAAGTTTCGGCCAAAAGCAAGTCCTAGATCCCTAGAACTGGTTTCATGGATGTAGAAGGCGTAAGGGCTAGGATTGTAGTAAAGTCAGTGATAGGGCGTGTGGGATCAATTCAATCACAGGTTGCAGCAATCATTGTAGAGAATCATTGCTCTCTCATATGTAGCCTTCTATCTTTCAGACTGTAAAGCCGCGACAGGACCATGTCTTGCAACCAAGCATACGATCAAATGCAAATGCACAGTGAAAAGCCGAGACGGTAGCGTTAAATGTCAAGGAGTCATGGGTTAGTGAATGAAGATTAAATAAAATCGTAGACTCAATTCATTGAGTAGCTTAACTGGTCGCTAATGTATAAAGTCAAAGATATTTCGAATTAAGATGATGTTCCTCCTACTCCTCAACACGTGAATATTGTTCTGCTTAAAAAACGTTCCTTTTGAAACACGTATATTAAATCCTTCAGTGTTTATTTAATCAATTAGCATGTCAAATAGGTGAAAAAATTGGATTTGGAAATGTTCTGCAGTAACCAATACAATTAAAACAAGCTCACACCACTTTGAACCGAAAAAATTATGCTACGCAAAGTGCGTGCATCAAAGGTGTGAGTCCTTATGCACGTCCAGTCACGTGTATCGTGCGCGGGCGGTTCCGAGATTGCTGGTATCAATTTGTTTTTAAGTTTCTTAAGCTCCGTTCTGTTCTTATTTTTCTTGTATAGTAAGGTTGACACCGCGCGCTTTCATCGATTTCCTAATTTTTAGACGCCAAAATTGTTGATAAAGGAAATTCTATCACCTTACACGTTTTGGCCGATAACTCTCAGTGAACAACAACTGCATTCACGTTATTGGTGTGATGGCGAGCTCTGATTTAAAGCTACTTAAAGTTGTATCTTTTGGTCAAGGGCTGAAATGGCATTGGAAAGATTCATTGCAGATGCAGAAAGCGAGATGCAACATGTTACAAGACGCGATTATAAGCAAATGAATAAAGAATAACAGTGCATTGATTGTAGTCGCATTATTTCAATACGGGGAAGGATGGAACCATCAACTGAACGCAGGGACTGTTTTTCAGGTTATGGGCCAGAGTCATTCTGCAGCAAAGCTATCTCCACTAGTTCTAGGCAGAAGACGACATGTGGGATTACCGTTGCCACAAAGCAGAGCCGCAATCATACGCACGACTCGTCCGATAATTGGTGGCTTTTCTTGAAATCTCTAAAGCACCAACAATTTGTTGATGATAAAAATTAAATCTCATCGTAGAGGTTGGAAGCCATGAGGCATTTTGTTTCCGTAGGAAAAACGTTTGGCCTCTGTTCATATTCGAATATGCTTCGTTACTCGTTATTCGAGAAACGGCCAATTTTTAGTGGCTTGGTATTGTTTCGCGGAGGGTTCCAATTTGTCTGTCTGTGGAAAGCTCGCGAACATTCCATGTTTAGTTCCGGGGACTGAAAAACTCTGAAATTTGAGTGACTGATGTTTGTTGGGGTACACTCGCGACAAAAAACGCAATCTTTCCATTTAGTAAATTACGTAGTCTGCCGTAGTACAAGCCCCAGGTAGTTTCTCACTGATCAATTAGGAATCGGAGCTGAAATCAAAGAACAGGAAGGCACATGCTTCCGCGAGGGGGTCGGTTGAAAAACGTTTTTGCTTGGGTACTCAATCATTCAACCATCATATGACTCGCTACGTTAGATCCGCAAATTGCTGATGATTTGACATATTACATATGTTTTTTTTTCGTAAAATGACTTTGATTAGCATCTTTAATTTTGAGCAGGAATAAGTACACGTCTGTTGTTATGGGCTCTTCTGTTTCAGTACGAGTTTAATAATTAAACAGTGTTCTGGGGCTTTCTGTAGGGTTATTGATAATATCGTAGGTCAGTTGCTACAACAAAGGTAAGAAACTGAAACGGAAGTAGTTAAAAACAATTGCCTTTGAATTCGCAAACAGGCTGTGCATATTTTGGTCACTTTATATGGACGCAGCGCAAGATCACAGGCACAGCTAAACGAAAAGGGTACCTGAATGCAGCTTCTTCCTCAAGACTTTTAAAAGAGCATGGGCAAAGTGAGCACCTCATTTCCATGTTGTATTCTTCATTAGTTTGCTTCTATATTGCAACGTCTCGTCCTCAAAATATCTTTCCTTCCCCTCAAATCGAACATCTAGAGTACTCTGCTATTGATTGAACGATTATGAAGAGTATTTCCGTAGGCAGAAAAACATGACGTCTTCAACCCGAAGACATGTTATGAAGAGTATTCCCAAAGCTTGTCTTCTGGTTCGAAGGATCATGCTTGCTACATATCATGCTTGTGCGAAGTATCATCATACTACATTCTCAAAAATCGGGGATATTTTTTTCTTCATTTTTGTCGTACTGGCACTCTAAGTGTGCAACATCAACAAAGGATATCGTTGCATAACTTCTGACCTGGCTAGGATTTTCTAGTAAATTTATTACTTATTCGTTATTATTTGGAAATCTTACCGATAGCGCTTCTGAGCCCGATTGGCTTTTCATATGGGTTGTCTGAACGGGATTGTGCCTCACTCCTGTGGTTGGTCTTTATCCTGCAGGTGTTCACATGAATAATTCGGGATGCTCTTTTGTCAGCCATCTATACGGACTATAAGCCCGTCCGCCAACATGACTAACGATCTGTTACGCAAATCTTTCAAAGTTATACCATAGCGTAACGATTTAATGGCACTCACTCTTCGTAGGGACATCACAAAGAAAGAAATACGAATAACTATGTAGCAAATAACGCGAGCTTTGCAAGATGGAGAGCTTTTAAATTATAAGACACAGATAAGTGGAGAGATCGCGATGGCTAGCTTTCTGAGCTTAAATGAATGTGAGATTATTATTATTATTGCGGTGTTATAGTATATGCAAGTCATTGTATGTGAATAGAAAATTTAAGCATCTCTCCGCACCTTCGTCTTTATGTCGCATCTACGTACAAATTTGCTTAGAAATTACAATGCAAAAAAGGGAGTCGCATAGCGCTAGATGGGGAGTTTATTCAAAGTGCTCGCGCTTCTTAGCGACGACGCTCTTGGTGCAAGGAATCTTGCCTGTTGTATATAATTGATTTCCCTAAAAAAGGATTCAAGCAAGTAAGTATCAAGTAAGATGGAGTGCGGCTGTAAAATTTCTATTAACATTTGGATGACTACGTTTGAGTTAAAGTTTCCAATATTTTGTTCTTGTCAGTGATGGGGCCTGGTTACTACTGCAAATTGGATTCATTTCGTATCTGTTCTATTGAAACGAGGAATCTATTGACGACAAAATTGAACCCTACCCTAGCACTTCTATCCGACCTTCTGTCAAACAGTGAAAACAGCTGAAAAATCTTGGTAAGTATCAAACCAAACAAAGGATTGAGATGAAATTTCGATAGTCGCCGTTTCCAGATAACCAGAGGTTTCATACTTTGTTTGTGTTGCCGACCGATTTTGAAAACGAATAGTTAAAAGAGACCGATGTAACGTTGGTTTACTTTTTAATCCATTCCTAGACAAGAATTTTTTTTTGACAAAATTCTTGAATAGTTAAAAATTTACCCACAATTCGGGAATCTACGTAAATCACACTAGAGATGGGAAAAATATAAATTATTCACATTAATTAATTCATCAAAAATTAAAAAAAAAAAATTTACAAACAATTTTCTAGAACAAAATGTGGAAATTTGATACAAATAAATATGCATGCATGATATTTGTTCCGCCGGTTCCAGATAACCAGAGGTTTCATACTTTGTTTGTGTTGCCGATATTTGTTCAGTGTGACCAAATTATATCCCATATATATGTAATATGTATATATATAAATTGCTCTCCATAATAGGCAAATTCGTCTCGGGATATTTACCTAATAAATTACTCTCCATCTCCACAATAGGTAGAGTTTCTGTCTTGAAATTCACATCAAAAATTCAAATTCGATCCATCATTATGTTGCCTTTACGGAAAGCCAATTCGCAACCCTTCCATGTAGGTATCGATAATTTTTTCCTTCCGAACTCTATTAATCATATCATAATCCTACCTAACATAGAAAAATAACATAAACATATGAAAACATGGAAAGCACAATAGCTTGATCCGATCATCAAAGACCAAACCAAACGAAATACACATTTCCCACGTTCGTTGCACGTAGACCCAAGCATGTACGAAAGTTGCAAACGGTACACGGAACGAGAGAAGGTCTAAGTGACAAAATGCGATAGCGTTCCGAAAAACGAGAATGTCTGAAAATAACGAAAGGGTTTTCGTTCTCTGAAAAACGAAAAGAACGACAACTACTGAAGGAACAAAAACGCTTACGCGAAGCGATTAAACTTTCAGGAACGTTATTCGTTGTTGTTCCAAAGTTCCAAATTCGTTGTTGTTCTTCGTTTTGGAACGTATTGTAACGTGCCGGGGAAAATAACGTTCCAAAATAACATTAATTAAGGAACGTCTCATCTCTGTATCATACCACAGTCAGTCAGTTTTTGACAGTTTCATCAAAAAAGAAGCCGCATCAAGGAGGTGCGCGTGATTCGACAAATTATTTCAACCCATAAAAATCCTGTCCGATGACAGCCAATCTTATGATTCAGTTGATAGGTGAGGCCACAATTTACGATATTAAAAGTCAAAAATGAAGGAATAAAAACGTGTTAAGGTTGGGAGCGCGTGATTGTATTTCCGGGTGTTGCTGAGATGCTTAAATACAAATGAATCATCTGCTTCTATTTTGTTGAAAAATGCCATTTAATTGCATTTTGTACAATATCTTTCACCTTGTACTAATGAGCCGTTGAAAAACTGCTCTTGCTACTTCTTGTGGCGCAACGCAGAAACCTTAAAACGTTCTTGAAAGCCACAGAACATGATTGTGGTGGTCACGGAACCGTGGCTGCACTAAGCTTTCGAGCGCAAAGTGCCACGAATAAATGTTATTGTCGATGAATAGGCAATCAGCTAATAAAAGTGGATTTAGTACAGTAGCCAGCCGTTTAATTGAAGTTACCATATGTGCATGACGTGTGTAGCAGCTTGCCAACAAGCTGGCGGTGAGTGGATGTAACAAATATGCGTATTCATGGGGAAATTTTGCTAATATCAAGATTATTGCTGCATAAATGATTCAAGGATATGACCAAAATGATGACCCTGTTCAATGTTTATTGATCGTAAAATGCGTGTAAGGTAATTATGTATTTTCTGAGAATTATCTAAACATACTCTTGGAACAAGACTTGGTCTGTGGAGAGTAAGGAGCCAAACAACAATCAACAGTAGTATCTCAATACAATGGTTATATGACTTGCTCCTAGTTTATTGATCCGCCATTAACTTCCGGATCAGCTAAGAAGATCGAATGTAGTTCTGCATGAACTTTGATTAGTTGGGTATTGATTTGCAATGTTTACTTACACTTTTGGGTTTAAGTGTAACATGCATTTGTTATTTACTCACAACATATTTCTTCCTTTCATACTCGTATGTGCATGTCAGTTCAGCGCATGTAAGTTTAAAAGTGCAAAACATCAACTCGTTATCCACGAGTGAGTTGGGTTTGAAGCAAAATGCCTCTAGACTACATAGAATTATGTTCTAGTTCGCCTCAAGGTAAAGAAAGACATTTATTCGCTTAACAATTTTTTCCAAGCAGTTATTTTTATCTCTCATTTAACCTTGTTTAATATGTTTTTAGCTCAGAGTAGAGTGAAACTTCCCGATAGTTTGCCTTTCGCAGTGTTCTATGTTTGGCTGGATAGATACCATCACAGGTTGGAATTGCTGCAATAGGGTGTCCTCCAACTGAGAATATTGACGGTCGTCCATCGTACTGAGACTGGTGATGGCGGTGTGGCATTTGGGGTCAAGTCTTCAGACTCATCCATCCAGGTTTAATGTCCTTACATTTCGGCGATAGATAAGATCAGTAAAAGAAGCTCAAGCTTGTCTAAAAATGACTTAAACAGCGCTTAAACATGGTCCAAACATGAACAAATACAGGTCGATTATCTTGAATACATCCTCCATTTCAACAGTTTGATTATCGAGTCTTATCTACTCTTTGCCGCCGGACCAGAGATCCCCAGAACATATTATGGAGCTTCGGAAGAGATATTAGAAGATATTTTGTTGAAAAATCTTTTATCATTGACATTTTCCGTGCCAGTTATACCATAGTAAAGGTATAAGAATTGGACAACCATTAGAGTGGGTAGTGCAAAGTCGCAGACTGCTCCTACGTGCAAACTTTGGAGGTAGGTTGCAAATAATAAGCTTATACGAGATTCCCTTTGATTGACAAGTTTTTCAATATCCAAATTACGATTTGAAATGAATATTTTCCGAATATTTATTGAAGATACTCTGCATATAACGCATTCATCGAAATTGCTTGACTATGGGTCTATTCGATGTTGTTAATTCGAGGGTATTTCAACATTGAGAATATTTTAGCATTTTGTACAGAATATCATCTCCAGATGAACGATCTCATTATTTTGTTTTGCAATTTATTTTGCGAAGATATTCGTGAGAGGAAATGCATAAAGTCAAATGAAACATTTTAATTTGCATTCATTATGTTTTAGCCTTCATAAAAACAAAAACAACAACAATAAAGTGTCGCATTGCTGCTAGGTTCAACGTACCTCGTCAAATTATATTGCAAGTGTCAATGCTAGGGGAAGGAAACCTTGGGAATATTCAATTGAACGGAGATAAGCTGTCGACCATTGTCCATTACAGCTTATTTCGGCTTGTTCGATAGGATCCGTCTTATCTGGATCCGTTGTGCGCGCGTCATTTCTAAGCATGTGTTCAACCGAGCTTTATTGTATTTTCGACGAGCAAATGCAAATTGCTTTTCTCAATAAATTTTCTGATAGTTAATAAATATTTAATAGCTTTGACTTTTCGCAGAACAGCAGCGGAACTTATTATAAATTTTAAACTGAAAAGTTTTGATGAGTTGCCTATCAGGACCAGTTGCTTCAGCGATCAGCGTCTTTGTGTTGGAAAAGTTGAAACAGGGTAGTCTTGTTTGTTAATCAGTGATTGCATCCGCAATTGACCAACAATCAAGCGATATCATTTAAATGTTTTGAATAGCAATAACAGCAATAAAGAATAGCGCAGCGATAAGAGCTGAATCTTGGTTGTAATAAATGTGTGTCCAAGGCATTCAAGGCAGGTGCATTCTGGTATGATTTCATAGAGTTTCCGTAAATACGCCAGCAAACAAATGTCTCAGCGTTGAAGTGGTTACTACATGTCAGTTGGGAATCGCGTGAAGTACACTCTAACATCGCAGAATGAATACTCTTCGCTTAAGGATGCACAGAGCATTAGAGCGATGAAGTTTAACTATTTGTTTACGATTTTCTTAGAAGTTGATCCAGTATCTGTTTTCTAAATCCAAATAGTGTGCAAAACCACCTGAAGCAAACGCTGGGATGAAAAGGCAACGGTTGACAACAATTAACCTGAAATCGCAAACTTCAAGTTACTGGCTTGAATCTTTGGTTTCTTTGGAGACAATTTCATTGCTGCCCGTAGCTTGCACCCCCACAATCTTTTGATTATTGCTTTTGAACGGATGAAATAAGCGTCGTGGAAGTAGCATAGACGAGCTACCGTGTGAACGTTTTGATTTGCAGAGGTTTGCCAGCATAACTGGTAATATTCACCTAATGGACGGCATGACGAATAACAGTCACCGAAACATTGGCATGATTGATTCACTTTTGCGAGCTTATGTCATGAAGAGAGAATGCTCGAGCATGTTATTTACTTTTCAGTTTCTCCTCACAACTTTTTATGCCATCCTACTCCATGGGAGTCATGGCAATCCTCACGTAGTCCAAACGAAACATTCGACCTGTTCGTGCAATGTTGCTGAGACAAAATCGGGTGTCGCTGAAACGTAGTAGTAATTTCCGGAAATACTACGCAGGCAGACGGAAGATGTTAATATGGTTGGTCAGTTCAAGTGAGGATACAACGAAGAACAAACCGAGCGCAAAGAGCCAAAGTCCAAGTTGAAATAGTATCTGAGTATTGGAAGGTCACTGATGCAACACATCCTTTTGCTAGCATTGACAACATTACACGTGCCGCGAGTAGTTTCCCTGCATTTTATCATTCGTAAAAGTGTGTTTGTAAATTGTTCTTAGTTATCCGACAAGTTTCGTAACTCACTAAAACCATGGAACGTTTTTTACTGCGGGAAGATGATTAGATTTGAGAAGCCATTCTTGGACAGCATTGAAACTGAGCAGCAATCGTTGGACACTTTGCGTTCTTAAGTCCGTGATTGGTGGCTAGAGGAAGTTTTATGAATTGCAAACTAACCATAACATATTCGATGACAAAATTGGGCTGCATAGTTGACACAATATTTTAGTTTGTACTAGTTTCAGGATAGAAATCGTCGAGCAAGCATTGGCGGGCAACCGGTCAAAAGCAAAATGCACATTCATCGCAGAGTTTAGTTCGAAGATTTTGAGCGTTTGACTTGTAAATTTGAAATTTCTGATGAAATAACTATAGATATTTTGATATGTTCGAGCGTGATGAAAGTATTTTCGCTTTGTATGGTACATACATGGAATGATACATGGAAGATCTGTTGAAGTTGGACATTTACGACCTCTTCGATTGTTGATAAATTCCAAATATTTCTAAAGCAGCAATGTTTTCAAAATAGTGTTAAGAAAGCTGACCTTTTATTGATTAGAGTGGTTCACACTTATATAAACGCCGATTGGAAATATCTTGAAGTTATTTGTCGATGGGAAAATGGGGAAAAGTCGCATTTCTTCTACTGAACGTATGAGGATTTTGTGCAATAGTAAAACCGACTCTGAAACATGATGCGGAAAAATATGAAGCAAAACAATCTGCAAGTAGATTTTCCTAAGCAATTTCTCGGAAAGTCAAATGCTCAACGAGTTGGATGAAAGCATTGATGAGTCGCAGTCGCCTTTGCACCGATCTTAGGTCGCTTCGAGCAAGGAGCTTCGGCTTCGGCTTAGGTTTGAGCGCATTAATAAACGAAATATGTTTTTTTTATCTCTTTATTGATTTTTATTTTGCATTTTTAATTTAAATAGCGCATAATTACTAAGTACTACATGTACAATTCGGGACGATTCTTGATCAGAACACAAATAAAAATAATACAATATAAGTACAGAGTAGGTAATAAATAATTACAATGAAGATGAGGAGTAACAGATACAACTCTAGATTAGAGGAAACTCTGAGCTCTAAGAGGAAGAATGGTGCTGGTATAATGTGCTTCTAAAGCTAGAATCTAATGTACAATACAAAAATACATAGAAAATTTCATTTGTCAACATTCTAATTACAGCTAAATTTCAGGAAAATTTGATTGAGCACGTTGTTCTTTTCTGACTGAGGTTGAAAATCGGTTGAAATTCCGAGATCAGGGTAGCCTGTATGTCTTAGCGGTGTGCTTTGGACGCTGCGTGGGCGAGGGTTGCTGGCGAAGTATTGCTGCTAGGGTTGGGCAACTTCTGCCTCACCAGCTTCACGATAATTTTTGTCTAGAGCCGATTTCCTTTTCGAAACGGTAAGCCTGCGACACTGCTGTACGTGTGCTGCTTCTCACAATCGATTGTTGCAAATGACAGATGCCTTATATCCTAAACATATTTGGTCCAATAATAAATACAAATAACACAACGAAATATTCAAACATTTCTGCTGCATGAAATCATTTGAAATATGTGATGTGTGTAGCTAGATCCTAGGGGTCCAAGAGAGGGCAGGATGGTAATTTAAAGCTGCTTAAGTACGAACGGGCAAAAGACATATCAAGATATCCTTTGTCGGCGACGTACCGTCGCGCTTAGTAGGGCTTCTTCAACTTGGTGATCGCGTTTGTCAAGTGCAACAGTTCGGTGTTGAGTTGTGAGACGAGAGTTTCCAGCTTGTCGACGGAGTCGAGCACCTCGACGCGCTCTGTGTGTGGATTGAAGCGGACCTCGAAGGGTCGCGACATGGTCGACACCCAACGGCGGAACTTCTCTTTGGCATCTTCGAAGCTCTCGGCCACGTAGTAGATCGGCTGGTACTCCTGATCCTGGTAGGGTTGTACCGCGGTGGAAGCCGGCTCGAATGGTCTGAGCTCGGGCTTGTCGCTCAACGCGTGCAAGAGTTCACCGTAGGCAGAGAGGAGGCCGGCGCCGTAAGCCTTCACTTGGCCCTTTTCCTTGCAGAGACCGAACTCAACTGTGAACCAGTACACCTGTAACAATCAAAAACAAACACAAATTAGATCTGCGAAAATACCTGCGCAAGAGCACTTGTTCTGTTCACTTGTGTTGTATCTAAGTTTTTATTCTACCACACGACGGACAAGCAGGTGTTCAAGGAAAGCATGTGGTACTCAACGCAAGCTTATTAAGAACCAGCGTGCATTGCAAACCACTCATTATGATGTAATAAAGTTGTATCTCGGCATTGAATCTCGGTGCACTAAGTCGTGGCCGGATTCTTGGTCGCCGTGTGTCTTGAGCATGTGTGATACTGGCCAAAATGAAGGTAACAGCTTTGGTCTTGGAATGGTAATGCTTATTCAGTGAGAGCTTTTGCAAATTGGTCTTGGTTTTGAGCAGCCGCAGCCGCAGCCGCAGCCGCAGCCGCAATATCGGCGGCTACCCAATTTGGAGGTTTGCAACGGTTGCATTCCTCAATTCGGTATGTGTGCAAATGCAGATGAAAAGATAAACGGCTTGCGAACGTTCTTCGATGCAAAATGCATCGAGAGACTGCCAAGAAATGCATTGGACGGTGGACGGCGGTAGTCGACGGGCCAGCTGGCGGCGATAGATGACCTCGACATAGTCCATCGAAGATTGTGGGGTCTATGTACAAGGTGTTTTTGCATGCAACTGGACAAGTCACGTTCACTTGGTTGGCCACTAGAGCTCGACATTTGGCGGTAAATGAATTAATGAGTGTTGAGTAGCGATTTTTTCAACTGGCACAGCCATCAGCCTTGAAATACTAGTTAACAGCTATAAAGTTCTTAAGCCGAAGCAATTGGAAAACTTGTGACTGAAATGTCCTCATGAATAATTAGTTGCAAGTTATTGGCAATGCTGTTCCCGCTGATATCTATGCTTGCGCTCATTGTTATGCACAGTCCCGCATGCTTTCCATCCTTGCTCGCACAAAGCTAATAATATTGAAAATTCGATCAGAAGTCAATTACTTACAGTTGAGAGTTTTTCGATTTCCTCGTCGGATGCACCGAGCGAAGCCAGACCGATTTCCTGTGAGAACTGAGCGAAACTGGGGTCAGCTAGCAGAGGCATATGTCCAAGCAGCTCGTGGATGCAATCTCTGCAAAATAACGATGAATGTTCAAATTTCATTCCGGCATAAAATCAATTAAAATGTTCATCGTGTGACTGAGACTCCCGTGGTAATTGCATTAAGGACATTGAGTGGCAATTTTCAGCACTTCAAAGACAAAGGATTTCTAACGCAAACCCCATATAATGCAATTACGTCGACTGAAAAGGAGTTTTTTCGCTCAGACGATGAACAGGAGAAAAGCATGAAGAAATGCTATCATCGAACGAGATACTTACGGTTCAGGGGTGTGGTATGGTGAAGTGACGTGACGAACATATTGCGTGCTTTGGAAAATCCTGAAGGCTAAAGAGGCCAAGAAGTCTCGGGCTGTGAGTAAGCCAGCAGCAGGGCGGAGAGTGAAGCCTGTATTACGGCGCAAGAAGTTGCTCATTTCCTCAAGTTGCGGAATGCGGTCTTCCACGAAAATCTTCTCGTCCCGAAGCTTCTTGAAGACAGCTCTGTATTCGGCACAAGCATGTTTTTGTACTAAGTCATTTACAGTGCTGAACACTGCCTTCCAGGTCTTGTTTTCAACGTCAGAGTATTCGATGCGTGGGATTGCATCTCCGTAGCGGTATGCGAAGGCAATTTCAGCGATTTCCTTGCGGCGTTGACGGTACACTTTGTCAGCGAAACCTGGGTGGTTCATATCTAGGTCTGGTTCATATTTGGTCATCAAGTGGTTGCAGTTGTCCAACTCTGATGCATGTTTCGGGAACCATGGAGCCTTAACACTAATGTTGTCCTCCGCCAAAAGACTGATACCACCGAAAGATGCCGATTGGCGAAGTGTTCTGATCAGCTGGAGGAGATTGGCACGTGTCATTTCCAACTTGATGAGCACATCATGGTCGACTCCATCGTTACGAGATTGGCGTGATTCCAAATGCAAGATGGCGCCGTGATATGTTTCCACAGCCTTCAAAATTCGTCCCAATGATGCCATGCCTTCTTTGAGATGAACGACAATTGCAGCTCGTTGTACAACATTTTCAGCTTCCGGTGATTCGGAAGCTGCATTTGATAAAACGACTTCATCTTCAGTAAGTCCAGCATCTGAAAGAAATGCACAATGATTATCAATTTAAATTTCATTCAAACAATAATTATCGATTTAAATAATAAAAAATTCAGTTGCTCGTTTACATCCTAAATCGATTCAACTTGTTGCATCTTAGTCAGAAATATGAGAACGGTTCTCGAGCAATACATGAAATCATTCCAAACTTGCTGTATGGCATAAGGTATTTGGGGTAAATCAGAAACGTATCCTATCCATTGATGTTTTTGTATTTGACTCACGTTTCTGTAATAACTTAAAAGCAGTAGCGACTAGTTGAATGCGAGAAGACTTGAAGCTTTGTTGGATTTTTCTACGTCTATCATCCCATTGAAATAAACCGATTTTCACCCTCCATTTAACGCGTCCTTCATCCAACACGTCGTCTTCCACTTGCTCAATATATGACGGAACAAGGAAGTTCCTTTCATGAAATCCTTTTTAACTCAAAATATGTTTGAGTGCTTTCAACGGTGTACGTTAAGCTGATGCCAAGGGAAAGGGACATTTCATTCACTAAAAAAGTAAATTATGGGGTTGCTTTCAACCTTTCTGGATGAAACCACATATTTGAGATATTCCAAGTTATTTTTAGCTGCACAAAGCGAATGATTTGCGGCAGTGAAAATAGTCATTCGCCGATAAAAGGCTTTAATGTTTGGGTTGTGCATTCCAAAGGGTCGATGTCTTAGCAATAATCAACTAAAGAAATGTAACACCTAAGCTGACAACTTATGCATTTGATCACTTACCGTTTGAATCTGACCCGCTTTGGTCCTCAGCAGTATCATCACGTGGAATATCTTCAACTAAACCATGCAAAATAAATGAACAAACTTAAAAGCCATTCAAACGGAAATCAAATGTTGAATTTACCTTCGCCATTCTCAAGTACTTGTTCCTCATCTTCAAAATTTGGTTGTTCATGCTCCTCATTGTTCAAATCAATTTTTTCTTCTATAGATTGGAATGGAGGGAAAATAATTTAAATCAAATAAAAGTGAAATAAAGAATGATCATTTCTTAAAAAAATATACTTCAAAAAACCTACTTCTGTTTAGGCGCTTACACTTACCTTGAGGTACATGATGTTCTTGTTGTTGAGCCTGAAGAACACAATTTTCCAAACTGTCATCTTCATATTGCAACCATAACGTCGAAAGGTTTCAAAAATAACAGAAACAACCGAAAATGAATGAAAATTAAAAAAAAAGAAAAAAGAATTAGATGCAGGTAGTTAGTTGAATTATTTACTATGTAATGGGCGACTCTTTTACTTATGTTTCATTTTAATAACTCTAAGATAAATAATATAAACGAAACATTTTTTAAAAATGAAAGAATCGACGACTCCGTAAGCCACTAAATGTTGACTATAGGTTTTATAAGGGAAAGGAAATGTAACGATTAATTCTACGTTCGCTATATTAAATACAGGACAAAATGAAAAACTTACCGTTAGCACGTTGACGAGCCTCCTCTAGCACCGACTGCTTGGTTTGCTTTACAACTGAAGTTTCAAATCGAGCGTCATCTACCAACGATCGGCGACGTGATGGGTATCCATTCTGTGTTGAAGAATAATTCACACATTAAAAATGAGCTGCACGCAGTCAAAGAACACTATTTAGAGTTAATCTTCCCGGCCCCAATGCCAAAAGAGCAACAAAAACTATCAAAAGCCCACGCTATTACCCGCAATGACTCTCAATCTTGCGTAGAACACATTTATGGAATCCACTTATCCTAAGGCGATTGTAACGTCCTGGCGGTGTGATCCCTATGTCGTATTCATTCTTCATTTTCAACTTCATACTCATTCGGTTCCGTGAAAGTTGCCAGGACGACTAACATAAGTCCTCGGTAACTAAGTGCCAAGGAATCAGTGATTGTGCGACTGACTGATTCTGCTCCAACGCAGTTTTAACGAAAAGGAAATGTGGCAGGAAATGAGTTCTTACACTCAGAATGTCTTTTCTCGATTGTGCTAGGATTTGGGGTTTCGACTTATAGTCTTTTGCGGTGGGTGCACATGATGTGCGTGACGGGGGTGGTGGAAGTAGCTGGTTGACTGATGGCAGGAAAAAATGTTCCTTAAGGACATAATTGATATCCTAATCAGCTTAGTCGAAGAAATGCATCGTTGGTGGAGAACAATGAGCAAGGGAAGTGGAAGGAGTGGAGTCCACTTGTACTAATTTGAACGGTTTTCAAACCCAATTCCCTCGCTTGAGTTTACTTTTGAAGCCAATTTGGTGGCGGTTGTGCTTTCGCGGACAACAAAGATGCATTTCATCGAAATATCTAACAATGAGCAGACACGGAAATCGACGGTCTTGTATGCTCTTCTGCTAATTGTGTTGTTGCGGCAACTTTCAGCACGGCATAAGCAGATGCAGATTTGGCGGTCACATTTGATTAACAACAGAAACTAATTGTTGAAGCTTAGCAGGATCGCGACCACACGGATGTTCACAGGTTTATCATTTAGTTCAGATCATTCCAGTTTAAATGAAAGCTTTTTGGATTTTTCGCATTCCCCTGTGTTAATTGTTGATCTTCGTCTAATTAGCGAAATGCGCGTATTACAAATACTTACGTTTGGTCAATTAAAATGCCCGCCTCGAGAGTAGAAAGTCATACAAAAGCAGTTTGGAAGCGATGTCGTAACAAAAGATTTTAGGTTGGAGATTATCAGTCACGTCTCGGCACACCGTGGTTTTCACGAGCTCGTCTTTGACGAATTACGCAATGCAAGTTGTGCATTGTAGCACCGAGAATTGCAGGATGCCCGATTATGATTTTGAATGATTGTTTGGATCTTTCAAAGGTTCGTCTACGACAGTGATTTGTTGATGGAAACTTTCACTTGAACTGAGGGTAAACTCATGAAACTGATGTTTGTCTGCTGGACTTGGCACTTGCTAATTATGACCAAATGTTTGAGTAAGTCGTTTGTGTTTGGGTTTATTTCTAGCGTCGACGATGACCATCGTCGCTTTTGGGTTTAGCATGAAATTCCTAGGTCCCTAACAATTAGGCGTCCGATTTAGGTAAAATACTTATGTTTTGAAAGTAGGTTTCAGATTGGGTTTGGACGAGCTTATCACCACTTAAGAAATTTTAAACAAGATGATGTCGAACCAAACTGCAGTGCGACAATTGTAGTGAAGCTTTAAAAATACAATTTGCAGAAAATGCAATTTGCCAGGAAAATCATTAATGAAAAATTCACTCAAATTCCACGTATTACTATCAAATATATTAATAGTAATACCAAAATAAATATCAAAATATCAAGAAATAGCAGCCTTTAGAAATTGCTTCATTTTAAATTCCTAAATAGAATTTTTTCCCTTACAGTCGAATCAGTGAAGCTCCAGCATTGCAAATTTTTTATCAATTTTGCTCTCTCAGGATATTTTAGCGAGGATTAATTATTGTTTGCAATCTGAGAAGGATTTCGCATGAATTGCAATTTACAGTGGATTTGAATTTTTACAGTGAGGCCCATTCAACAGCACATCATCACTTAATTTCACTTTTTCTAAATTCTTAATAACAAAACTAACTTACCTCGATGCTGTAAGATTTCTTAATAGCGAACATTTCGCGGTTCTTTTGGGCAGCAGCAACGGCCATCATTTTGTCGGTTTGTAAGTTTCTCGGAAATTTAACACAAAGAAATTGATTCTCACTCGCGGAGCTTTAGCTCGACAGCACTGTATTGTATTCCGCTCTCGAATTAATTCAGCAAATCGTCGACAGGACACTTGGATCCTCGAATCAGCCTGATAATTCGCTTTTCACTTTTCGCTAATCCGCCAATAACTTATCACTGCTAACTTCCGATAGTATTCGAAAATCCGTAGAACTGTTGTCTTATTGCTTCCTGCTTCTGACCCCAAAGGAAGATTCACGATCACAACTGGGTGCAAATCTTTTCACTTGAACGTGGTTAGATCCTTGTTTCGGGACGAACGAAGGAAACTGTTTCGGGGAAATCTCTCAACGGGAAATTCTCAAAGAAGCCAATAATTACGAACAGCTACTACTCTCAAGAATCGAGTCTAGAGCGGATGAAAGCGAACCAATGCATGGGGCTCGGCTGGGCTGCAATCAGTTTAAATACCCGCCAGCGACGGGTCAAGCGTGCCGCCAAATAGCCCCCTCCAGCCGCCTGCCCGTTTCGCACCGCTCACACCTTTCCAAAAGATAAAGCTTAGGCTGAGATACAGCACAGCCAAAGATACAGATACAGCTGAGCCAGCTGTTAGTGCCGTCCAAGTTGTTGAGACGTTGGGCGCCCGCCCGGTCCAAACATTGGCCGCTGCCCCAAGCCCCGAAGCTCCAGTGCGCCGCAGCGTCCAGCGCGGTGGATTTTGTTTTTCCCTGATTTTGTTTTTCCCTGATTTTGCAGCCCCGTTGAATCGTCCCACTCACCTGTGATATTGCATTGTCGTCAGCTGTGGCATTTATTTAACTATTAGAGGTGTCACGCGTGCGCCAGCAATATGTTTTGTAGGGGAGAAGGTCGTCATCTGGCAAATATTTCGAGATAAATTGCCGAGCCGACAAAACTTTACTTGGATTCTCAATAGTTTTCATATTCACAATGAATTCGTCACAAGGAACGATGTGTGTGTTTTGTAGGGAGTAAGAATATTTTGCTAAAAGTCCATTAGAAGTGAACTTGTGCCAGGAATTGCATTGCAGACTTTGGCTAGCGAGGATCTTATTAAAGTGTCCCCGAAGAAAGAAATATTATATTCATTTTAACACGGGCTGAAATGCTTCTGATTTTGCAATTTTCACATCAATTGATGAGTAGGAAAACGGAAAAAGCAGTATGTAGTTAAATTGGGCGGCTATCAGTTCACCTGAAACCAAATTCCAACTTTTCTTTCCGATTCCACTTACTTTGTTGTTGCATTCTTAATATCATTGTTTTAAGTACAATTTTCTCAATGGAATATTTATTCGAAGAAACTCAGTGCCAGTCATTGTCACGTTTATTACGTATTCTAATCGAGAAAGGACCAAGACCTACCCCACTACCTACAAAACGGACTATAGGCTGATATGATTGCATGGTGGTTTCCCCTACGTATGCGCTGCATACCATTCGAACGTATCATTCATGTTTGGGGCACCCCCGCTGATGCCACACGACGACTTGACTCTTCGTCTTTGACCATGTGTGTTGCGCTCCATTCCGCGCTTACCATTGCCGCAGACTTCACTCTCTCTAAGGTCGCGCAATTTCCTTACACATCTTTCTTTTGGGTCTTTCGTGCGTTCAGATCGGGTTCATCCAAGTCTTTCGGCTCCACTTTAACACTCATCTTCATAGCACCGAAGCACTGTTATGTTGTTGGGTGCAAGAGATGCTCATCGTAAACAGATAAAGATACATTTGTGCGGAGTACGCACACGTCACAGGGGGATTCCATCGTAGATTTTTCCCAGCGGCTGGTAGTGATTGCGTTGGTAGGAAAAGTCCAAAGATTCAGGCATGAGTCGACCGGTGCGGCCCCAAATTGAAGACTACCTTCACCTTGGTCAGGGTTTTGTTTATTGCCGTTTGATTTGTTGCTAATTATTGTTTACGTGGTTAACCCTTGTGCGATTGATTGTTTACGTATGGCATTTTTTGTTCGAGTGTTGTGTGTTGGAAAGTTTCCGGTGGCAAATAAATACATTTGTGACGTTGCTAGCTTATAGGTAACATTCGAATAACACGAGGATTACGGTTGCATCGCTGATTGCGATTTGAATGGCAGATGATTGATTACAACAAACTTAAATTATGAAGTACCTTTCCATAAAGGCAGTGGCTGTATTGGCAGCAAACGGTTCCTGGACGCGGATGACACAATAAAAAACAGAACCTTCTCATTCTTCAGTGTTTCTTTGTTTGCAACTCAAACTCTTCAAAAAGTTACGGTCATAAAGGTGAGCGAAGCGTATGTGCGAAAGTGTGAACAATTTTTGTCAATTCCAGATATAACCGAATTAACGCTTCCTGAGAATGACGTCAAGCGTCAATCGTTTTTGCAGTGAAATACCTAGTCACCTCTTATGATTGATGTTGTCTTGAATGGCCAAATTGTTTTGTTCGGAGGCGACCTCGGTTAATTACGCGTTTAAAGGCTTTCGTGATAAGTAAAAGAGTCTATTTTCAGCTTAATAAACGCTGGAGGAAAGGAGGAAGGACATTTACTCGTGATGGAAAGATGTTGATGCTTTTCACCTGGAATACCCGGCAATGAATAACGTTCAACCGATCAACATAGTTAAATGAAACTGTAGGGAAACCAGAAATTGTCGGAAATTTGATATTTTCAATTCAAATCCCTGTGAAATTTAGTAAATAATTCAATGAAAATAAACTTTATACATACGCAGCGCATATTGAATGAAATATCATCGTACTTTAAATAAAAGTAACTTGCCAAGTTTTAAAGTAAACTTTTAAGGGTGATGGTGGTGTGTGGGAGGAAATTGCAGAAATATTTTGGTTCTTGGATTGTACAAACACAAATGGTAAAATAATGTTCGTGGGGCTACCCGCCGGGATTAAGCTACCTTTAGATTTTCTATTCAATTATTTCGAATTTATCACACATAATTTGGCGTAAAAAATTCTTCACTAACTATTCGAACATGCAAAAATAAAGCGCTCCATGAGAAAATTGACTGTTTGTTTATTCATTATTCGACATTCAACAGGACCTGCGATAGAGAGCGATATATGATTGCTACTTTGAATCGAAATCTACTCGCAAAATAGCGATAGGTACAATATAAAGCAGAGGAACTAAGGATGAAATAAGGAATGATTTGAATTTCGTTGGAATTCGTCTGTAGTCCATATGTTGGATATTAGATTATTGATCGATATAAAGCTAGCAAATTGTTCCGTAACCTCTAACGCGCGAAAATGCGATAATCATGCGAGGAGAAGCTTTTTAAATTAGCTTGGCGTATTTTGTATATGTACTTTAGCACAAAAAGATTCATGTTGAAAATACGAACGTAATGTGTGACTACATGATAAACTATGATGATATCCTACGATAGTTCCTTAATAGTGGCTGGATAGTTATGATAGATGTTCTTGTATTTCAAAACCTCACTTCTGAGGCTTTCGACTTCCATTAAGTTCCGGTATCACAATGAATGCAAGCAGAAAAGTTAAATGCTCCTGAGAGAAAAGTAACACAGATGATATGGTTTGATGCCACAAGTGGAGAATTCAGATCGTGTGTCACATTTTACTAGAACTACATGCTGCTGGGGTGGTTTTTTCTTTTTAGCCAATGCCGAGAAAGGAGGTTGACTGAATTTCTATTATGGAAATCGCTCGCAAAATCTACCTGCCAATGGTTTTATCGATGTGATTAAATCGATGCCAAAAATGAATTCGATAATAAACGTTAAACCCGAATAATGTGTCATGACAATAATCTTGAGATCATATAACGAGGCCAGCCGTTGATCTTCAGTCCGGTTTATTAAGATAAACTGAGTAATTTCGAATATTGGATATAGATCTTAAAATAATCATAATCGTTACCTGTTTGAAGCTGAGTCCTTTGTGTGTATATGGCGCCTTGTTATAATCATAACGAACACCGTCAAATGAACAATCTGAACTCCGAAGCATTTTTCAATGGCCGGTGATAGCCGAGTTTGAAATTCAAATAGGCTCATCTGAATTAGTTATGGACTATTGATATACTGATGTTTACATTTTGCTCATTTGATGGCTTTTTTTCTATTATTTGATGTGACGGCTATGATGTGAGCAAACAACGTGACTTTTGAAGTTTTATTATTTAACGACGTATTTTTCAAAGTGCATATGCAGAAATCCGCGGCGAATTATCATTGAGAATAATATGATACAACTAAAAATAAAAATTGTGGGTCCCAAGATTTGCCATGCCCAAGCGGAAATATTTCCGGAAAAATGTTGTTTGCCACCTTCGCCTTCATTCGAATAATGTCCTTAAACATTTTAAAGACATCCCAAAAAGCTATCAATAATATTTTGAAATTGAAATTATGCAGTATTCAAACTTTACGCGGAGCATGCCTGAAGATGAATATATCGGAAATTTAGTGTAAAATTACAAATCTTTGCTGTGAAAACTTGAAGATAAATGCTTTCAATTATCGTTGTAGACAATGGTGAGTTAATATGTTCCCACCAATTCACATGCTCGTGATAATTTATTGCGGTTTGCGAAGCAATCGTGGTTTTGTTATGCAGGGGTAGTAATTGCATGCATCATATCGTCGGCTGGGTTTTTGGAAGATTTTGTACTTTTGTTACCTTCTTTTTTTCAAGTGTGAAATATGATGTTGGTGGAATTTCTATGGGGATCACTCAATTTACCAGTTTGTGCGTCATTCAATCTAAATATAGTGGGAACTTGTTCCATTTACGTGGCTCATAATTGTCTCGTAGTTATTCCAAGCTTAATTAGTTGTTGGACTATTTTTATCAACAAAATGTACATTGTGGACTACAGCCAAGCCAAAATTTTACAGGCACCTTCCATGATAAATTTATATTTTAAGTTTGCATCAAGTTTTGCAAGATAAAGGCCATTGCATTGTTCATTATTTTTTAACATCGTCCTCGGACTCGGCAAGCCGTTTGCATAATATTGGCTGTCCGCTCCATGCAGACACTTCAAAGTTAAAAAAGACATTTTACTGGCGTTGACCATTATTCAGAAAATAATCAGGAGATCCGCGTGAGACCCCTAGATTCATTTCTGAACCTTGATATGTGTTTTATTGGAGAACATGCAATCTTGCAAGAGTTTTTATGTTCAGTCTAGTATTTGGCTTTTAATGGATAACCCAACCGAGGCTACATTAAGTATCAATTGATTTACGACAGTTAAATTTCCTCCGTCGTTTACCATTCTCATAGGGGATTCTGTGAGGTAGGAATTCCTATTTGCAATATGTAATAATTAAACATAAAAATGTTTAGCAAAACAATTCATCCATCAATGAATAATTAATAGTCACGTAATACAATCGATGAATGATTGCCGTGATAAAATATAAGATTGCGATAATTTGCAAGTATATGTTTCATTGTTATATTGCTTTAAATACTCAAGTCGTGGTTTGGCATTTTCCTATATGTGTCTGGCTTCAGAGGCAAGTGGGTAAAAAATCAGTATAACGACACTCATACTCCTTAATAAACCAATGGAATCTATTTGTGAACGTTCGGGTAATTAGTCCGATTGCATTGTGCAAATAATTTTGATAGTATTAATCAATATGTGGGAATGGTCCCAAATCGAATAGCACACACACATTCCGATTAAGAAAACTGACATTGCGTTGTATGTTCCGCTTCTGGAATATGATTATAATTCCCTTTATTTAGTCTTTATTTAGTCAAGCGCTGACCAGTATTGAGCTGAATATTGATATGAAATGCTTCATCTTTCACAAACGAATGATTGCCGAAGGTTTGTAGGTTGTTACCTTGCCTTCATTGATTTCATGTTGCAATAATAAAGTGCAGACAAAGTGCAGTTTCAGCCTTCTCTAATACGCAAAAACACATCAAAACCATGCCAACTTTTTGGTATAATTTATGTAACCCTCTGTTGCTAATACTCGGTCAACTGAGAAAACACATGACACTCTCCTGTTGGTCAAACTGCGAAGTGTTCAAATAAGCCACGCCCAACTTTTTTCAACGAACAAGGATTAGGTCCGAACAAGGATTAGGTCCGAACAAGGATTGTCGAAACGCTGAGGACTTTGTTTAGCTAACATACATATGTATGCGAGATTTGCATTAAATAACTGGGAGGGATTAATGGATTACAGATAGAAACAAAACTGTTCAATGTGTTTAAACTATGAAGGAATCAGTACAATAGTAGAATTACTAGTGGAACTAGTACTAGAAGAAGTAGTAGTAGAAGTGATGGCTCTGTGAGTTCATTGTCTGCAAACTGTGTCAAATCCTTAGATAGGTGCCAGGATACTCTATAAAGCATTTTTTGCACTGAAGAGAAGACAAGCCGTTGATGCTGATTAGGTTACTACAATTACCACGTGGATATCACAGACATATCGCCGTAGTAATAGCACAAAACCACCTTGGTTGATGTAGAATTTTGGTGAAAAATCGTTTAGACGAAATGTGACAAAATTTACGGTTAGTTAGATAAATGCTATTATTTAAGAAAACATATTCCACTGCAAGTGTAAACAAAATGTTACACAGGCGAAAATTGGGAGCACAATAGTTTCCCACCACAAGCCGGCAAATCGTGCTGAAGGAACATATGAATAATTGATGAACAAACTACAGGAGATGACATTAGACTAATGCATGCATCCATTCAATTACTAAGGAGGGTTTACAAGCTTCTCTTTGAACATCCGAAAAATCGATCATGAAAATTGAGACCGCCAAACTAACAACTGGCTGACTAACGTATTTAACGACAACCAAGTTTGTAATAGTTTTGATAGTAATTTCCACAGCCACTTTAGCGCAAAGCATGCACTTCGGAAGGAAGTTCGGAAGAAAGATAGTTCTAGGGGCAATATTAATATTTGTGATGATCTTTCTTACGTGTGACTGGCAGGACACAAATGTCCATTAAAAGCCCAAAAGAGAATGATACAGGAAAATTGAGTTGACATGCATCCTAAAAGCGTAAACAGACTAGAAGACACAGAAGGGGTCCCGAAGGAAAAAATTGTTTTGTTTATAACTGTTTTATGATTACAACTTTTTCATATAACTTAAAATTTTAACACAATTTGAATATATCCGATATAATTGACTATATCTTCTAGACAAGGACCCCAAGATGTATTGTTTCAGATAGTTCCAGTTTTTACAAGCGCTACACCATAGAGTAATGTCGTAGTGTTATCGGTTTGTAACTGAGGGCAATCTAAATTTAATAAGAGGAAATTAATACAGTTCGTAAGCATTTGTACCTATCGACATGCGAAAAGGCACGACAAGTGAATTTAAGAAAATCTGATTCTTGAAGTACATCAAAATCCATCGAAAGAAGGGGACACGACGTAGGCAACAGACTCATCCTATGCGGATGGCACATGTAGGTTGTGATCGATAATAGTTTAAAGGCAATAAACTTTAGGATACTTCGGACAAAACTGGAGTATTTCCTGAACAAAACCTTTGCATATTTCGTGATAAAATACAAAGGGGATCCAGTACTAAGTCCAAACAAGCGAAGCAATAAAATATGAAAACCTTTGAAAAACAAAAGTCTTGACGAACTTTGACGAATTTTTTGACTTTCCAATCATATTTTTCATCATACCAGCTTGGTGGTGGTGAATATTCAATCAGTGTTAGGCTACTGTGCATTTATCAACCCATATTTATCAAGAAGTAGAACATATCTGCATTAATCGATCAACAAGCGGGAAATTCTGCGAGAAACGACTTAGGGTTCTCGGAAATGCCGCTAAAAGTCAGCCATACATTGCATCCGCAAGTATGCAGTTCTTGCGTAGTGATACGCATCGAAATGTTTCAACTTTTCAGAAACAACTACAAGTGCATTCGGGGATTTTCAGATCGACGCACGGCACCACGCAATTCAACGTCTTGGAAAATCCAACCAAGCGAAATGATTTTTCCGATAGTAAATTTAACATAAAGCTCAATTAAATGTGAAGGTCTTGAAAGAGCAATCTTCTTCTTTGGATTGTTTGAATTGGATAAATTTATGTGTGAACATTGAAATTGAGCATCTCAGTCAATTAGCGATTTCGAGTTTTTTATTTATAAGCTAATAATTTGCTTCTCCTTTGCAATATGTAAAATGTATTCAGATACATTCAACTAACGAAAGAATTGAACCCAAATTGGCTGCAGAGATTGTCAGCCATCTTTAAAAGCAAGACTGGCTGGAAAGAGTTCGTGTTAGCAGTTGCGAAGTCTTTGATCAAATCTTCTGGCAAACCCGTGTGCGGCTCAGGTAAGAAGATAAACGCGTAGTGGACCAAATAAGAACGGCAAATCTGATGCTGTCTTTATGGTGCAGCGACCACAATCAAAACATGAAACACCCTGAAATATACGCGTGTTTGGATTTCGAACTAGTACATGTGAATCATAGTTTGGGATACCCCAGCATGAGCATCCAAACGGCAGGAGATAGGTGGCCAGTGGTTTGGTACTTTCCAAATCAACAAATATTGCATGGAGTTTCGATAGGTGCAGACTAAGTGAGGTTTTTGCGTTAAATTACTTTCATTAACCACAAACCCTCAACTTGTAGTTTAATTAATTCCAGCGTTGGATCAACGTTGCAAAGCATTGAGAAGCTATCAACGTTCTTTGAATAACTTTATTTGGAAGCAGAGTGTCCGTCATGGAAAATTCGGTGCTTCAATTTATTCAGACCAAGTGAGAGGCCTCATAGCAAGCTGACAGGCTTTTAGGCATCAGCCGGAGTTGACAAAAGGCGAGTTGCTTGCCTGGAAATTAAAATAGTTAATACATTAATTTTTCTTTGGGGATTATTATGCTTACCAACAAAATTAGAATCGGCATTCAATGCCAGCCGGTCAGGTTCAGCTGACTTGCTTTTCTAATGGCTGTCAGAAAGCCGAACAGGGTGTTTGCGCGCTAATGGACGAATTAATGAATGCTGATGTGGTGCTAGTTCTTAGACTTGTAATCTCTTCATTGGCAATCGGCGAAAAGCAATGCTAATAATCCGATTCATTCGTAAAAGTCATTGTCATCGTCAGTGTTGTATCTGATTGAGCTGCTTCCTATGTGGACTGAAACTGATCCATTTATTGACAACACTGTTGAGCAAGATTTCCGTGTTGATCTTTGATATGTCTCGGTTCACACAACACGGCTTATACGCATAATCCAGTGTAGAATCAGAGCAAGGCCGCTACCAACTTCCCGCTTGGTGGATGATTCCACTGGATTTACCTTGTGTCAACTCAGTTTGCCTAGGTATAATTTGTTCTTTGCGCATTTGCTTCACACCCGGTCGTGCATGACCTTGCCGGGAAAATATGACTTGCGTAACGCAATCAGCTACATTCTAATTGGTGATTTCATTTAAGAAAGGCTTCTTGCAGCCGCAAATATATATTGAGAGCACTTGAGCAGGTGCCTAGCGGGCAGACCAATTATTTAAATGAATAATTGGTGTAAACATTTCGCTGGCTACTTAGATATTTCTGCATTAACGGGTTTCACTGGCCTTTTTTGAAGTTTTTCTAGTTTTTCCTAACGTTTGTCGAAAGTTGCTATGCTCAGAACGCAGATCAACGCAGCAAATCTGTATTACGCTCTATTAGAACTCCTTTATATTTAGAATTGTGGCTTTTCGGAAAAGCCATCGACTGATCTCTGCTACGTATCTACTACTTTCTGGTATTGATGGAATGAAAACAGAAACAAGCTGTATCGAAAAGTTGAACCCTGTCACTGCATACAATTGTCATCGGGTTGAGTTGTACGGGTTCGGAATAAATGCTGGTTAGAATGGAGGCTCATAGGAATGTGGAAAAATTGTGGAAGCATTTGTGGAAAATGCTTCCACAATTCTTATGCCTTGGAAAGTTTAGCTGATCAAAGTCGAACAACCAACATCCATCAATCACTTGTACAAAGAGTTGACGTCTAGTTAGGCATAATCAATCATAATGGAATTCTCACACTTGTGGCATGTTTAGGCATCACCTGTTCGTAATGGGTGACCATAAATTTCAATGAGACCAATTGAAGTTAGACGTGCGCGTAGGTGCACATGTACGTGACGCAAGTTGTGGCTAGCGGCTGGGTTTTAAGGTTATCAGGCTCTTGCTGCCAAAGGGTTTCTTAAATTATTTAAATATTTATTAAATTAAATAATCAGCGGTGTGGATTTGCACAGACTTATGGACACGTGTATATATTTATACATAATCTTTATAATGATCATTCATTTGTTTGTAATTGTTTTATTTGTTTATAACATAACATACCCACACAACATTAGAGGTTTTTTTATTCAAATTCAAACAACATTCCTACTTTGCCCAGCTGTCAACTGCTGTATTTCAGTATGTGGTAACCGCGGGAATGGACAGAAGACAGAATTGATGGCATATCTAATATTCCTATCGAATAGGGGCTTTGTACTCCAAATGCAACACACTTGGTTCAATACATTGTAGTCTCAGGTCTCTTCGGGGCTACAATCAAATGTGAAATTAATTGAAAATGCACTTGGCAATGAACAGAGATACCAAATATGCGTAGAACCTTACGGCGTATATATTTAATATCATTATATAATAATATAATATAAATATATTTTTGTCATCCGAATTCTATTTTTCGTTTTCCCAAAGTATTGTAAATCGAAGTTTGAATGAAGCCAACCCTTATGTCCAAGACCTACCAAACTTTATTGCCTCCAAAGTCAAATACAATTTAAGTAGTCTTTTTAGATAACATGTGAACTTCTTGTAAGTATAGTTCAAAACGCTAAAGTTCCCGTGGAAAAACACCTATCGTTGTATCTTAAAAAAGCACGGACTGGCATCTCAAGGACCTCAAGTATATGATTGCAACTTTTTCTATTGTGTTTGGCAGATTGTGAAGCATCAATTACCATAATAATAAATAACTAGTAAGACTGAGCTCTCATGCAGTGGGCATAGAAACTTGTTGGGCATCTTTAGCAAGTTGTCGTGTGTTGCTTTTAGGTACGGGTCTTCTAAAGGATCATTGAGGCTTATATTGAGCGCCATTCAAGAAGCAAGCAGTAGTACAACATACACAATCGATCATGCCCAAGACGCAGCACGGCGGAATCGTAATTCGAATGGGTTTTACTAAAGTGCTTCTTAAGTAGATAACAACCAATTCCAGTTTGACAGAAAAAATGTTGATATGTAAATACATTATTAAGCTGCTTGAAATCCAGATCCACTTTTATTTTGCACCTTCGAAAAACTCCACACCATTTTTTCCTTCCTGCCGTTCCTCTCCCGACGGCTCGAAGTTGCTCGTCAAAGCAGCATTTTTGGTAGTCGCCACAACTTTACGTGATAAACTCGTATAATTTTATTCAGCAATCAAATTTTTTTCGGAATTCGTTTCAATTTCGCCACGGCCTGCGCATGACTTTGAAATACTTCATGATACGTGTAACGCTCTCCATGCCAATAGCAAACAGAACCAAACGTGTGGAAAGCCACATCTTTAAATGGATGGCTTCGATCCTATGTGAAAAAACATGAATGGAAAAGCAATATGAGCATTCAAACGATAGTTACTCAATTTTCCTGCATTTTTTGTTTGGATGACTGCGATCTTGCGACTCGATGAGCTGCATCTGCAAGAGCAACAGAAACAGCAAAAACTACCCGTTTCTGGCTCCTTTGCTAGAACGTCCGTATGAGCAAACTTTTCAGTCCTCTGAGCATGCAACATCGAACTGGAAGCTGAAAGCCAGCATACGCACACCTTGAACAAGAGCCTTGCTGAACTTCCTAGTAAACATTTGCCTCAATGCAAGAACAGATAAATGAATCACGATCCGGAAAGCAGTCTCCATTTTCATCGCCCAAGAAGTCTGAATTTCCAAACCAAATCACCAGTATTAACATGATAAATGGCAATCATTTACCGAGAACGCGTCAACTCAGAATCAAAACGCAGCCCAGAACGAGTTTCCTCGGCCTTTTCCCAAAGCCACAAATCCCCGATTATCCAGTCCAGATCAAAGATACGTACTAAGTCGCTAGAACGTGCTTCATCGCTGCGCAACACCTGGCGTGCATCGGTGGCGCTTTCATGTTTTTCATTGCTGGGTTTTCCACGGAGCTGAGAAGTAGAATTGATTCATCACGGCTTCGAATTAATACAAATGTGTAACACAGAAATGTAACAATATTCCGGAAACTTGTGCCCACCTGTAGGAAAGCAGCCACGACCTGCGAACTTCAACCGCGTCTGAATTTGAACGAGGAAATCCCACGCATAACGATTTCGCGTATAAACGGTTACCATTCAAAATGCTGCTCGTATAACTGTCGCATCACGTGTAGTAATTCGGCCTTAGCATTTGATTACTTCTAGAAATGTAATTAAGCATGTCAAACCAAATACTTCCCCGGCATCACGGCACATTTCATTTGAACATTTTCACGCGAAAATGTGAGCCATGCATGGCATTCACAACTTAAAGGTCTCTCATATGCGTGCGTGTGAAACCCCAACGAATTTATTTCATCTTTGCTATAGATGCATGTAACATACGCAAACATGCGAGTGTATGTGTGTTTGTCTCTGCAATGGGGTACGTACACATTTCCTTTGGCGTTTGTTCAAAGTTTCGTATCAAATACTGGACTTCCGAACTACCCTCCACACCTTTGCGGCCACAATCAACACAAATTGTTTGTCCTTACAGCGATCAATAACCGATTGTTGCTTCAAGAGGATACAGAACTACTCCTGCTCATTAAATGTAAGAGCTAGGATGGGGCTGGCGTGTTTCTATGGTCCTCGCCTGTGTAGCAGGCCAACAGCCTGTCACCCTGCGTGTGTCGCGCTGCTGTCGACAGGTCCTTCATCATTCCAAGCACTCCACTTTTGTTGTCGTAACACTATCCGGGTCCATTTCGTCCTTTGAGGAGATTCACCCACTCTGCGGAAATGAATGTGGCACAGTTCGAATGTCCAAGCAGAATTTGAACACAAAAATGCAATTAGGTGTCTGCGATGATGCCCTCAAAAATTTCGATTGGGTTTTTCTCGTCATAATTTGAAATTCAAATGAAAATCGACCGTCACTTGCATCACATGCTTTGGGGATTTTTCTTAAATCTCCAATCTCTTGTTGCCGAATCTTTCAGTACATCTACATGCTCTATGAATCATCTGTATCACGAGACTCGCCTGGGTTGACGGTTTTTACCTTGGCACTCCGGTGACACTGCAAGAAACTCGTCAAGAAAGCAAGAAAGCAAGAAAGACCAGACAAAATCTTCAGCGCATTATGTTTGATGGTGATTTGTTTGAACTTTTTGCAGATGGATGGGTGGATAACTTTCGGGACGGCATGCTACATCACATGGTGTGTGGACTTTTTTGCTAGTTAATTTGTGATGGAAACGATGGGTTTTTCATTTCTTTCCAACGAGCTTATGTTACTATTAGTTAGCGAAAAACCCGGGGAAGGAAAAAAAACAGCAAATTAACAGAATATAAAAACATGAATTGCTTGAGAGCGCTCCCATATAGGCGTGCATAAACATATTATAGACATGTGCAGTATATGATGGCATTGCTCGGCCGTTTTGATGTCCATTCATCAAGAACGACGTACAAATTTGGCAAGTTCGCAGGTTCTCCTTCGGAATGACGGGATGCCGCTCCTGTTGTCTATTGGTTGTTCATGGCCCATTGTCGTTTCCTCAGTTTAACGACAATGGAGACAAGGAGATAAGTCAGTCAAATTTTCTTGCTGTTAATCCGCTACCATTGCTACATATCCCTTTTATAAACAGAGAATTGAACATATCGGCTCCATGATCAAGCCACCTTACCTTAGTCCGTAATATTTTCCAAGACGTCTCTAGTCAAGTGTAGGAGGAACGAGGCTGTTGAATATTCGAGATTTTTACCAGCTAGCATGTGTCCTCATCCAGTTAGAGTAAAGAAACTTATCCGCTTTCTTTCGAGCATTAAGTCCCTGATATATTATGAAGCATCGCAATATCGAAAGTTTCTAAGGAGGCGTATCATACGAAAACTCGGAATATGTTATCATCGTCCATTTCTAAGAATTCATTGATATTAAGAACAAGTATACGGTGTCGACCAAGAGGGGTGGGAGAATGGTTTGGTCCTTGGAAAATCAATAAGCTACTGTCAAACTCCGCAAACAACTTTGACAGCGGATATCTTTTTTCAAAAGTTAGTATTCTGCACAATATAGCAGCCAAAACACATGAGAATATTCTCATTCCAAACGTTGGCGTGGTTTAACAGGGGAAAGTTTTACTAAGCCAATTATTTTATGGGGCGGCGTTTGGGGTTGGCATTGTAAACAGTATATTACGTTTAATAAACTTAGTCTCTACACTCTCCAGATGGCTCCCAAAGTCTCATTTCACATTTATATGTGTCAAACTCGATGACAAAACATAGTACTGCAAATGTCGTTGTGTAGAGAGACACAAATTTAGAGTCTCGATTTCATCACACCTGTTCGAATCAACACCCACTAAACTAGAAAATGTCTGCAAAAAACCTCATCACGTGATCAGATTTATATATTTAGTTTGATTTCCGTGCGATGCTGTTACGTTCAACTCCAAGTGGTCATTGTACTGAGAAATATGAAGATGATGTAATAATTGAAAAGTAAAAGTCAGCGACGCATTGGTGAGAAAATGTTTCATTCATAATTTGCGTTCATTCATGCAGAATAGCGCGCAACCAGACAAGACGGGAGTTCAACGCAGTCAATTTCAACGGACGAAGGATTCGTTGATGGTCAGAGTTATTTAGCAACTGCGTTTCATTTCGAAACTGGAGGAATCGCTCGATTCTGGAATCTTACCTACAACCCCTGCGAGCTCCCACTTTCCATTTCTAGGATCTACACAAATGCACATAATCCAACACAACTGCAAATAATCAAAGAGAGCTATTAAATTAAACTTTAAATGCATGAATGCGACCTTGGGAAGGGTTGATTTTTGTGATATATTGGTAAATGAAAGCTTATGGACTCTTGCATTTGAACTGCATGGGAAAACTGAAAATTATAGATAGCGGCCATGTATTCGGAGTATTTTGCAAGCCGACTTAATATTCGACATTCGTCGGCGACATTAGCAGGAACTCATCCAAACTGGGGCTCACATGAGGAGCGTGAAAATACAAATAAATGGAGCATAGGAAAAAACGAAAAACAGTGTTTTATTGACTCTTCATTGGCATCGTAACAATTTCAACTCCTTCAAATCTCAAGTTTTATGACTCCAACTGATGACCGTGCAATTATTCAAGTAATCAACAAGTCCAAAAGGACGACTGTTTCAAAGCAATGACCCGTTCCAATAATGTGGCTCCGCTCAGCCTGTTTGCGTGTGTGCTTTGAAATAGATCACGAAGCCACCTTGAAACGCGCTTTTGCACTAGCAAAGCAGATCCTGTTCGCACAATTGGTCATTGGGTATTCCAAAGCTGGTTACGATGAGTGTACAGCGGTGGAATTGCAAGCAATTTTTAAACTCATGTAACTCAAATTCATTCGACTCGACTCTGAAACACTTCCCGATCTTACGCGTGAACCATTTGGCGGTCAATAAAATTTGCTTATCCGGTTTCAATTTCACTTCATCCATGAAGACGGATCTTAATTAGATCAAAGTAGAAACCAACGAATACGAGAATGTTGACGATTTGCACAGCAACCTATTGCGCAGCGCTACTGGTGGACTTGCGGTTTCGCAGGTCAGCATTGTCGCTGCTGGTGTTCTACTTCTTGCATCCATCCCTGCGTACCCTGTGCAAGACAAAAACAACTAGATCCGGGTCACATGGGAGATCCACGACTTTTCTTTTTAGCGAATCTTATGCATACACAACGGTCGAGGAGTTATTTTTATTGGGTTGACCGATATTTTCAGTTTTATAGTTTTTAAATTACTTTCTGATAATTATGCCACCGAATCCAATTAAGGCCGCTTTTGTTTCAGCAGTGGCTCGACATAGAACTCAGTATTCGATGTCAAATGCACATAAATTTGCTGAATTTATTGACGACACCATCCGGGCAGGTTTACGTGATGAGTAAAATAGCTCGCGCATCAAGGCCACAACGCAGAAGGAGAAAGAATATATTTATAGTTCTCGTTCTTTTCGAAAGTGTTTGCGAAATCGAAAGCCTTCTCCAAAGAAACATTAGCACGCACACCACAATTTGAATATTCTAAATTGGTGGTGTCCGATTTACAGCATGGTTTGCTTTAAGTGGGTTTCCACAAGTTGTCCACAGTGGCACATACAAAGTGTGTTATTTTAACATTTATACACTGTTTCGCTTCTTCTCTTCTGCTTTAGTGCGCTGCAGTGCGATTGGCTACCACCAGGACCAAACTTTTCCTGAAACGAAGGGGCTCAGCACAATCGAATAGTCTCATTGAGTATGGTATGTTAATTCAGTGTATTCAAACAGTTTCCAAATCAACAAATTTCTCCAAACAGGCGTCCTACAGAACCGGAGGAGATCTCCCAGCTCTTCCGTCGTCCAGCAATCCATTTTTTCACTTTAGTTGGGTTCTGCCAAGAAAGGTGCTGGTTGGTCGGACTCGGACAATCTAGAAGCATGCGGAAGTCAGGGGCTTGGGCTGCCATTTTTTAATCCTTTGACCCAGGTGATGAACAGCTAGTATATATCCTAGTAGCAATATCCTTAAGTAATTTTGCATCTAGGAGTTGCCAAACTCCACGGCATATACGGTAGTTCTATCAACAAGATTCGTCCAGTTCCCTTATTTTCGGTACTAGCGGTATCGTGATTATGAATATTCTGGTTGTGATTTTGATCGGCTGGTCTAGCCCTAGCTAGCTCATCCCTTTTTGGATTTCCTTCTATACCTATACATCCGGCTGACTCTCTAACAACAGCAGTGCAAATTGCTGCCAAAGAGTATATTTACTGTTCCCTTAAGGTCGCTCATAACCGTTTCTGTGGTTGTTTCAAAAGCAAATCCTTCCGACTGATATTCCTATCGTTGTCAACACTATAATTTCGTTGAGTCACTGATAATCACGGAAAAATATTACGGCGCCGATTCTCTCAACTGTCTTCAATCCTGGGCAGTGACCCACTCGTCTTTGGTCAGAATGTTAACAGTTGTGCTCTGTGTGTGACAGTTGTGTGACAGTTGTGGGCTCTGCTCAAAGTGGCTCCGAACTTCGTGTAGTTCCAGTCACCAGTAGATCTTAAGTCCGCATAAGGTGAAAGTGACTAAAAGTGCAAACTGTACACTTTTGCTGGTGAGGTTTTCGCGATGGTGATCACAATGGCTCCGCTGTGAAATAAAAAAAAACGTCTTTAGGCCGGTCAAAAGCCCGTATGGCCTCATTCAAGTCACAAACTAGATTCGCAACTATCGATGGGAGTTTGCTCATTAACCGAGTCTTGTTAAGGATATATCAGCATGCGTCCCTGCCGCACCTTTGTGCCTGTACTGCAATCCCATTTTAGCTCTTGGATTGCTACGACGACATGTGTGAGGCAGAACTGTGGCAGACATCTTTCAATATAATAAACTTAAGATGCACTTGACACTGATTTATCCTACTCATGTCTACGAATACCAAGAAAAATGTTAATGTGTTCTTTCTGTGCTTCTTTAACGCACTCACAAAGATCCTGTCTGCTGTACCAGCTGGCCGCCTCAATTCGGCGGCACTACCTTTCCGAATGACCAGGATCTCAACAGTACTGAATTCTTGCATCTACCATCGCATGCATGATGAAGAACAAAAAATTTGTTGAAGGACAAGATTTCTGCATTTCTGCATGTCAAATCAGCAGAGGAGAACTATAGATGAACTCAAATGTTGCGAGCCTTAGCGGACTATCTTCGATCATTCACTTTTTTGCATGTGGTGCATACTTGCGTGCAAGTTCAAAAAATTCTCTTCCCATTGTCTGCCATTTAGCATTTAGTCAGCTCATAATTAGCTGTGGAAGAGTTTTTGTTGCTGGGACGCGGAAACAATTGAAGCTCCGTTCAAATTAGCAGCCGCTGTCTTTCTTCGGTTTTGTTTGAGTAATGTAATGAAAAGATCGAAACAAGGCCGATTAAATGTGAACACATTCTATGGTGAGATGGCGGCTAAGTTTGGCGCGGATCCGTGTAAAAACGCGCGCTGAGCCGGTAATTTGCCATGCAAACATTTGAATTATGGCTTATTAACTGTGAACCAGTAACAAATCGTTTTTCTAATCGACTAAGTGTCCTTGCTGCTGGCCTTCCAGTTGATTCAAGTGCGATGAACACTTTGGAGACTTTGACGCTCACGGTGGCTGACACCTGGTTTTTTGCATATTGTGAGAGGTGTATGCCAAAGTCGCCGCTACACATGAGCTCTGATATGTGCGAAGTTGAAATATTTGTCGTGAGTCAGTTGGGGGGCTTTTTGCTTAATTGCTAATTAATTTATAGGTGGCACTTGGGGCTATTGCCAGTCCATTTTGTTGACTAGGTGATTTCTGGATTACGAAGTGTGGATTAAAATTCAATAGTCGTGCTTGACCAGCTCCGAATGCTGTCTGATAACAAGTCTATCGGATTAACATATTTGAGAGGCTCTTCAAGATATAACACTGGCATGCAAAGTTCACGGTTCCGATGAATCTTTTATACATTGCAGGATAATATGCAGCAGCTTGAGTGTGCATCACTATTGAGTGTAAGTGGATTATTCATTGCCTGCTGATTTCTCAGAGCCAGACATTTGTGAGGAAGAAGTATTGTTGAGTTGTCGTTGATACTGAAAGCGTTTGAGGCTCCTGCGACTTCATTTGCAGAGCATGATTGATCCGTTTGCAATGCATTAACTCAAAAATTACTCGACTGCTTCGCGGTTGTGCGATTTCTTCTCAAGGAATGTACGTCGAATCACTTGGTAACAATTCGCGCGATATCTAACGACATGGAATGGAAATATAATTAAGATAATAAATCCCCCAACATGGAGAAGTTGTGGTGGGAACTCTGAACTTGCTTGGACATTTTTTAGAACTAGGACAGGTGTCTAGTCTAACAAGTTGTACAATGTATACAAACAGATGCATGTGCATCTGTTGATTGAATATTTAGCGTAAAATTGAACACGCGTTCATCCCCGCAAGCTGCTCTTTGCCATGGTCGTGCGACTAATTAAAAATTCTAATAATTCTAATAAAAATTGTATAAGTTGGTTAGGATTGTTCAGCTGGACAGTGTTACGCAAGCCACTTAGTACAAAGCGAACATCTGGAATGCTTAGTTGTAAATTCCACTGCATATCTATGAAATGGAAATAATAGTTGCAGCATTTACCAATCACGCCGGCAAGACACTGGGTTTAACGTTCGTACCTTTTGCATATCACATAAGTGAATATATTTGAATAGTTATTAGATTAGAGTGCGCGCATATTAACAAAGAGCTACATGATATGTTGGGGCTCTAAAGCTGCGCCGCAAGGTCTCACAAGAACGTTTTCAAAGGTTTATTCTTCTACGAAGGCGCTTCAGTACTTTCGTATTTTCCCACCATTCAAGAGTTTTTTTTCTGGCAAATTTGAAAATCATCAAAACCGTCCGAATAGAATAATCGAGAAGAAATGTCGGTTTCCATACTAACAAGTTATAGATGGAGTATGATCTGAATAACCTACGCAGTTGGTTGAGACACACAAAGTAATGTTATTCATTTCAAAGAAAGGAACACAATTTGGTTTGAACAACGAAAAATTTCTTCTGAGCCCAACCCCCTTTCTCGTTTCATCCTTCGTTGAAACAAACTTGAAGCTACGAAAAACCATAAATCTGCTTATAAACAAACGTGCTAATGTATTGTTCATGTTCTTCCTTTCGAAAACAAGGTAAATCAGATTCAGAAATGAGAATTGGTCACAATCGCGCTTCTAGTTAAAAACTAGACTTTTAATTACTAATTCTTCCGTGCTTTCATACGTTTGGCTTCTTGCGGTGTGCACTCAAGGCTGTCGACTCCTTGTTTTCATATTTCTTCAAAACAATCAAGTTCTGATGCTTTAACAAGGGCAAAAAGACAAGAGGAACACAGTCGACAATGATAGGAGAACTCACGTAGCCTCGACTTGGTCCCGGGCGATGGGGGTTGTCTCTGTTTCTTAACTGCCAAGGGGTTTGAAAATCGAAAGCATTTCGAGCGCCATCAGTTTCCGCCAGAAGGAAGGCGATTGCTATCAGAATGGAATGTGCTTTTATGAAAAAATCATGAGTAGATAATTACACATTTCCGAATTTCAAGGCGAACGGGCTGATTTATTCACGACCGGGTGGTTTTTTGAAAGAAATGATGGAGAACGAATACACTTTTAGCACCACACCATTATCATATTTTATAGCCTTCTAATTTTAATGGATTTTCACGCTCAGTTCAATTCACGAGTGTGACTTATGCTTAGATGTGGAGATCGTTTATAATTTAGACAAATGCTTCAGATTTTGAATACAAATACTTTTCCTGAGCCATTTTGAGAGCTAATCGCAAGGTTAAAATTAACACAATCTAGTTTAAAATTAATGCATATGTGTGCGATTTACGGTGTGGAAGGAGTGCGCGATATCCTCTTGATTTCCCGAGTTTTGTATTATCGATGACGCACTCAACAGGTTTAATCCGCTTTAGAAAACTCAACAATTTGGCATTGGATCTTCGATAGCTTGTTTCATTAACCAAGTTAACAGAAGAAAGAAGCAATTAAATCCGTGAATGCTAAATTTTTCGGAATAAAACAAAAGTAAACTAATGTCCTATTTATATATGCGAAGATATTCTACCTAGTAGCTTGACTGACAAACAAGAAATAAACATTGTTAGAACAGAACATTCATAGTTGATTGATCTCCTTTCCCGGAGACATAACCCTACTTGCAGTAAGAACTATGGTCGCTACCATCGTAGTCCATTCTCTTCTTTTGGTTTGTTATGGTAAATGTTCTACTTTTATTTAATGCCTGGGTGTGAACGAAGGTGGAATATCGGCTTTTTAAAATATGAATAAACATGTCATGAACATTGCCAAAGACTCGACTGAAATAATCCCACTACCTTAATCTTGTTGTTGTGCGGAAAGTCTCTGTTTCTACCTTGCGTGCTGCTTTCTAGTGCCAAAATTTAAGGTGAAACTGCTTTATCAACAATTCTTAACGCAAGTAAACAAATAAAAAACGGTCACTTTATTTGTTCACAAAAAGAGGTGTTATTATATTGGCCGCTGGCATGGTCTAACTTCTAGTCTTACTTTGTGACTGTAAAAAAACATGTGAAAAAACCGTTGTAGACTCCTGAAATTGTTTTGTTGTTTAATGCGCCTTTATTTTAAATTCTTTAGTTCATTTGAAGAAATCGAAGAATGGTAGTTTCCAGTAAAATAGTCCAAGAAATAATGTCCAATCCACCCAATAATCGATAGTTGAGGTATCAAATAGTAGTATCAAATGGTAGTAGGATCAAATAATAATCAAATGGTAGTAGATACAGGTAGTATCAAATATTTATTGATATAATGAGGTCAAATGAAGCTCGAGGCTGTTTAGTAATTAACTTAATTAATTTTAATCCGATTAATAGGGCTGGAATCCTGAAGTCGCGGAATTGGATACAGGATTATAAGTAAGCTGGCTTGAAGCGAAATTTATTTGCAACCTTTGGATCTTACATGGCCTCGCGTTGTTGCGTTTCAATGCAATGACCGATAGATGCGCTCTAAGGGAATGAAAAGGAATGAGGGCGCAATGTTGCTTATGGAAGTCTCCGCCTTGGTTTGGCCTAACCTCGCCGTCTATTTAGACAAGGGCTGAGATTCGTTAACTACTATCCCCCATTACGTCGTGAAGATGTACCAGTTGACATTGGGGATCACATTTACACTGGTAGAGACGGCAGCTTTTCTTGACGTGGTTGGGGACAACGCTTCCTTTATGCACTACGATACTCCCCGAATGCCCGTCAGCCAATAAGCCGGTCCATTCATACAGATGGGTGCTTACCAGCTTACCGTGACATCTGAATTGATTGAGGTTTACGGAACAAGTAGCAAGGATACTCGATACGGTAGTATGCAGCAAGCTCGGCCGATATACTTTGAACTAAGGTCCTGGTTGTAGTATTTTACTAAGTGTCTAGGGACTATGTTTGTTTCAAACAGATCTGCCTGCTCTGCGAGTAGGGTAAGAGGAATGCTTAGATAAACACTTTACTGAAATTTAAAGAAAAAGGACCTTTTTCTTTATGCTAATCACAACCGCGGCTGGTCAATCAAGTGTGACCGCACGTGCGAAAGAATGCGCACTAGTGAATTGATTCCGTGCCGCCTTAGTTTGAATGCTATTTACTTTGAATATTTTATTTGATATTTATTTTGATTAAGTAAAACATCATAACATGGTCGGAATCCGTGTTTTGTGTGTATAATAAATATATTCATGTGTGTGTAAGATTTCGTGTGCTTCCCTGCAAAAAATTTATGTATATCCTGAGAATTTTAACTAGGAATGGAACAAATGTTCCATGATGAGGGTTAAGTTGTGATTTGCCACACTTTCTGCGCGAGTGGTCTATGTTGCACGAATTGCATTGTTTAACCCGTTTGGTTTTCGGATAGACATTTGCTGGATTTCGAGCTAGCAAATTTGTTGGGCCCAGAGGCAAATACAGATTCAACCAGTCAACTCAGCAAATTTACTGAACCTTCAAATTTTTATTCTAAGCCTAATCCTGGTGCTGAGTTGCAATGCTAGATGTACTATTGTGAAATAGTTTTTAATGATTGCGGACGTTTCCACAATTTGTGCTTAGAGCACTTGATTCTTGTACTGGAGTGGTTGCGTTTACGTTTCTAATTACATTACAAGTATGTTGGCACAATAAGTAAGTGCATGACGAAGCATTCATGCAGGAAAAATTCAACTCTGTTTCCAATATTTCTGATGCAATGTCTTTATCGCGTTTCGTCCCCGTAGGGCTAATCGAATTAATACGCGCTGTAGCGCATTGTGTTAGTTTTCCTTTGATTCTCTTCCTCGTTTGCTTGCAATTTGTTTTATTCCATTGTTCTGCGATTATGCTGTTAATTGTTTTTAATCATAATTGAGCGTACAAAACTTCCGACTAATTTTCTGCTTCAAACATTTTTGTTGAACTTGACCTTCACGATGATTTTCCAATTGAGTTAGACGCTAACCACAAACAGTTCATTGTTTCTTCCAGCATTTGAAGATTTATCGGTCGAGTTTAGCTGAACATGTTGCATAAAGAAAGTTGCGAATGCCAGCGTCAACGGAACAATGGCGTTTGCGGTTCACGATTCCGGGGACGAGCAGAAGCAAGAATTAATGAGCTATTACTTCATTGCGAATCCATAGTGCAAGTTCGGCGAATAGAGGGCAGCGTTCTCCCGCGTCTTGATCAATGTAGATTTGTCACGACAGAACTATTTCTTCTTTCTCTCGGAAATCTCGCAAGTGGTGTTCTCACAATTTACCCTTTTAGAAGAGCGTCCATTCATTACGCCGCATCCCTACCTGACCTTGCAGTTCGCACCCAAACCACGTTCTTAGAAGAGATGGTCAAGTCTAGAGTGCAATCCAAAGCCTTCAGCCCACGACCCCTCGTGGTTGCCCGCGAATGTACCGCAGCACGAAAGTCACCTCGGTCAGTAATTACAGCATTCCTTAAAATAATCCAAATGACATTTAGTCAACATGATATTAAATTAATCTCAATTGAGTGCTACAAACCTTTGGTAAACTTGACGACTGTTACGAAATTCAAAACTCGCTGGGAACATCGCGGCGCAACAGGTTTCCGTGTGCGCTACTTATGCGCGAGAAAAATTGGCCTGAAGTTTGTTTACATTGTTGTTGTCTTGTTGTCGACTCCAGCACTCATTATGTTAACTTATGCCGGAGGATCATCTCAAATTCAAAACTTAAGTAAAAGCAAGCATTTCAAGGTCGCACTTTAATCGATTGTCTTGTTATTATATTTAGATCAGTTTGTGAGATGGGCGTGCGACTTTGCGTCATTTCTGATTTTCAAGGAAATTCATAGAAGATTCCACGAATCAAGCGCCCCAGAACGTCTTGCCCGCTCCGAATTCCGCTTCAATCAATTAGTTCCTAATTGATTTTCAGCATATGTATGTAAATTCAATTCATGCGCAACGCAGATGCTAAATCATGAAGTTCCGCTCCTCAAACCTATGCTTTCAATAGAGATTTGTGAATATAATAATGAATTTGATATTTAAAGACCATTAAGTTTAAGTGGCACTCCAGACTTGGTTTAGAAAGGCCATGAACTGATATGGTCTGAATTATTTATTTCTGCTGGGTATAATGCGTTTGCACGTAGGAACTAGAACTTCACACTTTTGCCAAATGTCGCAGTCCTTCTGAATCAGTGCCGCGGGCTTACTCATGTCGATTCGAATCAGAATGCAATGCATAATTTTCATTAATTGATGCATGTAAATAAGTAGAATGCAAATTTTTACTGCTTGGAGGAGGTTTCAGGTAAGAAATAAGACAAAATGCTGAGTCGCCGAGCGGGAGAAACGTGCTCAGAACAGGTGGCAACATGGATCATAAATAACCAACGTATTCAAATGTTTCACCAACGTCTCCTTGACTCCAATAAAATTTATTCTGATTGAATACCCTACTTGCGAGCTGGTATTTTTTCAAAGGCACTTAAGTGGTGATGTCGCTGCAACTCCACATTTCCGTGTTTTTCTGATTCAATCTGGTTTCAGTTTATCGAATTTGGAAACCGATTTTGTGGAAAAGTGTTGTCTCTGTCGTAAGACCTTCAATTTATAATTATGGGCACCGCGTGGCTTTATTTAGACTTGTTAGCACGCGCTGTCCTATTGTAATTAGGTTTTCTACCCTAAAAGGTTTCTAAACGTTTGCGCTATGTCATAGGCATTGAATTTGCAATAGCGAAGGTTATTTGCTTGTTTGACTCTTCATCTAATTCATAGCATCGACATCCAGCCTTTGGGAGAAAACTCACAAGTTTTCCGTCCGCCAGGTGTCGCCGCATTTCCATCGAATGCATCCTTTTGTTTACCCTTTCGTTTATTTCAACCATAAGATCGTTTATGTGGAAGACGTCCATGTGGATTGTTATTTCTGTGTGGATATAAAAAGAAGAAGGGATGCATTTCCTACCCTACAATAGTTTATTTTAGTTTATTTTATGTTTCAACATTTCTCTTCTAACGAGGCTACATTATAATTCAAATAAATCTACGTCCACGGTGATGGACAAATTATTTTCTGCTTTCTATTTGCTACAGACGCATCAACTACTTTTCGTAACATTCTTCTTTTGGATGAACTCGGATTGTCTTTGATCTTAAAAACAAAGAGTTAACATCTTCCCCGTGTAAGTCTCATCTTGTTTGTAATCATCTTCTTGTCAGTCGGTAGGATATTGAGAAGTCGGAAGCGCTTTGGTGGACAGAGAGTTGGAACAATATTTTTCCCGGATCATTATACAATAGGACATTTCTCGACCAGTAGAACGTGCCACGGTTTATTGGGATATATCTTCTAATGTCGGAGGGTTGTTACTTGTTGTTCATACTAGTTTCAATGAATTAAAACTGACGGATGAACGAGTATGATCGAGTGGACGCAAACAGCTGTCCCTCGCTTTTTGGTATATTTGTATTTTTGGTAATTCACATCGTTAAGCAGCAACAATTGGTAGATTCCGTTCTTTTCTGGTTTACAAGAGGTAGCTTGCCCTCGTCGCACACAAGAGATACCTTAACATCTGAATCATCAACCACATTTATATACTCCATTGGTGTATTCAATGTGTTAATCGTTTTCACCTTTTTGTTGCTTATTCATAGAAACAAATAATTGCTACCCTTGACTTGATTTCGTTCCATGCAACTTGGCTTATGCACTTTTGTTTGCTGAAGCTATTCGAGTTCTTCTCGCTCCAGCAAAGATTCATCAAAACAAAGAACATAACAATTGATGGGGAGGAACTATTCTGCGAGTGCAATGAAAGTGTGTACTGTGGAAATGCAAAATCAGATAAGAAATGCAAGCGACCGAGAAAGCCAACAAAGCGCGAAGACATTCGCCCCCTTTGCGGGTGCCGAGGTGCTGATTCCAAGGCCAGGGAAATTGATTCTGGCTATCTTATTTCTAATCCCGGCGACATTGATTGATTGCGATGAGAGCAAGAGTGACAATCGTGACTGAATAAATCAATCCGTTCGACCATCGCTCGATACATTATGGCAGTTCAAGATCAATCAGTAACATTGTTCCGATTAACTTTCAATTCCGGTTCTGCTTCGTGATCCAACCCCAGGCCGGATATGAAAGCGAGCTCGTAGCTCCGCCGGGTCCCATCGGATACCTTAGATACGTTCTTACTTAAGGTTTTGCCAATAGGATTTTGAAAGCGATGGAGTCTTTTGATCCCATCAAACCTGATTCACTGCCCTGGGAATCCAATGTTTATGAATTCATAATTGGTTCCGCCATATGTGTATTGCAGTATATGTGTATTCCAGTAATCACTCGCTGGCACGAGCGTGCATTCATCAGCTATCGGATAACCAACTGTTCGAGCTCGGAAATTTGTTTCAGATATTATGGTAACTTGTTTCAAGAATTGCAGCAAGGACTAGAATATGGAGCTGCAATTGCGATTATACTTGAAATATGCATGAAAGCTCTGCGAGCATTTCAATGTCTATAGATTGGGCTACGGCTAATTAGCAGGACTAGCAACTTGAGGCCTAGCATAATGCGATAACTTCTGCATGCACGCGACCTGTGCGGAGTTCTCACTTTGTATTGCATTCTTTCAAAACGGGTAAAACGACTGCAATTAAGCTGTTTCCTAGTCGAGGTCAAACTACTCATTACGCCAATTACACTTTCAATTGTGGTATTCATTTCAGTTTACAACTGGTAGAGGAGGTGCCAATCTTATAAGGGTGCTGATACGGATTCTTCATATGCATGTATTTGCCGCCGATTGAGTTAGCCAAGCACACTGCAGCGCTTGCGAATCAACGCGTCAAATCTTAGAAGAAATTTGCGAGTTATTCAAAAAGTGGAGCATTGGCAGACATTGGGGACGCCAGATCCGACCTCAAACTAATCTACACTGCAACCTTCTTCGCGAAACAAATGAAAGCATAAATGGCATTGCAGTATGTTGAACTGCTGACGAAGCGCATATCGCGATCAAAACATCGCACTGGAATAGTATCGAATTAACTATTCAAAGTTAGCCACGGCTGCATTCGCAAAGATACTTCTCCATGTTTGGCAAAATGAAAATTAACAAGTTAATCATTTCATTCAGAATGTAAACGCTTAACCTTTACGCGTGCTACGACCATTTAATAGCATAAATACAGTCTCACTGTTCAAAGTTGCTGTTGAAGGAATGGAATCCTCCAACAGAGACGAAGTCATTCGTAAGATCAGCCCGAAAATGCATCGCATAATACTATTGGAGCATATAAGGAGAATTCCTTGACGGTCCGGAAATGGAGGGAGGGGGGGGGGGGGTTAGCAAAGTAGTGGGTGTTGTATTGAATACTAAGATATACATTGCCCTAAATGCGTGTGATATCCAACCAACCAATCAAGGATAACAACTTAGAATGCAGAAATTTGAGTAGCGAAGGATCTCCGGTCGTAGCAGTAGAAGTATTAGGCCATTACCATTGTGATGGTAGGTGAGGTTGGATTCGATAGTTCAACATTGATACGTTGTGAACGGAAGATGCTTAACATGAGAGAAAAATCAATCCATGTTGTAGAATACCTTTCAATTAAGTAGTAAACATAGAATAAGATTTAATGTAGTTAACATCTAACGAAATTCTTGAAATAAACCAATTCTGAAGACATTGGTCATAAATCGTTCACAATTTCTTGCTCTAACTCAATAATTTGACAATAGTCATTTTAAATTGAAGATGCATCACAGTTAAAAAAAAAAACAAGGAATAATATTATATGGGTATAGAGATTTGAATGAAATAAACTCAAATGGACATTCGACCACTTTTTTAGTTGTGTTTCGTGTCTGCTAATTTCTCAAAATTCTTTAAACATACACTCAAAGCCGAGAGGATCAATTATTTTAGTTTTGAAGTGTTTTTGCTTGCCTGAAAGTTTTCAAATTCCTGGGGAATCCCTAGTCTAATCTGCGATATGCTGTTCGCTTTTGTAACAATAAAGCTAGCACTAGAGCATTCATAACGTTAATAATTGATAGCTACTGTTGAATAAAAGCAGTGCAAGCCTTTGCGCCCTCAACTCCGTATCCTCTTTACCTGGCTCATCCTACGTCACGACGTCCGACTAATATTTCGTAAACTAATTAAAAATTTAGAAAATATAATAGCAACATTCAATTGACATTAATTGGAATCGCGATAAACTAATCGCGAAACAAAACAGTCTGCAATTCAATTGTTTTGGTGTTGCTCTACCCGATGGTCATAGACCCATTTTTGAGGGTACTGCTCATCATCTGAATTGCTTTGCAGAAGTATTTCAACATGCCGAGGATTATTATCGAGCTTTTTCTCAAAATGGAATATGTTCTTGACGGCTAGTTGGAAACGTGAGAAAAATCTTCACTGAGGGTGGTCGTGTATTATAGCGAACAGCAAGTGATATCATTTCACCGAAGTAATAGATATTACCAAAGAAGAAAAGATTTTGAGCTGTATAAGTTGCATAAGCAGTTGTGTCTTAAGGAAAACCGTGAAGACATGGGCTGACCAACTAGATACTAAGACGTGATTGAAAGTTTTCAATAGACAAGCAGTTATCGTCTTTGGAGTTTACAGTTTGGCAATCTGAATAATGGATATACAACCAATAACGCCATTACAAGAGTACATCACACATTACAAGCGTAATATCTGTTTAACGAAATTGGTCCGGTCCGGAATTGATTCTGGTAAATGCAGAAACTCAAAATTGCACGCTGGGTCTTAGGCTATAGAAAATAAAATTCTATTGATACATCCTAATGTAATATGGAATGAAACGAGGCTTATTTATTTTTAACATTCTCTTCCTTTCGCTACTACTTGAAAAATTTAGTTCCAGTAGACATTTGTTGTGCTCAACACTGAATGTTGGAAGCCACCGAACGATCACTGACGTTGACAAATACGGACAATAACTTCCATCTGCTGTAAATAAAGCCGAAAATGGGAAATGTATTTCTCTAGTTGCTACACATATCAGTATTGCTCAATCATAAAATCATGAAAAAATCGAGAACATTACAACAGACAATACCCTTTCAGTTTTGATCAGGCCAAATATGATAAAATCTGTTCCACGCTTCGATTCCATCCTTAGCAGCAGCCTCGTAGCCTGATATGTGGTCCATCTAATACAGTTTGTCTGGTGAAAGGTTCCTTGGCGCAACATTTATTCCGAGGTGCGCTTACACGTTTATATTTGGAATGGCTATGAATCATGTGCAGGGGACAGGCTAGCCTGGTTGGGACCTTGAAAGTAACTTTATCTACCGACTTTCTAGAAATTTAAGACATTCTAGCTGCTACAAATCTTGGGCAAAAAATATGAGCTGCATTGTATCCATACGATTGTTTCCTATTGGCTTTCTCAGACTTGAGTCAGTCACTATCAATCAGATCAAGTTTGTAAGTGCTTAAAGTTAACTGGCTTAAACTCCAAGTGCGTTAATTTCAGCAAATCCGCCAGTCCAGTGCTTGGCGAATAAGTAAAAAAGTATTCTGAGTCACAATTGGAAGGCTCGTCGGGTCTCGTTGCACGTATTACACAAACAATCTGGCTTTGAAATAAAAAGCAAACATAATCTGCCCAAGACCTTCTTGCCCCCTCTAGTCGGAATCGACTGCGATCTAATGGTAGTGACATTGTTAATGCTCTTATTTTTGTAAATTATTAATTAATTTCATTACGAGAGCTCGAGAAATATTTCCACATGACGAGCTGCCTTGAGACAGCTCAAGAGAGTGGACTACACACTGTTATATTTGCATTGAACAGGTTGATTTTTTCGATTTAATTTACACAAATTGGCAGTTCTTACGAGCATGAAGATTTCAATTGAATTTTTAATTGATGTTTGGCGGAGCTTTTTGCAAACGTTCTGCATCCGATATTATTCCTAATATTATTGCAACTCTTTCAGCAGTTGCCTTCCGTCAAGCGTACCAAAACAGGAAGCGTGTAAAGTAATTTATGTAATTTATTTTTGTAGGAAGGAAGGAAAACTAGCATTAGAATTTTGTTTTTCGACCGCAAACGTCTTACGCTAAGAATTAATGTCATGGACCCTTTCCATATTCCTTCCCATTTTCCAAAACAAAGTGTGTGGGATGGGAAACAATAAATTCATAAAAATCTTCGACTGTTTCCACCGAAAACAGGACCGAGCTTACCAATGAATATGATAGCAGGAAATCGTCTCTTCGATGTTCTTTTCTATCTAGATTTGTTGTACCCGATAATTTACTTCATTTTGCGATTGAAGATTTGAATAAAAGGCGGAAAATGCACTTAATCCGGTCCGGCGACTTTGTTTTTTCCACCTATTCATCGTCTTGTACATTTCATGGTGCGTTTATCGAGTAATTCCCTATATATTATTCAATGATCAATATGCTAAACGAATTTCAAATGAAAAAGAAATTTATAGAAATAAGGACGCTCACACCAGTTTGGCTAAATGTAACGTCTACGCAATTCTCATCCTTAGTGGCTTGAAAAACTACCGGATCTGGTAAACAAGGACTATTTCTCTATACTCTTAATCAGGACTTTCACTTGCAATGAAGTGCACAAGAAAAATAAGTTTTGCATTGAATCCACCTCCTTATACATAGTTTAGTAGTTAAGTTTGGATCTTAAAAACCAAACTTCACTACTTGGTTCCGGCCATAAAAGGATGGATGAAAGCCGACAATGCAGACGAATTATAAAATATTAAGCGCAAACAAAACGCCCAACTGCTAAACCCATTAGCACCAAGATCGGCAGTATAAGATGGGAGGATTAAATCGTAGCCAACTGTATATGTTTGATGTCTGCCTCATACTGGAGCAGGATCGAAAGAAGTGAATTTTTTTGTTCGGCTCGAATTTATCCTATCGCGCCAGTGATTCAAAAGTAGAGAATTAGGCCGGAAATCGACTCTTGTAGCAGTCCAATAGTAGTCCTTGAAGATACAGTTGCAGACTTGAGGAGACAATGTTAGTGTTAGACAATGTTTTATTCTTTGATTATTTCTTGCTTTTGTTTATGTTTTGAGTATACTCTGCTGGAAATTGGGAAAGCTGTTGTAGTCTGCTGAAAGCCTGGGATTCCGTTGTCCGCCTACGGCTTTAAACGCTGAGGCCCTCTAGCTGTCAGCAAGCTTGCTGCAAATGATTCATCAAGCTTTGTGTCAAAGAAAACCATTAATCATTGTTGAAATTAACTTAAGGAAACACTGATTGGGTCCGATCAACGCCATTTCAACCTGAAGTTCTTGTAACATAAATTAAACTTGACTGTGTTCCCAAACTGTTTATAGAGCCTGAGTCATTAGCCGGAGCTTCATTAAAATACAAACATTAAATAGTTATTTTCGGGTCCCTCAAAATCATACGTGATTGTAAATTACAAAAAACGAGACTCAAAGAAAGACTCCCATAAACAACAATGATGATCCTCCAAAACAAGCTCCTTTCCATGCCACATTGGAACGAGATCCTGTTTGCAAAGTATTAAAAGTGATCACCGGTCTCGGGTAGACGTCAGAAACAGCTCAGGAATACTCTAAACTAAAAATCGACTCCAAAGAAATTATTTATTCAGTCTACAAAAGCAAATTAATTTTTTGCGCACACTCGGCATCGAGGATTCACCACTGGCTTGATCACCAAAATGATGTTTGCCTTTCGACTTTGCCTGACTGACGCAAAAGAGCTTATGAACCACTTAAATGAGGCATACATAATCCTATCTATGCAGTGTAGCTCAACATATTGTTATGTATTTACTCGGATGTATATGTGTGTACATGTATATATGTACTGTTTATATATTGACTAATTAAAAGTATGAAAAAACTTGCTATCTACAGCGACAGCAATCAAAGACAAATTTCGATGAAGTGAAAAAAATGCTGCAATTGTTTACAATAAATTGCTTTTTGCCATAATTAGCCGTTTCAGTTAGTTTACAGGTTGATTGTTGACTTCAATATGAAGATAGGAAAAACGACGCGCGTAACCAAACCTTCTAGAACCATCGACCACAAATGATTGCGGTCGAGTAGGTTTCGAGCTTTTAATGGCACAATGGTCTCATTAGCGCGAATTCAAATCCTGAAACTCCTTTCATGTGCTGCTCCGCCCCCGTCGTTTTCTGCCGCTCAACAAGGTTTAATTAATTTTCGTTACTTGTCTTTTATATTCGCCATAAGAGATTGGGCTTAGCATCGAATCTAATTGACTCAGGGACGTTATATACACATACGTCGTGTATAAAAGCTCACGTGCTGGAAACAAGACGTGAAACGGATTTTGGACAGCAATTGACTATAAATAGCGCAATATTTTATCCACCGAAAAAAATCGCTGCTTATGAAAAAACAGTATTTTTTAACTAATGGCGTTTTTGTCATATTCGTTGTACGTTAACCACCCAGTCTACGTAAGACATGTATCGAGTGGCTACGTGACCACACATATGAAAATTCTAAGTTTCACACATTCACTGAGCCACGTACGAGAAGTTGTACCAATAGTTCGTCCGTAAGGCCGCTGCGGTAAATGACGAGTTGACACCCAGTCCTGAACGAAGCTGCAAATACAGGATATCTTTTTGCAATTCGTCATTTGTTTTTGAAAACCAATAAAATGATTTGATTGGAGTTATCAACGGTTCGGTGGTCAGATCTCGTTCTAGTTGAATTGGAATTCAATGGTCTGTCCTTCAGCTCGGAGTCTGAAGGTCGCACTGTCGTGCTTGCTTTTGAGCTTTTGAGCTAGATGAAAGATTCTCATGGTGGCAGGGAAGGCGTCGGTTGATGCCAACAAACCCAATCGGCATGGCACGCATCCTGAGCGTCCATCCTCGCCGGAAGCCTACGTGCGCGAAGGGGAGTTTCAAGTGGTTGGACAACGTTCGAATGTGCTAGGTCTTAGCATTCCGGTTTCGATTGTAGTACTAACACTATTTGGCACAATTCCAACTTTATCTAAAATAAGTCACCTCCGAAGTACACACCTACCAATGTTACGAGTATATGTGCAACAACAAGAGCAAGGCCGTTTGGCTGGTTGAGGGTTTTCGTCAAAAATCGATAAAATGAGTCCGAATAAAAAGTTCGAAAGTACTTGAAAAGTTTTGAGCTAATTCCACCTGTTGGTTCTGTGTGTCATTCCTCAACTCCGCGCTCCACCATGCTTGCCCATTTTCGTACCGGATCCTCAGGTACGGCCGAGCTCCGGCTTGGGCAAAGGCGCTTCGAAGGTGCTGGCGCTGCCTCCACGACGGGAAGGCAAGATCTAATCCGCAGCTTGTTGCTCAAGGCTCGGTGAAAGGGATTCGGTGGAACTGACGTCGAGCAGCAGCCGCAAGGGTTCAAGGCTGCCGTTCTAATCGAAAAAAGGTAAAAAAGAGGCGGTGGCTCGGAGCAAGTTGTCTTTGAGCATTTTCTTCGGTTGCAAGTCGGCACGCCGTACCACTGCCCACCACAGTTCCGCCTTTTGTTCTTAGCTCCCCAAAGCGTGAGTGCTAACTAATTGTACTTCTATTAGCACAAGTTTTTGCTTGGAAAATGCCATTGGCCACTTGGAAGTATGGAGCAATAATCAATTAAAGTGAATAAGTACATCTCAGATAGAGTCGGTTCAGAGCTTACCCAGGACTAGGATTGCTATTTGCCTGTTCAATGTGGAAGCACTCGTGCAGCAGCGATCGTCTTATGTTTATGCTCATAGCGGTGACTGAGTGGTGACCGAGTGCTAGCGAACTGCAACAACTCTGGCTTGAAAACAATCGAAGTTATGGTCAAGTTAACGTACTTGGTTGAGCTTAGATCATCACAACTGTTCCCAATTAACGCTCACTCAAACTTACACTGGTATTATGGGGACATTAACATAAATTGCATCGTTGAAATTAAACTCTGTAATTGTGTAACCGATGAATGGTCTTATATGAATATTTTATAACTTATTAACTTAAATATGAATCGACAGATTCTTTTCGATTCATGCCACACACAACGCACCATCGGCCTAAAGTAGGACTATCAGTGGGTACTTTTTATTTGAATTTGGGAGTTCTGAATTAGATAATTTAAGCGCGACTGTCTCTTAGTGTCGATGTGAATTCATATGAGCGTTCAATAAAGTGAACGCAAACTTGAACTTGAACACAAGTTGTACTCTAGTCGGACAATATTTAGGCATATTTCACTAATAGTGTTTCCTTGTTTGTCTGATAAAATTTATGTAAAACATAAAATCGTCAAAACTTGAACGAATTCACCTCAAAATTCCCCCCATCGCAAATATATTTGGCGGAATTAGAGCAGCTATAGAGAAATTTTATGTGTTTATTAAATAGATTAGATGAATGATTTTTATGCAAAGATAAGGAAAGATGAAGGAAACATAAGGAAACTTATTGAAGGCGAGTCGATTGGTGATTGGGTGCTGGGGCTTGAAAAAGAGCTGAACTTGACTGACCCGCGGGCGATACTATAAAAGATGCTGATTGCTTGTAACGCAGGTTTTCTATATACATATAATGGAAATACTATCGCATAATAAATACAGCTGTGATTCACAAAATTTGAATTTGCACGTGAAAACTTTTATCAAGATTTGCATGTATTAGACCACCAAACAATAATACATCAATTGTAAAAAAATTACACATCAGGTTTCCTTATGAAATTAATAATTTCGTTAAAAGTACTAAAACCAGGTATAAATAGTGAAGTTATTGCATGAATACTCATCACTTGTACTCAATAAAAATGAATACTTGGGTTTCGGAAGGTCCCTTCGGAGCCTCCAGCAATAGTCTGCAATCATTTTCGCTGGAAAGGAGTCGAGATGAGAACCCAGCATATGAATTTTTTAAAATGTTTAAGGCTTTATCTGATGTTATAAGTTCAATTATTTGGTCTTTGTAATTTTTCGCTTTATGGTTTCCTAGAAAATGTTTGACAACATTCACAAATCGTCCAGGCGAGTTTTACCTGATCCTTCAGTTTTCCTTCAAAGCTCTTTTCCCTAATCAGTTCCTGTATTTGTGGACCTGAAAATATTTCCTCTTTAATTTGTGCCTCGCGGTTTAGGCCAGTGACTGCAAAAAATTGTATCAGGTCGAGCTTTAGTTGAAAGTGGTAAAAGTGGTAAAAGCATGTCATCCGAAGGAAGTTCGGATCCGACTTGGATCATATTCAAAATTTAATAAATTCATCAAAACAATAGACAATAGACAATTACAATAGACTGAATCAGCCGCTTAAGAAAAGCAAGATTTTATTAAATAGTCACGATGTCGAAAGTAAGAAATTTGCATATCCGGAGAAAGCAAATAACAGACGTTGTGTCTTTGTGTCAATTTGAACGATTCTTATCAAGTTGACGTTCTTTGAAGTTCATAACTTGGGTCAATGTCTTCAATATTAGCACCTTATCGTGCTAACTTCGAACAAATTCCGGGATTGACTCCTGACTTTTTAATAGATATGGAGGATTTGGCATAGGTAGTTCGACCCTTTGTAGGATGGGTCGGTTGGCCGAAAAGTAGTCTTCATACTGGATAGTGTCTTTGATGATGGTTCTAACTATCGATCAGAAGTGCATGATCGAGCTCTGGTGAGTCCAGTCGTGGTCCTTTTTGGTGTTTGTTTTGAAGTCGAACTAGAATACGGAGGTTACTTGGTGTCTAAGAAGCAGCTGAGGAGCTAATCGAGTTGTTGAACTTTGCAGGAAATCGCTTACAGTTGGTTGACTGTCAAATAAACGCCAGACAAATTGCAAAGTTTTGAAGAAGGATGACCATTTGTGCTGCGCAACCAAACGTGTAAGAAAGGACAGAAGCGAAGCGAGGAACCCAGAACTAATTGGTGTAAGTGGTGATATCGAATTATTAATCGATTGTATACGGTCTATGCAATGCAAGTGGTTTATTTGGATCGACTGGCACAATTCAAGCAACAGATGCACTTTCAGAATATTGTTCGGTATACTCCGTAGAGATGTTCGATAGGTCGGATAGGGATGTTTTTGTTCTCCAAACGAAGTTCCGTCTTTCCCCGGCTGCTTCGACTTTCCTGATTGGTGCAATACCGTGATGGCTTTCAGAAGCAACAGCGAACAGTGATAAATTAGAAAGACATCACATTGCAGCTTTAAAGGGGTCTACTGTTTTGAATGCTCTGCTGTTTTGAAAGGGCGAATTAATTCTTGAAAGAGAGTTGATGACTTGAACGAGTTCAGGATGATACGAAGATCTAGATGGTCCGGAATGACTAAGGAAACTCATGACATTGTGAAATGAGCACCGTTTGGCTGCAAATAGTATGTTTAACAGGCAACTGGCATTTATCTTTTTATAATTGAACGCATAAATCTACGTTAACTAGACAAAAAATTCAGAAGAAGACTTTGGGATATAATAAGAATTGACAGCCATATTCGATGTTCTATTTCAAAAAAGATCGCGGGTTAAGCATCGATTTGGAGACTGACGCTTTTAAAGAAACGTTTGCATTGAATTTAGTAAATGTCGCGGGCAGGATGGAAGAGAATAAATTCTTTAAATTCCTACAGAACGGCTTGCTACAAACCAAACTGGTAAGATAATGTTCTAATGATCAATATTCGTAAAATTACTTGCATCTTCACAATTCATAACATCCTGCACAATTTACAGGTTATTTTTATTTTTATATTACTTTATTGTGAACATGTGCTAGCTTCCTTCACTGATCTAGTTAGTAAAGAAATCGGTATTACGCTGCGCATAAGTTGTTGCAACTAGGTTAAAGGGCGTCTGTAGAAAATAGGTATTGGCTCCTACATGCTGCACATCTTACCCATTCTTCGATCTCCTTCTGGGTTTCCTCGAAATAAGAGTGGTTCGGTTCTTCGAATTTATGCAAAAAAGTCATTACAATGTTTTAGTTTCCAGCGGTGCATAATAATTTCTGCAGAGCACTCACTGCCTTGAACCTTTTTAACTGCTTTGTATTAGGTTATTACGAACAATCCAGAAGACGATGAACGAGCCTTAGAACTTGTTGTGCTTGTTGGTGCTTTTTCCATTTTTGATTTGGTCTGAAAAATTTAGAACAAATGATCAGTCCATTAGCCTCGGTATTTAATATTTAAGCGCATCCAACCTCCAAATATTCCACTGCAGACCGAATGCAAATCCATCGAATAACGAGTCATAATCCAATTATAATTAGCGGGTGAGTACGTTAATAAAATAAAATTCATCGAGACTAAACTTGAGATGTTAACGCTACAATTGGCTGGCGCTCATGACACAGATATCGTTCAGGATGGAATAAAATTCATCAGATCTTCTTCGTTTATGAGCAATTGTTGTGTGAAAAGCCACTCGTAAAATGTTTATTGCTGAATATCCCTTGGTGGAAATATGAAGGGTCGAGTGGGACCAGTGCTTAAATGTGCATCTTTATTGCTATCAGACAAGTATCGATCGATTCGTAGTGACAATATTAGCACTTTGTGAACTTTATCATTGATTTTTTACCACCAATTAATGGCTAGTGATCAGTGCTCGACTATTAGCATTTAATATTCAGGAGTTAAGACGTCCCATAAAAGCCTGCCAGGTGCTTCTCTGATATCGATCCGACTCAATAGCCCCGCGGATTTGTAGTTCGCGGATGATTTGCCATCGAAGACAAATTCAAGTGCAACGCGACTGCGACGAGCTTTTCCGTCTCGAAGTTGCATTTTGGTGAAATTTATGGGCTGAAGTGCTTCTAGTGATGCACCTTGTAGCAATCGACAGACGATTTCCGATTCACCTCTTTGCGGCAATGGCATTATTTTCCGCTTAACGATCCTGTGAAGCACTTATTGCAACAACTTTAGTGAAAGGACTGCGAAGTTGGCGGTTGACAGTGGAATAGCACGACAAGGATTATGTAAGCGCGGATCGTAATCGCTAATAATTTCGGCACCGACAAGTATGAAAAGCGAAAGTGCTAATTTATACCGAAATTTCTTATTTACCTATCTGTGTCAGAGTGGGTCAAATATTAACAATAAGCCATCATTTATGCCTAGGGGATTTCACTGTTACTAAGATCATCTTTAAATGTATAAAACACGGAATAACTTTCAACGTTAATTTGAGTTATTGCCTGGAGGCTGAGGGAAAAATTGCAGATAAGGTTTGGTGACGATGAGTTTTGTGTGTAGAGATTGCAAAGATGGACATATCGTGGAAAATCAGATGAATCACTTTGAAACACATTAACTTGAGTTAAGTTTTTGCTGTTCTAGTAAGAGTTATTGCTATTCTACAAAAATAAATCGGAAAACGTGACACGACTATGCCGGGTCCAGAACGAGGCTGAAAGTTACAATCATTTAAGTGACCCTGAAATATTAACAACTCCATGCGATCTATCGTCATGCATTATATCGTAGCAATGAGTCCTTTTCGTATCTGCTTAATTTGAATCTCTTGGTCCGACTGCTACGCTTCATCGAGGTTCTTAAGGTGCCTTCAATGCAAGCGGCGACTGAGGACAATTCCAACATCTCCACCTACGATTTGATCCCATTTTCGAAATATTTAACTCTTGGGAAATAACGTCTTGGAAAACTACTGATAGTAAAAGCATATTCAAGGGTCTAGCTTCAAGTACTAGACGCAATTTTCGCAGCGTCTTTCATTGTGGAAGATTTCTCCGACCTTACATTAAGAAACGAGGCAGCAGAGTGTATATCTTTATCCTTGGAACTTTAGCCAGACACTACGATTAGAAAGCGATGAGAAAGAGGTAGATAATTAAACTCAAAGAACCCTCAATTTATTTGTTGAAAAATTGGAATTGGTGAGGGAGATTGAGATCGAAGGATATCTTACAGTAATCCATATTGAGTTGCATATTTCGAAAAATAAAGCTTACATCGTTCGAAGTTCAATGTGTCGGAACAAAGCAACATTATTTTGGATGTGTAAACGCATACACTTATAATTCATCCTTTAAGAAGTGCAAGAGTGTGTTCTGAGTGGAGTGCGAAGAAGTAATACAAAGGACTTTGCTATGGAGTATCTACGTTGGAAAAGATTGTTTGCTCTCTTCGTATTTCCTTATCGTAAATCAGTAATGTTGAAGTTTATGTTGAGCACGAGGATATCGATAAAATACTTTATCGGAATCGTTTTTAGAATTTAACACAGAGACACAAAGAGAGAGGATTATTACATCAGTGTTTTTTCATGCGATCCTTGAAACAGGCTTCTATGCTTGAAATGAAAACCGGCTGAGAAACATAGAATGCGATGTAGGTTTTTTCTTCAAAAAGATGAAAATTACTTTTGCACGATAACATTTCTATTCTGTTTTAAGTTTCATATAGGAAATCTCAGCACCTCATTCCATCGAGCTAGTTGCCCAAGCGTAAAGCAAAAGTGGTGCGAAGTTCAGAGTGAATACTTCTACTGTGCCCATAGTAGAAGTTTTACATAAATGAGTATTAATTTGCTACCTTATGATTCATTTTTACTTAAGCGATTTTACAATCGACATAATTATTCGTAATTGACTAAAACACGTTTTGTTTTAAGTGTTTTTGATTTTCAAGTGATTTTCCGATTTACTTGAAGTGGAGTTGTTAGTTTATATTTAAGTTGTTCATGCTAATTTTCCTAAGAAGCTTTGCCATTATATTTATATTTGGCTCAGTAAGTTATAGCCACTATAATTATTGTTGTTGGTTCCTTTGTTCTAGTTAATTTATGGATACATTACTTTAGTGCTGGCTTTCAGTTGATGTATTGAAAATATGAAATTTCCGCACTTCATATCGGCTTCGTTATGCTACACATTAAGCTTGGAGGAAATAATCCAGGTTCATCGATTTTTTCAACTTCTTTTGATTCATTACTGTAAGATTTTGGTGTTGTCCTTAGTGCTTTATTGTACGACTTTATTATTTACTTCAGAGTACCTTCTTTCACTTGACTTTATACGCGGAATGCAAGTATAACACCTTTTCATTTAAATTTATTACAAAGTCCGATTATTGCCTTTAAGTTTTTTTTAGTATCTTTCTAGTAAAGCGAAGAAGCAGATGGCTTGGTCGAATGGGTATGGTGGTCGTTGTATCTTTTTGCTGAAGTGGCAACAGTAATGACCATAATGCAATTTCTTGGGTTTTCTTCTTTCCCCTAATTTCAAATTCCCGATGGTTTTGTTTATTCTTTTTAATAGTACCCAAATTCGATCAATAAGTGAAAGAAGAGTCAAATATGCTTTTAAATTCGACGATGTCTGGTAACAAACCAAGTAATATGTATAATCCAAAAATCTCTGTAACCAATAACATTTGATTTACTTATAGTTGAAGTAGGAGGTGGGATTTTAAAAGAATGCTGAAATATGATACACCAGTGCGTGGCATTGTATTAGGGTTGGATAGACGCTCTCTGTTAATCAGATATTTGAAAATATAAACAGAAGTGGGTTTATCATACATCGCCATACTAATCAGATGAAGAACCTCGGAGACAATGTCTGGCTTGATGCAGATGACGGGTCCAGTATTGCGTAAATTGGTGAGGACAAAGGAACCGAGCGTCAACGCCGAAAAAGTATGGCTTATGTTGGGCGCGTAGAGACGCAAATCCTTAAACTGTCCACACGCAACTACAAAAGGCGAGCAAAATGATTTGATGAAGAAAGTGAAATATTTATTATCGCGCTCAATTAGGAAAAGTCAGAAAAACAAGGCCACCTTTAAGTTTAGAAAGACTCGTGACCAAGACAAGGGGGTTACAGTGCAAACTTGGCCTTTGAGTCTACACAATAGTGTTGAGACCAAAGGTACTAACAGGTACTTTCCAAGTATAATTCTATAGTGCAACTAGCGTTCTAGCAAGTTCTAGCAACCAGCCGTCCATGAACGCGCCTTTTAGATTCTTGAATCAATGGCGAAAGTGGACACGCCAGATATGACAATCAGTAGTAAATACAAATCGAGCAGGAAGAGTGAGAAGCGCCTCAAAATTTTAGTTAAGACAGCGAAAACAGAATCAGTTTTGAGAACATATTTAAGGAGTGAGCGTCTAATTAGACAAAAGATGTCACGCCTACGGGGGCGAGGATAAATGTATGGAACGCTTTCTGCTAGATTGTCCGCGTTTGGTCGATAAACGCGATTTAATCTCAGAAGGTTGAGCAGCCCAACGTATAGTCAGTATACTAGTCATTTGCCGGTGTATGCATAGATAAATACATATGGACACAAGTCATACATAAATAAGAATAAATTATTAAAAACATTATTTTTCTCAGTGCCCTCATAAGCCTCATGTTATTCATTCCACCATTAAAGTATGGGAAATTAGCAAGCAAGAAAAACGGCTTGAATTCATGGGTCGAACCGTAATGCATGCATTCAATAAACTTTCATTGCTACTCTGACTCACATGCCAACTTCTGTCCTGATTCACTCCTTTTTACGAAATGCAAGTGATCTCGTGGCCCATTTCAACGAAAATTATGAGTTGCATTTTCAGTTTCATACGGATACCTCATTAAGAAAGCCAAGCTGTCTCGAAAACCGTTGGGCCTTAAAATAAGCCTCGGATGGCTCACCGACTACATGTGAACATCTCTCCGGTGGACGATAAGCACCAACGACCAACCGTTCGCGTCCTCCTCTATAAATTTCGACTGAACGCTTTACGTATAATAATTTATCGTAATTGCGCTTCCTGATATAGGAAATCAAAAACAAAGCAACAGCCAAAAATCGGTGTCCAAAAGAAACGCAAAATTCATTATCTTGGCCGCGAGAACTCCGCTTTATGAGTTAGCACACATTTATGCATAAAAGTCCAGTTTCAGCACTGGAGATGATTGAGTCCAGGATATTCTTGGCGTGATTTTTGGTATGCAAATAAGCTTGAATACATGCGTCAATGGGTCGCTGACATCAGCACGAAGAAGTATGCAATGTGCACGTTGTACAACAGAGTTGATGCGGAATTAATAGCAACGTCTTCCCGCAGGACTTTGACTCCACGTTGCATTGTAGTTGTTCAACAGTCTTTGATTTGATGGCGAACAAAGAGTAGTGATTCTCCGATTTTTAAATAGCACAGAAAGCATGGTACACAATTGCCTGTTTAATATAAATTTTTGCAGCAGGATCTGGTAGCCAGGCTATGACATGTTGATAAAGAGGATAAATCAATGGGTAAACAGTACCAACCGCTACTGTTTGTGCTTTTACACGGAAGGAATGGGAGCGGTCTATGAAGTAGTTAGACTTAAACACAAAAGTCCGTAAATTTGTGTTTTAGAGGCAGGCTGGTGAACGTTGTCTTCGATGTTGTCCATGTCTGCAATTGCTTGAGCAACTATTAACCGTGGCCAGGCGACCTACATCGTAATTTTGAACATATGAGACTCGACATTAAGTTATTGCAGCATTGACCGTGAGCAAATACAAAATTCTGTTGAATGAAATCAAGCTGTTCGCTTTTCACGAATCCTGTCTGGGTTGTAAGGCGATCTTCTATCCCCGGGTGGATCATCATTACAATATTTTTTAATGAGCAATTAACTGCCTCTGAAATTACTCATGAGATTGCAGGTGTCACATGTGCTTGTATTGCAAGTTGTTCACATTCCGTGAAAGTCGCTTTTAATACGTATTTAAGTTTCATTCAATTAACACGAAAGATAGCCGAAGCATAAATTATTAGCACTATTATCGCGTTTAATTTGCTTCTGGCTACATAACGCAGGTAATTATTATGTGTATTGATTCACAACAACAACAGGATCCGTTCCAGGTAACTATTAATTATTCGTGCTAAGTACCTGTCGGATTGTTTTTCGTCTACTGAATTTATTGCGCCGACATTTTTTCATGTTGCAACATCTTTATCTTACAGCTTATGGATGCATCCTTAATGAGGTCTCTATAGAAATTAAAAGTCCAGATAACTCGGCCGCCTCGCCAAAATGTTCATCATTAACTCACTCATGCCCTCTCACATGATCGATCTATTAAGAAGTTCCTCGCATATAAGAAATTGATTTATGGGGCTGAGGTCTCAAGAGGACTTTCAACATTCGAATAATCTTTCTTTCTTCTTTCAATAAAAAGTAGAAAGTGACTGCGAAAAGTGTTGAATGGGATTGAATAATCGATGGCAGGACATGACAAACTAGTCCCGAATTGGAGAATTAATTTTTGTTCAATTTATTGTTGATCTGGAGAAAACAATGTCAATGCAATCCTACATACTGAATCCACGAAAATGAGGCGATAATTTAGAGTGACGCAATCAATAAGGCTCCGTAATGGATTTATCAGTCGCGGTTTTCAGATGTTTTTCTTTCTCATTCATCGATGGCATAGCAAATACCAATGATCAATCGTAATGGTATGACACAAATAAATCAAACGAGCATGAGAATAATTTTATTTCATCTCGGGGAAAAACACAATCATTTCCTGTGCGAATAATCGGGCACAAGAATATTCAAGGATATTTGGTTTAGAAAAGGTTTTTTTTTCAATTGCCTGCAGAAGGTTTGTTCCGCTTATCAAGCTGGAATATGGTCAACGATGGCTTTATTCGTGTGGAACGCATTCAAAATGAATGGGATCTGGAATGGGAAACTTCCGTCCGCTTCGACTATTTAAGTAATGGTGGTGGTACCATTGTTTCCGTTGCAGACTGTCGCCCTGTAATGGATACTCAACAAACAACCCGCAACCGAATAAACAACATCAACTTAGCTAACTATTTTTTTTTCTAGTCAGCCGTTTTGATCTCTGGCATCTGAGTGTTCTCCAGGTAATTCCTACTTCATAGATGTAGCTTGATTTTTCGAATTCAGGATTTAGATGAAATTCGGGAGCGTATGTAAAACGTTCAAAAGACAATGTCAAAGAACGATTCTTACGATTCCCGATCGCTACAAGGCAAATGTGAAAGCCCTCATAAAAATCGGTCCAAGAAGAGAGGAAAGGACTTCATACATAGCATTTTACGGATGCTACGGATGCACTTGCTGGTGCATTCGTTTAGTTTGTGTTGGTTCTTCTTGCCATAAATATGATTTCCACCTTGAAGATTGTTAGACGAACTAGAAAAATATTCCCACTTAAAAGTAACAGGACCCGGTGGATACAGAAGACCAATACACATTGGCTTGTGCCTGAGGATCAATGAATTTAATTTTTAAGTTTGATTGTAGACTAATTCTCTGAGTTCGTTACAAAAATATACTAAGCACGTTCAGGGTCGGTTACAAATGATTCCCTGCGATATAATATGGAAAATGCTACATATTCTGAAATGTATACAAGGGAACTACTGACAGAAATTAGTCTTGGGTGCAAAAAATAATATGTCATTAGTTCTCCCCTCGATACGAAAACGTACATTTCTGCTATGAATTCTGAAAACATTAAGCTCTTTTTGTCATTTTCAACCTTTTCGTATCCTATTTATAAAAACAGATCGGTGATCATTTCATTGCCGTATATCCTTGCCAGAACATGTTTTCAGCACTCGAATTAGGTAATGCCGATTTCGGGTACATTTTGAAAACAAAATGAAAACAAACCTTTTTCAAACAATCCTTGGATGAAACAATTGTTGTTGAATTTTGCTTGGTTAATCGAATACTAAAATACATCATCACGTTCTCAATTTTGACTTATACATTCTGTGAATCCACTATGCGTAAGACAAGATTATACGCTATACAAACGTTTCAAATTCAGGCTTGATGAGGTTGATGGAAAATTCTCAGGATGTCCTTGAAAATCATCAACGGACGACAGTGTCGAGCAAGTTAAAGAAGGGTCATAAAAAAATTGGTTTTCACTACCGTAGCTATCAATGGTTATGTGTGAGCGGAAGTTCAAACGACGATTTGGGTATAAAATTCAACTAAGTAGAAACAGGTACTACAGAATATTGGACCAGAATTGACGTCGAATCAATATCGTTCAAGCAAGGTGTCTGCAATAACACAAAATTGATTCACATTTGTTGTACTATCAATTTCTTGCTGTTTATAAGCAAAGGATTATAAGCATAAAAAATATAAAGCAAAAAAAATTTAAATTTTGCATATATATGTTTATTAAATATTTGATTGGAGAATATTTGATTTTTAATGTAACGCTTACCGTCTTCGTAAGTCGTTTCTTCTATTTTGTAGAAATCTTTAGATAGGATGTAAGCTAGTCTGTCGATATGTCTTCATTTGACTGAAAAACGTAGTAGGAAAAACTTGATTTGACAGAAAAACTATGTCAGACACGTATTCATTTCTCAGATACTTCGGAACCCGAGCTTAGGGATAGGAATGTCTGTTGTTTCTAGTTACTGCGATTGAGCATTTTTACTCCATTCATTTCTGCTTTACTTTGCTTTGCTTTGCGCTCATCACCAAACAACTTTGACGCTGAAAGTAGTCTAGTCATTGATTTACCGAGAGCTGATATACCTTAACTATCCTGTTTTCTGATATTTCAAAAAGGTCCATGGAATTATTATTGTGCGTCGACTATGTCGAAAATTCATTTGAATTCATTGTTTAAATACAAGATGGAATTGAAGGATAGTGGGTAGTTCCACTTGTTCCGTTTGTTTGCAAATCAGCAGTGTTTTCTTGACGTTCGATTTGCACGGTTTTAGGGGTGTGGAAGATTTAACCTATGCAATGGTCTCGTTTCTGTCGTAATGTGTTCTTTCGATGTCAACTGGTTGTCAAATGTTAATCGTTTGAGTCGTTTGGCAAAGACGAGGGCCATGGCCTACCTCGTTTTGATTGACAATGCCGTGTGTGTCATTGCGTCCATTCCTGGGGTTGTAACTGTATTGTTCTATATTGTCTGTTTCGTTGTAATTGCATTTCTCATTTGTAGTATTTCAATATTTATATCTTGACAACTATTTTTTGGAATTTTCGTTGAATGGTACCAGTTTTTTTAGGAGAATCCGAACTTGAGTAGATCGCCAGGAGAGCTCAACAATTTGTGTTTTTTTTTTGGCCGGAGTAGCTCGTCTGTCTTTTTGCGTTGCTTCGAAGTCAATCCGAAAGTGAAGAGGGGCTAGTGGGTTTCGTAAATCTTCTTAGATAAGGACAATGTCAAACTTATAATCTATCTAATCTATCTATAATCTATCGCTGGGAGTAAAGTACTTGCATTGCTAGGCAGTGATTAAGATGTGCTTAAGATAGTGAATGAGAGTGAATCGTTGGTGCGATTTGAGGTATTGTAGAGTATTTATACTACCATTTGTTGCATAGTTGCTTGCAACTGATTTCGCATGGTGGCAAAGAACTGGCCCATGTCAGGGGGAGTGAGTTTGGTGAGAGTCCATGATTGATTTTCGGGAAGGTCTCTTTTTGCATTGATTTTAGGTGGGCTGTTACTCAGGATATTTTTTGCGGCTCCATGTGCGGAGCTGACTCTGCGAACGTCTTTTCTTATTTATTAGAACCTCGACCTCACTATCCAAATGTTTCGTTCCGTCACTACCCGTTCGATGAAATTCTTGGGACGGTAGGGCATACATTTCTAATGTTGGTTGCTTACAGCACATTGTGATGATGATGAGGCTAGGCCTAAATTTGATTCGGGACGATTTGCTTTGTCCTGAAACTTGATTCTGACTTGAGGCCGATTTCACAAACAAAATAGCAACTAATTCTTGAGTTCAATTTAGAGCCGAGCTCGACGTAGTATAAAAGAAAGCAGCAAAAATATAGTTGCATAACTGAATACACCGAACAGCTACCGGACCAGATCAACAGATTACCCGCAACCCACTGTCAAGGACGCAAACTTTCTTCTTACTGCAAATTATAAACAAAAGAAAACTTCAATATTTTTTCCTAGCGAAAACATAAAACAATTTTTGTGGTTTGATAGACAGCGAAAGCACGAGACGCTGATTTACGGCAGTGCTAATGCTTTCGAGGACGACATCGCCAAACCATTTCAAAGTCAATGTCCAACCCGCCAAGTCTGCAATACAACCATATAGTTAGCTATATGGAGAGCTAATAAGCTCTGATGAACTAATCAAATTGGGAAAAAAACCTTCGTATCATTGGTACTGAAGTGAATAAGCGCATGTAGCGCATAAGTTTAGTAATTTATTGGATTGTTACTAGCATTTTGTTTTTAAGTTTCTCTTTGGCCTCGGGCAGAACTTTCAATGCAAATTCGGATATTTACGTTTGCACATAAGTTCAATGACTCGAAAATGCACATGCAAATCAATATTTGGTACATTTAGAAGCAGTTTTATGAAACGCATTGAGTTGGCAAAATGATTCAGGGCCTGAGCCACTGAATCGCGCTGGGACACATTTGATACTGAGCCACAGGAACATATATTAACGCATATTAACTTTATGAATATACAAAATTAATGATTCGAGCTATCAAGGAACAAATGATGGTTATCAATCTCTGTTTAAAAAACACCCTTGAAGATTTGACGAGTGAGTGCTCATATCATTTGGCTGCTAGCGATTCATTTTCCGCGTACCTCGATGTGTTCTATGTATTCATCTTAGCAGAGTGCTTGAACATATGTCTATATGGTGCTTGGAGCGTATCTCGGAGGTATTTATTCATGATTCTCAATATTCAATTGCTTTTAAAGGTACAAGAAATGACTGGAGGTGATTATTTGAATCCAGAAAAAATCCTGGAACTTGAGAAATTCGCTAATACTAATGATATGAGTATCTACCTAATGAGTATACTAACGCCAAAATAATGGATTTGGAACCTCGTGTCTATGAAGATATTGTGCGTGTAGTGATTCCATGCACATTGAAATGCGTCCGATGTTAGCGCTGATTTATTGGACGAATCGATTTCTTTTTTTTTTGAGAAAGAAATAAAAAAAATTTAAAAAAATTGGGTTTTCATCAAAGCAGTCTAAACATTTAAATTATTTATTTGTTGCTTATTTTCATCAGTAAATAATGAAATATAGGTTTTCGTGAACCTTTTAGGCTGTTTGGTGTTTTAAGTCCGTTTGTTCGTTGCCGCGGTCCAAAATTTTTTTGTTGTTGCTTGGGACCGCCGGGCGTTGTTTTTGTTGGCGAGGACGCGTTTCGGCTGTATGCTATCTTCACCTCGTTCTCCGAGAACGACCCAAGGCCCAGCGGAGTGTAACAACAACAACGAAACTTAATAATTGACAAAGTTATATTTTTATCATGCGATCGTTAAACAAGCCTTTAACCCTTAAAACTTCTTTTAATCTTCTTATCAAATGGAGCCTGTCGTAGACTGCCACCAACCAAATTGTGTAGGAGCAACATAAGAACGTCGAAAAATGGAAGCTGTGGAATCGTTTCCACAGAAGCATATCCGTGTAAGAAATATTTTAAGGGCTTCGGAGCAAATGTTTTAACAAAATCCATAAAACAAAATATTAACAAGTATGCGGACTTATTAACGTGTAATAAGGAGGTTATTTTGAATGAACACATCTTAGTATTCTAACGTAATAAAAAATAAACTTACATTACATTAACTTACATTTTTACTTTGACATGGCTTTGGGGCTAACATTCAGTACCACGTAGAAATATATATGTATATATAATAGAATATTCGATAGTATTCCTCAGAAACTTCTGATCCAAAGGAATTCCAATGAGAAACCTTACTGATCTTCAGACTGGGAAGTTTGTCTTGACAGGAGATGTACAGATGTCAAATGATTTAGAAAGACCAGCCCTGCTACATGATAACAATGGACGCTTGGATCATTTTCCAATGTATTTGCAAGTGGATTTATAACAGCAAGATTTTGGGTGTTTCAATGTTATTTTTGGGCAACGAGTTAAGGCACTTGGTAGCTGGTCGTGCCGTCGCATACACAATAATCAATGAATGCTACAGAAATTGTCGCTTTGTGAAGAATGAAAACAATCGTTCGTTTACCTATTTCAAGTCGATAATTTTGGACTTGAATACTGCACTTGAATCTTTGCAGATTCCAAACAAAAGTTTTGAATACAATGTAAACGGAAAGGGCCAAGCAAATTTTGTCGTAGTTGATAGTCACCTCAATAGTTTTTAATATAAACATGATATTATAATATTTATAAAGAAAGGTGGAAAGAGCTCAAGCTGGTTTCGAACACGCGTCCCTGCCGCTTCTCATCAGGTGCCAACTCACAGGCTGAGTTAGCTTAGCAAGGGTATAAATCACTTATAAGTTCTAAGTGAAAGTGGAAAAATTAATCTACCAAAACTTCTGAAAATGATATTATAGTTGACTACGTTATCCTTTAACAACGACTGTTGTTAAAAGGACTTAAATGTCTAGTCCTTTTAACAACAGTCGTTTGACTTTGTGTGTGAAAGTGTTTGCTATGCGAGTACTGATTTTGTGTTATATTTTGTCTTTTCTATTCATAACTTGGTAGAATCATCCTGATATGGTGGAATCATCCAGATTATACATCTATACGAGTATTGCTTTTTGCATTGATGAATTGCATGAAAGTGGTGGATTACATGAACTTTTTCGTTGTCATTTAGTGTTTCATGAATGAACGTGTTAATCGGAAAGGGATCTGGCTAAAGCCGGTCCTGGTCGATATTTTCCTATATTGTATAGATCTAAGCTCTAATTCACTGGTACGTTGGAATGTTTTATCCGCTCACTCAGCGATCAATTTTTCGCACTATCAGGCTGAACGCTTATTACTCTACTTCTGTTCAGAGCCTCACGTACTGAAAACAATTGGTGTATAAATGCTGGTGTTATCTTATTCAAGGTTTTTGATGTCCGGATTCATCCAAATGCATAAACTGCTTCAAAATACTAGTTGTATTAGCTGGGGTATTTCCAAACAAGCTCTATGTTTCGAAGATTGGATGGATGGTTCTCACTTCGATGTCAACCATGATGATTGTTGTCGAGAGCAGGTGATGAGCAAGTGTTTTATGTTCTTGAAACGTGGACGAACCGTTCTTTTCCTATGCTATTCATTCTGACAACTCCCTTCGACCCGCTTTCCTTCGTTGAATTTGTATTTCACGTGTATCATCTTAGTGGATTAGTCCATAGTCCAGTGTCATCATAATGGAATATATCAATTAAAGACTAGTCTTCTTTGATTTCGGCCACATCTTTCTAAATCAATGCTGAGTCAAATTAATAATGACATCTCGTGCCTGTCTATTTCAATTATCGTATAAAGTGTTTTGACGGTGTTTAAATCTTCAGAACCCACCTCCTTATGCTTCGAGACAGTAATACCATTATGCCAATCGCCAATCTGCTTAGCCCGGGTGGTTTATACTAGCGCTGATAAACCTTATAAACCTTATACCTTATAAAGTCACAACATTCCTTGGTTATCGAGTTTTCCCTCCAGTTCCGTCCGGACTTTCTTTCCAATTCCCTCTGCAGAAATCTTCCTTTATTTCTCCAAGGGAAAGTGACAGTAGATTCACTTGGTCCTGAGAGACTTCCAACGTCACTTTTTTCGCCCTATTTCCAAGCGCGTTTCAGACAAAAAAAAATTCGTCAAAAAGTAACGCTTTCAATCGAATTTTCCAATGTTGGTTTAGGATTGATAATACGATAGGTACTGAGTGTGCCCAGTAACTAACATCTTTATATCCTAGAAATAATGCAAGCCAAGAAAGAGGACGTATTCAGTTGGGATGTTTTGGGCGAGCTTGTAACATGAGTCGATTTAAAATCAGTTTTAGCACTATTCTAAAAAGGGTATACTAAAATCGGTACTCTTTAGGCTGACTAACAGATCATCTTTTCAATAGAAATGTTCTTTCCCAAAACTGAAATGAAGGATTCGCATTGACGAGCTTTGAATTTGGGCTGTTGTGGAATAGTCTGTTGCATTTTTTGAGGGTTTTTGAGTTGTTCATAGTCAACCGACTCACACTTATGTACACCTAAGTGAGTTTCAATTATTGGGAGAAAAGAGGATGCAGTTTGTGATGTCAAAGGTTGAACATAACGTGCGACGGTGATTTCAAGTCCAAGTCTTCATCAAAGAAGTTTATAGACACAAATGGCAAAAGCAATGGCAATGCCAGGGCTGAAGGGAACAATTTAAAAGCAAAAAAGTCCATGGTATAACCCACGCAATCAGCGTTTTTTCCCCAGGCGAATCAGCCAAAAACCACATCATACCTGCACAACATGATTGTTCCATGTATTATAACTTTGGAATAATTTGTTGACGCGATAATAATTTGATTTGAGTCAAATGTGCGATGAGTTAGTACTTGTTGTTTATGGTGAACATCGTAACGCGAGTGTTGCTGTTTAAATAGAAGAGTGGTTTGTTGTGAAAAACATCGTTGGTGTTTTTTAAGCAGCAGCGGGGGTTCTTTTCCCGAGTGACTGTGGTTAGTAAGGAATAATGTAAGAAACTAAAAACAGGTTCTGAAAGCAGGGACTCAAGAATTTTCTCGCGATTTTCGAATTGAAACTCTTCGCAGCTGGTCGAAACGAAAAGTTCTCGATCGGTTCTTTCATCTCTGCTCAAGGTGCCCTGCCGACTCGAACTGTGGTTCATTTTCCCTTGTTGCATATGCATTTAAATGCTGTTAATGTGTCCTTAATACGAGCAGTCACAAAGCTTGCACTCCACGCTACCCATGCAAGTTTTCGATCGTTAGAATCTGTAAGAATGCAAATGTTGCTTTTCATTCGAAGCAGCCTGCATGCCTTCGAAAAGTAAATATAAATTTATGCAAATGCGTATAGCCCCGAATCTCGGCTCATTGCAGTGGCGATGCACGATCCTAGCAGCAATAAAGTCAGCAAGTTTGCATTTGAAAGCAAAACACCTTCTGCATACTTTCCACCTCGCCACGCAACTGTGGATGTTCATTTTGGAAAACTTTGTCGAATTGCGTAATTGCTAATTAGTTCGCCGCGATTTAATATCATTGTTATTATGATTTGCATATAAAATGCAGTCGTTATTTCAGTCAGTCGACACCATTCTCTTTCCGCTGGAGGCCTACGGCCGCTTACTATTTCGCGGAGCAGCCGCTCAAAGGCGCATCAAATCGTAATCTTTCGCTTACGATTTGATGCGCTTGAGAACTTGAAATAAACATTCGCCCGTGAATATTCATTGAGCTTCCAAACAAGCTGTTGCAAGCGCAATGTTTGTAGTTAGAAAAGGCGTTTTCACACGTCGCCATACCTATTAAAAATGACTACGCAGTACCATATAATCAGGCCGAGCAGAATGCCTTGGAACCAGAAGAAAGATGGAATGCTAATTGAGCCGCTTATCACTCAATTCTGATAATATCACCTGCCGGACGACGTGCGGCATCTGTAATAAAAAATTCAGTTTTACATTATTCAGAGCGCTGTTCTAACATGCCATCACATACTTGATACCATGAGTCGCCAACGAGAGATTCCGAAAACAGACCCCAAACTCCTTTTACCCAGCACTTTCGAATTTGCAAGACACCCCGCAAACCACATTTTTCTCGCTCAACAAAGATTTGGCGCGAAGAAACCATCAAAACAAAAAGTGGATTTATTAGCTAATTTCAAATTATTTTTATCGCGCTTTATACACAACAAAATTTAAATTCATTTGACCTCTAAATTATTACCCGATTTGACTCATAACAAGTGAATGTGATCACTGTCATGGCTGCTGCTGAAATTCACAAATAATCATGCAGAAAAATGACCGCGGAGTTTGCGGGCAGTAACAAAGCCATGTGACTGAAAGTCACATACACTGAAACAGACCTGAAGTAAAATGAGATTGTCCTCAACTGTAGATCGAGATTACAAATAAATCATCCACGTCCTTGAACTATGTGTGCAGTAAATGCAGCAACAGTTGCGCGTACGCATGACACAGTCGCGTATAAATAGTCGTCAATAGAGCGAAGCATTGCGAAGGGTCAAGGGCTACGATGCAGTTGGATCATAACATTCGGAGGAATTCTCTCTGCGTGCGAAATCTCACACCGGTCACACCAAAACACTTAGAATAGATTGAAATCAATGCTATATGATCCAGTCGCTGTTGAATATCCTGCGCATAGTAAACTCTTCGGAATAACTTCCGATGAATTGCGTTCCAGGCACAAGGGTAGTGCATATTTCACGATGCGACTCTCATCATATGAGGGAAGCGTTCTCTGCTCACTCTGCTCACACGGCAGCTCATCAGCAACCGACGCTTCGTCTGTTCCCTACAACCGAAATGAACGAGGCAAATTCGACACAATTTCCACAAAATATGTAATTCCTCGACCATATATAACCATGTATTGTATACTTTATGAAGCAATAACAATAAGCTCACAAATGTGCATTGCGAACCGGTGTTTGGCATACAAATTGCTTCTTCGTGGATTTTGTAGCGTTCTTTTGTGCCATGCTCCTTTCCGCTACTACTCGGTCAGGCAGGTCGAAAACCAGTTCAGTTTCAAGCAAATATTCCTTGAGGACCATTGTGTTACTTTGTAACATTATACCATGTATCAATCTGGAAACCAACTCCTATTAAGTCACGTCAAATACTTATAAGTTCATTGTTACTAACGTGCAGCCACCAGATATAGATAATTTATCAAAGCAGTGTGGCAGGAAGTATCGGCGCAATCATATCATCCGCAACACATCACTATAGAAAAGGCACTTTTTCCTTCGCCAAAACGTTTTATTATTATATTCATTATTCATTATATTGCAATCTTGATTACGTTTCATTGCATAAATAACCCGATTTGCGTTCCCTGCTCCTCTAAGGATGCAAAGCTAGCAGCCGTTGCTGATCAGAAGTTCACTTTGCAGACACGAGAAAGCTTCAAGTTTACGCGTGCGATATCTTCCACATTCCACATGATTGGGCTTCTCTCTGAAACATGAGCACATGCTGGTTGCTGTTTGGGCTAAGTTAAGAGAGCAAAGTGCGTGCTAACAAAGAATTCAAGTTTCGGCAGGAAGCTTTTCCTAATACCACAGGCGAAATATTACAGGTAAAACGCTAATTATAATTGTCGCGAGCGAAGATGATGCGTGCAATGGCTTCATGTGGCCTGGAATATTCTTCTAATAGGCTCTAATGTCCTCCAAAACCAGAGTGAACAATAGTTTTGAGCATCTCAATAAATTGGCTCCTCAATAATAAATATGTGGTTCTGCCCCACGGCTGGGAGTTGGCTGGAAATTAAGCTTCAGGGCCAGAAGAAGGCAAATCTAAAATAAGAGTTTGTTCTTTATTGTTGTGCTTTAGACGCACAAGTTGGTTGTATATCCTGGCAATACGCAATGATTAGCCGATCGTTGTTCATACCAAGTGCCACTGTTGAAACGCTTCGTTTACAACCTCTAAACTAGACTTACATTGTCATATATTTTGTATGACTGTAATGATCAACAAAGAATTCGTTTCGTTATTACGCTGAGAACATGCAGAATAAATAAAGATGGTTTGCAGGCTTTGACTATGATAGAGCCTTTGATCGAATTCCAAAAACGCTGCTTTCCACATCTTTTGCTTCACTTTTGCAAGATTTAATATTTTTGATGTCTTAAATTACAAGAATCGTGAAAACATTCACAAGAGCTCACAGAAAAATTAGATTGTGCGAAAAACCAATGATGGAATCTTTCACTCTTCTCACACATCTACTACCATATACAACGCATCCCCAAATAACAGTCGACTCTATGATTTGTCGAAAAAACCTTAGACTGTGTTATACTACAATAGTTCTAAACATCGAGTGGATATGTAGAGAAGTTGTGTCAATGATTAAGTGTGTTACATTAAAAGCAGCTTCAAGTTTCACGACTCGTTTAGACATCTTATATTTATATTTAACAGGACTTAACAGGTATTAAAGCCAATGAAAACTTGACGCAAACACCTGATACGGCCAGCAACCTAGAAAAAGTAATTGAAGAAATTACTAAGAAAATTATCCAGGCTAAAGAGGACAACACAATCACAACTCCGGCAAGGGAAAACAATCCCTATGAACTCCCTCAGCAAATTAAAAGACTGATACGGAGGAGGAATCAAGCTCGGAGACGAGCTAGGAACACAGGTGATCCTAGCTTTAGAAGGCTAACCAACCGGCTCACAAACACCATTCGTGATCAGATCAACACTTTTCGCAACGAACAGTGGGAGAATTTTTTGCAAAGCTTCGAACCGGGCGAGGACAGATTCTGGAGAGTGACCAAATATTTCCGCACTAAAAACAAGACCTTAATCCCTCCTATCCATGGTCCCAACGGCATGGTGTTCGAAAAGGTTGGCAAGGCTGAGGCTTTTGCAGACACGCTTGAGATCCAATTTCGCGAGAACTCTTCCTCGGAGGAGGACATTGACGATGACGAGGAAATATTACGGGGAAGCGCGAGAATATTACGAACGCAAGTCCCTCCGGAGGATGGTATACGACCAGCAGACTTTGACGAAATTAAACATCTTGTACGGACATTAAATATTAGAAAATCACCCGGCTACGACACCCTTACAAACATGACCTTACAGCAACTCCCCGACAATTTCATACAGAAACTGACGGACATAACAAACTCTATCTTCCACTTGCGAAGGTTTCCAAAGGCATGGAAAACAGCAATCGTCAGAGTTCTTCCGAAACCACATAAAAACCTCACTTTCCCCCAGAACTGGCGACCTATCAGTCTTTTATCTTGCCTTGGTAAAATTGTGGAAAAGGCAATACTTCAAAGATTGTCAGAAGTCGTTCTGCAGAACAAAATTATCCCTGAGGAACAGTTTGGCTTTATGCCCCAACACTCCACAGAACTCCAGCTATCCAAGCTAGTACAACACATTCAAAATGGCCTCAATAGAAGGAAATCCACCGGCCTTGTTATGTTTGACGTGGCAAAGGCATTCGACAAAGTCTGGCATGCGGGACTAATATTCAAAATGCATGAACTCCTTATACCCCTCCCTATCATTCAAATGATAGGCTCTTTCCTCGAAGGCAGAACATTTCGCGTCAGAATTGACAACCACCTCTCCAATCTGAGGCCAATAGAAGCTGGAGTTCCACAAGGATCGCCACTGTCACCTATACTCTATAAAATTCACACGGCAGATCTTCCACAATTACCCACGAATGTCAAACTCTCTCTCTATGCCGACGATACTTGTATATATTATACATCCAGACAAGCAGAAGTCATCACTTTAAAACTGCAACAGTCCACCAACATGCTTTTAAGGTACTTTCGCAAATGGAAGATAAGAATCAACACAGATAAAACACAAAACATATTTATAACACGACGCCCACACCAAAGACCACCACTCTTAACAATACAAGACGAAGATATCAAATGGAAAAAGACTGCTAAATACCTTGGACTAACGCTTGACAGCAGACTTTCCTGGACGGAACACATACAAGCAAAACGAAGACTAGTTACTGGCATCCTCACATCCCTACTCCCCCTAATCAAGTCTAAAAACTTAAATATTAAAAACAGGCTCCTCATATACAAACAAATAATACGACCGACGCTACTCTACGGCAGTACTGCTTTCTGTCAGACGACGAATACAAACAAAAAAGCACTTCAGTCGTGCCAGAACCTTGCTCTTAGAAGAATCTTCGGATATCCATGGTATGTAAGAAATGTGGACATTCACAACGAACTGCGACTCGAGACAGTTGACAAATACTTACGGGACAAAGCTCTTAAGCTCTTTGACAAAATTGACAATCACGACAATACTACCTTGGATATCCTAAGATTCTCGACAAGCCAAACCAGACAGACTTACAAATCACTACGACAAATCACTGAATAGACAGAACACCAAACAAGCTGAGTATTGAATCTGGGCACAAATAGCCCCAGAAAATATAAATGAAGCAAGAGTGGAAACACTAGCTTCAAGCAACCCACATCTCCTGGACAGGTATTAAATGGTGGAGGTTTTTTGGAGTTATCAACAAAGGCGATATTAAACAATAATTTTTTCTTGAATAATCTAGCAAAATTTTGTTAGCAGTGGAAAGTATAATTAAGATAGAAATATATGTCCAATAGTAAAACAACAATACTTCTAGCAGTGTGTATCTACCTGTGTGACCAGTGCAAAAAATGTCTTCAATAACTGAATGGCTAAAAATTATTTACATTTTAGTAATTAAATAATTTTATATTGTTACATATGCAGGTATGTATGCAGATTGATGTTCCTTACTCAATTAAAACATGATTTAATTCGGTTACAAATAGTTTTGTTCATAATTGTAATCCCTTATACCAATGATCATGGTACTACAAAACAAAGTGGGACGAAATCGGGATCACCTTTTTAACACTGCGTAAAGGATATCGGGCGATTCACAAGAATCGCATCCTTGAAAAACCACTTCATCAATCATGGTATAGCTGCATTCAGTTAGTTTTTATTTTTGTTTTGCGAGTCCACTGTTAGAGCCAGAATAGGCTAATGTTCGTTCTATAATCCCCGCATTCGATTCAGTATTTAAATACCATGCAGTTTGTCATCGTACAGAATATAAGAGGCACCTCCACTTTCTACTCTGAATTCTAATTTTGCTGCTTGATGCCACCGCAGTTGCTGGTGGCGCTTATGAACTAAATTTGCAGAATTTGGAAGCAAGTACTTCACTTTTATCTTATTCTAAGCTTACCAGCCTGAGTCTATTTTTCGAAAAGGTTTCATCCAAATGTTCTCTCCCTGTGACTGCAGTTTGACCAAGTAAAACTATTCTTATTAGTTCGCTCACACTTCTGTTAATTAGTTCCTCGACACCTCTGAGTTTTGAGTACCTGCTTGCAGTCCTCCACCTGTTGTCGGGATATGTGGTAAACGGCAAGTTATTGCTGTGTAACACTTGTAAAATATTACGATTGAGAACCCGTGACATCGTTGTTTAACTTGTAGCTTTGGTTGAACTGTGGGTGGTCCCGGAGGCAATTTCTGGCTTCAGTCACCTCATCTGTTTTACCGCCGTCAGTGTAGATTGTAATTCAAATATTGTTATCGACTGAAACATCCTAAATATAAAAAGGGCAAATTGCAGAGGCCGATTTATGGTTTCGAAGCTATTAACGCGTAGTACTTGTGTATCTAACTTTAGTTTGAATGAAACTGCAAAGAATGAGCAATTATTTAACAGGAACTATTTAACTATCTAAGGAAAAATAACTAAGTTTTGAAAGTAGATCTACAGTACCCAGCTTTAAATAAATAACTATAAGTAATCAATTGTTGTTATTGTGGATTAGATGGGACTGCTGTCTTTGGACTCATTGCTGGAAATTCCACGGCGTAGAATAGACCCAAAAATTCCAATCATCACATACCATCAGCATTTTTCGAAGACTCCGCAGCTCAATTTAAATAGAGCGTGAATTCGTTTGGAACTTCCTTTCGAATACCTCCAAGTCCAATCCTTGATTTCCTTTATGAAAAGTCTCAAATTATGGTTGTTTTTGTTTGCCAATTACAATATTATTTAACCGAATAGTTCAAGGAATCAGAGAAATTCAGCAGAAAGTTTGATGTCTCAAATCTGCCATGATGCAAGTGGTCTACAATCCAACAAATCTAATATCCATTCTATAATAATCCAACAAATTCGTGGCTATACAAATAAATACGTTCCACTTCCAGTTGGAGTACTTGGAAAACAATTCCCGATACCTTCCGTGAACTGTAATTATGGTTCACAATTACCCAGTATTTTGCGTGGAATTTCGATAAAATATGGATTGGGTCTTTATTTTTTTGGCCATTGTAGCAGTTTACAGAGCGCTTCGTTCAAAAGAAGGGGGTAGGTGCGGACCTTCGATAAGAATGGTCCGATATCAAAATTCACAGGCATATTCCGATAACAGACAGCCGAGTTCACAATTTTCCTTGTCGGTTTGGCTATCAACTGTCCTGGTCTTTGAATGCGTCCTTTATCTGTAAGACATTAGGAGCAATACACAACTTAGCCGAATTCAGAACCAGAAAGACTGCACATATAGCGGCAAAGTCGCCATTAGAATTAGATCAATTAAGGGCAGGGGTATTTGGTTTTCCGCCCTATCCTTTTCAGTGTATTATTTCGCCTTCGTCTGGGAACACGTATCTACTTCAATTTTTATATTTAATAATTGAAATTGGGCTTGTTTAGAACACTTATAGCTATATCCTGACGAACGTTTTTTTAAAAATTATAAAAAATAAAGTTTTTATTGAGTTTGAAAAAAACTGCCCGAATCTCATTCACTCAGAATCAATAACTAAAAATTTCAATGAATTATTCCTACTGGGAAAGAAAATCTGTGTCCCTAAAGTTCTAAAACCAAACTTTTCAGGAGAGCGGTTGCAAACTAAGCGGGTGTTTCAAAGTTTCGGGCCTTCGCTCCTTTCGACTTCAACTGATCGATTTCGTTTCTAGTTTGTATCGATTGTTATTTCGGTTGGTAGCATTGCCTTTCACTTGTCTTTTCTTTAATTTTCCCTTTCTAAAACCTTCTCAATCGTTTTAGAACCTGCCTCGACCAGTATAAACAAAGTAGTGATACGAACAACTTACGACTTATATTACTTCTTTTCTTTGTTGATTTTAGTAAAAATAGATATGCCTCGGTATAAAGTGAGTTATAAACGAAACTTTGTGCATAAAAGAAGGAGAGTTTTGGAAAATAGTTCTTCGATTCCATCAAGATCAAGCCCGACACCAAAAGCTCCGTGTTTACCAGTCAGCTCCGCATCATCTCGCCGTTCTTCTTGTTCCTCGTCCACAAGCAAAATCGAATCGACAAAAAGATTCATAAAATCTATTTTATTTAAAAAAAAAAATCCACATTTTCCAAGGTTAGGATGTGAACAAGTGCTGTCGGTAAGTCATGGTGTATTTGAACGGTGACATTTAAAAAAAAAATGAATAAAAATACTTCTAGTGAAGATAGAAACATAAAACTTGTTTTAAATTGTGCAGAAGGGTTTAAAGTTTTTAAAGATGTAAAAAAATAAAAAACGAATTTTTTGGGGATTTTCAACATACCCCTGCCCTTAAGGAAATAGATTAAGGGCTCCTTGAACGTACTGCTTCACTAACAGCTTCTGGAAATGTCAATGTCCAGATTTAGCACTTCGTTCGATTGAAAATCCCTTCAGTCAACTATTTGTCGTATTGGTTTGACTCAGAAATCTCAGGATATCCAAGGCAGTATGTGTTGCCGTGATTGTCAATGTTATCGAAGTCCTTGACAGCTCTGTCCCGTATGTTTTAATCTTTATAGGGTGTCAGTAGATCTTACATATAAAAGATATTTGAAGATTCACTTCAAGCGAGGTTCTGACACGATTGGAGCGTTTTATTGTTGGCTTTCGTTGTCTGACACAAACTGATGCTGCGGTAGGGGAGCATCGGTTGTACAATAAGTAGCCTGTGTTGTAAATTTGGGTTGTTCAGGGGGGAGAAAATGGTCTGAGATTGGTCTGATTTTTGTCTGTAATGGGTTTTGTGTTGCATTTGCGAAGCGTTCTCCCTTGGACGAAAGAGACTGCAGTTTGTATAATAGCACCAGGTATGTGAAGAGCAGGCGTCCGCATTTCATATCCATTAGAAATGGAAGTACAAAACTGCTATTATCGAGTCAGAAATAAGATGCTTTTGCTTCAGTCGGTCGAGAAATGAGATAAGAAATTACGTTCTTCGCAAGATGTGTTAAGTACAATTGATTCGATATTTCCATTGGGAACACCGGAAACACACAATTGATAAGGAATTTTTCTTAAGTACTTGCTAAGAGCCAATCAAAATGTTTTAAAGGCTAGTTCGATACATTTCAGAAAAGAAGACATGACTCGCTTTAGCTGAAACAATTAAGACTTGAATAAGGACTGTTTCAGTATCATAGCTCTGTACTTGAAGTCATATCTCCTCAAAATAACTTCGATTTCACCACTTCTCATCACCCACGTCATAATATTGAAAGATACATTAGCATTCCAATGTTGACAACACAAATCAGACAACCTGACTGCCTTTCGCAGGCATGAAAATAAAGACTCAAAAGTATTGCAAATTGGTCTTCTGACAAACATAGATTCGAATTATCTAATTTTAACAAGCTGTATATGTGGCATACGAACATCAGCGAGGGAAGTCACATCTTTGCGCGGATACCCAATGGTGTCTTCGAGCCGTTCAAGTTCATTTGATATTTCGTTGGCAAATTGATGTCTTCGGCTCTGGTAGTGGCGCTAAAAATGTTCTCGTTGACTCACTCCGCCCCGTCCGCGAAAGATACAAATATTTCAAGGGTGCTTTAAGTGCAATTCAAACGTATAACGGATTGCTTCCCTGATGCCTCTCACGAAAGATTCTCTCTTTGCACTTTTAGGTGCGTGACTGATTCGTAGGGTGATCGCAACACTTGGACGCATTAAATATTCGTGTTAAACACTTTCCAAGAAGATCATTAGATAAATTACTTTGACTTCAAATTCCGACTGAACATGTAGTAATTACAATCTGACCTTATTCCTTACATCAAATATCCCATCTATACTGTACTATATAGGACTATACCCACCTATACCTATACTCTACCAATGAGCCCAGTATTGCATTAGTGTTTGTAAACAAACCTGCAAGGATATAGAATATTCTCTCTTAAGTCATTTGCGCACACAATGATCTATGCTGTTTGGCTCAGACTCTCTGTGCGAAATGAGATCGCCTTACTCTTATCGCTGCTCTGCTTATCTCTTTCTAATTGCTACTACCCTAACTTTTATTGCTGTAACAAATTACTGAGTGCAAAACTTGTTCGAGAGTTCATTCAGTAGCTCAAATTGCGACAATGTGAATCTTCCGGATATTTTAACATGAGCCATCATACGACGTAAAGTGATCATGATCTAATCTGTCTTCTGCCATCAGAACCAGAACAGCCACAAATGCCTTAATTGTTCAATTCCTGGAGGAACAAGTAACCAAGCGTTGCTTAGAGTCTTATCCTTCCTTTGCTTATCCTTTCGTACAAACATAATTACTAGCGCTTGGAGACGTCAAGTGGTACTGCCACAACTCATCTCATTACAAATAGCCACCTCATAGTTTAATTAGACTTTCCTGTCGTACACATGTGATCAATATGTTCGAAATGAGGACTTTCTGTGCCAAGAAATTTCCCCATTTCAACCATTTCACCCATATCCGAATTTCGCGAACATCAATTAGCGTCTAAATAGGTTTTTAAAGGAACAGCATCTATTTCAAAGCACGCATGTAGGAATAGATGCCAGCATGTATGTAGATTGGCAGAGCTCACTTGCTGTCCTGTAATTCCACCTGCCCGCTGGCCGATGTGTAAGGAGCGGGTGGGAGAGAACGCTCGAGCTGGTAAACATTTTGTTCGTTTGTTTATCGCAATTGGACCAGAGAAGCGATCCGCGTTTCCAAAAATAGGACGCTTCGGCATTCTTTGCCCTGTCTACCGTTGGCTTGGGCTGAGCATCTGCATCTCAGAGCGACTCCTTACAAGCGACATAGGTGTAAAACATTGGAGAATCGCTGGGAGCGGTTTTGCTTGCTTGGTGGGGCGATTCGGGGTGGTTGGGGCGCGAAGGTCGTTTGGTGCACTTGACTATTTACTAAGTGGTGTAGGTACACAGGCTCAATCGGTTCGTTTGAATTCACACTTGGAATACTCAAATGCGATTCCCTCGTGAGTCGAATTGAGGTAAGTGGATCGAGCGGTGTGACGCGCCAACACGCCAAAACGTCGAGTCTCTGAACGCTCTGGTGTTTCGCCGGAACACATCTTTCAGTAATTTTGATACAAGGCTATTTATAAAAGTCATATTGGGGAACGTCTCAGCTCGCGTTCGCATGGTTTCTGGCGGATCAATGTTCACAAATACAAATTTCTTGTTTATTTAATTCCATTTGAACTTTCTTTCGAGTTTAACGTGCGTCTGTTGAAATCGTTTTTTCTTTCATTTCCAGTCGTGTAAGAGTTCCTTGAGTGAAAATTGTCAATCAAGGAGTCTTCAATTCTAGTTCAAAGTGACATGTGAGTCCTTATTACACGCAATTCAGAAATCCGACGTGCTCTCCGCTGTGTGCTGAAAAAAAAAACTTAAAATTAAAGGTTCTGGTCAAGAAGTGAGCAAGCCAGTGCTTGCAACAAATCCATCAGTGAAGTGCTTGGAATACTTCAAAGGTGCTCCGTTTCAGGATTGAACAACATAGGGAAAGTGAAAGTATGACCACGCGCGGCATCCGTAGAAAAAAGTCATCATTGACTGATGTGAAAATTGCGGTTCTAGGAGCCCCAGGTGTAGGAAAAAGTGGTAAGTCCACACATTAAATCTTCACCAAGCTATTGATAGCTTAGCTGTTTTGTATCTATTGAGTTTGTCTCAATATTGATCCTTTTTGACACACTGGATTACAGTTCATTACAGTCGCAGCTTAAAATAAGTCGTAGAGAAAAACTTCTTCCCCTAAACAAGAGCAACTCTTCTAGCAATAATTGAAATATAATAATAGTTGAACATTGGCTTTAACAGCTATTTCCTGGAATAATCGGCTAGAATCACCGAATTTATGTATAATCCAAAATAAGGTCAAATATGCTCAGAAATACTTGGTTACATTCACGACGTTGGTATGGAAGGTATTTGGGTGTAATTACCACGAACTTGGTGTTTGCTGAGTCCTTGATGGCTGGCTCACAGCTCAACTGGAAAATAATGTTGTTGCGGTTCATCAAAAGTTGGGTAGGGTGTTTGGCAAGCGATTTGCTTGTATAGAACATTCCGAACTTTTAGACGAAAATTTGTATATTATAGTAATATAGTATAACGTTAATGACTTAATTTAAATTTCAATGGAACACGCCGAGTACTTTCTTTCTTTTCTCTTTTTCTCAAGAGAAAGTAATCTCAGTTAAGCAAGTTGTAAGCTATCAAGGAAACAGATAACAACAAGTTTCTGGCAATTTTTTCGACTACTCATCAATTGCTGCACTCCACTTGCACGTCACTGGAGTCAATCAATTGGTCGTAAATTGCGACAACAAATTGGAATTCCTGCCACTGTTTTATGTTAATCTGTTTGTGATCTGTTTTATCATGATCAGGCACCGCGCAGACCTTTTCCTTCAAAGCATCCTCAGTCTCTTAAGGCCGCTTACCAGCCACTTCTACCCAAGACACTTATCAAGAAGTTTGACAAAGCATCGGCATTTTCTGCATGGTAATGGTCTCTCCTTGTGTTTATTGGACTTATAGTTCCTACAAATCAATCATTTCCATTCCATTTGATTTTCAGTCTATATGTTTCCTCCTACTCTTTGCAGCTCATCTTTGCACTTTGCAATAGTTTTTAATTTTCTTTCGGATATAGAATGTCTACAGATGGCAGCGCATGATTTGACAGGTGCGAAAATTACAGAAGACAACTCTTTTTTGAGGGGAAACATAGATCGTTTGATTACATAGCACCACCATTGAGGAGATGCTTTTATTCTCTACTCAGAGTTCTTTTCCAATGTTTCTCCGGACGATTTTTGCCTTGAAATAACATAGAACGGTTGGGAAAACGTCGATGGCATTGGACAGGCGTTCGTTGTAGCTTTACAAGAATAGATATATTTAAACCAATGCATTGTCAATACTACCATTGGTCGAAGTACCGCTCTGCTTCATCAAAACCATCTTCGATTCAAGTAGTAACTTTGATTTTCTTGCCAGCTTTTATCATAGACCATTCAATCGATCCCACAAGTGAAACCTTTAACTTTTTCTATTTATTCACATATGATCAAAATTACTCTCAGTTATCAAAAGGGAAATCGATTTTCCAATTAATCAATACCTGCCCGGCGATTCCGCACCATACCGCTAGAAAATAAACTATAACGGGCATGCGTACTTGAAATTTGGGGAAAATTTTCTAGCTAGGACATATTGTAAATTAGGCAAACCTGGTTAAATTGGTGTGGACGCATAAAACTTAGTCTGCACTGCAATGTAGTTGTAGAGGACTCACCAATCGGTCCCACACATTGTATAAGGATATTTACTACAGCTTATGCAAATCGCTGTACAACAATAACTTTAATTTATATCAGCACACAAATATACACAATTGAAAATGTTTCGCACCTTGCATAAACTTTTCACGGCATAAGATTTAACATCACAACGACACAATTAAAAAAACATTCAGACGTCCAACGAATAAATGTGGCTGAAAATATTCCCAACGATTAATATTATTTATTGAATATTTGGTCCAAATAACAGTGGGGCAGTTTGGTGCGGCCACCGTGGCTCTTCATGCCAAATAACTTGCTGAAATCGCGTCAACGCCTACATAAACTGGATATAAAATTGCTACTATCTCCTAAAATAAATTTCTCGCGACCTCCACACGGATTCGAATAAATAAAGCTTGTCTCTGACATGATATTAAGACATTTTAGAGGTGAAGAGAAACGAAACGCTATAAGTATTTACAATTTAATAAATATTTCTTTTACTTTATCGTAAATACAACGTGCGTTTCGCGTAGACCCCAATTAAATTTCGTTCTATCTGACACTTGTTGTGTTCAATATTAGATGGATTAGTATTGATTTAAAAAATCAAATAATTTAACTATCAATAAAATCATTAGAAGGTGTAAAGCCCAACTTTTTTCCATGATCCTTAACAAATCCTTTCCTCTTGAATGCTGTAAAAACGAGCAGACGCCAGACGCAGAGGATGATTCGCATCTCTTCCTTCGCGAAGCCCCTGAGAGTGGTAGCACGTATAGTGGTTACACTCGAGCGAAACTGCTAAGCTTGCAATATATGCGATGCAGGAAATTGCGCATATATACACATTCTAAGAGAATGTTAATGCACATCTTACTACACTTTCGCCTTTATGCCGTATCCCCAACCAATTTTGTTTACAAATAGCAATGAATCTAAAAGTGCATCCGTGGGATCCCCTTTGATCGGGAGTAGGTTCCAAGTGTTTGCACCCGCCATTCGTTACGCTTTGGCTCCAACCACACTTCTTGGCAATTTGGCCTTGAACGAGTGAATTTCAAAGATGCCGCCATGATATTTTTTCTTAGAATACTTGCGTATACCATTGGTTTTTCCTATGCGTGACACTATACCCTTAGTAAAAAACGTTTCTCCAGTCAAGGTCAACTTTCTTTCCTTACTCATGTGGTGTGCACTCGAACAAACTCAATTGATCAATAATCCAAATTACTCTAAAAAAATATTAAAAAACCAGAAACAATTCTACAGTCACATTCAAATTGAAAAAGAAAGGCCTCCAATGTGTCGCACAGAATTATCTTTTCATATCTCAAAATTTGTAGCCACTCAACATAACTATCACCATTTGATTTCATCAGATGGCAACCTAACGCCGTTGGAACCCACAATAACCATTACGAAGTTTAAAGCATTTCACTGTCGATTCCAGACTCCCGCCAAAATAAACGCAAATCGTTTTTAACCTAAAATTAGCCACCTGGAACATCCTCTTAACACTGAAGGACATGTCACTTACATGAGTATGGGAACACACACTTGTCATCACACGTGTTTTACGTTTGATCACTGTTTATTGGAAGGCACACAGTATTTTACCTTCCGGGGTTTTCCTCATTCATGATGTAATGCACGTGCTTTCATTTCCAGGTTGTCTATCATTCATAAGTTCCATTTATTTATCCTTTGCTATTAGGCATTGTAAACGGTCGTTGTAGTTAGGCTGTGCTTTGCTCATCAGCTTATTCATGATTAAAAAGTTACGGAAAGGGCGCCTAGTGCATGTTTTCTTTTCTACTTGGAGGTATTCAAGGACGCTGTTCCTCTAAATCATCTTAAATCCCTTCTTTTTCATATCTTACGTCTTCTAGCTTTTTGTTCTAGAGCGCCCTTTACAATGATTTTCTCTTCTTGTTTTGTCTTTGAAAGTATTCGTATGAGTTTAGAGACACTATTCACTGCTTCATCTTTTACCAAAAGCTACTTATCATATTTAACCCCGTTTTAAAGGTCACGCAAAGAATACTTTTTGAATATGGCCATTCTAGTTACTTTGGACATTTTTTATTTGTTTAGATAGTGAAGGCTTCTTGCGTCACCAGTTAGATGCTCTCCGTAACGGACGGTTATTAGACTTGCCTCCAAATATTTCCCTGTCACCTGTTAGTCAGTAACATTCACGTTTTTATATATTTCTATGCTGGAAAGTGATTCTTTCCAGTGAAAGAAAAATGTGAAGTATCAATGATTCGAATAATTTTCATTTTCTTTACAGATTCTTACATATAGACGTATTGACTTTTTATTATATTATAGTAAACTTATTTTTAAATATTATATTTTGAATTTATTGAGGGGAAAATACCAATGATACAATTTACACACCCTAACTTATTCTTTTACCTACCCGAATCCATGACCTGCGTTTTCAATGTCTGCCTCTCCATGTTCGATTCACATATAAGCGTCAACTTATTCCCATTATCGATCACTACTTCGCCGTCCCACTGTAATTGGGTTCTTGTTCCGGCGGTGGAGATCCTCGATAATATATATTATATGTGAGCATTGCTCAATTTTATCAGACGACTGATTAAAGGATTATTATAATGCGCTCGTTTCAATGTTTCTAATAATTCGTTACTTCCACTATTTGTTGGTCAATGCAACGAGAAGTTCCAACATGATTTTAAGATTGATATTGAAAAATGTTGCGAGTCACTGGGTTGGGTGAGCACTTACGCCAGAGAAATGGTGGAAGTCCTGTCGCATTCTGATATACAGTGGTGGTCATTAAAATAGAGCCATTGGTTATAACATAATAAAATGTTCGGTGGGAATTGACATAGCTTGCATAAAAGAAAAAAATAGCCAGCAACAAAATATATATTCCAAGTATGTAAATATAACATAAAGATAGTATCAAAAGCTACTCATTAATAGAAGAAAAATAACATAATAAGCAATAGTAAGTAAATTTCTATGGTCATTGAAATAGAGCCATAAGTAAAATAGAGTTTATAAAAATAGAGTTTCAATTATTTATATTTGATCTATATTTAGTAGCTTGACTCTTACTTTTGACTACGGCTCTGCAGCGTCGGGGCATAGAATCAACTAACTGCTGACACCGTTTGGTGGCGATGGACGCCCATTCCTTTTGAACAACCTCCCATAATTGTGCTTTCTTGCTTACATTGTAATTGACAACAGCACTTTTTAATTGTTGCCATAGATTCCCAATCGGATTGAGATCGGGCGATTGAGAAGGCCACGGTAAAACCGACAGCTTATGATCCGCGAAAAACTTTTTTGCCCTCCGAGATGTATGTTTCGGATCATTGTCTTGTTGGAACGTCCATTTTAATGGCATATTATCGTCAGCAAACGGGAGCATAGTATTTTCGAGTATATTAATATATTCATGTTGATCCATATTTTCTTTTATCCAATAAATTGGTCCGATTCCGTACCAAGAAAATGATCCCCATAGTTTTATGTTCCCTGCTCCATGTTTTACGGTTTTTTTTTGTGTATTGTGGGAGGAATTCTTTGTTCGGAGGTCTTCTAACGTAATTTCGACCATCAGAACCAAATAAATTTATTTTCGTTTCATCCGTCCATAAGATATTCCTCCCCCGTTTAGGCCATCAACACCATCCCCGTTGATATGGTCAGAAGCAAACTTAAGCCGGTTTTTAATATTTCTCTTAGATAAAAGAGGGACTTTTCTGGCAACTCTTCCATTTAAACTATGCTCTTGAAGTCTTCTGCGAACAGTACGTGCACTTACGTCAAGATTTAATTCACTCTTAATGCTTTTAGAAGACTTAAACGGATCTCTTTTTGAGGTGTGAGCAATGAGTCGATCAGTTTGGGAAGTGGTTTTTTGTTTGCTCCACGATTTTCCACAGTTTGCTGAAAATGCATTCAAACGCATTTTCGACCATTTTCTTTGAACAGCCTACAATTCTAGCTATTTCACGTTGAGATTTGCCGTCGCCCCGTAATGTTAAAATGTTTGTTCTTTCCTCCAAAGAACAATGCATTCCGCGTCCCATTTTCACTAAAATTCGACAGGGATACATCCTTAATTTGATATTTTTTTATAATAATCACTATTACCTAATAGTACAATTGCAAAAAGGCTGACAATAATTTCCTTTAAACAATAACACTCGAAATAAACTCAATGGCTCTATTAATCTGACCAGGCAAAATTGACACGTTTCCAGAGAGTGCGTTTCCGCGAAATAATGGAAATGCACTTTCAAGGAAATAGCCATAGCATTTTGTACTAAACTTATTGTACAATTCATATCATAGATGGCGGAAGAGTAAGTGTATAGATCTGTTCTAAAATTCATACAAGAACCGTATGTAACGTCGTGGCTCTATTTTAATGACCACCACTGTATATTTACTTTTATAAACACACGCGCACATATTTTGCACATCAAAAATGCAAATTACAAAACCAAAACAACAGAACCATGGTTGCATGGCGACAGCTCGAATCATTTAAGAATGCGTTGTATAATCATTCCCATCGTTTAATTTATAATCAAAAGCACCAAAACTGAATCGTGTCTGCCCAACAAGAGGTCCAGATTATTGAAACAAATGAATAGCATTCCAACATTAAAAATATTTTCAGCTTTATTGACCAATTCGTTTGTTTTGCAGCTTTGATTGTGCGATTTCTCACGAAGCGGTACATTGGCGAATATGATCACCAGACAGGTCAGTTTCACTATTTGTTTATATGTCTTCCGGTGAATTATTGCACGATTTGTTTCACTTGCAACAAAGTCAAACTTGTCCATTTTATGAAATGGAATATAACATATGCCGGCGAAGTACTTGATTTATTTTTTTAATATGACTAAAATCTTTTTATTGATTCTTGCAGAAAATCGATACAAACATGAAGCTATGGTAGACAGTGAACCGATCCTTTTTGAGATCCTCGACACGTGTCCGAAGGTAATTAATAGCTTTTAAAAAGAGATCGATTGTGGATATAAAGTGAAGAGAACTTTAACTTCATAATTTAAAGGCGGGCGAAGACGAGCTTCAGAACTTGAGCGAAATCGTGCAATGGGCAGATGGCCTCCTTTTAGTGTATTCAATAACCGACAGATGCTCTTTCAATTTTATCCGAAAAGCGAAGGCTGATCTTCACGCCGATACACCAGTATCCCTTGTAGCGAATAAAGTCGACATGGTGCATTTACGACAAGTGAGTACGGACGAGGGAGATATCTTAGCGAAGGACTTTGACTGTAAATTTTGTGAAGTATCTGCAGCGGAGCACGTAGGCCAAGTGGCAGAGGCGTTTCAGGATCTTTGTCGTGAGGTGCTTGCTTCCAGGAGAAAGTCGAAACAAAGCCTTCTGGATCGGATGTTGGGTGGAACAAGGGCGTACAGTCGAGGGAAAAGCGATAGTGCACTGCCGAAGGATTGAGCCGGCTGTTGTTGAACACATTGAATTGTAATATATAAATAATTTGAAATAATGTTAATGTACCTATAAAGTATGCGTTATTAATGCTTGGCAAATCCACTGGCAGCAAATATGTTATACATATGAAAGCACACGAGTTTTGTACTAGGCTTTGAATGGAGGCCAGTTGAGTTCGGTCTAATTACTAAGAGCATAAGTTTTAATTAAGGACACATGTCATTTTTATTGAAAAGTGATAATACAAGATAAATTCAGCTTTATTCGGATCTTTCTCTTCGTCGAGGCAACATTTATGGAAAGTTTAGCAAAAAAAGGCTGAGTACAATCATTGATTATGCACATGAGTTGTGACAGAAAAAACTACGTTGTCTGACCAACGATTTACAAGTCATACGATCCACAGTGGTCATAATTGTAGACTTCTCAAACTTCAAAGTCAAATCAACACAGCCAAATAACATATTCAAATGCAGACGTACTACACCAATGAATATAATACAGAACATCAAATGAAAAGACTTTCTCACACTGAGTTTCATTACTTAATTAGAAAATTGTGCACGAGATATTACATTATAATCAACTGCATTGATTTGAATGTGTACTAAAATTAGAGCTCCAATATAACATATTTCTTTCTGCGCTTCAAACCATGCGTACATCATATATTAACTTATTCAATTCCTAATTCATGCAAAGTAAATCATTTCGCCCAACCACTGGCCACGCTCGCACCGATTGGGAATGCAAGTCAACAAATTTATCTAATACTGACCTGACTTAAATTAATTGAAAATTATACATAAACAGTTGCATTCAACTGATTGATATTTTCAATCGTATTTTATGAGGCTTATGGTATCCCAGAGGTTGAAGCGAACCGACATGTCAACCAGAGTAATGACTCCATTCATTTCAATCCATTTCGCTTATGAATGACAGCGATTTAGTGCTGAAACTTGCAAAAGCAACAAAGGCGACATTGCATTACCAAAGCAGTCCTTTTACCTCAACCAGAAACTGAAAACTTTTGCTACATTTCTTCTTTCCCTCCATGTCATACCGAAAAATCCCTTTGAATGCACTCTTTCTGAATAAAAGTTTGTACTTCCGACTCTTACGCCCGCCAGCCCATGAAAGTATGATGAATCATCGAAGGGATGTGTCTATCGTTCGCAGTAGGGTGGGACATGTACTTCAGCTGCACAGGCGACTGATATACATCTCAACATAATGTAGACTGGACCAGATTGTAGACAGACTATAACGACAGAAAGGATTTCGTGTTTATACAAATGCATTCGTTTGTCATCGATTCACCTCAGCATGAGTTTTTTTTAGTTTGGAGACGGTGTGTTTTGTATACGGCTCCTAAACAGGACATGCCTCAAACATCCATCACTTCCGGACATGCTTTGAAGCCAAGAAATGAGTTAAAAAGGATATTTTATATTCACGTTTGAATGTTTCTCAAGAATTTGATGATGATTCAACATGCAGCTTCAGAAACCATCGCACCTTTTTCCCCATTTTGTTGAAACATGCATATTGTCCTTAACGAAGGCTTTTGATTTATTTGAATTTTTGCACGTCTTATGTTATGTTACGTCTATTATGCAAATGCAAGACTTATCAATGCTTTCTTTTCAATCACTTAGTTTATAAAAAATAGAAACTTTGTCGAACATATGGAACGAGTTGGCCAGAGTTTATGTTGAATATTTATTGTAACAGAGATATTTTTCTGTTCTTATGACTTTTGCCAATCATTAACCCTGATACCCAGTAACCCTGATAAGTTTTTTGATCCTCTATTTTTCACTTTCATCATTAGAACGATGCCGGTTTATTCCATTTGACTGTAAGTTTCAGACAAGGTTTTACCAGTGATTTTTTTTGGATTTTTTCTGTTTTAAGCGATTTGATCGCAACCATTGTAACCCTTTCGAATTTAACATCCTCAGATATGAAATACTTGTGCCTGAGGTTTTCCATTTTCTGGTGAACCTCATTTCTTGGCATAACATTGAAGCTCCTTCACTGATTTTGTTTCGATCTCACGAGTGGTATCTGCGTCATTGCGAACATATTCCAGTTAAGGAAGACCATAGAAAGGGAAACAAATTCAGGTAAATGAAAATTGCACGTATCGACGATCCTGGTGTTTGGGTCAGAGTCAATCAGTGTCAAGAAGAATCAGAGTCCAAAGTAGATAAGGAAAAGGCTTGAATGGTAATATTTTCAGAACTTAATGTTATTGATTGCTTTTTGAGATAATATTGAGTAAGCATGAATTTCAACCTATTTTCGCGTTTTATGTTTCGAATTAAAACTCTCAATAGCGTTCGTAGAATTCTAAGCGTACGTTTAATGTAAGATCATGTCTGAAGATAGGATCATGTATTAAATGTGAGAGATCTTCGTTGATACAGAGCACGAATAAGCATGGCGTTGTTTGCTTGAACCATCGATTTCAAAAATCAATCGAAGAAAACTGACCAACAGCGTTCAATTGTATGATGGGAACGGGTGAGTTTGGTCTCAAAAAAGAAAGTGGATTTTGTTTAGTATTAAAATTGCGAGCGGTAGTTGTTTAATTTCCATTGGCTTTGAAATATTATTCGATAATATATCAAAAGAGAATAATGTTGTTGTTGTATTTAATCCATCGCCTTTAACAGCCATCAGTCAGCACTTTTTCAATGTTACTAACAATGCATTTTATCATTTACAGCGCAGAGAGCACTTGCAGATTAGTAGAGCGCGAGCTAACCTACATGGTTATACCTACAGCCTACACCGTTTCCAGTGGTCAAAGTATGTACATGCATATTACCAATTGGTGTGAAACTGCAGCTAAATCTAACACTTTGCACATATTGTCCACGTCACGTTTTAGTCGTATGTTAACGACAAGGAGCTTATCCGAAGAGTCCTGTATGGAAAGCCAATATTGTTAGAAAATAACCCCTCTTCATGGATTCCACCCACTTTTTAAAGCGAAATAATAAGAAAATCCTGCGCTAGATCCCTGGAGACTGTGATAGGAACTCCATACATTTGATAAAGGGATTTGTATAGAGGTTTCACTCATACTTTTAAAACTTACTTCAAAAGCGCACTAGAAATAAAATGTTGGCAATTGGACTTGTTCAGAAATCACCGTAAATGTTTTCTTTTTGTTATTTATATAATTTGAAAGGTTTTCTAAAATGTGAAGTGCATAATTTGAAATGTGCAAAAGTGCATTTGAAATGTTCAAAATGCATTTATTCTATGTTGTGCATATGTGAAATATACGTTTATACTGCTATAGTATTTGGTCTTGTTATCCAATTTCGGGTTGTTCGTTAGTATGGATATTTGTTTTAAGTTGGGTCCGGCTTGAAAGCACAACTGAATGAAATTACCTAATGGAGTAAATTGAGTACGTGTAACATCATATCCAGTGTCATTGACACGAAAACGATTTGAAAATGCATAAAATGACCAGATGAAAGGATCAAGAGGAGAAAATTGAACAACAGGTGTCAGCAAAGGAACACAAATAATCAGGTGCTATCCCTTTCCTCATTTTCTGCTTATTTCATGTACTTTTCCACTCATCCGTCCATTAACCCGAGTATTGTTTTATTGATATGTATGCCTCAGGCCAAGTGCATCTTCCATCAGAATAATTGTACGTTTACCTTCTTCAAATGGACAAAGACCTTATCGCTTTTCATGTTGCGTCTTTTCTCCATCACGATTTTCATAAGTTATCCTTTCACGAGGTGTTCCGTCATCTTCCCAGGACGAGCTACTGGATACGGATAAACACATAATAACAGCGACATGACATGGTAACGTTACCCACGTACTCATGTAGCTATAAGTCAGTTGTAGTGTTGACGTTCACGTTGATTATAAGTCAGTTACAGCGATGAAATAAAATGATTTTCTTATACTTTTATGCTAATCTGCTAGGACACGCAAACAAGTGATATTCGTTGGTAATTTGGCACAGCAATTCATCTCCTACTCTACGGCAAGCATATCCGAGACTCCAAATAAGCAAATAAAATAAACATAAAGTGTTGAAATGAACAATTTGAACGAAATTCCTGTGTAGGGTAATGCAAGAGAATAGTCTGGTTCTCTTTATTTTGAGTTACCACAATCCTGCTATAAAACAACACCTAGCAACATTTTGCCCCTTCGCAAAGTTGCGCGGCTTATAACTGCAGCATCCTTTGCATCCAGCGGCAAGGACTCTCTTCACTCTCTTATCAACTACATTAAACATAAACGGAATCTCGGCTGTTCCTTGCCGACTCGGTGATACAGCCGGCGTGGTAACCGATTGTAAGTTTTCCACCCAGAAAAAAATTCTGCTTCGGTTGCGAAGATGCTACGTGACTCAATAAAAATGTGCCTTCATGATTTATCATAATTAAAGGAAATCACAGCTCTGGAGATGATTATGATTCCCTTACTCGCTAACTAGAATACTACGTGTTCAGGTCCCATCTCTAATCTAAATCCCATGGAAACTTTCCAGACTATATGATTGATAATGTTAAGCGCATTGAAAACTCATTGTCAGTGATAACGGTCAGTGCAATGCAATAGATAAAGGTGAGTGCAATTAAGATAAATTTCATTTAAAAACTAAGCCATAAATTTGAAAAGGTATCTCGACCTTTGAAATGAAATTAAAACGGGCAGAAAAACTATTGATGTAATTTGGATCTTTGTGGGAGCATTCAAACAGCAAAGTCAATTCGTCCGTGTTACCTCATCCAAATAGAGCGACTAGAATATTGTTGGCTATTAAATATTCAGGAATCATTCTCAACCGAAATTTGTGTGATTCAGAAGAAATCATCAACGATAGATTTAAACAGATACTTAGTAGACCCAAGGCCAAATCGCACTACAGAAGTTTCAGAGCGGCTTTGGAGCTGCTTATCTGACCAACACCCACACCCACACCCAACCACCTGCACGGCTGTCATCGTCCAAAAAATTTATTATGCTATACACGGCATACCAAAAGGATACCTATAGTGTTGCTCCTTTGTCTGGATGGGGAAGGGGTCTCGTGATTGGAATTGTAATGGCCGATGGTCACTTGAAGCTCAAATCGGCCAAAGAGCCCACATACGTTGACAGCGGATAAAAATGCAAGAACAATAAAATGCCGATAATAGGCCGACAATAAAGCATTTAAGATAAAATACTGAATACGACATGAACACCGTGAACAAGCAAATCAATTGTGTTAGACTACGCGTTGTTCAAGGAAGATTTTAGTGCTTCGCCTCACGTACGAATAGTGTGGCTAGACTTCCAGCCAAAGAGAATCATACTATCATCCAAAAGAGGAGATGCGATGGTGTTAAGAACGCATCTGAATACAGTTGCGACAATAATAATGAGCCACTTATTACCACGCGTTACTTTTGCAAACAACGAGCCATTTGCTATTTTCATTTTCTATTGATAAAGCCACATGCTTCGTTTGTTATATATTTCATGAAGAGTCCTAATTTAGACTCTTTTCGCGATAGTATTAAAATGAAGATTGTTTGGTGAATTCAGAAGACTTAGTTAAGATAAAACTTACAGTAAGTGTATGATGGTTGTAAAATTAAAAAAAAAACCGATTGTGTCTTCGGTTTTTATGAACAAATTTTAACACAACTAAATAACATACAAGGAAATTATCAATGCTCGGAAGGGAGGAAAATGTGTCTCCCATGAATTCAATGAAAGGCAGCGTAAGGGCCGAAAAAAACATTTTTGAAAGAAAGTAAATATAGATCAGAAAGATTTCACAGTTGAAGAAAACATTCGCTTGACTGTCATATACAAGACATACTAGATATTTATGACATATTATACGTATAAGAGATATACTTGTGTATACACAACGATGGACAGGTTTTCTTCAACATTCAAAGTTCTTCTTCTTGTGATTTGGTAGCTTGGAACCAATCAATACTGCATTATTGTTCGGTGCTTTTAGAAGATTAATTATTCTGGCTAAATTATTAGTACGAGGACAAAAGGCAGCTTACATAATGTGGTAAAATTTTCGCTTGATTTACAGCTGAACCTCTGATAATCGCATTGCATTTAATTTATTCAATTAAAATAGACCATCATACCTTTTACTTTGATAATTAGAACGTTTCTTCATATGATAGATTTCGAATTGTTTGCCTCAAACTCATTAAAACGGAGGGTTTATTTCGTCTTCAGATTCACAGTGAAAAAATTTGCAACCGAATCTGCTGGCAGTGAAGCGTGTTTGGTTGATTAATTTTGTGTAGGGCTGTTGATGCTCCATAGCACAAATATCTCTCTAATGCCAATCGTTTAGTTCTCTTCAAGGAAAACTCCAGCACAAGCTCCACCGGCTGGCATGTCAGCTCCAAATAAGTGCTCCACAAATTCAAATACGAGTCGTCGTGCGGAAGTCTCGTTGGGAAGTTGTGAATCTCGCGATGAATCTTGGTATTCTGTTCTGGTCCTTGTGAAATTCAGAACAAATCGTTCTATCTATTTGCTTCAAGGTGCGTTAGAGAGCTTTTCGGGAATTGTGTTTGCTCCGAGTCCTTTTAGCGACCACCTCACGGACAAGTGTAGTGGATGTGGTGCTCAGTGTTCACCAGTGTGCATTTCGTATGTGCACACATATGGTCGACAGTAAATCATCGGCCATATCATGATAATTAATATTGAGTGTACAGTGCATAGTGTTAATTGTTTAATATAATTCAGATGATGAATTTTCAGAGACAAATTAAGAATCCTCCTGGTGCCTTTACCTAGCCAAGAGTGGAGTTTAAATTTAAATTAGCACCAATTACGTCTCATTGAGCGTGACCAAATTACTCAGTCCTTTCTCGCTTTTCGCATCCGTTGTCACCAGCAAATAATGCACATGTTGTGTGGAAAGGAAAAAAATTATCAATTTTCATGAACGACTACAAATATTTAATTAAACACTCTCATGGGTGGGATGCTAATTAGGTTGGTTCCTTTCCGACGGAGCTTGGCTTCTTTTTCTTTTCTTTCTACTTTCGTTTTCCTTACCAATTTGGTTGGCCTCACATTGCTTACGGTTATCTTCTACCCTTCGCTGCACATTAATAGGGGGTATAAGATGGCTCGAAAACTGAGATCCAGATTAGTTGAGCTCAAGATTCAAATTGTAGTCCGCAGCGCAAACACACAAGTTAAGTTTAATAGTTTCAAGCGAATTGCGACTTTAATATTGTTCTTATGAGGCTTTTGCACAATAATTACTTGGACCAAAAAGATTCCTTCTTTTACTCTTGGTCATCCCGTTTGCTCCTTTCACGATGCAAACAAATTAAAGCAGTTGTGAGTGAAAAATATTGCAAAAAAACTTACAAAGCGATGATTGAAGTAGATTGATATGCAAGCGAAAGAACGCGCAACAGCTTTCTATATAGGGTGGGTCATCTGCTGCGGGTTTTAAAGCAAAACTCAAACAATAGTAACCCAATTTTCAACGGCTTTCTTTTTGTACGCTTGCTTGTGAACATCAAAATTTGTGACGATTAGTCTACAAACCCGGTTTATTTTAATTTTTTTCCCTTCTTTTCCTTTTTTCAGGAAGATTTATTGGTCATTCCTATAAAAGCATTGACCAGCGTTAATCGTTCAAGGCCTCTTAGGGCTAGTGATATGAGATTCTTTTAATCATTGAACAATGTTGCCGATTTTTGACACCAAAGCACATTTATGTTGACTGAAACTCTCACAAAGTATGTAACTGCTGCCGATTGACCACTTTCATAATTCTATTCTAATAATAAAAATACTGTCTTATATTACTTATGCTTTGACGTCTGACTGTCACAGTCTCAACTTGATGCTTACTGCGACATAAAATCATCGCATTTTTCGTTAATACAAAAATTGACAGATGAAACAATCGAAACACATCGACCACCCGTACTACTTTCGGTTGAAACATTGGTGATAAGCTCCAGATCACTTTTCCTAGCCAATTCAACTTATGAACTGTTTTAATGAAATCAATTATGAAACAAGACTTATGAAGCCTATGAAAATATCTATCATTTTCGGTAAATTTTCAGGCAAGCTTCGAGGAACACTTTCGTATTCAAACACCTTAGGTAGAATTGGTAAATAAGCCAAAAGTTGAAAAATTCAAAATTTTTTTCGAATCGCATTCGGCAAATACACAATAAATCAACGCTTTTCCGTTCTTCATCATTGATTTTGTCATTCTACGTATCTTGTTTGACACTGCAATTTTTCAAATTATTACAGCTTCTATATATCAACATTGACTAAATACTCAGTTCTAAATCCGATTAAGAGAAAATCATTGTGATTCGATGCAGCATTATTGAACAAACAAATTTAAGTTCGAAATGAACCCCAATTCACCACAATCATCCTTTTACCTAAAAGTATATCATCGAAAAGAGAATAGCGTACATAGAAAGCATGTTGCGCCCTGAAATAAGAAATATTATTTGTTTGAGGTGGATCTATATCTTTTGGTCTTTTGGCTAAATTAATGCATTATCAACAGTTGTTTGAAAATAAGCTTCTACAACCAATCTGCTACAATGAGACCGACAACAGAATAAATGGTTCACGCAATACTGAGGTGCAATAAATGCGAATGAAGATCAGCATATTCAACTCTGCCTTACGAATTGCAGCTATCAAAGTTCGAAGGCTGTCTATTGGAAAATGACGAAACTTCTGTGACTTTACAGTTTGATATAAAATTTTGCAAGCCAAGCCCCACTTCGACTCGATTTTGTGCTTATCAGAAAGCGTAAGTTGGTTTTTTCGTATGTTTCTATTATGTAGTTGCAAATCAGATATAAGGAGTTCCACGCAATGACTCATGCTCCTCCACGGCTTGCAAGATTTTTCGTCAGCCACCGGATCCACTGCTACTTAAGTTTGAATTTTACTTAACACTTTCTCCCACCCACTTGGACCTGCTTCGCAACCCAATGGGAGTTCAATTATTTTCTACTTATGAATATGTACAATGTAAGCACATAATTTGCACATAACCCACTTTCGGAGCCTAAGAATGTTGAAAAAGAATGTTCTTATGGTAATTGCTAATAAGAGCAACTGATAAGAAGGACAGATTTCAGCGTTCCGCATAAGACGTACAATGAATGCTTAAAGCAATGTTTTCTGATTGCCTCTGGCACTCATATCGTTATGAGTCCGATCCAACTTTTCTTGTATTGCTCTTGATGAACCTAAGGGTGCGAGTTAATGCGTAACGTATGTGCGAAGTTTCCATGCTTCTAACCAAGCTCATCCAACCATTTTCGGCAATGGCGAAGCCCAAGAAAAACAACATCAAATTACTTGATGTCAGAAATGCATCACAGCCTTCGCATATGTGACACAACAGGAAGCATGTGCTAATCTGTTGATGCTATCAAGCAAATGCTTGTGCCTGCGTGGGATGTTGAGAAGCTAAGAATTTCTAAGAAAGCGAAAAACGTGATTGATATCATAGTATCGTTGTAAATATTTCGTGCACTGCATCACGACGAAACGCTTAATACATAGAACATACTCAGGGTGCGTACACATCTCAAAGAAGATTTAGTCCGGAAGATGAGGGATCCTGATGGGTCGTATGAAGTAGGTGGACATTCTTGAAGTCAATTCCATTAGCAGGGGATGGGAAGGGCTGCAAGTGTTTAGCGCGAGGCATAAGCTTTGATGAAATTCGGGCACTAAATTTTCACTTGTAAATAGGTACCCCCTGCTAAGGCCGCATACATTGGACTGAAGCCATCGATTTCCTTCAGACTTGTCAAGTGTTAACGCAACCTCTTTCCACCTATCGTCCCTGGTTTATTAATATCCTTTTATTTTCCTAAACTAAAAATCAATGAGAATCTGCTCTGCTTCCATACTCATGTTTTTATTTATTGCCGCATTAGCTTGTCCACTAAGGGTCAGTCCCATGAACGACCTCATGTGTGTCCGTTTATTTTCATGGGTTAATCGGAGAAACTGAACTGTGTGGTGAAAGTCGCGTGTAGTGATTCGTCGGCATCCCAACTTGGCTTCCATGAAAGCCGTGTCAGCTTCAAATGAGCCGAAACAAATCGGGTCATCATGCATCATTCTATGACGCTGAGCTAGGATAGACAAACAAAACACCAATATGCTGAACTCGGTCATCGAAATAAAGTTCAGTAGAGTGGATCCGTTCTACTAGGCGTTCACACGTCCTGAGTTTGTTCTTATTAATAAAAATGCCAGTTGCTCCTTTGGCTTTTACACATGCAAGACAATCAATATCATGTTTAAAGCTTTGTTGGAAATAAAATCCCAAAGAATTTTTGCTCAAGTAATTTCAATGAGTCTGTTGACTTACTTGCACGTTGAACCAGTATTAACTTTGCCCATTTCGACCTCTTTTCTTTGAGTCTGTCTGCAGCACTCATTCCATATTTAGATTATTCCGCTTTGATATATTTTGGTCCAACTATGATAGTGAAATATAGGAAATGATACCCAATCAAGTTTTTGTAGTGCTGAGGTTTCGGGGTTCCATAACCTGTCTCATATTTTTGGGTGCGAACCAGCTTGACCAAATGACCAAAAAGAGTTCCTCAAAGAGTTTATTAGGCTGCATTGGATTAACAGCAACCGGGAACCCAGTGTACTAAGAGTTTGGCCTATCAATACTTCAATCTTTAGTTTTCATAATTCTATTTGTCAATTCTGGAATCTAATTACTTCTATTTGACTGCGTAATTAGCATGTACATGAATTGTACACAATGGATCCCATCAATAAATTCTTACAGATGACAATTCGTTCGCAAGAATTATTGATTTGCAATAAAATTCAGAAACCATGATTTCACCGGTCCTTGCCAGTAGTTAAATACGACTCGAAAGTTCATCATCTAACAGATATTCAGGGTGTTGTCCTTTGTGCATGTATTTTTAATCCTAGATAGTATTTCATTATTACAGGACCAATTCGTATCAAATAAAAGAAGTGATTGAAATAAAAGGGGACAAGTGAAGTAATAAGAAGAACAAAGCGTAAGCCGTTGATGTCGTGTTGAAAAGGACAAACGGCGATTGCACAGCTCTCGATTGTATGAATACGTCTCGTGTTTAAGCTTCATAGTAGCATGAGACTTTGAAGAGTATCTAAACCATCGTTCTAAAGAATAATTCTATAGAAGCGTATCCTATATACTCATACTAACCGACGAACTGGTACAACGAAACACAGAACCATCGTTCACTAGACTGGGAACAATGTTGGCGTTCATCTTTTTGCTCGCAGCATTAATTGGGCAATCTATAGGATTACCATGCCCGAGAGGATGTACGTGTGAGCCGACTCGAGTCCGTTGCATAAATGTTCATTTATCAGCAATCCCTGCGGTGCCATCGGACACGATAGTGTTGTAAGTATAGAATCCTAGTCTCCTAGACAATAAGTACTACATGCTTCATGTTGAGTCTACAGATACTTTGTATAGTATCACAAAATCAGTGTGGTAACGAAAACTATGAACATTGCAAGAGAGGGGGAAATAAATTCGTGTCTATTTGTGTGGCCGTCTATGGCTGTGGAATGATTACTATTTGGTTCTTCTTCTTGCCAGCTCCACTGACCAATGTTCTGTGGATAAAATATTTATTCCGTTGCTGTAACTTTTGGTATCCAGATTTGTTTTGAGCTTTGTAACTTTTTTCTGGCTATCTCACAATGATTTAGTGTTGCCGTACGATTTACTACGAAACAACAATTTTTCAACGAAATTTAGGGAGTACGAAGACGCATGTTGTTTCGATTTTCAGGATTTTAAATTATTTCGATAAGCATATTCAGAAAAGTAACCACTTTACAGCTTTCGACAAATACTTTATAAAATTTTATCCTCTTTATAATTAAAGAAAAATTGCTTTTACAAATTTCTTGTTTATAATTAGAAAAAGAAATTTCATGGGAAAATGGGTTGTATTTGTAGTTTTCAGTCCTACGGAAACTATAATTTTAACCAATCATTGCATAAACATTCTTATGAAATAATATACAAAATTAAAAAGACCAGTAACGTAGAATATTACCAATATTTCCCGAATGAGTCTCCATTGAGGAACATTATGGAAATTTAAATTTTCTGCGAAGAGTTGAAAAACAAGATTACAAACTTATTTCATGAATTGGTTTCGAAAGGACAATCTATTTTGAATTAATCTCTTGTAGAAAGATATTTTGGTTTCTAAAAGTTTAAAGTATTTGCCAAGACACTTTTCATCAAGAAGTTCTATCTTTGATCTCATTTTAAGGCTTTGCATTACATAAGGCGGCAGCTGCGTTGATACTGCGTCTATGCTTTTCGGCCTTTCGGCCATTTGCATTGTTGCTCATCCTAGATGCGTGGCCTTTAGCTTCTTTCTTGTTAAGAGAATCACTAATCTCAGTCCATTGCGTAACTATTAAAAAGCGCTCACACTTTGTAAGAGCATCTCAAAAGAAAGAGAAACGAGTACGAGTAATAAAGCGAGCTTTCCAAGATAGAGTGCTTGTAAATTTAAGACGTTGGTGACGGATTGATGTGAGTCATTTTGTATTGGTACAAATTTAAGGAAATTTTAATGCGTATCACTCGTACTTGATGTTTACGTCTTATCTCCAACAAGTCTTGCTTATAAATACCAATTAATCTGAAAAATTGGAGTCAATGCCCGATATATTAGGAGTTTTTTTCGCAATTTTCTTCGTCTCGTTCACACAAACTGACTGACTAATTTTTTCAAAATCTTATTCGTCATGATATTTGACTATCCTTAAGTATTTTGCTTTAGTAATCGGAAAACTGCCCATAATTTTCTATTTGAGACTTTATCTTGTATAATTGGATTTGACATTTTTGAAGCTATGATACCCAGTTTACCACAAGAATGATCGACCACTTAAGAAGTTCGACCGCTGCTGATTTCACCTTACTATCGGAAAATTTTTAAAGATCAACACTAACCACCGAAACCGAAGGACAGTGTTTCATTTTCTAAATTATATAGGGTGTCCTGAAGATTAATGGTTCCAAAAAAATGATTTCAAAGCACAAAGGTCCTTCAGTGCTTAGATAATTTGGCAACTACGCAAGCTGCATAAAGATAAGACTATTTCCTTATGTACGGATTCTTCTGCCACAACATGGATTCAGTAAATTTTCAGTTTGATACCAATTCATTGGATTAACACTTTTCCTCCGCGTTCTTTGCAACCGTTTGCAATGACAACTCTCTCATTGATTTACCAACTACATCCACTTACTCTCCTTGCAATAGTATCGGCGTAAAATCGTGTGTGCAAGCTATTTGCTTAGATAACAACAAATACTGTTATCCAGACATTATTCAGGATGAATCCCAGCAGGTTGTAGAACTACTTTTTCTATGTTCTATTTGTATGTGTATTCCACAAAACACTGATCCGATTTTATCCGCCATTGGTTTTATGTCGAGCGTTAGACTGCTGGGGCTATCATACGTAAGTGTACATCCTTCTTGTATCCCCCACATGGTACATTCTCGAGATTGCTGAGTTTGCCGGAACTGGACAAGATCTTGTGCATTCTACTTAAAAAAAGGAAAAACGAATGGAATGTTTCCTTTTAGCAGTTAAGTGGATTAGAACTTAGACTGAGGGTATTTTTTTATTCGTTTCGCAAAACAGAATGAAATGTATCCGATTCCGATGGCAATGACTTAGCAAATACTTGAAACGAAAGTGTAGTGAGAAAGGATGTTCCATTTGACGCTGAGGGTTAAATTGCTTGCCAAATACTCCATGCCTGGCTGATATTTTCGGTGCAAATGAAATCAGCAAATCACAATGTATAAGTCAAGGTATATCTAGTTCCTCATTAGTCCTAATTATCATATGATTATCATCACGTAGACATGAATTTAAATCTATTGGCCATTGCGTGGCATTCAGCAGCAGCGATAATTGCAAAGAACGTCTAACATGTCACTGTCAACAAGTTTAACAAATGTTTTATTTATATCTTAGCGCTGCCATGCAATGATGAATTTCTTGCCAAAAAATTACCACAAAGTTGTCAATGCTTAGGTAGATTTCGTGAATTATCAAATTTACTTGACATCTCACATACCATAACCAACCAATTAGGTTAATCACGAAGCATAATCATTGGACAAACGTATGTGGAGCGTGGGAACCAGCATGTGACTGCTCAGTGTCTGAGGCTTAGGTACGTCAACGTTTTCGCATGTGACACAAGCAAACTTTGGTCGTTATCAGAGTAACTGATGAGTAGGCACATCTGTTGGAATAGTCATATGACTTTTATCACATGTAACGATGGGAATTTCAGTGTGGCACCCGCTACGAAGTTCATAATTATGTTAATAACAAGTTCATAACTATGTTAAATAAACCTGCGGTTGCTGGCATAGTTGCCGGCATGTGATAGTTCGAAAGGAAATTCTAAAGCAAGGTAACCTGACGGAGTATGGACAAAGTTCAATTTCGCATAGATCAAAGGTCACACGATAAAACTCAGTTTCAATTGCTTCAGGGTTAAAGGGAAATCATCACTTGCAGTAGCTTTAATCTCGACATCATGGACAAAAGTATGGAATTAACGTAGGATCCCTTGCTTGGCACGGTAATTAATCAAATGATCGCTGCGAGTGCTCCGAACAGGCGGAATCCCATCAGTATCGGTGTTCATTTTGTCCTTCTGCCTTCCAACATAAGAATATTATAAAAATTATTTAATCGCTTCCAGGTTTCTGATTCACACCGTTTTTATAGGACGAAATGAAACTTTTGAAACAAATTAGAACTTTCAGCTTCTCTAACGTATTCGTTCCATGTTTGTTAGGCCCAAACTTGCAATTTTCAGCTTCAGACAGTAACGGTTGGTAAGCTTAGTTGAAGGAGCACTCGGTAAGTCTGCTGCTTCTCATTAATTTTCATCTTTTGCTTCATTTCTCACGAGGATCACTGTCGACTGCTGTAAAGAGGTTTATACTTCAAAAGGCTTAGTACACATAATAGTACTGTAGGTTCTTAGCTTCCTCAATCATATATCCTCCTTTGTTATATCTTCAAACGGAATATTTAACACCCTCTGAGTAAGGAGAATACTTAGGAATTTTTGAAAAACCACGAAATTATCTTAGTTTATATACTAATTAATACAAACAACTTAAACTTAAAAGGTAGATTGAGTAAACTCATAATACATAAACACAAAACATCTACGTGTATTTCTCTAATCGTTTCATCCCCTGAATGCGTAGCAGAATGATGCCCTCGGCTTAATAGAAACAATTCAATTTCATCCCCAGTCTCCGTAATTTGCCGAATTTAATTTTCTTTTGATCAGTACAAGAAACGACTTTTAATTTCTCCATTCTAAGCGAATCCTTATAAATTGGTGTAATGAGAAAATAAAACTTGTTTGCTCATCAGCATGTTCACTGTTGGAAGTTTTCAGTAAATCTGACACCAAACGATTTAGTAAAAACTTCAATTAACTCCAATTCAACTAAAGCCAAAGAACAAGTTGACTTAGACGTGGGCATAAACTCTCGAAAAACATGCAACAGCAATAGGCAATTTTTCCGACTGATAACATTTCCCGGCGTTAATTAGCTTGTTGGGAATCGGCTAATTTCGTGACAGGATTAAATTAATACTTGGGCGTGGAAAATATGAGCGCGGAAGTGACTTTGGTTTTGTTTCTGTTTCGCTTTCCGAATTATTTGGAAATCAGAAATTATTTTGGTTGAGTTTAGACAATTTTTTGAGAAACGAGGAATGAGTGGCTTTTTTAGGTGAAGCTAATTTGAATTTTCATGCTTTAATCACTAAATGCAAGGTTTATTCAAACAGTCCATTGATTGCATCACGATGAACTCGATTGATTAAGGATTTAATTAATACGGATAGCTTTGAATAAAAGCTTCGAAAATTACACATTCGTCCATCACATGGGTTTCACACGGACCAGAGTAATTTAAATGTGTTTGAAGAATACAACGGATATTCTGAGTCAAGCTTTTCATCCTGACAATCGAATATTGTCAAAGTCAGGAAATGGCGAGGACCCCTCTGATTTAAGGAATTAACGGCCTTAAATCAATTATTCATCTTCTCTGTGAACGGTTGTCGCAAATAATCGGTTGGCGGTTGGACTTGTTTTTTCTTTCTTTCCTTAAGAGGAGCGAATTGAGCGTTGTATTCAACGTGAGCATGCATTTTCCGCTTTGGCAAGCAAGAGGAGCACTGTGTAGGACAGCAGAGCAATTGTACGAATCGCACGGTTTTGTTACTTAAGACAAATGATAAGTCAGATTATACTGATTCATTCAAGATTGATGGATCGGAATTGTCTCCGAATTGGTGGCGAAAGAAGAAATCAGCAGGCGTTTTTCGATTAACTTAATTAAAAACATTAGATGCACTTGCAATATAAATATAAATTTTTCGCAGAACGCATGCACGAATGCACGTTGTGATTCAGTTTAGCTTCAAGAAAAATTATCAGACTTCCTTTTTCATTCAAAAGTCTGTTGACCAATTTACACATACTTTGAGAAAAAGGAAACAAGATATTTGCGTGTAAACTTAGTGCGTCCTTAGTTTATTTTTATGGATATGAAAATTAAATCTAGGGAATATGCTTTCCTGTCCATCCTGATGTTTATTTTCTTAAATAGACGGACGTCACTTAATTGTTCAATAAAGCCACAAGTAACTCTTGTAACGTGTTTATTACTAACGAAAATGTTGACTTACTATTTTACGCGAAACGTGAAACGCAGAAGCTTTGAAAGAAACTTTACCTACCAGCACAAAACCAGAAATTTCTAAAGACATTTTTTGCAGATGTCAAGGAAATTCGATTGAAATTACTGTACTAATTTCTCATTCGTCATATTTAATTTGAAAGAAAAAACTATACTCGGAACAAAACGCAAATGATTTGATGCAACGCTTCCTGGAGTGACTTCACTCTTTAGACTTCTTATAGTGAAGTTTTCTATGAGCCTTTTCTTGTCGTTCCCTTTTTGATATTTGTACTAAAAATTGATGATTTGATAGTGCACCGTTCTCCGTCGTTCCAATTTTGTTTGTGAGATATTTTGGTACATGTAAAATTTAGATTAACTTGAACAAGTCACAGGAATTTGACATTTATTTGAAAAAAAAAAACCGCGGACAATGACGACGGTGAATTTCTGTGAAAAAGTAAAGGAATTGAATGGAAGAGCCAAATGGCTATGACCCACATTTGACAAAAAGGATTCGTGGAAAAACCATCTACTGAATGTATGAGTGAACTGCAATGGACTTAAACTTCCTGAATATACTCTTTCAAGTTAGATTATGACATTAGTTTGAAATTTAGTTATCTACTGACAAATGATGCGAGGAATGTTGTTCTATGGTTAGTTTTCAATCACAATAAAGCGCTCTATTCCTGCTGAAATAGAATGACTAGAATAATCTTGATATTCTTGGTAGACAGAGAAATATGAGTGGAATTACTTAAATGCTAATATTGTTGACGGCGAGTTGGTTACACGATTATACAATGAAGTGAAACTTACTTGAACCAAACATGAACCTTCAATGAAACGTATATAGAAATATTAAGATTGAATCTTACAACGAATTAAATAAGTAAAATTTGCAGAGTATGCCTACATGTTTTACATTCGCCAACACAAAAGAATTTCTTCTCACATGCTTCATTTCCCCAAACATTAAACTTTTCCTTGTGACTTCTTACAAATACAATGAAAAGCTACAATGCGCGGACAAAATTTTACCAAGCAAAGACATACTTCTAATTGAAACATAAATAAATACCAAGAATAACAGAAAACAAATCATATGTGCTTGATTCTATTTGCAAGAAATATTCGATGTGATTTTCCACAAGTTCATTGCGTTGAGTTTTTATCCTAAAACTTGTCCCAGATTTTCCGATATTTTTCCGGAGCGACAGACCGTTTTACCGTTTTACCGTTGTACCGTTGTACTACTACTCGTCTAGGATAGCGTTTGTTATATATAAATTTGCCATGTATATTATGTCTGTGTGATTCCTCTTAATATGTTTTCATTAGTTTGTCAGCATCGTGTAAAATTGAACTATAATCAAAATGTAAAAATTGAAGTGCATCAATATCGTAATCATGTCTGATATATTTTGGATATTATTTCAGAATTCAGAATTGGTTCACCCGACAAGTAATTTGTTAAATGTTAAACTTAAAATAAGATGTCGCAAGGAATTATGAGATAAGTTTAGGAGAAAAGCGAGAAATAAACACATTTTGTTTGCTTCGGACTTGGAAGTGATCAATGTAGATATTTTTGAGATAGCTCTGAAAATCCATGTTAATGCATGAGAAAGGAGAGACTGCTTTCCAGCCCTCGAATCTTTATTCTTTAACTCCTCATGTTACTCGCGTCAAAAAGACATGTTTTGGACCTGTGATATTTTTTAAAATTGCTTTAGTTTCCGGGTGGAAGCGAAAAATTAAGAGGACAACGGTCGGTTCTGAAAAGCATTTATTCACTTCTCGAATCCTTACGAAAAAGCCAAATGCAAAACAAACTCAATTACATGTTCAAAAAAAAGGGATTCTACCGTTTGAATAAAATATAAATTGCCTTAATTGGTGGCTCAAATTATCGTCCTAAATTTAAAGATGAAGCCGAAGTGCAATATACATATGTCCAGATATAATTTAACTTCGGGACTTGCACCACACCGATACAAGAATAGAACAATCAATACGCATCATCCATCCCATTTCCTGGAATTATCACATTCATACAGGTGTAATAGCAATTACTTTTTATCAATCCCAGCAAATGGTCCATATCTTATAATCATGAAAAAGGATAAATTAGCTCTTATCTAGCTGACAATTCCCGCAAGTTTATTTAAGTTAATCATCTAATTTTATACGCTTATCACGCGAAAGTCATGAGACTAACGGAAGCAAACTAGGTTTGTAACAAACAGTTTGGAAAAGTAATAATCGAAACCAAAGATGGTGATTTTACCAAAACCATCAAGTCGAAGATGGTTAGGAATACTGGTCCAGTCAAAAGGCTTGAATGAAATAATTCGGACAGAAATACTCACCGATTTACAACCAATATTTCATCAAAAACAAAAAGGACTGTAGGAAGCCTTGCCTCCAACGTAAAACTTGAAATGCTTTCACATCTTTTGCTGCAATCTATTCACTTTATAAGTTTATCAATCGTTTCAGATATAATACTTTTGTACTTGGACTCAAGTGCTTCAGTTATTTCAGATAGTTGCGACTGACTTCGACAAATCACATTCATTTGCAAATGACTTCTAATTGATGCAATTTGTATCCTCCAAAATTTCCTTTGAATTGCATCCCGAATGCTTTTCTCTTTCATTTTCGTCTGGTAGCGTTCAGCCCATTTATCTCGCGACCTCTTCAGTTTGTAGACACAACTTCTCAGCAAATTAATTTTTAAAGAATCGCGTGTTGATTCACTATCTGTACTAGTCCTGACGTGAAACGAGCGGGTTTGAGTAGTTTTTGTCAGTGTAACCTTTTCCAAACTATATTTCCCAACATCCGTTTGAATGGCAATATGTTCGACATCCATCCCTTTGTCAATTTTCCCAGCGTTGACTTTGACGTTATTCATAGCAACAATGAGTGCCCGTTGAATTCTCTTTTGGAAAGCTCGCACGCGGAGCTCAATATCCTTGCGTTTGAACGTTTCTGAATCGAATTTTAGCTGGTCAATGCTGTCATTGGGATCTTCGATGGCAGCTACCGCACGTGAGTAGTTCTCTAAAACAATAGCAACATGATCCAACAACTCGAAAAATTGCCTTTCGGTTAGAGAAGTTTCCGAAATATCCTCGCTGGATAGTAGGGGGGGTTGAATATCGTTCGATTGTAGACCGTTTTTGCTAGCACTCCGTAAATTTGGATTTATCCTTTGTGCGTCGTAACTGTCAATGATGCTATTAATTCTGTTGGATAAAAGTTCCTGCTCAATCTGAGTTGATAGATTTGAAGTGGCTGAACTCTTTTTCATGCTACTCTTGGTCAAGTGTAACAGCTTGCCCATTTCTTTATCCTTTCTTTCGATTTTCATCTGCAATATACTCTTCTCGTTTTGAACCCGCTTCAATTCCCGATGGAGTGTTTCGTTTCTGTGCCTCATATTAATAATAAACTTTGTTAAATCATCAATTTGACACTGGTGCTGACTTTTTGCGCTAGGCACTTCAGACATATGACGTTGATTCAAAGAACTAACACAATCCACGTGAGCGACAGAATCGAAGGATAAATCAAATGTGTTACTTTGACTTCGGGCAGATAATGACTCGTGAGTTTCATCGTCAACAAATATGTCGTTGAAGTTGCAATAAATCTTAGACAGATCCGTGAACGGTGCAGATAACCGACCATCTTTCTCCAATTGTTGATACATCAGAGCTACCAAACAATTTCGGACGATTTTCTGGTCCGAATCGCATTTGTTGAATGCTTCTATCCATCGCTTGCAGTAGTTCACATCTTGGACATCTGTTACTTTGAGGATAACATTTTTCAAGTTGACTAGATAATGAGAATATAAGCGATCTAGGTCTTGCGCAGAATTTTCTTGCATGTCCGTAGCAAAATAGAATCTTCAAAAATAGTTGCGTTAGCAAAATATATGCATTCTTGCTTATAAATTTATGACAAAATGCTTGTGACGTAATGTCAAAGCCTATTTGATTACCACCGTCTATTTGATAGAGCGCTATTTTCATAGGAGTGGCTATGTCAAATCATTTAAAAGCATTAAGCAAAACTATTCCAGTCTGTCATGGTAAAGTCATGGAATCTAGTAGAGAAATGTTTCTGTTCTCGAATCCGCGGTGATATGCCTTACCTTCTTTATCTTGGCTAAACAAATAACGCAGGATTCAGTTTTAGAATCAACTCCTACCACCTTCCCAGCTTTCTTCTTGCTCGTGTAAATAGGGTGCTACTACAAAAGGGTGTGAGTTATAGGAGTTTTAATGGCGTGAGTTTTAGGACAGGTGATGATATTTTATTGCACTGTAACCAGACATTTTTTTGACTGAGTATTAAACTAAATCTCGGACAATTGTCCTCGTGGCTCTACAAGTCTCGCTGCTTTCATGAAACTTTTAATGAAATTTCCATAAATTGATGCCCTTTTACCCAACTTCCAATTGAAGCCGCAAGAACCTTACTCTTGTGTTCCTGTATCAAATTATATTAATATGAATACGTTTCCGACCTTATTGTCAAAAAAGTAAAACCAAAACAAACCGCCAGATTGAAATCCGCACTAGTTGCTGGCTACTGTGGAGATTTTAGTTTCTAGTGGTTTACATGCTTGTTATTTTATTCAATTAAGATGTAAATATTTATGTCAGAATTATAAGAATCACGTTCAGAGAAGCTTCTTGAGTGAGCAATCTATCACTATCAAATAATCAAATCTATCAAATAATATTCTATTAAATCTCTATCAAATAATATATATCAATATTGCACTATCAAATAATACTTAACATTGACAAATAAATTGTATTATTTATGTAATGTTAATTTCTCATCCTCAGAGACTTACGATTTAATCAGATCAAAACATTACCGACAAATGCCTTTTCTGGCCTTACGAACTTAAGGACCCTATTCCTGAGCGAAAACCGGATCGGAATTATTCACGATGACGCGTTCGCTGGACTGTCGCAGCTCCGCAACCTCTACATGAGCGACAATAGGATCAGCAAAATCTCCGAAAATGCGCTTCGTGGATTGCAACAACTACAAAATTTGTAAGTATCTCTTCTTTTACAACCCTTATCCTTTCACTGCATACACACACATCGCACTTGACCTAATACCGACTGAGGTCTGCTGGTGACAAGAAATAACACTAGAAGCAGATTCAATTAAAGTTTCTCCAACACAAAAAGTTCTGGTGAAGCGTTCACTTTGACACTAATCACCTGCACAACATGGGGCCGGATGATAACGATGTGAATTAAATTTAGAAAACTTTCTTCGAGTAAGGTTCTCGTCCATAGCACGTTATTAACCACCAAAGAACGAGAAGTGCTTTAACAGCTTCGTAGAGTAGAAGACCAACCATAATTTGCCGCTGGCAGACTGTTATGAGTGAAGTTCACTCTTTATTACAAAATGTGCTTAGCCAAGGATATGCACCTGTGAGTTCTAGTTCTTTCCAAAGCAAAGAAAATTTCCGGAATACATTTGTGCAGGCTCTTATTCATATCAGCATCTATTTAGCGAGATTGTCTCCAAAGTTCTGACATTATTTTCAGCCTCCACTGTTTAAGTGCATGTCACTCCCTTAGGACATGACTCAGATCGTAATATTTTCCTTTTTTGCTTACAGGTACTTGGAGAACAACGACATTTGGGAAGTCGATGGGAAAACTTTCAACAACTTGCCGCATCTTGAGAGATTGTAAGTACCTTGAAGATGATGATAATCAGCTCAGTTTGCCCGAACCACAACCCAAAATAGATTGGATTACACGAACACAGAGTGGGAGCAGGTGGCTACAGGCCACTCGCTCCATTGTTACCAAGATCTGTAGGTGTAGCTGTAGGCACTAATATACCATTCAGAACTCACCTCTTTCTATTCCTCGCAACCTTTCAGATACAAACAGGTACACGCAACATAAATTCACTTAGAATTGTATGGGTCGTGATTCGATTCGCTCTGGATCCTTACGAAATCGCCATGATTTTGATTAAATTGTCTATTAACTGTCATGCTCCCAGATGTAACACACATTCGATTTTCCAACGAACAGCATACTATGAATATATGAAATTTACGTGAATACATGAAATCCTTAATAAATCACTACTTATTTGATGCTGCGTTTACTTAAAATTTGAACTATCAGGTTAAGTTGAATCGCCATTCAGGAAAGAAATTTGTCTGGTTTCGAAAATCGCCAATTTCGGGTAGCCGTTGATACATAATACAATAGGAAAGCAATACTTGGTAATCATAAGCTTGGGGGTCATTTTTTACTTAAAATCTCTTGAATATTTGTACTGGGTAGATGCGTTAACGTCAAGTTATCGTGAATGCTATTGCTTCTTCCTCGTGCGTTCACTTTTTTTGTAGTTGGGAGCTGAAAGCTATTTACGCCCTGCGTATCGGACTCCCAGTGGACTTTGGTCTCGCCTAGCGGCGCCTTAAGGTTAGAGGAGTCACTCTTTCAACTGGGAAGGATGGCGAGGAGAGATTTGCTGTCAGAGAGAACCCCCTTCCGAGCCAAGCGCTCGATCATGGCCTTCTTTATAAAAACAAACAATCGTTTTTAAATGTTCACATCTTTTCCGTTATATTTTCTGTAGAGGAACGCAAACAGAGCCTGGTCCAACTTCTGTGCTGTCCATAAGTCTTGCGATCCACCTCCTTTGCGCTTCATGCATCCACATATCCAATCACAAACCTAGGGTCTTTCGTCTTTCCTCTCGTCTAACAATTTGTCTCTCCGACTCCCACCTACATACGAAGACTCGCCTTCGCTCTTCAACAAGTAGCACAATGGATACTTCGCATGCACTTGCAGCTATCCGCAAACATCCTTGCCTCTGTGCCTATGCTGAAGCCCACGATACGACTCCTGACTAAGAGCGTCAATTCAGACTTGGAAGCCGTACAAGCGCACTGACTCCATCGCACTCATGAGCATTTTGCATATTGCCCGAGTTTGGTGCCCCAGTGTTGGCCATAAGCCCAGAGAGAGCTGACGCCCGAACTTGATCAAAGAAGCTCATCTTAGAGTCAGTTATCAAGCCAAGGCATTACATGTATTTTATTATGTTCACTTCTGCATTAATATTGTACGAGTAATAATTATAACACGCAATTTTCCTTTAAACCATAGAATTTATTTAATGTTTTTTTTTAACAAATACCGATATTTCGGAAGACAGTTGCTTCCACAGTCCTCAGTCAGTTCCTCAGTCAGTTCCTCAAGGAAGCAACTGTCTTCCGAAATATCGGTATTTGTTAAAAAAAAAAAAAAAAAACTTATTAAATAAATTCTATGGTTTAAAGGAAAATTGCGTATTTTTCAATAACTATCGAAAACAACCATAGCAAAGCAGCCCAAACAACTTAATATTAATTATAACACATAAAATAAGAAATTAAAAATAATAACAAACCTTAGCTCACTGCAAGAGGTATCAAAATATTTTATCGATTTTTTTGTTGTTGATTTTTTATTAGTATTTGATATTATTTCTATTTGATTTTATTTATATTAGAAAATAATCCAGCAATATAATTGCTGTATGACTTCTTGTAGCTTATCATGCATAGTCCATTGATTTGAGCTTTATGCTGCTATTTCTGCTATTTGGCTGCAGGTAATGCAGGTACACGCTCTACTATAGCTTTTATCAGGAGAGAATACAGTATCTGCATAACAAGCTCTTGAACATTAACGGTTTTTGTCTTCTACTTTTCCAATTTGCTTCAGCCAACTTACAATGTTAATTGGAATTTCCTCAGGCCTTCTTGATTTGCTTTCCGGTCCTCTTTTTTTTTTGTCTTATCAGTTCTTTAAACCACTTCTCCCTAACAAACTCTTTTATGAAGGTCACCTTAAGATATTTAAAACTATTAAATATTAAAATACCTTTATTAATTTTTAAATATATAATCTTCAAAACGTACCGAATATCCGTACTAATTTTTGGTTTTCTTTATTATTACTATCTGCAAGATGTCAACAACTCTGCGTTAACATATTCCCTCATTGTGTTTTGACTTGTCATACTTGTACTAGATGTGCGCGAATCGTGACCACATTCTTTACACCATATGTTGGGTGAAATGTTCCCTCTCGCCCCCTTTATATAACTTATTTCATTTCCTCCTTTTTGTCTCCCCAACGAATCCTTGTTCATCTGGCATGTGGCTATAAATTAGATCAGAACTGAATATAAAGATAAAAGAATCAGATAAACTATCCTGCGAAACTTAAATTAAATGATTGATATCTAGCTGATGAATTTTGTCCAAACAACAAAGTCCCATAAGCAAATGTGATGATTCGGGCATATCCTTTGCATTTGAAATCTCAAGAATGCATTCGAGCGCAATGATGTGTAAAAATATCCAGTAAATAGTTGTTTGATAATGTTGTTTTTTCAACAGATACCTACAAAACAACAAAATCAATATGATCCCGGAACTGGCTTTCCGCGATTTGCCCGCGCTGAAACGGCTACGAATTGACCAGAACCCGATTGACTGTGACTGTGGCGTTCATTCCTTGCGGCAATACTTCACGAACCTGAACAGTGCGACAATAGTAACATTGAAATGTATGAGCCCGCCAGAGCTCTACAACAAAACGTTTGATATACTTAAGGAAAGCGATTTTCACTGCCGTGCGTATCTATAAACATTATCCTTCTGTTCACTTTTTAGCATGCATGCATGTATAATGGTTCCGTGACATTTTCTCACAGCTGCTAATATATATGAATTCTCTCAAAACAAAATGACCAATTAAACTTTTAGTAGGTTTTGTTCGTTGCAATGCAATGTTGGAAAATGCAGGAATCTCATGGTCTAACATACATCAGTGTACAGATAATCCATAATTTTCAATTTTCTTTCTGCTACTCGGTCGAACCACTTTCTCATATATTATAGAGAAACCACAAATAACAACGGAGCCGGAAGACGTGCAAGTCGCTGCAGGAGGCGATGTAACTTTACCTTGTGCTGCAACGGGTGACCCAAGTCCTGAAGTCGTTTGGATTCAGAATACTAATTTGCTAGAACAAGTTGGTCCTCGTATGCAAATCCTGCAAAATGGCAGTTTGAAAATTTCTCACAGTACGAACGAGGACTCAGGCATCTACGAGTGCAAAGCCATCAATTCGCTGGGAGAGGCTCGCTCGAGACCTGTTCGAATGGTAGTGCTAGACAACGAAACGCCATCGCATAGTGGCCTTGTGATGAATCCTCGAGTCATTCTCTCGCCTCCTAATCTAAGAGCAACTACGAACGAGGCGATTCACCTGTACTGTCGAGGATTTGGCACTCCAACCCCGCAACTTACATGGTACTTCAACGACAGGAAGTTGTCACAGTCGACTGCCCAAAGGCAATTGCACGGAAATGGGTCACTAATCATTTCCAACCCCGAGGAGAGTGACGAAGGATCGTACAAGTGTGAGGCGAGCAATCAATTTGGAACACATTCGGCTGTGGCTAAAGTGCAAATTATTGGTAAGTGCATTGGAAAAATTTACGAGCATATTTCAGTCGAAGCCACCACTTCGACTTCGACGATTCAACTTTGACCATTTCCACCAGAATAAGGGACTTATAACATAACAAACCTACAACGATGTAATTTACACATAAGAACTAGTCCAACCATCGTCCCTTGGTCTTATGACTTTTTGCTTCAGTTCAATTCAAGCCACAATCGTAAATAAAAGTATTCTACTCGCTTTCTAAACCACTGCGAACACCCTTAACTTACTAAACTACTGGATTAATCCCTGACACGAGATCTCGAAGGAAGGACCCGCTGTGACGACATCTTTCTGTCTTTATAAAAATGAAACGTATGAATGCTCACATGATAACATGCTGATGTTTGCAATTTCCTGCACATTTTAAGATTGCCTCTGTGCCGACATAAGGCTCATAAGATAAATCCAAACTTCCTGCATTTAACCTTTTTCATTTTGCAGAGGTTCCAAGATTCATCCGGGAGCCGGAAACGCAAAAAGTGATGAGTGGCTCCACGATTATTTTGGAATGTGATGCTGAAGGCAATCCGGAACCCAACATTTGGTGGAAACGAAATGGAACGGAATTAACACCTCTGTCTACTGGCACGAACCGTATAAAATTTGGGGATGGCAATACCGAGCTACAGATACAGCATATCAAGGAATCCGACTCAGGTAAGATTAGGGAGTGCGTTTGAAATCAGGTGATAGAGCAGTATATAATGGATTTCACATTGAAATTATTTATCTGTCTGTTTGTTTGAATTGAAATAAGATTTAAAGGATTCCTTGGTACTCAGGTTCTTTATGATGAAGTTTAACATTTACGAGAAATGTTTCTTCGAGTACTTCTAGTAAATGTCGCACTGACCGTATCCACTTATGAACTCTTTATTTATTAACCCGATTTCAGCTTTTAAATGCACATTCATTATTGATTTACTAATATATTTTGATTGAATTCCTCTACTTTTCTTATTGAGAAAATGCCTGGACTTCCGCCGGTAAAAGTGTTTATGAATTTCACCTAACAATACAAATAAAATTACTACCTTTGTACTACCTCTTAATTTCTGTTTATTTATTGAAAACAAACTCATGAAATTAAAAAAGGAAAGACTTGCAGGAATCTGATTGGGGAGGAAATTCCCTGCATTTAGTTTCGAGTTAAGCATTTTACTCGTACTGAAGTTTAAATTTAAAAACCTCCTGAAAGAGCTCCCATCTCTAAGCTCTTCCAATATTTCTCTAAAGTTTATCAACTTCCCTATTTGTCAACCTTTCTAGCATATAAGAGAGAACCTTATAAATAGTTTATACCTAAGATGATATAACAAAAACTGAGACACAAGGCCTACCAGGAGAAGAACAAATATGTGGCGAATGCGGAACATCTCATTTTTTTACTTGAGTTTTTATCACTTGAAACCAAATGGAAAAGGCCGCATAATACAAGTCGAAACGTTTCCTTTAATACATATTCTCGGAAACGAACAAATGTTAGGAGCCATGGGAACTTGATAATCAAAACAGCAGAGCATTTAGGGAGCAACATGAAAAAAGGATACTATGATAATCCTTCAAATAGTACTCTGACTTGGTTACATCATTCAAAGTCTTTTAAAGCTAATTACATTTTACAGAATTCATGGCATAACACTCTCATATTCTACTTTTATAACCAAAGGACTTGACACAACAAGAAAACCCTTTCAGCATTTTGGCATTGATATTTTACAAGATTTTGCGTTTTGGGTTTTGGGTGCACGCTTTAAATTTATATGATTTCTACTAAATGGAACGAAAGCGAAGAACTATCGTTGATGAAGGACAATCCAATACTTCCCGTTGAAATTCGTATTTAAAAAAGTTCAGAGCCCAAGTTATGATCCAAATGCAAGAAACATAAAATATTCTGAATGCATAAATTATAATTAAAAACTGTATGAAGCCCTTATATTGCATTTGAATTTAGGTCACGGAGCAAGAACCTTATCCCTGCGCAATCGAGTACATTATCCTACGACTTTGAAGTAAACGAGGAAAACAATGTAAAAACTTTACAACATTATACGTAGCACAAGGAGGGATCTCTTGAATAAGTCATTTTATGACTCTGTTCTTTGTGTATCTCAAGCATATTTGCGTAGTCCTTCAGACGCTGACTTTTTCCTTTTGATTTAATAATATCGCCACTTTTCTACACATCGTTAAAATCTCTCCAACTCACTTTGCGGACGTTGTTGTTCTTGGATCGGTTTAGATTTTACGATGCCATCGTTTTGCAATAGATATTCAGACGTCCATTATACCAAGGAAACAGAGGAAAGGAGAAGGAAGTTGCGAAGAATAATTCGATTTATAACATTATAATCAAGTAGCTTGCGGACTTTTATTGATGTTTGTGACAAAAATGCTATTAAGGTGTTAAATAGCTTGAACGGATATTGAATTCTCTGCATCTGAACGTCGACTACATACAATTTTGTAGTCTTGAGGATCGTAAAAGTCCGTCTTACTTTTATGGATGACGACAATTAATCGATGCCCTTTTATAGCATTTTGAAAGCAACAAAGTCTTTTTAACGTCTAAGTTACTTTATGGCGAATTATTCCAATACGTACGTAACAGCAGCCCGAAATAGCATGGGGGATGTTTATTTTGGCTTATGGTATCATGTGTTGCCGGATGGAAGCATTTGAGTTAGCTTAAAAGCATTTTTGCGGCAATGAAATATTTAATTCAATTTGTCGAGGCTGAAATAATATAACAAAGCTTCATACAAAGAAACACTCAATGAACACTATTTTAAAGGTTGAACATTTCAAGTGAAAACATCCAAATTGACCCAGAATTCAGTTAATGAATCCTTAAAAAAATCACTAAACAAATGTGAATTTCTTTTAATTTCATGAGACCAAGAGGCTCAAATGATATAATTACGTATACAGATTATTGGGAAATGACTTACGGGTGTTCCGATTACTTTTCTTTCGCAGTTCTCTCATAAACGGGTTTCACCCTTCCATAAATCTTTACATTGAATATTTACGTTGAAAAGGAGCGGAGGAGGAGGAGGATCTGTTGAGCGAGTTAGATTTCAATACAGTCAAAGGCGATGAGTCGATTGATCGACTTTTGCAACAGATAAGCACGCCGTTCTTGCTAACATCATTTATCATCGTAAATATGTCAAAGGACTCATTTATTCCCAAGTTCCTTTGGCAGCATTCGTTTCTATTCATGTGCACGATAAACTTCACAGCGTCCAAAGCATGCACAAGATTATTCGCTGTGAAACTAGAAAGTACACAAACATATCAATAGAACTGACGATGATTTATCAGGTCCATGTATCTAACGACCCACAGCAGAAACCTATTGTATGGCAAATCCACTAAAGTTTGTGGATGAATCAGTCTGATATGGTCAACATTTGTTCAGGAAAAAACTTAATGGTTAATTATGGATGTCAGTGGAGAATTATTCTTATTCAAGATATTGATCCCTGGATCACTAAAGCTCACGACTTAATAAGTTAATTTTAGCCTTCATAAATAATATGCCTAATAAGGACTAAATTCGCATTTCAGCTTGATCATTCGAACAACAATTGAATTGATTTTTCAACAAAATTTATAAATATACTTTTCAAAAGTTCTCGCGCCATTCGTGTTATAGCAGTAGCAAAATAACATTTCGAGATTTTGAGATTTTATATGTTATCGGGTATGCGCACGTAAATAAGTATCAAGCAGTCAACACAATTAGCAAAGCGCAATTCAGTCCTTTTTAATTTTTAATTAATTTTCGTTGAATATCCAAGTCGAAAATTTCTTATTCATAATTTCAATTATTTGAGCCATTATTATAGTTATTATTATATTACATTTGGTTGCTGCATCCTTTCAACAGAAACACAAAAAGGCTTTACTCAGGATATCAAATTATTACCAAAGTATGAAACTAACCATCGATAAGCAAAGTTCATTTCGTAGTTTTAATATGAGTGGAGCTTAACTTTCCTGAATTTCACTTAGCTGCTTTTTAACTTTACTTACCACACTTCCCAGTTGGACATTTCGTCATTTTTTGTTTTACTTCCCTTTTGTTTTACTTTCCAGACCTACGTTTTCATACATGTTTCCGCTTACATTAATTTTCGTGGCCGACATTAAAAGATTTCAACATCAGTTTCGATAAAACTAAACAAGCTATTTGAGCATTTAACACTCCCCCAATTTATTATTCAAATCAAACCACAATAATGGCTATTTTATAAACTTGCTATATCCCTTAAAACGTAACGACTCTCCTAAACTCCTCCAGTCCCGATGCAATTATGAAAAACTGGTCCGCTTCCATGATTTTCCGAGGTTTAATTATACTCAACAGCCACTTGGCAATTTCATGCTTAAGTGCGCGCCTACCAATTCTTATAGGTTTCCGCTTTCGCAAAGAAAATTTCGGGGAGTGATTGATTGCCAAGTAGACTTTTACTGACGGCGGGCAGGAAAACCCCAATCGGCCGTTAACATTTTCCGATGTTCGTTTCGATCTGTTCTATAGTTCCATTGTTTGATTTTTACAATTGCTTCCGCCAAACATTTGGTACTGATATAATTCTTATGTAAAGAAGCATTCGGAAATATCTCAAGTCTGTTCACCGATCAAATATTTTAATAAATATTTATAAATATATTATGGTATAGCTACAAAATGATTGCTTTGTCTCAGGCACCGCTTTTACCTGATGGGTTCGTCTCTGAGATCAAGGAGAACTATAGTAAGAAGAAGTTTTACGCCTTTTGCAAAACCAAAATGATAAAATATGAATAAGGTATATGAATAAAATAAAAAAGAAATACAAAGAGTTTTGTGCTGAGCAAATGTCTCGCACAGCACTTATTTGTTCTTGGTGATGAATTCAGAAATTTTCTCCCTTAAAACTTGTCAGATAATGATGAATAAACACAAGATAGCCAGTTTCCTTAGTAGTAGACAACAAAGGTCTTCCACTCATTTTGTTGTAGCTATAAGAGTTTAGCAAGCGCGATGAAAAATTATGAATAAAAGCATTACAGAAAAAATTTCATGCAAAAAAACGCAATTCAAGGACGACTCTGCTGTCTACATACTCGACATAGTCACATGATTACGTTAGAATAGTCCTCATGAGTGATGAGATGCTTTTTCATTTACAGGAAAGTACGTGTGCGTGGCAGAGAATGAAAATGGTGCCGTTGAAGCAATTGCTGACATAATCGTTGAGAGCTCACGGGGACCTCCACGTCTCGTCGTCGAACCTTATGACATGGATGTACTTCCCGATACGACAATCGAAATTCCCTGTAAGGGGGAGGGAGAGCCAGCACCGCAGGTAAGTAATGTAGATTTTATTCTAAAATATCATGTTACTCGTTTTCAACGTCACGTCCACGGAATGCACGTACTGTTATGGAAATGAGAATATTCAATCCTTACCTGAAGCACATTGTCCTTAATTGAACAGTGTGCAGAACAAATTCAACTTGAATGCAAATTCAACAGACAAATTCTGTGTAGAGTTGCGAATATCGATCCTTTAAAATTTTACTATTTCAAGAACCATTTAATTTTTTTAACTTTATGACTTTAGTCAATCAAATTGAGAAGCCGTTTTTTGTTATCAATTCGATGGGTTTGTGAAGGTTTCCGTGTCCGTTTCTGCTTCTTCCATCCAGTTTAGATTCCATATATTCCACCTGGCAAATTACACCTGCTATAAATCATGTGGGTTGCATCACATACTTGCACAAAGCTTTAACGAATGAAGCATTCGCGTGTGACCTCATACCAAGCTCGGATGTTGATGATTGTTTTGTGAGCTACGAAGATTTGTGTTTCACATTCGGCAGAATAAACAACAAGGAATCTTGCACTATTGACGGTATTTCAAACAGATTTATTCGAATGTTGCCTGAGGTTGCTATTACTAATCATTGCATATTGTTCAATAACATGTTCTCAAATGTTAAAAAGGCAAAAGGCCAAGGTATTTCCGATTTTGAAGAAAGGAAAGAAATCTGAGGGTCCTCGAAACCTCGAGGCTTGCTGCCTCACATCAGCAAGGTGTTTTTGTTTGGGTAGCGAGGTGAAGGCTATTTACGCCCTGAGTGCCGGACTCCCAGTGGACCTACTGAACTACCGACTAAACACCTCCCCTGTCAACCGGAGCGCCTAGCCTGGAACCGTTTGATACATTACTTCGGGCTAGGCCTCCCAATTTTACGCCTTTTGGCGCCTTCGGGTTACAGGGATTACATCTCCGGTTGGATGGGAAAAAGGAGGAGGATTGCTAGAGAAGGAAACCCTCCACCCTCGACGCCTCCAGCCGACCAAGTATGCCTTTTTTCATTACTAAGATTGCCCGAGCGTAATGTGCCACTGCATTCCATTTGTCAAATAATTCGATTAGGCTATCTGGATGGAGCTATCCCACTTTTTCGGCAAGATCACCGCGCTGTAACATCAGCAAGGTGTTGGAAGTGATACTATCCACTACGTTGAACGCCCATAATTTAAATTGCCAGCTTGGTTTCCGTGCCAGGCATTCGACCATACACCCAATAACGAAATTAACCTCCGACATCTCTGGAAACTAATCAATAGAGAATGTGTTGGCGCGTGTCTCATTGATACGGAGAATGACTTCGATACGGTTTGGTTAGGTGTACCTAAAGCTTTGTTTTAAATGAAATACTAAATATAATTATATGCAGAACATATCAATTAAAAATACCAAATCCCTTATTCGGTAAGTAGGTAAGGACATTCTGAATATTCTCCCAAGATTTGCCCATCAGCTTTTGGCTCAGAGAAGCGAGCAACTTACTCGCGAAATTCTTTGAAAACATTCAAACAAGGAAAAGATAGTTAAGCAGTTTACATATTTGAATATATATCATTCGAATACTAGCATGTCCCTTAACAAAAGGTTAGGTGAGCGACAGCGCACAGCATAGCAGCAGCGCAACGACGGACAGACATGGATTCAGTAGATGTTGGTTTTCGATGGGACGAAAATAGAATAAAAGGAACAAATCTCTACACGATCAGATTCGCCCAAAAACGAATCTGATCGTAAGAAACACACGAATCCTTTGCATTGCATATGGTATTAATTATAGATCACAAAAATTTCAAACACTTTCCCAAAGCTTAAACAAAGGTTATCCTCAAAACTGACGCGACAGCCCAAGTTTATCATGGCCTCTGTATAACCTCCCCCAATAGCCAGAGTTTTGCGACCTAGTTCTACATTTAATGGAACATAAGAATGCTTTTAGAAAAAAAAACGATCAGCAAGACCGAGTCGCAGAAATAATTTACCGATGCAGTCTTAGACCATGTTCTGTTTTTTTATTTTGAGAAACAAATACTTAAAAACAAAATCCAGATAAGGGACGTGTAAACGTGTAGCTATACCTCTTTACTTCAGTATAATATTCGGACTCTATTCATGCGAATCATGTTGTTCGATGACTTCCATATCAATTACTTACAAATATTGCAAGAGATTTATACAAGCACGCTTAATATTAAATACGATGTAATATAACATCAAAAGGCTTTTTTTTATTTATACGTACATATTTTTGTATACAATTTCTATTTTGTATTTGTATTTCAATTTGTATTTTCCCACAATCTATTTCAATATGTTTAGGTGAAATGGCGAAAGGATGGTCGAACAATTACTCCTGGAGGCCGGATCCGCATTGGCACAAGTGGAAGTCTCTATATCCAAAATGTAACCGTGGCAGATGGTGGTCGTTACGAATGTTCGCTGATAAACGAACATGGACGTAAAACTGCAGCTGGTCTGGTGACTGTGAGGTAAATGTCCACTAAAGTTTTTCTTGCTCATTGAATTTTTATTTTTATTTTTTCGTTTTCATCGAGTTCGTTTTCTCTCCCAAATTCGAACATTTTAGCACATTTTGTGAATAAACTATCGTTGTTACATATTGTACAGCCAATGAAAACATGCACCAAAACATTTCACAAAAACAACAAAGAGTTCAAAATGTTCTCATCATTTGCGAAAAATGAAAATTATTGGTTTCCTGAGTTTGTAGTGACCGCTTCTAATGCATTGTACTAAATTAATAGTTTGAATGGAGAACAGAGAATGTGTCTTCAACACTCCATTTAACATTGGAAGTGCACATTCACTTTCACAACTCAATACAACTCGCTCCGAACATGAGGGTTTTCTACCACTCTCCATCTTCAGGTATGTGAATATGTTGGCCGCATACGAATTTCATCAGTTCTAACTTTTATCCCAAGTCAAACTCTTCCGAGATGAAACTCACCCTGCAGACTCGTTGAATTCAACCCTAACGCACCCTGACAAAAGTTTTCACTTTCCTTTTATACTCGGGCCTTTGTTCCTGGTTATCCTCTGTACACATCTTAAGAAAAGCAAACATATAACTAAGAATCTTAATATCTCTAGTTCGGGGCTTTATTTGTTTGTGTGCCGAGACGATGACTCAAACATCTGTGCTAATGATATCCTACTTTTGTGGAAGCATTATACATGAAAAGAGGAGGTTTTGCTTTTATATGCTCAAATCGCAACATTCGTTCTCGAGTTGAAAAGCCTTTTCCTGGAAACTTTTAATTCACCGTGAGCTTAATTCGTTACCCAGGTACTTGTTGGCTTAGGGTTGTCCGGAAGTTTCCGACTTAAAGCATAATCTTACGGTGACTTTTCGAAATGATCCACTATAAATTGGTGGGTGAGTTTCCATCATTGAGGTATTTATAGCCTTATGGGTTTCAGTTAGTTTCTAGGCGATTGACTCTACACTTTCAAGTGGTTGTCAAGAGTTGGAAAACTGTTGAAATCGAGACAAACATGAATACATAAAAGTGGTGTTGAATATGCCTCGAGGTTGAGTGTTTTCGAAGTGTTGTAAACGCTTTGCAGGGTGATGCCTGCACAATCCCATTTGAACTTCAGACGTATTGGTATTTTCGCTTTTATGATGAAATCAGTATATTTAATTTTGTGATTTTTATTCCTGTCTCTGCTTTTAAACCACATTTGCAGGGATAATGAAGTACTTTCACCAGGCGATCGCTATGTGCACATTGCCTATGAGGAAGCATCCAACGATATCGACTTGGCCATACGCCGCACAATGGACATGCTCTTTTCCAACAAATCAACTAATGGCCAAAACCACGGAGACTTATTCCGACTATTCCGTTACCCGAACCCTGCAGCAAGAAATTTAGCAAGAGCATCAGAAATATACGAGCGAACTTTGGTTAAAATCCGGGAACATATAAACAGTGGAAAGAACCTGACAATGAACAGTTCAGATTTTGAGTACAAGGAACTTTTATCAAGTGAGCACTTGGCATTGATAGCCGAGCTTTCAGGATGCACAGCACATACCAGGCTGGCCAACTGCACGGATATGTGCTACCATTCCAAGTACAGGTCCATCGATGGCACATGCAATAACCTAAACAATCCAACGTGGGGCTCCTCATTGACAGCGTTCAAAAGAATTTATAAGCCGATTTATGAAAATGGGTTCAGTACGCCCATAGGGTGGACAAAAGGGAAACTTTACCATGGCTTTCCCAAGCCCAGCGCGAGATTGGTCTCCACTACTTTGATTTCCACAAAAGAAATAACGTCTGATACAGAAATAACGCACATGGTGATGCAATGGGGCCAGTTTCTAGATCATGATTTAGACCACGCCCTTCCTTCTATCAGTTCTGAAAGCTGGGATGGTGTAGACTGTAAGAAAACTTGCGAATATGCGGCCCCTTGCTATCCGATTGAAGTGCCGCCAAACGATCCTCGTATCAAGAATAGGCGCTGCATTGATGTTGTCCGGTCGAGTTCTGTATGCGGATCGGGAATGACATCTGTTTTCTTTGATCGCGTGCAACCTAGGGAGCAGATCAATCAGCTGACATCATTCATCGATGCTTCCCAAGTTTACGGATACGCAGAGCAATTTGCGCAAGAGCTCAGAAATACCACAACCGAAGGAGGGCGGCTTAGAACGGGAGTTCAGTTTCCAAATCAGAAAGATATGCTGCCCTTTGCTGCTCCTCAAGACGGAATCGACTGTAGGAGGGATGTTGAAGAAAGTAAAATAAACTGCTTCGTAGCAGGAGACATACGTGTAAATGAGCAGCTCGGCCTTCTTGCTATGCATATCATATGGTTGCGGGAGCATAATCGTATAGCGGACAAACTAAAAGAAATCAACCCACACTGGGATGGAGATAATTTATACTATGAGGCGAGAAAAATTGTCGGGGCAGAAATGCAGCACATCACCTATAAATATTGGTTGCCAATAATCCTTGGGCCGGAAGGAATGCAAATGATGGGCGAATATAAAGGATACAATGCTTCAGTAAATCCATCGATAACAAATGAGTTCGCCACTGCTGCGCTTCGCTTTGGTCATTCTCTAATTAATCCAAAGCTCCATCGCTATAACTCAACGTTTGGCGAAATCCCAGAAGGTCATTTGGATCTTCACAAGGCCTTCTTTTCACCATGGCGACTGGTGTATGAAGGCGGCGTAGATCCTTTGATGCGCGGAATGATTCATACGCCAGCGAAACTTAAAATGCCTGAGCAAAATCTAAACAAAGAATTAACTGAAAAACTGTTCCATAATTTCCACGCAGTACCATTGGACTTAGCTGCTATTAATATCCAAAGAGGACGTGACCACGGTATTCCCGACTACAATCAGTATAGAAAGTTCTGCAACATGCCCGCGGCGGAGACTTTCGATGATTTGAGAAACGAAATATCGAGTGCTGATGTTAGAGCTAAACTGAAAGATTTGTATGGACATCCTTCCAATATTGATCTATGGGTGGGAGGAATTCTCGAAGACCAAGTAGAAGGAGGTAAGTGACAATTGCTAGATTGATAAATAAATATGTATGCATCCTAACGTTTCTCTTTTATCACCTACAGGTAAAGTAGGACCGCTCTTCCGATGTCTCCTTGTTGACCAATTCCAACGATTACGAGATGGTGACCGATTCTACTATGAAAACCCCTCGTCCTTCCTTCCTGAACAACTTGCGCAAATCCAACAGAGCAATCTGGCTCGAATTTTGTGTGATAATGGTGACAACATAACACAAGTAACGGAAAATGTATTTCTTCTGTCAAACCTTCAAGCTGGATACAAATCGTGTGATGAGATTGCTGGCCCAAATCTTTACTTATGGCAAGAATGCGACACTTGCAACTCATTGCCACCACTTTTCAATTCCTATGTACCCCAAACCTACAGTCGCGCAAAACGCTCTTCGCCGGAAGCACCTCGAGCGATAAGTGATTTCTTGGATACCACCGAAGAGCGTATAACTGGACTAGAGGACTTAATCAGCAGCTATCAAAAAGAATTGAAGAAATTGAAGAAAAAATTGAAAAAGCTCGAGACAACGTGCAGCGAAAATTACAACAAACATCAACATCATCACTGCCAAGACAGTGCCGGCAATCGTCGTCTAAACAATGAGATTTGGAACCAGGACGAATGTACCAAGTGCCAATGTAAGCATCCTCAGGTCACATGTATCACGGAACGATGTGGCACAGTAATTTGCTCAAATAATGCTCAGCCCGTAAAGTATCCTGGCGAATGCTGCGAGCAGTGTCCAAGCGACACACCAGCCACCGAACAAGCAATTGTGGCTTGAACGAATTCGGCGACTTCATGCCAAATACTTGCTCGCGAAAGAAGTTAGAAGATGTAGACCCTTGAAATAAAAATCAATCGATGGAAATTGTTATAAATTACCATCATAAATATGATAAGATACCATGTTTAGTTTCTCAGTAGATAAACAAACGACTTCCACGAAGACGGTTAGTGAATGTTAAAGCGATCGATACGAAGGAGATAGCGAAGGAGATAAATTAAGGGGAAAACGTAATGTAATCCTTTTTGTGCAAAACAAATGTTTGAAATTAAAAAAAAACAAGCCGCGGAGTTAATTTAAGATTTGCCAGAATGCTTGGGTCATGCACCAATACAATAGATTGGATTGTTTTACGTGTTTTCCATTTCACCATTCTTAAGTGTTAACTAGAGGACCTGCCCTTGACTGCTCTCTAAAATAAATTTAACTAAAATTCATACAAAAATCCGCAAACAAGACGAGATTAAGTTTTCTGCGTTAAAGCAGAAACAGGGACGGACAACGAATAGCAAACAGCAGTATTCATGCGGATAATAATCTTTTTACTTTTTTCTATTGGGTGCTGGCTGATCCAATTGTGGCAATCACCTTTCTAAATATCCTGTTACGAGACTTATATTTGGAATTTTATTGACAATTTAAAAATCTCATTGAAATGCAAACTGTGTAATAAGCACTCAAAAAAATCATACTGTTTACAATATTCAAAGTTATGTCGAGATACACTAGAATCAAATTCTTGTGTTAGTAACTTTGAACACATTAAGACGTCTTAATGTACTAACAATTGTTTTAAAATATTATTAAGCTCAAATGTAAAAAAAATATTTTATTGTAAGTGTCGTTCAAATGAGAAACTGTTTTTATTTACCGTGACCTAACGTCAATTCATGAAAATAAACAGATTACACCAACAACTTCATTTATCGTGTTTAATTATAACGCATGCTCTAAGGTAAATTTCATGCTGTAGCACAAACTTCAGACGTTACGTAGGACGGTTAGAAATCTTATTTTGCTTATTAAGTTATGAAAACAACTTGGTTCTATGTGAATTAACGGCCTCAACAACAACAACGCTCGTACACTGATTGTTCTCTTCCCAAGAAGGTGACTAAGAAGATTAACGAAACTAATCCTCATTACACATACGTCGTACATGCTGAACCTTCTGAAAAACGTATGCTACGATAGCATTTCGTCACACATTCACATTCTGTTATAGTTATATGCTAAACCCCGAAACTTTTCTTCCAGAAACTTTCACTTATCGATTAAACTTTTTTAATTATTAGTGTTTCACATCATCAAACTTAATGTACGATATTTAGAAATAACTTCAGTAGTAACTTACTCGAACAAACCTATATTATTATTGCACAGTTTCACAGGCAGCTGTTAGAATACTATTATGTGTCTATTAGTCACTGATAAAAGCATTTTATTTTCGAATTTTTTATTTAAAATTGTAGTCGGAACAGCAAGGTGTTCAAAGACAAAGATACATAATGACGCAATAACAACATAACAATCTCTCTACGCAAAATCCTACAATTGTACTCTGAACATGCAATTTGCAAATCAAAAGCCAATAAATTTTGTTTGAGAACCTTTAGCTATTATAGAGTTATCCTTTTTCTGCCGCAACTCACATTCTAAATATGCTAAAGTTTTGCCAGCTTTAACCGTTTTTGCATCTACGACAACTTCATCTCCTTCCCGCGCAGCCTTCAGATAACTGCAACATTATACATTAGCAAGAAAACTCTCGATTTTTGAGCCTTACCTAACATGCAAGTCCACAGTCACACCAGGATGTTTATCGGCCGTCAACAGAGCATATGTTGTAATATTATCTACAACGGTTGCCGTAAAACCGCCGTGCAAGCCTCCGGCTCGGTTTAAGTGTTCTTCCGCCACCGTGAATTCCATTTTACAATTGCCGTTTCCGCCTTCTACGACCCTAAACTGCCAATTAACTGAATTAGAGATTTTCATAACTTTATTTTGCATTAGAAAACATGCCAACCATATATGACCAGTTAAATTTACTCAATAAGTCGGGAAAATTTAATGATCTCGTCTATTTTTGGCGGAAAAAATCGTAACGGAAGGAATGGAATGGAACGAAAGGAAGAAAAAATATTTAAAAATTTAGCCGTGACACGATGCTCCACTCGGATATAGTAATGCTAAACATTCCTCTCGAAAGCAAACAATATCCCAGGAAAATAAACAAGGAATTCAAAAACTAAAATACGCAATCGTCAATGTCATGAAGATTGATTCAGAACGCTAGCAATAAGCTAGCGATGACAATAATCAATCGTTAAAAATTCTTTTAAAAACTTTAAACCAGTAACGAATGCATATTTATATATAGGATATAGTAAAATCCAGTTCTGCAATGCTTTCATTGCCATCACAACAGCGCCCGCCACGGAACACGCCACTGGATCGATGACACTTGAGTTTTGATTTGTCAGTGGAAGTAAACAACTTGTGCAATAAGTGTTCCGATTAAATTTTCGTAATTGTCCCTTTTAAACAGAACGAAACAATTAAATTCTGCATCGCGTATGCATTTATCTCTAGTGAGCATAAATTAAAAACTGTTCCAACACAGGTGAAAAACGAAAACACTCGAACAAGGCGGACATTTCGCCTTCTTTCCACGGTACTTACATCTCGCAAACATTTATCGAAACCCTTGGAGCTGGTCGACATATTTATCATCGCTTTGAGCAAATCCAGGGCTTTTTTCGCGGAAGACATTTTCCAAGTTGCGATGCACGTGTCCCCGCCAAAACAAACTCACGGTCTAAGACGATTCAGAAGTCGGCCCTGAATTGTGTAACACGAAATTGGACTGTCAGCTGCGTTCCGGCACTCCTCAAAATGTCAGCAGCGGAGTTTACAGAGCTGTCCCAAGTGGACTTGCGAATGGAAGTAAAACGACAATTTCCGTTCTTCTCGGCGGACGGGTCTCGGTTTGCAACGGTGAAAGCGCCGGAAGGCGACGGGATTCTGTTTGAGTTATGCTTGACCGCGAAAGGCGAGCAACAATTGAATTTGCACATTGATGATATTCCCGCGTCGAAAACGCTCACTGTGGTGGATAAGGCTGACGCTGAGGATATTCGGGCGGCTTACGAGAACACCGAAATAATGAAACGGCAGCTTTTAATGCTCGACGCAGTTTACGCTAACGTGTTCGCCATTGAACCAATCACGCCGGCGGTAGTGCACATATCACTTGCGCCAGTGATCAGTAGGTCGCCGATGACTTCGCTGGCAGCGATCGTCACCAAGGTAGGAGTCTGTGAGATTCGCACGCGCCGAAAGAACCTTCGCGTTTATGACCACGTCCTGATAAACATCTCCGATGTGTGGAAAAGCTGCTGCGCGTTACGCCATCCGGAGAAGTTTCAGAACATGGACAGTCTCACGGACTATTACTCGGACCTGGTTTTCACCGCGACCTGCTGGTGCGACGGAGGCGACAAGGGCATCAATCATTTGATTCTGTTTTGCGGGACGAGGTCCGGGCTTATCCTGTCTGTCGACATCCACCACTCAAAAGCTGATATCTTGTTTATAAATAAGACCGACTTGGGACCAATAGCATTTTTGAAGTATTTCTCATATGGCGTGAAAAGCAAGAAAGAGTTTTTGTTTGCCGGGTCCTTGAATGGAACATTGAAAGTTTTCTTGAAGAATCGGAACGGGGATGTTCTGGAAAATGCCGTTCTTTGGGCTGACCAGGATAGAATGACGTTCAGGTGCCTAGAAGTGTATCACGATGAGAATTCCGACAAAATTGTGGTAGCTACATGCAAGGCGTCCTTTTTTGTCGTATTTCTGCTATCTAGAGAAGGTGAACTACTAATAAAAGCGACTCATTACGTAGGAGTTATCACAGGTATGATTCGTTTCGCAGAATAAAGTTGATAGCACATTTCAAACCGATGGCACTGGTTTTCAGATAACCAAAGCGAAATTATTTCACTTTGACTCTGCATGAAGCTCACTCACTTTCTAACCCTCCCCTCATTCATTTTGTTTGTTGTTGCTTTTTCACGAACAGGCTTACAATATCTCGAAAACAGCAAATTTGTTATATGTACGTTGGACGCTAAGAGCATGATCCTAAAACTCAGTTGGACATCAAATGAAATAACCATCCTACCAGAGGACATTAAAAACGATTTCGATTCTGAAACATACGAAATTATCGGGATGGTGGCCACTAAAAATAAAGTTGGTTGGCTATTTGTTCAGTGCCCGATAAAACTTTTCGAGCAATCATTTCATAACCGAACGACATTCACGCTTTGCTCGCTTAGTGAAATGAACCCGCTGAGCATTATGGAGGCGAAAACGAATAGTAAAATTTATGAATTTGCTGATTGCGCAGAGGTCCTCCGATGCAAATTTATAAAACTCGGACCTCCGGAGACTCCTTTCGATCTTAATTACAATGGAACGGAGGTGAACGAACGTTTGATTAGGAGTCTGAAAATTGCTGGACTGGTACTTTTCGTGAGATTGACTTGTCTAAGGTAATGGGTTGTACACATTGCCGAAAATCATGTTAAAGCTGACTTCAGGCCTTTGGTGTTGTAGGAAAAGAACTCGAAGTGAAGATGCGAAACAAACCGAAAAGGACTTGTCCGACATACGTAATATAATTGAGACATTTCTGGCTTTTAGACGGCTCGGCCATATAGCCCCAATCAAGAGGTTATCTAGTGAACAATTGCTTTCTGCTGTCTATTTCCGCCGAAAGCTACTTAAGTTTTGTGAGGACGAGTCAAACAAATGGCTGGGCGAAATGCGGTGTGGGTTCGTGCAGTCGATTATGGAACTGATTGAGGAAACGGAAGGGCTGAACTTTCTTGGTTATGAGAAATGCGTTTACTGCGAAGAAAATGTGGATTTGAGTACGAGCTTATGCCAGGAAGAGCACAAGGTGGCAAGATGCTGCATAACTTTCTTGCAGGTAGTTTTTATTACACACTCGACTACCACTGTTGTATGAGCCAAATTCTTTTATTCTAGATTCCGCTGTTCAGCGCTCGATCGTGTGAAATGTGTCAGTATGCAGTGATCAATGACGAAAAGATGCTGCGGCAAGTAATGTATCCTGGCGAAACGATTTCCTGCCCATTGTGTGATGGTCCTCTCACAACTGCCAAATGTCGACTTTTTCTTTCAAAATAAATAAAATAACAAAGCTTTACTAATTGCCTTTTTAATAAAACGTATAATATTCACAGCTACAACTCAAACAATCGTAATCCCACATGTACGCGTCACTCTCCCATTTACGACAACACGCTGGACAATCCTGGAAAGCTTCGTCGTCGGTAAACAAACTCCTTGCTAACTCATTGTCAATCCGAATGCGAGTCTTCAGTGCATTCGTTGTTTGGTGGCTAACATTATCCGTCAGCAAGCCAAAAAATTGTTCATATGAGATGCACTGACCTTCACTGAGAACCAGACTCAGAAGCTTTATATAATTCTTGGCCAGACGCAACGTTTCGATTTTAGACAGTTTTTGACTAGCGCTGTCTCGACTGGTGAAAACTTCACCCACCGGAATACACTTTCGAAGAACATCAAAAGCATCATTCAGCTGATGCATGCGATTCCTTTCACGAGCATTCGCCTTTGTTCGTCGATTGCTCACTCGAGGTACACGACTCCGATTCAGACATTTCCTTGAAGTGTCCATGATCCAGACTGCGAAACGATCGAAATTAACGCCTCGAATTCAATGAACACTCACTCTGACTAGCAGCGTTTCGCATTTATTGAACAACTTACGTCCTTTGATGGACGAAACGGTCGTTAATTATCTGCTATCAGCACAATCAAAAGGTATTTCCTTATCTCTTGGTTATGGCACGGATATTAATTTATCAGATACACGGGCGCAGACTGCGCATATTGATACACTATGAGGAAAGCTTCCTTCCAATTAATTCTATAGTTCTAATCTAATTTCATTGATTTGTTTGCATATGATTAGAATGATAATAGGAAGAAAGCGGTGGAAATAGCGATAAATTCGTCAATAGCCAGCCAGTGTGAAGCATTTTATAGACTGTTGTGTACGATTACGACGTTCCGATTTATCGATTTTGCTTTCATGAATTTTCTATATCAATTATAGGAATAAATAAATGCTCTGAACTGAGAGCAAATCTACCTAATTCTAATGAATCCTTGGCATTGGCTGCCATTCATAGAATTATTACAGTTTGCAGCACTAGTTGAGTTTGCTTTTCATTTTTAAAGCAAATAACTGAATTGAAAATGTACAATGCATAGCTGGACAATCCTATCGTTTCCTGTTTTCCTAAAGCTAAGCAAGTTCAATGTTTCAATAAGTCAGAATAAAAAGACTACGCAATCCACTTTTGCCCCCCGGAAAAAACTATCCGAAAAGTAACAAACCAAGTCCGAAACCACATGTCCATTGATGAATCATGACCCACGGCTTAACCCCCATCTTTCGAAAAACTCCAATTATTTCGTTTCCGATTCTTAGCATTTCTGTATGCTAATGATAGCTACCATTGAATAATATTTACATATTATATTATACTTAGTATTTTTCTCTTTATAAATTACATTTGGTTATGATCAAATTTCCGGCTCCGACTGACTTCCATTTTTTCGAGACAACTCGTCCACTCCACTCTTGGAAAAGATTCGTGACTAATTTCCGCGTTTATGCTTATTTATGTTTCTTTCTCCTTTTCAAGAATGTTTAAGTGCTAGTGAATGTATTCAGATATTTTCAAAATGTTCAAAACTTCATTTGAAGGCGTTTCACCAGCCTACAACTTAGTCGTTTTTCCTTATTTTAAAAATAATTTTAGGTTAATATCCAAAGTTAAAAGTCAGGTATTTCGTGAATAAGATAAAATAGAATAAATTAAAAATATCATCATGCATACAAATTGAAAAAAAAAACAATCAAATATTTATAACAACAAAACAGTCAAAGATAATTGTTGGGTCTCGATTGACACATACTACACACTTGTTCTGCTCATCGCAGGTCTCTCAGCAACACGAACAACGTTTTATCGATGCCGAACTTCCTTCAGTCAGATATTGTTTATTTTAACGTCAATCGAAAAACGTATATTTTTGATACTGTGTCTAAACTCTTTGCTCAAAGCAAAAAACACATAAGATTATCCTTTCGCGATGGCAATGGTCTACTTGAGAAGCCACAATGAAAGCATCTATAGTGTGGAAAACGATTCTGACTACCAGCGGATGCACCAACAGGAATGGGGAAAAAGCAAGAGGAGAGAATCATCTGGTTTGTATGTTTCAAAGTTTCATAATCTGGTAAAAAGTGAAGTCCCAGCTAAACGAGCAGCTCACAAAACAATGGGATATGCCCAAACTCCATTAACGTCTCCTTGCAATTTCCTAAAAAAGCATGCAGGAATCCGTTGGAAGGTTAGCACAGATCATAAATGCATTAGACAGCCTATTCCGCCGATACCAAAACGAGGAGCGATTGCATCCAAACCACCCAACGATTCACTCTCGCCAAGTCAGTGTCAGGATACGCAAACGCGTGAACAAGCCGCTTCGGCGAATACGGGCAACAGAAAACTAAACTCAAGGGAAAAGTGTGACAACAAAGGCGAAAGGCCACAACTTAAACTTACTCGTCCTCGATTTGTCGACTCTTGCTGCGGAGATAGCCACGATTTATTCTCTTCCGGACTAATGCCCCAATATATATTTCGTCCAACTTTTGGAAAAGTTCCTGACTACCTTGTTGAGCGAAGGAAACATTCGGCTGCAGCCAATCAAAGCTACATACAAGATTGCAAGGAAGGTATGATGGAACCTGCTGGGCCAAAATATGTCAGTCAGGAGGAAAGACAAGCGTTACTGTCTGTAAGTGATTATCCTTTTCCCCTGCTCTTTTTCCAATTTTTTCCTATAAATATATAAGCGATATTTTATGATAAACGATATATTAAAAAATAAGAGTTAGGCATTGAGTGGGTTGAAAATGATACAATCAGTGGCGCATGATAAGGAAACTGACTTAATTCAAGTTCAAGCTTGTGACCGCTTTATTTTCTTTGTAGGTTTCTACGCCTTTCCCTTCATATTTCTTCAAAGAAGAATAAAGTTACCATGGTGCCAGTGCATATAACTTATAAAAAACAAATTCAAAATACAGCAATATTATGAGTTATCTGCCTTACATACCCCTCACCTATTCACCGCAAAAAATCCTCTCTGTTTAATAGGAAGATGAAAGGAGTTGCTTTTGTTTTTAACTATCTTAGCGATATTTGCCTTTATTGTATTTGCTGTATCTTTTCTTTTATTTAATTCGTACATTTTGGTTATTTGTGTATTTACACTTATACATAGTAATTACCATTATTATATAAATCAGAAGTCTCATTTCCTTCCACCTTTATATCTCGTATGTTATTATTGGGAATGATACAAGTTTATTTCGAAGCATCAAACTGTGACCACTTCTATGTAAATATCAGCTCATAAGTTTGTTGTTCCTTCCCAACGACGTAGGCGAAACAAATAAGAGTCCAAGTGAATCTAAAGTGTCTAGTGATATACTTCAAAGCGGCAATGATATGAGTGCCGCGAGGATTTCCTCAAACTAAAGCACAACCCCAATACCTTTCAGAGGCTTATAAACAATGTAAACGACAATTCAATAGGAACAAACAAATCGCAGTAGGATTATGAAAATAACACGAAATTCCTTAAAATGATAAGGACTCAACACAAATCTAAATCATCTGGAATAACTCATCACTTGTATCTACCATTTTTTGGCTTTTATATTATATAAAAACCTCAAGATTGCACCATGCAAACTAGCAGGAACTTGACAAAGTATTCAGAAGCCACTCAACAAATATATTTCGAGGTCTAAACAAAAAAGGGTATAACACAATCAGCTCTATAAACAACGTCAAATCAGAATCCCTTAGAGAAGCCAAAAACGCCGACTTCAAAATCGACTTTCTCAAAAACAACGATTGTACCTTTTCCCAAATGAGATAAACCACCTTACTTACTGGAAAGCTGTAGGCCCATCTACCTTTCAAATAAATGAGCAACCTGATCAAAACTAAAATTAACACTTGCATAGGGGAAAGGAAACTCCTTATTCAAATATACAAAATAACCAAAACTATTGTATACCTATAATACATGGAAGAAGACATTTACACTCTAATCCAAGCTTTCAAAACCTCCGACATTGAAACACCCCATTGGGAGTTGGGTACACAACTTTCTCTTTCATAACTTTCTTACATAATCTAAAGAAATGGGAAAATGAACGTTTCCCAACACCCAACTAGATACTAATTCAATGAAACAAATAAACAGGAAACTGATAAACAGAGCCTAAAACCCAACGAGACTGAGGAAAGCACATAAAACGACATCCGACCATTGCAGTTGGTGTAATAACCGTGATGAACTAGAACACTCAAGGTCTGGTACCATGATGTGCTCAACTTTGATAATTAAAGAATTAAATTTTCACTGTTTCAAGAAATCTCCTCAGACAAGCTCTTTCATTCCAACAAAAAGGAGATATCTGGCAACTAGGGCTCCTAGCAGAAGCCAGGGCATCACTTTCGATCGATCCTCAAAGTGCTGAGATCGTCAAACGCTGGCTAATGTGCACACCGTAGCCAATATCGCCTACTAGCCAGGAAGTCCAAGAAGGAGAGTCAAAAGGGGATGGAAATTTGTGCACACAAATACTTTTATTCATAAATCAGTTAAAACGCTTATGGTGACCTTGCAATTCACGGAACTGGAAACGTTTTACAGAGTGTTATTTACTAATTATCACACAATTCCCTCGTCAAAATATGTAAAGTTGGACTTTTCTTATGTCTTTCCAGGGCTTGAAAGCTAATTGGGAAAAACTTCAAAACCGATACCAAGGACTTCCGGTACTTACCGACACTGAGCCAAAAAAAATTGCTAAAGTCAAGCTGGAACGGGAGCTCAAGCAACTTGAACAGGATATTATGTTATTGGAAAATAACCCGCACATATATGTCTGCGACAATTCAACATAAGGATCTATCAATTTCAGGTCTTCAAATTTCGTCAGTCGATTATTTCTGCATAAAATTCACAGTGGTTGAATGGTTCTCCATTCGCTTCACTATTCATTGCTGCCACCATAGCGACCAAAAATTATTCTCAAGCTGACAAGACTCGACGAGAGCTTGATGCGAATTTGTCGAGGTTTGACATTCGGGAGGATTTGTTTTCATTTGGCAAATTAGGCTGCGAGAAGTGGAGTGGACGCGGAATAATTCAGTCGTAGTTTATAGCGTGCACTATTAAAATTGGTCAATAAACTGTTCCGTATTTGATTCGTTGGTTTTTTCCTAACAATTTAACCGAGTGGAAATGTCCTCGTCGCAAGTTGCAAACAAGGCCGGGACAGGATGGCCAAGACGCGGCAGTCAAGGCCCCGACGCTCAAATGAACTCGCATAAAATTTCCTCGAATCAATCAATTACAATAAATCGGACAATTAACTTGTAAGTTTGTAGAGAGGATGGTATCTGTGTAGGTTTGGAAATTGGTGCGCGCCGGCACCATGTGCCGGGTGTCGTGTGTCGTCGCAAAATGGTGGATATTGGACGCTTGTTGCCTTCTAGGAATTTCGAAGTAGTTTGGTAGCTACTAATTCCAAAGTTATTGACTTTCATCGTGGAATCTTTCAAGTCTTCAGGCATTACATTGTAGGTTATGTATGCCTTCAAATTGCAGCCGCGTAGCCATGGGAATTTTCGATTGAAGTCGAGACTAATTTTTGCGTGTCTTTATATTTGTTATGCGTAGATATGGTCAGGCTCTAGTTTAGCCTTTTTATAGGTTCACACTGAGGGATCCTGTTCAATGTCGTCGCCCTTCCCAATAGAATCTTGGGTTTTTTGTCTTTCGCCTTAACCTCGGCAAAAACCACTATATTTCACCACGCATAGGCGGAGATTGAACTTACAGATGAAAGTATTAGGACAGGTCCGGGGAAGGGCATGATTCGCGTTGAGACCATAGACCTGTCCTCATGTCAGGGTGATATCCTAACCAGTTCACGTTTATTGCCAGCTCTAAACGACGACTGTACTAAAACAATTGTGCATGTATCTCATACCAATGGGCATGTTCGGGAGGTCCAAACTCCATAGATTTCGCCTCCCGCATCCACTTGACTACGTTCTAGCTTGGTAGCTTAGATGCCCAGCAGAATGATCGAAATGGGGGGATCACTTGTGAAATGTGAATGTTAATTCTGTTGAATATGTGTTTAACCCACTGCTGCATTCCTAAACTAAGTGTAGTTAGAAACTTGTAACTGATGTGCTTTTCACATTGTGTCCTCTGTAAAAAATAACACGCTTGTAATGTTATGTTTGTGAAACACCACTATCGTAATATTTAAATTCACAGATATCCACTGACAAACTATACATTTGGAACAAAGGAACCATTATTTGAGAAGGATCCTTCCGTGCCCGCAAGATTTCAACGGATGCGCGATGAGTTTGATCGAATCGGAATGCGTCGTTCTGTTGAAGGTGTTTTGCTGGTTCATGAGCACGGACTCCCCCATGTATTGCTGTTGCAGCTTGGCACAACGTTTTTCAAGTTGCCGGGCGGGGAACTAAATGCCGGCGAAGATGAAGTTGAAGGACTGAAACGTCTACTATCTGAGGTAATTTCTCTCGTTTGATCACCCAATACCAATTGAGCTAATATGAGTTCCATTGAATAGACGCTTGGACGACAAGATGGCATTAAACAGGAGTGGATAGTTGAAGATACAATTGGGAATTGGTGGCGACCGAATTTCGAGCCACCACAATATCCTTATATTCCACCACACATCACCAAGCCGAAAGAACACAAACGACTATTCCTCGTTCAACTGCACGAAAAGGGTAAAGTAAACTTGATCTACTTCTATTGTAATTATCACTTTGGTGCAACTTGAAATTGAAGATGAATGCAGATGTTGAAAGGTTTGTTATAGAAAGCGCTTGTTAAGTGTTTCACGAATCAGAATACGCAGAGACAAAGAACGTTTCAATAGCTGCAATTTTTCCTGAGAAAAACTTGCTTAAATTGCTAAACTCTGATGGAGAAGCTTTTTACCCGCATAATGAGATGATTAAGCGATTCGGAATTCTCATTCCCGATAGACGTATCCCGTTGAATCCTGCCTTTCAAATGATCTTTGAACAAAGGTCCAAAGCGATGAGGTGACGACTCGGAATTTATGAGGTAAAAAATTACTTTGTGCAGGTATGACATGATCCTGTAAATACGTGTTTTCCCTCTATGGCCTGACATCAGGACTTTTGTGGGAATATTTGCATACGAAAATATTACATCAGCAAAAAGTCCAGTTTACTTTGTACCGATTAAGTTTTTTGATTGCAATAATCATGAGCCTTATTTTGTTGTAACATATTACTCGTAACTTCCTTCGTGCATACTCAAAATTTTCGACGTAACTTGCTGCTTTTTTGCTTTTGCTCTTTGCAAAATTTGAATTTGCCTCCTATGCAAATTTTTCGGCCGAAAAGAATGCCCTCGACTTTCAACTCTGAAAGGAAGAGTCGAACAAAACCTCGTCTCTGCTGGCATCAGGAAAAAAGGTCAATGGAAGTGCTGAATCATTTTATTTCCTAGCAATTCTTTGAAAAAGTATAAAATTAATGTTTGCGACATAACGTCGATTATTTTATACAAAATTTCTCGTTTGCTGATTATTTTTCATTCTCTGCATCGAGTTTAGCATTGCGAATGCATATGACTGGTTAAACTAATAGCAAAATGGTATTAAAGTGAACCGAGCTGAATTTATATATCAACTCCTATCATCTGAATTGCATCATCCAAGTGCAGACTTAATCTAGAAATATTAACTTAAAAAAAAAAAAAAAAATCATACATTGTATATAATTTTGTACAAAAGAAACGATCGACAAAATTTCTGTTGTGATTTTTGTGGTTGTTTCTTTTATGTTTTGCAATGGAAATCTGGAAAATGTCCACCATCAATGAATGTTGTTGTTAAACTTATAAATATTTAAAATATTCCATGTGCTGCCGATAAAGACCCTCGGGTCATGCTTGCGTAAAAATATTGTGTCTGATTGGTTGTAAGTCTTATGGTTATGAATTGTAAAATTTTCCTGAAATACATTTCACTCTTTTGGGACTGATTCTAAGTTAGTCTTTCAATGGATGTTAGAGATCTTCTTGATGGTCTATTGTTGATACTTTTGTTGCTTTTCGTTAGCGATAGGGTTGGTAAATAGCAGGACATTACAGAACAGTATGTTTAGGAAGTTATCTCCGTTGCTCTAGTTTCCAGTTGTCTGCGCCCGGGGATGTCTCGCGTGGTGTTTTATGGAGACGGCGGCTTGTCGTTTCGCTCCAGAGGCGTTGTCATTTTTATGGTTACGACTTTGTTCGCGTTTTTAGCTGTAACAAAAATTTATCTAGAGTCGGCACAAAAAATTGAAACTAGAAGTGCTAGAAGAGCTTTTGCTATTGTTATTAATTCATAGTTCAATTACAAAAAAGATCACGCGAAGCATATTTGGAGTACGAGTTATGAAAATGTTTTATTTATTACTGAAATATCAAACGGAGAATTCTTATTAGCAGTCTGACTACTGTCTAAAGATATTTCGGTTCAAACATGAGATTAATCCTTCAATAAAGGAAAACGAGGCGTTCGCTTGACGAATACTTTGCGAATTTCTTGGAGCGACGCTGATTTGCGTGCGACCATGATTCATCAGTGAATCTGTTCCATTACTTCCTTGTGAATGTGATGTTCTTATTTTTACACTCATACCTTTATCCTTCGCACATACACGTCTTTTGAAAATATTTGCTGACCATTTTACAGGGAAAAAACGGGACACGTTCGCGATTGGAGGGTGAAAGATGTGCCTTGGAGCTCGAACATAGTTAGGGCAGACACATGTTCAATGTTGACAATCTTGAGCTTCATTTGATTGATGCTTGGATTTTTTTCGTTAGGGTAATTTTCTCGCTTTGAAATCAATCTTACAACATTTAGCGCCTCCAATATGCGCAGACGCGTAGTTTAAGCTGGAAACAGTCCGAAACACGTTTTCATACAATTACGGTAAACCTACAGTGTTCCAGGTAGCATTTTTTCCTTTGTGGTTGGTAGGTCATCGTTGGTTTGCAAATCAGGAGCAAGATCTGAAGTGCAAGACCCAATCGCCGCAATCACAACATTCGACGGAGACGGCTTGGAATTACCTAGACAAGTGCAAGACTACATAAAACGCAGTTCGCCATACATGAAACTATATACAATGGATGATTGATGTGTTATGTGATATTTTAGTGCGATATTCAACCAATTTTCTTTTCATGCCATTATTATTCCGCTTCGCCTCTTGCAACTGAAACAACAGCCCTGTTTGCCGTGCCGAAGAATTACAAGTTAGTGGCTGCTCCGCTGTTTGAATTGTACGACAACTCCCAAGGATATGGACCCATCATCTCTTCCCTTCCTCAGGCGCTCTGCAGGTAATTTCTAATTGTTATTTATTGTTTCAACGTTTCAGTTGAAAATTACAAAGACTACACTAGATTGCTGTTGGGCAACTCTCGCAAAAAATTCTTATTAACATTTTTTGCAGATTCAACTTTATATACATGTGAGAGACAGCATCGAATCATCACCACCAAAATGACCTTTCGCCGCAGAAATTGCGACAGCAGCAGCAACAACAAGTTAATCAACAATCGCGTCCTCATTCGCATAGCTCCTACCACCAGCAATTGCACGATGAGGGCTACTACAGGTGGCATCGATGATTCGTTTATCGTTTCTCAATCTGCTGCTGCAACAGCCTCGTCAAAGAAACATTTTTCCTTCTCTTTTTTTTTTGTAAAAAACACCTAAAGGCAATGAACTCAACAATGAATTCTACAGGAGATTGAGGACTTGCTTACGGGATAGACTTGGATCCGGAGTAGGTAATGATCATTTTAAGTGCGTTGCAACGGAATAAAAAAAACATCTTACACAAGTTTAGTAAATAGTTTACTTAATAATGTAATTTTACACGTGAAATCATGCAATATATTGAGTGGCATAGCACGGGCGGGAAGTATGCTTTTAACTTATTTGTCACTGAATATCAATACGAAAATTCTAGATTAAAATTATGACTTATGTTCTTAAAATATTTTAAAATAATAAATTTATACTTTGGACTTATTTATGAGGAGTTATTTCCTTTTTCGTGAAAAAGTGTCATTTATCGGCTACAGACCGATTATTTCTCTAGCAAATCGTATTCTTCCGATTATTAGAAGAAGTTTCAACGGATACTGATAGTCTTAAGCCAACAAAATTCGTCCGAAAATAGCATTCGATCACTACATGTATGTCCAGCGAAACTTTCGATTGTGCGAGTCCGCACATGAGTATGGAAGTCAACTTTATGTGCCATTAACTATGAACACTGCTGTCATGGTGGCGAATGTGCAGACTTTTATTTTAAGGACGACTAGGCATGTGAGCGGGGATCAAGTGTAGATCGCGCTGAAAATAAAATAGTTAACAGTGTCCATTCATTCAACGACGACATTGTATCAGGAAAATGGTGAACTTGGGCCACATTATTTAATGGCCAGTTCGAGTCCATTTCTACGTAACAGCAAGTCGGCGGACACGTCCCAAAAATTGGTATAAGAGTATCCGTTCCTAAATAGTCTGAAAAATAAATTAGAATTTCGCGAAGTCGAGAGTTTTCAGGAGCAAAACTACCTACAATGCGCGCAAAATACTCAATTGCAATATAACAAAACTGGATAACTTTCCTCGGAATGTAAAGAATGAAGAGTGTTCGAATTGCAGCAAACAGTAACGTGTTTGCATTTCAAACTCATATTTCTACGCGCTCGAATTTTTTGATAATGTCCGAAAGAGGGATTCCCTTGTAAGCTTGCAAGCCCAACATATACACAGATGACCCTTCTCAAAAACTTCTGACCCGAATCCGTTCCTCTGTACCTGTTTAATGTACAAACTTTCCACACCCTTCAAGTGCAAGCTACAAATTACCCTTCAAAGTTGTATACACGACCACTTTTGGTCCCATTGCAAGAGAAGGTCCTGCGCCACAGGGTTTTAAGGGACTAACAGTACCATTAAGAACAAAGAAGATGCATTTGTTCATTTATATCCAGAGTTTCGCGGCCTTTAAATGAATTAATGATGGTCATTAAATCGCAAAATACATCAGTAGTGGCCATAAAACAAGCAACGTTTGCATTTCTAAAGATTCCTGGGAAAAATTAGCAGCCAGACACATGGGTTAATGGCAACACATCGCTTTTACTGCCACCTGTCAGTCAGATGCAGAAAACCAGTTACCAGTCAACTTGGCCTAGAGCAACTTTCACTGTGTATTGTGTGCGAGTATCAAAATATTTCGATAGACTTGCTTCGATCTCGAGAACTTGCTGAAACTAAGATGCCCAGTATTGACCACTCCTGTCCAATATCCACGCAGGTAACTTCGCCTTTACACTAATGATACAGGTATTGAAAGAAATATTTCATTGTAGATTGAATCCCTGAATGACAGCATCACCGGCTTGACTCTGCGGATAAGATCATTGGAAGACCTTTTGGACGATCCGAATCTACCAGAAGACAAGAGGAATCAGATCGAGACCGAACTTCTAGAAATCAAAAAGCTTGTGGACACTAACAAGGAGATTCTGTCGACTCTGCACAAAGAAAACAGAAAATCATATATGGTGTCAGCCTGCCTCATCTTTCTTTGCTTCTTCATCTTCGGAGTGTACCGTATGCTTTCCAATGATAGATAACTACGGTCTGTCCACTCCCACCTTTAACTATGAATAAAACAGTTTTGTATTTCTTATAAAGAATGTATTTTAGTCGAATTCATGTTCGGGTTTATAGGAGTCTTAAAGCTAGTTAAGGGAGGTCTTGAAGTGCGTGGTAGCATTTAGCGACGTCCGCGGCCGCGGCCACCACGTCCTCGAGGCCCTCCTCGACCTCTCGTGCCTCTACCGCGACCTCGAGGGCCACCACGCGCCGCATCTTTCTTTTTAGCTTTAGATTTGGGTGTGTCGTCAATGAGAAGCGTTTCCAGCGGCAGACTGTCCGGGAGGATATAGTAGCGAATGTTGTTGCCGCGTATACTCAACGATTCGAGCTGAACTGGATCGCGGTTCTTAATAGTCATCTTTACCGCCTTTAAGTGCGTATTCATTGCCACATCTACGCCAGTTATTGTGCCATGGACCTGTGTGCCATTTTTCAGTTCAATTGTTACCGTCTCATGACTAAGTTTCATGAGGAACCTGAAATGAATTTAAACAACGACCGAGAGGTTATGTTGCGATATTCGAGCGAAAAGTACATCCCAAAATAAATTTTGAGCATAGCCGTATAGTGTATATGATTGTTTGCATACCTTACTAGCTTCATGATGAAAAATGCGATGCTCTTTTGATAACTAAATTAAATTGTGACCTACAAACGCTTGCCGCCGCGAACTAACCAAACAAACAAGAGCCGGTGACAGCTGACAGTTTGCGAGCCAAACCAAAGCATTGCCAGTAGCAAATGGATGAGAGGTGAATAAACTCGAAATGGAGATTTGCATCGGTGTCGATTAACATTTTCTAGTTATGATCAACGAACATCAGACATATATATATTCTGTGTTTCAAACACGTCCCACAACATCATATACGGTTGCTATGGTATATTATGCAATTCTCACTTTAACACCAAAAACAAAGTAACAATTAAATTTCGAAGCTTGAAATCGGTTTCTACATCTAAATCATAAAATATAATGACTGGGTCCGATTGATTCAACTGGCACCCAAATACGATGCGAGTATAAATTAAAAATAACAAATTTGCTGAACGAAGCTCAGAAAAAAATTGTTAGTCAGTAAATTATTGGATAGAATTTCCAGTCTGATATTCCAGACAAGTAATTTCATATTAACACTAGCAACAGATAAATCTTTTTGAATATATTGCTGTATGCAGACAATGTCATTATGCATGTCCAGTCATCATTTTTTTGTGATAAGAAAGTAACAAAGTCAAAACAATAAGGAAAATTTCAGTCTTTCGAGGAAAAAGTTAAGTTTAAAATCGATATCCAAAATAAGATAAAATTGTTAGAGACACAAAATAAAAGAGCGCTCTCAGCAATCAATAATGCACATAATTCAAGAATGCAAAAGGCTTAGGTTGGAAGGACATCTGCATCTAGTATTGAATCCTTAACAGTAGTTAGCAGAACACTAAGGTGATAGCTCCCAGGACCCAGGAAAGAAATTTTGTTCACTTAACTCTTCTATTACGAATAACGCATTGAGGGTAGATATTTAAGTACATCATCTCATCAGTACTTTAACTACTGTGACAATTGACGACTTAAGTTCAGAAAACTTATTTTAGGAACAACTTAAGTCCAGAGAACATACTCTGGAGTTAACATTAGGATAAATATAACAGCTGGTGTGTCGTTTAAATTACTTTATAGGAAAACGTAGTTGCTGACCAAATTCTGTATTTGTAGTCTAAACTCTTTTGGGGGTTTATTCCAAGATTGCTTCCATGATACATGGAACCCAATGCTATGATTCAAACATAATCTTTGTATTCATTCAAAGGAGATAAAAACTAAGGCCCGTACAGAATGCGATTTAAAAACAAAAATAAAAAGGTTCATTTAAAATTTGTTTACAATATAGTTGTTGTTATGATTTATTGACAGGTAACGAAATGATTTTTAATGGCTGCTCTGGATTTGAAATTCATAGATCTGGATTTGAAGCAAGTGAACAGCAAATTATATAGGAGTCGTGCTGTGAACCAGCTGTGGACTAACTCAGATCTTACTGTTATTTCCATTTGAAGACATTGCGTTAATTTGAAAATGTAACCCACCAAGCCACTATGCATGATTCCCGAATCTCAAAATTCAGCAGAATATCTGTAACTGCCACTAGAATAATTTGGCTCAGTTTGAACTGGAACGAAACCAGTGAATGGTGGTGGTACATCGCATGAAACACGTTTCTCACGATTACCAAAGGAAAATGTCATCGTCCGCCAAGTAAACGATGTGGTCCGAATCACGACTCGGAAAAGTGTTGCAAGAAATTCAAGTGGTCTGAAATGTGTTTGTTCCGGGAACGGTGTTTTCATGCTCGCAGTTCGGCAGACCGCATTCCAAGCATTCCACCAGCAAAACGGATCGGTCGTGTTTCTGCAATGTTTGCTTGTGCACATGTCAAGTTCCCTGCTGTCATACACACATAGCGATTCGCAGCTCATCCGTGCATGTACACGCCGTGGCTGCTGCAAACAGTCTCGCACACAGTCGAATGGAAAATATGGCGAGTTGAAGTTGTGAGTCGTGCCTGCGTCGAGATTTGGTCCCAGTTTTGCGGGTCGAAAAATGCAAATTTTCGATTGCGATTCAAATTGAAAGCGATCACAAACGAGCCGGTAAAGGGTGCACATTTTGTTTGTGAAGTATGAGTGACGGTATTGTGTTTAAGTGCGTGCAAATGCGGTGGTGTCTCCAGCGACCCCGGCGGATCAGTTTTGCTGGGGGTTGTGGGAGCTGAGCGCTGAGCTGGACCCGGCAGGGACTGCGGTATCGTGGGGCCCCCGGGTCCTTCTTGACGCCCTGTCATCAGCATCTTACAGTATCGGGAGCAAGTGTGAATAGCAGACCGAAACACGTCGAGTTCTTGTGTAGTTTCCCTGACGTCTTGGAGCTGTCAAAATTTACTATTTTGGATTGCATCCTCGGGGAACCCCCGACGTTCAGTTAGAATAGGACCCAGGGCTAATTCGTGCGTCAATTAGATGAAGCATGAAGACCATCTCGTCAGCTGTATAAGTGGAACCTGGTGGCGGGAAGAAGCAGGAGCAGCTGTTCATCTGGGCAGTGAAGGTGTCGAAACTCGACAATCGCTTAAGTTACCTCATCCTCCCGACTCCTACCTTCCGATTCCCAAAAACAATCCCAACTCTTTAGTCTCAGACAGCGATGTACCATTGTTGACCCCCCTGCATGCCACTATTCTGTTTGTTTTGCCAAATTATTGCATCGAGAAGTGCGAATTTGTGCCAACAATTATGTTTTTTTTTCTTCTGGCGAAATTGTAGAAAGATCAGGCCAAAAAATATATCTTGAAATCAAATTGTCTCAAAAATATGCTCCGATCAGAAAAAGAATGTAGTGTCCTCGCGGTATCAATTGCAAACTTGGTGCGAATAGGCGGCGTAGTAGTAAATGAATGTAAATATAGGGTAGGATGGGAGCAAAATATGCGCCTGACCTTGTCCTTGTCATTTGTTCACTTTGTAAGGGCTTTCTATCTGTTTAGACCTAGCTTTAATAACGTCGCATGATCACCTCTTTATACTCGACGCATTTTCACAATCAGCAGCATCTTCTTCGCTGGAGTCCTCAACGCGAAAATGTTTTTGGATACGTTCCTGATCGCTTCCTGTCGGAAAATGAACGGTGAGTAGTGAATTGAACTGAGTTGAAACATGTTTTGGTTGGTTTATTGAATCGCAATACAAGATATCGTACTGATATATCAAATATCTTCTTAAATTTCGTACTGCTTATTTACTCTGAATAAATTCTTGCTAATAATGAACGCTTCCCAATCACAACTCTTGAATTGTAATGGAGAAAAAATATAGTCTGGAAGCGTTACACTGATTGCTTCAGCTTCCTTCACACTGATAAATGCTTCGACTTCCCTTTGATTTGTGGTATCTGAAGTTGAAACGTGGCAACATTTTTCTTTCAATTTAGAGATGAGTTAAAGTAGATATTCATATACTTTCCTTGAAATGTAATTCTTATATTATTTGGAGTACTCCAAAAATACAATCTTTTTGTATCGCATGGTTTGTCTATATTCTTCTAAACGGGTTGTTTTTTAATGTTCCGGCAACTTGTTAATTTTCCTCTTGAATTCTTGAGTTACAAATCTCATCAATTTTAGGGGCTTCCTTTCATGTAATAAAGTTATTATTAAGAATATCGATAGATGACGTTTAATGATAGTAAAGGCTCTTGTAACATGTAATAACAATTCCTTTTGAAATGAACTGTTGAGAAAATGATTCGGCGCCTTACTCCTTGTAACGCCTCTCAAGGCGTTTCAATATTCCATAACAAGTAAACAGCTGCCTGTAACTGAAAATAAGCTCTTTCAAAAAGTTGGAATTCAAATTGCATCACCACAGTGATCACTTCACGTACCCAATATATTCCTACTAAGAACGATTTCTTTAGAATTTCAATGTTCGGAGACGCTAGGTTATGTTTGCTGTTATTCTACTCATAAAAAAGTAGCCTCTAAAATAAAATGAAACGATAAACTTGCAAACCTGTTTAGGAATGTTTTGAATTTAGGCGGAAAACAAACTTGTAATAAATATAAACATAGTCGAATAATTCCACCAGCAAAAATAAAAATCATTCTGTACATCCGGAATCCCAATAGAATCGACGCAAAGTCCGTACCTCCGATTGAATTATGCTAGAATTGATTTATTAGAATATGTTGAGCCAGAAAAAAATACCGAAAAATAACAAAATTGTTGCTTAAAGATTTATAGCTCAAGCAATAAATTCAAACTCCAAAAATTGAATAATATTAGCAAAACAATTTAAGACACATGTTCTTGCCAATCGGTAATACGATGCCTTTGAATATTCAGTAGAATATGAAATGGGATCGTGCAATTACGCAAAGAAAGCTCGTGATGTGTCTAGCACAATTCCCTTTTGTACAATCATCAACTACCAAAAATAAAATTGTTAAAAGATAGTAAAGTGCGAATAACAGCGACAATTGATTCAATTTGGAGATGCAAACTCAGTTCGCCCAAGTTGGGCAATCATTTCGATGCTCATTTTGAATTATCAACCTGCAAATGAAAATTTAAAGATATGTTTTTCTTTCTAAATGAGCTGTGCAGATTTTCCATCAGAAGCTTTAATCGTGTTCTCTACTCAGGCGAAATTTCACGACACGCTCTGCAGAACCTCTTAGCTCTATGAACATTTGTAAGGGTTTCTACACTTCCTTTTGCATAAGGTTTTTGTGTTTGTGACTAAGTTGCTCTCCATCTTGCACGATTCAACCCGCGTAAATCGTCCACGTTTGACGAGCTGAGGGTTCCTTTTGATGCGTGTCTTCCTAAATGTTTCCTGTTACTCTGGTTTGGTTGTTTCCCTACGGTGTGAGCAAGTGCAACACATCCAGGCCCTCCGTTATGTGCCTATAGAAGAGTTAATTGTGCCAGGAGCTTAATGTGATCAGAGACTTAACACTACGGGATGGAATGGTAAGGACATATAGCGGACGTGATAAAATCTTTTTGTTCGGTTTTATATGCTTATATTGGATCAACATTGTTGATATTTTGATAATGGTCTGACTATCTACTGTCCGTTCATTAATAGATTACAGAAATGTTTCTTGACCATGTGTGAGTGTACATACAGCCGCCGTGCAAGTTTACCATTATATTTATATGTATTTCAACTTATTATTCTCTATAAGGATAAAATATTATCTGTAACGACAAAACGTTTTCTTTCACATTGGTTTGGTTATCCATTTTGCTGGTTGTAACAGGATAAGAGAGACTTTCCTTGTCCTGTTTCTATCCTGATAGCAATATGATCATTATTTTACAAGGTAACTAAATCGTGGTTTTTATTTTGAAATGAGAATATTTTGCATTTCAAAAATAATTAAGCAATACTGTTACTTTATCTGATAAAAAAGGACAGAATAAACTTCGAATCAGATGCTTTAAAATCGTGGGAGGCTAGAGCCATAAGAAGGACCCTGTCCAATTCCTTTCAATATGACGAAGTCTGCTGTTAACTTTGACAGTAGAGCTGAACGGTAGACAGAGACATACCCGAGAGAGGACTAAAACTTCTGCCAAAATAGTCAAGCATCTTAATTGATTTCAAAACATACTCAAAAATCATGTTTGAATGGTCAGAAAAACATTTCTACCGCCTGCTTTGCACTGAAAAGAAATAATTCATTTCCTTATGTGATACCTGAACAGGATAATCTCGCACATATGCAGCAATGAAGCAAAAGCGCCAAAAAGGCTTGTTAAAATCTGGCCCAATTCTTATGCTTTTGCAGTAGTTCTGCTGGAAATTATTTTCGATGGCTGATTTTTTATGAAAGAAATATAGGTCTCAATTTGCTTGCGAACTGGTACGCAAGTTTCTGGATTTATAAAAATACTCAAGGAATAACGTAACCCGAATAGTTAATCTAATCTGTTTTCAAGGTGTAGAGTAAAAAGTAAGAAGAACAATACAAAATAATTTTACTTTCATGCATGATATTCATGTGTTCACCTAATACATTTTTCATATCTTTCAATTAGGTGTGTATGCCTTCACAAAAGATCCTTTGTTATTTTTTCGAAAAATAAGCGGAAAATGCGTCCTTCACTTCTTCATTGTCTGACAGGTTCTTCCCATGAAGTTCTTTTTTTGAGAACAAATACTAATAATTGGGCGCCAATTTAGTAGAGCGTAGTGTAGGTGATACAAAATATTGAAACCAACCTTAAAGAGGGCAACTAAGGCACCATGGTATTCTTTAAGAGGCGTGTTGTCATACAGACATAAGACAACTAAGGTTTGATTTGTGCTTTTTGCTTTTATATATTCTGTCAAGTTATATGAAGCGTAGTATTCTTCGGTTATGGGGACGCTTCATAACTGTTGACACATCTTTATCGTCAGTCAACGGGATCGCTTTTGAGACTACAAGAATGTCGCCATGATTTTACGTGTCAGCCTTGACGTTGTAAATTACTTGAATGCTAGTATGCCCTTTTTTGCCACTGCATAGAATCCTGTTTCGGTTTAGTTCATAGTAAAAAAGCCAAGTTTAATCTTCAGTACCAATCCTATTTAACAGTTCTTCCTTCGCCACAGAGGTCTCTGCGGAAACTTGCGGAAACATTACGCAGTGTTGTTCGAAGTAAAACTTGTCAAAAAATATTGAATCAAATTTGAAAAAAATCATTGACATATAATCAACTCAGATGATTTGGGAGACTGTATGCAGTATTTATACATGTTTAGCTATACGCCAAAGAACAAATATGTCTAGCTGAACTTCTCGGAATGCCGGGAAATATAAGCACAGAAGGATCAAGGAGTCAATAACTTTCCACTTCAACCTGTCATTTGTTGTTTAAGATTGATGACTTGGACGTTTTCATGAGTGGATTTGAGGTTTATTACTGCATCTCCCAAAAGGCAAACGTTTTAGCACCAATTTAAAGTTGTTTTAGGGCGTTGAAACATCTTTTCTAGCTAATATTTTTAAGTTCACATTTATAGACATGGTAAAAAAAAACGTACAGGTCCTCGTCATACTTTCATTTAGTAATTCATGTTTGAATGTAAATGATGGTCGAATAAGTTGATTGTGAGAACAATGGCGCGGCTTTATACTATTTCAAATCCGCAGTTTGTCTAGTCTGCCACCATTTTCTTTTACATAAACAAAACGATAGCACCTCTAGAAACTCGTTGGGTTTTCGTGAATAAATTTAAAATGGACCATCCGCATTACACACTACCCTTGCTGTCGACAGAGCGATGTAGCAAGCCAAACATCAAGGGAAGAACTTTGAGAAAGTAGAAATGATTCACCCTCATACATTTTCATCGTCTGAACAAAATTGTAATATTCGAAGTGAGCAACCGAATTATTGCAGAAATGCTTTGCAAGTCGCCACAAAGGCGTCAAGGGCGCGTTGCTTTCGCGTTACATGTTAAGAATTGCAAGTAATTATGTTCTTGGGACGAAAGGTCAGTTTCGTGGTCGATTGATCGAAAACATCGTCTCTTTCCTTCTACACTTTCTTTCTTTAGTCACGGAGAAGTTAAGCTATAGGTTCGTGCTTCAGGGCATTAGGTCAAATGATTCGTATCGTGTAAGTTTTCTTAGCATAATTTACACATTGGCTCCTTACGGTTGTGTAATCGGGTATATCCGACTCAGTGTTGGAACTTATACATTATGCACAGCGGGTAAATCAGACAAACGTCCACTTGCGGGGTCCTGTGCTAATAGACTTGCACGAAACTTGACGGCTCTGGCTTAAAAATGTCCATAATTTCGCGCTTCTCATTATCCAAATTACCCTCTGTTATCGCTCGGTAGAAAAGAGACAATAACTTTCGTGATGCTACCGAAATGTTATTAAACTTACAGTTCAAAAGGAATACAAAGGCAACATTTCTTCCAAGAATTATTTCACTTGCATTCCTGCCCGCTGGAGAAAGTCCTTACGTTTACTCATAGGACAAAACTGCAAATCTACATTTTACCAGACAAATGATGTTGTCTAACAGTGAACCGTGCTTTCCTTGAACAAATTGTATCCTAGCGAAGATTGACTAAGTGCATCACTTCAAAATGCGGAAATGACACTATAAATCGACAAGTGCACTTTCGTTGCCCGGACTTAATTGAATAAGGTCCTTGCATCTTGCATGGAATTAATGGAACTGCTGCGCAAAAGCGAATTGGGACAACGAACTGATGGCCAAGTTTTTGTAACTTGTAAGTAGGAATTGGTAAAAATTGGGCCAAGGTGTGCAATAAAATAATTGTAGAAATGTGAGTATAAGCAGCAAATTAATGAATGCAAACTTGACGTATGAAATAGTAAGATGGTATGCAAAACGATAGTTCCAGTGGTGTTTTTGGAGGTTTGTGGTTTGGACCTTAGAGTTTAAATTCATTAAACTTGCTGCATTGAATATTTTTTTTTTTTTAATATTAATTTTTCACCCAAACCTATTTTGTCTCCTTTGTAATTGGAGAATAATGAAAAAGTTGTATTCTTTCCGGTCTAAAGTTAACAAAAAGCATTTGGAACACCATGTACATCCGACTATTTTTCTGCATCAACTCCTTCCAACCTGCAAAATTAAGAACAATAGAACATTAGTTATAGCGATCTTAGTCCCGAGGCTTACTCAAATTAGAAGTTAATTCACTTTGGAAGATGTAATGGAACTGGTGTAGTTGCCTAAAGAATGTTTCATTCAATTAAACTATGATTTTATGTTCAGTGTGTGCGCTATTCTTGACCTTTATACATGTTAACATTCATGCGGATGGTGATTCCCACGCTCATGTGTCGCAATTGCGCAACTTTGCGAATTAAACGACTTCCGCACTCTTTGGATTACGTTATTTTCTTTCTATACAACAAGATGCATTTCCAAGAAGAACGCTTGTACGCAATGGTTCCGTTCGGTTTCATCGGTTGGCGCGAGCGTCACACCAAAAATTGATAACAGATTGAATGATTCTACTAGCATCACCATCTGTCCATCTTGCCGACCATATGTGCTGGCAACAGACTAACAAACAAGCATACGTCGAAAGTGTCGGATAGTGCTCGCATGAATGAACAAACATGCATCGATTTACTCGCCTAGAATTCAGGCGGAACACCTTTGAAGAAAGTGAGGTCCAACCCGCCAACCCCAAGAGCCTCCACCATACCCATCCCAGCCCCTCACGCCCTATTTGCAGATTGAACAATCTTCCAACCTCACCGAATGGCATTTAAGAATATGCCATACGTGTCATATATCAGAACCGGAGCAGAAAAGTTAAATTGCAGAACCTTTTCATTAGACGCTTGATAACGCGACCAAGTTTGTATTCGAGTTTTTTCCATGTCCAGGGCAATCAAAACAAGCCACGGTGTGACGTCCACAGCATACAACCCAGTGCTGAAGCTCTGGGACAGAATGGTTCGCGCAAAGACGACATATCCAATCCAATGTGTTTATGGGCATTTGTTAGCCAATATCCTCAGTGCACATTAAGCGGCGATTTAATTTATCTTTAATATGGGAGTTGATAAAACGAGCCAAGAAAGTAAAGATACGTCAGTTGTTGGCTTGTTGGTTTTCGGTCAAGGTCGCGTTCTGATACATTACCAGAAAAATTTCAGATACAAGCAACCACTGCTCGAAATCATTGCTACGGGGGGATGGTTTGTTGTGTCTTTGCAAACAAGTCGAGAGTAAACAGAAATGGGAAATGCCGACAACGATGGGTTCCTGGGGAGGTTCCAAGTTTATTTATGTTGAGTCCGATTACAATAATTGTGATGGTCGCAGGTAACGTTCAAATTTCTCAGCAGGAAGTCCGTCAAGATGTTCAGTCTCTAACATTTCGATGAACAAACCAATAACAGGGCCAGGGAGAAAGGGAAATAATGGAGACATTGTTGTTCGATTGCTGCTTCCGCAGTGCATTTTCCAAGAAAAAGGAAGAAATTTAAGAGAAAAAATCGATTGTAAAAGCACTCTTTTGAACCAAGCATTATTAAAGGTCCATTTGCTAGCGTGGCTTTAAAAGTTGAAATGGGGGCTTCGAAGGGAGCGTACGTTGCAAATAATATGCATAATTTAGCCATAGATGATTTCACAACACTTTCAAAAATCTTCGATTCCGTAAGGATCATAGTGGGTCGAAACCAATATTGAATTTCCGCCACATTATTGGCTGTTATCGTAGCTGCGGTTCGTAGGTACGAATTCTTATTTCTACTATTTTCCCGGTTATTTCTGATCTTGACGCTGCGGAAAACCATGAAAGAATAATGTTCAGCCACAACGTTTGGCGTTGAAGCTATAAATACAGATAGAGAGAAATTGTTGGCTTTTCGCTCAGGAAATGTGCAAGCCCAACTGACTCAAACAATAGAAAACAAATTTTTATACACATTTTTATTTCAATATTGTTACAAATACACTCAAATATGTCTATTTAGCGTTCACATGTTGCACTCCTTTCTTTCCTCAAGAGCCGCGGCTCCTCTAGCGATGATATTTCAAACAAAAACAAAAAAGCAAGCTCATTCACAAGGAAATTAATTAACCAATTACCAGTTTTGAGTATAATTATAGGCAATTATTGCTGTAAATTAAATCAAAAATGCCTGCCGATGTTTATCATTTAAGTGAAGATTTATGTTGTCTTCGCACGTGCCCCAGAGTGATTGATTCAATTTTAATTTATTGTTTCTGTTATCAGTCGTGTGCAGAGAAAATTATTATCACCAAGCTGGAGAGCACTTTTGAACCGGAAGCCATTGAAGTTAAATCCAGTCGTAGCCGATATTGACGAATACTATCTCATTCGAAAGAAATCCATTCTTTCAGGAAAAATCGCATAGGAATCTAAGGGAGTTTTCAGCGGCACTCATGAACTATCCCTTTTGTAATGAAAGCTTTGGTTGGGAAAAGATGTTTATCAACACAACTATCCTCCCATATTGCGAACGATGTGTTGTACAATACGGACCACTAAAATCGCCCATAATTCATTTGGACCCGTTCCAAATAGTTTTGCAAATATTTCAAGTCAAAGAATGCGCTACACAGAATACAAAGGTATCTTTCTACTTTCGTTGTGATCGCTTTCGCCAATTGTTTATCGTTTCACACATATAATTTGTGACCAGACGCAATTCTCGATTTTAGAATCCTTTCGATGGAGCAAATGTCATGCTACAATTTAATTTTCAAACAAGATATTGCCAGTGCAGTTTGTTGGACATTAATTTCCGATTTTCGCTGCATCAAATTCATTACAATTGTTTTTAGGATTGACTACTCGCTGCAAATCAAGAGAATGTGAAGTATTTTTGGCTCTTGTTGGCACCACCAACAACTAATGTTGTTGATGGTGTTAACAGTGGCATTACTTTAAAATACATACAAACCAGCGTTGTTATGATTTTCGAATTAGTCAGAACGATCCAGCGTGAAAATCTTCTTTTCTGATAAATTTTCATTTATTTGTATCGGCCTGCAGATCGCAACATTCATTTGTGTAAGTTAAAATAGCGCCATCTTCAGGAATGGGAGATATTTTCTAGGAGCAAGCACATATCTACTGTGACTTGGCTCTAAGGTTTTGACGCGGTTAAAGTTTTGCATCGGTCTCCAATTTTTACACCTTATGAATGTATTTTTTTTTGACTTACAGTTTTCGTAGATTTTACTCACATTTTTGAAGTTTTCGCACCATACTAGGATTTCGTTAGAGTTTACCCGTCGACCAAAAAAATAGTGAAAAAATTTGACAGCTTGCATCGATGCAAATTCGAAACACCTAGGGTTTGCCATTGGGATGGTAAAAGACTTGCACCTGAATATTTGTGATATTAAATTATTGGTTTTCTAAGTACAATAATCACATCCCCAGTCCTTTCTAGTTGTAACTACTGCCATGAAAGTGATAAGTTATGGCTATCTTACCGTTTCCTCAAAGATTGTTTATTTTGATTAACGGCGTTTGAACACTTTGCATTTCGTTGTAAGTACACATGCGTAAGTACGAGGTGTGTTCAAAAAATACCCGGAATTTTAGTTTTTTGAAAAAAATTTTATTTATTCATTTACATCGATGTTGTGCCCTTCAAAGTAGTCCCCACTAGATATTATGCACTTATGCCGGCGCTTTTTCCAATCCTCAAAATACTTCTGGTACTCGATCTTTGGTGATCGATAGCTTTGAGCTCTTTCAGCGATGCACGTTTAATGTCATCTATGCTTGTGAACCGACGGCCCTTTAAGGTTTTTTTTTATTTTTGGAAAAAGGAAAAAGTCACAAGGGGCCATGTCTAGCGAATATGGAGCTTCAAAAAATCACAAACAAGCAACGATGTGTGAGCAGGTGCATTATCGTGATGCAAAAGCCATGAATTGTTTTGCCACAAATCCGGTCGTTTTCTTCGCACTGCTTCACGCAAACGGCGTTGAACTTGTAGATAGTACTCTTTATTGATCGTTTGACCTTCTGGTAAGAATTCATAATGCACTATGCCATTAAAATCAAAGAACACAGTAAGCACCCGGGGCGTTATCTTCAAAACCAGCTTGGAAACGCTTATACCACTCGTAAACACTTGTTTTTTTCATAGCAGACTCACCATAGGCCTTTGTTAACATTTCGCACACTTTGTTACACTTTATTTCATTTTTTACGCAAAACTTAATGCAAATTCTTTGATCCATTTTTTTTAACAATAGAAAATCGCCGAGCTCATGAAAACACGTCTAACCTTAGCGGCTGCCACAAATAAAGTAAACAATGAATACAGCTGGAAATTGTATTTTGACAATCGGACTCTTCAAACTCGTGAAATTTAAACATTCCGGGTATTTTTTGAACACACCTCGAACAATGTTAACATATAGCATATGAGACGGCTCTCAACTTAAATGATGTATTTACTTGTAATAAGGAAAACCTGTAAAATTTCTTGATTATGAAAAGTTTATGTATATGTTTTCTAGTCACAGAAGAAATTATTTGAGATCAACGTTTGTCGACGTTTTGGAGAAAGGAGAGCTTGAAATAATAAGTTCTAATTCTAAACAGGAAATTCGGGAAATCATCTGTTGATCAGGAAAAAATCGCTCAGAAAAATCAATTGATGAAGATAGAAAACCTCCCAATAAAATGTTTCCCTATTCACTCAACCAAAATGAACAATGAAGACTGAAAAGTAATTTCCAACAGACATCTAGAAGAATGTCATGCATCAGTAACCCAAATTAAATATGTTCTAGCAGTCCCATTTGCCAAAATTTGGTATTTTATGGGATATTCTGTTTTGAGGTGTGCGAAGTTTGCATCGCTGCAATCGTAATTCTGTCAAATTTTTTCGTTATTTCTTTTTAGTCGATGACTAGATTGTAATAAATCGTAGAAGAAATCAACAATTCAATACTGCGAGTAAAATGTACCGAAATCATTCAAAAAGTGAAAGATTTGGAGACCGCTGCGTAAGGGTGTCAAATTCAGACACCTCTGTTTTTCGAGGTTGAGGGAGTAATTTTACGCTTTTCGACACCAGCTGCAGTTACCTATGGTGATGTGAAGATATCGGCATGGATGTTGAAGAAATTCGGAGTTCAACGATGGCAGCTTAAAAAAATTTCAAGATTTGAATAATATTTTGCATAGCGCTGAAAAATGAAATCTGAAAGAACACTTTTCTTTTTCACGATGGTGATCATCAAAACACCTGAACTACATCCCTTAGTTGATTTGTAAATATCATTGTACACTTATGGTCTAAATGAGACGAAGTAATCAGAAAACCTCGGAGAAGTAAAATAGATATTTTGAAGAGGCCACGCCAACATGAAGCGGCGCCATTTTACGCGAATATATCAAGACCACATTCATAAAGAATAATGTGAAGCATCTAAGGTTTACATGTAATCCGTTAGCGTATGGACTACAAACTGATTGTTTTTCCAAGCTTACGAGATATTCTACTTAGAGTATTTCGACTCTATTGGTCATAATTCATAAGTAATCTGTAAATTTTTTTAAAAGATATCTATTTGCGAATTTTAACGCCGATAATTTTAATTAGAATAAATTTAATCGAAAATAAATGTGTCATTTGATTTGAGCACAAAATGAATTGATTTATGAAAATTTAATATAGTGGCGATTTAATTTCATACGAGTCCATTGCAGTTTTTTGATGAGGATAATCTTGATCAAGTTCCACGCTTATCGAAAACGAACAATGCATTTGATAAAGTGTATTAAAATGACAAAGATGAATTAGTGTTTACAAGTTCTTTGTTCAGGGTCAAGTTCTTTGAAAGTGGAGGCAATTGACCATAGAATGAATGTATCTCGGAGATTCCGCATATGCATAGATAAAAAACTATGATTTTTTTTTCAATTTTTCCAAAATTATTGGTAATCTACGCTGGGGACTATAATCGAGAATTGAGTTGTTGTTATTGAAGTTGAAATACACAAATACAATCAATAATAATAAATCATTCGACGGGTTCAGTACGAGCGAAGAATGTCCAGAAAGTATTTTTAAGTATGTTTGGATTTGAATGACGCTATTCGGTCTTGTATCTGGTTAATTTTTTAACATTTCAGACATAATGTAGCCCACATTTCCGGCATTGGATGGGAATAGAAAAATGGCATTGTTGTTCGAGTGAACGAATAAAAATAAACTTATTCAGGTGGCAGATGGGTGTTGCTTTGTTCATGAATAGATTTTGACATTTTTTGACCAGATTATGACGATTTTTGCATAGTTTAATGTATTTCTTGGTTCAAATAATAGTAATTGCCGACGCTTAGTGTTTGATGGTTGTGCAATTCTTCTTGATTTACAACTTTGGCGATGACCAGCATCTGCCTGTGCTCAACTCCTGACAAAATTGAAGATGAGCAAGTAATTTTGATAACTTTCTCGAATAAAGATAACACAGAAAAAGGAAACTTATCGGCCTTGTAATAACTACCTGTTAGATATCAAATATTCAAATTTCTACCTATCAGAGTGATACTTTCTCATCATAGGCACACTAAAATCAATCCATACACCACTAACGTCCACGAACGAGTCAGAAAGAAAGAAAATAAACAACACTTATTCGTTAAAACCGTTTACGTATATTTGCGAATGTTGTCCAGTAAATCATTGTAAACAAGTGGACCAACTTGCGTTCCCCACATAAAGTCTAAGTGGTTGAAGGTTTCATGTGGAACTCGCTTGCTGAAGACTAAATTTGGTAATTGGGCGGCCAAAATTTGAACGTCCTTAATAGCAGTCAACCAGTCGTTCTTAGAATAGTACAAATGCACTGGAGCGGTGATCTTTTCTAGGTTGTAAGACGGAGGACTGATGCTGAGATACTTGATCATGTTAACAGTGAGGCCGAAATCATATTTACGGAATTTCCCAGATGAGATTGATTGGGCGTAGTGAATTAATTGGTTACTGGAGGCACCTGCTGGCGAAGTTTCCAAAATCTCTGGTAGTAAGGTCTGAAAAAATGGTTAGTTGTAAATTCGCTGTGATCATCTGCAGGAATTTTTTTAAAGAAATACTTACAGCATTCATATTTTCATGACTGAATCCAGCGATCAAAAATAGGGCATTAGTGCATACACCTTGGAAGATAGAACCGTCTTTGCAGAAGAGTGATCCAATAGCTGAGAATATTTTGGTATTGGGGAAGAATTCATTTCCACCGATCAAGAGTCTTACGGTAGAAGAACTTCCAACTACAGGGCCCAAAATTTTCAAAAATGGATTATCGACGTTGGACATAAATGCTACTGGAGCTAGGGCGTGCATAGCTTTGATCTTTTTATTGTATTCAGGACGAGAAGATGTCATAACCCAGAACGATGTAGTTCCCTGTGAGTGACCAACATAGTTCAAACCAGCTTGATTAGTGTAGGCCAAAACATAGTCAATCATGGCTGGAAGATCGTAGTAGCCAATTTCGTTCCAGCTGAATTGCCAAAACTCAGATTTTCTGGGATTGATTTTCAAATGATTCTTAGAATATGAGTTGCCACGTACATTTCCCATCCATACGTCGTATCCGGCGTCCGCGAGAATATATCCTAGACCTTTGCCTGGTCCTAAAGTGAGCCAATGGTAAGAGCAAGAGAGAAGCCCGTGTTGCAAGAATACGACAGGCTTGTTTTGCACACCAGCATTTGAAGGAGCATATGGAATGCGATGGACAGTCAAAAGGTATCCATCCTCGGTGACAACGGTGTGTTCTTCCAATGGGTAGCCTGCCGATTGGGTTTTGAATCGGATAATCTAAAAAGGGAATGAAGTAAAAACGACTTATCCTTGCAATCGAATTCAATAAGTCTACTTACATTTCGCAAGCGATCATCGATATTGTCCTGGCCGGCCCAAAACGCCGTTTCGTCGTAGTTTTCGTCGATCAACTCATCGACGTTAAACTCCTCTGCGATTGCGACAGAGGCAATCAACAAAAGCACTAAATACCGATACATTTCACTGTTCCGTTAGAAATAACCTCAAGGTGAGGGAGTCGTGAGTGGCGTTTTATACATTTTGCAGATTTGATAACAGAATTATCTTGAGATTTATATTTAACTTTTTGCGATAAAAACGTGCAAACTGTCGAATTTAAAGCCCACATGTCAAACGTCAAAGAATTATTGACACGCTGCCCCCACTAACATACATAAGGTTTCTGGACTCAAACGAAACGAAGATAAGGCAGCGACGTTAAATTTTACCCGTACCGACATAAAATTAGATACAGATAATTTGATTGAATAGGATTTAGGATCGATTAAATTGTCTAGACCCCCTTTGATGTTGATCAAATGTGATATATTGAGCAATGAATTCGTTCATAATTATAGTTTTCATGAAAAAATTAAATGTTGAACGACATTTATCTCCAAGAGCTAGATATTTCACTGCCAAGCGCGATCCTTTAGCACTGTCCGTGTTACGTTAGAAACAATACATTTGTAGGAAGAATCCCTGAACTATAAAGTGAAACCTTGGAATCCTATGGAGTTAGACCACAAAGTCAGAACTCTATGGAAAAGAATTTAATTGGTCATAAAGGGAGTTGCAAAATCTTAAGCGAAATTAAATTTAAAAAATACGATAGCAAGTATGAATCATATGGAGACGAACTGCATGGGCGAAAATGTAAAGAACCATAAACAGGCGAAAGATCCCTTCAATTTCTTCCAAACAAAATAAAATTAAACTAATTTAATTGTTAAACAACGGCTGATGTTGGGCGAAGAAGCAGGGGCACAAGAAGACAAGACCAAATTACCCTACGGCAGCAAAATAATTGGCACTAGGTAAAAACATCTTCTTGATATATCGTTGTGATCTCAGTTTTTTATGACACGAGATAACATAGGTAAATACTGGAAAATAGCAAATTAAACTCTTTAAAGTCGAGAAAGGGCCACATTTGACGGGCCTTAGCGCCATCTGTGTAAGCAAAGAATTGTTTGCAAAAAATCGGTAGAATACCAACCAAGTGATGGTAAATGAAGTTGAATCAAAAGCGGATGTAGGTAACTATTGATGATGAGGATGAGATGCGATATGTGGCAAATTACAGTAGAGGGCATGGTCAGGACGAGAATCTAGGTAGCGGTAAAACAATTCTTAAGAAGTCGGTTGCGCAACATTGTCCGGGTTTCGAAATGAGGGCAAAGCCGATGAATCCGACCCTTACAAGGGAAATAAGGAGAAGCTGCTTATTTTGGTTCGGACTGCATTCTTTGCTCCGAATCGCAAGTTATTCGACGGTATTAAGTAAGAATAACAAGAGCTGCTGTGGTATTTCTGATTCATGACTCTTCCCAAAACCGTAGGAAACATTTTTTTCTGAAGCTTAATCAAAAGCGAGTTTGAAGACAAAGCAGAAGGAAGATAGAGACAGGAAGAAATGCGGAATTCGGCACGCGTTATGTATATTATCCATTCAGCCAAACTGAAATTTCGAACTCGCCGATTTCTAGGCAGGCTTTTATTTGTTTGTTTTTATTGAGAAACTATTGTTAATTATTACTAATCTTACAATTGACATTCATGGCGACTAGTTTGCGAGAGCTGTCGTTGAAAATGTCACTGCAGTGTCAGATAAAATCGTCTTCATGGGCTTATCTAAAACGATTTACCGGCAGATTGTCTCTAATTGAATCAATTAGCGGCACAAGCAAAAACCTCGGCTTCACTAGGTGACGCCTACAAGATATGTGATCTGCGTTATTGCGAATGCCGATTTAATTGCTCGTATTTGTAAGCGACTAACGAGCAACATGTTAATTTTTAACACACGTCGTCATTTGTTTACGTTTGTGCAGAATGAATTACTTCAATTGTTCGTAAACCTCGGAATATTCACATTCCGGATTTTCTTGGCTAGTCCCTGCTCATGTCCGCATGTTTCAAACTAACAAGTATTCGTGATTTCGAACTGGCATCGTCTCGCACTTTCATCCCCATTGCCTCATCGGAAATTTTTCCTTCGACGAATTCCGAGCCACGAAGAACGAATTTCTTTTATGTTCGCTCGAGTTGCTTTACATAAAATTCCTATTTTTAATTAGACTATTGAGAGCTTCGGAAATCGCATTATTCCTGCCCGTGGACGAGAAATGGTGATTTTAATTGCTGCCAAACATTAGGTGTTTGCTTTCCTAAGACGTAATGTTTATATTTGTGTATCTGAGTCGGAATGTTGCTCTGTTGGTTTGTATTCAAACTCACGTCTTCGGCAGGTGCTTCTCGTACTTGGCCTGAGGTAGAAATCCAAGGTGAACTTTATTGGCTAAAGACGGTCACCAAATAAGTATCAGTTTCCAGGAAAACAATATCACCGGTGGTAATCTCATCGGGCGCTTTAGGGCGGGTTTGGTTGCTGTTCGACCAACTATCAGAAAGGACATCCGGAAAGCAAAGGTGAGGAGCCAAAGGAACCTAAGAGCTCTTATAAGTATTCTAGGACTCTTAAGTAGGTCTTTTGCAGTATGCTAGTGAGATTGGATTGTTAGGGTTGTCAATGCGTATACGTTGATTTCGTTCAATCAAAAGTGTATTAAGTTATCAAAGAGGAGAGATGATAAACGACTACCAGCAGATAGCTCCTTGATTTCGATTAAATTTTCAAATCTGTTGCGAACTTTCATATTACTTGGAAGTTCATCCATACAGCTCCTGTGCTTGCAATCTCCGGGTGTGCCGGCTTCCGGACTTTCACTTTCCTACTCTTCGGCAAGTGGCACTTTGCAACAGTCCTTCCCACCCATTAATAAAGGGCAGCCATTTTTCAAACACAGCTAAATGTATTTGGATCCGACTGTTGGCAACTCTCAGCAGTTTCATTTACTCGGGATTCTCTGTGCTTATTTTTTATTGTAGCTTATGCATTCGCTTTCTTGTGTTTCTGAGTGTTTCGACCGCTGTTCGTTGATTCTATTTCAAATGCATAATGGCTCAACCCAATTAGAAAGAGGAAATTTAATATTGACAGCACGAGGTTCAGAGTTTGCTGCTGATACTACTGTCAATACATCGGCCACGTATCAAGTGACAATCCTATGCATACGCTCACAAAGAGGAACATACAATTACATTCAATACTTTTTCCGTAGTAAATTGCACGGTACGAACTCATGCTGATGGAGTTTATCGTAGGAAGACATTAAATTTCAGTTTTTGCAGGAAGTTTTCTTCGATCAGGAAAAGGAAATGTAATAATTTATGTATACATTAGTCTATTATCCTTTTCCCGGAAAAGGTTGATTTCAGCAAGTCTAGTAACTGATAATACGAGAAAATCAAATTTCAATGAAAATATTGAAAATTATGAAGCAGTTTTGGAAAATTTACCGTCGTAAGTTGCAAGTCTATGGTGTTTAATATTATTCGTAAGATAAGATGCTTTCATCAAATTAAAATCATGGATGCATACTAAAACATTTCCGGTTGCTAACTGCAGAAAATCCTATCGCTGATTTTCCGGAATAAGTATTCTAGAAAATTGAAATTTTAATGATTTATGGGACAATTTTTTTTTTTATTTTTTATTTTATTCGACCAAGTTGGAATTTCGTCAATTTTCCTCAAGCACGTGAAGTACGTAATACAAATGAATATTTGGACTGTTTTCCTGCTTGTTCAGATAGAAAACGTCTACTTTATTTTCATACATGTTGGCCTAAGACTTCAAATACAAAGATCTACCAAAGATCTCTTCGTAATAATATTATATTTTTTACCTTTTCATGTATCTTTTTTGACATTTTCACTGTGTGTTTGAGTTATTTGATCTCTCTGAAGGCAGAGGGAAAGTGCTAGTGGAAATGTGGGTACGATGAGAAATGAAGAAAGAAATCTGTTTAAAACAACGTAATGACGGAAGTCTTGATGCTCCCACAGGGGTGAAAGGGTCATATTCGGCCACATGAAACTTCTGTTAAAGGAAATGGAGAAAATTTCAACTTCTATGATCGGTCTTTTACAGAGTGGCGGCAGTTGTTTTAACGAAGCTGCGGCTTCGGCCTGGGCGGTGGATGCGCTCCTGACACCAACGCTAGGTTATATATGGATTTTGTTTTGAGTTCATTTTATTGCAAATTTGCTATCTTCTAAGTCATTTGTTCATAACTTCACCTGGAATAAATAATCGAACGAAATTCTACAAACGTTTCATGCTTTTGTTATAGATTGAAGTATCTTCAGTTGGCTTGTTTCTTGGTAATTAGTTCCAACTTTTAAATTGCGTTTTTGAAGTTCTATGTCGAAGACGGAGACAATAGAGATGACCACTAAATTTTCAGGATTGGGGCACGCACCTAAGGAAATGTTAAAAGGTTCAATGAACCGAACGATTGAAAAATGATTGTGGATTGACTCTGGGTTGATTAAATACAAAATTCTTACAAACTAAAGCAAGTTGCTATTCATGTTCTCAAATTTCAACCGGCACTGAAATTTTTGTCGCTCTTTCTTTCATTTCAAATAAAAATTCTGCTTTTGAGTCATAGTCGCTCATATTCAAAAGAGTAGAATCTAAGCCGCCTCGTATGTGTAAGACATATCGCAATTAGCATTATTTATCATAGAATCTCATGTCTCATTACGAATTTGCAGGCTCATTATATAAAATGTAAGGAAAGTAAAACCGCAATGGGACGAGGTCAGATGATTAAATGAAATTCACTTTTGTTGATGATGGTTATAATCATGGTAGTCTCTTATCATTTTACTGAGCGCTCAAAAGGCTTCATTTTGAATCCGTAGAGTTAGACATTGGTGCGATTTTCGGGGAATCCACGGAATTGTCGATGCAATAATCACATGTAGAGCTGGAAGACAGCTCGAGTTTCCATCGAAATCTGCAGATAAATTTGTGAACATTGATCGAAATTTGACATTCCAGATTGGCATGTGTATCGTTTACTGAACATAAGACTTGTGCACATGGTCAACTTAGGAATTTGGAACATAGGTTGGAGCCCACTGCTTGGATTTTGTTGATACACAAAACCATGTCACAGTGTACAGTGTACACATACGATTGTCGCCTGCATATGACGTCAATTCAAACAACTTTATAAGTAGTTTGCATTTTCGATTTTCGGTTTGTTTATTGGCATTCTGTGCATATTTGGATGTTGATATATTAAGCAAAAGAACATGTTGAGGAGCAGCGCAACATACGACGAGCAACTGCTTCGGAATGGTTTGGGGAGCAGCCGCTGATATTTGAGTTTCTAACAGTCTCGCCCTTTCACTCCCTGCGCTGAAGGTCTTCGGCACAAAATGTGATTAGGCTGGGGCACGGGACTAGGCAGAAAGGATGGAGCGCGCATGCTACGGCTGTTAATAAACGAAGTGGCCTTAATCGTAACCAGTGTCGGTGCGAACATGTAGAGCTATCTGTTTCTAGCTAGAATACTAGCAAAAAAGTATCTGTCCTTCTAAATTCGAATTTCCAGCCATGGTTCTACGTCAGACGAGGTGGCTAGTGACGTGGGTTACGCTGTTTCAATGGCGGTACAAGGTCGGTATGACGCGGGAGATTTACACCTCAATAAGATCAGGTTTAGCCGAAACGAAAATTTATGGAAATAAGTAACGTCCGTTCTAAACTAAAAAATGAATCGGACACAATCAGCTGTTTTCACTTTGCGTTATGTTGCTGTTTCTTCGTGAAGGTTAATGTGTTGACTGTTGCTCGTGGACTTGCTTCAGGGGAGATATGATTGTGTTAATTGGTTGGCGAGAATCGACCTTGCAGGAGCAATAAGTAGTATCTTCATAAGCACTTTTGAAAATCGATGATAATCAAGTAACTACTCAAATCAAAATCGTAAGATTTTGTGTAAGTAAGAAAATGTGTAAATAGAATGAAAGCTGTTTATTGTTTGGAATAGTTTGGGAAATTGAAAATTTTGCGTAGATGCACGGTATTGTAATATTTTTGCAAGCGTATTGCTGAATAATCTATCAAGCAATTATTACTTTTGACTCAGGGAAAATTACATATACATATGTATGTGCATTCGATAGCCAGAATATCCAGTAACGTTTCTTTCCATCAGCTATTCTAACAAGTAAACTGGTCGCAAAACTTTTGCTACCCTCAGGCTACCCTCCAGCTAACTGCATGGGCTAATATGCAGTCCCAGATTTTTTCTGCAGTCCTCTTGCACAACTTCAAGTGTAAAAGTGTGGATTTTGTTGAAAGCAGAGCACATGATGAGGACTTTGTTGCGCAAAATCAAGAATATGGAATTAGATCAGTGGCCTCTGTTAAAATAAGCCATTAAAATGGGCTAGCCATTGGCTTTGTGCACTTCAGCTTCCTGTTCTCAGTGGTCAATCATAAGAAAGGTATGTTAACAAAACGACCGTGACGCAAAGGCAAATCAAAACTCAATTCTAAATGCTCTGTACTTAGTTTGGAGGTGTCAACCAGTCTAATGACAAAGCAAAACTTATCAAAATTGGCAAAAAATTTATCTTTGTACGAATAATTTTGCTTATATACCATATTTCGTAACGCATATAATATTTATTAAAACTATCTCGATTCGACGAGGCATGGACTTGATCAAATTCTGATACTTCGCCATTGGTATTACCTTCCACGATCTTTCGTCAATGATGGCTCAAAAATGGATTTCTGTTTAGCATTGACATTGTTTTCGCCAAATATGCGACATGTAGGGAATACTGCACTAAGTAGTTCCACTTAGAAAAGATTACCTTAGGATGAAATCTTCTCGCAAATATGCGATTTCCAAAGATAAAATTAATAAGTAGCAAATTGTTGATTATTTGCCCTGTTTGGCCCACCACGAGAGGACTTAAACCGCAAGTGCTTGCATATCTTTTCGAAATCTTACTGCAACACTAATCCGTCTCTAATCATGTTCAGAGTCGTTCAGATCATCATCAAGAATGGAAGAAATGCACATGTCCCTATTTATTGGAAAAACTATTATGTTGCGGGTGTAATAGAAGTATTTGTTCCAGCATGTAAATAACGTGTTTTGGGCAAAATGAATAGCCGTTCCTGTTTGAATTAGTCCAATGGGAAGTTTCGAAATTGCACGTTGTCGCCGCTAATTGTATATAATTAAGCTAGCGACAGGAATCGCAACCCACCGCGGTCTACTGAACCAATAAAAATTTGCCGAAAGGTCGTCAATGCGAATACTTTCATGATATTTCAAATCAAAACCATTTGCCTGGCGTTGCGATGGCACAAAACTCGCGTGCAGTCAAATTCACCTGAAAGCGTTAGTCACGATAGATAAAGCAAATTTTTATTTATGCCTTTGATGCCGCAAACTTCGTGCATTCACAAGCAACATCACACAATCAATCCGTTATCAACCCCCGCGGAAGTGGATGAGCGCACCTGGGTGGCTTATAAGAAAGTGGCAGAGGTGGACGGGGGTTGGGGTCGGGATCGGGATGACGTAGCGCAACAGTTTTTCCTCACAAGCTTGCCGATTCGCTCGCCAGGTAAACGTTGTCTACCATAAAAATGTTTGCAAACCTGTCAGCCAGGTTGTATCTAAAATGAATGAACCGCCGAAGGGGATGCGAGGATGTTGGGAATGGTTTGGTGTAGTTCTTAGGCATGTCTATTTCCGGCTGTGTATTCAATAGAATTATTTGGAGCCTTCGAAATACAGAGCAGTTGGGACTTTACACGTACGGCTGACTGCATGTCCTTTTCAGGTGCCGATTGTTTCAAGGACTATTTGAAATTGTCAGCAAACATGGAAAAGCGTTCTCGTTTGTATGAGCGTAGTGATGTGTTCGTTTCGCGGCTGATATAATTTATTCGAATATATTCAGCGATATTTATAGACACTAACAAACCAAAACAACCGAAAATCTTCCGATTCGGGCGGCGGACGTCAAACAAGCACAAATTGGAAATGAAATGGTCAATTGAATCTGAGGAGTTCTCGGTTGGCAATTGGCTATTGGCTATGCAAGTAATTACATTTGCTGCCGGGTGGTGCTGTTTGAAGCCATTCGAAAAAGAGTGTATTGATGGCTAATTGAAATATCTATGAATATTGAATTGACATCCGTTTCCTTTTATGCTTAATGCTGGCTTTCCATAGATTACAGGTGGTCATTTGGTGCAGAGCAGAAGCAATAAAATTGTTTAATTTTTTTATCGTTGCAACGGTTTTGGAAATGGAGGATCGTGGACAGAATGATAGAAGTTATGAAAGATATTTTAAGATCCGAGTTGTTCTGACGTGTGATAAACATATCAAATTAGAACGATTAAATTCCTCTCTCCATTGTAAATTATGTGCAAAACAATGAAACTCTCCATTGTAAAATATGTTAAAAATTACGAAATCAATAAAGCATTTGCTGGAATAGGCAGATTTCAGTTGGAGCGAAGTAACGAAAAATCCGCAGAAACTTGGAAAAATTACATAAAAATAATGATCAAAATATGCTTTCAAAACTGAATGGATATTGGTTCATAGCGATTTGAATTCATGGGTTATCCAAGCGACATCTTACAACTGTGCTTATAGAGATCCGTGAACCCGCACTTATCAGAAAAACTTTCGGAGAATAAATCACGGAATGTCTATCTCCTGAAGAAGGAAAGCAACTAGAGCAACTAGTTGAGACTTGAAACATTAAATGAATGACTCATTTGCACCCATTTTTTTTGCTATAATATTCCTGCACATGAAAGAACATAGCGAAGAATAAAGTTTAAACCACCTAAAGGAGCGATTATCGGGGTGGTAACATGTGTTTGGAAGTAGATTACGGGATCTGAGTAACGATTGTTCAGAAAATTTGTCCTAATTAAGCATCAGTATAGTAATGTTGACAACCTACTGTCCATCCATGCTTTTAAACGATTTCTCGTTGTTTTTAAATAGAAAGCTTCAAAGACTCAATTCGTTTACTATGCTCACGAACTAATTTCTTCATACAAAACCAAAACAACAACAACAATGTTTTAGTACATGTATGTTTTGCAGCTGTAATATCCACTATAAGAATAATATGTACTACATCATGTATCAATCCTGCAAAGCTTAGCGCTTGGTTGTCAAACCGTCTGTCGGTTTCTAGGCTTACATGTCAAAAATGTCTATTCATAGAAATCAAAAATACATATTAGCCCACTTGAGAAATTTACTCTTAAAAACAATACACATATCTTTTCCGGAAATACCAAGCATGCCAAAATGCTCAACAGCTTTTTCTCAAAGGTTTGTTATCGTTAAAAAATTGTCTGAAACAATACGACATTTGGAGGATGCCGAAATGTAAACAAAAGAGTAAAAGTCCCGCCCCCCAAACCAATGCGTTGTCCATCTATTTGTAGACAGTATTTTTGGTGCATTGCAATGTTTTCTTTAGATATTTTGTAATTTCTAAGAACATATGTATCATTTCAAATTCTTTAGAATTCTAGGATTTTGTAGATTGCATTTAAGACAAATTCACTAGGAATGTGAGTGATTGTGAATAGTGAAAAGTTTCGCCACACAAGTGAATTAAAGTGATTTTATTAGGATTTTTTTTTTCAAGAAAAAATGTGACAAGGGATATGAATCCTGAGGAAACTGCAAGTAGAGGCAACATTGAAACGGAGTTGTGTTTTTGTGAAAATTGCAATAATTTTAATTGGGATGTTTACCTAACGATAAATTATGCAGGCAACAGGGGAGCGCTTGTCGGAACTAGTACAGACAAAGATCAAGGCTCTATGGTAATCAATTAAAGTTTGGAAACAAAGGTGGGGTATCATGGATGCAGCACAAAATCGAGAAGAAGTCATGACAGAGAATTTCGGGAATCTTATAGAGAGTCTAAGTTAAAGCAGACCAAGCCTTCGACCAAATTATCAGCCAGTCCTTTTATCTTCACTTCCAGAAACACCGTCAAAGCCATATTGCTAGGGATGCATATTGCTGTATAAAAGCGTTGAGTTATTTTTCTAGGTGAGACCATACATTGTGTTTGCTTCGATAATAAACATGGCTTTACTGTTGGTTCACAAACTGCGTTTTGAAGACAGTATTGGGAAACGATGGATGTTGTTGACCAATGTAGAAGCAGTGCCTTGGGGTATGGAGATCCGAATCTTTCTAACGTTAAACCATGAGGACTGAAAAAGATTTGGAAAAGATTCTGAAAAGAGCCGAATTGAAAAGAAGGGGCACTGTTACATGCAGTCAAAAGAACGAATTTCATTTAATATGCAGTCATCACTTGACCATGTAAGACATTTTTCTTTGGTTGAAAAAGGGAAGAAATCACTCAAGTCCAAAGTACTCTACCAATGTTTAGCTCCACAACGGGCCCCCTACCCTAAATGCTTGATAGTTATGTCCTGATGTAGTCTACTGACGTGACCATGCATGTCGGCAGTAATTTACTTGTCTAGTGCAAGTCCTTAGAATTAGATTGCGTGCAAACACTTTTAAGTGCATTTTCACATATCTTTGAAGGGGTCGCTTTATGTTTTCAATTCCTTGTAAAGTCACAGGTTCAGAAGCCAGCATATACTCGCCAGCATATATATCTCGTATGCGAAGTGTTGCGATTTATTCATGCTTTAATCGCAGATGAAATTAATGTGGGCTTAGAATGTCAGCTTGTCTACTCGGGAGATACTTCGCATGAATAATGAGATCTATAAAGTGAGAGAGTACGGAAAAAGGGTGGAAATTGAGAGGGTAGGGATATCTAAGGGAAGGCATCTCTTGTGAGGATTTCTAGTAATTGGAGCATTTACTCTGAGCGGTTCTAAAGTGTATTCCTTTTTACCGGTTGCCCATGAAAATTGCATTGTTTTCTAAAGATTATAAATTCGACTGATATTCTAGGCTAGGAAACGAACTGAACATGTTTTGAGCTAGACACATGTATTGGATTTCACATTGCATATGTGGTTGGACATGATGAACAAATCCTCCCATCGAGAATGCTTTGAATATTCCAATTCCATCTGAGTCATTTCTAACATTTTATTGAATTTTCTCTTGTTATCCTGTTGTTCGCCAATTTTTCTTACACTCGAAATTTCATACAAGTAATGCCGCCGCATCTGCATATAATTGCATAGTTTTTCATGATGAAACAAAAGTTTCGGGTTACTACCATATTAGGGACACATGTAATGTCCGAAATATGGTCCATGGAAAGACAAAAACATGTTTCTGCAATGTTTCTTTGATTTGGTAAAAAGTAAAACGAAAGTTCGTCCGGTAGAGTTTGAACAATGATGTCAATGTTGTTTCGTATAGTAGGAAAAATGCAAGAAAAAATCGATAAATCCAGAACAAAAACAGGGAACTGGTTTGTTGGTTTAACTGTTCAAAGGATCTACACTTTGCGTGATGTCATCGATGAACGCCTCTCCGTTTCTCCATGAGCGTCATACACGATTCATCGAACTCGTTTCTTCGAAAATTAGAAAGTTTTTTGAATCTCGAAGGCAAGAAGTGTCGCTGGAAGGATCGACCTCGCGATCACGATCATTTTGCTTATGAGCTCATGTGCCGATTCTAATGCAGATCTCTCAATACTGGCATCGAGTTACAAAAATTTCAGATACTAAGGAGGCTCAAAGGGTATTTTGATTTCAGATACTAAAAATTGGGTTGTTTGGATGGAAAATGTGGAAAATTCTTAGATTGATTTTGAATTAGTTACTATGATGTATTGTAGGGAAAAAGTTTGATATTTGAACGCATTTAGTATGGAGGATTGTTGAACTCGTTTGAAAGTTGGTATCGGTGTATTTATCCGGTTGCGTTTATAATGGTTTGCCATTATAACTTCTAAGGTTATTAATAGCAATAAATTAATAGCAAACTAATGATGGTAGCACATGATGGTAACATGCGAGATACACTGACTTAAATCTTACACGTAGTGCTGAGGAGAATACAGTGCTGGGCTCGACTCCATCGTTGCCCCAGAACCAGAAAACTCATTCGCATTTCAGATACGTTCAGTGAAATCGATGCAAAAATGTATAAACGCGGCTTAGCATTCACTCAACCCAAGGAATCAACCTATGACCATAAATTTGCGCAACAATTATAATGAACAACGAATCATCATCGGCAGATTGGATTGGGTGATAAATTGCATTAAAATAACTTTGAATGGAAGTGGAAAAATTGAACCTACGCGAAGTGGTCAGAGAAATTTTATACTTTTTACACCCAACCGCTGGGGAAGTCTGTATTAAGGATTACTACAATACCATAAGAAAGATAACCTTCCAGACAGGCATCGACGCTGTGCAGAGATTCATGTGGGGCGGACATGGAGACGGTGCGAGTGTGCAATGATGCAACAATTCATTTTCATTCCCTCATGTTGAAAAGGACTAAGCGTTGTTTAACGTGGTCCAAATTCAATTACGTGCTGACAAGAGGTTATAAAACCTAATGATAGAGTTGCTACATCTCAACTTAATAATAACGTCATTAGCAAGGTCTCCGGCTGGGTTAACTCTTGAGTTAAAATGTTTCATTTTATCCAGGGGCACTGCAACTCAGGCTCCACGCTATCAAGTTATCCGCATTCTATCAGGAACATACTCTAGCTAATTAGTGTGTTGTCAATGTGAATGGGATTTTTTTCGCGTCACACCAAGAGATTCTATCGTAGGATTCACCGCGACAGTGCCAATCAATGACTAGTGTAAGGATAAGTGTTATTGAAGTCAATTATTTATGAGAACGGCGTAGAAAAGTGCTTGTATAAGATGATTTGCTACTTTACAGCCGTCGGGGAGCAATGTGATTTCATCTGTGATAATTAGCAGACTATATTTTGGAAACTGTTTTGAAAGCAAAACGGAAAAAAGTGGAATTTGGAGCAAGAGTGGAGATCATCGAAATTATTTGACAACAGTGCCACTTTATGCAACAGAATATCGACGTACAATACTTGTATGGATTTGTACCCAATATCGCGTCCTTGCGAATATGATCTCAGCTATTGAAAAAAGAGGACTGTGCACAATATTCGCTTTTCGAGTTGATGAATTTCTTATAGGCATTTTCAATCTCATTGTAAAAATTCTAAAGTCCAATGTGCCAATGGAGAATCCCTTCCAAACGACCGGTAATGCTCCGTGCAATCGAGGTCCGCACAAATAAATTTTTCGTCTATAGTTTACTGATTTGTCTTCTTTGTTCTTTGTCTGTTCTTTTATCTCAATCTTCCATTCATAATCCTGAGAAATGCTTCTTAGAGGATATACGACAAGAGCCAATCACCAAATTATTAGAAAGTGGACACAAGTGGGGAAACTTAATATAAAATCGAGGTGCGAATCCATCCATATGTAAATAACATGAACTTTGTTTCGGATAGTTTTGGCTCAAATGGCACCACGGCATATGAGTCTTAAGCTATGTGAATTTTTGTGAGATATTCTGTTTAAAAATCGCACTGAAGCTAAACACAAGTAAACAAATTCTCAACTTGGCATGAGTGAAAGTTGAGACTGATTGAATTCTGTGCATGGAGATGACCTGGGTGCTTCTCTTGAATTTGCTTTGCTTCCCTAGAAATTCTGAATGAATATATATTATTTGGAATTATTTACAACAAAAACTCGGTAATATGATTCCGCTGTGCTTATGAAGAAAGCAAGTCACCTGCAATCACACATTTGGCATATGACATGGGACATGGGGCAAACGAAACATATTTAATTGGGGTAATCTACCCATTTAGCATCTAATCAGACTCGTGTTAAGGCTCCTTTCTTCTTTTGCATAGGGAGTTGTTGCTCTCAGTCTTTTTCGAAATCACCTCTGAATTATGCAGCGTATTCATGCATGATTGCTTCCAGCACGTGTATGCATGTTTGCTTACTTCCATGTTTTCAAACGTTCAATGGAAAAAAGTCGGAATTCAGCTGTGCCCGACATTAAAATACTCTTTGTCAATGTATACGTAATCGCACAGGTAACGTACATTTACATAATGCACACAGTCGTATGCAATGTGAGTCAGACAGGCAAACAGGAAAGTGGAACATGATGTTCGTAAGTCCTACACAAAGCTCAGAGCTAAGTGCATCAAACAGAATGTAAATGAAAATGAGGATATGGCAGGAATCCAACAGCTTGTGCTCCTAGTGCTCCATTAATTTATCAGGAAAATGCTCTTATATTGTTACCAGGCAGAGAACTGCGATTGTTGCCAGGTGGAGGTGGAGGTGCAAAGTCTCTGTAAGGACGCATTTAATTTGGTCTAACATTTGGTTAAAAACGCATAAGGCGAAATTTCAATGATTTTTACATTGAATGGATTGCCTTTAAGCTATTGGTATGACCTACTTTCTTTATTGCTAGAATTTAAAATGCGTTGCTCTTCAACATTGACATCAACATTCATCGTTTACCACGAGAATCATCTAAGCCAAACAGGCTCAATCATGAATCACGCTCCTAGCTCCTAGTGATTTTCGAGGTGCACCGACCTTTTGTGTGGTAGTTACCACTACACAACTAGGATTTTGATTTGAATCAAATGATACGTTAGGAATAGACTCAACGCACCCAATGCGCACCCCGTTTAAAGGATCTACGCAGCTAATTTGAGCACATCGAATCGAGACATGCCGAGGGTATCCTGCGTTGCGTGAGAAACATTGGTCCATTTGAGAGGGAATGAATCAGAATATAATGAGAAAATTTATCATTCGGAGCCGAACCCTTGGATCCGCCGCCAGTTTTTACAACGCAGCTTAACAAAACCCTCTCTGTCTTTGTTTCAAATGATCTTATGTGCTACCACAACACGTCTTGATGATTAGAAAGAAATATTAATAGGGCGAATCGTATTATTCAACCAATGTTCGCACATCACTGATTTCAATGCGCAAGCCTGCATTGAGATGCAGTTTAAGGAGTGATTCTATGCGACAAAACTGCAGGAGAGAATTTACTCCTTACTTTTATGTTTGATGGTTTACTCGCACGATGCGCTGAGAAGAATCGTCTTGTCGGATAGAATCAACGTAGAAAGAAAGCCAAGCAATTCCTTCAGTTCTTTGGTCAGATTTTTTTTTAAATTAATTCTCAATGAAACTTTGATCAATAACAAAAATCGAACTATTTTAAGAAATTCATCAGTTTTGTTGAATGTTGAATGTTGAAACCAGATGTGCGACTAGCGATTCGACTAATCGCCATGCCTCATGGCATGATCTGCCAGCTTTGCTACAGCATAATTTCCCATGAAACTACCCCGCGAGCAAGTAAACAATAGTAAATCAAGCCGCCAATAAATGAATTACGTCTGAGGAAAATACATAATGTGCTGCTTTATAAATATCCTTCCAATCGAATCCACTCTCAATATCGCAGTTCCACAGAAACAGCATGTAATTGGAAACCAAAGTGTTGGGAATTCCGTTTTCGTTTGAAAGAAAGCGATTGTCACAACAAATGCATTTTCCACGCCGCGATTCAACTTCAATTGATCGTATGTGGATGGTCATGAAAATTTAAAACGATTGCTAGACATTCAGTAGACGTTCAACCACTACCACCAGCCCCGTGAACGGTAGAGTCGGCATCCCTGCTGTTAGCCACGGGTCATGTCCTCTTCTGCCTTCATGGCTTGATTGAAACAAAACGAGAAGTAAAATGCAAGTCGTGGGAAAAATCGTCGAGTTCCACCAACCTATTGGAAGAAAGGGTGGTAAGTTAATCCACACACAAAATAGTTTATTTACAACGGCACAGGGTAAACTCGAGCGTGTTAGGTGTGCCATTGACAAAGGATTTCGGTGAAAGGTAAATTTGAGTTTCGCTTGACTTTTGGCCTTTGCACGCGAGTCTTTCTTTCGTTGGAAATGCAGCGCGCACTTTTTAACTGTTCAAAGAGAGGACTAATGGAATGTGCGCAACTTTAATGCAAAAGGATCACGCGAGCTTGAGATACTTTTCCTTTAGTTTTTGATTGGCCAATATACAGGGAAATTGGACGAAAATAACTGCCTTTTTAGTTGTTGGCTTGCTAGTTGTCCTTAGAACCGAAGTATTGGTATTTTCCGATTTCAGATGATGGAAAGCAAATTGTTATGAGCGAACTAAAGTTTGTACCAAAAGATCGTATGTGTTTCTTACAAATTCTTTCTGTCAGGCGCTGAAGAGCGGATAGTGAAGGAGCGACGGTGGGGAGACCGCTTATAACTAATGAAACCGTTATCATATTATTTGTATCAGGCCATATTTGCATCTTATTTTCTGTAAAAGCTTCTTTCAAATAAATATGTTTGGCCTCGAGAAGCTCAAAATACGTGATTGATCAATTATTACACTTGAATTTTGTCAATCGAGCCATTTTTCAAATAAAACGAACCGAAATAGTTGCAGAATGCTTGTTCCGACGAAAGAGGTAGATGAGCAAGTAATTGGTATCTTAACTCACTGGATATAGCGATGACGTCGACGCAAGTGCTAACGTGTGCATTGTCCCGATGAAACTAAGCATTTCATATGGTATGGATATTTTATATTGATAATTCCGCACATATAATTTGTTTTGCCAAAAATATGTATTTTTCTGATTTTTCGCTTTGTTTAACTTCACTTTCAAACTATGTGTCACTAAATGGGAACTCGCAACCATGGAACACGCGCGTTCCCTTGGTTGTGAGCTGGCAGCCTGTGAAATCGCAACAAATACCCACTGCTCCGGTAGATGAAAAAGGGCTCAAAATTGTTATTAATATCTGTGTTGCTCAGAATTTCGCTCCAAGGACACCTAAATTCCCTCCATGTCCATTGAACATTTACAACCCTTTTATCAGTATTCGTATACAAATTAGCGTAGATTCTTAATATGAATGACGTGTGCAAATGCAAAGCGCCAAACTAATGACTCCCAACTGATGATGTGAACGAAAACCCGAAGTAAACGTAAAAAAGCTCGTATCGACTCGTTGTCACGCAATCCAAAAGTTTTTCCTTCGCTGACAGTACAATAAGAACCTTGTGCAGACTTCATTTTGAACATGGAAATATTGTCCTCATTCTGTGAAAAGTTTCCGTCACCTCGCTGTGCTGACTCTTAACGGTTTGAAGCTTCTTTTGCTATTGGCTCCTGTTTGCTTTTCGCTCGATTTGAAACATCTTTTAGCAAACCGAAAGTAATTAAAAGATTTTTACAGTCTCTACAAAGCAGAGGAGTAACGAAGAAGAACAATAGATAGCTTACCCGAAGTAAGGAATAGGGGAATAAAACCTATCTATAACAGGGTCTTGGTGGTTGTGCTATGGTTGCAAGAACGAACACCACTGCCTGGACAAACATCGACATCACAGCGATGACTATCGGCATACAATTTCCGGGAGGTTTGTAATTAGGTTTGAAAATCGTTCCTTGCTTTGCTGCACCAAATGGAATCTGGTTGCTCCTCATCGTATGTTGAGCAATAATCTCCTCAATTAGAACGCCATTTCAGTTGTGATTCCGCTGTGAGAAAAGTTTCTAACGCGTAAACGTACATATCTATTCCAAGGATAACTTTTTTGGATGAGCTGAAATTTCGAAATGCAAAGTTTCCTACAAGTGCGCAAAAAGTTCAAGCAAAGTAATGTAAGGAACTTTTGAATGAAATCGTGATTTGTTTATTCCGAACAGGAGAACTCAAGATGTTGCTTCTTGTTAGTGAAGGCAGCATATTCTACTCTTACTAGCTCAAATACTTGCTTTTGACGGTTTAGATTGCTGATAAAAATTTAAATACAAACGAAAACGAAATGATAAATTTGATTGTAAAATACTATAAATAGGCCGATGCAGGTCAAATCAAATTAACAATCTCCTCGTTATGCAGGACATTTCGCTAGGAATGTTTTTCAGCCTAATTTCCTTAGGCTTACCGAAGCCACCTTCAGCTCGTCAGCACGAAATTATGTGATAAATGTGTTCATAATGTAAAATAACGAAAAGATGGTGGAAATACTTATCACTTATCTGTTTGTCATATACAAGAGTGTGCCAAAAGACCTCTAAAATTTCCAGAGATCCTGGAATGTTGTGCACCAAGCCTCCGATACACCTTGAATAAACTATAGAAAATTGTTTCGCTGAGAAAAACTACGAAGAAGATTTCATCGGAGAACAAGATTGGAAAAAAAGTTGTATTCAAGTCTGTCTTATATTTTTTGATATATTACTGACATAGTTCCCAATGCCATCAGCGAATGAGAATAAGTAGCATCCTTCTCTACTGTATCGAACTTTCAATGCATATATAAATGTGTTAATCACATTAAACTTTAAATTCGATACAGGAAAGGGGAAGCCATTAAAATAAATTGGAGTCGCCGGTAGAAATTAGAGAGCACACTTTTATACTTCACTGCTCGATGATTTGTAGACTTACAGCATTCATATCTCCTCTCATAACGAGCAGTCATACGGATACCCCTGGAGGGAGGAGTATAGTCTGAAGTTATATACTGGTACATCGGAATAACTGCTTATTCATATCCGTTGACTGGATGGATTTGTGTGCAATGTCCATTGATTTTGGGTAAGGTAAGGCTAAATAATTCTTAGTGTCGTTGCAGAGAATGTAGCTCTAAATAGGGGTAAGCATCAGCAGAGGTTAATTTGGCTCGTGTGTAATATTTCCGCGAATGCATTATCCACGAAAAGTGATATTGGTAATATTGATGGTGGTATTGATAACGAGCACGATAAGTATTACGACTTAAGGAAAGAACAGAGTTTGGAGTGGTGTTACTCAAATTTCGTGCAATAGAACTCTACTTTTAAAATCAGCATTGCTTCGCGCAATCCTAGAAGCACAAAATGAAAAGAATAATTCCTTGATTCATGTATATAAAGCAACGAAACAATAGACAATTGATTCTAACCACTCCCAGCTATTGCCTGGATAAACACCTAACACCTAACGTTCCGATAAAACAAATACGCCCATGAGTCACAATGCAAATTAATTGACGTAGCAGCAACGAAGTTACTGATATTACATTTAATCACATGTGAACGAACAGCAAATGTGTATGTTGCTTCGAATTCCGATAGACCAATATACCAATAAATTCACTGTGATGTCACAGGGTAGCGGTTTGACCGCCAATAAAAGCGAAATTGAATAACATTTTGCCCATGAAATTTTATGTTCTTCTGCGCTTAAATGATTTCTTATAGTTTTACCAGCTACAAACTTTCCTCCAATCTCTATTTGCTTTGTGTTATTGCGCATTTTTTAATCGAATGCGAACCAGATTTATGTGAGAAAAACAATGTTAAAATATTTAACACGAAAACCCATTGAAAAAGTTTTTAACAAGAAAAACTGCGTAAAAAGCAAAAAGACTTTCCACGCGTGTCCTATTACTTTCCATGATCACACGCGAAAATTGCTTCCTGTAAGACTTGCGACCAACGTATTACCATGCAGAAAAATTGCAAAAGTTTAGGAGGGTTTCCAGACGTTATTCGGCAGTTGCTTTTTAATTATATGAATTCTAAAATATTATCCAGGGATGATTTCGTAACTAAGAATGTGTTTGTAATTATTTTAATATTTCACTTGTTCGCCTTTCTTTCTGCAAATTGCTAAGTTAAATTGTATTTGGTGTATGGTTTTTGTCCTAGTAACATTTGAGACTAGCAGAAATATTCCTAATATGAAGGGGTCTGAAGTTTGCACGGTTGCAGAGGCAACGCTGTCAAATTCTTCTGCTGTTTGACTTTAGAAGGTGATTAAATTGCAATGAAAACCAAGTTAAGTTCAAAAACGCGAATAAAATTACCCAAAAAGGTTTATGTGGTTCTAGTGGAACAGTTGCCAGATGACCAGTTAGTAAAAAAACGCGACCATTTAGCATTGCTTCTTGCAGGAGCAATTGTTGTCGGGTTTGGCTCGTATTGGAATACCCACACAGTCGACTACTTCTTTGTTTCGGACTCGTACGCATAAATCCTTGATTAGTCACCTGTTACGATCTTATAAATGACTTTTGAAACACTTTTTTGAACATTTCTGTACGCCAATCGACATGAGCATCTTTTCGAGTGATTGTCAAATTATGTAGGATTCAACGTGAATAAACTTTTGACGGCCAAATTTTCATGTCATACCTTATGTACGTTGACGACAGAAGGAATACCTCGATTTCACGGCATGTGACATGACGATCTCCTCTTATCAATTTAGATGTTTTCTGGCAAAATCAATGATATTGAAGAACCTGCACGAAACCTATCGGAGAGCGTACAGCGACCACAATTGGATTCGTTATACGAGTATTTCCCAGTGCTTATGTTTGCAGCTACATCAGCAAAAGTCGATTTAAATTGGCCGATATACTCTTGTCTTGATAAGCGACGCCGAAAATCGTAGTGAATCGCCGCACGAAAATGTTCTCGATTTGGTTCCATTTTCCACACAAAATCTGCACAAATGTCCCTATAACATCCTTTACAACTTTATTCGATTAAATTCATGAAATCTGAATCCAAACAGACTAAAGTTCAGGCATGTTTTATAGATGCATGCTCAAAGAGTAATCGAAGTGTAGCAAATTTTGAAAGCAGTCGGGAGCTGGTGCTGATCAGGAGTCTGATCTCCTTTGAACTTCTCGGGGTACCTTTGGAGTGTTTTGTAATACCTCGGTTTCTGATCTCTTGTCGTTTCTTATTCACATCACCGTCTGTATCCAATCCTTTCTGGCAGTATATGGGGAAGAAGCAAGTAAAGAACTTAGATAATTTGGTTGAGCGCATCCAGGGCAACCAATAAGATAATTTGGTTGACCTGGAGGCGGTCATACGAATAAAATGCTGAAAAAAGTCTCAAGTGAAATAATTCAGCGAAAAGATTTCCTTGTGAAAATTGAACGTGACCATTTTCGACAAAGTGTTGACGGAAATACTCATTGGGCTAAGTCCTTTAACAGGTTGAAAAAATTTCACAGCAGAAAGCATTCTGTAAAATGAATATAATTTTTGCAATTTAGCTAAAAAGGTATAATATTCCGTGAACAAGGAAACGGAAACAATCGACTTAATGGTGACCTGGAAAAGAGCATTGAAGTGGAATGACCAAACATCAATTGTGCGCTTTTCTTTTTCTCCAAGGTCATGTGAAACTCAAAACGTCTTTCTACCAAATATGAAACCTACAAAGCTTACCAATAGATTGTGCATCGGCAACAGTATGCAATGTTTGTTACCGTGTTGGCTTAGCTGCTTCCCCCCTATATGTACAGTGGAACCGTATTATAATGTCGCCACTCTCAACCTTCAAACTGGCAGCTGTGTCCTTTGGTGTGTATCTACTCATCCTCTGATTTTCCAGCTCCTCGCTGTTTTCTTTTGTCATCGAATTTGCTCGCGCCCTGCTTCGTTCTTTGCATAACAAGACGTGGTGGCAGAAGCATTGCGAAGGGTAGTGGTATGTAATGAATAGCCAGCGATAATTATAGCAGACAGGCAGCGAGAGAAAATTAGGGATGAAAGCGCCAGGAATCAGTGAATGTGAATCCAGCATGAGAAATCAGCTTGCTTGGGGAATGTCTTATGTGGAATGGACGTGATGGAGCTGTAGCTGTGCCAGGGTAGTTTTTGCTTTGATTTATGTGTATCGAGGCATATAGTTGACAAATAAGTTTACACTTTGAATGAGAGGTGAGAGGTGTAACCGACATGGCGAAAGTGACACTTCACAAATTTGGAGGGAATCAGTTTCTAAGATCAGCCAAATCTCAAGTGGAAATAATAGGAGTAGGACTTTTTCGGTGTTGTTTGTTTAATATACTTTGTACATGCTCACGTAGGTATTGGATCAGTATAAATGCAATAAAGTCCTGAATCAAGTGGCTTAGTCTAGAGCACCAGGAACTGAAAGGGTAGAAACGAGATAATTTCATTTACTATTTGCACTTACATAATGATATTCAGAAAAAGGAAAAGTAGTCTAGGCCAGGGATGCATGATGCTTTCGAAGCTGTGTAAGCTAGATGCCTACGAAGTCGACGCTGTTTTGGTAAACTGAAACAAAAATTGATCTCGAGTTTTGTATCTCTAGTGTATACCTTGGAAAACGCATTGAAATTATTTCGTGCGCTGACTACAACTCCCACGTTTTGAATCCAATTATCCAAATACTGTTGCGTTTTCCAACATTACAGAAGTAACCACTACCACCTCATCGAAATTAGAAGTTTTTTCCGTTGTTGTTTCGGCTGTTACAGATGGAGGTGTTTTGCTTTTCTCAGGGATACCCTTGCTACCACTTCCCCAGGTAGCAAGGGTATCCCTGAGAAAAGCAAAACGTCTCCATCTGTAGCCACCAGGGGAAGTGTAACAGAACAAAACTTTGCTTGTATTGAAAATTGTCTGAACGATTGCCGCAGATGTAGTTGTTGCAACTACGTCTACAACTACACGGATCTTCCGGTCTTCGATCCGGAAGGATCCGTGCTGTTAATCAACTGATGTGAAATGCATTTGTTTTGTTGTTGGCTTGCGGTTCGTTATATCAGCAGGCGGATAGTCATTTTTTTATAGAACTGCCATAAAATATCCCTGTCTTAGATGGTATTGGTCGTGACGCAGAAGTTGAGGCGTCCTTCTTTCTCTTTCGAACAAATATTGTATTGTTCTACTGTCCTTTCCGTGGTTGCGATAGGCAGTATCTAAATCAATGCCACTGCTGCACTTTACATCGAAATAGACAAGAAGAGGTTTCAGCTTTACCATTGAATGTTTATTACTTTACAACTCCTTCCGCTGCGACTATGCAACTTCGCTTTAACATGCTTCGAGGGCTTCCAATCCAACAATGATGTCGTCACAATCGTCAATTGATCTCTCAGAAAATTGGAACACATACAGAGTGCTGAGTTTAGGAGAGCAATACGCATAGTGAAATCTATAATGAGGTCAAGATACAGCGATCTTCATTTAATACCTCTCTATACTACGCTTCCGAATTAAAATCGCGGTAATAGGCCTAGTTTCTGGTTTTTGATTCTTCATATTTTGCTAATCATAAAAAAAATTGTGACATGAAACTATTCTCTTTCTTTCATAGGCGAAGCCATTGCCACAATGTTGGTCGACGGTTGGGAGCAAGTGACACCCAAATTGTATACTGGTAAGTGAAGTCAACGTTTTTGATCGCATCATTGATTATTTTGTCAATAAAGTTTACGACTTTCTCACGATTTAAATTTATTTTTTGGGACATCGTCAATAGAAATTTGTGTATGACAACGAATCTGATTTTTTCAATATTAATCATCATAAAATCCTTAAAATGAAGTTGTCAAAACTATCCAATGATATTGAAGGAATATAGAATGGATGTTGCCTGTTGGCATTGAGGTAGGAGGACTTGTACTAGGGATAGGGATATTTCACTTTTAATGTTGGTTAATCCTTCAATGCAGAAAACTCATGTTAATGTTTCATTTGTGTATTAAAAGGCGTAGAACACCTTTCCTTTATCGGAGCAGTGAATTCGTTCTTTTGAAATTGGATAGTGCTTAGGATTCGCGTAAGAATGAAATTTTTTCTTAGAAGGTGGTCTATTTGATTGAATCACGACACAGGCGACAGGCGATGCAAAAAGTGGTGATCGGGAGATGCGTTCTCCCCAACCAGCATTATTAGGATTCTGTGTTGAAACGTATTTCATAATTTTCCATTGAGCTAGAAAAATTGTGAGCAATGGGAGCGGGTGGTTTTTTTTATGATTGAGAAAATCGTGGGAGTTGATTGAAGAGCTGTAAGTAGGGAAATTCACAATAAACTAACACAGTCCACAAATGAATAAATAATTATTTATTTTTTTATTTTATTAGTTCGGATTCTCGCTATTGAAAAGTTGCTAATTTCAGATTATAGGAGGAATGCAATCGTCTTTGTTCCACTGCCTGAAATTTAGGGATGCGCAACAGTTTTGCTTTAGATTTACAAAATAAAGGTCATAAAGAATCATCGGATATGATTAGGAAAACGATTCCGAACGCAAACAATCGTATGAAACCGATACAAGCAGTGGTAGCAAATTCTTGCCCAAAAAATACAAAAGCACAAAAAACCCGAACAATCAAAGTAAATTGTAAAGAATGTGTATTTTCTTTTCTCGCGACTTCTTTTCACCAACGCTCCTGTATGCACTTTAGCATAGACAACGCGAACATCCGAAGCATGCACCAATGGCACAAACCAATTCTAAACTTTGACTGGACGAATCAAAGGCACCGAAGACGCAAACCAGAAAGCTTTTCTGAGAAATTTTCGCTGAAAGGAAATGCAATGAAAAGGTTCGGCTTCATGGTAGCTAAAGAATAGTTGGAATACATTAACGAATGATAAGATGCTAATGGACATCCGGTGTGTCAGACGGATTATAAATGAATGGAATGATTATTTGCGTGCATGCGGAGTCAACAGTATCATTGCCCATATGTTATTCCACTCATGAATATAACTGTAACTGGGAATCTGTTCTCTTGTGGAATTTAAAGCGCTAAAATAAGTTTCCTACTCCTTCATAAAGGGAGGAAAACACTGCACGTTGTTGGCGCAAACCAGTTAGAAACGAATTTTGCCGATGCGGAAGAAACTCATGAAGATACTTTGAATCAATTAGTTGGTTCGAATTTGTTAAAATTTTATTTAAACAAATTCTTATTATTTTCAACTTTTAGGTGGCGGTTTTTATTTTGGAACAGACAGCTGTTTTTTAGTATTATGTCTATTAAAGTGCAAGTGGGCGAATTATCTTTTTTAAACCTTAGACATTTATCATACAATAAGTCACCTTTCATTATCTTAATTTAAGGCTAATGAAGGGACCATATCGGGGGCCTTGAAACAGCGGTCTGTTCCAAAATAAAAGCCTCAACCTACAAATGGAAAATAACAAGAATTTTTTAAAATTCTTTGGAAGGTTGCAAACACCCGAATCAACAATTGGAAAAACATTTATTTCTTCGCGAATTAATCCCGATGGCAAACGACACTTGCTTCCTCGGTCACTTGGGTAAAAAAATTTTGAAATAAAAATCTTGGGTTACACATGAATGAAATGTTGGTAGGAAAATGGGGCCTTCTAGCACTCGAGACTCTGATCGGTTTTTGGTTCATAAAAGGATTCCGATCAAGAATGTATACGAAAAATTATTATTGAATGAATGGTACATATGCAGCAATGCACTATTGTAATTCAAGTTAAAGGTAATATTGAATGAATGCGCTGGTTTGTGAGTTGATAACGTTTACAATTTGTCTTGATTGGTATTTTGTATAAATAAGTGAAGTGAGAAATATTAATAAGAACGTTATCATTTTTATTTGTAGGCTAAGGTAAATACGGCATGTGATAACCAAGCGTTTGTGCTGACTGCTGATGTAATGCTTGAATAGGGGACTGATGGATCTGCAAAAAATATTTTTAGGTTCCATTGCTGATAATGTTACAGTCTGTTTCGTGTTTGTTAGAATTTTCTTAATATTATCCCTGGAAATGCTAAAAACAATGCAGCCAATAGAAAGTATGACGTACCGTGCTCGTTTGTTCCTGATTGCTCGATTACCCCTAGGGTTATTAGACTATGGTTGGTTATTTTGGTAGTTCGTTGTAAATATGAGTCCATACGGGTAGGAAAATAAAGTGATTTTAGTGAAGAGTGTTACTAGCGCGCAATGCAAAACGCATTCGGAACGCATACGCATTCGCAACGGTTGGATTTGATATGCGCTTCGCAGTTTTTATGTTTTGAACAATGTCACAAAATGTCATATTGAGTACATTAAAACACGAACATGAGGTCGCAAGTTTAAATTTGAGTACCTGCCTTGATCAGGCCGAACCTCTTTAGACAAGTGTTGAGATTCGTCAATTAACTTCGGCACTATATCGTAACGAAGTACCAGTTCACATCGACGATCTCTAACTTAGATACCAGCATCAAAAGAACCCAGCTATTCCTGGTGCTGTTGGGGACAACGCCACCTTTATGTACTGCAAGCCATCATGATAATTCTCCGGATGGTCGTGTCGAATAGTCTGTCCCATCGGGACAGGTGGGAGCGTACCTACTACCTACTACTACCTGTGGTAACTGATATACGAGCAGGGTTGAGGCATGCGGAACGAGCTAAAATGATACTCTATGCGCTAGTATCTAGCAAGCTCGGCCGCTATGCATCGAACTTTGATCCTAGTTCCAGTGCTCTAACTAAGCGTTTAGGGGCCGCGGAAGCGCTACCACCCGTTCGGTTCACTGGAATCGTAACTTAAAACCAGCAATAGAAAATAAGTTTCTGGCAAAAAGATCTGTCTGCCTGGGAGTCATCATGAATTGAACCACTCGTACACCTGATAAAATATAAGTGTGTCCGCAGCTAAATAATTGTCTTTGTCGCGCAACAACCCTTCTCGGTACGTGGCTACCCTTCTTGCTATGTACGTACCCTTCTAGCTGCGTGGCTAGCAGGATTTTTTCAGCCGATATAGAGGATTGTGATAGGTTGCTCCGATGTAAAATTTATGATGATAACATCGTAGATGGTATGCACAAAATGGTAGTTTCGAGGCATTGAATATGCAAGGAATGAACACATAAGATTGTAAACATGCACTTTTGCGAAATAAGATAATAAGATAATAAGGTCCTTAAAATACGTCACAAACAGATACACAGTTTGATATATTTTCATCATTTTGTGAATAACCATATCAGGAAAAGCAGAAGCTCTGGCTGAAAAGTTCCATAGATTCCATGCCATATCGGATAGATTGCGTGACGATCTCGCCGAAATATTAGGAGATAACTGGAAACAGGCGATAACATGTTGCAACAACTTGGCAAGAAAGGGAATTCTCTTTGATGTTCGCATCAAAGACTCGTAATCTCCTACCTCATGCAAACATTAAGGTGTTTTACTGATTCTAAAACCCAGTAAAATCCCAATCTTGCCCATCAAAAGCTCGTCGAAAAATTAATACAAAGGAGGCTTTGTGGAAAGTAACAACACTTTGCCGAACTTCCAATTAGGTTTTAGAAATGGTTATTCGACCCAACAACAACTGTCTCCGTAAATAAGCAAAAACAATTAAATAAAATTTATAAATGCATAGAGAAAGATCCATAGGATCTTTCTGTATGCATTTATCCATAGGATCAAATTGATATACTGTGGCTAATAAGCAAACATATTTATACAAGTTAGCGAGAGATATTGATGTTGAAGTTAAGGTGTCTATTATTTGAGTCCTAACAGTTTGGTGTTGGAAGTAAATTTTCGAATTCAATATAATTCGGAAATAAAATATTAAATGAATTTTAAAGCAAATTATTTTACAAACTTTTCATTTAAAAGAACTTATTGAACTTAAATTGTGCTCCTGTGAAAAGTAAGAACGACCTGCACTGAACTTCCTCATGGATAGCCAAGCGGCGGACTTGCGCTCTGGTCCTGCTTCGAAAATCCTTTTCCACCGGCAAACGTTCCGTCTTCTCCGTTGTTCCGTAGTGGCTTAATTCGCAAGGAGACTGTTAAATTGTTGCTGCATTTCCTTTCAGTGGTTCCGTTTGGAAAAAGTCACCCGAGCGAAATACACGTCTTCCATTATTTCCAGTAGCGAAGCCTACGTAGCTCGTTCGCCAATATGAATGGATGCTCACCTTGATCAGGGGAGTGCTTTAGCGAGGACCTTGTTCGCAACCACCTCGACTGGTTGATAGTAGAAAGTGGTTGCTTGCTGGAAAGAAAGTTGGCGAAGGAGTTAGTCGGGGAGCTGGTGACCAGTACGAAGTTTTTCGTTCCCCTTCATGAAAAATTAATGCCGGAGAACTTTTCCGTTTCGCCATGGTTTTGGAGGGCTGAGATTCGGCGTGGAGGTGCAGCTTTTTGCGTGGTTGCGGGGGCGAGGAACGTGGCCGGGGAGCACCGGAACGACCTAACCACCTGCCGTCCGGAGCGGTGGAGCTCGAGCCGCCGCAACCAGCCAGTTAATCAGTCAATGAGTGGAGATCGCTTTGAACGGGAGCCCCCCGAGTCGGAATCAGTTCGTTTCGAGGAAGTTCACTTTTGCACTGAGCAGTAACAGCGAAGAAGAAGAAATTCAATCGAATCCAATTTCCCCGTTGATTGTGTGCGCTAGCGTTGTCAAAAATTGCGAGCTGATTCCCAATTCAAATGGATTCCTCGCGTCAGCGTTGAAATTGTCGCCAAGGAATTCCAAAAATGCAATTTCAATAGGAGCCATCAAGTTGGAGTAAGCGATTGAGGAATACGAGGAAGAAAACTTCCACTGTACCTTGGAGCAGAATTTGAAATCGCAATCGGTGTGCCATTGTTTGTGTGTCGTTGTGGGAAACAAATGGACTATCGAGTAATGTACTTGTCCGACTACCTGTGAAAAATCAAGAAACATCGCAAACGCCAACTTGTCGCCTAGTTGCAAAAGTTGCGAATCGTTATCAAAACCCGCACGCATTTCGCACCCGTGAATTTTTTTCAGCACGGCAGCAGCCTAGTGTAGAGTAGTGGAAAATTGTGGCAAGAAAAGCCAAAGTAGCAGTTGGAAATCGGCAATAGTGCTAATGGGAATTTGTTAATTTGAATGTTGGTGGTTTTTCCCGAAAAGCGTCGCAACTAACCAATTGCGAAGAATTTTCTCGGACGAGTGTGTACCAGTAGGCAGTGTGGTGGCTTTTTCCGATTATTAACACTAAAGCGGATCAACTGCCGCCGTTGTCCGATTGGAAGGCCGTCGATAAATACTGCGGGAAAAATAAGCTGCGCGCACTTTTTGTGGATTATATATCAATTAATTGATTTGTGTCATTTGAGCGGCGCCAAGGCATCTAGTGAAGACCAAACGGTGAGTTACTGCACCAAAACCACGGTGAAATATATTTATAGTCTTGTCAAAGTTGCCAGCCGAAGTGAGTTTGGATGTAGCCAATGTTCTGTACATAAATTTCGGGGTCGAATCAGCGTTCGAATCCGAAAAGATTAATGGTTTTTGTCATGTTTGAAGAGATGTGGTGGAGATCATTGAAAATGTCGCCACTTGTTCATATTCAGAATATTGGCCACGAATTAGATGTGTAATAGAACTTAGACCCGAATAGTAAAAATAATCATAATTCATGTCGAAAATAAAACCGAAATTAAAGAGAACATTCTTATTTTTTAACTTAAGAATAAATAAAAAAAAGATTTAAAAAATTTTTCCAAAATTTTTGCTAGCCAATATCCTTTTGAGGGCAAACAACTCAGCTTTCATTGGATCCTAGTAAGCGAAAATTACAAATTTTTCACTACAAACTTTCATTGCACTATTTGCCGAATAGTGTATGTGGAGTTTTGTGTAAGATTCAGCGCAGAAACCTTATAGGTATTCTCTATATATTCTTATATTCCCAACCTTGTAGGTGCCGCTCATTGAATGCACGAGTTGCATTGCAAAGATATTGTGCATATGCGCAAATAGACATACATACATTGACCGACTAGGCCAGCCGATGGAACTGGAGACTGAGAAACGTATCTCCTGTCAGTCTGCCTCGTTTTGATTAGAAAGATACCAAACAAAGTATTTATTTCAATCCAAAGTAGCTCGACGTGTTTTCCTTACCAAACAGCAACTTTGTATACATTGGCCCTGCTTCAAAATATATGCTTGTGTCTCCGTATGTTAATTGAAGGTTGAGTTTCAACTTGCAAATGTGCTGCAGAGGAGTTCCGATTTAGTTACATTCGAATCGAATCTGGAATCATATGCAAGAACTGATAAAAAGTCAAAAATTCTTTGAATTATATTTCTGTAAGGGAAATATGCATTTCCTTCAACGATCATGTACTCATCTCATGAACAATCGATTTCATGATACTGTTTAGCCTTTGGATAGTAATAAGTAGACGTATCCTAGCAAAACACGTGTCTTACAATGGCTCGGATTGGTTTCTCAGATGTGACAGGCAAATGATATGCCTGTCACAGCAGGACTCTTAACCTGCTGTGCACTGACCTTACCATTATTGTTTCGGTTACACCTCACCGCCAGACCAGAGAATCATGTCGTTCTGAATTAAACAATAATTACTAGTAATTGGGAATACGGAAGTAATTTGTTGAGAAGATGCATTATGCCAAATCCGGGTAGTAGTTTTACTAGAAATCAGTATAGAAATCATTTCAGAGACCAGAAATTTTTTTTGAAAACATTTTTTCAGATTTTTTTTTCAAATGAGTCAAATTTACAGATCATAAATTCGTACTTTACCTCCGGAACCTCGATGCTTGATGCTTCCTCGTCATCTTTGTCCCTGACTTTTTAATGTGGAAAAACATATTCTACATGTGTTACAACATTAGTATTTCAGAATTCGCAATCTTTTCATTCAATGTCGAATTCTCAGAAGCTCACACAGCAAGCTGGACTTTGTTATTCTTTCATGGCTTTGTATGCATGCAGTTGTTACCTTTTGGCCACCCATGCGCATATGTCAGATAGTGCAGAAGTCGCCACTAACGCCATCTACTGCGCTTTTAGTGACAATGCGTAGAGTAATGTTATCCTTGGGAGTATTTTTCTAGCAAGTAACGTGAGACATGTTACTTGCTAGAAAAATACTCCCAAGGATAACATTATTCTATTATAACATTATGATAACATTATTCTCACAATAAATACGATATATTTTAAAATTTGAAAAAAAATAGAATATTGAATATTTGAAAGAATAAGACTTTTAAAAAAATAAGCAATTTCTGCTTTTCTTATATCATTTGTTTTTGTTGTATGTCACCAAAACCTAGAATTAATTCCTTTCTTTAATAATTTTAATAATAATATATTTAATATTAAAGCTTTGAGAATACTTGCAATGGTGAAGTTCAATCGCGCTTTTGTTTAAATGTAACTTGTAATGACAATCGGAACCCTGACGACAGTAAAAAAGCCAGGAGGAGCCAGATGAAATTGCCAACAATCAGAGACGAGCGCAAGCTGGAATCCGTCTGGAGATAAAATTTGTAATAGTACAAACTTACTTAATTACAGTGTAAATAACGCATAAACAATAACTTGGTTGCTGTGCCAATCGGAAATTTTGAATTTCTATATATGAAGGATAACAAGAATTACTTGATGACCTTAAAGCCTAAACTTCAAAAATTTATTGTAATATAACGTGTTTGTTTGGAGCCGTGAAATATGCATGGGAAAGTCAAATTTCTGCATGAATCATACTGCGTCATATACTAGACCACACATGAGGGTTTACTAAGTAAACCTAATTTCGATACACCTAACATTTGCAGATATGGCTCAGACCCCATTGGACCACACGCCACATTGAACCATAGAGTCAGAGTTATTCAGTCATGTTATTACTTATTTTTACAGTCTTTAAGGTCAAGGACATCTTAGTAGTTGCCAGAGGATGTAATTAATTCGATAGCGTTTCATTACTTTATCGACGGGTAGCTAAACATCTTCGTGCAACCTAGCAAGTATGCAAATTCGAAACATTCTCATTAATAATCGCTAGCAAGCGATGTATGACGAAAGGAATTGTTGCAAGAATTATTGTGTTTGTGCATTGAAGGGAGAGTGGAAAATTTATCCTGCTATATCGTACATATGAGCGCAATTCTAAAACTGAAGTTTGTCCCCAGCTCGACCAGGCCTGGGAAGGTCTGTAGATATTGAAGGTGCCGGAGAAGCATCATACAAGGAATCACTGAATTTGTTAAGAAATTAAGAAAGGTTAATTCTGGAACAAGTAAATAATAATGACGATAGTAAAGTTTGATCAATCAAAGTCAAAGTTTCTAGTAATTATAAAAAATGCATACGGTTAACCCATACAACGTTTCATACATTTACGAACCTCTAAAGTGGGATTTAAATTTATTGAAAACTAATTGTGGTCAGAGCCCATTTTTCCGGGTCAAATAATTTTCAATTATTTGGCAGAAACTCGAAACAAATTCATTTTTGCCGGACTTCATAAATCAAACATTAATCTCTTCCCTATTTGAAGCCAACGATTCTCCTGCATTTAAGAAATTTGAGGAGCTCTCCCAGTCACTTGGTAGATTCGAGGTCGGAAAACTTCCAAGTCAACTGTATCCAACAAACTCGAAAAATTATAATTTTCCTATCGAATCCAGATACATGCTCTCGATGAATTGTTTTATTTATCGAACCGTAGAAATCATTCGAGAAGGACTTGCGTGGGAACAGATTCGAAACGTGAATCACGTTTTGTTTTATTGCGTTCCCATGAATTTTTCCTTTTTTGGTCTTTTCTCAGCTCCTTCTTTAACCATCCACCAGTTCGGCAAGCCTGCTTCCCATTCGACACCGAACAATTGTTTGACGTTTAAACGTAGCTCCAAAGGAGTTGCTTAGTAAAGATCTGGCTCTGATGAAAATATTTAAGTTGCGCTCGAATCCCCCAAGCGGAAAATTACAAACTGCTTTTCAGATACTGCTTTATGAATGCTATAAAACATCAGCAGTACAAATGGGGAGGACCGGGAGAACACCGAAGATTTCAAATCGTCCTACGCACTATTTCTTCCTTTTTCGTCTCGTCCATTTTTTTCTCCCGTAGGTAAATACTCGATGTTATTTCCAGTATTCATTCTGGGAGGGGAACCCGAATTCAGAATTGGGGTGTGAGACAAGCGTGTTGAATTGTATGTGGCATTTGTGACATTCTTCTCCAGGCTAGCACGCAAGGAGACGAGTACGTAGGCAAGGTTTATAGGTAGGTAGGTGGGCAGGAAGGAACGCTGGCAAAACAGAACTGAAATGACATCGATCCATATATCGTCAAGTAGTATTCGCGTCAGTGCGAGCCATAAAACACGTCAATCAAACAGAACAGCAAAATAGCACAATATAAGTTTAGTTGGTTTACTCTTGGGTACCTAGGTCAAATGCTGCTTTCTACTGGCAGCTTTCTACTGCGGCCGCAAGGACCGCTAAAACAAGGGTAATTGGGTCGAGACAGTCATATGGCATACATTGAGGTAGATTTTTTTGTGGAGATGTTTGTCAAGCTGGAATAGAATTCATGATTTTGCCGCGCGATTTATTTTACTGATCACGATTAGTATTGATGAAAATCTTTTGCAAAGTCACCAAAGAAGTTGATTTGCTATGCTTCAAATTGATAAAGGATATTATGAAGAGCATGAGATTCCGCGGAAAATCCGCAAACTAATTGTAAGTAATATTTGTGTACTGCGACAAATAATTACGTAATAAGGATTACTCTCGGATCGGTACTACTCTACCTTTGCCTTAGATAGCGAGCAATCAATCATCTTACCCTACGGGCAAACTGAAAATCTCGATTTCAAAATGATTTTTTCTAAAGTAATCCCCATTGATAGCCAAGTGTACAATGGGTACAAAAAAGTGTGTGCCTTTGTGGTTCACATATGTCGCTATATTTACCACAACTGAATACTTTTTGTGTGTCAATCCATTAATTATTAAGGTATACAATTTGGTAATTGGTTCCTGAAAAATGTAAACCATCGTAGTAAAGATTCTTATGACGGCTCGGTCGGTAGAGTCCTTGATGTTTGCTCGTCTGTGGCGAAGACATTCTTTCTGTCTATTGCAAAGTTGGCATTTGAGATAATCCCACAGAATATGACGCGCATCTATGTGATATGCGACCTATGTGGAGGCCAATTTATGTTTGTCAGAGAAGATTATACGAACGTGCGTGTCTAACATCTCCATACGATGCTTTATGTGCACTGTACCAGCAGATCCTCTTCAATCTTGAAAAAATAAGTGCCGATAATTGGATATCAGTCTTAAATTTGTATGCGTGCAAGAACTAAACCTACAACAAAATAAAACTATTTAAATGTTTACATAATCGACATTCAATCTGAACTTATCAGAGATTAGTGCATATAAATCTTCGTGTACTTTAGTAGCTTAGTAGCTCGACCGCAGCCATCAGGTCAGTCCCCGAAGTTACCCCTGATATATCAAAATCCGGACCAAAGACCAGCAACAGGATTGTATCCCCAAGGAATGGACTAAAGCGAAACGATAAAAAATGGGATCCAATAATCCGATTCGTTTAAATATTTGTCATGATCTTTAAGTCATATCTAATGTAATTTGCATACTTTGAGCAATTTCCATTTTCATTGCTTCAAACAGATAAGAAGGCCAAAGAAACGAAAAAAAACTCGAGGACTTAGATTACATTCACTTCGTCCCGTAGCTCAGTTCTTGCTTACAGACTTCATTGTCATTATTTTCATTATTTTGGATAGCTGGCCTCAAGAACCTCACCCAAGACTATTGCAAGAAGGAAGAACGATCCTTAGAGCTTCGATGAGAATATATACCAGTGTTTTGTGTTTCATTCTGGCCTATATGTCTGCATTGCCATTTTTCGTCGTAGTCGGCGGCGTCTACGTCATTGCCAATTTGATCCTTTCTGCCGCTGAGATAGGATGCAAAGGAATGAATGAATGAATGAATGACTGAGCTTTCCAATACGACTTCAAACATTTGTTATATTGTCAGTTGTCTCGCACTTGAATGGTTGGAATTTGTCTAGAAGAAAATGGAACCTAGACATAGAGGTGGTGACTTTGCTTACAACGAATACGAATAAAGAGAAACGTTTTTGCCATGGTAGCATTTTTCTGCGACTAAAGGAATCCCATCAGATACGGTTAATATTATTCAGATACGAGAAAGTCGATGAGGCAAGCAAATTTAGCTTCGGGTTTATGATGATGATAGCGAAAAGTACTTTAAAAAAGGAAAAGGTATAACATTTTTCGGGGGTATGTCGCTCATGGTGATAAGTTTTTTAAGGTATCATAATCTAAATATTGACTCCGTGAACAATTTAACCATCGCGTTTTGCCTCACAACACATGAAAGAACTGTCATATACAGTATGCAGAAAAAAATGTAAGAATTTGCTACTGACCAACAATTTCGAATACAACTGAAGACCTTGACTGCCCAGCTAAATTCTTATAGTTGTGGCTTTCTGCAAATATGTGATTTATTTGTTTTTGAAGTTCTTGAAAATGTTGATCAATTTTCACAAAAAGTTGGTTTCCTTCATGAAAGTTTGACACGTCAAAGAAGGCCGACGAAATTTCTTTCGATCCGCTTATGCGATTCAGAATTGCAGGATGTCAATCAAAGTGCCAGTTCCTTTAAAGCTGGCCTGGACATTTGATTCCAATTAATTTTTGTTTAGGTGCAAAAGCTATGATGTATGCATGAAAAATAAAGGTCTATCACACTAACTTGAATCGGTTATACCAAGTGTGTTGGTAAAATAAGGACATGTTTTGGCTGGAAAAAAGGTTGACCGTCTGTGCTCTAAGCTTGACGTTGGTTGTTAGTAAACAACTTTCCAACCAGATTCTCTGTACTGAACGCCCATGGCTTTGCTTATGGCGTTTGTATTGAGGCAAGTACCTTACAGGTAAAAGGACGATATCTCGCATTTATTAACAAACACTCATGGTATATGGTGTGCACAAAACTCAACTCTTTTTGGGACAAAACGCCAATTCCTTTTGATTGCTTTCTAGCCCAATGCAGAAACTGGCGAGGGTGTAGCCAGTTTGTCAAATAGCAAACTATTTCAGAAATTATTTGAAAGGACTTTTGAAAGAAATATTGAAGCGTCCGAAAGAAACTCTACTTAAAAATTGATCGAATTAAGAATCTTTGTGTGAGATAAAAACGACATTGAAAATTGAATACTTAAATCAACTGTCAAAAGCATGAATGTTCTCCATTTGCAAATCCTGCTTATCATGGAAATAGTGCTTAATGTGGACGTTACTGCTTCAATAAATTGCCAACTACAAGTTCAATCAATTAACTCATAATTATTCTGTTCACGAAATTCTCCTGAAATATCTAACATAATTTCCTCTATGATATCGCTAGTAGTGTTCTTCCCTACTCCTTCCGAAGTAAAATGCCTTGTCTCAAAGTTGCCAAGCAAGCATTTTGAATAAAAGGAAGTTTTTATGAATGATATACGAAAAGTTTCGTACTTTGTTGCAGATAAGTGTAAAGAGCTACCGCTGCAAAATTACAGTTGCGCATACGTTTATGTATATGTAAGTATGTAGGATGCAGGAGGGTAAGGACACGAAAGAACTCGACTAGTGAAGTGCACAAGTAGAAGATGCAAAGTTTCGTGGTTACAGTAATATCGGTAGGTTTGAGGTTTTCTACTCGTTCGGCCTTTTTCGTCGCTCTTTTGTGGATTCTCAAGGGCAGCCAAGTCGTGGCTGTCATCAACGAAGATTGTTCTGAAGTCAAAGAAACGTTGCGCGTAAATTTGACATATTTTAAAGAAAGTCCATTTTATCAATTTCTTTTGCTTTGATTGTTGTTGAGGATAAAGGGAGTTGCTAATATATATATTGGGTACCTCGTTCTTTTCACAATGCCCATGAATTTTACAGTAAATACTTTCTGAATAAAATTGCGTTAATATAAATTTTGTACATTCCTTAATGGGCTCTGAAGTGCAATAAAAAGAGCTCTACAGAAATAAAAGGACTTCGATAAACGTGTCGTTCGGAGACAAATTGAGCCAGATAAGAAATGATCGAATAGACCGCTAAAGTTCAATCGCTGAGAATAGGAGGCAAAATAATATCTTCGTATCCTTTTTGAGTCACGCATAAATGGAATGTCCCACAGACACACTATTCATACAGGCCCGAAACGGAATTGTTATTCATAGCGCGGCTAAATTCGACATCACTTTCCAAAACAGAACCCGCAACTACACATGTATGTGTCCCTGCTACAAACTAGTATTGATTAAGACCGAAAAAAGGCAAAAAGGGAAGATACTGTCAGACAGCTATTTTGCCGATGAAAGTAGCCACGATTGATTCGAGTAATATTGGAAATTGGTTTGACTTATACATGGACGGAAAGATAATTTTAGTAGCGTGATAAGTTTTCAATTTGCGCCATAAAACGACAATCGTTAGGACATTGACAGATTTCATATCGGTGGTCGGACGAATCGTCATTGTACATGCCGGCAGGATATAAAAAAAGTGACGACCCCATTAATGAATGCTACCAATTTATGTCCGTTTTCGTTGTCGTGGGTGAATTTGTTTCGGGTATATTGCTGGAATGGTAAATCAGATTCTGAGAAAATGTTGAATTAATGCTGAATCGATTTTTGCAATGCACGCAATGCTCAGCCGATCCAAAGCCAAGATGAAGGATTCAAGGATTTAGTATTCGAAAATAGCGCACTTTCCTTTTAGTGGAAAGGAAGTACCGCAATGTTTGGGGTAAAGGGGAATGATTTCGTAAGGCAAAAAGTAATAAATACTGAAGAAACCCCAGTCGTAAATCATAAGGATGACTGATGTTTCACTGCAAATACATGTGGCTCACCATGGCTTACACAAGTTTTACTTTTTGCAGATGTAGGTCGTTTGGCGGTGCGTGGTTAACATTTGAGTTTTGTTTCTGATGATTTCTAGTTGAGGTTTAGAGCTATATTTCACGGTTTGGGATGATCAAATTGGAATAATGTCTTATATGTATAATATGTATAATGTGTCTTAGTTATCTTCATTCCAACATGCGGCAAACCACTGTTCAAAGTATCTATTCGTACGACCATTTAGTGAAATTCTCATCGAATTGTGTTTGAATTGAGAAATGTGAATAGTTTCGCATTCGATTTTGTATTCTTTCCTGGGACCTGCATGAGATATGTAGACATATCAAAGTACGCACCAGAGAATTTTGATTTGATATAATTAAGGAAATGTTAACTTGTTGCTTTTCTGTATGTTACCAACTATTCGTTCTATTTCCAGAGAACAGGGTAGATTGGTTCACCAAATCAGTCGGGCAAGTAGGAACAACTCAATGATGAGACAAAATTTGTGAATATTGCTGGTAACTTTTGGGGCCAGATAAACCCCACATGGTGTGCAAGGTAACATTTATGGACATGGTTTAAAAAAAGGTTAAAAGAGGTCAAAGTGGTTAAAAGATAACAGATTTGGCAAATTCACCAATTCTGGCCAATTGAAATCTTAACGTTCCACGAATTCTCACAGAAACCACTAAATGGGAAAAGTATTTATGAAATCATACAAATTATTTCAATGAGGAGTGGATCCTTTCAGATTTTACCCAGCGACAGGAAGTTACGTAGAAATTTTGAAAGGCTAGAATTAGTCGTTCACGATTAGGAGAATTGACTTGTAACGTGGAATCTATTGCACTTGGCCGCGAGTTGTGGATAAGAAAATAGATAAAAGTCTAAATAGCACAAATTAGATGTTGTAATAGTACACAATATACTTCATAGATAGCGGTGTCGTGTGAATTTATTAGGCAGAAAATTGTTGGAAACTTGGAATAAATTTTTGTGCTGGACGACGAGGCAGAGTTGTGGACAACACCCGAGCCATAGACAAGATTTCGTGAATACTAAATCTAATAAGACTTTTAGTTTTCGCTTCGTTCATATATTCGATGCAACACATACGAAATCATAGTGACACTATATTTTCTGAAGCATATGCACCATAAATTTAGTGCCAGCACATGAAAACTAATTGAAACTTCGCTTCAAATGCGACGCCTTAATCCATAGCTCTCGACAAAATTGCAAGTTGCTGTCAAAGAGATTTGCGTAGGAAGTAAGGATCTGTTGTTCAGTGCCCGAAACATATTGTTTGGCAATAACGATATTTCTCCACATTCGCTGGAAACCTCTGGTGCAACTTATTCGCAACTTTATTAGCAGAATTTGTTATGACAGTTTCACAAAACTTCAGCCTTGCGCTTGTATTTCCCTTACCAAATGTTCACTTTCCACGGAGTTGATATTTTTCCACCAGCTACGTCGTTGCTGTCTTTTATAGGCGACTTAAACCACAACCATATTATGTACACGTACTTAAACTGGCTACGGTACATCGTGATAAGGGTGAACTTTTACATAAAACCTCGTCATACATGCCACGTATACTCGGATATGTGAATGCGGAGCAGGGGAGTACGAACCAGAATGAGGACAACACATCGACACGAAGAGAAAAGGCGTCGTCAAAGGCGGTTAAGTGTAAAATATAGCGCTTTGCTAACAATACCACTCGAAAGCATTTATTACTTTGCTACGAAGAAATTACCGGTGATATGATATGTGTACACGTTTGTAGCCTTTAAAGAAAGGAGCATTTCACACGAACATCTAACACGCAAGTATCCTTGGATGGATTGTGAGTGGTATAAGTGCCCATACCAGGGTGCTAAAAAGTTAGATGATAGTTACAACTGGAAGTGAAACTATACGTGACAGAGACATTCAGAGGAGCGCAATCCAAGGAAACTTCGAAGGATGAGAAATGGAATGAAATCCTTTTGATATTGCACTAAGTTTGGGTGCCAGTGGCATCTCGTTGTATCTTGTTCCGAAGTTAGGCAAACTCTGGAAGAAGGTGTCGCTTGAAATAAGACTTAGAATCCAAACGACGTGTCCAACAGGAGGCAAGGACGCAAAATGTACACTAAAGTAACAACTACGGTTTTTTGTACAAAATATAATGAAGAAGGAACATCGAGCTTGTTTACATGATAAACTTTCGCATTTCAACCGTCAAAGTAATTTCGCGCGCTCGTTTTTAAGTCAATAAACTTATCGAAATCGCCCCTGGGAAGATCCGCTTCCAATGGGCAAGATCACATTCGCCGCTCACTTGTGCGGTCAGGATCAGCTGGATCAACGCGATGGGCGACTCGATGCGGCGTTTGCTTATTTTCCGCCTCACGCCCACTGCTGGGCATTGGTGGACTTAAATAAACCAAAGAAATGAATGGCTTTCAAGTGGTACCGATGTGAGTGTTTAATATAAACAAAGAATAAAGTTTGCTTTACATTGCCACTAAAGAATCTCAAAATAGTGAATGATTCGAGCTTCACTCGAAGTAATTGCAGTCACTACAGAACAATTAATAACTAATTGCTTGTCTGTTTGAAGCGTTCAAGCAGGAGCCTGCAAACCAAGTCAGTTGTACTGAAATGAAAATAAATTCACATTAAATCGTGAATTATGAAGAAATGTAATCGTCTTGGGTCGTTCAAGTGTTTTGTAAATATCATAAAATGTTTCATGGAGATCGAGATGAGTACGGATATCGATATCAATTTTCTCACATCTCCCAGTTGCCAAGTGAAATGAGAAGAGGAAGAATCTTTTGTGCTAGCTGACCGTAAGCTGAGGTCTCGGTGAAAGGAGTTGTGGGAATTGTTGTTGATTAAACTCCATGGAGGACGTTTATGGCTTAGTGATGATAAAAATCATCGACTAAAGCTACAGGACAATCAAATTATTACGCGGCTAGCAATCTTATTGCCAACACTAATGATTTTCGGTTCGAAAGCTTCTGATGATGAAGAAGGATCTATCGCTGCGTTGAGTTGCTTTTGAATTGCGTACAATTCGACAATATAATAATTGGTTGTCTGATTGACCAAAACCTACGATAATTCTCGAATGAATAAACGTTCTTTCACTCGGCCGTCGATTTTCGGGAGCATTTTTCTCTCAAATATGTCCACTGCCATTTCGGATGCGCTCATTATTGTCCATGCTTCACTGCCATAGAGCAGCACAGGGTTGACTTATGATTTGTAGACGCGAAGCTTGTTCTGTGTGTACACAAATTAGGACCTTAAAATAGAAGACTGGAACATTAGTGTAGCAGACGTTTCAGATGTTATCCTTCTAACGAAATGTTCCAGGGTAATATTAAAGAGCGTTGGAGCAAGTGCGTTTCGTTGTTTCAAGCCTGCTTCCATTTTGAAGCTTACCGGTAGTTCTCCGTTTATCAAGGACTGGGACTCTGCGTTGAGAATTTTAACTTTTACCATGCAGACTGGTTTTGTTTGAATACAAGAGACAAACATTATACAGAGAATTTGTGCAGGACAGTCCGGACGATATTGTCGTAAGCTTACTCGAAGTCTACAAAGAGTTGGTGCTCAACTGAGAATATTTAGTCTATTCGCCTTCGAAAGCCCTCTACTACCTTCAAACTTCTCTAGGATAGTTGAGGACACCTTATGTGACGTACACAGTAAGACGACGCCTCACACCTCAAGTTGCATCCCTTGTTGTGCACAGGACAAATAACACTTTCTCGCCAGTTCTTTGGGAACTGCTCATCTGGCCATGTTTCACAAATCTCAGGGGCAGTTCTGCTAGAATTCCATCTGTTCCAGGAGGCTAATTTTTTTCTGAGGTCAGGTCCTGCTACTTGTACTTCGTCTTTGGTTGGATGTGACACTACTACCTTCTGTTCTGCTTCTACAATGTTCTTAGTTTCAATTGTTTTCGAGGCACTATGAATAGTCTTTTGAAATATTGCTTTTGTTTGCTCTTTGTGCGCTTTTGCAAAGGTTTTTTCCTGGAGTCTTCTTCCCTGTTGTTTCGTAAAGGCATATGTGAGTCCATATAGCATCATGTTTTTGTTTAACATATGTGTGTTGAGGTTGATGGTCAGCCATTTCTCTGTTCGGCACACTTTCTTAGCTTATCGTCGTAGGGTGTAATCTTAGTCTGTTTTGCCCCCGGTTGTTCTCTGAATGAATGTTGTCTTGATCGTTTCTTTGCATTCCGCTACCAATTGTTCCGAATTTTCTTCGATTGATACCGATAAGATGTACTTGACCGCTATCTCATACTAAATGAAGCGTTGTCAGCGCTGCGACTTAGACCCTTTTCCTTTACATTGGCTTGGGACGGTCATCACGGTCGCGCCCAGGCACATCCGTTGTCCTCAGTCCTTTCACAGTCCTGCACCATAGCTGTGTAACTCCAAGCAGCGCTGCATTGATCCAGCACCGAAAAATGAGATGGAACGACCGAGGGATTCATATTAATGGCGACAAATGCAACAGCAAATGTCCGCAGTTGCACCAGAAATTGATAAAGCTGATAAAGAGCCAGCAAATGACAGGAACATAAATGAATAATTATACTAAAGTGACAGACTTGCCAAATACCTGATCATCCAGACGTGCTGGATAATCTTCTTCCGATAAAGGTTGCGTCATACGAGTTCTTTGAACGGAAAATATTCCTCCTTCAATGGATATTCATAAATACAAAGGACATAAATACAAAATTTCAAAATCGTCGACGTGATTATAAAATAAATGCAGAGTACCCAAATTAGCGTTAAAATATGTTGCTTAACTATTGCTTGATCCAGGGTTTGGTGGCCGCCAGATCCTTTACCATAAGTTAAATTATTGCACACCAAAGCATTAAAATATTCCAGCGTTATCATCTGGCGCCTAGGAAAAGTTTTTCTCCTGGCAAATGTTATATCCTCCCCCACTAAGTCTCGCACAGGTTTAATACGACGACAAGCACGTTCTCATCAGAGCACATCGTTAACTTCCACCTTTAATTATCCCCTGGATACGTACCTTGTCCCGCCCGATGGAATCTTGGGGCGAAAGTCATTCAAGCGAATATGAGGTCACACTTTGTGCGCAAGGGTTAGACCTAGAATTATAAGAATTATGGGATAGGGAAAATGTTTGCTGGCTGACAGGATCAAAGAGCAAATGGTGTTGTGGCCTTTGCAACACCGGCAACATCTGGATGAAATTTTAAAACGAATCGTGCAGCTGCTTTGTCTAATTAACAGAAAATTAAAATAGATATTGTTTAGTACCCGTTTTTATTTTCATATCAACTTGCTGTGATTTATGCATGACGTCGAGTCAGGGAATAGTCTCCTTTTTTCGTTATCATAGTCGTGTTGATGTTGGCGGAGACTTTGCTTGAACAAAGATTTCAACGTTATCGTTCGCCTGTTTGGAGCCAAGGACGTAATTCGCGAAAGGCGATGTTGCTCGTATTCGCGAAGGGTAAGAACTCGTATCCCTTAAATTCTCGTTAAAAACAAGATTTTGTGAACTTACAGGCAACCGGGACTCATTTAATAAGGATTCAAGGAGGGTTTTGAATATCAAGGGAGGGATCTTATTAGTTAAGATGCAGTCTAAATATTAACAAATACAAGACCAAAGAGTAGGCTCGACGAGATTCTGCGGGAACAGTTGCGTTTCGAATATATTTCGTTTCGAATATATTTCGGTTAAGCAGGATTAGAAGAAACGAAATTGCCTTGCGAATAAATACCCTATAACTTTGCGGATTTCGTTTTTGCACATGAAAAGTTATTTGAAATTCATGCAGTTTTCGCTGGAAATCAAGTCTGTGTTTTCATGCCACGCAAGAATATTAACGTTTATTAAAGATTTAATAATTCTTCTCATCTGAATCGGAAGGGACCAGCAAGGGGTAAAGCAGCAAACAAAGTTGAAGATCTAACTTGTCAATAAACCATGAATTAAAGGGAAAATCGTAAGAAACTCCATTATTTTTCGAAAAAAAAAACAAATGCCCAGAAAGTTGCCCAAATACATGAAATACAATGCAATAACCTCAAATGCAGACACAGCGTCCGGACCTGATTTCCAGACGCTGGTTAAACCACTTTCAGATTTCTTGAAAAATTTTACCGGCACTGCATGCTAAAAAACCCTCATTTAGGGGCTTATATTTCTATTCTTATATATAAATTCAACTATTTGCTTCAATCTTTTGTGTGCAAAAAGTTGGGTTGGTTGGGTGGTTGGGAATTGTTAATGGTTTGATTGCACATTTGAAAGGAACCCACTAAACAATTGTTTTTCTAATTTCTAGTCACGCAATCGAAGCTTGTTGATACTTTTCATAAACTCGCACTATTCTCAGGGGCTGACCACTTTGTCCAACCAATATTTCAGCATAAAAGTTAATAAAATTTTTAATTTGACAAGAAGCTCCTAATGATTTGCACTTGAAATTTGCAGCGAACTTAACTCTTTTCTTTGACATTTTGCTGCAAAATTAAATTCGTAATGAAATCTTATTTGGTTCTGTTTTGTCCGCTACCATTTTCCACTTTTCAACCAACGACCGCTTCCTCGCACCCTGCTCGCTTCTAATTGACAAGTGAAGATTTATATTTGTTCGACCTGTGCATAATAAAGCAGGTAATAAATTTGGAAAGAAGCTTATCCTTGGCACAAGGGTACGACATGAAAACCATTTCGTGACAGCAAATCTAATTTGCGGTCAAATGCCATAATATCCACTGTATAGTTGAGGCAACAAAAGTACAATGCAACTTTAATGTATTAGAAAACTTTCGACCTTTAGGACAGTCGAAATAAATAGGATCACACAGGCAAACATGCAGGCAAGCATAAATTAAACAGAACAGAAATAATTCAAGAAATCAAGGATGATTGGATAAGGATAATCACTTGATCGGCCAGTTTGATTCTGTAACATTTTCCTTTTTTGACTTTTTATTATTGCGTCGAAGCCTCTTCGGTCCCAGACTGTACTGAAGACTCTGTTTTAGTCCTCCGTTTTGAATCCGCTGGTGAAATTCGAAACACTGGTGATATTCAGCGGTAGATGTTTAATGAAGGATTTGAATAACGATGGGTATTTACCTATGGATATTTATCAATTTTTTACAAGGCTTTGTAGCAGTGGTCTTTGAAGTAGTAGTAGTAGTAGTCTTTGTAGTAGTAGTAGTAGTAGTAGTAGTCTTTGTAGTAGTAGTAGTAGTAGTAGTAGTAGTAGTAGTAGTAGTAGTAGTAGTGGTAGTAGTAGTAGTAGTAGTAGTAGTAGTGGTAGTAGTAGTGGTAGTAGTGGTAGTAGTAGTAGTAGTTGTTGTAATAGTAATAGTACTAGTATTTGCTGGAGCAATAGCAGCGCAGTATTAGTTTCCATGCTCCAATTACAGAATATAATTGAACAAGTGTAAGTAAGAATTAAAATTAATGGGAGTCATACGATTAAAAAATCTCTTATCCAAGACTTTAAAGATAAGTACGAATGAGGATTAGTGTGAAATACTCCAGTATTTCAATTTCAGTCTGGATTCAAAAGAAGTGACAATGACACTCACAGAGAGGTGGACGGAATCTCACAAATATGTTTGGAATGTTATCTGGGCCGGGACTTGTATAGGGTCAATGGAGTAAATGATTCTATGGATTTCATTAGGTTCAGAAAGAGAGTAACAAGATTCTTAATAACGAAGTCGGATGGAAGAACGGTTGATATAGAAGTAGACAAATAATGAGAATAATTCCGAGATATCTTTGGGAGTAGATGTTGCAAGCTCGTTCCAGTGAACTGCACCAGCCACAAAACAGATGGCACCGATTTTAGTGCCATAATTTAAGCCCTGTAACTATTGACTAATGCAAAACATACAATACTGAATAATATGAATACTTTAGTATGAAATGGTGAAGATACAAAGAGTGAATCATGAAAGTAGCACGATTCTTCGTAACATCGTTATTTTTTCCGTGAAAAGAGAGATAAGTAAACTGGAACAATTCTAGTATGGAATATAAATTTACGGTTTCCAAAAGCAATCGAATCCTTGGTAACTGGATCGTCAATGAGGGAGCGAAATTCTAGCTATATTTATTTGCTGTTCAAACATTCCAAGCGCGTGTTAGGGGACTGTTCATTCAAAATCTCGCATCTCATCAATCCGACATGTAGACAGATTTCGAAATCAGAAATTTAATGAAAATCACTTTTTACGAAAGTGAAGCCGTGCAAAGTTGAAAATTTTTTGTTTGAACGCCAAGGCGAAACGAAAGCACACGAATTAAATTCTTTTTTGGTATTTTCATGGTGTTATTGGCTACAGGCGAACATTCATTCGCATTTAATTATTTTCAAATGATTTGGCGCGGAAAATGCAAGCAACAAAAACAAAAAGGAGACGATCCTATTAATACCATCGGCATCACCACCTTTATGTCGGGTCAATGCCACGCTACCCACAAAATGCAAAATGAAAATTAATTGAAATTGAAAATCATAACATCGGAATCCTGCTAAGGCAACTCCTGTTGCAAAAATATACAGAGGAGCAGAACGCAATCAGGAGGAATGGCAGCATCGATGGTCGAACGAAATGCTATCGCGCTCATCGATGGTTGCATCCAAAATGGCGTCAGTTAATGTTTCGGCCGACTTGAAATTTTTAATAACCGAATATTCTCCGGCCTAAAGCCATCATTACAGCTCGGATCCTTATTTGGAAAGTTTATGAATATGGTTTTCACAAACCGTTGCACTAAACATTTTGCAGGCAACAGTGGTGGTCAATGCGGGAATGAGGAGTCAATTGAAAACTTTTTTCCCAGGATACGAACTTGTTTCACTTTCTCATTTCCAGACTTCTGACATAATCTCCCTGTGTATCTATGTCTGAGGAGTGCCAGAATACCGAATGCCAACTAGGTGCGATTTGGCGTCATCGGAGCTTCAAGAGCCAATGGAATAACCAAGAGCCACGGGGTACACTTTGATAGCACCCCTAAATGAGGGCAGTTTATGTTTACTTGCTATAATAATGCAAATGGTCGAGAATGCACTAAATTACATCATTCCGATCCAACGCGGCAGCTATTTCGAGCATATTGTAGCGATTTACATCATCATAACACTGGAATTACGACATCGAGAACTTGATGAGGGGGAACCCTGCGAGGAATAGATGGGGCTGGAATTGTAAAATTTAATTGTGTGGGAAGTGGCAGTGGTTCAATATTTGTGTTTGTTTATGAAATAGAGTTCGCAATAGCCAGCAACAGGGGGTTGCTGATTTGATAGCGATGCGTTCCTTTCTATGTTTAAAGAATTTTAATTAAATGTAAAAAAGGTGGCGTGGGAGGGTATTAGAAATGGTGGTTGAACCAATTATGAAGTGTTCTATAAATATTTTGTCGGGGAAGCGTGCGAAGTGTTTACATAAACTCTAGAAAGCCTTGTAAGCTCTGAACTAAACGCCACCATATTAAAAATTGCTCTAACCTTCCTTTCCATAGACTTAATTAAATGAAAACGCCTTCCGTTCATATCATCCTTACAATCTCACTATATCTACGAGGCGCCGGTTGCATTTTGCTGCATCATGATCTTTTCCTCAAGTTCCGTCTGCTGCTAGTCCCTTGCGACATTCACACTGTGATAATTTGCAGGGGAAGAAGTAGTTGGCAATGGAGACGCATAAATTCAGGATGTTTGTGGCAAAATTTTCAATCGCTTTTGCTTTTTAGTTTTCCACGAACAATGGTTTGCTGCTGTTGGTGCCAAAACGGAGATCTCAACAAACAACCGTAAATATCCTTTCAAATACCTTCTTCCTTTTGAGTGTTCAGCTTTGCTCGAAGAGCGAACAACCTGCAATGCAGTGAGGAATCGTTTAGTTCGTTCAGTAACTTTTACTAGCCCATGTCTGCAGAAAATTCATATCTCTCGTGAGACGTCAAAACAGCCTTTCAAGCTGGAGGAAAATGAACTGTAAATCTGTCAGGATCAAAATTGGAATATGTAGAGGACTCTGGGTTTGATGTGTATCCTATAGAAGATTATACACAACTATGTTTCATTGCAAAAAAAAACAAAACAGACTATGGATTGCATTACATACGTATGCATGGCAGGATATTGCTGGCAACTGCATGCTTCATTGAATTTTATTAGGTAAAGGATGTATAATGTGAATGTATATGAGCAAATCAGCTAAAACGTGATTTCTATTGACTGTACGGAGTAGTGTGGCTTTTCATGTTTTCAGGAACGTCGAATACATTAGATGTACTTATTACGTTTGGAAAATATGAAAAAGGCTTTTTTCACGGATCAAGTTCGCATGATTTGACGCTTTATGTGGTGGGTAAACATTTTTGCACTAAAATTCATTTTTGACACAGAGAGGAATTTTTTGGAATTTCGCTCCTCTGTTGCGGTTGGGACTTGAATTATCAAACGGCAGGTGTCCAACTGTATATGACATCATATAATCATAAACAGAGAATAAGAGCATAACAGAGCCTAATATAAAATATACTTTCGGCGTGCACATAATTTAAAAACATTTAGAGTTCCATAAACTTTACCGCTCTCCAGAAAACCAGAAGACAAATGCGAATGTGATGTATTACGTTGATTATGACGTTATTGACAATATTTCCTTATATAAAGATTGGTAGGATATTGGTTCTGGGGATTATAGTCATTGGACACATTTTTTAATGTTCTTTGCATGTTTACGTTTACCGGCAGTGATTTAGCAAATTCGCGTTCTCATCAGCTTAAGATTTACAGAAGGTAAAACAATGCATTAATTAAGGAATGTTTAAATTTTCTATCTATAAAGTATCGAATTTTTTCCGGTCTGAATTTTTGACGTTTCAGTTTTAGACAACGTGAACATTTAATGACTTAATTTGAGTACTTACCATAGTGTCAATACTGGGATATCATGCCCCAAAAATGGTTTCCAAATTTCCAATGTTCTTCATATTTGTGTAGTTTGTAACAATTTCTCGGGCCTTGCTCAGAAAAACTATTCGAAAAGGTAATGTGAGTACTTTTGCTAATCTTTCTCCTCTAACTCACTATTAGCACACTTTCAAGTCATGCTCTATTATTAAGTTCTCTAGCCAAAGTATGGGTTTTTGGCAGAAACTGAGGTTCTGTAAACATGTTACTTGCGAAAATTTTGTTATTTTGTTGAGTCTGATGTCCCCTTTTTCCTGAATTGGTTTTATTGCATAATAACGACGTTCACTTGTCTAATTTGATGAGACCTTCTTGTTAGAAGCAAAACAAGGGTCAAGTTACTGCTTGTGTAATTCTGATTTGTATCAAAGAGGTAGAACAGTTTCATGGTAGAATTGTGTTCTATCTCAATATGGGTTATTGTGGCGCAAGAACCTCTATGGAACTTGGTCCATGGGGCGTGTTAGAGCCATCTCGTTTCAAGACACCACCACGAGTACACGATAGTGTGATCTTGTCTGAATCATGTAATTTTCAGTAATTTATGTGAAGGCACCTGTCACAGCTGGATGGGCTAGTAACTCGACACCTGAAACTCAAATTCAAATTTCAATTATCACTCAATATTTAGGGCCGTGTAACTGTTCGAATCCTTAACCTGCAAGTCAAGTTTAACAGAACTAGGAACTTTCTATTCTACATGGATCAACTATTTTGGAAATTTATTGTTGAACGTCCATCGTTCACTAACAGAAAAATAAATATCTGTTCAACTGTCTGAGAACTAAACGGATGCAAGGAACTAAAGATATTAAAAAGAAAGCGTGGTTTACCACTGAAAATCTGACAATTTCGATTCATCTTACAGTGTCTCAAAACTGACAAACCATGCCGTATGCATGCAAAATCGTTGCTTAATATTTTATCATTGGTTGCTTTGACTCTAAGCCTTATTTACGACCAAAGATGCGTTCAGTTCAAATGATTCTGCATAATGCCTAACGACATTGGACCTCGAAAGGGTAAATTGAACGAGATGGGAAATATTTTAGGCTGGTGAGGGTTGTTTTAGCATTGCTGCCAAAACTTTGTGTGGGAAAGTTTTCAACTTATTTGCAAATAGTGTCAACATTTGCTAGTTGTTATTGATGGTGTGGAAAATGGTTGTTAACGACAGCGTTGAACGGAGCTATATAAAGAAGTTGGATTTCCTTGGAGTGAGTTGGCTCATAAAATAACTTAATAGACGCGAAGTATTGCTTCGTGCGCTATATGACTGAATACTTCTTTGTCAGCATAGCACCGTGGCTTGTGCTGCAGGAATTTTATTGACAAGCTTTATTATTGGACGATGGCGGGATTTTATTGGTCGTTTATATCTCTTGCTTCGATCAGACATTTCTTGTGTCTCCTGTGCTTCTAATAGATTGTAAACATTGAACTGGTTACATTATCCTCCTTGACCAGAATATTCAACCTTGGCACTTGCCACCTGGTCTTCACATATCGTCACATATCCAATATTGCTTCGAATCGGGTTTGGCAATATTTCATGATTTAGTTACTCTGCACCGTCCTGGGTACTGGACTTTATTATTTATTCCAAAAGCGTCGCGGAACTTCTTTCAATAGCACATAGTGCAATAAGTCGTGTATTGTTGTCCTACAAGCGCATGCAATGCCTCAAGACAATTGAATAAATGTCGAAATGTCGATAAAATAAATGTATAAGTCATAAAAGTTGCGGATGATAACTATTAGATACATATTGACGTCAGCTGGACATGGTTTGCATAGTTCAAGTTGGTTGACATTGTAATGCTTTGCAGTTACACTCAGCTTCATTTTTCGCCGCTTTCATCAAACGTACTCGAATCGTAGGCTTTGAGGTCTTTGTCGGAATGTTAACGTGGCCGTAAAAGCAAATGTGGTTGGTCGGTGGTCATTCGATTGTCTGCGGTGGATTTGACGCGAATAATAACGTAATTAAATACATTTATTGTTGGCGAACGTGCCAATGAAGTACTTCTGGCCAATCCCAGCGCTGTGTCGAATTGCACGAGTTCTATTCCTACCAATGTATGCCTCTCACTCTCTGCAAGATATTTGGTCAGTTTTCTCGTAAATCATATTCGAAAGTCAATCCAAAGGAACAATGTAATTTTGAAGCATGCAAGCATGCAAGCAAAATTATACTATCCAAAAAATCGATAAGAGCGCATATAGGTTTAGGAGTTATGTGAGAAAATACGAGACTAACCAAGACTAATAATACTAATAATATTTCTTAGTCATGCACATAAGGACTTGCCGCAGTAAGTTCTGTAACTCAGCAGGAAAATGGAGTATTTTGCTTTGTAGAACAGCATATCCAAATTAATAAAATAATTTAGGGCTGAATAAAGATCAAATGTCATGTTTTTCGCATTAACGCCAATTACTTTGCTCTTATGTGGTTGCAGGACTATCTTGAATGAAGTATCCTTCAATGGATTTGTATATTGGTAGTTGATTTGTAACTTTGGAATGTTTATTGTGTGTTGTATTTATTAATTTTTTTTCGCATTTTTTGGATTGCATTTATTTTTGTAGTTTTTAATATTCAATACTTGATGGTTGACTGTATATTATTTATCGTATTTATGTTTGGTTGAATTGAAGTAGAGCTGCGTTATGATTATCAACAGTGACATTTTATTTAATTTCTAAATGAATTTCGGCCATAAGGATAAGATCCAATTTCAACATGAATAAAATAAACGCGCATTCTTCGTTCGTAGGCGTACTGACACATAGCTTCAGACTCAAAATGACAAATTGACCTTTTCGACTGGGAACATTATCATTATCGAAAGTTTTTCTCCTGAAAATGTATCAATCAATTTGACCTGAATTTCTGAAGCCGTTCATTTAATCTTCGAGAACCCAACGAAGAAGAAACATTCGTTTGAAATTAAATAAAATGAGAGTATTCATTCCTCACCACCGTGCAAACCAATGGGATTGACCCATTTGCGATTGAAGTTAAATATTTGAGCGGATTTTTCGATTCTTCTTTTGAAAAGATAGAGGTTAGTGCAGGCATGCTCTTGCTGATTGATTGAAAATGACACGCTCTGAAGATTTCAATCTTAGATTTAAGATATTGCTTGTTTTCATAAAAAAATGGCGTTATTGTATTGAGTATTGAGTATTATTTCACCATTTAGGGCAAAAAATGTTCTTTGAGCGCTAGTGGACACCAACTGGCAATTGGTGTCGTTGTCTAACAACTTTTTGCATTGTCTGATGACTAACATATTTGTGTGGATACGTAAGTATCGTCCGTGATTAAATTAGGTTGAACAACGGCTACAGGACACAATCGTATTTCTTTGCTAGAATCTGTTTATTTCGTTGTCATTGTACTTTTCTGTTCAGATGCTCTACCGTAGGCCAGAATGGGAAGCTTTCAGGGAATCGAAAAGGGAGGCCTTACCTTCTGTGAATATTAGTGGAGATAATAATATGTGCACGTACTTACAATCATAGATGTATGTGTTCGCAGTGTGCTGGAGCCCGTAAATTCCCAGGATATGGCTCACGTACGAATTCTAAGTGCAGTCGACCTGAATTTGCTCGAAATCAAGCTCCTTTCGTTAGGGTCGCTTTATTGGGAGCCTCCACGTTGATTTCTTACATACAAAAATAAATCCATACTTGTTCATTCGTTGTAGGTGTACATAATGCGGAATTCATGTTTGCTGATAGAAAACCTTCTTAGAAACGGTAGAGAGGATATTCTTGGCGTTGGGGGATGTTAAATTTGCAAAGTGCTGCCATTCTTGCGGTTGGACTGTTGAAGAGCTGTGTGGGCTAAGACTTTTTATGTAGATTTAACTAAAATGTGGCTTCTCAAACTGAAGGCTAAAGTCGTATCTTTCATTTTTGAAATTTCGTGAAAAGCATAACCAGTAGGACGAAAGTCCACAGAGGCATGACTACTTGCTTTCTCGATGGAGGAGATTTACATTTTGAAGAGACTTTTTAACATGCATCCTCCGCCATGGATCACGCGTTCTTGTTGAGGAAATTGTTCAAATGGCTTCCCGTGGTATAGTTGCTGGTTTGTTCCGTATCCATTTTAGTGTTCATTTAAAACGAGCTTGTCTTTATTGATTTTCATGACATGCATTAAAATTTGTAAAAAATCACCAGGGTAGGTTCAAAGCTAAAAATGGAAATATGTTTGCATGTTATCCGTAAGTTACAGAAATTCAAGATGATTCTTCATCATATTGACAGTGGAAGCTTCGAATATTTTAACATTTCAAGATTGGTTAACGGCTTTTCACAACAAAAGTATTGGTTGTAATTTTCTGTAATTTGTTCAAGCTTTTATTTATGCGTTCGTTGTCGTATCGTCGTTTGGGCCGAAATTTGAAAATTTATTAGTCACATTCCATGAATGGAAAATTGAAATCCAGCAGTGAAAAGTTTTCTTAATTGACACTCTCGATTTATAGTTTCTTTTCCCCCGAATCACCGAGTCCTGTCGAAGGAAAACTGTAATTATCAACATAAGTGTGCGAAGCAAAAAGGCTTAATCGGGCGCTGGAAGTATCACAGAACATGGTTAAATTTTACCTTGATTAGGTTAAGTGCAGCAATTGCTAGAAAATTAATAATGTTATCCTTCTAAGCTTCATATAGCTCCTTCATTGCTCTAAACTATCGGCAACCCAAACCAGCAAGACTACATACATCGTCCCAATATCCGTAGAGTGCTTTTGATTTCCTTTCATGTCGATGAGGATTTTCCATGTATATGGTAAACACAATGCCTGAGGCGGCCTCTTCGTATGAAGGAAGGTTCGGTTGCCAAACTAATTATTTCATTGATTACAAGTATTAGACTGATTGGTATTTGTCTGGGAAACCGTAGCGATGTGTGCATGCATGTGTATTGTGCTAGGATGATTGTAGGGAAGGCATATCTTCTCGTTCTGTTGAGCGGGTCGTAATGGTGTTTGATCACGATTACAACTTATACTTATGGGAAAGAATAAAAGAAAAATAATTTACTTGACTTAATCAATAAACTTTGGTCGGCGTAAGCGTTTTTTCGCATTCTGTTTCTTCTTCTTCACTAGATTGGGTTAAATTTGGGAGGATTCGACCTTTGGTGGTTGGGCATGTAAAAGGATTTTAAGTGAATAGATGACTCAGAAAGAATCAAAAGAGAGAAACGAGCGACAATAAGTAATGAAAATCAAGGGAATCTTGTAGGTTTTCAGAAAATGGATGTCTGTTGCTTTGGAGCGCTCGATATTCCGGGGTATCTCGCTTATTACAGCACTGTGGATTAAAATCCTCAAAGTGAACTGCTGATGACCATAGCTGTGAGTGAAAGTGTAGATGTAAAGCGTGTCCTGAGTTCAATGAACAACAAACGAGGTTTTTTTGTTTGATAGAAATAGCGAAAATATTGAAGACCTTGTTGTAGAATAGTAACGTGGACGAGATGTCAAGATGTTGCCTTTTTATAAAAGAAAAGGCAATTGAATATGTGACGAATAGGTGTCAGATATATAGAACGTTCAAAAAGGATGAGTTTGTGCTCGTCTACGATTACTTTCATTTCGAATCCGCAAAATTTTAACGACAGCTATTTAAAGATAAAAAGTTTAATATTCATTTGAACACGAAAATGAGTCCCATGTCCTTCTCTGACTACATATACAACTTCCTCACCGATTGCTAGTGAACATGCAGATATTGTCGCTTTTTTTGCTTCGCGGCTGGCATCTAAAAATGTGATATGTAAACAGGGTATATGCTGATTATTCAACACTAAGTGGCTATCAATTTTCAGTGTTCCTCCATTTTATGTCGTTTCCTTCCTGTGTTGCTTGCAACTAATGCAGACGAAAATAATGTTATTTCTCTTTTGGCGGTGCACTTTCTGTTCAGTTTGATAATTTCCGCCCAAGGCTCCTCCATTGCATTCACGTTTCTCCTTGTGATTCTTCCTTAGTACTTGCACACGTCATTCGTTGGTATTGACGACAGCGCTGAAGGATACCAAATACTCAAATAGAAACGGGTTTGGGCGAATTGAGTGTAGTTGATTACTAGTTCAATCTAAAGAAAAATCGCTTGAGCTTTTGACTATTAATGGTTTCTACATTGCCCCATCTAAAAAGGCTCTAGGGAAATTTAAAGTCTTAATCTGCGGACTTCATGGGGATGTATGAGCGGAATTGCCACAATATAGTATTACATTTGTTAAAATTAGTTCATATGACTTAAAATTTCTCCTTTCCGTGGACTTTTCTACAGTCTGTGTTTACTGAAATTGGCAAATTACGGGCGCGCTCGTCGTCAATCATAGAGAAAGTGTTCCTAATAAGATATCAGCTCAGTAATACGGTTTTTGTTTGTATCAACTGGCATCAAGTATTTGTAACAGAGGTAACAGTTTGTCACTAACGTCAATCCCATCACTTAACATAGATATATGTTTCGCAAGTATACTAATCAATCATAGCTGGCATAATAACGCCAACTGGATTTGAGGTGTCCAGTTTGTTCTTTTTAAACTTTAGGGCCTTCAACCTATTGTTAAAATTACAAATGAATGACGATAGTGACTTTGTTCATCTGAATGTTGTTTTTCTTCATTACTTTCCTATTAGAAGTGGATTGACAAAGAATTGCATCTCAATATTTTATACCTCTAAGATACCAGAATTAGTAGAGCTAGTGTAGTGTAGTAGAAAGACTTTCAAATTTCTTCAATGGTGAATGATTTTATCATCATTTCTCAGATTTTTGTTTGATTATTTAGTTAAAATTTTCAAGTAAATAGAGAGAGAGAGAGATAGAGGGGAGGATGAATGCGATCTCTGCTTCCTTAATTCGATTGAAATGGAGTTTAAATTTTCACTTTCAACCAGTTGAATTGGGAAGAAGGAAAGCTTATTGGTATTAGATTCCTTAACGAAAAACTACACAAGTTTATTCAGTTAATTCGACAGGAAATATAAGATTTGAAAATCTGCCAACCCTAAAAGAGAATATGTATTTTATATACAAGCTGGGCAAGATAGAGAAATGCTTTAACACACTTAATCCCTAGCCAAAGTAACCAGAACAAAGTAGCTCGGTCGACATCTTATTGGAGGTTTAATTAACATCTAAAATATGTCAAGATGATTCGCAAATAAAAGAAGAAGACAGCTTTCATCGATCCTGAAATCTACTGAAAGTCAATTTATATACGTCATAAATCGTCGTATGTGACTTACTAAACAATCAGCTAGCTCATTCACGTTAAATGGTAGATTCATCAAACATTCAATATCTACTGACTTAAGGCATAACATAAAATCGAATTTCTTCCTCCCAACCAGGATCCAGCCCGGTACGTACAACGAATATTTACAAGGAAGCCTACAGGCTTGTATAATTCAAACATGTGCCAGCAACACAATGTGTCCTAACGAGATAATGTCGATCGCCGTCGTCAGCTTCCGAACGACCAAAAATCGAATTCAGTCCACTCCAGACGCACACTGATCCTAGGAATTCGTTCAAATTTAATGGCCAACCGAAATTTCCTAAACGATTTCCTTTTAATCTGTATTTATCCTTTTCTTTCTCGCTCCCTCCATCTGACTGCTTTTTCCATGATACTTGAAATATGTTATGTTTTATCCATTACATTTGCTTCGGCCTTTGGGGTCTGTTGATTACTTCTCTGTTTTCTTTTAAACTTGGTGGCAAGGCCACCATTGTTTCGCTAGTATTTGAAAGTAAACATATTATCGACATAGGTCAGATCATTAAAATGTCAAATGCAGCCTTAAACTGAACTACATGAGGATTACGCGAGATAGCTGGCCCTTTGTATGGCGCAGGATTTTCAACGGAGTCCGCTGCTAGCAATTGTTCTTCAAGTTTTAAGAATTACTAGTTTTTATTATTTCCTTAAACATTCATCATTCATTCATTCAACATTCTTCGGAACGATTTTCCGCCCTTGTGGTATTTTGTTCGTTTGTTATTTGCTTCCTTTTCGAGAACTCGAAAAAATTTAAGAAATATATCAGCAAGATATGAGATTTCAGTATCAAAGAAACGATGCCATGATTCAATTTATCTGACTGATTTTGCATGAAAAGATAGATTAAAATCAGACTCAACGGAGATAATTCAGCGTCCTCGCCATTTGGGTACCACTTTTTTAATTTTTCCCTGCTTAGTTTTTATTTTATCGCGGCTTCTGTTCTACACACAAACTCAAACAAATGTTTTGAAAAACAATCTTAGAAAAGATAAGTACCAAATTTTCGAGTTGTTTCATTGCAACAGTAGAAACTCTTTATAGGCATTTTCACGATAAAATCCTGATAAACTTTTTGAAATATTGCACCTTTTCTTCAATGTCAGCTTTGAAAATGATTGGCAGTAACATTTCGTTCAAAGGGAGTCAGGGGGTTGGATCGAATCCTTAATTCTCAACTGATATGATACATATAAATATAAATATATAATACATAATTAGATATAATAAAAGTGTAAATTTCCAACTTTCCACCACCAACAACATTTACCAAGCAATCGAAATTAAATAAGAACTTATTGATTTTCCAATGAAATATGAAAAATTCTCACATGCACTGTAGGCAAACCGCAATCCTTACCACAGGGATTGGTTCTGCATTTCAATGAAACTTTGAAAGTTTCCTGATAAATGAAGTCATTTCCGATAGCATCAATCGTAGTTGCAATCAATTAAAAGCACCATTCATTTCCAGGAGAGCAAGTGACTATTGTTGATAAAAATGTATCGGGGTGTGAAGGGGCTATTTGTGTTTGTTCTGTAGTAGGGGTGGAAAATAGAAACGGATAGATGTATAAGCGTAACAAATATGAATTAATGACGGGAAACCATGGAGCTGTGCACTCAAATTTTTAAGTGCCGTAATTTCGTTGTACTTTGAAGGGGATAATTTCTCTAATTTGTTTAGCTCGAATCACTTGGGCTTGCAGGCGTGTTGGAGAGTAAAAACTCAGATGTAGATGCTGTCTTTTTAGAAACATAATTGATGCCATATCCCTTGAGGTTCCATAAAAAAAAAAGTTGTTCATGTTCGTTTCAGAGAGTGATAGTTCTTGTAATAAACTGAGTTTGTCATATGACAAAAGATGGTTCTTAGTTGATTATCAAGGAAGAAAAACGGGAGGCCTATAATTGGTTAGCAACAAATAGAAAGAGGTGTTGCAACAGTACATATTCTTTCTCGGAAGCGTAGTGACGAAGGATGAGCCGGGTGAAGAGACCCGGTATTGTGGACTCGTAGACTAGGACTGCTTTTATTCTGAGAATAAATAGTTTATCTGGGAAAATATGCTAATTTATGAATATAAAGTACATAAATAATGAATACTTTGGTATTTTTGTAAGATTTTGTTACAACAGCAAACAGTATGTCGCAGACTACGACTCAGAAATCCTCAGGAATCGGGAAATTGTCGGCCGATCAAAACCACTTGAAAATTAACAACAGTTTATCGTCATAGCTATGAGTGTGTGCTCAAAAGATTGTTTGAAACGAGCAGAGGCAGAACAGCGACAATTACAATATAAGAGAATGTCAACTGGTAAACTTTTACCACTTTCAAAAACGTGTTTGTATTTTTGATGAAGTTGAACTGAGGTTGTCGTGGGCTGAATTTTAAATTTGAAAGTTTGAAAAATTTGAACTTGCTTGCTGCTGTCAGTTGCGCTTTTCATAACGACCGAATAATTAAGGAAATAATATTCTGAGGACCTTGGTGGTTATCTTGTTAGAAAAACATTTTCTCATTTCGGAATACATTAAAATGCGGACTGCGGTATTCCGGAAATATTTGTACTTTATTATTGAAAATAGTTTTGAGTCAAGTACGTGCAGGATGACATCAGCGTGTTCATTTTATCAGACATTAAGCCTTCTTTTGCATGGCTCCTTGAACCTTTGTGACTGTCCCCTCAAGTTCACCGTTACGCAATCAAAATTCATTTAATTTTAGTCAATACCCACTGTTCTCTACTTACTTGACACTTATACAAACGGGGAAAAGGCATTTAAAAATTTGAAATTTTGATTACACGTTTTTCGAGCTTCGTCCGCTTTTGCTTTCAGAGCTTGGAAGCTGGAAAGTACTTTCCAATTCGCATTCACGAAGTCACTTCGCAATTTCAATTTGAGAATTATTCAAAAGTATACAAAATTTCAAACAAGCATGTATGGCGCCTGTTTTCACTCAGGCCAGTGTCGGAGTGAAATGAAAGGAATTTCTTTTACGGGGAAAACAAAAATGCATGGAAATTATTATCTGCTGAGTATATGCGCTACATTTGAATCCGCCTTAGATGGTCGTAGGCGTAGTTATATATATGTAACGATTTGCTTTGAAAAGGGAGCAGTTTCATCACAATTTCGCTACATCGACCTACTTTGTGTCCTTATTATATGAGTGTGAGCTTGTTGAGAACAGTTTGCCCTGGAAAAAGCTTACAATCAAACATTTTGTTCGTCGATTTGTAATGTATAAGGTTTTGATTGACCATGTACGGAATAATACTTGATCATATCCAACCTCTTAGGTTCGTTGAATACTTGTTCATCCTACTCCTCGCATACTTTTCGAGTGGAAAAACAAAAGAACGTACTTGCGTCTAATGAGACTTGCATTTACCTTTCATTGTTTTCTGTGCCGTCATTTTAGTGACGGCAAAGACTTTTCACGGCAAATTTATTGTTGCCACTCTCCTTTGATTTGCAAAAATTTACAATTTTCGCTTTGCAACAAACTAAATACATATTAACTTTTAACTAGATGTGTTCAAAGATACGTTTTGAGAATGGAATGGAGGGTTTCTGCGACCGTTGAATTCCGAGCAAATATAAATATAAACGAAGATTTGTTATATAGCGCAGATATACTGCCCTTTTCCTAGAAATGTAAAAAAGTCTGAGGCGACTGCGTGTCCAAATGCCATTTCGATGTTCTCCCCTCGAACGTAACTCATGATTGCTCTTTATGGTAGACACTCGCAAAGTAAATGTTCGTCATTTTCACTGGATTCTAAAATCCAACAGAAAATATACAAGTCATGTATGAAATTCTTACAGGCGAACGATACCACAAGGACTAGTCATATCGACAAGGACGATTGGTTGTTTCGTTTGCCTTTTCACAATATCCGCAATTCACATGAACTTAATTTGGTGGAAACTATAGCGAAGGCAATTTTTGCCAAGCGTCCCCGCCGCCTTGGTAGCCAAGGCGCAAGGATCCTTACAATTATATGCAATCCAATCAAAATGTTCCGTGAAACGTGGAACCAAAACAAAGAACACCGGGGAGTTGCCGAGAGGTGACACAGCGACTGTTGGAAAGGCATTTCGTTGAAGTAAAGTGGAATGAGATTTTTTTGTTTTCTGATGTAGAAGGAGTCACACATTGGATTTATTTTGCAAGTATTTGGCTTTTGTGGTAGCCCATTATAAAATAGCTCTTTCCAATGCATGTATATCGCATGAAGGAACGTTTGGGATTTTTCAAAAAAGAGAACGTTTACACTTACGCTTTCAAAGATTTTTAACCGGTGACTATCACACTTCTGTTGTCCTTCTATAGTTGTGTCAGAACGATTACATGGTTCATAAGCTCCCGTGTATTTACTTCTACTCAATACTTCACTGCGCTAACAGCTATGTTTCATTGCTTCCCTTATCGGGGCACAAAAAGTCCTTTCATTATATTTCCCGGTGTCGCTGACAGAAACAAGACCGGGTCCTACCCATACAATTAAACCTTACAAATTCTACACATACAATAAAAAGATAAACACAAATAATAGGAAACAATCTATGACCAACCTAACTTGGTTTTAAATTTAGATTAGAATGCATTCCCGAGTCATTCTCGAGTGATGAAATGTTCATAATCAGCTTTGGTCAATTTTAAATCAATATCGATCGTTAAGTAAAATTGCACGACAGAGAATAACACGAACCAAAAACCAACAAAAAAGAATAATCCTAATTGTATGAAAACAATAATTTTCATTTTCGTCATAATTTTCAGAAATGGGTTGTCTCGGCAGTAAAGATCGCCTTACAAAAGAAGATATGGAATTCTTAAAAACACACACACGATACGATGAAGCAACAATAAAAGAATGGTACAAAGGATTTAAGGTAAGTCCTAGCATAATTCATAGCAAGTATTTTACACCCGTCTAATCCTATCAGCCCCGAAAACGCAGGAAATATGAGCGAAATGAAGTAATATATAAAAAGGAAATTCCACGGTCGTTTCACATCCCAAATACTTTGCTGAAGAATTTCCCACTGCCTTAGCAGACTTGGATACACTTATGTAGAGTTTTGTCCCCTGATGGACACCATGCTCTTTGTATTTTATTGTCCCTGTGGTGTTGATAGTTCTGGAAATACCTGAAAACGATGTGGTAGTCTCGTGCTTTCTCGACTTTCACATAAATCTCTTCAATGACAAACACGCAGCGAACAAAGCTGACCAGCTTTTGTGGCATGCCCAAGGAACAATAGTCGAGCGATTGCGAAGGATATTTTAAGATAGATGTTCGTGTCATTCTTGAAGGGCTGCCAGCGCGATTTTCAATTCAATGAAATGCTTAAAAATGCATAGTTTTGCCACGAGTTCATTAATTTTACCCTTTGGGATAAGCCACAAGGATTAACCTAAGGCCAACATCCTGATTTGTCATATGCATGACGTTTAAATCATCATGTTGTTGCATTCGAACGACAATCCTGACCAATTAGCAACACGAAAGACCAATCCTATTAACTGCGCGACTTAATAATTTTAATATTATCCTAGAATAGAACTCGCAATGCAAAGTATTTTTTACATGTTGCTCCTGGGAAATTTCACGTTCTCACTTTTGTTCATGGTTTAATATCTCCACCCCCCCGTCAAATGAACAAAAAAAACCTCTGGTCATTCTCATCAATCTTGCTGCGCTGTTGGAGCTGGAAGCCTCAAGGGCAGTCAACTCGGAGCATATGGATGTTCTGTTTTATGTCAGGATTCGTGCCTCCTACATTCCTTTACCATGTTGCGGTTCACTGGGGTAAACAGTGAATTATTTAGTATTTTGTAGTTTGCTTTCAGTCGAATTCATTGGTTTATATTTTCAATTCTTCCACTCAAATGGAATGCGTATATTTTTGCAAGGAAAAGTTTTCGGGTGGTAGATTAAGGAAGAGTGCGTAGTAAGATTTAATTGTGTTTGAAAAGGTCGGATCGGAAAAACAATTTCTATAAAAAGGGAGCGGAGCATGCGGGAGTGATAGATTATTTTAAAAGGTTTCTATGAGATCGCAATTAAGGTATTAGATTACATGATATGCTCATTAAATCCTAGAAAAAGATTTCGGGGCTGTAAATGTATTGAAACTGCGTACATCGGTAACTGTAGACTATCTGAAATACGTCTTAACCTTCTAAAGCTCGACATTTACCGCATATAAACCGAGACATTTTTATGACAATCGTGATGTATCCTTGATATTGCAATAATTTTAACAAACTGACAATGAAAGCATAAAGGGATATAGAGCGACGAAATGAAATCGATAATGGCCAGGGAAACTGTTGCACATTTATTTTTTCATTCGCCGCCATTATCCGCAACGCATTAACTTCTCCATTAAGTTTTTACTTCCATTTTGCTATGAAAGTTCCCTTAAGGCTCCCAAAGGATTACTATGTGCCTCAATGTTATAATCGTAAATTAGAACCTTGAGTGTGGATGAGAGTTGTAAATTTGTGAAGATGAGGTTTGTACGAGGGCTTTTCATATTTATTACAGTCTTAGCTTTCCATAGACTGGGGGAAAATTGAAATATATTATAAACTTGAACAACCGAGTACTTACAATATTTTCAATCTTCGTCAAGGTTCAATCCCTTCACCATGGCACAGTTGGTAAGAGGAAGTAGAGTTTAATTACTTCGCCAATATGATAAGTTTTGTCCTCCTTGAGTTCACCCACGGTCGCCTTCTTCGTATCCCTTTTGTTAATTTTACATGACCTTCTCCGTCAGTCCAGGCTTTCCTCTCTTTCTCCACTCAATGTTCCACGAGATTCATGTGATACTCATCCAATATGAAATAGTTAATTGTCAAGTGGGTGTTGATTTGTTCTTGAAAACTTTCATTTTTATATGCGTATCAATGTCGTGTTTAATTATTCCGCGAAATTTAGTTTGCAACTGCAGTGAAGGGCTTGTTAGATTTCGTGTAAGAAATGCATATCTAATTATTAGTAGAATGGTAATTGAATAATGCCAAGCAATCTGCATGCTCGCTCCTTGGAGTTCGTTCTTTTCTGATGTTTGTGGCAAGTCTAGGTTGCGAGTTGACGAATGAGGTCGACCTATTTGAAGTAAGATTTCAAAAATATGTCAAGCAAGATTATTCCTTCATGTTCTTGCTGGATAATGCTGATAATCCTGATAATACGACGCAAACTCGCCGCAAATGCAAGGCATGAAAGCGTATCCTTTGGATTGCAAGCTTTGAGGCTACATTATGGCATGTTTCCTAAACATTTTAGCAAACATACTGATGAATGCCATCCAGGATGCTTGGAGTAAGTACTTTATCATGTCGTATGCCTGAATGACGTACACAAGTCCTTTTGTGCCGACCTGTAAGAGGAAAGGTAATCTTTTCTCCATAAAGAATACCTTCATATACACATTCGTACTATTACCGGATTTAACTGGAGGATATTAAAGAAAATCCAAGTAGGTTGTATATCAAAGGTACAGCGAATAGTCGATGAGGGAGAATAATGGCTTAAAGATAACTATTGCCTCCTTTTATGTTGTAAGCTTGCATCGAGGTAGCAATTTGACATTTATATAGCAATCCCTGTCTAAGGACTCTTTTGTTGTAACTTTCATTGGTAACATTCTGCGAAATTCTCTTGCTGACTTTTGTTGAGGTCTAGTAGGAGCGTTTTCAAATGGACGTTTGTACAATGTTTTATCGGCTCGAAGGTCCTGGGATGTTTTTATTCTCCACTGTTGAAAGTTTATTTGGCTCTAAATTTGCTACAAGCCAGTTTCTCGCGTAGAACTGGAATTTCCTTTTTGGGCGGAATCGTCGAGTATTAAAAAAACGGAGCCCTGTAAACATACGACAATTTTCATTCTTTATTGCAGAGTTTTTTTTATAGAACTTTGCGAAAGTCTTGCACACATGAAGAACCCTTTTGACAGTCTAAAATTACTTACGTTGTGTTCTGGTCGAAATGAGGTCCTTTGTGAATTTCTAATGGGAAAATGCGAGCAGAAATTGAATTTTTTATGTTCATGCGATGGTGCTCTGATTTTCAGAAATGAGAATGAATGAATGGGAGGGTGGATGAATGGAATGGCCTAGGGTGGAATGAATGTGTGATTGTGTTTTGGCTTGCATGGTGTGGCACTAATTTGCGACAGTGGTAAGGACGATAATATGACTGAGCGTGCAGTGGTTGTTACTGTTTAATTTTCGGATGAATTTGAATAATTTATGAGGTATTAAATTTTAAATTGGGTGAATGTGCTGTTGAGGTGGAATCTGCCGCCTGATGAATATTATAGGCAGGAATTTTGGTTGTATTGAATTTGAAGTGGTGCAAATGGTTTTATTGTTGCTTTTATAAGTGTGTCATAATTGTTTTGATATGTAACAGGGCTGATGAGGTCAATTTGTATTTGATAATTTAGAAATCATTCAGAATCTTTGAGAAACTTGAAACTTTGAAAGCGATCATTTGGATTTCCAAAATAAGGCGTCCTTAAGGCTGCTTCCGTTGTCGTTAGAACGTGATCGGCTATCTGTGGCCATTATTGGATCACTAGCTCGTCCCGGCAAACCTAGTAACCTATCGAGACCTGGAACGCGTACTCTGACGGATCTACAAACCTAAAAGAACTTTCATAAATAAACTTTACCCTAAACTAATGTAGGGTAGATGGATGACTATATCAGATTGTTCACCCCTATTTCCTATTCTTTTCACATAAGGAGTCAAACACTTGAGACATCAATTATTGTGTTTCCATCTTTCTTAATCGTTGTTCTTATGTTGTGTAATTTTTCGTACCACCCTTCATCCCAACAAAGTCGGCGGTATAAGCTAAATAGTTTCAACACTGCAGACTAGAAACTAAATTTTGATTTTCCAGACCAGATTAAGTCCATCAAATTTTCCATTTGCCAAGTTGATAAACTTTCCAATGTTCAAGGTTGTGTGAATTATCAGTTTCTAAATCAATAAAGCTAAAAAGATGCTAGCATTGCCAATTTCCTTCGTACCAACCTTGTGTTGGATGGGAGCAAAAGCATTGAAAAGAATAAGTGATAGTATTCGTAGTGCCATAGAATCGACGAGAATGTTTTCATGATAGTGGTAAGTGCATTGCAGTCCAACTTTAATTTGGATAATTTTCAAATCTTCATTTTCCATTGTTTGGTTTTGTATTGAAATTTCAGTTAAGTAGTCAAAATGAACGATCTGATCTGAAGAATTGAGAAGACGACTGACGAAGTGAAATTTAATAGTGCCCTGTCGTAATGCAGGAAAATATCAGATATCTTCTTCACTGACATAAATGCAATCGAACCTGACGCAATAAGGATCAGTACTTCCAGGGGAAGTAGCGAGCGACTCCATTATGAATCAATATAACGCATACCGTTATAAAGTGAAACTGGAAACCTTATTTGGGAATGTTTAAATATTTGGAATCGAAAGGGAAAAATAATCCTGCAAAAGAATCGCTATCTCTTGTTTTAAATTCAGTTTTCTGAAAACGAATGGTTTTGGCATTGAATTCTGGTTAACTTTTGAGAGGAGTCGTATGTTATGTCCATTGCCAGCAACTGGATTTAAGACACAATTTCTAACGAATCTTTAACTTCTTGCTTCTTCTTCAAATTTTATGTAATTTGACCTAAAAGAAAAACAATTAAGTAATTAAGTTCTATTATCGGTTACCAACGAAATCATTCTCCGAAAAGATATTGCTTCGGGATTTTGAGAATTCCCGCAATGCTTTGCGAAATCTACAACATTCTCAACAAATCCCTTTTACGCCATTTATCCTATAGAGTCCTGCTGAATTTTTGAATTTTACTTGGAGATCATGTGAACAGTCACTAACAAGGTGTCGTAGGGTGCAGTCATGCGAAAAATTCATCGTTGGAAAAGTTCCTTTTGAAAGTTTCAGTCTGTCATTCATGAAGTCGCTATATTTCTGAATGAATGAAAGCGTTTATTGTCAAGGCCTGGAAGCGTTCTTTATGCGTCCGTCCAACCCCATCCGACTCATCCACGAAAGGTATCATTTGTCTGATTTGTAACAGTTTCAGATCAGTGGCCCGAAAAAATGGAGACATAATTTATGCGCAAATTCTGATTTATGATAGCAGGAAGATGAAAAAATGGCCTTTATGGCCTTGCCATAAAAAGCGGGTTAATTGCGTCATGTAGCGCTGCCAGAGGATCCGATCAATATCTATAAGTAATAGTTGGTATTCAGGATGACTTTGAGGAGCAAAAGCATCCGTCACCCAAAATTTTCACATAAAGTGATTCGGTACATACAATAGATAACGACATACTTTATAATCCAGTCCTTTGATTGCAAAGTTCAGTTCAATTGTTTCAAGCAACATCAACTGCACTCAAACTGCATACTGGCCTGAAAATCCTTGCGTCATCCTTGAGCCCTTGAGTCGTTGGCTATAGGCGATTTAAATCTTCTTAAATGAATCTTCCATTGTTCCGCGCCTAATGTAGTCTGGAACATGATCTAAAATACGTTTTCCATATTATATTCGGATCACAACGGAAACCAATTCCCGTTATACTATGATGGCTACAACTTAACCTTGCCAGCAACGAAAGCACATGTCACACCCCCAGAAAGAATCGCTTCTTGACCTAACGTCTTAAGCCATGATTGTCAGATTGAGGAATCCATTTTGAAATTGAAATATAATCCGTTTATTTGACTTTTGTGTGCAGGAAAATAATATTTAGATTATCGGTCGGGGTCTTTTCTAAAGTTTTGAATTCTTTACATCAGGATAAAAGTTTTGTATTGATATCAAGTTTCTTTCAACGGAAAGAGTGATGCGAAGCTATTTGAATATTTTCATGCATTGTAACAGCGCCTGTTTCTATGTTCTGTTCATATCAAACAGTTTTGTAGTTGCTTCGATTGTTGGTAACTAATTTCAGTTTGTACTGAATTTACCCTCAGTATCCTCGGTAAAGAAGATTTTTTTCTGTAAAACTGTTGAAATGAATCGTTTCTAATATAAATTGGGCTTTGTCTCTGTCCTTTACGCAAGCAGAAGTGGATCCGTAATCTTTTTTATTGGTCGTCCTTTATGTGGAACCATGTGCGTTTTGCTGTTTTCTTAGCGTAAGTTGGTAAATATTTTAATTAATGTTGTTGGCCAATTTGCATATAGTTGCTGGATCTAATTTCTGAATACTTTCGTTTTAGCAAAATAAATTCTTATAATTGCAAGTCTCTCTAGTTTCTGATGATTCTAGAATGGTTGATAAATTATTTTTGTCATAAGCAAGCAGACATTAGTCATGATTGTAAATGTCAGTTTCCACCAAAAGATGATATTTCCCGATTCACTTAAAAAATTTAAATATCTTTTTTGCATTTAAAAGAAAATGAATTATTTTGTTGAGATATGCTGAAATGAAGAACGGAACATCCAAGCAAACATGTTTGCCTTATCACGTTCAATTTTGAACAAATGAACGGTACAGAGGGCGACAAAAAAAAGCATGTTTTCAGCAAGTAGAAATGCGCCTCCAACCATCACAATGCTTCGTTGCTGAAGTTTACAATTATAGGAAGAGGAAAATATCTTCGAGCAGGCAAAACAAGCAGTTCTCATCTTTAATAAAACGGGAAAGATAAATAATTACATACGAAAAAGGGTTGCACGAAGCTCAAGGAGGCTGACCCTTATCACATTTAAAGTTGTCTTCATAAGGATCAAAGAGAAACCTCTATCATTTAATTTGAACATGTGATTTCTGCGAATGGAACTTCCATTTTCTTTTAACGAATCAAATCAAATAAGCTTTAACATTTATATTGGATTTGCCTGACGGGTATCTTGTCCTCATTCTTTGGTTCCCTTGAGCTTTTTGTAAATTACCATGGGGACGACGTGATGAAAAGAATGTGGCTGTTATGTGAGAGAATCTTGAAAGTTGTCATAAGCATTCAGATAAGAAAATGAGACTTTGCGACAGTTTTTGCTACATGAGAATAAAGTACAATTGCCAGGACACGAGAACTAGTTTGCTAGATTTCATCCCTAATTAGCCATTGATTCTAATGAGAATGAGTCTTGATACTTTGGAATGTCGTTGCTTCTACGAAAGATGCAAAGTGTTGCAAATACTCACGTTGGAACCTGATTACGAAATAGTGGAAGCCACACTTTGCTGAAAATGATTTTTAACTGGTTTTCGAAATCTGCTATTTGCTTCTTGGGCCATGGGAGAAAAGAACCAGCTTCTAATCCAGCAATTGGGAGGTTATTTGCAATCCAGCAATTGGGAGGTTATGTATAAGACATCCTAGTAGAGGTGAGTGCTGTGTGAGTGAATAACGTTGCTTGATTCCCTCCATCAGTTTGCTTAGTAAAACACATCACTCATCCACTCGGGGGTTTTCCGTGCACCAGCTACCATCTATTACGAAAAAGTCCCTTATTTCGCTCAGAGTTGTTCATGCATCTTTCTCTTATCTCGTGCTGGTGCTGCTTGATCAAATTTCTCTGCTCTATCCTTCGTAGTAACGGGACATTAACCCAACAGCCCATAACCATTGTTGCCTCTCTTTTAAGCTTTCCATTACCGAATTTCGTTTTCGACTCACACATGGATTCTCCAACCCATTCGTAAGGCTATATACGTATATATGAAGTCGTGATGTCTCAATCGCACCTGGATCTGAACGACAATGATATCGTTTTACTCACTGTTCGACTTTGAAATATTGTTAACGAGACAGAAGTGTGAAGTGGGAGAGAACAACAAAAAACCCTGGAACGATAAGAAAAATTTCAAGGACGATTTAGGCATTTGCTAAAAGCTAAAAGTGAAGAGTTGAGAAGGAGGAAATGGGGGGGGGGCGGTGGAGTGCTGGAAAATAGATTAGGATCGTCTCAGAAGAACGATTCTCTGGTTTGCATTGTCCTTGAATCGAAGTGAAATCGGGATAATTTGGATTGACAGCGGCTGAGCTGTTTCGAATCCACATTGCGAAATTATTCGTTTTTACTTTTAATATACGTGTGGCATACGCGCAGATTCTCGCCTTGTAAAACATTGCAAGTGTGGGGGAGAAATAGTATCGACGAAAATTTCAAGTCCGCTCGAAAATTGCGCCTGAATTAATATTTGACGAGGTAATAGAATACAAGTGATTCTAGCGACGACATATTAGGACAATGAATTCGTCCTTCCAGTGAAATCAAACTTCCACAAACAAATCCAACTCAAACTGTGAAACTTTTATCGCATCCTTAGGCAGCGTCACTGAATCTGTAAACTTTTTTCACAAGAACGACGCTGCCAACGCTTTTCTGGGGACTGCGGTGAGCACTGGAAAATCACGGTTGCAACTGAATCATGACTAGTGAATGTGCGTCAACGTTGGGTGTCCTTCGACGATGAAAAAAAAACTACGGATTTTTTTGTAAGACATGGCGGTAGGATATACAAGTCACATATGTATCCACAGACTATCGGCGGCCCTCAAAAACAACTTTTTTCACTTTTGATCGTGTTTTGCCATCTGTGAATCGTCGCTTCGACAAGGGCACATTGAAGACATCCCTGACACCATCGCTACATGTTTCACTCAACAGGCGACGAAATTCAATCCATTGACCACCACGTAGATGGAGAAAAGGAATGATGACACGCCGTTCTTATAGAAAAAACTTGGCCATTTTTCATTTTATCACGCTGGTCCCAGCCGCTAGAGATCCATATGTCGTATAATACAGCCGTCCTTATCCCGCACTCAAGATATGGACGCGCAGATTTCGAAATGAACTACATGCTTCTGTCACTAGCCCGTCCTGTGAAAACCTGGGAGGTTTAATAATGTGAATGCAAATCTAATATGCACAATAATCATCAAAAAAATTTATTAGACTATCTCAATTATAGAGTTGATTTAATTTAATATTTTAATTTAATAATTGCACTTATTCAGCAAACGTAAGATCCGGCCTCGACTGTAATTGATTCTAGCTCAAAAATTTTGGGAAACTTTAACATTGTTCGTTGATATGTAATGGGATGTTTAAATCCTATGTAAATATTCTTCATAAACGTTTTGTATTCTTGGTTACTTCAGGCAGCGCTTGATATCTACGAAGTAGTTTTTCTTACAAGCGCACTAAACATGGCTGGTATCAGGAGGGCAATTGATATGTAAAAAGACTCCAATAATTGATATGTAAAAAGTCTCCAATAATTAAAGGAAACCAAATACATCGATTAAAATACGTGGACCGAAAAAATACACTAGAATACTTTCACGTGCAGATGTGTTTCACATGAAACCTTCACCATTGGTCATAAAATAAACCTATGACCCTTAAAAAATATCATTTAATTTGGGGACGAAAAAGAACCAACAATTTCCCTGCAAAATTTTTATTGAAATATTCAAGTGTTGTGCATTATTTATGTGACATTCGTTCGCATTCAATGGTCCTTGTTTCGCTCATGTTGACTTGATTACACACGCCAAACCACAGAAGGTAAAATATAATACTATGCATCCTAAATGTACGACCACTTCGAAGCCGGATGTTCTGACGGGGTCATGATTTATTTCAATGGAGTAATAGGGCAAAACTTGACGTCAGTGGTCAATCTGGGTAATTGCCGCGAGTAATGTTTTTAAAGCTCATTAACTTCACAGTCAGGAGGACTCTGCCCCAGTATCCAACGACCCCATCCTTATCACTCCACAGTTACGTTGTTGGCAAGCGCATGTTAAACCAACCGTTGGTGTTTTATGCCGGAACTTAATACTAAATTGTTTTTAATTTTCGATGACACGTCCCGATTATCAAGCAGTTCCTAGTCAAACAGGAGGGACACTCCATTGAGCTGACTCATTTTGCATGTTCTCATATTATTTATGCAGTGGGTTCAGCTGGTCGTCAAAAGCATTGAATAATAACCATTAACCATTTCAATGTAGATGTCGTCTTGGGTAGCGTTCAATGATGCAATTGTTATATATGGAACTCGAGTAGGATCTTACTGTCACACGCAGACATACTGAAGGTGACGGAATGAAGAAGCTGACGGGTCCTGATTTAGCTTTCTCATAAGTTGAACGTGAGATTTCAATTGAAATTTTCAAGTCATGAGCCGTTTATTCAAGCAGATATTTGTGATATGGAGTGGGGGGAGCTGTCAGGTTGACGAGAGAAAGAATCATCCTGTCACACTGAAATGGCCTTGATTGCAGTCCCGAAGAACATGAATTGAAAATCGATAATGATAACATTTATTGTTATTGTATTTGATAAAGAATTATTATTGCGGCTGAAGGTTTCAGAGGAGACGAAAGTCACGGCGCAATTCTCAGATGTCCTTATGAAGTTTTAAGTTAGCTTTGCTGTCGTCTGGTTTCGAACGTTAAAGTGGAGAAGTTGCCGGTCTTTTACATCGCATAGAAATACTGATTGTAAAGTTTTCACAACAAACTTATGTTTGGGCGCGTTATTTTTGCACATTATGTAACGCATTAAGTTATGAAAATGTATGGAAAAAATTATCAAATACACTTGTAAACCAGTAAATCCCAAATTCACACTTTATTCCTGTATTTTACAGCAAGATTGCCCGAATGGTCGCTTAACACCAGCTAAGTTCGTTGATATGTACAAAATGTTTTTCCCTTCTGGCAACGCCGAAGAATTCTGTGATCACGTATTCAGGACGTTCGATATGGACAAAAACGGATACATCGATTTTAAGGTGAGTAAAAGTGTTTATTAAAAATTCATAGCAACCTTTCGAAGGGAATCCGTCCAGCTAAAAAGGATATTTACCTGGGTTTATGTTCTTTTTACATTGACGAAGGATGTTAACTGTATGTGGGGCGTTATGACGATAACCCTTTGAGATTGGCTGTGCAACAGGTGGCGAAAGTTATTCCATCTATAGAAGGACGGTTGATGGAAAATCTATCAATCATAAAATCAGATTCGCTTCACGTTCCGAAAGGGAAAATGCTTGGAAAATCCCATTAGGTGTTCATTCGTTCACGTAGGACATGGCCCGTCAGAATTTCTGCTCCGTCAACATTAGTTCCGCGAAATATTAATTTTTTCCTGAAAGCGAGAAAGTAAATGTTTCTGTCAAAGTATAATATCCGTAAAAGTTGTGTTCTGCATTGATTTGAAATATGCCAAGTCCTCCACTTGCCCGTCAAGGGTGTTACACTAATTCCTTCAGTGTAGATGGCTTGGATCGATATATCAACGGGTAGACAGCTTGTAAGTCGGCGACGTTGCAATGTGCCTTTTTGGATCACGCTCTATTTCGGGTATGTGAAGTTGACAAGGCAAAGTAAGTTGACAAAACCTGCGGTTAATACAAAGTGCTGATATGAACGTTTTAATTACATAATCTGAAGGGATCCATCTGACTGCATGTTATTCTAAATAAATTTCTCCAAAGAACGAGAACATGGAATTGTGAGCACTCAATGCAGACAGGAGCTAACTGTACGCTTAAGATAAACACTGTCGTCTAAATTAAGTGTCAAGAGGAAGCATTAGTTAGGCTCCCTCCGAGAGCTCCCCTTGTGGAACTTCATTAAAAGTATTGCGTCAGAAGGTCACTAGTGTTCACTATCATTGGACGTAATCCGTCCATTTCGTTTTGTTGGCGCCTTTTGCGTGCTTTTAATTGGGTTTACGTGGGTATGTGTGTATAAGAACGTTTTTGTATTTTTGCAGACATAAAAAGAAGGACTCAAAGGATGGCGAAGCAGAAATTCTTGCATGCGATGGTTTCTAATAGGGGTACGGAAATGAGTTGTATAATTAACCGAGAGGAAATTAGTGCTGAAGACGATATAAAAATTGATATGTGTTTGGTTTGTTCTGACCTGCTGCGGTGCGCTGTTCTGTTTTATACGCGGCCCAACGGCAACAACTAATAGGGTCAGTTTAGTCACAAGATAAAATGCGTGTTTCACAATTGTATTGTGATACTAATTGTATTTATTCTGGTCAAAAATTTGAATGCGCTGCAAAAATTTCATCTAGTGTTGAGTTTTTAAAGAAGGATGGTAAGCTAACGAATTATGCATACACCTATAACGTAAAACTGATGAATATTGAGTCATCCACATACTTCTGAATGTGATTTATAAAACTTTGTTCAGTTGGAAAACTTGAATGCATTTTAAAACCTCGAACCATAAACGGAGAGATATTAAAACGATTGAAGATTTTGATGTTATAAGAACATGTAGAAAATAAAGTAAAACAAATTCAGTATGATTCGATTGGCACCCTGGCACCCTCTGTGAGTAGGACTGCTATATTTACTTCGCTTGAACCTTGCTGCAAACGCTTGCTCTCCCATTATTCTTTGTCTAGTTGGTCATACATGACAACAAAATCGTTGGCCATGACTTTGAGATTCATCCTTTCCTTTAACAGTCTTTGTCTTGTTAGACACCACCAAAATTGGGCATTCTCTATGCACATATTTCACTTCGTAGAAAAACAAGTTATCTTACTAAATAAGGAAACATCTCCAAACACATTAGGTTGCCCCATTTTACATCCAGCAATTGTTTCGTGGTGCCAAGTTTCTGAGATTGTATGCGATTTTTATGTTTCGGCATGAAACGTGATTGAAAAGAAAATGAGCCTTTGTACGAAAATGCGGAATTGTCAGTATACTCGTATAGGTAATAGCAAGTCGCTTCGGTGATTCGTTAGAGAAATTATCTAAACCCTCTTATACTCTATCGCCATCCTACCATAACTTCCGGCTGCTATCAAATTTGTTAATATTTTGCAAACATCCTTCCGACGAGCGATGACGTGCAGGCGTATAGCTCGGTGTAATCTAAAAGTTTGATGGCTTGATTGAAAGGAAAGGATCCCTTCTGAAAAGTTTTTATGGTAATTCGCATAACACTTGGGCAATGATGGTTATTTAGGTTCTTAGATGTATACGACTTTTGAGAGCTGTTACTTTTGGTTTGGTGTATGTCTCTAGTTTTGATTGCTTTCGTTAATGGAATATTAATGAGGATATTTGTGGGACAGAAGAAGGGATTAGATACAGAACGTAAGTGGTTAATGATGGAATGTTGGTATTGGTTCTTAATTTAAGTTTGTTATAAAGCTGGGGTCTAGGAACTATTGAAGTGATTTTTGATGAATAATTTAAGCAATGGCGTTTTGAGGCGGCTACCTAAAATGGCTAAAGCTCAATGTTGAATTTATCATAGGGATATAATGTCTTTTGATTTGTCAAATATCGCAAATGTCAAACTTTAAAGTTCATCATCAGCTGTTTCCAAAATTAAATCCTTAGAATGAAATCTGGCTAAAACGCTTTCCCTGGTATAATCACAACCAATAATTATAAATGTTTACAATTATGGGCATGTATTCCTCGAAAAATTTGAGCGTGGTAGTATTTAGTTCAATTGAAAAATTCCGTATCATTGTCGTTTCGCCAATGCGTTTCAATCATGCATGGATTATCTCAATAATTGTTTGCGTTGATGAAAGGTCGATTTAGATTTGTTTGTACGTCTTACGTTCAAAGCCTGAGGCGAGGACTAATGGATTTGGACTATGGATTAAAATGAAATTGCATTGCGTAACACTTAGACACCTTTCCTTGAACAATTATTAAACGAGGCGATGCCGATAAGAACAAAGAGATGACATGTCCATAACGCCGAATCATAACGCCGAAGAAATGAATAAGCGGATCTCCCAAAAGGGTTTTTTCTTGATAGGGTGCTCTCTAATTGATTTTCTCCTCATAATCTCTAAACTGAGTATACAATCTGCAACGTTCTTTTGTGAAACAACTCCAAAGTGTAGTTTTTACAGGTGCGGAAACGTATAAGAGAATCGCTGGAAAGGTGCACAAGCTAATACTCAACGATCAATACATCAATCATCATAGAAATATTTGAATGTTTAATGTGTTTTCAAAGTCCCATTACTGACGAAAGCTGGGCTGCAATATCGAATAATCTACCGGAACCACGAGAAGCTTTTGTCTTCATTTACAAAGAAATCACTTGCATCATACAATGCATCATAAATGCATCAAGACAATCCCGCCGCTAGCCTATTAGCAGCACAGCACGTTCTGCGCTGTCACTTTCAATCCCATACATGAACAGTTTACTTCTAAATATTCATGTCAGCTCCTTTATTTCTAACCAATAACCAACTAATGCACAATATGCACTTTATATTCTCATGCCTGATGAGGACTGAACAGCACATTGGATATCAGCAAGAAATCCACCATTATTGCACCATCGTCGATCTGATTGAGACTCGAATTTGAGTTTGCAGCCAAAAGACCGGGGAGCTACGGCGATATGGCCCAAATGGCTCCCAGCTCATGCTCGGTATTTGTGTCTTAACTATCTTCACAGATACTTGTATCTGATGGTCGTCGTCCTCAGCATTGTAATGATGATATGATGGTGTTCCAGTGAAGTAATAGAATTTGGTTTCAAATCATGTGTGGTGAATGTTGATGCTATAAATAATAGGAACGTACGGTTACTGTACGTTACTATTACGTTTTGATGGTAATTCATTGTATATCGACATATAAAACTCGATTTTTGCGGGGACCCTGCGAAAATTTCTGTTAATATTTTCCCGTCACCACATGACTCTGTTAATATGTTTGCAATGTAGAATATGCAGCAAGCGATGTTTTGAATCGCATTCGAAACAGTGCTTGCAAATGAGTGCCATTGATGTCTGGACCTGTCGAAGGAAGTTCTAAAAAAACGAAATAATTTTTTTTTAAACTTGAGCTTTTGTCAAAGGATATTTACTGTCTTTCTATCGCAACTCCTACCTGTCTCAATTCATGGCCTGAACGTATACACAAGGTGTCAAAGTTGAAAACCGTCTTAGTGGATCAATCACGGAAATAATAGGATGTTGGAGTCTTGAAAGGATTTTAAAGTCATCGGTGTAAGCTGCAATTTACAGCGAAATTTGTAGTTTGTTTTGTATTGAAAATATACATGGTGCTTTTAAGCCTGTAAAATAATCAGTGAAGTATTGTAAAAAGAATTCTTTGTTCACGTGACTAGTATACACAACGATAGCATAAGAAAACTGTGACAGAGCAGGGAAAAAAACGTCTGCCTTAGAATAAATTGGGATAGTCGTTGTGTGCAACGCGAGAGCAATTGAATTCAAACAAAAAAACTTAGGGAGTATGAAAATCGAAATGAAATCAGCTCCAAGCTACATATTTCTAGTTCTAAAGAATATCCAACTGTTCTGCTTTGAAGAAAATCAAAACATTTTGCCATCAATAAAAATCAGAAAGCGCTTTAGAAAGGACGGTGCCCGAAACGCGATTTTTTCTTACCTACATTTATATTCACGTTTGGACCCGAGGAAGTTAAGTGCGAAACATAATAAAGGAACATAATACGACATGCAACGAGACAGTGATATTTGTAACTTGCGTCAAATATGATTTTAGATAATTATTTCGATTTCATATGAAAATGTTTGGAATGAATCAATGTATTCAAAATTAACCACATTTTAATTTTAATTTCCCTCCTACAGAACTTGTACCTGGTAGACTACACGAGTACTGTGAATGTTTGTTTCAATGTTGCATATTTTCGCGGGAAATTGGATCAAACAGCTATCACCCACTCTTTCAATGTTATCCGGCGAATGAAAATCTATCAGATTGTTAAAATTTCTCGCCACGCATAAAATCAACATCGATTTTATCTATAAACTTCCTACGGCAGGATATTGTGCAAACATGCTCGCTTAAATAGTTCTCATTCAATCGATTACACTATTGAATATTTGTTCTCGCACAGGGGAAGGCATTGTAGGAACCAAACTGATTCAAATAAAATCCTTTATTTATTTCTAGATGTTCAAAACATTTTCTGTTTGTTGTCTGTTTTCTGTTTGTTAAAAGCATTTTCTGTTTTTAATATGATTTTGAAATGGGAGTTGATGTAGTTGAAAACGAGTTTGTGGTTCGTCTGTAATTAAAAATTTTAAAATCTGTTTTTGTGACCTATGTGCGAGTGATTAATTTTTGAAATGATCTTAGGGAATTTCATGGATAACTTATGCTTACAATTCTAGATTAAGTTTAAAGTCCGAACAGTAAACATTTTTTTTATTAATCTGATGCAAAATTTCTAGGGTAAAGATCAATAACTAATGAATCTTGTGCCTATGTTAACATAGAGGAGCATTTTCTGAGCACTGGAAATATAACAAAAAAGCGATTTCGGCATGTATGCATGCGTGTTCCTGTTTCGCATTGTTTGAGCATAAAAGGAAGTCACAGCGTATTACATAGCAATTGCTATAACTATCAATACAGTTAAAATATAAAAATGTCGATGAGCACGCATGCACGCATGCTGAGCACACATAAACATGTTCCAATTTTCGAAAACAAAGCAAGGATTCAAAGTACCACGAAATGTGTATAAACTTCATAAATAGCATGGAATGCAGGACCTACCGCATAGCTGATAAAGGATTTCGCATGTTTTGCTCATTTCAGAATTTCCGTAAATTGAATACTGATGCAATGTAAATGTAAAACCGAGGAAAATGCAACGCATACCTAAGATTCCGATTTGGGGAAGATGGGGAGGTGTTATTATGTGGGAGTGATGTGTTATTGAAAATGCTTTTAACAAGTAATTTATCGAAAGGAAGCTAGGACAAATAAAGCAAATATGATAGAACGCATTCGAAGTAAACCAAAACCCGAAATCTGTTTACTACGCCGCAGCTAAGGCTGCTTTTTCCAATCCTTCTTGGATCGATTGGCCTGTAACTACGAAATGAAACTTCAAGCAACTTTCATAACATCATTCTCTATCGGTATTTATTTAAATTTTACCTTAGAGCCACTGTTTCTATATATCAAATTAAACATTACATAAGCCCCGAAGCTCATGTCTAAGCCCACTACCTTTCAGCATATATACCTCGGACATGCCTGTCCCGGATACAAGCAAACTAGCTACCTTTGCGGACGACACGTGTTTTTATACATCTTCAATAGACCCCAATAAAATAATTAATTTAAAATATCTTAGAATTATTGCTTGAAAAAATGTACCAATATTATCGTCGGTGGAAAATTAAAATCAATATCTCCAAAACCAAAGCAATGTTCTTTACGAAGAAAAGAAAACTGAACCTTCTTCCTAACCGGAACATCAATTTCTTAGGTCAGGAAATAGTATGGTCAAATGAAATTTCATACCTTGGGCTTACTTTTGAAAAAAAGCTGACATTCAAAAGCCATATTGAATCGACTATAACCAAAGTATCCGAGGCAATATTAGCACTTAATGGTGATTATGCCCATTATGTTGTATGGAGCTCCTGCCTGGAGCTCATGTGCAAAATACCTTAAAGCTCAACTTCAAGTTTCGTAAAATCGATGCCTAAAAATGGCTCGTAACAAACCTTTCTATTTCTCCACTGAAAAACTACATAAACTTGCTGGAACACAAAGTATTGAACAACTCGCATTTAAAAGACGAAGTAAAATGTTAACCAGGGCTATCTACTCCCCCAATCCATTGATTTCGGCATTTCTAAATGTAAGCGCACTATAGCAATCATGCTTTCTTAGTCTTTAGCTTATTTAATCTTAGGCTTATGTGGTTAGATATAAGGTATTTTTAAGTTAGGCTAGGGTAGTTGTAAAGTGAAGTAAGGTTTTTTTAGTTTTTTTTTTCCTTCAAATTTAAATTCAATTAAACGCAATGAAGAAAAATACACATAAGCTATGCTAAATTTTATAGAATTAAGGTTGCAATGAATTAAATTCAGATCTCCAAAGCAAATTGTCAATTATGAACACAGAGCAATATAAATAAAATAGTTTTGAAATGGAATTGAAAAAACATTACATAAGAAGATTACCTAATTAGTGGCTAACCGTTACATTAGAAGAAATTGTTGCATCATAAAGAGTATCATAAACCTCAACGACCAAATTGATAACTTTGATCATACGAAGGTTGTTTGAAAACATCTCATCCTTTTTGATGAATATTTAAAAGGAATTAGTGTATTAATGGTATCCCTAGTGCTTTCTGCGTATCCCTTTACACTCACTGCCAATAGGACGAGCAACAGTCAAGTTTGAATCAATGCTTGAAACAGACAAATTTTCGTTCGTGAGTGTGTAGTTAGATTTACATATGGTCCTTGATATAATTATATATTTTAGTATATAGCTTGGATACTTTGGATATATGAAATCCAGAAATGGCATTCTATCATTTGCGGTCTTTTCTCTCGCGTTGATGCTATGGATGAAATATAGCATTCGTATCAATTCGTTCAAACATTGTATTGCACATGATTGATTTTATGGAACACATTCTGCAGAATTGAAGCAAATTGTTCGGAAATTTGTTCAGAATTTATTGTATCTTGATAGTTGAATAACATTTTAAGGATCGTTATGAATGACTACGAAGAATGCGTCTCCATGCAGTAGATACGTCGATCATGAACCACAGAGTTCACTTCGTAAGAGAAAATTGAAAGATATTCAGTGTTATGGCAGGACCACAAACAATATTTCGCCTTTTAGTGATTTTGCGGCTATCCAACGTATCACGGTACCACATACCATGCAACTTTGTGACAGCAAAAGTTAACAATAAGGCAGATATCATAAGAAACCGCATCCCATTTAACAAGAAACACTTTCAAAAAACGACCATATTTGCAGAAGGACGGAAAGCTGAAGACAGAAGCTAAGTTAATTAAGTTAAAAAAAAAAAAATAAACGTAATATACGTAAGTACAAAGTTAACTGATTTGAAACATAAAGAAAACTGTAAGGTGCAGACCAATGAATTCGCTTTTATGTTTGCTATCTCTTCTGTTGAACCAGAATTCATTTCTTTTTGAAGAAAACAGTGACGACAGAAGTACGAGTGGAAAATCTAATTTCGCTTATTTCCACGAAAGAAGGCAGAAAGTAACAGGGTGGAAAAACTTCCATTTTCTTCTTGTCCAGGGAAATTAATGGGCATATCTAGTGCTGTCCTGAATGCTACGCGTATCTTTGAAAATGGTAATTGAATTGGTCGTGCTGGAAGATCGTGTAATGAATGGTACGTAAAAGACGTTACTTCACCCGGTGCGCTACAATATTATCTTCTGATTAGAAATATATATATATAAATTTGGTTAATGGTATTTTTCATGATATCATTGATGCAGATTACGAGTGCATTAGCCAGATAAAGTGTAAGATAAGTGTTTGTAGCAAAGAGAAGATGAGAAGATTTAAAAGTATGCAAAATCAACTTTCTGATTAAAAACGTTTCCAAGTCACCCATTCTTACTTTTTAAACTGGAAGCGAGCAGGAACTTCAATGTCCCGCTTGAAAGAGTCACTCTGAAGTCAGTTTTCGCGCATTTTGAATGCTTCTCGATTGAAATCCATTTTGAACTATTGTAAATTCAAATTTCATTCACGTGAGACTTCTTCTCGTTTCTTTAATTGTCATGATAAGTGATTGTTTTGCTTATGCAAATATGGGTACTGTATTTACCATTTAATCACCTGAAATGTATGGAGATTCGTTTGAGGCACGCCCTAAGGGATGATGTGAGGTAGCAAACCCATAATTCGATAACACGCATCAAGAGCGATTTGTTGTGCGCTCCTTCAGCGCTAGGCAAATAACGAAGTGAAAGTTAATTTGATATAGTCTAATGGGATGCGACATTCAGGCAACAACTGACGCTCTCTCTTTTGGTCCCTTACGAGGAGCTTCTGCTAATTACATTCCCAGATCCAGCTAGTTCTTTCAAGCAGCGCCGTTTAAGAAAAACTTGGATCGCATGTCATGGAAACGTCTGGAAAATAGTGAGTGCGAAATATTTAATTACTTCAGTTGATTGTGGCGATGTTTCTGACATTTGTATACTTTTCTTTCATTATGTAGGATTGACTTTGAATGATTTCATTAGTGATGCGTCTTTATTTGTATGTCTGACTTGTGACAAAACAGATAGAAAAGTATTTTACCCTGAATGGCCAATCATGAATAAAGTCAACACATTTCGCTAATCATTAGTGATCGAAAAATGTTTACACCCGGTGAATCCCGTGTAGAAAACCCCGCAAAAAAAAAAATAAGTATTTAAAAATATTTTTGACTTACTATCACAGACAAGGCAGAAAAACCTTGATTCCAATAGAATGGATTTTCTCCACTACTTATTTTAACGTGTTGGAATAAGTAATTGGTTACACATATGGCCTGATCTCTGTGCCTTCAAGAAAGTTTGTGTTATGCCTGTTGATATAATTTAATAGTTTGAATCATTTCTTCCTCAGTGGAATTTAAAAAAAATGTTTGTTGCCCACTTAATTATTAATATAATTAATTCTTAGCTATACTTTAAATATTATATATTTTAAATTGAGTAAGCTTGTCTCTATTTCTACTCTATTATTTTCATGAGGTCCACTGTTGGGAAAAGCAAACTGCCCATAGCTTCCCGCGCATTGTCCTTTTGATTACAAATACTCCTCCATCCTATCGTTGTACAGATAGCGAGGAAGTCCCCTGGCTTTGCGGTCGCCAATTGGTCCAATTCTATTTGGTTATTACTCCGCGGCCATATGCGGCGTTTGTTGGTCAGGCTCGAAAACTCTAGCAGAAAGTACTCCGTACTTTCTCCTTATTCTAGCTTATCGATTGGATTCCGTTTGGATGTTTTGTCCTTTGGGTCGCTTGTTTGGGGAAGGTTTTATAGAAGAATTCACTTTCATATTTTTTATAACTAACGAAGACGCTGTTTAGTTTTAGTAGAAATTAATGAAGACTTTCATCAAAGCATCACATTAATTGCGTTTTTAGTCATTGTACCTTATTTTGCAATATTTAAGTGCTAAGTGACGCTATTTGCGCAGTTGCCTAGTACACATTTCTTCTCCATCCGTCACTTTAAACTAAAAGACGTATCCTTTGCAAATTAATTCATATTTTTTCAGAAGAAATTGCTGGAAATGCACTACAAACCGTCTCCTATCTTAACTATCCTGAATACGAACTCGTAAGCAGGACGGGAAATTCAAGGCATCGTTAGTGTAGATAACGCTCTTGCAGCAATTTTCAACAAAATTTCAAATTTCAATTTGGTGTTCTAGAAATTTATTGTTATCGCTTGTACTTCTAACTTCTCCTGCATATCCTTTTACTTTAACGATCGTCCTTTGTGGAGATGCAGGGAAAGGCAAAATGTGCATATGAATGTACTTTGTGTTGGCAATGGGTGCTAAGTTGTAAGTTCTAGTCTGCATGATAACGAATGAAATACGGGGGAAATATGTTTAAGATGTCGATGAAAAAGCTACGAAACGTTTCCTGACGTTTGAAATCGAATTTAGAAAGGAGCCTAATTTGTTTTCCTTCGCAGGCACTGAGGCGTATTCAATTGAGTATAACACCGCAATTCGAAAAAAAAGGAAATGTTTAAAATTGAACACCGAAACTCCATAGGCTAAAGGACACTTTTTATATTGAGAATATTTTGAAGTTGAAGTTATAAATTTCAATCGTGGTGATATAGAATAAAAATAAAAGCCCACGCAAAGAACTTCTCACATTCTCCGCTCATAGTTGTCCTGTATGCAGTCGCTCCAGCCTTTGACTAAATTAGTTAAATTTAATTGGCCACCAATAAAGAATGAGCGTTTGAATTTCAACGTGTTTAGAAACGTAAATTATCTTTCCGCCCAGTAGAGTCATATTTCACCTTGCATTCGGAAGGAGTCCGACCCCGTTTGAAACAGGACGTGTGCAAACGTAGTTTTATTTTATTTCGCGACTGGATGCGCTTTAGCAAAAACAGTTTTCATATTGAAACCACCCCAGGTGGTGCGTGCCAACTCGGCTAAGTATCCTTGGAAATATGCTGGCGATGATGCGGTAGTTCGCAGCATTCATGACTGTGAATATCGGGAACGTTGTGACCGTCTACCAATGCACTTAGTAGGAGGATGTGCAGTGTATAATGCAAGACTAGTTCGAAAAATGAACCCTGTAAGCGCCGCTTGTCTGAGTCAATGCATGTTGCTCCAATTTATATTCCTCCGACGCTATCGTTTTTAGAGCCAACATTTGTCCTGATCGAAATGAAGAATAAAATGGATATGTTTTTCATTTAAGGACAAGACACAAAAGGTGTAGTCTCCGTGGGCACTTGGAGATATCCTTGCTAATACGAGTGAATGCATGAATGCAATTTTGAATTCAGTCATGAGGGCCAGCCAAGTATAAACAGATACAAGCAGATATCGCTGCAAATATCGTTGGTTTGGAATGGGACGAAGAACTCCCAGTTAGTTCAATGGTGGCGATTTATCACAAACAGAATATTCAATAAATTGCATTAAGTGGACATTTGAACTGGAAAAATATGAAATGAAGTGCACGCGTTTTGGGCACAATCGCCGATTTCGTAAGCAGGCACTTCAATGAACAACTCGGTTGGCTCGCTCCCTGGAAGTGCAACGATGCAACCACTAACTCTGTACTATGTAACATGCAATCGATTAGATCCAACATGAAAACAGCCGTTATTTCTCTTTTGACAGGAATATACAGACAATGCAAGACATGGTCGAAACATTTTTGCAGATAAGGCATTGGCAACCGTTGTTGGTAAGATGAGCTGGAGCGACGGAGCCAATTGAATGGAAGAAAGATGTTTCATTTAGGACAAGCCACCGAGCTATTGCTGCACAAGCCAGCGGCTAGCATTTCATTTAGTCTGCTGACACATGAAGGACATCTTCTTCCTCATAATGCAGCGTGGAACATTTTATCCCGTCTAGTCTATGAATGTGTGTGAGAGCTGAGTAGAAGATAAAACGAGTATATTGAATCAAATCAGGATGTGCTGAGCATGACAGGAGGTAGATTTTGTTTCGTTAAGTTATTAAAAAAAATGGTAGTGCATATAAACAGTTGTTATGCGATGTGATTCTCGCGTATTCTGTTGATTATATTTCGAATTGTATTTTCATTGAGATTGGGCTTATTAAATTTTCATTGCGTATACATGCACCCATGCACAATTTCAATGTTGCTCGAGTTCTTTGTCTGGTGTTACAACATCTGTTGTTTTTGTTTTCAAAGAAGCAAATAAGGAGTTTTTCGAACAATGAGTGAAAGTTTAGAAAGAGAAGGTATTTGGCTACATAAAGTTAACTGCAAGAGGTATAATTGTAAGTGGAATTTAGCCAAGATCTCGTTAAGACTTGTCCAGTAAACCGCTACTACCCTGTTGTTCTTAGTGCACATAGTAGACATTCAAAACAGGATTTAAATTATTAAACAAAATTTATTGCAATTGCATTCTTTTAGAAAAAATAGAAATAGTTTAGTTCTCCTCCACTTAAATCACATATATAATCATTCAAAGACTTGGGCTTGACTTTGGGCACCGACGCTACTGTCAAAGGCTTATATGAGCCTCAGGCTCAGCACTACAGCTGCATGTCGCGTGTTGTTTGCAAGGTCTGCTATAAATCCACTATGTCAGGCACGTCATTTTTATTTTTAAAGACATTTTGAAGACTTTCAATGTTACCGTGGCCATGCTCCAGCCGGCAAATACGAAACTGTCTTTCAAGATTCACTCATCGTCCCATTCATGAGATATAGAATATATCTCTAATACGAAAGGAAATGAAATGCTTTCGTTTTACAAATTTCAGGCAATAAAGATTAACCTACGCTTACGAAATCTATAGTAATGGTGCATTCAAGGTGCATTGATGAGATACTGCCGGATTGTTGTACGTTCTTTAATCATCAATTTAGATATTTGCATTGACTTTAAAAGAATTCCATCCCGTTATTTAGATATCAATAGAAGAATTCGGCAGCTAGGAAAAAAACCATAGAGAAAATGATTGAATCGCTACATATTTTCCATAAATCTCTGTGCACGAGCTAAATCACAAAAACAAGGAATGAATAATCGTTTTTAAATATAAATCTCTGAATTATACGGTAGATGTATCCTTCAGAATATGTTTGTGTTGAGCTGTTTTCAGTGGTTACAACTTTCGTCTTCCAATAAGCAATAAATTGGAATTCTGCGGCTTAATGATTGCTATGAACGATTGCAATTTTATATATAAAATATAAAATTGAATAAGTTGTTGCTCTTGACTTTCACTTGAGAATTATGATGGATTGATATAAGGGTTTGTATTTCGTGGTGCAATAAAAAACCATTAAAAACTTCTCAATATATTTCTTGCAAACACATTTGGCAGCCTAAGTTGTACGTCGTTTCGCCACAAAGACCGACTATAAAGGGCATTTCAAGTCCTTGAAGAAGTCGCCAGCTGAGTAAACGTTATTTGGCACGAAATCAATCTTTCCCCGTGTCAGATCGATGCTTATCTTGATTTAATCGAAAATTCATATCCGGTGACACGTGGAACGTGTTATTTGCACGGAAGATTCATTTGACCTTTATTTGTCGGTATTTCCACCATGTACACTGGCTCTGGCAATCAAATCCTATCAACATATGCTCACATCGTCCCACTTGAAATTAAGTATGATTCCTTTCGGGTTACTTGTAGTTATTCAATGAATATCACCAAATTATGTCATCATCTGAAAATAGGATCTTCGTCAGTGAAAGTGTACACAATCGGTAGGAGTTATGTCCACAATAGGCTGAAAGGATCTGTAGGCTATTGCCGAGACTCTACGTTGCCATTCCGCCTCGTAGTCAGTAACAAGTTATTGCTACAAATACGGGAAGAATCGTTTGTATTGTTTAAGAAAAAGGAAGAGACGATATTGAAAGGACGTCGGATGCAATAAATCCAAATCGATACACATGAAAATTGTAGTTCGAATCAATGAGCGAGTGAACAAAAACGAGTTCATCAAAAGATATTCCAATGAAGGTTGCAATCTGGAAGCAAAGTGAGTGCAAAGAAATGTGGCAAAAGAGTTCAACTTTATTGCATAATTGAAAGGAATTTAGAATATAGGGAGGGGGTTGGATAATTAAATTTGATTGTGATTGTAAACTTGATTTACATATGAAATGAGAGATTTGTTATTTTTCTTTTCTTTCTGTCTTGTCGTTTATGCATAATTTAAAACAATACAAATTTTTTTACATATTTTAATTACTAAAAATGACGAATGTTCACTAACTTTTTCTTGGAATGTCGCGTGAGACGTCGCACGGGTTACATTATCGCCTCGGTTCTAAAAAAAAACTAAATCTAAAAAAATCTAAAAAAACAAATTTCTGTGTATTTATTAATAACAGGCCAATTGAAAAGTCCCCGGTCTACCATAGTAAAACACATTTTTTTGGCAAAATTCGATTTTATTATTCAACATAGTTGCCTTCGAGGGCGATACAGCGATTATAGCGATCTACCAACTTTCCGATACCATTTTTGTAGTACGATTTGTCTTTCGCTTCAAAATAGGCCTCAGTTTCGGCGATTACTTCTTCATTGGCGCTAAATTTCTTTCCAGTGAGCATTCTTTTGAGGCCTGAGAACAGCAAAAAGTCGCTGGGGGCCAGATCTGGCGAATACGGTGGATGCGGGAGCAATTCGAAGCCCAATTCATACAATTTTGCCATTGTTTTCATTGATTTGTGACACGGTGCATTGTCTTGATGAAACAGAATTTTTTTTTTCTTCAAATGGGGCCGTTTTTAACGATTTCATCCTTTAAACGATCCAATAACGCTATATAATAATCGCTGTGGATGGTCTGGCTTTTTGAAGGTAATCAATGAATATTATACCTTGCACATCTCAGAATACTGATGCCATAACCTTGCCAGCTGACTGTTGCGTTTTTCCTCGCTTTGAATTCGGTTCATCGTGTGCAGTCCATTCAGCTGACTGTCGATTGGACTCCGGAGTGAAATGATGGAGCCATGTTTCATCCAGTGTCACATATCGACGCAAAAATTCAGGTTTATTGCGCTTAAACAGTTTCAAACACTGCTCAGAATCATTAACACGTTGTTGCTTTTGATCGATTGTGAGCTCGCGAGGCACCCATTTCGCACACAGCTTTCTCATGTACAAATATTCGTGAATGATATGATGTACACGTTCAGATGATATCTTCACAACGTCTGCTCTCGATCAACTTCACTTTACGGTCATTCAAAATTATTTTGTGAACTTTTTTGATATTTTCGTCGGTGACAGCCTCTTTTCGGCGTCCACTGCGTTCGCCGTCTTCGGTGCTCATTTCACCACGTTTAAACTTAGCATACCAATCGATGATGGTTGATTTTCCTGGTACAGACCCTGGAAACTCTTCATCAAGAGAAGATTTTGCTTCAACTGTATTTTTTCCCTTCAATAAGCAATATTTTATCAGCACACAAAATTCTTTTTTTCCATCTTTTTTCAAACAACAAAAGTAGCTACACTCACAACGCAATATCTCAAAAACTAATGGTCGGACTGCTGTCAAATTTTGACACGTATCGTTTGAAGGTTGATACTAACTAAAAATTATATGGATTCAATACTAGCACCGCCATCTTTGTGTCAAACCGGGGACTTTTCAATTGGCCTGGTATTATAATGTCTAAAGTCGATTAGTAACTTTATCAGCTATCGTGCACGCTAAATTGCAAAACATGGTTTTGAGAAAAATGTGATTAAACTAATCAGCAATTCCAGCGCCATATAACAGTCCTTCTGTAGTTTTCTCGAGTTACTCTATGTTTATCCATTTGCTGGACGTATGATTTACATTACTATGATTGATACATGATTAGAACTATTCTGTATTTGTGAAATCGATGAACACCATTCAATGAAGAATCCAGCTGCAATAGGCGAAACAATTAAAATGATTTTCGAACCCGAATTTAGGTGTTGGGAGCGAGACTCCAACCAGTACAATGAAAGCTTCCATTTGCGCTCTCAAAATATCTTTTGAGCAAGTCGTCTCGGGATAAATCTTTAAATATTAGATCTTCATGCTCTCTCTTCATTCCAAACACCATGTGGTGCATGGTGTTTGGAATCCTCTCCAGAAGTTTTAGCTTTTCGCCACTTGCACCAGCTGTCGGGGCCAGGCGCACAGTACTCATGCTTTGGGTTATAATCCGCGGGGCACATATGATAGTAAGTGGCCAATACAGCCTTTGTAATATCCTCGAGGCTATTAATATTCCAACGAAAATCAAAGTTCTAGTCTAATCATAATGCGTTTATGAGACTTTGGAGTCGTTTGCCACTTCTTCCAAGTTTTTTATTTTTCTTTTAAACAGCTTACTCTACCTCGGCAAGGGCGAGCTAATAGGTGCATCACGATTTACTCGACATAATATAAGAAATACTTAAAATTATGTTATAAAACGTTGGTGACTTGTTCCCAAAGGATTATAGTAAACTTTCGTGAACAAATTTAGCAATCGTACAGGTATATAAAATTTTCAATTTGTTGTATAGTCGCTACTATTTGGCAATTGAAAAAAAAGATTGAAATGTATCTCGATCCAGTTACGAGATCCTTTATCAATAATTCTTTATTCAGCTGGAAATCATATATTGGAAAAAATGTCGAGATGATAATTTATATTTGTCTCTGTAGAAGTTGTGAATAGAAGATTTATTAACAACATTTGATTCGTTTTCAAGCAAAACATGGGATTCCTCGATTTCAAAAATAAATACGCAAAGAGATCCTTGAAAAATCTGTTTCCTTTACCAGACCTATGAAAGATTTGAGCTCGATTTCGCTGTTCCGTGCTGTATAGGTGTGCGGAATGTTGTACCTGCCTAGTTGCAAACTCGAGGTGCATTTAATTTTCTTCTACTTTGTCAGAAAGGAGTAAGAAAGCCTAACAAACCATAACATTTCGTTATGTAGTCTATTTAAGGCAGAAAAATGAATGGAATTGATTTTCAAGTAGGTTGAAATTACCACAAATTCCACAGACAACCTTTTTAACAGCGAGAAGGTAATTCATAAGAGTAGAAAATCACCAAAAATGCAACTCGGAGAAGTATCAAATACAGAAAAAAATAAAATAATTTGTATGTAATCAATTGTTGCTTGTTACAAGAGGACAAAAAGCAAGTTAATATAGTTAAAGTAGATGCTTGTTTGCGCTAATCCTCAGCTTTTCAATCAGTATAACTTCCTTGATCACTCTTCAAAACTTCAAAAATAACTTAGGGAACTGAAAGGAAATGATAAAAAATCCCCTCTTCCTCTCATTGATAATCGATTCTTGATCAGAATTCTGAAAAAAGTTGCCTGCATTCAGAAACTTTCAAGAACTTTCAATGCTTGGGTTAAGGGCAACTTTTGCAGATTTTTAAGGACTTGGATGATATGAAAGGTAAAGATTTATACCAGCTAACATCGGATATCATGTGATAAAGCTAAGGATGCTTTAAATAGTGTTTGCCAATAGTCGGAAATTCTTTCCTTTTTGTGTAGTTATTTTGAGGCTGGAGATGAAAAAAAACAGAATTTCTTTATTTTAATAGTTAGTATTTTAGATAAGTTTGCGTTTTTATAGTGTTTCCCAAACAATGTTTTGGTTTCTTCACGAATTGAATTTTCAACAATTCTTTTTTGTGAAAACTGGATCTATGGTTTGGGCTTTATTTAGTTTTCTGAGTATTATTATTTCTGGGCATCAAAAATATGCGATATTTGATGTGATGAAGTTTTCTGTGGCTTTTTTATCATCTGTTAACAAATCAAAACTTGCTTGTCTAACAAAACAATCCTTAAAATATTTCCACCAATTAAATTGCTTACGACGGTGTTATAGTAAGTTGTTAGTACGTTGTAGCTCTGTTTGAAATTTTTTGAGTTTTGTCTTCGACATGTTGGTCCGCATTTCAAACGAAAAATTCCACACGTGCTTATGAAATCAAGTGCAAATAGTAATAAAATAATTGATCGCATAATTTCCTTTGTTGACGTGTTTTCAGAACTCCGTCAAGTTGATTAATTTTTTAATACTTCCTCCGCACACATATCTGCACACTCCTTGTACGGTGACGTGGTTACATTTATAATTTCATTTCACAATTCTTGAAGCTGCATGCTTGCCTCGAAACGAAGAGAAGAGGACGAGGGAAATCCGAGGTTGTGTTCGTAAGGAATACGTTTAATAAGTGGAGTATGCTGTCTGCGAAGGCTCTTTTTCAACTTGTTGGAACGTTAATTTATTCAAATTGAATTCTATGGGGGCATACGGTGCGAGGACTACAAGCAGCAATTCCTTTCTTTCGAATAGAAAATGTAAAAGAATTCACATAGACGTTTTTCATTCGGAACTTTAAATTTCAAATTAGATTGCTGGAAATTAGTTTTAACATTGCGCGGGTATATAACAAGCAGACGTAGCAAGCTCGCGAATAATTGGCGTATTTGGTTGAGTTTATGGAGATAATAAATGCCAGATGCAGATGGTAGCGAATAACTAGCGATGAGGCAGTCATTCCGCTAGAAAGCTGCTTCATCAATTCAAATTCATTCCTTTTATGAATCGTCCCCAGTTTTCCAGAAGTTACACAAATTTCTTGCATTAAGCTACAGTCCTGATGCGAGCCGATTCATTCTACCCCATTTGGGTAATTTGCCCAGATATAACTGAGCTGAATTGCGAAAGAAACTTTGCATCTGCAATGATTGCTGAGTAGCTGAATTCCTCCCGACACATTCACAACTATCAACATTAACCACATTGATTTATTTGCTGACATCTATAAGGACGCATTGTCTCGCCTTGCAATGTGCTCTGTAGAAAAGGGAACTCGGAGTTTTGTGAATAATCTTGAAAAATTCTACAGACACTGCGTGAAATTGGTGCATTAACTCGGTCGCCCACTCCTCTGCAATTATCAAAGCTCTATTGAACATTTTCCACTGCTAAGTTTAATTTTTCTTGCTGGTCATTCGAAAGCGATTAAAAATGGCTGGTTTTGGGAACATTTCAAACTTAAAATAAGTGTTTATTTGATCCATGTGATGCATTGGAAGATTTGAGTTTGCACCTAACGATTAATGGAGTTTCCCAAGTGTCGCAATCGTCCCTTCTACGCCATGAATTATTTTGTGTAGACCTTGTAGCACTCCTTCGCCATTTACCTTTTGCATGCCTGCACCCAATCAATACATGCTGCAAAGGACATCATATCGCAGCTAGTCGTTGCAAATCATTCTGAGAATTTGTGATTAAGATATCCCATTGTGATACAACTAATGCACACCCCGATACCACTGAACGTCGCTTAGCATTTATTTGAATTAATTGAATCAATCCATCGGAGGAAAATCAATTAAGCTCGTAGCCTAACTGATACAATCGGGATCCATATTGACAGAGCTTCTATTTGACAAGGTTTACATTTTGCTACTCGAAAAGGGCTTGTTTACACGTGTAGGGTTGGGGTGGGTTGTCCTTGGGCTTACCTATCAACCTACTGTTTTTTAATAGGTTTTCATTTGTTGTGTTCAGGCTGGCCAGAGATATCGTGGCAGCTAGTAATAGGTGCAAATATCACATTGAAAATGTGGTGAATAATATGAAATCCTGCTGGAGTGTCACTATGTGCGACGCAGCTCTAAATGAATGGGTACTGCATATAGGGAAACAGCAAAGTTTGTATAAATAATTGGATTGCACTTATACAATTGCCTTTTGCTCCGAATGAATTTCAGAGCGACGGGATGCAACCGGCGAATTTAAATACAACCACCTTGGACCAGGCTACTGCATATCTAGATAGCTGTTCTCATTACAAGAATAGTCTCAGGACTGCTATTGCAATTGAAAAATTGAGTATTACATTTAAAATCTCATGGGCAATTTCTTTTTCTCTTTACTTCTTTTAACCACAGAAATACGTCACGTTTCAGTTGATTTAAAAGGATTTTTGCATGACAAAAGTCTGGAACAAAATATATAAGGAAAAACTAATAACCAATATAAACAGGTATTATACACAACAATCTGCTTCTACGCTTCCTTAAAAAATTCGCGTTTTTTTAAGGCTTTTTGAAGTTTTTTCATACAAATTGTTTAATATCTTTACAACGTTTACAAGCGAAGATCTGCAAACGGGGTGGTGAGTTGAAAGCAATTTTCAACTACAGATACTGTCTGTTCGCTGTGAAAAACAGGTACCGTTCCAGAGGTAAATTTTGTTGAGAACTAGATCCTGTCATGCTGACTTTCTTTAGGTTCTTCTCATTCTCTTCAGGAGCATTTGAACATACTTCTTCATCAGCTTAAGCTACCATTTAAGCAATTGCTCAATGAACTTAATATTATGTTCATAATAAGATTAACATATTTCTTCAAACTAAGTTTTTGCCTTGCTTTTCGCCAGGAAATAATCTTACATGTGGAAATGTGTTCCGGTTCTCTCCTATGTTTCGTAATAACGAGAGAAACTAATTATATGGGGATTAGCACTAATGAAAATTCCCTCCAGCTATTCCTTGGTAGAGAACGAGTCATAAATTCTTATATTGCAAACTGATCCATGAACGACGTGCTTGAAAAATTTCGCTATGCGAATCAACCAATCAATAATTATTTAAATGAAAGCAGGGCAAGATATTACAACTTTTATTGCATTCCACATGAAATTTCGTTCCCGATGTTTTAGTGTTACTCGCATTCTCGATGAAATGCAACTTGTATAAAAAGGGACTTCGTTACAGTCATAAAATTGAAAGAAAGTTCTTTGAGTAGTCTAGAGGAGCGTATAAAACGGTTTTCAGAGTTTTATTCCGCTTAAGGGGATATTGCAGTAATGATGAATTCGCGGTAATGGCGACTATATACTGAGTACACGCGAGGAGTTTGCACACAAGAACAAAAACATCATATAAGAGCAACAAATCGCAAACGTAAAAATCTTAAGGATAGAAATTTATGAGCATAAAAGTTCTTTTGAATATTTCACAAGGAGCTTTGGGCAAACTTGCCCATATGTGCTGCACGACCGTGTAGCTTGAAGCAACCAGTCAAGGATAACTTTACATATTTTGCCTCTTTGCCTGTTCTGCTTTCTCGTGTATGTTTGGTGAACCCACAGCTTTTATGGCTTTCGGGGCTCCCATTCCCACGCTCGACTCACGCTTGTTCATCTGTTCACTAACAGTTAATACACTTTTCTTAAGCCATTTCATTGGAAAAGACATAGCATAGCTTTATCGTATTGCTATTGCCCATTAGAAAGACATGAACGCTTTTCAGTTGCTCACATTGTCCTTCGTGCTCATTGAAAATGGAAATGTCGTGGGAAGGGCGGCGTAGAAGGAACCGAAAGAAAGAAGTAAATGCCATGGCGGATTTACTAAACTATGTAACTCTGTCTCGAGTTGAAAAGTTTTCATAGCACTTGTTGAAGACGACACATAGAAGCGTTTCGCAATGTGCAGAGTTCACATAAATTCAACAAAAGCGAGAGAACGTTTGTAGCGTGAGAACGTTTTTGTGTAAGCAAGTGTCATCGTTGTATGTATGCGTTATAAAGGGATCCAACTTTCTGAGCAAGTTTAACCAAAGGAATACGTGCTACTTGTAATAAAAATACTTCCATGTTAAGCAATTAATTATGAAACTAATTCTCCACTTGCTTCCAATGTGAAGAATGTGCAGTCCGAACACATTTAATAACATGCAAATCGTCTTTTTTTTATATTCCAGGAGTTCCTTTTGGCAATCGATGTAACATCAAGTGGCACGCCAGAAGAAAAATTGAAGTGGGCCTTTAGGATGTACGATGTTGATGGTAATGGCGTTATAGATATTCAAGAAATGACCAAAATAGTACAGGTACGTTTTCATGTTGATCCTTAATGATAATCATAGTTTTTCCAGAATTTGTCTGTATTATAACATGGTATAACATGGGACCAAATGAGTAAATATTCCAAACGAATGATTAAAATTTAACTCGACGTCTCGCATTTTTTTTTTGTTTTGTTTTACTAATCCTTTTTTGTCAGCTGGTTATGAATAATAAGGCTGGAGTAAGACTATAAAATATGAGCTAAAACTAAACGGTTTAATTGAAAAATTATACCGTTACGTAACGGTATATATATTTTGTTGTTAAAAGGTTTTTTGCTTTTTAAGTTTTTCTTTGCAGGGACAAAATGCTCTGTATCAATGATTTATTGATCAATACAATACGTATTGAATATCCAACTTAAATTCCATTAAATGTATAAAATATAATGAAATGCCATAAATACAGTCATTCCAGGATTTAGTTTTTTTACTATACAATTTTCCAACTTAAGAATTTTTCAAAACAAAATCCTTAAATATTTTTTTCCTTTGCTCGCATAAACTGCGAATATTTACTGAACAAATATTAATAACAGAGTCCAACTGCAGGATCAAGCGTAAATTCCATGACAGCGTTGTTCGTACCTTTGGGAAAAACAAAAGTTCATCACAAATCGAAAGATTAAATCCGGAAAGAGGTTGCGGAGAGGGCGTATTCCGTTCCTTGTAGCAAGATTGTAGATTCATCACAAAGTTAATTTTTTCGTTAAGTTAAGTTGCAATGTATGGAAATAAAAATGCTATACTTTCTGTTGAAATTTAGTTTATTTACAAATACATTTTGATAAGTAAATTAACATCATTATGTGTTCACAGCCAACAAGAAGTCCTTTTGGATTTTAATTTTATGATTTACTTTGCAGAAAGTTCAAATTTATTAAAATTGCCTGATGAAATTCTACGAATTTCGATTTGATTCGAATCATGCCAAAAATATAAACAGGCAAACATTTTAACCGCTCATCAATGTAAAAGGAGTATGTGTAGAGCCTCCCATCAAATATAACCTACATCTTGGTTTTGTTCTGCTCTTATTCCTTATTTTTGTTCGATGTGTACTCAACGGCTGTCTTTCAAGTGTGGTTGTTCTCCGTACATGGCAAAATTAACGTAAGATTAAATACGTTATATACCACATTCTATTCTGTCGTTCCCCAACGTACTCGCGTATTGTAACAAAACGCAGCGTTCCATCAGATTTCCATGCCAACACTTCAAGTATCCTTCATGTATTGTTGACTCGTCTGCCGCAATGAACGAGTGAAGCGGTTGAGATTATAACAAGTGTGTGGTAACACAGCCGAAATATGGAAATTCGAAAATGGTGAAATTGCTTAATCCTGGGGCTTTCTTTATAAACGTCTTCTTTTATAACTGTGTTAATATCCAAATATTGGCGTCTCTTTTTCAGTTCAGAAATGTTGATTTTCTTCAGTTGAGGGATGTTTTTTGTCGAAGTCCTTCTTATAAAATTTCTCTCCAAATCCAATCGTTTGGGACAACGTTTTAATCCTCGCGGAGAACTTCTTCTTTGGTTGTTAAAGAAAGCTCAAGAACTAGAATTAAATTACACGTAATATTCTTTCATATATTATTCTGCAATGTTCCTAGCTGGTATCCTTTCATATTCAATTATCATCGGTAATATGATGATCATCATTAAACTTTATCAAAGTAAAACTTCGAATCGAGATTAAGAAGAAATCTCATCAATTGCAATTGGCCGTTCGCAGAACTCGAACCCCGTCTCTGGCTTCAATGGAAATTCAGGAGTCAATAAAGTTTCCTTTACGGTCTGACCTTAGACGATTTGAGTCAACATCGATTTTAGACTTGCCCAAATCAGGCAAGGAGCCAGCTCTGACTTTTCTCGAAGGATACATAATTTATGCTCCCTTATCCCAAACGATATTCAATTAACCTTCTTTTCGCTTGAGTGAGCATAAACGTAAAAGATGAACGCCGACGTCCTTTTGTCCTCGCTTGAATTTTATGCTGTCGTCTTTCATATACGTTTTTTTCGTTTGATTTGGAAGACAAAGAAGAGGCAACGAGAATAAAGAAAATTACTTGAATCCTTGTTGTTTTAGGAGCGAGGATTTTTTTGTTTTTGCTTTGCTTCGAGCGTTTCCTTTGCCAGCGGTAACTAGGCACATTTGTTGAACAATATTGAGGCCAGAACGGAATGTTTTTATTTAAACGCTTGCTTAACTTTTTCATAAGTCCTGGGAGACTGTAAGCTAATCTTATATTTGAAATTTTGATTAATCCACGACTTTCATATCTGCATCCCCGTTGAAGTGAAGAGCTTTGGAGAATCACAGGAGTAAAAATATTATTGGGGAAGTCTATACGATCGTAATATACGAGGCTCACACATTTTAATTGCGTGCTGATAGTTTGGAAATTTTATAATTTAATATAAACGACATTATTTTAGTAGACCCGTACTGTTGACCAAACCTTCAACCAACTCGAACTGGAAACGTGACCCAATATTATAGAAGGTAGAAACAGGAAAAGGCGGCGAGCAAGTTGATACAATTTTATCAAAATGAAAACCATCTTAACAAATAAAGTCGTTTACTATTTTTCTTACGAAACCACTCTTTTAGTTACTCAACAGACAGTAAATTTAATTGGAGGATATATAAGATGCGTCACTGAGATAGTACAAGACAACAAATTTCGTTGGTTGTTCCTTAAAAAAATATTTATACTTGGTGCGGGTTCTATACTAAACGTATAGTCCTGTCTTTTTGCTAGCAGATCACCAATCATTCCAAGTCGGGGGGAGTTCGTAAATGGTATAACAGAAGTTATTTCAGTTAGTTAGAGAAAGAATAGTTTTTTGCTGATAAAGAGCAAGAAATATCACAAAATGGTAACGCATGATAGTCGATAGAATGCGAACGAGTCAGGACGTGAGATCTGATTGGCTGGGAGCGGGCATGACATCGTAGGTACAACATAATGAGCTGTCCATCGCGTTGCACGTAACTGAGCTCTCCCAATCGATCACAATCAGCATCTTGAGAATGTTTGAATTTCATACTTGGTGAAGTTAAATCGAAGCCATGCTCCTTGAGACGTTGATTTACAATGCGGGAAATCTGTGACGAAAGAACAATCACATTAATGATCCGACCAAAGAGAATCCTTGTATTAGAGCTTTTGTTTGGATTACCGTAGAGATTTCTTATCATTTGCTTGACAGTCATACCGAGGTTTAAATGGCACTTTAAATGTTACAACAAACTCAGGAAATCGCCTCTATTATGCGTTTCCTTTAAAACTTCGCGTACGTCGGGGCGTTACATTCTGGAACCTGCTTTCACGATACTTAATAAAATATAGTGCTTAGTAGGTCGAACAGTTAGGAACAGTTAGAAATGAAAAAAAAAATATGAATCCTTTCATCAAGAATCTTTTGAATTGTTTATCGTCTTATATCTTTCAAATAATCTAATTGAGTTTCATTGCTGCACAAAATAAATAAACTCAACACGAGGAAGTATTTATTCAAGAACTTTCAAAGAAACTGTCGTTGGATGAAGATCACATTTTTGCGCACAATGTCTTTATTTATGTTGTCGAGAGTTATGATTTCACTGTGAAAAGGAAACATGAAAATCACACAAATCAACTCCAAACAAACATTTATAAAATTTTAATTCTACATAAATAAGCGAATAACTTACTAAAAGTGCTGAGTAAATTAATGCAAACATAAATTTCATTCTTTCCAGGCAATTTACGATATGCTAGGAGCTTGCTCATCAAATCGTCCAGCCGATTCGGCTGAGGAACGAGCCAAAAACATTTTCGCGAAAATGGATGAAAACAATGATGGACAATTAACACAGGAGGAATTCTTGAAGGGATGTCTGCAAGATGAAGAATTGTCGAAAATGCTGGCGCCATAAAGATAGACAACAGAAATAAATAAACAATTTAAAATTAATAATTCCTCTTCCTTCTCCTCCTTTTTATATATAAAACTGAATAATAACGTAATCTGCGTTAGAAAAAAAACAAGAAAAAAATGAAACGAAAAATTTTCACTGGATAAGAATATTTGAACCTTGAATGTTTACATGTTCGCGGAATCCGGCTGAAACGAGCACGTAGGTTAGCGCTCGTTTGTTGACTTTGAAATGCAAATCGTTTATCTAGAACCAATTGAAAAGTTATCTTTGCTAAGAGGGCTACCTAGCTCGGCTAGGTATACATGCAAGTTAAAAGAGAATTCTATTGGAACAATCGGTATAATTGAATAACCCAACAGTAAGTGTTGGCAATAGCTGTAAGTGGTACTCATCTGGCATGAACTTTCCTTGCCATTTTGAAGAGCTTGAATTATAGAAGACGTTACGACCATCTTTTGAAATCTGCATCCTCATACTCCTGAGAACTTCACTAGAAGCCAACGTCGACGAACAATGTGGCGAATTGCATTTGGAAAAGTACTTACCATATTTTGCCATCATTATTAGCAAACAAATATCTACGGCATAAGAAACCGTTAGGCTTAAGTAAAACCACTCAAAGGACATAAGAGAATCATGAATATACAAAACTAACGTAGTTTAACGTAAGCGAGCAAATAATATGCAACTTAGTTCACCAGTGCTGTAAATAATCAAAGTGAATCATATACGAATTCAATATATTAATATTTTTTTAATAAATCAATTTATTAATTAATATTCATACTTTAAATCAAATTTAAATATGAATAGAATGGAAGGAACAAGCAGCAAAAAAGATAATCATACTTTATGCGTGTATCAAACAAACACCATCTATTTGTGTAAGCGTAATGAAATTATAAGTTTAGGGATCTTCGGTGAGATTTGAGGATATTTGTGAGTGGATCTACGTTAGCGACAGTCAAGTCGCGAGGGGCAACTTGAACTTGAGCCATTTCTTTAAACTAAAGCTAAACGAAAATGGAAGAATCCGTTTGGACGTTAATTCCTAATACGTGATTTCATAGTGGACGCACTCTAGAATACCAACGTCGTCCGCTTGAAATACCTTAAAAATCAATCAGAATTAACTGCATTCGAAATTTCCAAAATAATTTATTTGCAAACTTGAAACGCTAAAATGCAAACCATTCTCACGATGGAAAGGCTGCAACTTCTTCTACAGAGTGCTATTACAAGTATCCACGAATCTCGCTAAATTAATTAAGACACATACAAATATAGGGAAATAATGAAATTATAGTATTTATATACATTTCATTCTTATGCACTACCATTAAAACAACTATGATAGTTTAAACATAAAAACCTTTTAACAAATTACTTTTTTTATACATAAATATACCAAAACAAATGTAGACGCGTATACATTTCCGCATAAGAAAATAATTTAGATTGTCCTTGTTAGATATGACTTTTCTTCTTCATCTACAACACAACAAAGAGCTAGAGGGCCTTTGGTCCATATTTGGAGCAGTGGAGGTAAATATCTGCACAGGCTTCGGCCAAAACGAACACATGGACGTCCATGGCATCGGCCTAACATTTGAAACCTCCATTCCGAGCTTGAAAGAATAAAATGAATTGTCCTAACAAAAAAACATCCAAGAATTTCTGATCTGTGCCTAGTCTATAAATCTGTGTACCTTAGAAGGAATCAGCAAACAAACTTTCTCGCTAGACTACTACAATATTCCAACTTTTGCAACCTTACGATCATATTTTTCCTTAAAATTTTAAGTTTGGACTAGAACGCAGAAAGGCAAAGGCAAACGATATTGAACTGAAAAGAAGTTTTGTCTCATCACAAATCTGATATTGAACGATTAGTCAACTACGGTATATCCTTGTTGCACATACAGCCGTCCGCGAAGAAGCGAAATTCTCGACTTTGTGGTCCGCTTTGAAGTGAATTGAGCGCATAGGGATATTACCTTCAAATCCGAGGAAAAGTGTTTTATGGATGTTAATATCCCAGCAGAAGTTGCTACTAATGCTTGCGCATAAATTTTCTCTGTCTGCGTGCATGCTCCGTAATCAAATTTTCACGGATAATTCTCGTAGTATATTAATTTCGCTGATTCTCCGTTGGATTTAGTGTCTGTTGAAAAATTGAACGAGCTTGGAAGCCAAAAACGAAAAACGGCGCTGCCAACAACATTGAAGTTAAGTCTTCAATTATTGGAAATTTCTAACTCGCTTAGGATCGAATATATCGTGTTAACTCTTCGAACTATCATAAAAATGGAGAAACATATTTTCTACTGCTTAATTCCAACTCTCATTTTCAAAAAGGAACTGTTGGTGATATCAGAAAATGTATTTTAATACGAAAAATAAAAGGTAAACAGTCGAACGGAAAGTAGACAGTTGGGTTAAGGGTAAGGAAAGGGGTGTAAATTCAAACGTGATGCTAATTTTGGAATATCCTATTTCTAACTCATTACATTTCCATTGCAAAAAATGAACGCATCATATCACAACCACTTCAGAATTCAATGCTGCGTTCATTACGTAAATTATTAATCAAGTCAAATCCATCAGAGAGGATTGTTTTGTTCCTGGCATAGGACGAGATGATTGGGTCGCCATTCTTTTGTATATAGTTATCGTGTTGGAAACAGAATATTGCTTAAAGCTTTTATCTTCTGCAAATTTAGCTTAGCCTTAGCTACTAGAATATTTTTGAATGAACTCGTTTGGAACATGCAGGCGTTGTACGTGAACTATCGTCATGAAGCAGCTAAAGATAGCTCTCTTATTGAGAACTATCTCTTGATGCACTCTGATGATGAAATATTGATTTGTGACTTGGTTACATACAAAAAAGGCACTTGCGATGCGACCATTTTATCTAACGCGAGCCTTTTGTCCAGTTGGCAGAAATAAAGGTTTTATTTTTTCTAAAGGTTGGTGCGAGGCAGTTTCAATTTATGCATTTCGTTACTATTTTGTCATTGCAAGTAGGGACAAGTGAACTTTTTCCGATTCCGAACTAGTAGCGGCTTTAGGTGTAGTGTGTCCTTACGAAATTCGTTTGCCCTGTAGTGTGAGATGAATTAAATGAAAGTCTTTGCCGAATGTTTTAAATGCAGAACAAAATTAGTCGTTAAATGCAATCCATCTATTGAAATTATTTGAGTTAAATTGCATCCATTAAGTGACAAATTTTTTCGCAAATATGTACACAGATCCATAATTACTAAGCTTATCATTCGGTACCATGAACAAAAGATTCATCATGTTCATATTCCTTAGAAAGACACTTCATTTCAGTATCAGTTTAAGTAGCACAAAACCTCTATGCCTTTCTGCTTCATCCCGTTTTTCGATGAATGTCCTCGATATACGCTTTCTCATCTTTCGCTTGTCACTCGGTGTGTTAGCGTCAACACTGTCATAATTAAACTCTAATACTCCTCGATGATACGTCATCAACTAGAAAGCACAAAAGTAGAGCAATTTCGATTTGTCTCATGCTATCACGCACTTATGAATACATTCTAGAATCATACTCATACCATGTCTCAAAATTTGCAACCAAATAATGCGAAAATTAGCAAAAAGCAGCGAATATTGCAAAAAATTTCACAAGAAGAATGAAAAATTAAACATATTAATATATCCGACAATGCAACAAAAATATTATTAATAAAGCAAAAACAAAAAAAAAAACAAGAAGAAAAATTGACGACAAAATATAAATGAAAAAACAACCAGAATTTTTTTATGTATTATAATGTAAGTAAACAAAGCCGCATAGTAAGAGTAAAATGATCCAAAGAAAACTTTAGTGACAAGAAAAAACTTTTCCAGTAAATCTTTACATCGTTCAAACTATAAAAGAGGTAAATATGAACTATGATAACTCTAAATATGAAATGAAAAATAAAAATCTACACCATTTTTAATTTACAATCGAAGTTTTGATCTGCGAGAGAAATATTTTGACAGCTCCAAGGCTCCAACATCTCCGTGAGTGAGTGAATGGATGAGTGAATGAATGTGTGTTTGTCGTTTTCATGCTTAATTCTGAAAAAATACTTTCGCGTCTCATTCACAGATAACTGCCGATTGTCTAGATACCAAGAGACCACTGTACAAAGTCATCAACCCACAAACGAAAGGTGTTATTCCAAACAGATGCTAACTAATGTGCCATTCAACTAACCAAAAAACGGTCGATCTTTTAGGAAGATTTAGTGCGCCTAGCAATTAGATAAGAAACTAATAAATTCTCTCGACTTGAAGCGCTCGGTTTTTGTAGAAATATCGCCATATTAACAAACTTTGAGGGACAATCAAGCTATCTTAAGCACGACCCTTGGTAAGATTGTGCAGCGTTGAAACGGAATTTTCACCATATCGAACACTGAAGTGTTGCCGGAAGGACAATTCAATACAGTGATTCTAAGTTTGGGTGATAATTTTACATAATAGGGAATTCAGAATATTTCCAGAAACCCGTTCATTTTGGTCAAAAGTGCTACGTGTGAATATTTTTAAGTTGTATTTTTAAGTAAATAGTTGTGAATTCAGTCGAGTCATAAAGCTTTGAAAAATGGGAAAGCAAAACAGCAAACTGAAACCTGAGGTACTAGAGGATTTGAAACAAAATACAGAATTTACAGGTAATGTTCACTTTTTAATAATTCTAATAGAATCGACGTTGACTATTCGTGATCTTTCTGGTGTTATTAAGATGCTGAAATTCAAGAATGGTACAAAGGTTTTCTCAAGGATTGTCCTAGCGGTCATTTATCGGTAGAGGAATTCAAGAAAATTTATGGAAACTTCTTTCCTTATGGCGATGCGAGCAAAGTAAGTAGCACAGATACTTTTAATTGGTATTTTAGTTGTATAACTGTTTCAGTTTAGGTCATTTACTGCTTCTGTCATAATTATTTTTAAAAAACAAATATTGATAAGTCGACGGATCCGTACTCGGCCAATTTCAGCAGCTGTAAGCAGTGACAGTCGTTGTCAGTAAGGCTGAGCTACAGGATGTTCACCATTAAGTTAAACTCGAGAACCGAAAAACAAAATGTAACTCATAGAAGAGTTTACTCTATTGTCCGTACGAGCTGAAGCGTAAAGGGCTGCTACTCTAGAATTGTCGAATAGCAAAAGTGTACAAGATATTGAAAAAGTTTCTGAATTTTCGTCGTCGTCAAGGCGCTACAGCCCCTCTCGAGCCTCGATTTCCGGTATGTGACGCCTCCAACAGTCGCGGACCATCAATCGCGTCCGGCAACTGAGAAATCCTAGCAGAAATTCACTACCTCCATTTATCGAATCGTACCAGGGCTTCTTGAGTTATCTCGCTAGTTTTCGACCCTCATCCTTACCTGCAAATATCTTCCCATGATTCATTGCCATCTTTCCAAAGATTAAGGCCAACGTATACAGAATGGTCCAAATTTGAACTCTTCAACCCTTAAACATTGTTTTATGTCGGTTTGCTATTGTTTGGACGTTTTGGACCATTCACTTTGTCCTCGTTAATTTGTAGTTATACTTGCTTTGCTTCCTGATACATAGTTATCAGGATTTCTTCAGTAAATGCAGAGAAATCAGAGAGAGCCAGAGTGAAGAGTCATCTTCGTTGGCTTTTATTGAACAGCGTACTTTTTGTATCAATGGGGAGATCTCTTTATCAAATTTTCTGGAGTTAGGTAGAACAGCAGCGAGGCAAGCCAAAGTTTACCCCGTCAAAATTTGCATTGTAGAAAAACTTAACCCTTATGTTTACCCTTTTCGTCAAAAGTCCGACTGAGATTATGTTTAAATTAAAATATGTAATGCACGCTATATTACAACTCGTGAAAAATATACTTTTAAGGTAAAAAAAAAATAAATAAATGTTTCCGATTCTTGTAACGGAATATGAAAGAAACCAAGCAACCTCTCCTTCTACAATAATATTTATTTATTTGCGTCTATACGCGTATTTCGGGAGCGACTTACTCCCGTCTTCGGTACTTAGCTACCGAAATTTCATCAGCGGTTTTTAGGACTTTTTTACAAACGAAAGTAATACCCTGAGAATGAACCCGAAAATTAGCTTTTGTAAAAAGTTGCTCATCGAGACGATATCTTGTTTCATTTTACTATGAAATACATCAAATGCTCAAGCCCTACTTTTGAATTCTAACTAAAAAGTCAAGTTTAGAAAAGACGCGACGTAAATTCCTTCGGAGCAAGTAGAGAAATTCTCTGCATTTAAAGGAATCTGACACCTGCACATGCATGTGAAGCTGAAAAAAATGCACACACTGTTACAATAAGATTCTCTCCTGTCATTTTCAAATAATGTGATTTTTGGGTCGCATATTATGTTTACTATGGTTAATTGGCTTGTGTTTTAATGAAAAATATTAATTGGTATTAATTGGTGTTTCGTTTACTCTGTAGTTTGCAGAGCACGTTTTCAGGACGTTCGATGCGAATGGAGATGGCACGATCGATTTTCGAGAATTCTTGTGTGCTTTGAGCGTCACTTCGAGAGGAAAGTTGGAGCAAAAATTGAAATGGGCCTTCTCCATGTACGATTTAGACGGTAATGGATACATTTCACGGCAGGAAATGCTAGAAATTGTTACGGTGAGTTCTCATTTTCATTGAAATTACGAGAAGTTTCCTAATAATTTTCAATCGCCGAAATTTTCCCGTTCGCCTATCAAATGATGCATTCTCGGATTTGCAAACGGACTTGACAATTTTTTACATTCCACTCACAACAAGGCAATATACAAAATGGTTGGAACGGTTATGAAAATGCCCGAAGATGAAAGTACGCCTGAAAAGCGAACCGACAAAATATTTCGACAAATGGATCGCAATAAGGATGGCAAGCTAAGTTTGGAGGAATTTATTGAAGGTGCTAAGAGCGATCCATCGATTGTTCGGCTTTTGCAATGTGATCCGCAGGCGCAGTGAATAATCTCAAAATTTACAAGTAAAATATTGAATAGAATTATAAATATAAAGAAAACAGTTCCCTCTTCCTATAAACGAGCTAATTATTTTATAAATGCAATTATATATAAATATAAAACCCGTTACTTCTAATTTACGTTGAATAGTCAATTTTTCCTCATTGCATTTCCGACCACTTTTTATACTTAAATGTATTTATTTCGCAAAAGGCATTCTGTGTTGCATACTTTGGTTGAAATATTTATTTATTAGAAGCCTGCAACAACTAGATTGAAGTGTCGTATTGTTTGATAATTATTTGTATTTGTATTTTTTTTTTCTTTTTGTATCTCTTACTGAACGTGTAAAGTAACAATTAACTGTACGAATTATTTAAGGATATTATTTATGCATGAGAGTCGATAAGGAGAACATTTGAAATGAGATGAAGATGTTGCGCAGTTCTTCTTGGTGGAGTGCTGCAATTTGGGACACGAAGTCTAGCAAGTAAATGAAGACAAAGGTCATTTTGTGCTAAACAAAATTTGTAAGAATATTTTTGTAAAGATTCTAATTTTTTATATATTTTCATAGAAGTACATTAAAATATGAAAAAATAATTTTCGCTCGCGTATTCAACCCTCGTCTACTTTTTGATGCGCTGCATTCTGAATATTTTGCTTTTTGTTATTTAAAGTATGCCCCTATAACTAGTAACAATTTTGTGTATATTTTGTTTGTAACAATTCTAATATTTATGAATACATGAAATGAAAGTCTAGTGATAAATTCTTTAGGTGTCCAATACGAATTTTTGATGTTATTTTCAAATTGAAGAGTAGCATGTAAGTTACAAGTGGATTATAAATATAAAAGAAATGATGTCTTGTCAAATCCCCGTTCCAACTTTTCACAAAAACATTTCAACAATAAAACCTAAATTAAGTCGCGAAAAAGTTTTGTGTTTTGATTTAATTTGCAAATGTTCGTTTGTTTGTTTGTTTGTCGATGTGTTTCTTTGTGTTGATCTTTAACGATTGAACCGATTATTCCTTGAAATATCGACTAATTTAGTTTATTCAAAGATACAGCATTATTTTCGGGTCTGGCTTAATCATTTTCAACTTTCCTAAAAACGTTTTAATATCTATTACATGTTTTGAGACCATTTTCTTCTGAAAGGAAATAACGCATAGCTTAAGTTTAGAAGAAATCTTGTCATTACGCCATTAGGTAGTAGATTTCAGATTGACAGCGAAGCATTTACAGACTGCTGCATACTGAACGGTTCCATTATCAGCATCACGTTTAGGTCGCCAATACGATTTCAAAATACTCGAGTCATACAAACCGTACCGGGTAAGTTGAGCAGCACTTGTTTACCTATTTATTTCGGTCGCATTTAATCCATACCCCCACATTCTTCCAACATTCATTGTAGAAACTGATGCACGTCAAAGTGTGCATCACGAAAAATTGGTATATAAAAATATATCGATTTTTTTCTTAAAGGACAGTCTGTAAAGGTGAGCTCAAAAAATGTGGGTCCTATGGCGGCGAGTTTTTCAGTTTGATGCTTTGCAGTGGAAGTTGGTCATAAGAAACCAACCATGCCTTCGTTTTGCACATAACTGAGTGTTCACCGTAAGTTTGTTTTTTAGACTCCAAACTGACACTGTTCAGAACACCGCTAAACCTGACTATCCTCAGTGAATCAGATATTTGCGGTACCGCGCCGAATGCACTGGACGCAATCATAAAAGTTAAATATAAATTAAACATGCATTTTAATTTTGGCGTTGTATTGAGATCCCCGGTTATATATAGTAAATGCTTTACTCAATTATATACAGTTCCGCTTTACATCTTTTATGTTGTTACTAGCTATTGAAAATCTGCTGAGCGTTTAATCCTCATTTTTCTTAAAACCATTTCGATAGAGCGATGATCGTATTCAACATTAACGTTAATTTTGTGGTTATTTGTTCTTAATTTTATGTTCATAATTAAGATCCTTATGCTAGAAATTTCAATTTTCTTATACAATATTTTATCACTTATTTATACAATATAATCCATAGATCAGAATACAAAACATTACGTTTTTAATATGTTTTCCACTTTCGTCATATTGAATGAGTTTATTTTTTGGGTCCTTCTTTCCGATCCCTGCTCCATATAAAGTAATTAGTGGATTTGTATCATACAATTGACCGCAAAGACTATAGGTAGAGGTAATTATGATTATTCGCTGCCTCCGCGGATTCGCATAGTGCTTGCCGTAGTCGAAGACAAACGTAGAGTTGATTTACTATTACTATATATTACATTTAATAAACAAACACTAGTTATGATGATGTATTGAAATTTTCTTCCTAGATATATATAGTATATAAGTGGAAAGTTTATTGAATCTGATAATGACTTTTCTAAATTAATGTTGAACAATTTACAAAGCATCAAAAGGAAGTAAGCAAATGAAATTTTAATAAATTAAGTATGTAATGATAACACAGCAAGTACATTAACAGAACTAAATCAAATATAAAGTCAAACGAGTTCAAAGAATATTAAAATTCGACAAGAGAAAATATAAAATACTTGACAGCAATTTCTATTGAACTAATAGGTACAGCTGTAAGAAAATGTAAATGAAAAGAAAAACTTGTGAAATTAATTTATAAAACATAAACAGTAAAAAAAAAACACAAAAAAATTATGTTCAAAGCAAATGAAGTAGTTGAAAATTTTTACAGAGGCAACAATATTATAATGAAACAAATTACCGAATTAATAATCGTCATGAGAATGAAAATTTATACATTAATGCAAAAAATTTTTTAAAGAATCGAAGCGTAGATGTTCGGAGAAAAATATTCCACACGTGCAAATGAAATTTCACTTCGTTTAAAACATAATCGATCACAAATAAAACAGTTGAAACAATTGCAAAACGCATCTAATGACTCCACGCATCTAATGACACCGCTCTACACGTTAATTTCGCGGTAATAAGCTTAATGTATCAGGTGAAATATCCCTTTCGGGATATTTCAAATCGGAATGGAACCACTTATTTATTGACACACGCTGGCCAATAATGCAAATGATTAGAAAAGTTCGCTGAAAGATTGTTTTTACGGTCCCATTACGTTGCCATCGAATGACATTGAAATATGAGATTTTTTCGCGGATTTATTGGATCAATGCAGAATCGGAATCAATCGGAAAGTTTTAAAATCCGATTGCTGCATCCATTAGCCGAAATAAATCCATCATGTGTTACTTCCCATTCCCGTCTTAATTCGGATTTATGATAGTATGCTTCAAATTGAAATGTTGCAGTTTCTATTTTCAGAAAGAATTAACACTACTCGATTTCAAGTTCTTGTTTGCATTTTGTTTTTCTCATGACAAACAATCATTTTATTTACTGAGGTTCTGACATCGTTTCCACGAGACTCATGGCCGGAAAATTTCCACGGACAATGTCTACTGCTGATAATGTTTCGATGATACTAAACAATTTTGTACTTTCCCAAGTCGGCTTCTAGCGTCACATGCAGATGACTATACTTTGAAGTTCTAAAACCGTTTAATCACATCCATCATTTCAATAACTATTGATTCATACCTTTAGAATTTCCATGAGCAGGGAGTCGGGATTGAAACTCCCTCTGCATGTCGACGGTTTCGCAGAGTCGTTGACGACTATTTAAAATATCCTTTATCTCACCTTACAGTATGTGAGTGTAACACCTATCAGAGCGACTGGATCTTAAATCAGAACTTCAAAATCAATGCGGTCAGAGGCACAGCCAGTACTATATAACGGAAACTCAAATATTAACGTTTTCAAAATCCTAAAGTTAGAATTCAGATTTGAACCTCTCCAAAAGTCCCATCATAAGGATAATTCTATATACACTTGCGCGAATTCATCTTGAAACTAGTCCACTTAAATCCTCTTTTAGGTTGTGATTTCAGAAATCTTCATGTTTATCTCAGTTTGGGTGTTCAAACTTAAACGATTGGCAACTTTTCAGCATTTGCAAACGTTTTGATATAGAACTTGATCTTGCATAGAACCGATATGAGAATATTAAAAATTAATGATGTCGCTATTTTGTTCAAATAAACACGGGGCAACAAACTGAACGACCCACGTCAATTATTTGTAAGAAGATAACATTTGAATTTGAAAGCGAAACTTTTGCACTAGCCCGTGTTCATTCGTTATCCTTATTAACTTTTCCACCAAACCAAATTTAATAGACACTTGTAAATAATGAATGCAGAAGAAAAGTTTCAGAACTATATAAATTGGTTAGTTGATTATCACTCGTCTTGACCCTCTTACATATATATAACATAAAGGAAGTCTACGCAAATTTAAGTAATTCCATTCAAATCTTATTAAAAGTTAACAAAATTACGTTGTTTCTATTCAACTGAAATTCAATTCAATTTGGAGACGTTAAATTGCTAGTTTCATTGGACAGCTACTTCTTACTTGTTTGTCCTGTGCATGCAGAAAACCGGGTAATCAGATTAAAGTGGACCCTAACATCATATCGACTCCGATGGTTCGTCAAAGATCATCATATCACGAAATCGAATTTATGGCTAAACTGTTCTTTCAAGCCTTCATGTGCTTGGTCAATTTAAATCACGCTGGACAGATCGTATTGATTATGAAATCGATATTTCAGCTGATACTGGTATGTCGCACATATCGTCCTGACAGTCTTCCGTTGCGTTGTGAAAAACGGCTCTGTTTCACGCATTTAAGATCAGGAAGCTATCAGGAAGTTGGCTCAGCACAGGATGAACGACTAAGCTCAATGAAACTCGCAATTATCGAGTACATTAATATAAAATTGAAGAAATAATAACATTATTACAAATCGTAAAATTTTGTGCAATTTTGTGTGTTTATCAATGAATTATTGGAATCATTTGAAATCTAAGAATAAGATCAAATTAATTAATCACTCTTCCTTACTTGATAAAAATTACGCTTATATAAATTAAGAAGACTTACATAAAAACAAAAGTTAATGTAATATAAAATTACACATAACGTTAGGACAAGATGGAAAAAAGTATATATTCGTTTCGTCCGGGTTGGGTTATTCACCGACTTTCAATAATTTTTGTGTAGCTAAAACTTAACACTAAGCGGAAACCAAAACATTGAAAAGACTTTTCAAACGTGACGATTTATAAAAGCTAAACAGATAAGGTCTGAAATTTCGTTTCTAGTCGAAAGATACCACAAATCAAGAAAATATCCACACGCATCTTATCCCCAAGCACTTTGTCAGCGATGCTGAAGTGAAGGACACGTAAATATGGATGCTGAATCCAAGTCCGCCACGATCGACCTACAGATCCTTTGAAAGCATTTCTGCCAACCTTCCGCACATTATACTCTGTCACGTGCTCCTGTAGATCCTCGATTGGTCAACTAACGATAGCGGCTTAATGGCAAGTTTAAAGCTAATTTGTACAAAGCACGCATAAAACTCGTACTAGCAACTCAGAAAAAACACGTTTTTATACTATTTCCAATAGACGATCAATTTACCTCTATAAATCTATCGATCAGAACTTTTCGAGCAAAGTAATATCCTTCTTAACAAACACCTTAGATACAAGCAGTGTGTTTCACTAAAATTTCCACCAGTTCAGATGGATTACGAATACAATTAAAACACATAAACAGTATTTAGATTGCAAGCAAACTTGAATATTCTCTAGACAAAGGTTAGAACCACTGAATATTATTAAAATCAGCCTTCAGCCTCAAACTATCTACACAGGCTCGAAGTCAACAATTAGAACCGACCATTTTCAGGGCTCAGTGAAAATCTTAATGTAATGAATCATATCTTTTGTGACCAGCCACAAACTTTGCTGTTGTCGTTATCTTGTTGGCAATTAAGATTATACCTGGGTTGAAAATATTTAAGCATAATTTCAAAGTAATTTCTCAGTGAATACTACTACTTGTTTTTGATTTAGTGATGTAATAAATCCAGTGAAATAAAGAAATACTATATATCATAATGTGTGTTTTCATAAAACTAGTTGCGAATGCTTTGCTGGCGATAGCTTTGACAATCTTCCGTTGTCTCTCCGCCTCATTCTTCCATTACCTGTGCACATCGGCTCAGGATTCTATGTTTACATTATTTATACAACCGCGTGTGGACTGACCGACCACATCCACAAAACTTTGCTCTTTCTTACGAGTCAGTGCACGAGCAGTTCACCCTGTATCGCCCTTAAGTGTTCTCGCTACTTTGCTAAATGCTACCAAAAGAGCCTTTAACGTTGGTCAAAGACAGCGCAGCTTAGCTGTCTTCAAAACTACTGGCATCTTATCCTTGAAATTTGATTGTTTATTTTGCTCGGATTTCTCCTTTCAATGAAAAGAAGTTCTTTTAGGTTTCGATGGTATTTTTTTAAACCAAACCATTAACAACAATTTCGATATGAAATACAAATTACATGCTAATATACAAACAATTGAAAACGAATTGTCTTAAGTATAACACTTAGCTCGATCAATGTCATATCCAAACTTGAACCGATTCTTTGAAAGCAAGCTCGTTTAAATTAAAAACTGCAAAATATTTCATAAATAATTCCACGTTTCGAAAGATATGTTGTAACGTTTTTTGCCATGCCGTTCTGGTGGCGTAAAAGGGAAAACAAAATCAAAAAACGATTTCATTTTTCAACTAACTTATAGTAAGTCTGCCGCATCGTCTAAAAACAAAAACAACGAGCGCTGTTCGTCGCCTGTCGTAGTGAATATTGTGAGTGAAACTTAATATAGTTGATCTCGTGTCATCTTCATGGATTGATATTTATTTTTTTGTATTTTCTAGCGGTAAGGAAGCCAAATTAGTCCATTTTTCAATGATTTTTTTTATTAAATTCTCGAATTTCGACTTTAATGTTTACATTACGCTGGAATATTTAAGATTAATGTATGCCTTAGTATGATAATTGTGGGGTCTAATGCTTGCAGCGAGCACTTGAATCAAATGGTGGTCATCTTTACGTCCTAATCTCGATAAGTCCAAACCTCTGGAACTGGAAATGAAGGGAAAAATTAGAACTGGAGCGTAGACCTGAGGTTAAGATAAAATTAGTTGCAATCACTGAAATTTCAGATGTTATAAGATAAAAATGTACGCAACTGAAAAAACCTAAATTCTGAATGTGCAAAATATCATTACGAAAAGCAAAAAATAATTAGTAAGCGATGTGCTTTGCTGCAGCGGAAACTAATGCAATGGCATCAGATCCGTTCGTACAAGGAATTCGATCAGCATTGAGGACCAATCTTCAGTTTTTCATTCCTTCAAATCTTCAATTTATTCTCGAAATTGCTTCGAAACGGCATCAAAGAATAGTACTGTTGATTGCGCATACCGAAATCCAATTATTCAAGTCACCTTTAATTGTGCGCGTCCGAATCAAGGAAGTTTGCCAAATATTTTGACATTGAAGGTTTTTTGATGAATTAAAAGATTAATAGCCGTTCGTGCAAATCAAAAACAACGAGCGGTAAACTAGTTCCCACGTGAACGATTTGAAGTAGCCAAAAATAAAAAAAAGCAAATGGTCAATGCTTTCCCATTCCTTCATAAACTCTCCATCGCTTAATCTGGCATAGATGCAAGTTAGCGAAATGCTTGCTCCCTATTAATATTTGATATCCTAACTATCCACACTTAAAATCTTATGTTAGATCATATTTAGGGTAGAGAATGCCAAATTTCAATTGTTAGTAGAATCAAGCAGAGAATAATTGAGTCAGCGAAAATAATAAAAAGCGTTTACTGGGCCCGCTCTGAGCCCAGACATTGTTCTTTGGTTGCTGTCCTGTTCGACTTCCCAAAGAATGCGAAAAGGTGAAAAGTCAATCAAGTTTTTTGCGAATACATCGCGCCAGACTCTTACATCTGAATATGCATGTCAATACGAAACACCTAATTCAGAATTTATTGGCTTGTGCCAAGAATCACTGAACGTCTCACGGCTAACATTGACTTCGATCGACGCAAGGACTTTTGCAGGGGGCCGGGCTCGTAGGTGAAAGGTAGTGCGCTGGTATCCAGCGCTTGTGTGATGACCCCATAACGGTCATGCTCCGCAATGTGTTCTTCCTCGAATGCCCTGTGGATTTATAGAACAAAATTGAACAAACCTGGGGTAAAAGAAAATGCCAAATATGCCGAATTTATGATGTTGCGGACAGAGCAGATCCGTGAGATCTCTGGGCATGAAATCTCAGGCCAGATTAACATCAATAAGGAGACACCGTACGTTCTAACTGGACCTTACCTAGTACTCGTTCGCAGTACTCGCTCCGCCCATGTTTGTGCTCTTGGGAGCTCACGTTTGACACCCTTTTGCCTTTTGTCCAAATAATCGATGACGTCATCATAGTAATTTGTCCTATAGTTGTACATATATCTATACTGGAGGAATTGTGGTCTGAAATGGAGGAAGTTAAACGAACTGTCCTTAAATGCTACAAACCCCAGTTGACGCACCTCACCCAGTGTCTGTACAATTGAACGGGCTTCCTGTATCCATCATCTTCGGCAGGTGGTCGGGTATCAGGCCCACCTTCTTGCTCTTCGGCCGCCGGTGCACCTTCTCCACCTTCACCGGCCGCGGGAGCAGCGGCGGCATCTCCTTCAGCTGCTGGTGCTGGTGCTGATTCAGCTGCGGTATCTTCTTCGTCGAAAGCCCATGGATCTTCTTCTTCTGCCATTTCGTCTAGATTATATATTTAACCGATGTGCTGAGATGATAAAAAGAAATCGGTAAAAATAAATATTTTCCGACGTTCACTTGCAATGCGAGAAGTGGACTGAAAGGACTCTGATGTTTTTTGACATAAACATGACAGTGGATTTCCCTAAAATCCCCCTTGGCACCTCAACTTAGGCGATCTTGGTGTGTTCAGGCGGTTCAAGCACCAAAACCGCAATTTTGATACTTAATTAGTAAGAGTTAGCAGTCTTAAATCTTCAGTATCTCGACTTTTACACTCTACTAGCCTTGCTAAATTATACTCTTGTGGATCGTCACCACTAGAATATTCTCAACTGCCTTTTGATACGCATAAAAGAATTATATTTGATTCATTGACTCGCACTTCTAGAATGTCTCAAATTTTCCCACCTGCTAATCTTGACCCAGCTTGACGACTGCTAGTTTTGAAATCAATATTCCCATGCTATGAAATCATTCAGGAATATTTAACCCGACTTTTCAACTTCAAGTCAACATTTAACTCAAACGTAACATTCTAATTAATTCTAATTTGACTAACGTCAAATTCTAGACTGAATAGAATAAATTATCTTCAAAATCATGTCAATTCAAAATTATGAGGTTCTGTCCGGCATTGTTTCCCATCACCACTAAATTATGTTCATTGAATTTCAAATCAAATACGAAACAGAACATGTGGAGAACCTTGACCCAATCTAGATCGACACACGGAAATAAAGGACATTCAGCTCGCTAACAGGGGGTTTACTCGGTCATGGCCACCTAAAAACCCAACAAATTACTCAGGAAAATGAAACTTCGTGAATACAAGTCCACAATGCGGTTTGTACTGTGCTACGTACGCAAAGCACGGACCCTCACAGAAGCATTCAAAAAAAAATTAGGAGAAAAAAATGGAGACCAATGGGGACTCAGATCTTAAGTTTATTCAATGAACCAGAAGATAATTGCGAAACTACACAGATGACTTGCAGGATATAGACAGCTGTGGGGCAGCCAAGAAGGCCGAAGGACGAACGCCAGCAGGCGCACCGCGAATGTACTGGGTAAATTCTATCGACGAAGGCAGTGCAAAACTACGTGGGCGTTATCAAAGGATCGAAACAGTTGCTGAAGAAGAGTCCTAGTGACAAGTCCCATCGGGCCCCACTGTAAGACTTTATTTAGTAAGACTCAACATATTTCCGAATTTCAGCCGATTCCTTGTTAATAAGCTGTTTTAAATTAGAAACTGCATCATACGTCAGAATGCTCAATAACGTCCCGGACTTTCATGAATATTTTAGACTTTCATGCTTACTTTATACTATCACTTTGCCAATGCAGTGAAAACAAAAACTATTTGGTTGAACTATAATTTTCAGGTAATCAATTTTTGTACAAATCCTTAGATACGAGGCTCGGTAAAAGGACTTCCGTGGAACGGGAGGGGCTCAACGGACTTTCTTTGAATATGTTTTCGGTTTTTTCTTAATCGCGCTCACTTCGTACGACGAAATTCTGCTTTTATTGTGCATCATTTTTTACTTTTGAATCAGCCCTTGAAGCATTATCTGAAACAATTTATTTGTTGAGGAAATCTTGACCGGTAATGAATATCCTTCAAATTAGAATATCAAACCTTTAGGAGCAAAGACGAGCACTGCAATTCGTAATGATACTAAATGTGAAAGTATTATAAAAATATGTTTGACCAGGAGAGAATAAATTATAAAAATCTGGAAAATGGTAGGACTTACGTATGCGCAACTGAAAACGCACTCCCATAAGCTGAAATTAAAAAAACACTTGTATTTCAAACGAATGGGCTAGTTTGCGTATGCAAATTTGGGTTACGTGCAACACTTATGGACTAGAAGCATTCATTTCAATTTTTCCCAGCATTTATTTGCCAGCCTATATCCAAAACCCTGCCCGGTTTGCTGACGTCAAAAATCGAACAAACATTAAAGTCATAAATGAACTTTCGGCGGTCTCACTGCAAAAGTTCTACGAAGGTCGAAGGCTGCAGATTGGTATTGAGGAAGTTGCGACTAAAATGGTTTGAACTTAAAATTAGAAAATTTCTACGACTTTTTTGGAATACTCGATCATAGATCTCGAATCCCGAATGCTCCGATCAAGAAGGTCCCAGTAATACACAGTCAGGACCTAACATTGCTGGAAGACTTATAAATATACGGAACAGGAGGAATACACTGCTCTCTGTTACATACATAGCGACACACAACTTTTTAATAGCCTAATCAACTTCGAGCCTGCCTACTAGGATCCTCTTTAACTCCTCGAGTTTCCGTTCAATCCTCTGAGGGCCATTGTACGCATTCTTATTTTATGAATTTTTCTTTCACTTTTATCTATTATTCCTTATTCAGCAGCCACCAAAAGGTGCAACAAAAGTAGTTTAAAATTCACTGTAGAATCTCCCACAGCCCGTTGATGGCCTATGTCGATGCTCCCAACAGGAATAAACGCATACGGGTCCAATAGGTTACAATTAAAAAATCTTCAATTTGAACAATTATGTAAAAAAATTAAAAATATCCTGAAGCACCTCGTTTGGATTTAGAGAAAACATAGTTCTGTGAAGGTTTCGGCATTTAAGATTGGTGTCCCCTTTTTGAATCTTATTCCGAAGATTCAACTTCGCCGATACCTTGATTCGAAGCACTTATTTGAAAGGAGCTTGTTTTAAGCCTGCAAGCCGCTCTATTTTCCATACAAGAATGTTTTGAATTGGATGCCGCATCCAAGAAAAAATGTGAACGCCATTCTATCTTTCCTTCGAACAGCTCAAAGTCTACCTTTGAGTTACGTTATCGAGTTACGTAATACCCGTGCCTTGAGCTTACTGCAGGTCCATTTTTCGGAAAATTCAAACAATCATACATTGCTTAACGCCCAGGAGATATGTTCCCGAGGTTCCACAGTGCCATGAAGGCTAATTAAATGTATTGATTTGCCTCTGAGGAGTGCATCGAAACAAATTTGTTATATTTATTGCATGCAAAAACAAAAATAAATTCAACAATTTCACAACACTTAAACACCTCTCACTATATCCTATTCAACCGCGAATTCAAAATGTTTGGTAACCGCCAAAAATTTAGAGAGAAGTTCTTGTTCCTTTCAAAATATCTTCAAAACAGATGATTGTGATAGACTGTGGATGGAACACTTAGGAAAAAATGAATTTCACCCGCTAACTCGCACCTTGCCGATGATACTGATCTTTAGCCGCAGGACTGATCGAGGAGACTAATCTCAGTAACTTTTAATAGTTGATTGGCTTCAAGTAAAATTCGAATTTAACTGCACACCTACAATCGCATGTGCAAGCACATACGATCCACATACGCGTACTTATGTGCGATGGTTTGTTTTTATCCGCATACATGGGTCATTCGAAGTACATAAGTACATAACAATTCTCAAGCCACTTATTGTCTATTTCTAATTACAATTTCCGTGAGTTTGCTAGCTGCGGATTGGGACTGTACAAAACGTGTGTGGTGGAAGTTTTGGCACTTTACTTCGGATCGAAATTGATTAGGAAGAATCTACTCAGCCCGATTTCATATCAATCATCAAAGGAACATTAAATTTATAGAAATAGAAAAATATAGAAAAAATATAGATCAAGATAATGGCTACGATTGCGCAGCTACGGCTCAAGATTTATAAATTATTTATAATTGAAAATTTATTTTTATTCCTAATTTATTCACAGTCTAGCGCTGAATTTTCAGGTTTTCAATACGAAAAAACAACCCAAGTGAGTTTGGAGAATTTGGTAAATTTGGCGAATTTGAATAAAATATCCTTAAAAATTTTAACATACGCTCTTCATGGATTCCTGTATATAGATAGTAAAAACTTAAGTGATTATTCCAAATAGTAAACATTGTTTCAGAGTCAGCTAGCACACTTGCTAACATTCGCAAAGGGTGAGTAAGCAAGTCTGATCCTGAAGAAAATACGCAAACACGCAATTATTGGGGAGGTTTTACTTCGATTCAGATGTAAACTGTGATTATAGTTATTCTGTGAATTCATCAAGGACTGATAACATAAATCTATGCACTCGCATTTGACGTGCCCTGGTGATTTTGACGAGATTCCGTCAAAACTTGCAGCCATAGTAACTCATGTTTAGGACGTTGAAAGTAACAACACGTCACACGAAGAAAGACACTGATGAAAGAGGTGCAAAACCTGGGCAGGAAATGTGGGAGACATGAGAAGAAGTGGGCGAGATGGGTACTTTCTACAAGAAAGGGCTTATAAGTCGTAGGCTGGTAATAGTTATCAAGGAATCCTATAAACGTTGCACAACAGGTGAGTTTTGTAACGACTGTACCACCAGGAGTACCCAGACAATGCATACAATCTATACTTATAAATAAGGGCACTTAGGACCAGTACAAAATCCCTATCATTTGCTAGGGGCAATGCCTGTGGCGAAACACGGCATACAAACGTTCTTTTAACAGACGAGCCATGGTTTTAACTGCATCCGATGCATAATCGACACACAAGGATAGTTTGAGCTACGGACTCTCTAAAATTTCTTTAAGATAGGTCTAAGATATGATATTGCCTTAAGATATGTCCCTACAACTTTACATAAAATTCATAGTAGCCGGGTGAGTGACCATTTATGGAAGAAACCCATTTGATTTCGTTGAGCAAGGTGCAGGTATTAGTGGAGATCGCCATCCGTTTTCATATAAAAACGAAATGACTTTGATGCAAAGATGAAGGGCAGTTATGGGCAGTTTTCGGAGATGTTTTTTGACTAGCTCGTAACTCCTGCTGCATAAGTTGCGATTACTTTCCTGTGCTGGGCTACGACCTCTAATTATTTTTGACCTCTAATCAGTTTTGGCAGTCATATTACGTTGTTGGGATTTATGTTATTTTCGAGCCATCTCTCAAGCAATCCTCTTCACTTATAGTGTAGTCCTGGCATTTTTGATTGCTTTCGAGTGTATCTCTGCTGCACGTTAAGCCCTTTGATCAGTCAAACATTATAGAATCTTTGAATCGGGTCTCATCCACTCCTTCGTTCACGGAATTTATATGGAGAAATAATGGGTGATCGGAACTCTCACTGCGGCATTTTCTTAATTTCCCCTCTTTTGAAAATCAGATGCAATCGCATGGTTTGAACATCAGTCTCAGGTGGTTTTGCTTGAATTGTTGACATGTTTAGTTTGAATGCATTCGGCAGCGCGGAGTTCATTCCTAGTGGCAATCAAGTGACCCAACCCAATCCGAAAGGTTAATGCATGTTTGACGGTGGAAGCGTCGTTTAAGATTTGATACAAAACAAGATAGAATGAGAAAGCATTTTAATCAAGTTTCAGTGTAGAGAAATCACTAGACGTACTGCGATTACCAGACTTGGAAAATTTTCGAAAAAGTTTGAGGCGATGATGACGACGAGGTGCCACGCTTGTAGGTGAAAATTGCTCAACATCTATTTAACACCGTTGGCCTTTGGGTAAAGTGGTCAGTACACCGAAACCTTTCCTAGCTTCACAAGCGTCCTTTAGTTAATTAATTGAACGGTCTCATCTCACGCGTGGGGGAGTTTGCTTGCAAGTATTAAAAAACAATATTTTTGCAACGCGAATGTACCTAAGTCTATCAATGAGAGCAAAATGCATCATAACACGTGAGAAATATTGAAATTTCAAAACTCAAGACTTGCCGCGTGAAGCGTGTGTGTTGAAAAACCAAATTCTTTCGCTATTCACTGTACGCGCTATTTGCAACTCTAATATCCACCTTCGACGTTCAGTTGGAAAAGCTGTGACATAAACGCGAAGCGACATCAAACAATCCATTGTCGATGGCATGGTGTTTAATGTTATTTTTAACAATAATACATAATGCCTTGTTTTGCTCCTCGCGTACTGGCAGCTGCAGTAAAAACGGGCGAGCTTGAGGCATCTATGTCTTCTCGCGCTCAAGAAACACCCGAGCAAGTTTTGACCAAGATTCCTTTTGTCTTCCCGCACAGCACAGGTACCAACACCTCCATTTTCGCGGCTTCGTGACGTAAAGCGTCCCAGCGCAACCTGTAAATCGATATAGCTCAACACTTCCCAAGGCACACATAATTGCGTGAATAAATCAATCATCTTGACGATGTCAGGAGATTTCGACAAACACGTGTCCGAAGTGTTTATCAAATCCAATGGCGGAAGGCTGGGAAAGTTCGCAGAAGCGTCTTGAAAATATTGGAAGAATTCGTTCTCGAGAAAATCGCGGAGCATTGCAGAGTGTTCAGCCAAAGGTGAACGAGTGGGGCTGTGGAAGTTCAAGGTGGCTTTCAGGCGAGTAGCAAGTCCGCCCGGGAGAAACTTTTCACTGACTTCGAATTTAATTTTGAAAGTTCAATGTCATAATTTATCAGGTGCGAGGCGGGTGGGTGGTCTTATCTATTTTGGGGTTGCTAAAATTGCTCAAGCAGTCCATTTTATCTCAAATTCTCTCGAGATAAATTATGATTTATCTTCAAAACACATTTAACTAATAGCTAAATATTTTCCAAGATTTGATATGTCTTCGCACACTCAGCGCCAATCGTTCATGAAAATGCGTCACGGGCGCGGATTATTTTTGATGTAATTACCAGACTGCAGTCGTTTTTTGACAGTCAGTTCTTTTTGAGCGTTCAGAACTTTGGAGTTGTTCGGATATTTAACTCATTGCTCCTGTTCGAGACGAAAAGGTGTATTTGTGAACTTGTGTGAGTTCTGCTTCCTCGGTGATAGTCTTAGCCTGAATAGAAACGAAGGCTGTACCCGTATTTCCCTGATTCGGGTCGACTCAACAAAATGAAACAACCCAAATAGCTTCGTTTCAGGTAACTGTGGTACCGATCGACTATGTTGTTCGACCTGATTTCGAGAATCCTCTGCGAGGACGACAAATTCAATCTATACAAGCGCTGATAACGCCCCTCAACCAAAGCTAACTGGGTCAATTCTTGCATGTAAATCGAGAACTTTGGCCCTGGCCCCGGCTGCGATAGGAAAATCGGTCTAGTACGTATCAGTCTTAATCTATTTTCCGTCTGGCCTAGAATAAGATTTGCGTAACAGTGGATTGACCGATTACAAGTGAGGATCGAGTTCAAGTTACCGGCGGAACCCTACAGCCAAACAATAGCATTTCATAAAATCCCTGTCCAAAGGAAAATGTTTCAACGAGAGCGATCTCATCTCGACGGAAAGGATCCTCTCATGTTTACGTTTTAATTTGTCAACTGCGCAGATAGCATTGATAAAGAATTCTTTTCTAATTTTAAACAGCGCCAAACAACCGCGTTACGAAACTGCATTTTTGAAATCTAATCGGATTAGGTTGCGGGAGATCGTCATTAGCTATCAAATGCACATGCAACACTTATGTACAGCGGGTTGCCGGGTGCCGCTTTACAATTTAATTGAGCGCAATGCGAATGTATTTAGAACAAGCCATTGTTCACTTTGATTCGGCAATATCTAACAATAAGATAAAACACTAGAATCGGTGTTCGGTGTCTTTTGTCAGGCAGGCGGCTGACAAACTCGCAAAACTTAGTGAGACTGAAATAAATGCGCCTGGCGGGCAAATATTAGTCTTAAAGAGATTAAAATTACATGTAACGCATTAAGATCACTGCCCAAGGATATTTTTAGAGATGAAAGACAATAGACTCGAGTCCTACAGAATACAGACATACAGCACTTTGTCAACATCAAAATTTGCTTGAACTTGACAAAAATTGTTGAATTTGAAAGTGCGAATTCTCGATTCGATATGAAACATATTCGTGGTATGTCGCGAAATAAGCTGTGGACAATTTGTATTGTTCTTGAAAATGTGAAACATATTTTATGTCAACATTGTTTACGACTTCGGCAACAAATCTATTTTTGAACAAATAAAATTCATTTCAAAGTGATGGTAGAAATACTTATCAACGCTGTATGTTAGATTCGATCAGGTTGTGACATGCTGGTTGAAATGCAAGGACTAACTACGCTTGATCCGCTCAAAAGTCGAAAGACGCTCAAGGTATTTTTATGGAACCAATATGGAAAACACAATATCGTATGGTAAACATTGGCCGAAGTGCCAGCAAAATTTGGCTTGATCTAATGATTAGCGGCAACTGCGAGCCATCAAATCGGTATAGGCGCCTATTTATTGCAAAACAGGAGTAAAATATAAATAAAACGAACAAGAACCGTGTGCGCCGCTGCAGGCGCGGAAAGGATCGGCATCCTAAGCCAAAGTACAGCTCAAAATCACACTACTATTTTATCACCTGAACTTACATAGTCGCAAGCGTAACATCCCTCAGATTCTAGACATGCAAAGATCTGAAGGATAATACAAGACTCCGCGGACAAGACAATTGCTGCACGAAGTAACTTGGGCTTAAAAAGTTCCAACAATTACCTCCTATATAATTTACATCCGACCTTTTTGTAAAGCAGTTTAAAAGTAAAGGAAAAGGCTCGGCCAAATTTTTTGGACGCTTCTTTCGAGAGGAGTCGGTTGTAAAATTCAAAGGAAACACTATACGTTTGACCCTAGCCTAGGAATTATGAAAAATGAAATGCTATTGAACCAGATGCTGGCAAATTGGAATCACCATCAAATGGCTGATGTAAGAAGATTTGAACCAGGTGACGTTCAAATTGAAATTTAAAAAACAAAACGCTGTCATAAAGCATATCAAATGTATGGGAGGCGTTGACCGAGCACAAAATCTTTTTATTTGAGAAAATCTTTGAAATGGTGGCGCGAATTATTATTCTGGGGATCATAAATATGCATTATTAATTTTTGTTGTATTGTAAAAGAGCAATCAACGTCACCTCAGCCACTCCAATTACGTGATACTACTCATTATCAATTGGAATGAGATTTCCAAGAAAGCCGTCGGGATTTTACAACCACTAATACACAATAGTAATAACACGTAAAGACAAGTATGCGTCACATACATTAAGTGGTTTTATACAGCACATGGTTGTTAGCGCTTCTTGGTGGTTATGCCTTACTGGAGCTCCTCACAATTTCCTGGTAAACAAATTTTTCAAGGGAGAAATTGATACTGAGACATCAGCAACTGACCCAAGGATTTAAGCTTGAAATTGGAACATTATAGTCTTAACTTCGATGGCATTCAATCTTGGAGGGACCATACACAATATACAAGAATTGCTTTTAATCCAAACCAAAGCATCTCGTAAGACCCGTAGCTAAGAACTAAAATTAGTTTATGTGAAGCATATTGTTCGTACAAAGTTACAGGGTTATAAGACCATTTTTCACCGCGCGATAAGAACCAAAGCATTGATGCAAAGAAAGCATAGTGTAGCCTAGCTCATATCATTCTTGTACTTAGAAAATGCTTTCAGATACGTGGGTGCAACTCGCTTAGTCATAAAAACACTTTTTTTACACATTAGCCATTAATTGTCGTTTCATCTAATTAGCATGCATCGCTAATATAAGATATTACTCTATTATGTTTTGATTTTTGATGTTAAACACGCGGGGACCAACCTCGAGCAAAAGACGTCTACTGATGAGTGCAATGGAGTCAGTGCTCTTGTATGGCCCCGAGGTTTGGGCTGATGCTCTTAGTAAAGAGACGCACCGTAGGCGTCTGGCACAGGTGCAGAGGCAAGGAGCTTTGTGGATAGTGGCTAAATATCGCACTGTCTCTGAACCTGCAGTGCTGGTAATCTCGAGGGTGGTTCCTATTAAGTTACTTGCAGACGAACGGAAACGTGTGTACTTACGTAGGGGGGAGTTGGCGAGAGAAACCGTCAGCCGAGAGAAACGGAGAAGGACCCTAACCTTGTGGCAGCAAACATGAGAAAACGAAACGCGACGCAGGTGGACCGCACGGCTGATTAGTGACTTGGGGCCGTGTTTCTACAAAATGCATGGTGAGACTGATTATTACCTGACGCAACTTCTCAGTGGGCACGGGTATTTTCAGTCTTACCTGTATAAGATGGGAAAGACACCATCCCCAACTTGCGTTTTCTGCCCGGGGATGACGGATGACGCCTGCCATACATTCTTTACGTGTACCAGATTTACAAGACTCCGTTCGCATCTCTCGAAGAAAATTGGCGTAATTTCCCCAGAAAATGTAACGGGACAAATGATGCAATCAAAAGACAACTGGAACTGTGTGTCGCATTACGTACGGACAGTACTTAACATAAAGAAGGGCATGATGGATCGCTTGGCTAGGGAGGGGGGAGAATTGATGTAACGCAATTCTCTAATAATCACAATTCTCTCTAATCGCAATTCCTTCCTATCCATCCGTGCAGAAAGAGGGATTTCCCTTAACCTGAAGGCACCCCTAAGCGATGATTAATGAGGCCTAGTCCGAAGTAATGTGATAAACAGTTCCAGGCTAGGTTCTCAGTGTGACAGGGGAGGTGTTTAGTCGGTAGTTCGGTAGCGGGAGTCCGACACTCAGGGCGTAAATAGCTTTCACCTCTCAAAAAAAAAACAAAAAAAAATTATGTTTTGATTTAAGCTAAGAGACACATAGTTTTACAGCAATTGTTATAAATACAACAAGTATTGTTATTGTTTACTCATTAGTTTGTGAAAATAACCATGAATTTTCCTTCCTGCTGATGATGGTACGCACTGCTAATGTATCATGTGGACATGTGTGATATTTCAAACGAATCATTCGAGCAATAAAATTCCTTTAAAGCTTTACAATTGCCCGATTGCTTGCAATGAAATTATTTGTCTCCTTCCATTTCTTCATTCCAATTGTTGGCGCTTTGGACAATTGGCGAGTAAGCACCAGTTCAGATAACGTCCTAGGCTTAGTTCCAAGTAAACCTCTACGTATAGGTCAAATCGCTAATTTCCAGGCAGAAGTTCACAAATTTTTCACGAATGCACAGCAACATTACTACATCTCTATCATCAGCAACCAACTTGTCAAAATTTTACGAGGATTTGTGTTTTGAATTTTTGTTCAGATACAAACTCGCCCATACTCATTTCAAAATCATATCACACTGACATTGTATGTCAACGCTTCATTGACGGAAACTCGTATCGTTGTTTATTTCTTTTGCCTTCAGTTTTGATAGCCTGCAACATTGTCACACTTGAAGCTACACGCGCCTGCCAAAGACGGCTCGCAAATGAAGGAGTCGGGTGGCATAAAATCCAAAAGTACAACAGTAGTTGGCACAGCAGGACGCCGGGAAACATCAGTTCGCCTAGAAGACAGCCAAATGGAAGCATGCACGAAAACTCCAAGAACTCGCCAAGACATGGATCCCCTTCTGGGAACAATTCTACGAATATTAGGGAAATTGCCTTGTTGCCCGAGCGCACATGTTGAAATAGAAATTGGCCCGAAAATAGTCGCCTCGAATGGAAGCGCGACTTTTCCTAAAACGTTCTTTTGCAACACAATAGAAATAGCCTACACAATGCGGCAGGTGGGCAGCTAACAGGCTGAGGAGCTGGCGAACGACACAATAGATAAATTTACTCGAAAACTATCTTATTGTAAGACGAGTGCCTTTCTTCAGTGTGAAATTCCCTGGAACGCTGCCAGCAAATTAATAATTTTCTTGATAGTTCATTAATCGTCTTGAATTGAATTAATTTCACTGAAGTGTAGCAATGAGCAATGGCCAAATCATTTCTATTCTCTATGTCATCGTTCCGAAAACACAAAGTTTTCGGTGTCCAGCGATCGTTCAGGAGGTTTGCCAATTCGCGAATAGCCTTCTTGTCGAATGCACTGCACGGATGCATTTTGAACGCACTTGTGCTACTTTAGATCCTTAATTTGAATCTTTGTCAGGAGTCACATTTCACTGCCAAATCGCATCGTTGATAATTTTGCCAAACTTTTTCAAGAACAAACTTCAATCGTTTCGAATTGTCGATAAACGATTATAAGAGGAATTCAGTCCCCAACAGGAAATTGCACTTTTTGACTTTCCCGCAAGCTTCACTAGTTGAGTGTCATTGCGTTTCATCACGCAGACACGCAATGCATATTCCGCGGCTATTTCGGTCTCTTAAGTAGAAATTCAAGTTCGTTTGGATTTTCTCAGTGGAAACTACCACATGCGTGACACAAGCCCAAAAGTTTCCCTAATTCCTTGGCTACCAAAATGTCCGTACGAGTTGAGAAGACCCTTTAGTAGGGTGTTCGCTGTTTGGCTGAAATTCCAAATTTCATAGGCCCCCGAAATAGCCAAACAAGCCGCATCCGCATTTTAAGCATGTCCTGAGACGATGCTCCACCAACAGGAAAGATGTGTCCACTTTACATTGGCATTAGGCGGCGCGTGAACAAACAAATCAACTTGTAGGAGAAGAACGTTTGGTATGAAACATTGTCGTTGGTGCGAAATTGTTAAATAAAAGACAGTCCAAGGCTGAAGTTAGCGTGTTATGACAACACACAGTGGCGAACTGATTTTCAGATTTCATTCTATTTCCCAAAGAATTTTCAACAAATAAATGGCAATACGCTACCAAGCCAAGACAAGGTTGTGTCATTTATGTCGTTATGTCAGAACTCGCTCAGCAAAGAACAAAACGAATTGAACTATCTCGTGACTCTGTCCAACAAGAGATCTTTCTCACATATTCGAGGATTAATTTTCCGTAGCGTTATCCAAGCATTGACGTATTTTTGTCTATTTCTAGTCAGAGACTACACTGACAATGGAATGAGAAAGTCCTGTCTTGTCGCAAGCCAAAGTATTCGGACGTCATTGCGAGGAGGAGGTCGTTTCTCGAAAAATGCGAAATTAAGCGGGAATGATTACAGGACTTCGCGAGCGATCAGCTCTTTCATCAGGACTCGCCAAATCAATTATTGATACAACTCGAAGGGAAACTTTCGGGGTTTCTGCAAAATGTTCCAATTCGAAATTCATTCATATGTTTCCTCGTCAACTTCAATGAGGCCAAATTTTTTGTGTGGCATTGAATTCCACGTACCATTAACACTGAGAATATTTGAGTATTAAACATCTGTGATTAGCAAGCCATGCCAAGCTGTAGAAGAAAAGAAAAATAAACTAGAAAATATGAGAAAAACGTCAACTGTTGGACAAAAATAAAAATCCAAAGGAATGTTTTTGCAAAACAATGTCAAAATTTTGAAGTACAAACGTTTGTTTTACTTTTATGGCTGACGTGGAATATTTTCATTACAAGGCTTAGCCAAATGTTACCGCGGGGATACGATGTCCGAGTGATAGTGAAAGGACTAGGCTAGTGATGTTGAAGTGATGGTTCGGCCAAAAATTAAGGCATCATTGACCGGGAAGTACTTGAAAATAGGGAATACCAAAACATAATTCGTACTGACTTATTGACTTCGGACATGAACATTCTTTCAGGCGGCAAGGATACGTGTGAACTTCTGTCCTCTTTTGTTTGAAACTCCAATTAAGTTATCAGTTTGCTCTTCTTCGCAGCCAACAAATAAAAGCTGAAGTACCTACCGAGCTTGCCTCTAAAAACGAATCGGGGGGAGCCCGAGTATAAATGCATATTTGAGAGAAAAATTTTACTATCTCAAAAAGAGTTAAAAGGTGACGAGAGCAAGGAAGTAAAGCAATTGCTTGAAGAAAGTGATGAGCTCGTTAAAAACTACAGATTTGGAAAAATATGATACAAAGATTATTAAGGATTCGGTATAGACCCTAATGAATACTCGCCTCTACAGGACTAGCAGACAATAATTTAAATATTGGTGTGGGAGACTTGGCTTCTCAACCTCTCGCACCTTGAATGATTATCGGAAATGACATAACAGCGAGATGCAAAAAAAATTTTGCATTACAGGATTCAGGTCAACATGCTTCAAAATAATTTATCATTCAGTCACATTCCCATGGATGCGTTGTTATTCTATCTGACGGGATATTTCCTGGGGTCATTGAAAAAGGATAAGCTTAAATATCATGCATCTCACTGAAAGCCACAGCCACAATTAAAATGACGTTCAAGGATTTTCAATTCGAAAAAGTTATAGTGTAAACTGTTATGGGTGATGTGGAACCAGGATATTAGAAGTTTCCAAAATATTCGCAAGTAGTGATCCAAAAAAGTGAATTTTCCTTGGCTCAACTCAGATTGATTTGGTCCACATACCAAACTGTGAGAGAGCAACATAAACACTTCTAGAAGTGGTTGAAGGAAAAGTGTCGGTCTTCAACCATCCTTCGATTCAATGTAAGACGTACCTCCGACCTCATACGGAATATTTAAAGTTTTAGAGGTATGGGATCATTTCCCAGGATAAACGCAAATACATTCTGTGACAGAAAACTACTAAATTCCGTGCTAACACGAAACAATCTGACTGAATGACATAGATTAAGTTAAGGCCGGAATACAATACTGCGAGACGACGATGCGAAAGCGCGACGAGAGTCTGGCAGCAAAAGTCAAGCAGTTTTCGTAACATGCATTTGTATACGACAACGTACAATGATTGCGATGCGTCGATGCGAGGCGAGAAATATTCGGAAAAACGAAAATTCATCGCAACGAGGTGCGTGACGTTTGCCAAATGCTCTATGGCGCGTAAATGAAATTTGAAATTCAAACGCCTTTGTTACTTTTTATGTACTAGAGTTATTCTGAATGAGTTTTGAATGAAAATTTCGTGCATCCTTGTTGAGGCTATTATTTGCCAAACGAAGAAAAATTCCAAATTCAAAAATTGTGAAAAATCAAAAATAATTTTTATCAGAATTCATTCAAAACGTCACCAATTTGACATTTGTCATATGAACATTATTCTTCCTCGCATCGCGTGCATTGTAAATTGAATGCGTTGCGCGACGACGAGCGAGACTCGCATCGCGCTCTCGCGTCGCCGTCACGCATTATTGTATCTGGGCCTTTATTCGTAGTTTTGTGAGGTCACTGATCGATTGACGAAATCAGAGCCACCTCGAATATATATCTATATCGTCATTTTAAAGGCAATTTAAAGACTTAGACTAGATTAAACGATCGGATACATAAGCATTGTTTAGGGCAATTTATTCTTTGCCAAAAGCACTAATTCTACGTTTTGTTTAGGATGATGCCAACGTTGAAAACGTCATTCGAGCAACAACTCAGTGAAAAACAGAACTGATTGCAAGATGAAGTGAAATCAATCATATCGAAGCAGATGAGGATTTGGTATCCTTCGAAGGTAAGCCTGTGTTCTCCGATGTTCCGATTGGGAAATACGGTATGTCGGACTAACAAAAAAAGGTGAAAACTCAGACAAAAAAAAATTGTAAGACCATCCTATGGTTGCAGTGGTGCTCTATCTAATAATAATCGATATGGATGAGGAGTGCAGAGTGGTTGAAATGAACTTGCTGAAATTGTTCATAGTTTGAGAAAAAAAAACACCTGCAGCGAAACATCAATGGGCAATCAGGAATGCTAGAAGAGATAAACAGGAATTTGTCAATTGATGTTTAGATGACCTGGAAAAACTTGACCTGGAAACTACTTACGAGTAAGGCTGAATAGAGCTTACTATGAAAGGTTTGTACGTCCACAAAAGCTATCGAAAGAGTAAAAAGGCAAAAATGGTAGCATTTTAGTTGAACTAGAAATAGATTATATCCGAGTTGATCGTGGAGAAGATATCATCTAAGGTTGAAGGAACACAGAGCGACTAGTCCAATAGACAAACCCAGACTAATCGCGAAACACAATGCTCACAAAGACACAACGTATAAGCACTGGAGCACGAGCATGGCAAAACGTCATGAAAATACATTTAAAGTTAAAATTAGACATTCCTACTTGCTGGAATGTACCTTTAATACGATTTCAAATTTGGCTGAAGCCTGCAAACTATGTGCATTTTAGTTAAGTAAATAAATTATTCAAAGTAATCCATGTGTCCTTGTGATAAAGAATTCTAGTCGCTAGAGTGAGGTACACCTTCTTTCTCTGCTGGGAAATTCATTAGATTTTCTGTATTTATAAAGCTTAAAGTAAAATGTTGGCAAGAAGTACTAAACCAAGGACCGCCCGGCGCATAAATTTTCACTCTGAAATGAAAGGTGGGACAGAAAGCTCCAAATGTGTTCCGAAGCTTTCAGTTTTTGAGTCTGCAGATTCAACGAACTCATGCAATCCACATATGCCGCAAATATTGCTGACTAGCAAGTCAGCAGTTCCTTCGATCATTGAGGAAAATAATAGCTGCAACCAAAACCACCACCACCAGCATCTGTCACTTTGAAATTCCAAGTATATAAATTAAAATGAAACAACTCCATAATTGTATGAGAATATGTTTAGTGAGTTAGTAAACGTCTAATCAATGATCTGTTCGGTGTTATCGATTCGGTTGGAGAGTTTATCGGCATTTAAAATGAGGAACTACATTAAATCGATTCTATCAAAAGACAGCCATCAAATGAATAAATTGACCGTACTGTTGCTTCTAGATTTTTCAGTAGTTTAGCTTAGAAAAAGATATTAATCGCAGCAAACCAAAAACGACCGTGTTTGATGCAGTCAAATCAAATATTTTGACAGATGAAAAGCAACCTACAAATTTCTCCAATTCTTAACAAAGCATAAGCAGAAACTTTAGTACTTTTCTTTCACGAGTATATCGCGCCGTTTCGCTAAATTTTGTGTTCTAGGATTACAATTGATTTGTACAGCCAAAAATTTGGCAGATGTATCACGTAGTGATCAAAGATAACTTTTCCATAGCCGCGTTGCAACCCATCACGGCCCTTGGTCTTCCAGATGCCTCGACTAAAGCTTTTAGAATCTTTGATGAAATCCCCTCATTTTGGTAATCGAAAAATTGCACCATCTTTGTAGATTGAATCTACCCAGCACGTTTAAGGTTTCCACCCGCGCTTTCAACCTTGGGTCCGTTCCTAAAACAATATTTTGTGGCCAGCCCGCAATTTTTTTTAACAATTTTGTTATTTAGGAAACTTCTGATTCGTCGAATATTCTGTGCAGCTCATTGCAGTCTCTGATTTGCCCTTGGTCATCCTCAAGTTCCGCTGCAATGATTTTTTTTCAGGCCCCTTCCTTCATTACAGGAGCATTTTTGTTATACCTCACTATAAAAGTAGCATCTGCAGAGCACTTTTCTCGTTAACAATGACAAGACAATGCACTTATACCCAATTTCCTGGTGACAAACCCAACCTTGAGGACGGACTAAATGTCATGGAAAAGCATTAGTGAACACGAAGGCAGAAAATTTAGGGCTTTACCCTTAAAAACGGAAACAAAGCCATGTGGGACTAATTCTTTTGCAATGCACTTATTGAACAAGCCTCCAGTCCTAACTAATCTAAATGAGTTATTATTAGTTTGCATGTTTCCGACTTAGAATATGGACTTGTTGTAACGCAACAGAAGCTTTAACTCTATTTAACCCTTATATAATTAAAATATTATTAAATAGATGGAGTTCTAAGTGATTCGTCATGGAACAGAGGAAACAAACGCATGACAATAAAAAACTCACACTTGCATGGCTTCGACTACTGGAAATTAATTGACACTAAAGCATAGAACTCAACAAACCCTTTATTTCCACATTTACCATATATGTATAACTGTAAAAAATAAAAGAAAAAGCGAATGCAATCGGTATGCACTACCTTAACTAAAAAGTAGATATCGAATCTTCTTCAAAGATTTCTAACGTAGTACAAGCACAATAAAGTGCTTTATTATAACTAGTCTCGTTTAACAATAGATAAGTCGGTCAGTGGCATAAAATTGAAAAATTCAACGCGGCTCAATTGTTGTTCAGTCACTGGTTCTTATATCCTTTTATTAGACAATATTTACACACAGCTTACAATTTATATATTGAAAGAGAGATACGCGCAATTTTACCTAAATATTACACATTACATATTTGAAAGTGCCCGTTAAAATTCCAAAGAAGGCAAATGACGTTAGAAACATATTTTTAGATATAATTTTGCTTTGACGCTACACGTAGAACAATAAGATGTTGCGCTTGGCCAATATAAAATATGTTGTTTTGTTTTATCGGGAACACGGCTAATAATGATTTTTTATTGTTCTAATTTGCTGCAATGGCCTGCACTTCAGATTCGGCCAGGATTTTTTTCAAGTTTGCTGCACGTTTTTCGCGCTCCAGTAATCGTTCCGATCTTTCGTTCATTTCCGACTCGATGTCAGCGATACGAGCCTTGGACGCCTTTGCACGCATTGAAGCGGCTGAACTGACTGTTTCCACTGTATCTGATATTGCTACCCTTTTCATGCTGGAGGATATGGAGGATGAATTGGCACTTATATCATCGTCGAATCGCGTGATAGCCTGAAATGAATGAGTGAGCATTTAGAAGTCGATCCATATCACAGACCAAACTCTCACCTTGAGGGCACGGGATCTTCCTTTGCTTCCCATATCGTCTTCTCCGTTCATATCGAGGAGTTTACGAGATCTGAATTTGCTTCGACCTGTATCTTCATCTCCGTTCATTTCGCCTAAAAGACGGCGAGCTCTAGATGACGGTTTCGAGTCCTCGTCACTGTCAAAATCACGTAATTTACGCGATCTGAGGCTGCTCTTGAAATCATCGTCGCCGTTCTCTAGATACTTGCGCGTAACTTCGGAGGCACGCTTTCTAATCGGGCTGACAGAATCTTCATTTTCGAAATCATGTAAACTGGCCGCAATCGTCTTCTTTGCAGCACTGAAGCGAGTCAATGAAGCTTTTACCTGATCAAATTAAATTCATTTGGTTATATTGTGCCCAAATAATATATTTAGGAAGAATGATCAATCTAAAATTATATATAATAAATAGTCAGTTCCGAAAGGATCCTTCAATTAACGGCAAAAGTAAACAAGTTCCTGCTCCCAAACCAAGTGCCATAGGAAAAGAACTAAGGTATGCTACATGAGTGGCCGCTACAAAGACCTGAACATTTAGATCCTAACCACGGAAGCCATTTAGATAGTACTCCCCTTGACTGAAAAGTTAATGACTCAAAATGAACTTGCAAGAGACAGACTTAGTTAATGCCTATTGCGGCTGAATGAAAGCAACTTCCGGATAAACACCGCATTGGTACCAGCAATATGGCCTAAATAATGTTTAAAAAAAAGGGAGTTTACAAACAGGAGCAAGGAGCAACAATTTCAAAGAAAATTAATTCAAAACATGCTCTATGGATATTTACTCACATCCTCATCAATATCTTCGTCAAAAATTGAACTGATCGGAGCTCCTTTTCGGGATTTCATTCCGCGGGAATCAAACACGGCGTCTTCGGCGATCGCTCTAGCCGTCCTCGAACGAGCAGCCTTGAGGTCATCTTCGAATTTTTCGTCAATATCAAAATTCACTCGTGGTGCTACAGGTGGAGCGCTCTCTGTTGATCTGAAAAGAATTTCACACATTCATTCCGGGAAATTGGTGTTTGGAGCATAATCGTTCGAAACGGTTAGATAAATATTAACACTAATATGAGAACGTGTCAGTACTTTTAGTCACAAGCGAAATTCTACCTCGTTAGTCACTTTAATCAACATCGAAAGAAAATGGTAAATTGTCCGAGGGTCGTCATTAAAGCATCTTTTAGTTATGTTTCGACGTTTGGTATTACAAACCGAATTAAATGACAGTGGAAGATGCGTTAATTCAAACCGCAGAACGCGATTCTGCCGGGCAGCGCGAAATGCCAGTAACTTTATAATCGCAATCCAAACATTTCAGTAAGTTGTGGTAGATGATTATACTTTTGCCGGCATTAGAAGACAAGCCCATTCGCAAGCCTTTTCGGAAACCAAGAAGCTCAAAATTATTTACTCTAAAACATGAAAAAATTATTACCTGAGTTTGTTTTTGAATCGGGCAGCCAAAAATCAAATGGAAGGTAAATTACAGCAAATACAGAACGTCACACATTTTTAGATACTTGAAACGATTTGGAACGTCTAAATATCTAGGACGATTGTGATATACGCGGGAGGGTAAAGTCGGGGCTTGTCATCTTAAATTGATTTGCGTTGAAATCAAGAAAGAGTCGGCAAAAAGTATGAGAAATTATTAAACGTTTTTGTTGAAATGCAATTCAAAATGTTGTTTGCTTCTTCTATTTTCTTTGTACCGAAGGTCAGTGTGTAAAGAAATGCAATTTTAAGTTCGGTGGTTTCGAATTCTATGTTAGATAAATGCGCGAGTCAGGTCATTATATATATAAATTATATAATTTTGAGTTTGTTGGTACAACTCTACTGAACGGGAAGCGATCGCTGAACCCCAGCCTCTTGGCGTTATCCTGAAAGGCCTGCGGGCTTACGTGCATTGGAAGAAAACTGAAAATACACCAGAATTAATGATGTTTATGAAATTTGTTAGGAAACCATCAAGATTCAGTTGATAGGCGAAGTAATCACAAGCTGCAGTTAATGAGTATATTATGTGAATTTTTCATGGTCGTACATATGTTTGTGACAAGTTTCTAGTGTGTTTAGATGCCCTATCTCCTTTTTTGCGCACAAATACTTCCGCGGACTTTTACAAATCTGCGATGGAATGGACACCACGCGGACAGACTCAAAAACAATCTTGCTTTACAATTCTGACCCACCTTCCATAGTATTTCCGGTCTAAGTTGTCCAGAGTTGGTTTGTAGTAGCTCTGACCAATGTTATAATTGGCATCATAGACGCGAGTTCTCCTCGGCAAACGATGGCTCGACATGTTGACGTTTTTTTATAATCTAAAAGTAGAAAATATAATTTTTGTCAGCAAACATTTATCCTAAACAACGGCAATACACACTGCGTCACAATAAATGTTCATAAAAAAATTTCGGAACCTTATAAAATCTCGACAAACAACAATCGTTTATGATTGTTATGTAAGGAAGAATTCAAGGACTTCGAGAACAAGAAACATAAGTGGGCGTAAGAGATTTAATATCTTCCGACTTATATGCGTTCATATCTACATTCACCAGAAATCTTAAATAATCCATTAAAATCACATTAAAAGGCAGATAAAAGTCGAGCGAGAAAGAAACTTCAATGAAAACACAATACATAAGCTCACAAAAATTGGCTGAATGCCAATTGTAAGGCCGAATCTCAAATTTCGACGGGTAATTGAAAATTTGCTCGGCATATTTGCTTTTCATATATTCTCTAGTGCAGGAAAATTTTCACTTTTGCACTTAAGCTACTTGAATTTGTAAAAATCTGTGCATTTCACAGGGGCTCGGGTGTTTACGAAGCTCCAAATGTTCAAACCATTTAGAGAATACTTTCCGTATAATGTTTTTTTTAAGCAAAACTATTTTAAGACTGGAAAACTATAACAGATAACAGTGTTTGGAAAACATGAATTAAAATTAAGGCAAAATGAGAGATCAGAATCTGATGAGACTTTTATCAAATCGGTTGAAATTTTCCGCCAATATCCACGAGAATAGAATTTTTACCTAGTCTTCTCATAAATAACGGGCATTCACTCAAAGATGATGAACAATTTACTCAGAACTTATGAGAATATTTTGATTGTAGGAAATAATCGATCAGAATATTCTGTTTCCATTCTTTTTCTACTTCTTTCGAATCTTCGGGATCAATACAAAGTAATTATTTCAATATAAATGCATTAATAATATACAATGCCAAAGAACTTTCTATACTACGTGAACAAAACAAAATTAAACAAAAAACGATACTTGTATATTAAATCCAAGCCCAGTTTCTACTTAAAAATGGAATATGTGATAAACCCTGGAAAGAACTCGACAAAAATTGAACATTGTTGGATTGATCTTTGGTTTTCTCTGCAGATTAAGTTTTTTTTTTTTATCTTACTCCAAGCACGCTTCTAACAATCAGGCTTGCAACCATAGCAACAAAGTTCCATGCTTAGAAGGTCGCACTCATGGACATTCAAACCTAGTCACGGATTCTTTTTTTTTTTTTTTGAAAATTTGGTTCAATCCAACCATTATCCATTACCACAGGAAACCAGAACTTATGAAAAGTTTCTGGGAGGTAGCTTAGCTTGTCCCCGCTCGATTCAACATAAGTGATATGACGCGAACGAGATCGCTTTTTTTGTCAAGGCGCAGTTCCTTTCTTATACATTCCAAGGCCAACACAGCTCACACAAATTAGTGTTGTATTTGAGGAATTGTTCATTTCTTTCACTGCGCTTAATATACATTTCGAAAGGTAAAAACTCTTTTGTAAGCACGATTTTTTCTGTTTGAATTTCAAAAAAATTACATAAAATTCGTTAATCGTTATTCTCATGCATCTGACTCGGACTCACTTCAAATAATTGCACCACTGAGAATATATTTTCTTCGCATTCCTATTTCTGATGTTGCTGGAATGGATGATATTTAACAATTATCCTAGACTGCGCAACTCACATATCATATCTGATATGTACGCAATTTAAGAACAATCGACTGGGAAAAAACGGCTTCAAAGATGACGAAAACTATTCCATCTGTAGGTCAGATTTTTGCGTCAAATTGTTTGAGGATATGCTTCGGACTACAAAGTGAACATCCAACCAATACAAAAATATTGTTGTTTTTTTTTTTCAGGTCGAACAACACGTGCTATGTGTCCATATACCGGCCTCAAAAAGGATGCAATCTTTGAAAAGACGTACTTGACGGCTTTCGTAAGTTCGATGGCGAATGTATGTGAATTAAAGTGCGATTTGGCTCCTGTTACCTTTTGATTGTAACTTTTTCACCCTCAAAATAATCTCAATCCCGAAAATGAAGTTGTAAGAACGTATTGAAAACACTACCCACTAAAGGAGGAAGAGAGTGACTTCCGAAATATGGGTCTGGAAAGGAATAAAATAACTGCCAATTGATAAGGATTTTGTTCATTACTTAATAATAAGTATGGTTAAAAAAGACTGAAGAAATAGAGCCGAATCGAAATTTGTTCTACAGAAGTTATTATGAGGACACAGTTCTTGCTTCCACAGGATATCAAAGCTTTCATGGAAACAGTCTTTCTGGCAAAAATCGATCAAACTTAAAAGAAAGTACGCATAGACTCAAAGTCATGCCATTTTTCGAAAATTTTGCAACAATTTATTAGTGTTCGCTTTTTCTAATAAAATTTTTCTAATAAAATTCAATTTATTGTTCCAAACTAAACGCTCGTAATTACCTAGTTTATACACTTAAAAATAGCAACCAGGAAATCTCTAAAACAAGGAGCACCATGACCAAGCATTTAAACGGTAATGACTCATATGTTACGCATTACCTAAATATTTCAATGTACCTCATTGACTATTGTCGCACAAACTACCCGAATATCGAAGCGAAATTGTTTTTATTTAAATAAATTTCAAGCATACTAACCGCACATTGATGTCAAATACAAAATATATTTGAAGCACATTTCTAGTCCCAAAATAAGTGACATTAATTTGAAACAAATGAAAACTCGCTTTCTTGGCTTCCAAAGCAGCCTGGGCGATGACAAAGGGAACAATTTTATTTTTATATTACCATTAACTCAAATTGCATTTTGGCAAAACAATCAGTATTTCGAAAATTCCAAACACCCTAACGCTTACCGTTACGAATATAAACTTTATCCACGTTTCGCATGCATACGTATATCCTTAATTGGAGTGGAATGAGATAAATGAAACGTCAGGTACCATATTTGGATCATGCATGTGCGGATTTCATGCAAAAGAAAAATTAAATGTGTGACAGAACGTCGCATTTCGTAGCAGACAAGCTTTTTCCTAGAAGTTCATTCAACTCATTTAAAAAGCGGAAATGTCGATAACACCGAACGCAAAAAATGCACTCGCATTCACGCGATAAAATATGCTTTATTTTCGGATTGAAAATTATTTTTATCTTCAGGGTACTTAACTTTGAAAAAAGACAGATGAATCTTCTATACCAAAAATTTTCAAATATTTTTAACCGTCAAATCTCCATTTTACTTTGAACTTTAGTTTTCTGAGAATTTTTGTTCGGTTAGGAAGTTTCATTAGTTTAGGAGGTTTCATTAAAACATTCGTTTGACTGAATATATGTGGTCAAAAGCTCATCATCCACTTTTGGATCCTACCAATCCCATCTATTTTGATAAAAATAAAACTTAATTTATTGTTCTATGTCTCAAAGAGCACCTTAGTGAAGCGAGACCTCTACAATTTTTCATAGAAAAAGAAGAAAAGTAACTCTTTGTTTTATTCCTGGAGCAAGTTATTTAATGTCACCAATTGAACAATGACTTCTCTACTTTTTACATTTAAGTCTCTATGAAAGAACTGATTATATTGTATATTCTATTCACACTGGAATGTTTATTTCTGGTGAGCACGATTAATTTTAAGGGGGTCCTTTTTTCACAAAGTGTTCTTAATCGTGATTCAGTTTGCTTTGCCCAGTTGTTTGTTGAGACGAGCATCAATTCGGCTTCATGTAATAATTCCTGCTCAATAATTTACTGGATCATATAACATGTAAAAAATAAATTCTAAAATTTTCCTTCGGCTCCATTGGTTGGCTTCCTTCGGTATCTTCTTTGCTGAGGTTGTTTATAGTATGATCCGTTTAAAGTTGAAAGTGCGTTGTAGTCTTGATTAATCCGATCCCTCTTGTTACATAATCTTCATTACATATATTATCGTTATAATATTACATTGGATCCTACATTATATCTTCCAAATTGAAGTCCAAAGACGGCTCAACCAGTATCTGAAGAGATTTCACTGTACCTGTTACCATACATTTGGAAGGCTGTGGTCATTTCTCATCTGAATTGGTGTTTTATTTGTAAATTTTTCTAAGCTACGGCTTAGGGCGTGCGATTTCATATACAGGGTTTGGTTTGTCTTGGGCTCCTGGAATTAGGGTGGCGATTTAACATGCAGTATACGTGGTGGTCTGAAGCATGATGTTAGGACGAAAATAGGCGGGTGGTGGGAAGAATCGTGGAAATTGATAGCTTGATTTGTTGAAGTGATTGAGCCACCGCCTGACTTTTCTTTCAAACATTGCTTGCAATCAGGAAGTGTAGGAGGCAGTTTTGGGTAAACGAACGACAGTTCTAAGCTCACGCCTAGTTCTAGGGCAGTCGAAGGGCAAGTCGAACAGGAAATTATATATATCTCCTGAAAACAATCTCAAAAGCACTCGTATGTTCTATAATGAATTAGCATCAAGGAAGAGTGCAACGAGCCTTCGAACGAATGTCCCGATCCAATATGAAAGTAGAGTTTTAAGGATAGCATGCAGCTTGCATTTAAAAACTCAAACATGGATAGCATGCTGAATAGAGGGTGCTGATGTCATATGAATTTCACATTAACTCCGCCGCAAGCCTGTTGCAAACATATTTGAGAAAAAAATCGACAATCGAAGCTGATGTGACCTACCCTAGAAAACTTTTTCTTCACCACTCATTTAGAAATTTTATTTTAACCGGCAGTTTTCCTTCCACTAACATCAATCATCATTGATGTCGCAATATGTCATCCCTACAGCCCAAACATAACATGCTTTAACAATTAACTTAGTCAAGGATAAATAAAAACATGAATATAGAGTTGGGAACACAACTCAATTCAAAAATTATTTCAAAACATCGAATTCCCAATTTCTCGTGCCCTCTTTCGCTCGAAACTTTCTACGCTTCAAACGTTTCACGGCAGCGGCAGCAATCAGCGATGTGAAATTGCCGAAACTCGAAATAAAATTAATTTTCTAAAGATTCGAAAATAGATTCAGAATACAGTAGTACCTGCAAACGGTCTTGTTTAGCAAGGGAAGATGGATGGACGCGATGGGATGGATAGAGGCGTTCTTCACTGGGATGAGTGTGATAGGGAAGTTCAACCAAAAATTTTTGTGGCAATTTTCGTGGGAGAAACGACGGGAAATTCACTTTGTCTTCAAGTATATTTGCGTATGCAAACTGTTTGCTTCTTCCTAGAGTGAAAATAGGTACGCTTTCTATTAATAGTTTTGTTTGAATGAAATGTAGTGGAACATGATACAGCTTACTTCTAGCCTCATAAGTCTTTTTTGTTCTCTTCAAATCGCTGCGAGAAGTTTAAATATGTCGACTTGAAAAATTGGAGGTTATTCCCATTTAAGATTCTCAGTTTTCTTGCTGGTTACGAGTATAAACTAGCAATCATCTTCACTTTTCGATAAATGGTACTAAAACTTTTTCGCCCCATTTCGCTATAAAGAAATCATCATTTTTGATCTCGTTTTCCATTATCATTCATTCATAATTAATTATATTGTTGAATTGGTTGTTGTGATGAATGACGAAATAAGTGAAAAGTCATGACTACGGCAATGGAAGTTTCTATCAAATCGACCCTGACTGAGACCTGCTCTGAGATTTTCTAACTGATGAATTACAGAATACTGTTCTAGCTATTTGCTTTTCAAAATCGGCAAATCAGTGCAACTCGTAAGGGATACTGTTCCACCTTGTTTACGACCCTTTAGAAATGTTTATCCATCCAATGGTCACATCCACTTTCATTGTATGCCATCATAACTCAAAACATGACCAAAATACATGGTCAACTAGTCTGCTTGCATCGTTTTCAGAAACTCCAACAATTTTCCGTGTCTAATGCTGGGTGATAAAATTGGGGCCTCCTTTCAAGAAATACTTCTTCCGCGTCCCAGCATCACTTCATTTCACTGTGCATGAATTTACACTTTCACCTGGTAATTTTATACCTTGCGGATCGTGAGAATTTTTACACACTTGTACTGCCAGCGCATCCCACTCGGCCGTCACGTAAAGCAACTTCAATCAATATTTCACTACACTCTCGTCTGAATTTGTTTCGAGAATAGCTGAACCTTTCTAAAAATAAAAACAAGGAATCGCATTTTCCGAATTCTTCAGCGATCACCAGGCGAATTGGTGCGGTACGCCTGAAGAGTCCAGATTTCCCAACACAGATCCGATGCCAGAGAATTGGTGATTTATTCATTGTCCTGATTGGTGCAATCAGCATCTGCAGGATTGATACTTCTCAACATTGACTGGCATATACACCTTGGAAACTAACTTTCAACCGTTCACCGGCAGTCATTTACGTCTTATATAACACTTGGAAAAAACACGTAGCTAAGGGTAGCTGGTGGAAGCATATCAGGAGTTCCACATACTTGGTACGTTCCTGTAAACAAACCTTTTAACTTTCACCTACCTGCTCGAATCGGCCTCAAAAGCCCCAAAGGATCAAGATTTGAGAGGATATCTCTAAGTACTTCAGTGCCCGGAACGAATCACACAAAGTGTAGCACACACGTTTCACGCAGCCCACCCCAATTCACTTCAACTCGAACACTAGCGTTTCGTGGAAATTTCAGTGCGAGCTAGAAAGTTTTGAGGTCGAGTTTTATTTCCTCGGGAAATTCGTTGCTGGCTTTCCGAACAACTGTTTCGGGTGTTGATTGTGCGAAATGCTGTTTTCCCCGGTCCCTTCCTCGCAGGAAAATAGGAAGAAAATGGAAAGACCATTTGATAGAGTGCGATCGTCTTCGCCACCGTTTCCTCCACCGCCACACCATTCACGCTTGCCAGCTGTGACGCCATTCGCCAGGCCGACCGCGGATCAGGCGCTTCACTTCTTTGAATCATCGCTTGATTCGGAATCGCCATCGCCATCGCTTTCTTCCCCCAGATGACTTCTTGCACCCGCGCTGATTCTGTTTTCATTCTTGTGAGGAAAATGCGCATCGTGTCGCCAGCACATGAATCGCCTCAATTTGATAATTGAACTTATTACTCACTAAATGTTTACACATTTCGGGTAGCAATGTCACGTTTCCAAATTAATTTCTGACTAAGTTTCTCCTCTTACCTTGATCTCCACAAATGGGATATTTCCTCCGAGGGAACGTATGAATTCGCAGAGTTTATCGACTCACCAGTCTCCACTCTTCATTCGAAACCCACATTTATTTTCAAAATTATCGTTCTTACTTGCATTCACATTAAATCTGCACACACTTATCCGTAGTTGGACTTTTGAAGCCTATTTAAAATTAGAATGGATTAGGGAATGCACAATTCTCATTAGCCCATTTCTGCACAAACGCGATGTAATGCTTACATAATTCTCAAAACTCTTACAACATTTTTTAACAGCTGACCCGAAGGGAGTCTTAAAAAAATCAGCATAGTAAGCGCACTGCATCGACCCAGTTAGGTCCTTCCATTAATTTTCCCATACTTCCGTGGGTTAAATGCTACGCCCATTAAATTATTAGGGAAAGTTTTAAATGTGAGGAGCCTTACAACACTTCTAAAATGGTGAAGAAAATTTGAATTTTACCAATTCGGAAAACTCACAGTTACAGAATGTCGTCATATAAAATGAAGATATACGTAGCAGAATAATACGGATGGAGTAGTCATGAGAGTACTCACTGTCTGTGTAATGGATCCTGGGCTCGAGTCCCATTGATGACATTTGAATTTAAATTTATGTTTCTGGTGTCGGAATATCAGCCATAACCTATCAGTAATAGGCAGGCACCTTCGGGGAAATCATCAAAGTCTGACTGTTTCACCTTCTTCGTTGTGCTTGAAATGACGAGGCTATAGCTCGTCTTAAGACTGGAATTTTGTAGAGAATTGTTGCATCACAACAACAACAACAACAACAACAAACAGTATACCAAGCATCTCGCTAGCGATGAATTTTTTATTGGTTATTGGTTTTTGGTTTTTGATGTTAACATTTTCTCGAGGGCCTAATTCATAATTCCGTGTTGCTATTTTTGAAGAACTTGTGAGATTTCCAAGTGGAAAATTTGACTAACGAACTCCAACAACCCTGTTTTTTGATTATAAACTTATTCTGTCTAATTGGTAGAGCTCTACCTAGTGAACTAGGGATAGACATAAAATGCATGTACAGTTTTGTGTGAATAAAATACCGCAAAGTGACTTAAGATAGTTAAGAGTCTCTGAAAACATTCAATGGAAGTTGTAAGCAGCTTGGGGTAATGCTTTAACGATTTCTCACATAATCCGTATAAATCATCATGGGTGCGAACACGCAGAAGGCAAAAATCTAAATAATACGAAATAAAACCAAATAATAATCAAAATACAGCACAGTATTTCTGACAAATGCCGCAAGATATCTGTCAAGTTGTTGCAAGAAGAATAGAACGGGAGACAAATCGTTCTCTGAATATTATAGGGCCATAATGATCCTTTATATGACCTCCACTCCCAATTCATTAAATAATAAAAAAATATATCTTTCTGTTTCATTTCTATCCGAATAACGTATCGGTTTTTTTCTTATGGACTTTCGAAAGCGTGCTCGAAATATGTTTGGAATCTATATATCAACCGTCTGAACATGTCGAGTCCGCAATTTTAAACTAAGTGTAGGCATCCGTGGCGTCGACACAAAACTTTTCGACCAATAAAACCCCAACAAGGTTGCAATCATGGTCAAAAAGTTGCAGTTACCTAGATCCTATTTGCAGAGAAGGAACCACCTACTACCGTTGACGCGCTAATATAAATGTTCACATAAAAGTTTGTGCGTGGCTAGGAAATCGCTGCACGGCCAATTCCAAATTTTGACAGGAAGTCTTTTATTTTTTATGTATGAAGTACAGCTCCACCGCAAGGAAACTAAAAGAGGTGATAGTTAACATAATTAATAATAATAATATTTTCAAATACAACTTATATTTTCGGGGAGTGAGGCACCCAAAAAATAAGTTTCCAGTAAACCACACACTGACCCTTGGCAACCAAATAGACGTTTTTCGGTTTTACTGTCCAATAGCCTTAAACATACAAATAAAGAATAGAAAAACGTTATTGAAACGAAATAAATATCACTTACGCCCCTAAGTACGGGCGGTGCCGGAAGTTCAATCCTCACAGTAATATATATTGTTTGGGTTAACTATTCCAATACGTTTTTAATCACGTTTCTTATCGTTTTTTCATTGTTATCATCATGTGCATCAGCTTGAACATCCGGCCATCTTTATCTTCCTTGTTCTGCAGTTGGTACAATCTCGTTCGGGTGTTCTTTTGTGCGTTTCTTCACGTTTTCCCTCATTGTATTCAGCACGTTTGCTACTGGATTTATTCTTGGTGTCTGCGCTTAAACCCCTTGCAAGCTCGAAGTATGCCGCGTTCAAGTAAGTAAAGTCGGTTTCAACATAACCTATTTACCTTTGTCCAGATTGACTCATAGCAATATTTGTTTTCAGATCGTTTTAGATCGTTTTGGTGTCGGATCAGTTTTCCCACGCCAGAACATTGACTTTCCTAATTGTAGATGGAAATTACAAAAAAAAGTGTTTTGCACTCTTTGTAGCTCCAATCTGGCTTGCATATAATGAAAATTTTGATTTTCGTGGCTACAATTCTGCGTTGGCATTGTCGATATGGGCCTCGGATGAACATCAGCTCAGATTTCCTTATGTTGTTACTTAACCCCATCAGTGGTAGGAGTCATATATCCGAGATAAGTAACGTTGGAGTTTTAAGCTACAAAATTATCAAAGAGATTGTCAGCATAGCGTTTACCTTATGCATGTACAATTTTCAATACTAGGAATATCAGCGGTAAAAAAGATTGAATAGAGTTGGTCCCAGAATTGATCCCTTTGGGAGGCATAAGGAACTAGAGAGAATTTGATCAGGCGAATGGGTATCCTGATTTGAATAAGTTTGTAAACGAGACCATCCAACCACACGGAACCAAAGGCATTGCTCACATCTAACAAGCACATTCCTAGCATTTGTTTGGAAAGGGCATTAACTGCAGCTCCGTCTTATTTTTATCATTTCCATTGAGTTTTGATTGCCACTACCAATCCACCTCACCCTCCATCGATCCAATATCGTTCGATTGGGAAATATTTCTTATTTGTAGCGCTTATCACCGGCAGCGCTACGCTTTGGGCGTGTTTATGTGAAATACACAGGACTATCAACGTTCTTGGAATCACATTAACGAGAATTCACATGCGTCCAAATCCTCGACAAAACGACAAAATTGCGCTAACATTGAAAACTGCAAAAGCCCATGCAGAATGTCTACAGTAGAACTGGCTGCCTTGCTTCCTAGCGTCATCAGTAAGGAGTAGTTCAACTTATGGGATATATGGCATATAACCAACTCGATTCCATGACCAATTTGTAAATTGAAATTCATGAAAGCCGTCTGTAATGAAATATCAACTACTACCATGATTAATTTCGAACATTTTCACAGCTCCATAAATTGAAATGTAACGTAAACAAAATCGAATATCGCTCGGTTCTGCTTGTTTTGGTGACTTGGTCCATTTCGTTTACGAAGCCAAAGTTAATGGCAATGTACGAAAGTATCCACAAGTATCCACGGAAAAATTTTGAATGAATGTTGATGTATATATTTTTCATTTTTCTTTCAATATGTAGACTTTCTTATATGTACTTACATATGCATATAACAGCCACATCCGCTGTTTATATAAAAGATAAAAACATTCAAACAAAAATGTTTTATAAAAAAATAGATACATACATATTTCTGACGTAAGAAAATTGATCTCGCTCTAATTTTAGCCAAATGATTTTCCATGACCTCAGCTGAAGTTGCCATTTTCTTTGATCGTCACTTCTTCTGTTTTTTATTGTTTTTTATTCATGTTTATTATACATTTTGTTTATTTCAATCGTTTAACCTGATCTTCTTCTTATGGGGAGATATATATGACGTTAGCGGACAACAAAACGAAATCAAGTTTATGTATGTGTTTGATTTAAATTTATAACTTTGTTGCAATGTCTACATTTCGTGATATTTAGTTAAAAGATTAATTTATTACGAACGAGTATATATATGTATATTGTGTTGATATTCTAATGAATTTATTTTTTATTTTTCTCATTCTGACTACACAAAAACCTCCAGTTTTTCTTACATTGTTGAGATCTTTTCAACATTTATGTGTATTGCATTCCAGAAATTGCATTTGGATTTCTGCAATTGCTTGACTTAATCAACGGAGTTTGCCTACATCTATATGTGGTGTGCTAGATCCCAAGGTAATGTACATAAATAAAGAAGATAAACATGCATTCTGTCTTTCATATTAAGAACCTCCAAAGAGTCTGCGTGTTCCAGACGAAATTTAGGTGTATCCCTCAATTGTCAATTGCAAACTATAACTTCCAGCTTTATAACGTTCAGTGATGTTGGCAGTCGACCAATCTAATGTTGCCGGAAGATTTGCCACTCTTAATTTGCTTTGTAAGATCGCAATTTGCAAGATCGAATTCAATCTTCTGAAAAGATCCCCGATTCGCGTCATTTTAACTGGCAAAAGATGTTAGAGACACTGCAATTTGTAGTTGACATCCACAAATTCTAATTTTCATTGATAACAATCAAAAAATTGTTTATTCAAATTCAAATAAACTCTCTTTTGTGTTGTACACTAGATACTCTCTAAGTATCTAATTTCCTACATAACCTGTGGTACTCAATGATGTGCGTATCGATTTGCAATATAAATAAAGATGGAACAACTCCGTCTACCTTTTGAAATTGTTTTCCCTCCATGGCCGGCTCTACCCTTATTTTGGTTCAGATCAACAATTGTTTTGGTATTCACACTCGCTTCACTTTGGCCGCCGTCCTCGTCAGGATCGGAACGTAATCTTTCTATTTTTCGCCAAGAAAATTTGACGATATTTTTGTTTTGCTTATTTTACTTTTTAATGACTTTCTTTAATATCTGAAGCGTCCTCGCTTTCGCCATTTGCAATCTTCAACGGTCCGAATTTTTTGAATTTGGACTATAATTTGGCGGTCTTATAGCTATAGAAACGCTTAATCCACTTTCATACTTCAACGAATTCATTAAAATTTGTCCCAGAACTCACTGCAGCCCCCCCCCCCATTACTTGTATGATATTTCCCCAACTTTTCATTGTAATTCAACATCAGCTCCCACTTTGGAGACTGCTCTTAAGGGTGCTTTCACCGGAGAAACTCTGCAAATAAATAATTACTTTGAATGCTTCAATTGTTTTTCAATTACTTTTCATTCAATCTTTTTACGAATTTTAGGGGCACATAAACCTTTTTTCGTAAACTTGGAATGCGAATCTTACAACGTAAAAACATTCACATTTAATCTTTTCCGGCGCCCCTTAACTGTGTGGAGCTAAAACTGGTGACAGTGCCGTTGTATGAGTTAGTTATCGCACGCTCATGTGGGGATACATGAGCTTTGTTGGCTCGCGTAGTTTCATCGTAAATATTTCACGAAAGTATCTTTAACAAGTGCCGGCGCGGTCACAAATCGAGGAAAGCAGCGAAGAACGCCTTGTCATAGTGCCGCATTGTCAAATCGTTCAGTAACTTGGACCCCAACTTTGCCTTTGCGTTCATAATGTTTCTGGGAATTATTTTCGGCTGAAAGAAAAAGTTCCTGTGTACGATGATTGTCAGAAATGTGAGTAGACTTTGGACTGATTGGGTGAGAAATTAATTATAAAGCACGATTGCTGACTACTTCATGTGGAAATTTATTGACTTTATTGCAAAACAATCTTCTCTCGCGGACCGTAGAGCTTTGATCGTTTCTTACTTTTCACAAAACAATTAAACGTGCTTCCTTACCACTATTTGGATTGTTATTACGTCGGGAATACATTCATTTTTGTTCCGCTAAAGTTCGTTGAGCCACTCAAACGGTTCCGTGGATTTACGCATAAGTGTAGAACCCATATTTTGTTGATAATCGCAAGAAAAGGCCAAAGACGCACGCAAAACACTTAATCTAAATCGCTGATTTTGAAATATATTTCGAATGCAGATAAAAAACTTGGATCGCAGTCTCTAGACTCAGTGAATTGATTTTGTTCACGCTTAGGCTTGAAATAATTCTTGACAAAAGTAACGTAAATAAACGACTTAATAAACTATAAAGAAATCAAAACGTTATTCTGCAAGGTAGGAAAATCCTTGATGATAAAAATTATCTGTCTCTGGAGGGGCCAAAAAGCCAGGAGCGACGTTAATCACTCAATCTAATACTTAAATACTTCCAATGATTTGTAAAGAAAGAAGGAAGCAGATCTAGGGACCCTGCTTTTCGCCTGAAATCACTGAAGTTGCACCAGAACTGAAAAATTGATGAAAAAATCATAAGAAGCATTTCCTTTAACTTTTATTCCCGATTTTCTAATATCCTCGCTGACCTCGACTGAACGATTTCGATCGAACCAAAGTCGATAGTGAAAGTTCAATCTGAAGTTGCAAGCCGAGGTGGTCAAAGATCGTTGGAACGCATTCTGAACGAAAATTAAACACGACCCGGTTGTAGATCAATTCAAACAACGCTAAATGGAATGGCAAATGTTTCTTCATTTGTCTGGAGAATTTTTTCCGGAGGAAGACACCAATTAAACATATAATTGTTGCATGCACGATGCATACATTTTCCGAGTTGTAACGGTAAATCGGTTTATCTAATTTTGCATAACGAACATTTTTTCATTTTTGATATAGATCCTGAAAACAATTAATCTTAAGCACGGTGCCAAATGTTTTTCATCCGCAAACGCTAATGGAATCAATTTCTCGCTGTCTAGTGAACAGAAAGAGATTCAGGATGTGGCTAGAAAGTTTGCCCGTGAGGAAATGATGCCTGTAGCTGCCCATCATGACAAAACCGGTGAATTTCCCTGGGCTATTGTGAAGAAAGCGTGGGAACTAGGCTTGGTCAACGGTCACATTCCACCTGATGTCGGCGGATTAGGCATGGATGTGCTCACAAATAGCTTGATTGCCGAGGAACTTGCCTACGGATGCACTGGTATGATGGTCCCAACTATAGTCACTTCAGTAGCTGTAGGTGAAAATGGAGAGACTTACTCATGAAAATTACGATTTATTTTGACCGTTTCAGCAAATGCCCCTTATTCTTAGTGGAACACGAGAGCAAAAGAAAAAGTACTTAGGCAGACTGGTGGAAGAGCCGCTGCTCGCTGCATTTTGTGCAACCGAACCGATTGCTGGATCAGATGTTAGTGGCATCAAGACGAATGCTGTTAGGAAGGGTGACGAGTATATTCTAAATGGTCAAAAGATGTGGATCACTAACGGAGGTGTGGCCAGTTGGTACTTTGTCCTGGCAAGGACAGACCCTGATAAAAAAGCGCCGTCCAGCAAAGCGTTTACGGGCTTCATTGTTGATAGAGAGACTGCAGGCGTAGTGCCTGGCCGAAAGGAAATCAACATGGGTCAAAGAGCATCTGACACACGTGGCATTACATTTGAGGACGTGCGAGTTCCAAAAGAGAATGTTGTTCTGGGCGAAGGAGCCGGATTCAAGCTGACTATGTCTACATTTGATATGTCTAGGCCAGAAGTGGCTGCTGGTGCAGTGGGCTTGGCTAAAAGATGTCTGGATGAATCCTTGAAGTACGCATTGGAGAGGAAAACGTTTGGAACACATATCGCGAATCACCAGGCTATTCAATTTATGCTTGCCGACATGGCAATCACAGTGGAAACCGGTCGGGCAATGTATCAGAAAGCTGCTTGGGAAGTCGATAGAAGTAAGATGCTATTTTCGGTTTCCCTAAGTTCTCGCCTAATTTTTCCTCTTCTCAGACATCAAAAATAGTTTCTACTCGTCTATTGCCAAGTGTTATGGAGCGGATATGGCCATGAAAGCCGCACAAGATGCTGTTCAAATATTCGGCGGAAATGGCTATAACACAGAGTATCCAGTTGAAAAACTAATGCGCGACGCGAAGATTTTCCAAATTTACGAAGGTACAAGTCAAATTCAAAGGCTGATTATTTCACGACGTTTACTGGAGAAGGCAAAAGCTGGCGAAATACGTTGAAATAATGTGGGTGGTGATAACTACATGTGGAATTGGTCAATGCATTTATTTTATATCAATTAAACAAAATTTGGAGTAGTTTGTTCCCAATTTTCTATTAAAGTTTAGACTTCTTCTGGTGTGAACAGGAACTTATGACGAAAACAGTCAGCAAGACCATATGTATGATATGGAAAAGTGGATACGGTAAAGCAAACCTACATACGGCACGGGTCCTGTGTTCACTTCTTATTGTTAGTCCCTTGGAAAGTGGGCTCGCGTAATTAAATCTTGATCGCTGACATTTCGATCATTCTGTTTTTGAGGCTGTTGAAAGATATTGTTGAGGGAGCTCCATAATTTACGTGCAAAGTGACAAGAAAAGCATGTAAGCTGAGAAATACATATAAGGGGCTCTTCCTCATGCAATCTGCAATCTAACCAGCACATCATAATCAGAAAGATCCCCTATAAGATAACAAACAATTAAATTTAAAGGTAGATTGTAACCCAATAAATAATACACCACCATGTAGCTGGTAGTTTCTCTGGATGCATTTGTGGCGTGAATTGTCTTCTGATGAGAAGGGTCAGAAACATGAGTGAAACCATTTGGATTTTTTTGTTAAACGTTGGTTTTTCCCACAAAAACTCTCATAGATCATGCACTATGTATACATGAAACCGTGCTGCACTTGTTACATGACTGCTACCACCCATTACATTACATTACAAAACAGGATTACTTCGAAAAAAATTTCAATAGTCTGTTGGTAAAACAGTGAAGGGATCACTTCTCTGAACACAAACCGAATACTTACTGCGAGTTGTTATTGTTAAAACGTTAGCGTTAGTTAGTTTCTATTAGTCTCTCATCCTTTGTTAGATTTCCTTGGTTAGTTTCTCAGAAAGATCTTAGATAACCGCAACATGCAGAATGCACATTTCTTCAATTTTGCTGGCACCTGTATCATTTTTTCAACAAGGATAAGAAAAGTGAACTGGCTCTAAAGAAAAAATATCATTTGATAACCGTTTGCAACGGCCAAGAAATTTTAAAACTCATCGCTTGGAGGGCATAAAGTTTCTGTCCTGGATGCAGATCTGGCGCTTTCTACTCTGCTAAACTTTGGTCAAATTTAATGAGACCATTCTGTGATATAATGTATTATTTTGTCAGTTATGCATGAACTATGAATAATTTTTGTTATTTTTGCGGTCCACAGTTGAATCTCGGATCTTGTCTATAGGACAGTGCTAACTCTTATTTCACCGTACATGGCTAAGTCGTCTACGGAAGTCAAAGCACGCCCAGAGTTCTATAACCGCTAGATGTCCGACTCGACTGTGATTGATTCCAGCGTAGCCGTTCGAAGAAGAAGACGTAGAAGAAGGATTCCAGGCATTTAAAATTCATGTTAATTTTTCTGCAAAAACTTCCGAGGAACCAAAAATGAATTTACTCACCCTTTCTCTGAAATATTTTCATTCAACAACATGATAAGTTCCTTTCTCCAACAATCGGTAACATATGCCTCGATTGGCGAATTGCCATCTCAGATAAATACAAATTTATAATAAATTAATAAAATGAATAAATTTACAATAAATAAAAATTAATAATCCATGAAACCCTGGGCGAATCATTTGTGCAACTTTGTACAATTGTACTTTTCGTACGACTCAAGCATTCGCTCAATGCATCCACTCGCAACGTGAGCACAGTTCTACCCAATACTCAAACCAAGTGCTCATTTCTTCGGAATCGAGGCAACCATCTCTCCAAAAATCTAACACCGGCACATGCGCGGTAGCAGGTTTTTCGCTGATGTGTTTGGAAAACATTCGTGTTATTACAAGAGAACCGCTGCCCCGCTGTTAAAGCACCGTACAAATACGCACGCAGTTTAGGAACGGCATCCGTCTGTCAGTTGAGACTGGGGCAGTGGTGAGTGGGATTTGTGTCGCGGTTGGAGTTGCTGGCATTTATTTTGGCTCCTGCGAAATCCAGAAATATCATTCGAAGTTTTCAGTCCACGAAACTGTTTTAGCGGCATTGCAATTATGGCTCTGTTACACCAGGTGAGTTGCTTGCACATTCCTGTACGTTACATATTAGTCCGAAAGTGTTGTGGGTCAAATGTGTAGGTTGGACTTTGATCTCGGTTGGCAAAGTCCGCAGAATGAGCATAATCTTATTTATATTTTGGCCTTATCAATACAATGATTAGCAAAGGAGTCGTAATGATTTGCCACTATTAATTGATACTTTGATTTTGGAGTTTCAATGGAACCCTGCCAAGAGATTACCTTGAGTGATATTGATATTGCCAGATGGGTGAATACTTAGGGGAAGGTGGCGACAAAGGCGCCATGTAATGAATGGACTGCTCGCAACGTGTTACATTGTTTAATATCGTTGGCGAATGATGAAATTACATAATTTCTGAATGAAACATTCTATGCCGTGTGGTCGAAATATATTCCGAGAAAACTTTTCATCCATTTAAATGTATGCCACAAGTTATAAATGCACAACTAACTTTCGTCCTCCTAAAACTATGTGCATACCGTTTGTTTGCAAGAACGTACGCTTAGGCTACTAGGATTTGTACAAATCTGTAATTCACATATGCCTTAAACTGTAATAACGAGCCTTCCTTTTGAGTTATTTCGAAATTGAATTTGATCGACGAACATGAAGCGTTGGCGTTGGTAAGGTTTCGCTTACTCTAATAGAATTCCACTTGAAGCAGTCAGGACTGTGGCACTTGCTTACCCTAGGTTCGCTTCGGGTTTCCAACAGATAAACCATGACATATGAATCATGTTTCGTTTATCGTAAATGTTCACCCTTTTTCACATTCCAATGGCAACAGTTTGATTAAAATAGAAATTTGGAGAAATTGACATACTTTATTGTGATTTATTCCTTCCTAAAAACCTTCGCTGGAAGGCAGGTGAAGGTTTTTACGGCCTGATTGTGGTAATACCAGGCCCACGACGCTTCTGGATGCCGACTAAACACCTCCTCTGCCAAGGCTTAGTCTGTCCGACACATTACTTCGGGCTAAGCCTCGAGCTCCTATACCCACTGGTGTCGTCATATAACGAGATCTCTTTTTCTTGCGGGAAGTAACATAGTTACTCCCCTTGAATATGCCTTCTGTCTTCGCCTGAAAATTTTCCAGAACAGCGACATTTTGTCTTGTCAACAATGAGGATTATTTTGATAAATCACTCCCCCGCTAGAGTTGTCAACAAACACAACGCAGAAACCAAAGCACCATTGCCTTGCCGAAATGTTATTTATAGTATCCGGAGGTGCTTGTCGAGGAACGGTTATCCTTGCTAATGCAAGAACTGCAACATTTGCTTACCTACAGCTTTCATCTTATGCTGATTCATAAGTCGAGCAAAACAGAGCATCGTTAACTATTTCATGAATCCCTTTGAGATTTATTTTACCTGGCTGGCGTCGGGCATCTACCAAACGTTTGACCTAAACGTTTTCTCGCTATCCATTGCAAATTTTAGAGTCCAGAAACAACATTTCTAAAACCGGGCAAGTTGAGCCACCTCGCTCAGACTTATTAAATACCTTTTAAGGTTCATACAATTGAAAGGGATTGAGTGCATGTATCGAGGGGTTAGTTGTATAGCTTTTATTACATAAACGAAATACTAAAAACGAATTTCTAATTAAATCTTTCAGGTTCTTCGTGGCGCTATCCGCTCAAATTCCGTACGATGCTTTGCCTCAACGGCTTCATCTCCCGGCTCAATTTGTTTTGCGCTGTCTGACGAGCAACGCGAAATGCAAGATGTCGCGAAAAAGTTCGCTCGCGAAGAAATCATCCCAGTGGCAGCACATCACGATAAAACCGGGGAATATCCATGGGAAATTGTCAAAAAAGCGTGGCAACTAGGTTTGACCAACAATCACATCCCGACCGAATTGGGTGGCATGGACCTGGACGTGTTGACGTCATGTATTATTGCTGAGGAATTGGCATATGGATGTACCGGGATCAAGACTGCTATCGAAGGAAGTGGTTTGGGGGTATGTATTCGCTGAAATTGCCCTTCAACTGAACATGAATTGACCAAGGTACTAATTTTTATCTTAGCAAACACCAGTGATAATGGCGGGCAACAAGGAACAACAGAAGAAGTATCTTGGTCGGCTTTTGGAAGAGCCATTAGTCGCTGCATACGCTGTCACAGAGCCTGGCGCAGGCTCCGATGTCAACGGAATCAGAACTCGTGCTGAAAAGAAGGGAGACGAGTACATCATCAATGGACAAAAAATGTGGATCACCAACGGTGGAGTCGCCAATTGGTACTTCCTGTTGGCCCGCACGCACCCCGATCCAAAAGCACCTGCCAGCAAGGCTTTCACAGGGTTCATCGTTGAACGTGACACTCCTGGCTTGACGCCCGGTCGCAAAGAAATCAACATGGGCCAACGGGCTTCCGACACGCGCGGCATCACCTTCGAGGATGTCCGTGTTCCGAAAGAAAACGTGCTTCTCGGCGAGGGTGCTGGTTTCAAAATTGCTATGGGCACGTTCGATAAGACGCGGCCGCCAGTAGCGGCAGGGGCTGTTGGTCTGGCGCAAAGGTGTTTGGACGAAGCCCTCAAGTATTCACTCGAACGGAAAACGTTCGGCGTTCCAATTGCAAATCATCAAGCAGTGGCTTTCATGTTAGCTGATATGGCAATTGGAGTGGAGACAGCTCGTCTTGCCTACTACAAGTCGGCTTGGGAAGTTGATCAAGGTATAAAGCGCAGCAAGCAAACAGTTGGCAAACCTTAGACACCCAACTAATTGCTTATCTCTTCCTTTGCAGGTCGTCGTAACTCGCTTGAAGCATCCATCGCGAAGTGCTATGCCGCCGACATCGCAAACAAGATTGCCACCGATGCTGTGCAAATCTTCGGTGGAAACGGATTCAACACTGAATACCCAGTAGAAAAACTCATGCGGGATGCTAAAATCTACCAAATTTACGAAGGAACATCACAAATCCAGCGCTTAATTATTTCAAGGCAAGTCATAGAGAAGGCCAAACAGGGTGGCATTTAGAAGCAAATGTGAGGCCAATTTATTAATTTAAATTATAAATCAAATCTGATTTCCTACGAGCTGTGGATCATGTAAGAAGACAAAATAATTGCAGTCAATTCAAATCAAATGTCAATTTTCACCCATTGCATTTGTTTCCCAAGGAATTCAAAATGTACTCTGAGTCGCACGTTAGTCAAATTTTACAGACACATTTGATTATATTTAAGACATAAAACGAAAAAATAAATATTTTTATAATTTGGTAGGAGGCGATGTTTCAATTATAACAAAAGTAAAATTATCAACGGTAAGGTTATTTGGGCATCATGGTATTGGGTCGGTGCCGGGCTGAAAGACGTTTATTGATTCAATTCGTAAAGGCACTGTTGTGTGGCTTTTACCCTTTAAATGTTTAAACACTCTTCAGTTTGAATAGTTATATACAATAGTTTAAATTCTATTTTATTCTTAATCATAAATCGCGTTTTGACATTTGTTTCATATTTGTCAAATTTCAGTTCCAGTTGTTAGTCGAGTCAAGGAAGAATGTTCAATTCCTGTACAGTGGAATGAAAATTTGAGCATAGGGAAGGCTTTTTGTTTCTATTAAAAAGTTGAAATTAAAAACTTCTCTTCGAAATTGTGTGAAAAGTTATTTTGGGCACGAGTCCAAGAAAGACTCAAAACGTAACCGCTTTAATAAATTGTTTATAAACTGCTCCTATCGCCTATAATTTGCCGGTGGTTCTCATAAACGCTGTAAGATGCATATCTCGGATGCGATTTTGCCTAGTGAAGTTTTACTTTTTTCTAGTGACCGGATAACTATTCCAGCTGTTTCGATGCTGAAAAATGATTGAACGGGATATTATTAAGGCACATTATATTAGCAGGATTGTATTTTGTTATTGCAGGGAGGTGAAGGCTATTTACGTCCAGACGAGCAATGACTAAATGCCTCCCATGTCAACTTGAAATCTAGCCTGGACCCGTTTGCCACATTACTTGGAGAAGAGATTCCTCCGTCGGCGCCTTCTGCCGTTCCAGTGAATCATTGCCAGCACTGCCCGAGCAGAATTTACCGCTCGATTCAATTTGGCGATTGTTGCCAGCATTTCTCCAACCACAATTTCGTTGGGAGCTCTCCAGTTTCGCTGAAGAGGGTACCATTCAGTTTGCTCCATCTTTTGCAAGATGTGTGACCCGCGTCATCGTTCTCCTCCTTGCAAAACACTCAGTTCGAGATCTGTAACCTAACGTGTGCAGGTAAGCCCGGAAACATCCAAGTCCCCTCAAGAGATGCGTCAAGAAGGAATCAGTTTTCTTATGCACTCAATCAAGCCATGGCGCTAGGAAAAAAGATCAGACCGGCTGTGTACCATTTGTTTCTCGCTCCGAGGACTATTGCCAATCGCTGAGGTCCTGATGTATTTCATTCTGCTGCTTTTGGTGCGTAGCAAAAGTTGCAAGCGAATCGCCCTGGTACGTAACCAAAATGACAGGTCTTAGGTTTGGCAGAGTAGTAGATGCGTTTAGATATGCATTCGTCGGTATTTAGTACTCCATTGGTAACTGGTGATCCTATGGCTTCCGAGGCAAAGGCAGCAGAAGGTAGATTGGAGAACAAAAGGTTCATTTGGAATCTTGCGAAGCGCTTATATAACGGACAAAGGTGTAGGAGAAGGTCTGAACGCTGCTGCTCATAATCAGTTATTGGAGGACTCGATCAATTGACGGAGCCATTTGGAGGAAGTTTTAAAGAAAAGTCTACTAGCGAGGAGGGTTTTAATTCTATAACATTTAGCCTTTCGCACAGGTTTTTATATTTCTTATTTCGGTGAAGTCTCTGTTATTTCTTATTACTGAGTTACCTTATCCTTGCAGAAATCTCCTAATTGTGGTTGTTTCCGAGCACACGTCACTGCCTATTTTCATCCGGTGCCTCCACTCAGAGCCCCAAAAGTATGCATCTGCACTAACACCTTGGCGGTTGTTGTTTATTTTTCGTAGTTGTTAGTGACTTCGACTTGAATTAGTCCTGCGTTCTCATGGTGCGTTCACTGTTCAAGCTTTTGTGCCATTAAGTTTAAATCAGGACTCGTTGTGACATTTTTTTTCAAGTTGTTTTTGGTTTTGCTTTATAATTTTTGTATTATATGATTGACATGTTAAAATGCAGGATGCAACACAAAATCCAAAGATAATCCTTCAAAATATTTATTCTATCGCTCTCATGAAATGACGAAATTTTGCCAAATAGGAGAAGAATTTTCAGTGAGAATTAGAATCTGGATCGCGAAACCGAAACGTTATATGATAAAGTTTTCATCTTTTGGCTTTCCCATATCAAACTAACCCGTTTGATATGGTCTTTGGTGTTTTGGTATGGTATTAAGCAACTGCATTGAGCTGAGAAATAATCATTCATATCCAGCTAATAGCCATCATCGTTTCTATTTTGTCTTCCACATGCTCGAGTCATTCATTTTTCCATTTTTCATGCGTGCGGAGGGTTTAGTGCTGGCGATTCCAGGGATGTTCTTCGTCGCGTTCAAAAGAGTTAAGAGCGCAAATCGATTATCGGAAAACTCTGCTCCCTTCTGATATAGCGCAAACGCCAGTTCGCATCAAGTTCGAAAAGGACCAGGAAGATTATGTCCGCTGTTACCAATTTACCAATACTTAACATGGCATTCCATGTGAATCGCTTTAATATTAACATTGCGAATAAAATCGACGGCGCAATTTTCGTATTTGCAATTGAGTGGCATCAGTTGGGAGGCTCCGCTATTCCACGATTAGTTTTCCATAAAATCTAACAAGCGTCGCATAATTTATGCAAATTGCCTGCCTAAGACCACCACATCCGCGTCCCGACTACCATGAGCCGTCGCTGCCAACAAGTTGACTATCGCAATATTGAGGTGAAGGCCATCGAAGGCCTGAAAAGTGAAAGCATTTCATTCCAATACCACTCACGTTTAGAACGCGCTCAACGTTGACTTTTTTCCCATTCAGTTCGTCGCATGCGACAGTTCCTGCAAATCTTCCGCTTTCCTTATAGGTCCCGATGTCGTTATCAGAATAATTTCAACGGAAAAGTTTAAATCCAAGCAGCGGGTCTAGTGACATTTGCCAAAGCACTCTTCGCCGAGCTTGACATTTTCTCCACGCGGAAATTCCATTCCATTGGAAGATGGAGCATCCAGGCCAGACCACTACAAGCGCCGTTGACGGACCCCGAATCGGAAAATATTCCGAATTGCGCAACTGAGCGTCTGTCTATCGTCTTCTAACGCTCACGCGTCCTTGTCTAGCTCACGGCCCGCAAGCGGCTAGGTGTGGGATTAGTCGTTCTAATGGAGAATGTTCATATGCTAGGCGTGTACGTATGCGAACAATGGCCAACAGACGATAAAGTTTTCAATGCCAGCCCGTGAACGCAAACAAGGTCCGAGTTGAGGAGGAAGTAGCATATTACGGCAGTTGGACTGTAATAGTTTGCTTGCAAGATGGCTTTCGTCGCGGCCTATTGTGTGGTAAACAGACTGCGTACTCACTACTGGCGCTTTCGAGAGGGAGATTGGGGTAGAATTGTGTCAAGATTGTGGTGGAAAAACGAAGAAAATTGTAGACAGACGTCTCAGGCTGAATTATTAACAGATTTTGCTACGAACGGCGGAACTAAAAGGTTCTTCATTTTGTAAATTACTTCCTTAATTACTCTGCCCCTTGCAAAAGGAGTTTGATTGCTGCACACGTTGAATAGGCTAAAATGCGATTCAAACTTAATTTTGGAAGCACAAATTTACGGCCATTTTACACCAGATGAGTTAGTCTTGGGAGTGAGAACTTTAGGGAAAAATCCAATGAGCACCTATCCTTCGATCTTAGCACTGAATATCCAATGTTGGACTCCCATTGTACGTTCTCTACCTTCAAATCCAAGTCCTTTTCATTGCGTAAGTTTGCTTTTCGTTAATCAATCTCGCCTGGATGCAAAAAATGCACAGGTGCAGCGAGCAGGGAAATGTAACACATGGCAGTCTCACTATCCTAGTCACAGCGAGGCTTTCTGAGGGTTGAACTCTGTTTTAATGCACAGAACAACCACGCTTGTGTGGAAAGCCATAATCACCTCCCAATGAATACCTTTCCTCACGATCACTTATGGAATAAGAAGGATAACTTCTTATGGAATAAGAAGTTCTTATGGAATAAGAAGTTATCGATTAGAAGAGTTGCTTCATTCTCCTTTTGACCTGCTTCAATTCGGGTTGCGACTAACTTGTCATGGGTAACTCTACTGGCTTACTCTTTTCAAATATAATAAATATTAGTTATAATCGTCAAGTGTGCCAATTGTGTCAGCACTAGTTTTTCATAGTCATTTCTTTTCGTTCAGCGAAAATATTGAAACAAACATGTGTGAAACCTCGTAAACAACCAACGGCTCGTGTACAATCATTTCTTATGCCAGTGTCTATTTAATGCATGGCGATACACAGCACCAGTTCCGCCGGTTCAAAGGATTTTGCTAAAGAAATGCAAATCCTCAATACTCCAAGCAAAGCCAACAAGAGCTAACGCTATCGCGGTATCTTTTAGTAGGCTTTAGTAAGCTTTGTGCTGAACAAGAAACCTCTAACATAGAAGGACAACTACAACCTTCTAAGGGGTGTCCTGACTTATAACAATTCCATTTAGTATTCTTTATTGTTATCGCCAGGGAACAAAATATGGGCTACCCGTTCAGCTGGAAGACGCTCCTAGACGCTGGCGTACTATTGAGTCGGAAGAGCCAGAGTTGAGGTGCGAGTCCCTTTAGCATTTAATATTTGTTACTAAGCTTTCCAAATGTACTGGTTCCCTTTTCGTCTCATCAGCCCAGAACATTTCACCCGGCGCTGCTGTACGCAATCCACGGTTTTTCCATCGACTGAAATGAAAAGCTACCAATTGGTCGACGGCACTACAGCGAACAGTGCTCCGGCCCGATACAGACAGGAAGATTACCATAGATCAACTATTAGCGAAGTGCTTCAGGCCGCATTCACTTATCGTAGCCCCCTCGTACCCGTGCGAGCAGAGTGCATGCTCGCGTAACGAAATGCGGAAGGTTCCACCACAAACAACCAGCCAAATCCAAATGCCAGCAGCACGAGAGTGGAAGCAGCAACTCGCCTTCCATTCTTCCAATCTCGTGTGGTTTGCATGTGCCCGCGCTTGATTCCAAGCAACGCGCGGCACAAGCTTTTTAGGGGGTAGTTTTGCAAAGTTGGTGTGCTCGGGCTGAAACAGCACGAGTTTCGCTGGCGGGCGAAACGAGAGCGCTGTACGGATCTCCTGGCGGCCGGTTATGCGAACGTCGTGTAGACACAGCACGGCGCGACAGAATGAATGAAAGCAAGGAGAGCCCAACAGAATTTTGTACGCAAATCTGAACTGAATGCTACTGGCCTTGGGGTTGGGTTTAGGCTCCTGGGGTGGTTGTGTGTAGTCCTCGGTTCCGCAGACTATCCGTCATGGCGAGTCCATAATTCAGCGAGCCAGACTGCTTCCTTCTTTGTGTCTGCGCTGGGCCGATGAAGTGTTCTGGTTCTGGTCTGCTGGCTGAGCATGTGTGGGTTGCGGGGTGAATGGCGAGAACCTGGAGCCCGAGCTTCGGCGGAACGGCGACCGAGTACGAGAGTCGGGCGGCTTCCGAAACCTGTCCGTCCTTGTTCTTCGCGTGTTCTTCGAAAAAGCACAACGCTCGCTCCCTGCTCGAGTTCGTGTCCATGACTACTCGGACTGGGTCTGGGTTAAGAATTTACATGGCGCGCACATCCACACCGAACGCTCCGCGGCCCGAGAAGTCTAGCTACGATGGTGTTCGTAGTATAGTGCGAGTGTAAGAGAGGAGTGTGGCCTAGAGACCTACATTCGGACTCGGGAACTTTTGATTTTCCCTATCTATCCCGTCTCGTCGTCAACAAACCAGGCCAGGAATACCGAGTTTCGCGCTCCCGGAGCCGAGCTGCCTAGTCAAGTGCGTCGGGAATTAGCCATTGGCCTGGAACTAGAGGAATTGTCACCGTGAGAAAAACTGTGTTTATGTGTTACTTGGCGAAAAGTGTGCTGCTTCGGGCTGCTGACTCCGCGATCCGCCAGCCGCGGCCCGCGCTGCCACCCCGTGCGCTAATTTCATTTGATGCTCGGAAGTTGGGAATCGATTTGTGTCGTTTCTGGGGCGAGTGCCAGTGCAAATAGAGTTGACTGTCGAGTGTTCAGGCGCGCCGTAATTGGACCTTCACCTTCGTAGGGCTCCCAAAAAGTGAACGGTTGGCCCGCGAGCATCGCGAGTGATCTTGTGGCTGGTGCTCCTCCGCCTCCGGTGTGAATTTGCTCGCCGCGAGCGATAGATTGTGTCATCCGCGCGGTGATTGTACGAGGTCTTATGAAATCGAGGCTCCGCTTCCGCCTGCGTCTTTGCTTTGTTGCCCGTTGCCAGGGAGGGCTTTAACTGCATGCGGAGCCACTATAAGTGGGAGCAAAAACAATCACGGGTTCGATTATTTGAACGATAATCCATGAATTATTGCTGCACTGAGCTTTGCTTGGTTCCTCACAGGACTTCTGGAAATCGGTTTCGGTGCTATGGTGAAAGTGATCCTTCGACCAGTTGCCCTTCTAGGTGCAATCTCGAGTGGCAGTGTGTATCAGTGGTAAGGCTGTTGGCCTGCAATTGCTTCCCACGGTGTTGAACTTTTGTTGTGGACAACCAAAAGCAATAAAGAACCATTACAAAAAACCACCCCAAACCAAAGTCAATTGCGGCAGGCAAAACAACGAAATAGACAACAACAAAACGTCATTTGTGAACGAAATTCGCCAAGCACGGCTGGCGTAGTGCTACGGCGAAGACGGCGACCTCGCACGAAGCTGAAAGCGAAGTAATCTGCGAAAACGAAAATAACAAAACAACCGAGAGGCGTGGTGTGAGGGGCGACAGGGCAACAACAAAACAATGCGCTGCTGCAAGCGCGAGTGATTGTGTAGTGGTGTTGGTCGGATAGGCAGATAGATCCGCGACAATTCTCGCGTATGGAATTCGTATTTCACCCATTTGCACGGTTGGTTTTCAATGCCAGTGTGTTAAGTGCACGGAATTGTGCTGTTTTCGATTTCAACGGCGTGCCGAGCAGGTCTATCCGCGGTTCTGTGTTTCCGCCGTTCTGTTGTGTATTTCTGCAAGCGCAGCTCAAGCTCGGCCAGCGTCGTTACACGTCGCCCCGTGCGCACAAGTGCAAGTGTAAATGCAGCCGAGCGACTGAAACGTGTTCGTGACTGCATGTGATCACTTTCGTGCGATGCCGGAAAGCTTTGAGCGAGTAGTAGAAGGCGCTGAATCGCTCCACCAGTTGATATTGTGCAAAAATTGGTGTTTTGTTTGATGTTTGTAAACTTTTGTGCACAAAACCGATAGTGACGGTGTCACGCACGTTTGCCCGTTGCAATTTTTGTCCGCGAACGTCGCATACCCATGCTCCGCCTCGCACGCGTGGTCTGATTTTCCCCAATTCAAGTTCACTGCAGAAAAATTTACTCGGAACTGCCACCACTCGCCTCGCATTCGGTTCTCATTGTGGCCGAACATTCAACATCATAAACTTGCCGAATACCGAATCTAACCAGGAAGTGCGTGTGAAAATTGGCATGAAGCTGTTCGTTACTGCGCACTACGGATGGCAAACTGTGGCAGTAAGTGTAGAATTCTATTGTACAAGTCAATCTGGTCATATGTCAATAAGGTTTTCAATTTGCTAGAAAACAATCCGTTGGGCACTTGAAGCAGATCCAGTTTTGCATTGACCCTATCGGATAGAATAGTTTAGTTTTGAATTTATTTCGTTAGCCTAAGGATGTAGCGAAAACTTGAAAAGAAGGTTGAAGTCAGCCGGAATTCTTACGAATAAGGAAGAAATGTTTGTATTGCATGTCGACCTAATCATTCCAAAACGTATTCTCCTCAACTCCAGTCTGCAATTCTCAAAGACCGCTTTGTTTGACCGAACGTTTTCCGCGGATCTTGCAAGTATTCAGCAATTTCTCAGATGGCCAAACCTTTGTTATTTGCAGTTTTATTCGCATAGGCACGGGTGGGTGCCATATAACAAATCTTTGTAATGAAATCTCCAATCGATTCCTTATTACATTCATAATAACAAGCGTATAAACCAGGACCTTTGGTGACTGGTGACCTTTGGTGACTCCCTTGACTTGCAAGTCAGGGGAGATGTAATGAATGATTTGAGTCTGTTTTCGACAAAAATGTTCTGTCATGTCATTCCATGTTTGCATTCTAGGATCATTCTAGTCTAAGGATCAATCTAAATTCTTGATCTTATTTCAACTGTAGGCTGCATTTTCGAAATTATGTTATTGCTCTGATAAATTGTTGGACCAATCGCATTTCAAATAAAAATAAAAATTAGCAACGTGAACACAGAAACTGAATTATCGAGGTTAACCGATGGGCACAGCGCATCGGGGGTACCTCGGCAAATTAAACGAATTTACCGAGATCACACGCTAGTAAGGCGCACACGCCACAGTAGTTGCACCCTTTTCAGAATCAGCCGGAAAAGGGACGCGCAAAGTCAGGAAGCATCACCAATCGATTGCACTTTAACTATAGAACTTTCACCGTTTCCAAGGTATGTGGCGCTGTTTATTGAAAAATCTTCATCTTCTCCCTTATGAAGGGTGACATTGGAAGGCACTCAGCCTGGATAATAGGATAGTTATAATGATTAAGAATACATCAGCATCCACTCCACAGAAATCTTGCCTCAATAGCAACTACTGTCTATTTTGTCTAAACACCCATTTATTTTGTTACAGCTTACAAACAGCAAGCAGTTTTATTTTTTTTTTGGAGAGGAAGGTTCCGCCCGATTCTTGGGAGTTGGGCAACTCTCCAACGCTCAAGGGCGTAAACTTTACGCTAAATGTTGGCCGATACCTTTGTCCGTCAGTGGAGCCCAAAGAAAAATGTGTCGGAAATTTGTATCGTTGTTAACGCAACGCAAAATTCAAAATTTCAGGGTAATCATTCAGAATAATCAAGGGCCACAAACTGCTGCTAACGTTTTTGACTTACCTACTCTTCAGTAAGCCAAGAGTCACGGATCCAAAGAAAAGACTGTAGTTTTTTCTTGAATCCGAAGAAGCGAGCTCAGAGAATATCGTCAAAGACTTCTTCGAATCATGCTTATTAAAAAGCACAGGCCAAAACCTTTCCATTTTAATAGTTTCCATTGTAGTTTCACTCTTATAAACGTTTTCGATCGGTTTTCGATTATTTGAGGTGGTATAACGGTACCAACAGCGAACTTCAGATGCCTCTTTATTGGATGGAATATAAGACGACCTGGTTGAAGGTTTAGGACGCCTGTTTGCGGACTCCTGAAGCTGGGGCGCTAAGTTTTCTTGAAATCGTTTTAATTCGAAAAAAAAAAAGGAATAATGTATCCTTTTGTATAGTAAGTTATCGAAGGATTTGTGCAGTGAATTAATTTAATGAACTGTTTGAAGAAAATTACTGCTGCTTGTTTTGATTTCATCGGATTTTCGTGGCAGTGGTGGAGTTTGATGATGAAATGAATACTTCGTATTGGCAAATGTCTTTCAGAATCATGCGAAATGTAGAAAGCCTGCAAGGGGGTGGCTTTAAGTGAACGGAAAGCACAACGTGGCGAATGTTGTTTTTGTTGCGAATTGGATCGCGTTTAGAATTCACCGCTACAATAGTGTGAGAATCTGTTCTGGTTGCTACACCCTATTTAGAAAACATTATTTATATTCATTCTTATTTGGTAATCTTTTGGTATTTTGGATGGTATTGAAGTATGCCATCCTGCTCGCTTTTCTGCATTTTTGCTTATTTTTGGTTGTTTCAAAGTTGACTGATAGTGTTCAAATTTCCAGGTTCATCAACATATCAGCGCAAACCTCTTGACGTCCAATGTAGCTCCAGTATGAAAACGTAGAAGGTGGCGAAAAACGATATGCGACTTTGATTGTGAGGTTTAAGAGAGGGCTACTACGAGCAGATTCCTACTTCGATTCGAAGTTCAGTCTTTTATTTTTTGAAACGGTGTGACCTGAAAACGATACCTAATCTCAACAAAATGGCTGCTGCGTCCTCAAATAACGTCGCAAACGCATCTCACAACACATCACAAGTGGAAGTGGTTGCATCGTCTTCCACTGTCTCACATGATGCTCGACTAGTCCCATCACATTTGAACCCGACACAAATTGTTCTAAGTAATGCATTGCCTCCGGCCACGTCCATACGAAGCAATGCAAGTGGAAACTCGATTTCTATTCATTCCTCCATGGCATTGCCTCCTGCCAATTGCCATCACATCACGTTGACTGAAGTAAAATCGAACGCTGAAATAGTTCCTTTACTGCTAAACCACCATCACAGTCATCACTACAACCATCACCATGAAGGCTACCATCATGATATTCTTGCCGATTCGTCGACCCTGATCGAAGCTACGACCTCACCAATCATCACAACCACCACTGCGATGTCGGATTCGGAACACGAGGTAGCACATCATAGTCACCAAATGCTCAATCTCATGGATGATTGTTCGGCAACATCCTCACCATCCATCACCACCTCGACGCTGGTGAATCCTTCGCCATCGTCAACATCCCTCACCTCGCCACGATCTGTGATGGCCAAGGCCGAGACTTCCACGGTAACATCGCTTTCATCCATAGTTCATCACGACAACAACAACACGATCATTTTCGATACTGGTACTGGGGAGGCGTTGTTGGGGGTAGCCGTGGCTGAGCCCCATCTGGTTCCCACCGCCCCAACAGACTCCCCAGGAGAGTTCCTACAGCAGTGTCCTAGCAGTCAATTAGACAATATCCACATAACCGAGGGCCGAGTGATTGTGACCCAGTCGACTTCGCCGTCCATGTCCTCGTCCATTCAAGACTCGCGCAACGAACTGCATGAGCTGAGCAGCGTCATTTGTTCGCCCGGGAGCGCTGCAATTGTTGGACAAACATCGCGGCAAATGCATTCGCGATTTCAAGCGCAAACACCTACGATGAGTCGCGATGATAAGAGCTGTTCTACAGATAACCTCAATTTGAGCATAACCACCACCGAGAACTCCTTATCGCCGGGCAGTAGTAAATCCGACGATATTGATTTAAGCGATGAGAAATTGGACGAGAGTGGAGGTAAGTGTTAGCTTTTCTATTCCATTGTTGATAACTTTGCTTGTCTGGGAACGCGGATTAGGGGTTGTTTTTTTCTTCTCTCATCTTAAATGTAATGTAGCTAGAGCAGATTCATCGAAATTGTTGTTGGTGATGCTGGTGACTACTCGTCGTTGGAGCTTTCGTCGCCCGATTCAATAAATTCCAATCCAATAAATAATTTCAATCGAAAAACCAGTGCCGCGTAATTCATTCAGACTAAAACTCCCATCATAATTTCATAAATAAGAATTAATTTTTCGTGAAATCTACCCACTAAAGGTACACCTAGAAAGTTTACAAAAGTCGATGACGGAAAAATTGCATAAAATTTATATTTAATTCTTTGTCCCAGATCCAAATTCATATACTTTGTAAAGCATGGCAAGCGTTAGCTTCGATTAAGGGGAAAAAATATTCTTCATGTAAATTATGTTTGTAAGTAAAGCAAAACACTATCGGTGTACTAAAAATAATATTTATTTATAACAGTACGCGTATCGACTTACTGACTAATTTTTCTGAACTGCGGGCTTAGTTGGGACCAATTCAAATACTACCCTCGAGATTTACCGCGACGTTCAAAATAATAACGTAAACAAAATGCGCCCAGAAAAGTCGAAATCTGATGCACAAAACCTTTAGAATTCAAAGATTTTTGATACTGTTTCGCGATACCACCAAATACGATCTCGTTCTAAAAAAATATGGATTCCAGGGGTAAATATGAAGTTTTATTGTAAACCACACGTGGTTGGTCAACTTGTGTAAGATGTATTTATTGATTTCGCTTTGGTTACATGAATCTGCGTGAGTTTGGGAGTGTATTTGTAATTGTGCAAAACCACTAGTCCTAGACTAGACTGCTGCGTAGTTTCCTGAGTAGAGCGGACTTCTCCATCCTCCTGCGTTGGACTGACTTCTAGTGTTTAGGGGTCTCCAATTGTTTCGACCACCGATAGAAACTTTGATTGTCGATGTTCAAAGCCAATGTCGACGTTAATGCTGTAATTAGTGCATCCGTAAAATATCTGCGTTATGCAAAAAGCCTCCTCCCACTTCGAGGAAATTAAATGGGTAGACAGGTAACATACTGACGCAAGCCCCTGAATCATCACCGACATAGCTCGGTCGGTCTAATTGGCTAAAGCTCCAATTGCTCCACCATTCTTTCAGCGCAGAACACGCTAAAATCTTCCGATTGAAAGACCGCTCAATGCTGTAGTTATCCCCTCGTCTTGACTAACTAGCGATGGAAAAGGCCTAGCCAAATGCAAAATTTATGCGGAGATGTGTATAAATAACACAAAAGCCAGCAAAAAATCCTACGAACGAGCGGAAGAAAAACAAAAAGAATAACTTGGTAAAAAATGAACGTTTCCGTGAAGGATTAATGACTCAGAACCAGTTTGAGTTAGTGTGCAGTTGTTGTTGTTGGCAGAGTTGGCAGGGCTGGGGACCCGTCGAAGTGGCGAAGATGGCAATTTCGAAGATCCAAAGGAGGGTGCAATGCGAACATGACGCAGCAGCATCCATTATCCCCTGTTAAAGAACGGCACTCGGCTCCTTTCCATTTCAAACAAGACAACCAGGAACTCGACGGGGCTGAGCGTGTGTGGACCGAGATTGCGATCTTAGACTTGAGATTGTGCGAAACTTCAAGATTCATAGATCTAAATTCATAGGGTAAACAATAATTCTCGCTTCGCGGCTTGCATTCGGCTTGGCTTTTTCTCGCATGTAGGCGGGGTCCTTGCTCTGTGCAGTGCCCAGGGCTATGTGAAACAAAAAAAGAAACCTCACGGAAAAAGAAAAGCGAACGCAACACCCGAACCATAATTGATTTGGATAAAGTATTACGAAATAAAAAAAATTGTTGCGTATTTCTAGTCACCCTATGTCTGTTGCTTTTCCATGCAGTTTAGTCCGCACGTTTTTGTTTCTTAAGACGTGTGAGTCTGAACCACTTTTTCTTTCTTGGGAGCTCCCTGTGCTTCGGCTAAGACTTAGAAGCGAGTTCTTGTTGATCGACCTGCACGAGGCTAGGGAAGCTGTTGGCGAGGCGGCGATCGTAGTGGGTACCTCTTTCATTATCGTTCTCGAGTGGCTTTTTTCTATTCTTTCTGATAAACCGGAATCTCTTGTGCTCTACTCTACAACACGGCTCACTTTTGGTTTCGGGAAGCAATCTGTTACATGCAGACACACACGCTTGACTAGCATGTGTGAAACCTGCTGTATTTGACATGTGACGAAGTACGAGCTAGCATTGGCGGTCGGAAATTTTGGTCAGGTTCAACGCGGACTAGTATTTTGCGTTGGCATTATACTACACGAATACCGTTAGAATTGCTTTGCAGATTCTTACGACACGATCCGTAGGAGATACGAAACGGTCGTTCCGGTGACTTTGTGTGTTCTGCTCTGCACAAGATCTGATCTAAGATACTGCACGCATACAAAAAGCTCACGTCGATCTGTATGGAACGAGTGTCTAATGGAGCCCAACCAGGCTGTGTTCTAGATCCTTTGTTTATCGTGGAACGGATTTAGTCAATAAACTTTTTTGCCTGGTTGGTGATTTTATTAGTCTGCTATTAAGGTTGACAGGTTTTGGGTGAGATGCTCGTATGCATGTTGGGACGTTTGGTGAATGCATTTAAAATTTATGCAAAAATTCGGGGCATTTTTAAGATTTAAAGGTGCATTCTGTCAGCGACAAGTTTCGCAGTCACTTGTGGGGAGGATCAATTCAATTGCTAATAGGAAAAGCGGCAGAAGATTTTGCGTTGTTCGGTAGACTCTGTTGCAGGTAGACAAATGTTCACTAAGGAAGAGTCATAAATAATTGATTTATTCGCTGAATGGTTAATGTGTACAAGAATGTTCGTAAGGATCTTTATGAAATTTGATCTTCATTTTCAACACATTTTATTTGAATAAGGTAATTCATTTAATAATAATGTGTTCGATCGGATGGCACAATTTCATTGCTTTTTACAATCTCGGGCTCAGCTCCAAAGGCCTTGAATATTTGTGTTCATATTATACATGACGCAATTTTTGTACCAACTATTCCAAGTGCGTACACCATATATGAGCAAATTTATGGGCGATTTTTAGGAGCATTTTTTAAATGGACGCAGCAGCTCTTAAACTCACCTATAAATTCGCTCATATATGATATATGAACTTGGAATGGTTGGTTTAAACATCGCGTCATGTATCATGTATGAAACATTGGACAGGAATCCTGGTAACAAGAATACCAATGGAATTAAATATTCTTCTGAAAGGATGTAATACAAAAAAGTGTTTCAATGGATCAAACATCCGCTTTGTATTTCAATTTTATTCACAAAACTGACAATTGCTCACGTTAGAGGATTTGTAAAAAATCTGCGGCATTTTATCCCAATTCACTTGCAGTGCAACTAATCATACTGTTCGTTAGAATCAGTTTGTGCGTCGATGTCCGTGTTATCGTCTTTCAGGATGAAATTCGATGAGGGATCGACTTTAAATTGATAATAATTAACCAAAATAAACTTGAAAGAATTCTTCCTATTAGGTATTAGATACAACGCTAACACTTGCTTAAATTTTATTATTACAACCGGAAGTTTGGAGAGGGTAAACGTCCTATATGAAGGAAAGGAACTCAAAATGATCCTACTCCCTTTCAAATTATTTGCAGTATGTGAGGCATAACAGACTTGGAAGCATGGCAATAACAGCTACGCTTGCCAATCTAAAGATAAAGATAACAAATTTCTTGCAGCAAGTCATGAATAAGCTCTCGTGGATTCATATTACATAATACGAATTGTACGCCCCAAAACTAGACGTAGTTAATATTCAGGCCATTGTTTACTTCGCAGTCGAACGACACTAGTGCTAATTGCATGTTGTACTTACTACAAATATTACTCCGGCATGTATTTATGACTAGTTCATTCCAAATCGTTGTTTATTTATTTTGACGTAATTTACAAACAGACAGACGTATTTTAATATGAACTATTAACCTACTAGACGTAATCGACATTAATGGGAATTTTTTCCTCATTTTCGTGATTTTGATAGTAGAAAAGTTAAAGGCAACGATATGAGACATTTCGTGAAGACATCGTGGAAGCGGCAACCTCTAGAAGTGATAGTAAATTTCGTCGGGTGCACGGGGAAGCAGTTAGTTGTGGATTCAAAGACGTTTGAAGTCATTTAGTGATATGATAAGGAAATGATGAGTAAACAAGCACTGTTTGAGTGAGACACGGCCCACATATCGCGCTGCTTGTCAAGTATTCCCTTTGAGATTTGTCAACTATTCAAATTTTTCGTATTCGGTTGTTTGCTTTGATTCAATATTGGATTGACGCTCTGCAAGATGCTTCTCTCGATTCATGAGTTCTGGGATGTATTCGGGAGGTGTATCTGAAAGTATCCGACATCAGGTGTAAGAACTTGTTACGACTGATATATTTTTAACAGGGTCCCCGTCCTGTTTTTCACATAAGATACATGACGTAATTTTCGAATCATTTTTCAAATGAACTCAGGAGTAGAAACTCAATTTTCACTCACACTCCCTCAAGTGTCACTAGGTTGAATTCAACTGCGCAAACCAAAATTAACAGCACCCTGAGAGGAACCTTTGAAACGAAAGGCAGCGATAAGCAATGTGACGGGCTTAGTCAAATTTTAGTCAGTTTAGTCAAGTTCAATCAAATCAGTCGTGCTCCTTTCCATCTGTGAGGAAAATTGTCCTGAGCCTAAAATCAGTAGCAAACGAAATCGAAAAACAAAACCGAAGTTATGACTGAAAAAATAGGTCCATCGCGAGAAACTTGGAATAAGTTAGAATATGAATTAGAATAGGCTTGAGAACAACTTTGTGTTTACCTTTGCGCATTTTCAATTGACACTGGACGGGAACGATATTTAACAACGATTTGAAATGAAAATCCAAGCTATAAAGGATTATGACTTTGTACGGAATATTGGATGAGCCAGAAGTCTCCAAATAATAAAGCCCCTCGGGGCGCACAGATAGATACCAAAATAGGTTTTTGGCGGAAGGTTCGATGGGCGAATGCCAGCTAGCAACAATTGCTTCGGCAATGGACGAAGATGGTGCAAGCTGGTTGGAAATTTTGAGGATGCTTGTAAAGCTTGAAGAAAAATGGAACCCAGGCGAAGACCTGAAGTGAAATTTCTGTAGATCTGGTCTAAAAGAAAAGTTTATTTTCTTCTCGAAGCAGAAAAATTGTAAGATATTTTTTTGTTACTGATAGAGATCGAAGAAACAAAATGACAATTGGGTGAGCCTCAAGTTTGGTGAAGCACCGAACATAAGTATATTTTCTGAAATGGGTCAGGGATCACAAAAAAGTGATTGAAAGGACCAGGAAAGAGAAGAAACAAATTCTCAACATCTGTTTGAAATATTGTTCAGGCTCGGAATTCGGTCATTTTGAGTGCGGCAATTGTCGTTGGACGTCCTGGGACGTAATCAAATTTTGTAATTGTTTTCCCAGTAAAAGTATAACGAAAAGCCGCAACACCCAAAATACATTAGTTTAAAGTGAACACAAAGTTGGGAGGATGATGTTGGTAGTCATCCTTCACCTGCAACGCAAATGTTTCAGTTGTGCAACGATAACGTGCTGTTACTGCTCGTTTGTGTTGAACAACTGCATGATAAATTTAGACGAAGTTGTCAGTGAACATTTGTTATAGGTTGTTGTCATCTGCTTGGTTTTGCTCTATCAAATTAATAAACGGCAAACGATTTGATCGGAACAACATCCAATACCAACGTATGCAACAAAAACTTCACAAGAGCTGTTCATATCTTTGCAACCGTCCGCCGTTCCTCCGGAGCCCTCACATGCCTATGGACCCACCCCATTGCACCCCTGTACCTACCACCTCGTGAGTTTATGCAATTTGCATTGAATGCCACTTTTACGATTGCCGTTTTCCATACAACCCGCTCCGCTTTCGCACAACCCGAAAGCATTTGATTAGAACTCGTTGAATGCACCCGCGATAGTGGAGAAATATGGCAACACTGGGGAAAATGGGGTGGTCGGAAGCTTTTCGCGTCTAATGCATCGCCCATTGTGATGAAGAAGCAAGCGAAGCTTTTGAGCGGAGCGATGTGTAACAGCGCTGGTGTGTCAGTGGGATTGTGGGGCACACAACTACATGCGTGATGTCCCCACGTATGGACGTGGTTGTCGGGCGCAGTGGAGCTTACACAGTAACTGTGGGGCCGCCGCCTGTTGAACGTCTTGAGTGCTATGGGGCATCGCAGCAGTTGCAGTGTGCCAACGTATGGCGACGCATTCCCGAGGAGATTGCTGGTGTTTCGCAGCTCCCGGTCCCGTTGGAGACAGGCTTTTCCTGCTGGGCACGAAATGACCGTTGATTACTTTCTAATGTGGGAATGACAAGTGCTTAAGCGTAACTGTTGCGCCATGTGTGAGGGACGAGTGTGTCAATGCCTGGTGAATGGCTTACGCTTTCGAAGGTATCCGATTTTGTGAAATTGCGACGTTGGGAAGACCTAGTGCGTCAAAAATGTGAATTTCAAGGTAACCTCATTTTTGTATTAGATAAAAAACTGAGATAAAGTCGAATTAGTTCTAGGAACTTTTGATAATCAGCAGAATAACGATCGAAAGTCCAAGAAAATGTGCTAGAGGTATCTGGCTGCAATGCAAACAAGAAAGTGCGACATGACAGGGCAAACGGAGTGTTCGAAAGAGTTTTCTTCGATTGAAACTGTTGTCGAATGTGAATGGTTGAAAAAATGCATAAAATATATAAAAGTCAGATTTTAACGAACGAAATTTTGATGTTTGGACTTCTTGATATATATGTCAAATAGAACAGATACTGTTTTGCTTTTTTGTTCTAAAGAAAACTGCGCAAATACAAATCTTATTGGAATTGTTTTAAGTCATGATTTAAAGATCTAAGGAAATAGCAGTTTTAATGATATTCCTATTCTTTTAAAAGAATGTTTTATGCCAATCAACTTATCAACGTGAATTACCATGATCCTTTTATGAAAAAATTGCATTCAATTTAGTTATTAATGGGATCAAGTATTTTCACTTGATCGCAATCATACAATAAACATTGAATAATAAGTCCAAATTATAATAAAAAAAATTAATCCGTATTCCATTATGTGTAGAAAATGACAATATCAAGTCAGTTATTTATTTCGTTATTTGACATCAATTTTCAAAGTTCACAATAATTAGTAGTCTCAACATAGCATTGCGATATAGTATGTGCCCCAGGACTCTAGTAGTATTGCTCAAAAATTTCTTTATTAATTTAGTTTACGTACGGTGTCGTTGGAATTGTGGAAATAATTCATAGATTCGGGAAAATCGGTTGTGCTTGTCATAACTCATCTAGTTTTCTTTGGAAAAAATTCAATTGAGGAAAACATATGAAACGTTGATTACATTTAAAAAACTGATTAAAATGTTAACAATTTGCATTCATTCGATATAGGAAAAGAAATAAATTTCTGTATAGAAACTAGAAATCATTGTTTGCACCACTGATTTGATCAATTTGATTAATTAGTGTAATGTCAAGCGTATAAATTGAAAGAACTTATAGGAAAATAGCGTTAAAAGCGTATGAGAATATTTGAATATACTAAATTTTCGGCGATAGTTTGATTAAAACCAGCAAAATATCTAAATCCTGGAAGAAACTATCAAATTCCAATTGTGAAAATTCGATTATTGAAAAATTTCAATTGCCGTAAAAAACAAGTAAAATTTTAAATTTAAAAGCAAGTAAAACATAAATTTTGCCATTGTATATCACATTTTGACTTTTTAAGTTTTCAATATTTGTTCATTGTGGTCGATTAATTTTTTCAACTACTCTAAAATTATTCTTAGCTCACCGTCCACAAAATTTGTTCAGCAAAATTTGATGCAAGTATTGAAATTTCTCACTATAAGCTTGTCACTCTGTAAAATTAACCTATTATAAGATTTATCATTGACCCAAAGACAAAGCATTCCTTTTCCGCCGAAATTTCAATTCCGAAAAAATAAGAACTTTCTAAACTCTGCGTCCGAAAATATTGACAAACATTTTTGTTTTATATTATATTTTTTTATTTCGGATCATTAAAATTTGAAATTTTCTAAAATGTTTAAAAAATTGAAAACAAAAATGTTTAATTTTTTAAATTTTTTGACGCGATACGGTTTCAAGTCGACTGAGACTGAATTCAATACACTTATGCCAGAACATAGTTGTAGTGGTAGCAGTGGTGATTTCAATTCCGAAGAGATGTATCTTTTGTAAAGTTGCGGCTTTTGCGGATTTTTGTTACATCAATCCCTTTGTGAATTTATGTTCATGGTCCAATAAATACCATTACTGGCAGTTGCTTGAAAATGATCATTGTTCGTACAGAATTGTAAGACATGTCTTTGTAGAAATGAATCTTGGTATGTTGTCAACCAACTCCAATGAGTTTTCCAATAGGTTGTAAGTCTTAATATCAGCTTCGAACAGGCGTTAATATCCGGCGTCAAAGAATTGATCTTGGGAGGCGCGTTGTTTGTATAAACGGCTTGTCGACGCGTCGAGGGGGTCCTCTTGGTGTCAATATGTGAACAACCGATCATTTACTCAAGGACATTTAATGGAATAAAGGATCCTAACCCAACAAGAAAAAAAGGCTTCAGGTACTGCTACCTTCTTGCATAAAGGACAATTTACAAACGTGTCAAACGACACAATCACGGCGCAAATGCGACGTTAGGAACTGACTAATAAGTTTGCAGCCGGCGTCCTTCGCTGAGCAAAGCAAACACTCATTCACGGGTGAGAAAGAGCAGCCATCTAAGAGGTCCAATAACACTGATAGGCTAACGCTTTTGTTGCCAAATTAATGTTGTCTTTGGTTTGAGGGGAATTCGCTCCGTATTCTGTTTGTTCTTCAGTCCTATTTTTGTTGCGAAAGTTTCGCTTTACTAGTCAACTAAGACGTATCAGAAGACGCATCAAAGTTTGTTTAATGACTCTTACTGAACACTCTCTTTCCTTGATTAGTTTGGCATCAAATCTTGATCCTGTTAAACAAGATCAATTGAAATTATGCAATGGGTATTGTCTTTTCCCCACGAAGCTCGTCGTTACTCGAGCAAACCACAGCGAGAAAACCGTGTAAATCACTTTGTCACATGCATTGCTCCAGCTGAAGGAACTTTGGGAAGTGATTCCCAAAGCTGAAGGAACCGTGGCCACGTTCTCGGCGTCAACTATCCAAAAAGTATCTATAAGCGGATCAATGCCTACCTCACAATCAAATAAGGGATTGTAAAAGCCTGCTTCTGGTACAAAACTTGAGCAAGAGGTTGTTTAGCAAGTTCAGAATGATGTTTACAAGAATAATGCATATTTGTCAAAACAACCACCAGCAACCGCCGAAAATTGTCGACCAGGACTTCAGGCAGATGATATTATGAAATCAAAGAATTCAAAGAAATTATTCAAAGGTTTTTATTACAAGCAAGGTACATTCTTTTAAGTTTGGAGGCAAATCAATGAGAGGATATCGAGTGCTCCGAGAATGAGACCTCAGCTCATTGGTGCCGCGTTGGTTCTTATTGGAGAGAAAATGCAATCGGCATTCTACTCTGAAAATGTTAACGTATTTTGTGTCGCACTTCCGGCGAATTTATAGATGCTCCGATCATCACGAAAATCAAGGAATGCTCAGGAACTGTCGATGCCGTCAATTTCCACCGACAAGACGATTACCAGAATTTCAATTTGCAATCAATGATGATTTTTCTTCATCATTATTTGACTGGCCAATGTCAATCGAGCGTAGACCTGTCTTGTTTGATAAAAACATGGGAAAAATTTAGTCTATCAGTGGGCACAAAGTTGAATCTTTCATTCTTGCCAGTTTTTGACTTTGGTAAGATAAAAAATACCTCCGTGAAAATATACCCCTCGCTGCGACATTTGTTCTGATTCCAATCCCGCTGGACAACATAATAAATGTCATTTTCATTATCTCTCCATCCCATTTCATAAAATCGCGTAAATGAAGAAACAATTGTTTGTCGGTTACTCCGGCTGAGGCTTAAGTACCTGCGCTGTGCACGAAACTTTTTCGAAAATTCCTGTGGCTAGATTGCCTGCAAACAAGAATGATTACCATTTTGATGAGATAGGCGATGGACTGTTGCCTTATCGTGAGGACTTAGCTCAGTGTTTCTCTAGGATCATCCAAAGGGCTGAGAATGCTGTGAAGCGGATGTCACGTTCGATCGCTACAACTTTTTACCTTCAAAGCGCTCGCTCCTTCTACGATGACAAGGTTTTATGGAAACCATTGCAAATCTTCAAAATGTTCGTAACAAAACGAACTTCTGCCGGCAGTTCATTAAAAATCCATTTTGATTCCGAGTGGGAAATTATTCCCAGAATTCAAGCAGTGCGTGTAATAAAATTTGAGATTGAAATTATGAAAAAGAGAAAACCATCTCAGCAAAAAAGAATTCGGTCGCCGGTTGAACATGAAGGCAACGAGTAAACGCACTGGGGGCATATTTGACTAGAAAAGTGTTTAAAGCATGGAGAGCTGAACGAAGTTTGAAATCATACTGGAGGATTTTTAGATGTTTTGTTGAATACGATTTTCCAGTAAGTTAAGCAATAAACAAGTCTGACGAAGTATTCCTATAATCATATGCAAATATTAATCGACCAGAAAAAAAGCAAAAATAAAAATAAAATAAAACGCAGGCTAAATCGCAGTTGAAGTTGATATTGCGGAGAGAGAGAGAGAAAGGAACCATTGCAAAGTTTGAGCATAAACAGAAAATATGGTGAACTTTCTTACATAAATAAAGAAGAAGAAGGATTCCAGAGGATTGCTTACGGGGAAAGGAGGCAATTGGTTTCAATATCGGGAAGAAGTTTTCCTGCGTTTTAAAGATGCAAGTTAATCAATCTGTCACAAAAAATGTTTGAGATTGAATTTACGGCTAAAATGAGCAAGCGACCGCTAAGGGAATCGCTTGGGCACAAAACGTATTTTTTTAATCATTGACTCAATCCAGATGAAAAAATTGCGTGCTTATGTTGTCCAGAAATGCAACACAGCATCCGCAAGTCACCCTAATTAATGGCATAATTCTGACAAACGAAAGTTAAAAACGTTCCCGATAACCGTCTGGCATGTACATTTGGCGAGTGGCGGATCCTTGGGGGGGGAAATGAAATCGCACGCCAAATGTTCCTCGGCTGGGCATCTGCTGTACTCAATTATGAAATACTTTTGCTTTTGTCCCGATCACCACACACGCGTCTTTCACTAAATTGCCATTCAAGCTTCGCTCCACCACACTCGGAAATGACAAGTGAGTATCTTTAATTGGACACATTTTGGACGACACAATGTGTCTTTTTCCGTCATGTGAACTTTTTAATTCGTGATTTATAATCGCGTTTTTACTTGGCTGTGCATTTGACAGGGAAAAGTTTCGCTCAACACGCCTGTGAGGGGTAGGAAGGCTTGCATACATTGCGATCGTATCTCAGTGGAAATGCTGTGGAAATGGAAGAGATTGTCCGCTTTCCTTTATTTCGCACCAAAGATTGCGATCTCGTACATACTCCTGACCTGCTATTTATCTTTGCCGCAATGCTATGTGATTGTCGAAATTTTCCCTTACGCTATTCATCGACGTCAAAATAAATTTCTGAAATCGCCTCCTTTGCAGATTATTTCGCATGGTTTCCAGAGAGTTTCACTCCGGGGTGACTTTGTGCGAAATGTAGGTAAAATTTAACCTCAAGAAATAGAATAAGAGAACGTTTGCAACTGATTCTCGCATTTAGTTTAATTGTACTTCGCTTCAGCTTTTTTGGTCCTAAAGATGTGCTGACGAGTAAACAAGCGATACACTAAACAAGAAAACATGCTGACCTGCATTTGAAATGTATCTTCTTGGTTTTGAATTGGTAAGCGCGAGTACTTTTATGATTTGAATATACGATAAAAACAATCCAATGCCTTAAAAACGCTGAACAATCTTCCTGGTCTTAGAAAATGCAAAATTGCTTTTGCATAACCAACTTAGTAGTAAACATTTATTGCATTTCCTGTGCATTTTCAAGCAAAAGCTCACATATGATGATGCTCATATGTCTTATTTTCTCAAGAACAAAACTTCGCCCTGGCACTTTAACATAAACAAAACTTTTCCATTTCCCTGAGATCAAGTTTCAGTTGATGTTTGGCCATAAATGGTGGTTAATGAAAACTGTGCAATGGCTCTGGAGTTATTTACACTAACAAATTTTGAACTGGTTGCTGAAAATTGAAAAAATGTTGAGTCAGGCTTAGATTTTGCACAAATTCTTCTTGACAGAGACATTTTTGACCTGCATTCTGGTTTCCTATTCGAAGTAAATGTAAAGTTTCCACACACTTGGAATGATTCTTCCTACTTGTGTTATTCTTTGCTTGCTAGTTCATGCACCATAGCAATTTTCAAAAGATAATCTTTGCCCTTCACTGTTGACGATGAAATCACTTTTTACATAGAAAAGAAATTGAAGAGAAGAAGCCAATTCCGTGCAGAGAAGGGCGAGTTAGGTTTATGTCGCGACCAGAGCTTGACCAATAACTCAAGGTCCGTAGCGACACCGCAGCTCCTTTTACTTAATGCGAACGTTGCGGTAGACATCTCGAACGTGAAGGATTTGACTTTTACTGCATGAATTTGACTTTTACTGCATGGATTTACTTGGTTACTGGCTTTGCCTTTTTCTACATTCAGGGAAATCGTTTAAATAACCGGAGCGTTTCGCACGCTAGAACTCTGCAGGACTGCTCATTTAAACCAATGAGACATTGGCCGACGTTAATTCCTGCAAGTGCTGCACGGAGTGATTTGGCAGTTAAGCAGCAGCTTGACAGTGTTTGCTATCTTCGAGGCATTTTTCAGGAATCCTCGTTACAGCTGTGATTTCCAGTTTCTCCTTTATCGTCTCCATTCAGCGGTAGTAGCGGTTTGAATATATCTTCCATCGATACTAGGGTGTGATCGATGTGGTCGGTGTTGATCTGCTGCACCAAATCCGGCTTCCGCATTGGAGACGTCTGTGTGCCCACTAATCACCTATCCTGTCGGTCCTGTCGCTTGAGATTGACTTATGTTATATAGAGGATATCAAATAGCTTTGAAGGCTCTAGGAAGTCCGAAAAGGTGACTAGTCTAGGAAAATTGCCAGAATTTATTCCATATTCGATGATTCCCAATACCGCGGCGGTGTAGGCGTGTTGTGCCCTGGAAATCTGTATTTGATTATTATTTTTAAAATTAAGAATGAAAGACTGACTTAGTGGTAGCAATTAGGTGTCGAATGGCTACTCTTGCCAACCTGTGGTATAAAAATAACTCAGGATTCTCTCAAGACTCTGCTACATGGATCAGTAAGGGGTAAACCAGGAAACTTCCTACAAACCAAAAAAAAGCATCTCCGCTCGTCCAAGTTGTCTGTATGATTCGAAATAGTCCGCCTAACTCGTTTTCTCAACAATTAACACTGACCTACTAAAAACTCATAGTTTCCCCGCAGACTCACTTATAGTCCTCAGAAAAGTCGGACCAAGATATCCTGAGAAAGTTTTAAGATTATCACATGTTTGAACCGAGTTTGAACTAATTTTAATATATTTTGACCTTTTAATTTTAAATCAAACCCTTTGGTTTGTAGTTAAATTTAGTATCGATCCGACTTTCTGCTAATTGATTGAATCCAACGATCATATCGATTTCTTACAATGTTGTAAATGAGCAAGTTGAAAAACTTAGTACTGAGCATTGCTTTGTCATTGCTTTATTAGATGCTTTGAATTAATTATAGAAAATTTATTTCATTTATATTTATTGATCTTGATCTTTTGATATTGATTGAAATAACTTTGGTCAATCCATCAGAATAGGTTTGTGATGCACATTGATGGAGATGGAAAGAATTGAATTATCCTTAAATAACGTCAGCTTTGTTCATGTTCAGAAACCCGTTTGGATAATTTTTCAGTATTCAACAAAAGTTAATTCATTTACAAGCATTTAAATACTTTGGACGAGATAAGAACAACATTTCTAATTTTTAGTATTTAATATATTGTAGTATTTAATATTTATTTTTTATCTTCTTGAAGATTTTAAAAAAAATAAGATCCGGGCGAAGCAAACGCAGCTCATTAAAGTATTTGCACTCAAGAACGTCTCAGTACTTGTTCGGGCTTCCTCTACTGAGAATTCTTGAACCATTTATTAACTATTTCATTGCCAGATTTTAATTCGCCCAAGCCCAAACAGAGTGCTTGCTTCATCCAGAACATTCACAGCTCATGGAGATACTTGAAAAACAACTAACCTCGTTCTACATTCAAATGTAAACAAAATTTTATTGATCCATTCGGAAATAGCTTTACGTTTTATGGTTTCCAAAATACCTCCAGCCGGACTAACCCCACAATTTCGAGCTCAAAAGCCTCAAAAGCCTCGAAAGAGCTGGCGAGTTTACCCTTTCTGTCTATTCAATTTTGATTCAATTGCTGCAATTGCAGTAAACATTTCGATTAAGTCATTACACTTTGGAACAGCTCAGGCACATAAACTCAACTCAATTTATTACTTTATTAATATATATTTTGAAATATTCCTCACATTATCGCGATAAATTATCTCTCATGGTCACTGTCTACGTATCACACATGTGAGTGCATACAGTTGTCGGTCGTGGCTGTACGTGCATCAGAATGAGTAATTTCCTAACCTACCCCAACAGCAAATTTATTATTCCGCGCGGTTGGGTTGAAAAACCTCGACAGCTTTCAAGAGAACGCTGCGACAGAGAAAAAGACGAAAAAGTAGTGAAAGCCTCTTTTTTTTTGCAGCAGCATATTAAAGTCAATAAAGCTGGAATTACATCGGAAATTCCAGCAATAAATAAAGCGCGAACTCCCACCGAACCGGCCGGCATGGCGTTGGTAAATTTGTATGGCGCTCGGCGAATTCTTTGTTTGCTCTTGTGAGGCATTTGCTGGGGTCCAAATAGCCACAAATTAAAAATGGCAACGAGGCTAAATTTTTTAACCAGCTACACTACTTTGTGCTGCATAGAATTTCAACTTTCTTCAAAGAATTACCATAAGACGTGACTTACTAGCGGTTGCAACCGACAGTAGCAAAGGAACGGGTGGAAAGAGCGCTGAAGTCAACGAAAACGTGTCAGCCATTACCATCAAAAACGAAAAGCTGAACCAAACGAACAAAAAAATAAGTCAGTTGGCAAATATTGAAATACGACAAAAAAACGGGCCTGCTACCGCTACCACTACTGATCACCACATTGGCCGCCATTTTGTCGCAGTAAAGCATCTGAGCCTAAAAAACACCAAAATAAAATGAATTAAAAAAGAGAAAACAAAGCGATTCCAGACCTTCCTCAATGCAATTGCGATTGCGAAGTGCAATGACGAAAATATTCACCGGCCCCGCCGCGGGAAACATGTGGGACTGGGACGTTCGCCCCATCATCCACGTCTCCATCTTCACTGCTGCTAAATGCCAAGTGCAAGTTGCGAAACAACAGCAACAGACGGGCGCATCTTAATTTAGTTTTATTTTTCTCGCGATACTCGCATGGTTGCACATTTATCTTTCTTCCCTTTGTGTGTTTTCCCTTATGAATGTAAGTGCAATGATGAAAAGGGGAGTCGGAACGAGTTGCCATAAGATAGAAACGAGGAATCTATCGATTCACTGTGAAACAATTTTCAAACTAACTTCAAAATCTTTCTGGTCAGACCGCGGATCTATTCGTATCTGCGATAATCAGCCCTTGTGGAATACGGTTACGGTGCACTGCCTCGAATTGAGGATTCAGCTTTCATGTTCGTGTAATTACATTCATACGATAAACGGACAAAGGAATGAGTTAGGTTTAAATTTATTTAGCAAGCGAGGACAGTCAGTAATTTGAACCGATATTCAAGAAAAATAGATATGATATCGACCTTTTCTATCCTCCACCTGATATTAATTCATACACAATACGAACGCAGAAAATAAAATGCTAATAGACAAGATGTTATCAAAAATCATTCCTTGATGCTGCCTTTCGTGTCACCCTATGAACAAAGTGTTACCCTGGATTCCACTGTTGAAAAACGCATAAGTTAGCGTCGACCGTTATCTCCCCTTGTTTGCAGTTTATCCCATCGTCTACCAGAAATCAAGGACTCCCCACCAAATGAGGCGTTTTTTGGCGGGTTGATCTCTTTCGGCACTAATAAATCCGTTATTATTGGTAAAAACGTCGCTACGTTGTTTCTGCTGTTGCTTCCCTAGGAGTTGCTTTGTCCTCGTTATCTAATGCCAAGCGCACCTACCTCTTTCTTGGAGTGACCTCTTTCTCAGAGCGTTTCAGCGAATACCCTTTTTAACCATTACGAGTGGTTCACTGATTGTGTGGATCCTAGTTGAATTTCGGTCGGCTGATCTAGCTCTTGGTAACAGATCTGTTTTTCATTTCCCTCTACACCTTTGTGTTCAGGTTGAAACCTTTTCCCACGGTTAAAACCGTGAACGTAAACGTGAACGGAACGGTAAACCGTAAACGGATAAAGTTAAGCTTTATCCGTTCTAATTTTGACTAAAGAATCAATTCGAACTTTGCAAGAATTTTTCGAGTGTCTTAAAAGTAAGTTGAATGAATTTTGATGATAAGGGAAATTTTTCTTCAAATGTTTGAGAGCTTTAATGCCTCTATTTGACTAAATGAGTTTGAAGTGTTCCAGGCACGGTTGGAACTTCTTTTGACCAGTAATTATCAAGCCATAAGAGAAAAGATAGATGCTGTTGTTGTGTGGCCTCTAACTCTTCTTGTTAAATAAAATCATCGGCTTTGACACTTCCATTCAACATTTTCTCTGTCCAAGTCGCTGCTTGCGAATCTGTTAGAATACCGTTGTTGACACCATAGTCTGGCTCCTAAACTGCGCTAGCACTTAAAACAAACTCCCAATCTAACGGTATTCGACACCAATTTTCCAGATACATTGCTACTTAAACCTTGTTGCGGATAGGAGATGGAGACGAAACGCTGGAGAGGTATGTTAATATACATATAATGACTCAGAAATACTAATATTACACCAGAAAAAATAGCCTAAGCTAGTCATTCCGGGCTTTCTACTCCCCTAAGTCATTCAACTTCTAAGCTCTCTCTCTTGCCAAGCGAGAGAGAGACACCTCTCGGGACTGTTACCAATTTTTTCGTTTCAATTGCATATGCAAGCAAATTGTGTTTGGCTGAGTAAAATGTTGTGGGTGGTATTCATTCGAACTCAGTTTCATCTGGGCAGAGAATTTACTGAATATGAACATCGCGAAAACCAGTGATCAACCTCTCCCACTGAAGATAACGTCAAAAAGTCAAAGATGTTGTGTTGACGGATCGAGGAGTGACGATCAGAAATGTAGCAGCGTTCGAAAAATCGTTCCGAATGCATTGCATACTAATAAGGACTGCGTGCCAAAAAGAAAATTCATGTTGAAAAGTTGCATCTCGAAAGTTTCTAAGCAGGAGGATGCGACCTGAATTTATCGTTAAGATTATGAAACGAAACTTCAATCAATGCCTTGGCGGAGGGGATGATCCGTGCACACCGAACAAATTCAAGTTATCAAGTGCTACGGGAAAGGTCTTAAGGGTCAATTTTTTGGTACCTTATTGGAAGGGGAAAGTTTGGAGCAAGGAGCCATTAAGCCAAAAACCGTGACTACTGTTTCTTCAAAGAATGGACGGTCTCACACAGTTGCGTTGGTTGCCATTCAAGAGACAAGCTTCGAGCATTTCGAACACCCAGCATTTTTCCCAAATCTAGCCCCCAGCGTCTCCCACAGCTTTCTTTTATCTCAGTTCAATGAACATCTTCGCGGCAAGAAACTTGAAGATGTTAGCAAAGTGTTGGCCGCTGTTGAGGCGTTCCAAGAGTGTCGGAAAGACGTTTTTTGGGGGTAAATCTCAGTTAAGAAAGCCGGGAGACTAATTTGAAGTATATTTTTTAAAATAAAATCACCGGGTTTCATTTTCATCTGCATCACTTTTTGATGACTTTCGATAATGCTAGTTTTTTCGCTAGTTATTCGAATATTATTTGCGATGGCAACTCTGGAGGAAGCAAACGTGTACATGTCATCTTTATTCCAGGGTGGAAAGGAAAAGAAGTTCCCAATTGAAAATTTCAATATCGTCTTATGCAGTCAAAGCCACCCGTGCATCCCGGACCTTGCCTGGATCTATTCGAAGAATGCGAGGAAGGCGCAAACTGAAACAAACAAAGTGCTGTTGGAGCTTCTCTGGCAAAGTGCAGTCAGTCGTGCTGCACTTATCGGTTTGATTTTGAGATGGAAACTCTTCACTTCCCGTCCTCCCAAGCAGGACTGAAGACAATGGACGCATTGCGCATGTACGTGTTTAGCGTGCCCCATCCTAGCTAGTCACCGAACGAACACCCATGAACAATTGCTTGCCAGATGGGGTGCATTTTTGCACACATCCTTGCACGGCATGTACACTGATGCACTAGATGCATTCGGTGATTACGTGATGACTGTTGCTAGTGGCAGATTGGGGTGCATTGGTGGCATTGGTGTTACTAATGCGGCAATACAGAATACAGAATTCAATGTCAGGTGTCGAGGTAGTGGTGGACGAGTTGGAGGTGAGCATAGCTGACGGTAAGGGTTGTTTGCTCAAAGGAGGATGAGACAATGAGGGCTAGGAATCTAGTCCAGGGTTATGAGGTGACCCACTGACACACTTTCTAGACGAATTGTCTCGCTGGCATCGTTAAAGCTCGCGTGGATTTATCATTTGCATCAACGCTAGTAAATTACACCCCACCGGATATCCTTGGACAACAAAGCGATAGATTGAAACTATTTCCGAAAAGTATTTAATATGAAATTATGCGTCCCTATTAAAGAGATTACTGTGTCATTTAAATTAGAATAGAATTAAAATAAAAAGAGGATGTGCCCATTTGGTTGTTGTGTGCGTGCATCGTTGAATCTTCAGTTATTGTTTAATGGTTTAATTTAAAACAAAATCATAGATACTATTGTTAGTCTTAGCGTTATTTTATTCATGCTTGCAGGTTATACTTTCCAAAAGTTCTTCCGATTCTTAGAAAACTCCCACTAATTTACATTAAGATAATTTATACGCAATAAGGTTTACCCTTCGTGGCTTTCATATTTCTCAAAAAAGGTTGAGAACGATTCGACGTACTGCTGTAGTTTCCAGTAAATCGAAGTAAATGTATTTGTTTGTCAGGGTTAGACCTTCGTCTAACCCTGACAAAACTCTAAGTACGTACTCAAACAAAGCTACTTCTCGAGTACAGATTCTGAATAATATACGCGAGTAGAAAAAGGTTTCAATGTAAATTAGAATGCAAGGCTACGTAAACATTCAAAATTAAGTAGAATGATTCTAAAAAACGTAAAATGAAGACTACCAAAACGAGTGTAGTGAAATCTCCTAACAAAAATATGAACTTATTTCTGTTTAAACGAAATTGGTATAAAAGAAAAATCGAAAGTGTGTTGAGGCCAAAGTTTGTAAAAATTCACGTATATGTAAAGAATCATGCATGTACGAGTCGAATGCTGCAAAACAAAATTAACTGGTTAGAGCCTGAATGAGTATTTGGGCTTGTGATGTCGGAATTGTGAATTATGATATGAAATATACGCAAAGCAATTATTGACGAAAATAAGGTAAAAAAGTTTGTCGTTGCAAAGTATCACCAAATTGAAAAAAGGCTTGAAAGAATAGATTGATACTAATGTATTTGCTCGGTTCGCATTGAACTAGTTTGGATTCAATTCATACATGGACAAAAGCTTCAGGTGATTTATATCTTCAAGAAAATTAAGAAGTGGCCTCTAATGATTTTTGCCCTGGAAGAATCTTTCTTTCCGAGTCTTTCGGAAACTTTTCCAATTGCCATACTCCTCTAGACAGCTGGAGACAGACAACTCATAGGTTCGCTATCTCTCGTAGACATGATTATTTTTTTGAACCCTAGGCTGAATAGCATAACACTTAATATGGCTTTTACATCCTGCCTCGTGATTAATTTCCTCTTGCTCATTTGCTTAATTTGTTGCAATGCCAGCGGTTGGATTGGGCTGAACATCTACTTTTGTTGTTGAAGTGGTTCGTTTTCGTTTAGTGTGAATGCGAAGCAAATATCGTTCAATAAAACTATAAATTCATGTGCTTGCTATTATCGATGGAAACAAAATGTTCTTTGCTCGCGTCCTTGTCCTTCCTACATGCTTCTTGCGCACTAGCGCAAGTCCTACATTATCCTAGCACTAAAGTGCAGGTCAAGCTTCCGACGTCTTAATATTTGACCGTATCCTCAATGCTGTCAAAAATGATCTGTTTTCTGCATATCATCTGTCCTTACAGCACTGGGGTAGCTATTACATTGGTCTGGTCGTTTAAGCTGATCCGTTTAAGGCCGGGCCGGAATCTCTCATTTGTTGAACGTCCAGCCTGTTCTAGCATGTGCTACCTTAAAATAGGAAAACAACTTTTACTGAAAAATATAGCTTAACCTTAATAGGAATTCGACGCTCGGTAAACTCGGATAAAATTCACCGAAAGTATGCAAGCTATGTAGAAACTGATAAAGGGCAATCATATAACTGTTACACCAACCCACGCAAGAAACACAATGGTGACGTTCGATCTGCTTGAAGGACTTCCGTAACGTAACAATAAGTTTCCTTTCCCTCAAACTCGCGACTCAATGAAGATGTAGGCAACGGGTATTCGAGGCTATTGGAACTAGTCAGGAAACTATAATAAACGAACTTTTATTACAAACTAATTATAGTTTTAATAAAAACAATAAATACCCCTTGTAGCCATTAATGCGTTACACATAGGCATAAGGATGTTGTTTAAAAAAGAAACAGGTAAAATGGATAAGGGATATATAAAAGCCAGAATCCTTGAAACTAAGCCATATCAATAACACACGCTGAAGAAAGAGGAGCTGTTACCTCCGAAATATATATATATGTTTTTTCAAAACTCAACATTTTTGCGTTTTTCGGAGAATATAACCGAGTTGGGAAAACACCGAGATAATGATGAACAAAATCCCTTGTTAAATCGGAAGTTTGGGCTTGATGTTAGAAACAATATTATTATCCTTAAAATGGTAATCCTGTCTGTAATCTTCTATGCCGCATCTGCTTGGAATAAATGCGATCATTTCCATCTATGCTCTACATCGCGCAAAACTGGTGCTTCAAAATGGTCCTCGTTTCTTTTTCTCGTGTGTGAAGCTTCGGAATGCACAGCATTCAAAAACCTCCCCCGAATGAATGTGTTGCGCCGCGACCATAGCGTAATAACATACAGCGATAACACTCCGACCATCGACCGATCTAACGAATTTTGCAAAATTGTATTGGAGTTAGTAAAAATTTTTATTTTTTGCTCGTACTTTGATTGTTTTGTTTACAAGCTAAATGAAAATAGATAGAGAAAAATAAACATTTTCACTAACACCAATGCAATTCTGCAGAATTCGTTGAATACCGTTAGATCGGTCGTTTGTTCGGAGTGTCATCGCTGTATGTTGTTACGCTATGCCGCGACCAACTCAGAACCTGCCAAAAGGAATTGGCCCAGCGTTACCAGGATTACATGATTCAAATGCATGAGGATGAATAGGCGGGACTTATGACTGAGATATCAAAATCACAAAACTCTTCGCAAACCATTAATCAAGTGAGTGAATAGTGTGGCATACATCCATCTGACTTGATTATACCAATGTGGGAAAATGCTTCTCACGCAAGGAAGCAACTACGTTTCAGATCAATTTGCATACAATCGGCTTCCAGCAACATGCAAAAGCCGCGAGTAGTACTGAAGAATAGAAAAGAAAAAACGATGCACCAAAGACCAGATCAACAAACACTTATACACTTGGGAATGGGAAAAGAAGTCAAGGTCTGCGAACCAAGTGGACGCAGGCCCAAAAAGATGAAGATGATGTTCAAGTCGGAGTTGAAGTGGCTGCGCCGCTTGGGGGCAGTAGCAGTCGCGGTGAATAGATAGTTTTACAACAGAAGCCTCCTCGTTACGGTTGCTTACAACATGCCTGGTGTCATCAACAGCGGATGCGGGCCAAAAAACAGAAACTGATGCAGCTTCCTCCACTTCTTGCATGGCCCACACGACTGCCTGCTAGTGTGTCTGCTGGACTCTCGACCGAATTGCATGATTGCTAGAGTACTTCGTTATGAATAATCAATGAAAATGTTTAATTCAATGTCAAAACTAGTCTTAATGTTTATTTTGACTAGTCTTCGCATTACGTTGCTCCGTGTGCGTCTTCAAAAGGACTTTTTATTCTGAATATGTGCGTTCAGCATGGTGCGACTGGAGACTGGAGGGTATGTAGGTGGTGCGTCTAATCGAGAGATTCACTTGCGATTCGAAAGATGGCGCTTATCACTATCAGTTTTTCGCGGATGCACGTGCTAAATATGCAAATCGACCTTAAAAGAGGAAATCGATAGTCGTATGACGGTGGGAAAATTTGCATACTTGTCAGTTAAGCAGCGATGGAATATTTTTAATTTTATCCGATTCCATCCTCCAATCGGAAGGAAGGGCTATGAATATTGAATACTGTGCAATGCTGTCAGTTCCAAGGCCACTCAACAGATAGCGCAGCGTGTGTTGAAGAAAATTTAACGAATTTGAGTTTAACATAATGAAATTTTGACTTTGTGTGTGAAGCTTGTACTTTGTTTTCCGTTTCCAGTAATTTCGAACTCCAACTGCCGGTGCGACTAGCTCTAGGAGATAATTTGCTAAAACATCGACAGAAAAGCATAAAATTCAAAGTAAATATGGCGGCGAGTAGGACGCGGAACTCCTTGAATTATTTCATACCAATTTACATTTGCATATTATTGCAATCGTATTCGTCCTTTTGCTCCAACCCTTCGTCTGACTGAACCATTTAGGATATAAATTTTTAGTATCCAATTTCAGCTTAATTGCTTTCTCATGATTCATGCACTTTCATATGTTCGGTTTAGATGAAAAGCATTTTTCAAGCATCACGTTAAGGCAATTCGCAAGAAATCCCATTTTCCGTTTGAGTAGTTACGCAACCACCAGCGACGCCACCTAAAGGTGACGACAGAGATTTCGGATTAATGATAATTTACATCGGCTTAGTATGGCGCCCGCAGGCCCAACTAATCAAACAATTGTTGAGTTGCTCCCTCGGTTTGGTGGTAATATATTTGGCACACATACGAGCGTGAAAAGCACTCGAACAATCGATTTGAATATGAAAAGTGAAAGTGCTTCTTGCATTTTGAATAATTTCGCGCGTTCTTTTTACCTGAGCTAATGGCAATGTGTTTACGAGCAATCATTTTTAGAGTTGGAGTGCAAAAGAGGTTTGGTTGGAAGATGTATCCTAAAAGCTTGAATTTCGGGTGCATTAAGACGTGGTGATTGCGGGAGACGTTTTGGATGTGCTGAGTGGCTTAAGGGCTAATGGTGAGCACGTGTCAACCATGAATGTATCTCTTTTAATTAATGATCCAGTTTCGATCGATATTGGAATATGATCTTCAAAGTGTCGATAGTTGTCTCCATATAAGATGCAAAGTGTGGGAGACGGAAGTTTGGTCAGAATTTCACCTGACATGTATTGTATGTAGTATGATATCACACCTCCCGAACAGCTGTAGGGAATGAGCCAGAATCACATGCATATCTAAGTATATGAGTGGGAAATATTTAGAGGATTCTCACGAAAAAAAACAGAGAATAGATGGAAGCGCCTCAGATATATGGTTTAAATTTTCACTGGCTTTCGGGTTTCTATGCTCCTATCACGTAACGTCCAGATCATCATGGTAGTGCAAATAGTTTCGCGATTGGGTGAGAAGAGTCTAAAAACTCGCTACTCTTACTTTAAACTTAATAGCAAGAGTATTTTGGTAGAACATCGAATTATTATTTAAAATTAAAAGTTTTCAGGGTAGCGGATACTACGATTCTACGCTTTATAGAAAGCAGATCCGATTCACGGAAATCTAAGACATGCGAGGATGTCGTGCAAAACCTTGGCTAGTTTCTAGATAATGGTCAAATATTTACGATTTCACAATATCTTGTATCGCACACATGGGCTCTAAATATTCAGAAATATGTTGAAGCTCAAATGTGTAGAGCAGACTTTCCACATAAGTTAATGCACGAAGAGGTAAGATTGCACTTTATGACCAAGATATGTTTCTTCAAGATTAAACGAATTCTCAGAGTTATTCGGCATACGGATGAAGTCAATGCAGGAAGCGAAAGAGATCACGATTAAGATGTGAAACTATTGATATTCATAACTTTTCCTCGTCAAAATCCCCACGCTTTCCTCACAATATCATATAGCTAACAACTCGTATTAACTGAAAGAATTTTCTGTTTTCGAGTCTTTCCCAACTAAAAACATGCAAGCTACTCTACATTAAAAGCTTTAACATTGTAGATAGTGAATATCCTGTATCCCGTCTTGAAATCAAAAAAAAAAAAATTCTGGTCAAACTTTGATTCCGACATAGCTTACTTCCAACCATAAGATCTCATTGGTCAAACACAGACTTGAAAGCCTCCCCGAGTAGCAAGTTCGTATTTATGCAAGCGAATAACAGGGTGGCCGAAATGTTTCTGATCTACGATATGATAAATCAACCCGAATAAATTTATCGGCACATTACTACCTTCAAATGTTTTGAAACCCACTTTAAATTTCCTTATAGCTGGAATAGCCCTACTACAAGTGTAATATGCAGACCCATAATTCCTTGGGTATTTTTTCACAGTGTTGGATGTTTCAGTACAGTAAAAATGTAGATTCGATTTTCACCAAATTTTTTTGAACGACATTGATTGTAACGATCTTTTGTACAAAGCTCAAGTTCTTTGCGAAAAACGTGGAATGTAGTCGAATTCAAAAACGTATTGGCAATTCAACGAATGCATTACTTAACGTACATAAATTAGGGCACAGCTGCACCGAAATAAGGACAAATAGTGCAATTCCGAGGAAGGAAACGTGAAAGATGTGTTAAGAAATGGTCGACCGTCGGTACTTTCGGCTGAAGCAGAAAGAGAAAATTATGAGAGTGGGGACGCGAAACGGCTTAACAGCTTTGCTGAGGCAACTGAAAACGTGTCGAGTCGAACCGTCTTAAAACTGGGACCGCCAATTTCAAAGACAAAGCAAGAAACCTCTTTCCAAAAAGAACATTCGAAACCGGCTGAATTTCTGTCAAGATCTAAAACCCTCGGATTTGTTGAAGACAATGCCCGTGGCGAAAGGCTGTTGGCATAAACATCCTTTTTACGGACGAGGCGTGGATTCAACTGAATCTAATACCTAATTGACAGATAATCAGAGTAGCTGGAGTAGCAGTGAGGAGCCGCAGAAAAGGGCAGCCTCACTATGTTCAGTAAGGAGAAGGAGCAACGAGTGTCTGTTAAAGGTCAACTTCACTTTGTTTACCAAGGAGTGTATGTGATTGTCGAATATCACAGGGATAATATTCTTCCTGTTTTTATGCAATGTCTTAATCGCCCCATCGAAAATTTTATGATCCAAATTAAAGGAACGTGTCTTTAGAGACCCCAGACCAAAAAACAGGCATTAGCTGAATCGACGTCTACCAGCCGAGTGGGAGGTAATTTCTGCAGACTATTTAAAAAATGCATATGATAATTCCAAGAAACGGCTTTTAAGGGTGTATAGAAAGCGGATTAGGATATACATCATAAAAATTATGAAAATATAAAATCAAAATTATAAAATAAAGATATTCTTCATAACAATTGCTTATGAGTTACCTTATGTGTGTGATTTATAATAAAATTAAAATATTAAATCAATTTCTTCTTCTAAGGTTTATACAAGAAATAGTATAGTTAGAAAGTCTTGCGCCACTCTCTAGGAACAAGAAGGGCCTGAAAACCTCCATCAAAAATTAAATGAGTGGATACATGATTTGGTGGTAATATATCAACTGTAGATCATAGTGGAGTAAATTTTGGAAAACTGCAAAAAAGTACGCACCAAAGGGTTTTGAAGATTTCCTCGAGCCTTCAACAGTTTTGCAAATTATATTGCAATCTGCTAGCAGTATGATTAGAAACATATGATTGAAGGTGCCGTTCTTATGTCCTTAATCGAATAAACACTGACCCCGAAGGATCTCTAAATTAAGTAAACTTCTAGAAAGTCGATTTGCAGTTTTATTTATTTGGTGTACGTACGCCTTGAGCTTCTTGCAAGCACTATAAATTTTGTCTAAGATTTTTAACAATCTTCACACAAAAAAAATTTAGATTGCAAAATCTGTTGGAATTGCAGTTTGACCTAGAAATTAAAAGACCAAATAAAAACATTTATGGTCGCATCATCGCAGAAAAAATTACCCTAGCCGCGGATGACGTAACGCTAAACAAGGTTAAGGCCATTTTTTCCGCTTCGATGGAGCTCGATTTATCAGGTTTCCCGCTCGGCCTCCTTAGAAATAAAACCATTAATAAATCCGAGCATTCGTCTAACACCTGGCTCTATTTGAAAGACTACAATTAGCAAATATGTGAAAACCAATCGTAGATGATTCCATTGCTGTTTCGAATGTGTGTTGTGTAAATGATAATTATAGAAGTCGAATGAGTAGTGAACAAGTACGAAACAAACTAAAGCAACAAGCAAAATAATACAGAAAAGCAGTTGGCACTGAGGCCGGTCGCCATTGCATAAGGCCAACTGAATCACCGCCATTTTGGAAAATTGCGTGTGTGCGAGACGTGAAAAGCCTCCTGAATTTCGTCTGTTTATTTACTCTTTCGCACATATCTTAGCATCTAGTTATTCGCTGTTGCGAGTGCTGTTCGTTTTTCAATGTTAAGCGCACTTAATGCAAGTATGCACTTAACACAAAAGAAGAAAAACGCGCGTTGAGTTACTTTCGCTTTCGTTTAAGGGGCACCGATTTTCGCTTTGCCAAATGTTTGTTGCTTGGACTGAAAATGGCCTGTAGGCAATTTAGGATACAATTAAAAAATTTGCTCAAGACGCCGGTGCGTGTTCCCTTTCTCAGTTGCATTTCGATAAGTGTAACGCGCACCTGAAGGACTAATCCTCCAGGTGCTACGGAAGTTTCGGGTTATTACGCTAGGGCGCCATGATGTCATATTCCTTCGCTATCCCAACGTCTAGGCTTGGCCACCCGCCTCAGCATCTTCATCGCAAGCACGTCAAGTGGAACATGCAAAGCACTTTTACGACACCGCGAAATTAATTACGGTGACGCCGACGTGAGTATCGCTTGCATAGTTCCAAGAGTATTACACAAAAATAGCGCACAGGTAATAAATACGAATAAAAGTGTGTAAAAGCCGCCATAATAGCAATAATAGTGCGCGTAGAGTCATAATTGTGGGTAGTTGAGGGAAAGGTGGGCGGTTCGGGGTGGCTACAGTGGGAATGGAAAGTAGTTGGCCGGGACGGCACTGGCTAGAGGTGGAAAAGCGCGAGGAAAGGCGCAACTCGCGCTTTCAGGTCATCATCGGCAGCCTGTTGATGCAATCCCGCGAAAAACGAAAACTCGAAAATGCCGCACACTACGACCCAGCATAGCCAAGCGTTGCTCGGTTCGTGCGAAAGTCAGTCATGGCCACTGTGTTAGTATGTCAATGTCTACTGCTTACTTTTCAAGGAAAATTAAATAAAAGCATAAAAAGCTTTAGCGATAATCGATTTTGTGCTCAGCAACGTCGTCGTCTGTAAGCTAAGGGGATTGCGCGGTTTTGGAGCTGTGAAGAAAGAAATGCGTAAAGGGCTGGTGAAGCAACTTGCACCCAGAATGCATCCCAGTTGCGAAAGGAGTTTCAGCTCGAAAACAGAATGTCAAAATGTTCATTATAGTTTCAATACTGACTTATGGCAAACCGAAACTCATGATTGCTTAATGCTTGCGGAGCGAAGGTGTGAAATTCTGGCGAATGAACTATTACTGCTAGTGTGCAATAATTCAGGCGTAGTGCAGATAAGAGGTGCTTCATAGTCGACCTTGTAATCATTCGGCTAAGATTTTCGGTGGTATTTGCAACTGAATAGAGAAATAGCATTCCAGCGAAAAGAGTGACGAGTTTTAAATAATAGCGGAAACATTTTCAGTTCCGCAGTGATTCGGCCAGCAGTATAGGAAGTAGTTGTGAGTGGTATTTTAGCCTTCATCTTTATGCTTTGACGTGATTTATTTTGAATATCCAATTTAAAAGTAGATGCAGTAGGTGCTCTTCGCAATTCGAATAAATGCAAATGAAATGCCAACGATGTATTTCTAAAATGTTTCACTTCAAGACGAATTAACAAGCTAATTTTCCTCTATGATCCTCTTTATTTCCTCCTGCGTCAGGGTTCGAGTTCGTTTTACAACGAAGATGGCGAAAAGCCGCAACGCCTTTGTCAAAGATAATTTATTATGTAGTACGACAGAAAATCGCTGCTGAGCATAATTATTTTTTTAAGGACTCGTTTTGAAAATTGTTTTCTATGGAAAAATAAATAAATGATAGGATGAATGGTTCCCGCTGACATCTCCTACGTCTGTCTCGGTCCATTGACCATATCTTACAATCATTGAAATTACACTATTCTCTTTGTTTAGTACTAAGACTACTAATTGGGGTTTCAATTAGCCTCGATTTTCATGATTTAATGATCTTTGTGGTATCTGTCTAACTCGATAATCTGTAGACCTTATACTTGCAACAGATTGATTTTTGCACCATACTTCTGCAACAATTGATCCAAGGATCTACAAATTGAAGACGTGTCATATGTTTGCGGGTGCCTTAATGCGACCCCACAGCTGCGAACTTTTCCCAAGAAACACCAGGCGTTTGATGTAGACAGAACATAGCAGCCTTCAATCTTTAAGTCACCAGCTGTCATTCTGAGACTTCTTCGTCTTTTTGTCCGATTTCTATAGTTACTAAAGTTGATTTTTTATTTCATACTTTTTAAAGCGATTTTAATATTTCCAGACTCCATGTAACTCACATTATCAGATGTAATAGTCTTACAAGGGTTTCCGGAAATCTGTGTTGTACAGTGTATCCTTTAAAGTGTCTTTCTTTGTCGCGATTAAGTTCTTAAGGAAAGATAAAACAGTATCTATTTCAATTGCAGAAGTTTTGGTAGATCAATTTTTCCATTTTCACTTAGAACTTTAAAGTGATTTATACCCTTGCTAAGCTAACTCAGCGAAGACTCATGGATGCGGAAGTTCTGATCAAATATTTCGAGTACCTCGATAGTGAATTTAATATTTATAAAGAAAGCTGGAAAGAGCTCACGCTGTCTGAAGTATGTCTTTGGACACAAACTTCAGATTGCACAGGAGTCTCTACTATCTATGAATATATTAGAAAAATTCAAAATCGCTACAATTGTGAGTAAAAGGCAGCGGTTGTGTACCAACGAGATTAAAATTTGAAAATCGTATTTAGAAGGACACATTTAGATGTTCGTAAATGTATCCTGTATGTATGTTTGTATGTAAATTCCCCAAATATAACTTGATCGCGAGCATACCACACTAGGTGTGTAGATCAGTGCACAGAGCAAAAATAGGGTCCTAACTAATGTTCATTCATCACGGCCTGTAGATGAGCCTGCGTGAGCTGAAGGCAATATGTTGTCGTTGCAACCTGTTATTCTTTTTAAATATGGGTGTTGTCTTTTTACTGTCTGTCAAAGGTACAACATTTCGTGGAAAAGGCGACTTATCTTACAGCACTCTTTCACGCCGCTCCAATATCAGAGCATTTTTTTTTTAAAGTAAATTGTGCAACTTGCATGGGAAGTTGAGAACGCCTTTTATTCCTGAATTTAGTTTAAATAAACCAGTCAACGTGTAGATGATGCTGGATTAAATACTCCCTACGTCGTTATATTGCGCCAATTGAAGTTAGCAGAAATGAATTCAAATAAATTTTCCATGGATTTGCTTTCGTGGAATCAGACGTATTTTCGGCATCAAACACCGAGCAAAACGTTGCTGCCATTCTCTTGTTAGCCTTCGAAAACAATCGGACAATTTCCTGTACAAAGCGAATCCTCCTGACAATTGAAATCGCCCAAGCAAAAAACCATAGATATACACTTCATTTAAATTATTTATAACGGTTCGCCTTAAATCATATTCGGCAAAACGCGTCCAAACACACACTCGACACAATCAATTAATTTATTCACGAAAATAATCTGCTTGTGTATGAAAATCGCGTCCGCAGCTAGGCGATGTGGCCTTGCTTAAGATGCAACAAATTTCGACAAAATCTTAGCCAAAAAACAATACCTTGAATACATTTAACGCAAACGACGTGTGAGTAGCGAGGCAAAATCTGTGAAACATAAAAATTTGCGATCCAAAGACGTGAACACAAATGAGAACAAAAACCATACTCGAGCACCAGCAAGTATCTTGTATCTTGTATCTATGAGCGTAACTGAGGCAAGCTGGCAAATGAAATTCCATGAAATATGCAAAATCGGTCCTGCTGGCCTGAGCACGTTAGCGAAATCAGAAGCGCATTAAAGAATGGAATGGTGCCGACAAAAACAACTGAAGCGATTACAGTAGCAAGGGAAGCTGACGCGCTGGAGTCCGAACCCGTCCGAAGGCACTCAGCGCGGGGTGGTCGATTTGAAAATTCGGAAAATAATTTCCACGCTATTCCAGCATGCCGGCCCGGCGCCTGTTTTTCATCCCCATGCCCCCATGTTTCATGTCATCCCCATGGGAGAAGGCGAGCCCGCCTTGTCCGCCTGCCATTCGAATAACCAGGATTGTGGGGCAGCAAGTAACGGCAGGCCTTGTTGCTGCTGGGCGCATCCCCTAGCGCCCACCACCCCAACGCCCCAGCGCCCCAGCGCCCAGCCACCTCATTTCGCCGCCAATTCTTCTGCGCGTCCGCGCGCCCCGCTCTATCGCTAACGAAATTTTAGTCAGGGACAAATGATATTCTAGTGTACTAGGTCTGGGTTAAGCTTGGGGTATTGAAAAGTGTGTCAGTGTCATCGCTGGCGCACACAGTGGCACGTGACGTGACAACATCTCGAATCAATGTTGAGATTATAAAACTGCTTGCTTTGCGATAGCTGGCGACGATGTGGAAGCGCGGATGGGTCGCTGGCGCGGGGAAGCCATCTGGCCGCCCGCGGGCAGAGGGTGGCTGGTATGCGAGAAGTGCAAGATAAAAGCGCTTTATCATCGCATTGCGAAATAGTCGCATGCAAAAATAAATCATCTGAAGTAAAGATAACTTGCATTAAACATTAGTTGTTGGCCCGTTGGTAAATATTTGATGGAAAGTTTCGAAAATTGTACTTGAATCTGTTGGTACTGTCGCCGCCAATGGTTTTGCGAGGATGGTGCCTAAGTACAATTTGGGCACAACAATTTTTGTGCAATTGAAAGTGAAAACCAATTTCATTCAAACACATTATACTTGTCTTAAATTGACGATTCCAGGAGATTTCTATTTCCCAATCAGTTTGAATACATAATTTATTCCTTGCACTATACTATACTGAATTTGCCTCAATCGAGCGGGTTATCTCTTCGATGTAGTTTTTCTTCTTATCCTTTTAGTTCATCTTCAAACATTACTGTGGAAAAGTTGAAAAACTTTCGATTCAATTAATCGTCAAAAATGCGGTGATCTTAGAAACCTGCTGAATTATTTACTGCAGCGGATTTAAAAATCCTCTTAGAAGAATTCGTTGCTGAATTTTGCCTGCCGGGGAAATAAAAAAATATTGAGGTGATACTATGCAATTGTACTACGCTCTGGGATCATTTCCAACCCAACTCATGTATCCTACATCCAAATTCAATTCAATTCAAATTGTAATTGCAGCTTCGCCATATTCCTAAATCCGGTCGTCAGTATACATTACAGCTTGACCATAATCAATTTGAAGCTTACAATAAGGTACAACGCTAAACGTCGGCGTTGCCTTGCCATCATTCGAAGGGTTGCTGTAGAGACAAGTAGGGTGCAAGGGAGGAGCCCCCCGAATGTGGCGAAACATAAATATCTGGGAACAATGAGACGCCGCCACCTTCGCCGCCTGCTCCACTATCTCCACCTCATTCTCTGTTTACACGCCAACACAATAAGCTTTCGAAACTCAATCGTGTGCTGGCCTCACACATGCACAACTATTTATAAGAGTCGTAAATGTACACTCATACATGTATCCACCTGAGGAATTGGTGTCAGTGGGCCAAGGACAAATGAGGCTGAAAATGATTCAGTAATTGAGAACAGGCTTTGAATTTTCACTACAATAAATACTTTCCATCGTGGGTTGTTATTCATTTCATTCAGAAAACTATTAATATTTCTTTTCTGAGAAAATATCTTGGGGTGCATTGTTAACAAACGCCGGGCGCAAGGGTGAATCTGGCGTTGGAGCGAAATACGCAATGTAGATGACGCTGTAATATTAATAAAATTTAGGGAAAACATACAAATGAATGCTCATTGCATCAAACATCCGCAGCTGTGGACATTTTCACTAAATGGAAATTTCACTTTCTTTTCCTTGAGATCGCCAGCGTACCAGAAATCTCGTATTTGTTTGCGGCAACCATTTTAACGAGCCCTATACAAGCGGCTTCTTCATTACGTGGATGATTGGAAATCCTTGCATAAACTTATGAAATAGTAATAGTGAGTAATTTTATTTCATATGACGATGATCTGCTGAGCGTAGAGCACACACTTTCTCCGACATTTAATAACAAATAAAATTCGCAGAACTGGATATTGAAATTAATTTTATCGTTATTGCTCTCTTGGCGTTTCACACCCCCAATATCCTGCTCATTACGAAAAAGTATTTGTTAGTGGACAAGACTTTAATGCATTCTATTGAGTTCTGTTTTCTCATTGATCGATGGTATATAGTTGGGAATTTTAGTAAAACTCTAATTTTGACTCTAACTCTAATTCGCCATTTTGAGGCCCATTGTTGTGGGTTGCTTGTTATTTATCGGCTGGGAGAACACGATTTCAACATAAAATAAAACCGCGTGTATTTAGCGACCGCATCATGAAGAGAAGGTTTCATTTTACCTTATCATAATCGTCTATCGTTGAAGTGAGTCCGAAGCATGTGGTCTTCTCAATAGTGACACAACTGTCTCATTTGGAGCCTGTGCTTTGAGGTGTGTTGGAACCTGCTTCGGACAAAAAAAAATATAGGAGACATTTATTTAAGCAGGCAGACCCATGCCTTTGATTATCACCCCAAAAGAGCCGGCCAGTGCAAGGGCGGATGTGCCTGCGTCGGAATCCCTAATTTACTTGAATGCGTGGCCGGTTGCACAGAATATACGTGCTCAAAGTACGCGTGGTTATTTCAAAAATAAATAAAATATAAAATATCAGTTATTGCAAATACTTAAAGTTGTATTATTTGAAATTACTAACTTAGATATTATTCAAATGTGATAGACACAGCTAAGTAAGCTATAATTATGTTAGTTCTGTCTGCATTATCACGTACTATTGCTAGAGTCCATTCCCTCGTGCCTAGTGGGTTCGGTAAATTCTTTTAATTTTTCTCAACTGACATTACAACACCGTGATTGGGCTTTGTATTTTGGTAGTTCGAGCTCTACATCTTTTGCTTGGAATGCAAATACAGATTTGCATTCCAAGGCTACTGCGAATTCCAGATTTGCAGTAGCCTTGCAAATTATTTGAACTGGATTAAGTTAATGATATCATAATACGGACATTAGAAGCATGATTTATGGTACCCGTTTAATCGTGCTTTTCCTTACTAAATAATAGGCGAATTTCGGAGAGCGTTTTCTATTCTTTGTGTGGATAATCGTTTGCTTAAGTTCTTGAAATTCTATGATTTTGGACAGGATGTGTCTAGGAACCTGAAAAGTCCATGCTGAGCTTGCATGAAAAGGTAGAGCTTGAACATTACTATGAAAGTGAAGGTATTTGGACCATCTTCACAAATTCTCATATCCAGGACTCAAGCTTTGAAGAATGTACTCTCACTGGCCGTTTCCGAAATCATGTTTACGATCATGGATTGGGTGATTTGTTTATTGTTTGCTTCTCTGTTCAGTCTGTGTTACGCTGAATTCTTCGCTCGTCACGAAATTTCATTAATTCTCGGTGCTCTCTGGATGTTGAATATTTTAAAAGAGTTCGTAGAGACTTGAGGTAGACAATGATTTCACCAATGATTTTCTCACTACAATGATTTCCCCAGTGTCACTTGTTACTTGAAAATCGAGTCCCAAAGCAATTCGCTTGCAGAAATGTGTAAAAACGTAGGGAAATGCAAGGTTACAGTATTTGATGAACAATCATGATTGTTTTCCATAAGGCTCTCTCTCTGTCTGATAAATCTATCTGATTCGTCTCCTATTAGTTGGACGCAATGGTGAATACCCATAACATGTTTATTATACTCAATAAAACGAAACTTCACGGATGAGTCTCTGCTACCGTACACCCGACTTATGCGTAGTTATTGTGAAAAGAATACATGTCAGACTTCTTTGCATTTTTCAATTAAATTGCCCGCGCGGCAGCTATTTCCATACCTTAATCTTGACGCATGTTGCCACAATCATTTATTGATTCCGCCATATGACCGTTCATATCTTCTACTCAACCAACTAACCAGTGTTCTGTTTGCACCAAAACATATAATGGGATACTCATGCGAAGCATTGGAAGATTTTCAATGTATTACAAAAGAAATGTAAACCCCATCCACATTCGCAATCCAATGCAGAAGTGTTCTTAAATGGAGCAGTGCATAATACTTGAATGTTACTATCTAAACATTAATCGCTATGCAGGACAAATATGCGGTAAAAAGTTTATGCGCTTGCTTTAGGCAAGTTTATTAGGATTGCACAAATGGAGCTTAATGTTGATGTTTGAAAACCAAAATATCAAGCTAACCTGGTTATTATCTATTCAATAGCTCGTAAACTTGGTAGGAATGACCTGGTTTGGTTAGCACATAATTCATACATATTCCATGGTTTATAGCTGAAAGGCGGAATCAATGCCAAGGATTTCTCTGGTGTTCCAGATTCTTCTGATAATCCAGCGCCGCAATCATGTTCACTTCCTTGACCACCCTTGATCAGGGCGGCACACGAGAAACATTTCTCAGCACAAACTGCTGATGAATGAGGACGAGAAGCAACAACTGACACACAAGAGTTGGAGGACATGCGCCCGGCAAGCTTCCCTTCATAGCTTAAAGAAAAGCTATGAAGTAATTGCCAGCTCGAAAATTGACATGTCGGTGTGACAGCTCATCGGGAGTGGCAAGTTGAAGTTGAGCAAAAGCAATTCCTGCCACACAATGCAAGTACTTCAGTTCCCACGCACGTGGCGTGCATGAGCTTGCTTTCCAACAAACTGTTTTGTTCAGCAATCCTTGCCTTTAAGCATGATGTCTATGTCCATGGCCACATGGAATCAAATGAAGTGGTTCTGTTTTTGCCGGGTCTACCAGGTTTTGCGGAAAAACGCCAAATTTCAAGTTTCTTTTCAAACATTCTCTGAGATCCGGCAATCAGCGGAGTATGCTGGTTTTTGCATAAAATTTCCATAATTATTCCCCACATTGATTTTGCCTCAATTGTTTTGTTTCTACAAAGGATGAGAGTTTGAGACTGCTTGTAGGCGGGAGAAAAATAACAGCAGTATAAATTGATAGAACATAAAAAAAAAATCTGAAAACCCATGAACGTTCTTTGATATTAGATCGAAGTTGGCCAGGCCGACATAATTGGAAGGCTCTGTAATAATAAATTTCTCAATCAGGTGTGCCTTTCATGCTAATTGTTTAATTTACATATGAAATGCAATTTTGATGAAGGACTTGTGTTGTATTCAACGACTTGAAAAACTTTGGTCATGAGATAAAGAATTCGATGTAATTTTTCTGGGAAAGCAAACAAAATTTCGGGATATGAAGGTTCAGAAGAGTTAATGATAAAACGCCAGAAAAGGTAGGAGATTGTTGCAAAACCTTTAGGGTATACATTAAAATTGCTGGTTAATTAAGCAGTACGTTGAGTACTGAATTTACAAACAGGGTAGAATACCATACCGATAAATTTTGCTCAGTTTGAGCCTACTTTTTCGAGATAAAATGTTCTGATGCAACTGTCAAGCATTGCTTTAAACAATCATCGATGATGTAGGAGTCCATGTGGGACATAGACAGTTACATCGTTCATATTGAGGAGCGAAAGGAATTCGTGCAGATTATTTGGTCAGAATGCCGCTTGGCCTTTGTTACTACCTCGGAAGTATTCTCATTTTCTTGGTGTTCTCATTTTTGTGTGTTTAAATGATTTTAACCTAACTTATTGAAATAAATCACTGCAAATTTCAATTGCGAAATCATCAACAAAGAAAAAAACATTTTTAACTGCATAATTTTCGTAATTTTACAAACCAAGTTTGTGGAGGTGTTTACTATTATGTTCCTGGGTTTGATGTTTCAAACTGTTAGTGAAGTGACATTGGAACATCTATTGCTGCCCGCAACATATTTCCTTTGTATTCTCCTAAGGCTTGATTAACCGTCGTATTTGTTCGACTGGTTGGATCAAGCTTTCCCGCTAGCAAAGTGGACCCGTGCAATCATCAACAACGTCCTTCTCTCAGACTCAAATGACTATGTCCTGATTCATTTCAGCAAACTTAGCGGCAACAAAAACGGTCTCAACATTTATCACAATGACGCGATACAAATAATAACTTTATGTATTTTTGGGTGACCTAATTCGCAAAAAAATTGTTCTTAAAAGAAACCACATTCAGCTTTAGTGAACATGATGTAAAATCAAGAATTCCGAACACATACATGTATTCAATTGAAAATGCGATTCACTTTCAAGTCTATAAATATTTCATTGCATGCTTTTTGTAAATGATTCAGAACGGAATGGGCTGGAATTTGTGAGTATTACAGCATGTGTCGTGAACTAATTTCCTTTTAACATTTAACTGGGCCATGTAATAAAGAGAGTAGAGTAAATGGGCAGTCCTTAAGACCTATTTCGTTGGTTTATTTTATCGTGCAACAAGAAAAACTTTTGGTGTTCAGCTAGATCTGTTTAAAATTGAAAATTTCACGAGTGCGACCCTTTGCCAATAGCTCCCCTCTCTTGTTTGTACCGTATCCCTTTGAACAAAGGCACCCTGGACTTTTTCGAAACATCTTGGATCTTTGCCAGTAAGCGCTTGAGATATTTTCTATTTACTAGTCGTCTAATGTCGGACTCCGTCCAACATTAGTATCCACACATCTTTTGGGAAAGTCAAAGAAATTTCTGATGTTCATTCCTTTTGGAAGGAAATTATATCGAACTGCCGTCAACACATCGTCGCCTACTCTTACACACACACACATACATTGACAGAAGAAATTCGCTCCGCAAAAGAAAACGATGGAAATTGATTCGCTTCACTAAATCGAACAGAACACAGCGGGAAAATTGTCGTAAGAACGGCAACAAATCGTGAAAGTTTCGTGGACTACATTACTTTCACCCACTGACCCATTTTCCCTCATCATCAATATGTCACTCTTGTGTGGCGCTCGGATTCGCTTCCCCTGAGCAAATCAACAATAATGTCAACAAGCTTTTCTCATATTGAGGCAGGACACGGCGCCATGAGCGTGTGAACGCGTCGGTCGATAAAGACCTAACAGGAGAGTATTGTGCTGTTTCGAGGCGTTCCTTTTTAGTATCATAACATCCTAATTTCGTGGTAATCCAATCGAATCTTGTTGTCAATTCGTTGCGTTCGTTTGGTGAGCCTTGAATTTTTTTGCAAGACCAAATCCTCTCGGAATCGTGTACTAATAATATTATTTTGATGAAGCGTTTCTTTCCCATTGGGAACAACAACAACACAATAAAGATTTTCCAGTGTGCCCATGCATGCTTGCTTCTACGCAGTATCACTGTTAAACGTCCATTTTTAGAGCCTATCAAGTTGCTTCTCAAATCTTAATCATTCACTATTTCTTTATATTAAAGCGAAATAAACAGCATGTTTGACGAATACTTTGAATATCGCAGTTCGGAAGCTATTTTTGAATCGCTTAGATATTTTTACGCTGTAACTGTGTGAAGCTGAACGGAAATTTTTCCATCAATAGATTAGAAAATTTGTAACGCATTTGATAAGACATTCTTGTCTTTATCTACGAGCCAGTGCGTAATGCAGTGCGTAGAGCAGTGTAAATGGATGCGTACTTGCCTTCATTCACAAAAAGATGTGGGTACAGGTGTAAAATTTATAGGAAAAAAATTATAAGGATTAGGGCAATTCTCTCTGCTGCTTATTTTTGATTATATTTTCAAAAAGAACTGATATTTTGCTCCTGAAGAAAAATAGTTATTGCGCTGTGAATCTTTTACTACCGGGAATAGGTTGTCAATCCGCAATTTTCCTTACACATTAATAACCTGGTTGTGCTGTTTCATAGGATCTGATTCATAGATCTCTCCTGTTTCATAGGGTTAACCTTGGCAGAAAAACGATCGATTTCAAACGCTTCCTTCCCGGTAGAAACAATTGTTCTCCTGGCAAGCTGCAAAATAGATGTTTTCCTTGAAAAATCATTAGGGAATATTGATGAATAACTTCATATTTGAGGTAGCAAAGCAAATCCATTTCGGTTAAAATAAATCGAAACCCGTTTAACAATCAATTGTTCACCTTGACACTGTACACTAACTATGTAAATTAGCGTCGTATTACGACGATGTCTTCTGTGTTAACCGATCTACGTTCTGACCTCTTTCTTGGTTTGTGTCGTCAAAAAACAAAAAAAAAATTCTACCCTACATTTCTTATAATCTCTGGATACGCATTTCAGCAGAGCTCTTCTCCTTGTTTATTATGAAAGCTAATAATTCAAATGATTATTTAATTTTTGATATCGTATAATTCGGTTTACCTGCTGACTTTTTTTGAGGAGAACCCTATCTTAAATATAGATCTTTAATTTAGTTTCAGTGTAAATGCCTAAAGTGTTGACCAAATATTGGCTTGATGAATGTCTCAGGGACTTATTTGATAGTCCGCCATGATGATTGTGTTAATAGATAATCGGAACAACAGTTTGTTTGTTTCGTGGTCTGTGTTTTGCGTTTTTGTGCCGCAGGGTACATTTTTACCTACACTAAACGTCTCCGATTGATGTTACTAAAATTAAGCCGATTTCGCCTATCCAAAGTTTGTCAACGATTAAACGACTTCAATTGAGAGCGCAATATAAAAGATGCAAGTCGAAAGGAGCATAATAAGCAATAATAAACAGGAGAAGACATTCATCTGGTCTAAAATAAAAACAAAACCTAATTTAGTACGCTGAATAAATCAACAGCTAAACAATAGGGAATCCAGCAAGGAACAAATATTAAAACCGTTCCATACAACACGTCAGCCTTGGACGCGTTAATGGCATCTTCAATGGTAATCTTCTTGCGTCACATCGAGTGTTGACCGGCTTACTTGGAACCAGGCACGCCATTAAAGTGGTGACCAACAGTATCAGCCTTTAATTTCGCGCCGAAATTTAAATCTTCTCCCATGTCACGATACGTTGCGCAAAATTTCACAATGCCTCTGCCCGGTTAGCACGTAGTGTATAGGACGCAAGATTTCGGGCCATCGTTGAATGCAAGGCGATATATGAGCTGGCAAGTAAGTAAGTACTCCATGCATGTAGTAACGGTCCCTTAAAAGGTTTTCACAATTGTTCAGTAACCAATTCGGCGATGGCGACTTGCACGAAGGCAAAGTACAATAAAATATGTTTTGCAACTCTCCGACATTAAAAACGAAATGTTCAAGGGCCAATAAATGACCGGAATATGTTCATACGAGTGTGGAGCAGCCCAACGTTGACTGTGTTGGCACAGACTTCCGCTCCAGACTCGAAAATGACCCAACTTTCACTTTTCTCCCATTTAAGCAATTGTTCGATGCAATCTGAAGCATAAGAAATGTAAGAAATATAACGTGACTTTCGTGGTGTCCATAGTTCGTGCATGTTTATATGCTGAGAATATCCAAATCACCCTTGCCATTGTCCGACCGCAACAGTGGACCCTTGCAATGGATTGTATGTGAATTCATTTCAGACTGATGTGCTTGCTCTCCGTTGATAAACGCGTGGAACCTTAAATCGGCACTTTCTGTTTCCCGAAAGACGATAGTTTCACTACAAAGTCTGTTTCCTGAGTAGCTGTGAAGTGCAGGAGAAATTACTCGTAGGATTTCACAGTCCTGCATTTGAGAATTGAGAATAAAGATCAAACGTAAAACGACAGATAATAGTCATAGAGGGGGATATACGGGAATTATAAAAAACTTAGGAAAATGTGGTCTAATGGCCAAACTCGCTCGAATCCTTCATTGATCCCATCAAATGATTTCCGTTAAAAGCTTGATGAAAGTATGATTTTCTTGTCTATGAAGACACGAAGAGCAGAGAGTTTCAACTCCATTGACCCGAAAGCAAAATGGGCGGTGAAAATTTTGTGAGTTTCAGAAAACCAAGAAATTTGCATAAATGCGAAAACAGGGTTGGCACTGAACCGAGCCCAATCAAGCACCATAGAATCTGGAAGCAAATAAGGCTGGTGCAACAACACATGCCATATCCGCGGTTCACGGCAGCTCGAACAATCAGCCAAACATGACGTTTTGTTTAGGTTCTGATTCAGGAATTAGATTAAAGCCAACTCATTTCAATCCTTAGGAGCACGAAAAGCGATTTGGTGAAAACCTAGCTGACCTTGATTATTTTGCCAAAGACATTCATCAGAATTAAGCATGGTGCTGGTTGAGAACCAGAAACGCAAATGAAGTATGGATTCCACCCAATGGAACGTCAAAGCTTTCACAATTGTCGCAAATTAGACACTGAACGAAATGTCAGTCAAATGTTGACTGCTCTGCTCTGTACTGTTTTGCAATCACGGAGAGGTTGACGTTTCAAAAATGCCTAGAAATGATTCGACTCACCATCGAACTACGCGCATCTTCGTCAGCAGAGAATATCGCAATCATAAGCCAGAGCGTGAGTAACAATTCGGATCTATCGTTATAAATCATTCCCAGAAGCTCGGGTTTTCTCAGTTTACAACGTGGAATACCTTTAAATCCTCATTTTAAAACCTTTCAGGTCCAACTGACAAAAGAATTCAAACCTGCCAACTATGGTTTTACGTTGAACTTTTGCGAATTTGGATCTGGAGCAGTTGTGGTCAATGGAATTACGCTGGTAAACACTATTTTTGTCCAGCGAACTTTAGATGAGTCTTCATGTTTTATTATCATTTTAGTTTATTTTTTCAAAAATATCCAGTTGTTTTGTGACAGCTAAGTATTTATTTCTGTCATCATATACGTTTCTTCTATACTTTGTTTGAAAAACTTAAGCCATGAAAGTTTTGCATTCAAACAACTTACGTGTTTTTTACGTTCGTTACAGCGTAATATACCACGAAAGTATTCCAACAACCCCGACAGTTTTTGTCATAGTTGGTCATAGTGGAGAACTAACTTTTAATATCTCAACGTCGAAATTTGACATCATCAATTGAACAGTGTTCTTTAGACCGTTTTGGATTTCTTGTGAGGCATCGAGATAAATCTATGAAAACATGTTTTAAAATGGCCAGATATACCAGTGGATTTTAATTTCTGAAAGAGAAATTGTAGGTTCTACAACTTACTTTTGTGGAGGTGGTACTTTGGGGTGTAATGTGTCCTCAAAAATAATGATGCTGGAAACTCATCTGGGTTTGGATAACATGGAGAGCGATTCCATTCAGACATCTCGTTGTTGGAGAATCGCTATCAACGGAAATAATGTCTATGTATGCTACCTGACTATTGTGAAGACTCAGAAGCGAGTCTTCTAACGCCAATGCCAAAGTTTCCCAAAATATTCATCATAATTATAAGTTTTTAATGTGCATTTAGTCTAAACATGGCTGATTTTGTACTTTTTAAGAAAGTATATGTTTTGATATCACCAGGAAACCTGATGTGTAAATCTATTGATCTATTTTTTCACTGATCGATCTCCTTGGGTCGCAATCCGAATCTTTTTGGGTCACAGCATTTAATGTATTGTTTCAAAAGGAGGAAGAGCATGATTCTCAAAATGTATGATACTGCGATGAGGATTATTTATATTTACATAAACCGGCACCTTACAATCTGTCAAATATTCAAATTTCTGCATACATGTTGGTCTAGTTCCTCCTTGTAGAGAAGTCCTGCTTTATTTGGCAATGTCACGCAGTGCTCAGTCAATTTTTTTAGACGAGTATATGATGCCTCTGGCATCCTTTCGCATTTCCAAGCCAATTGTAGCGATGTGTGTCCTCGTTGAAGAGAAGTCCTCCGTCGCATAATTGCTCACTGGCTGTACGATTCTCTTCTCGTGTCGCGTACCTTCAGATGTTTGATGGCCCTTATACATTCAAAATTTGATATAAAATTCGACGTGAAAAGAAAAAAGTTAAATGTTGTAAATGGAAATGGAAAGCGATGTGACCGTAAATGGCAGACGCAGCAGAAATATGCTTAAAAAATGTTTCAGGTGCAAGCTGAATAACGTTAACATGAGCAATTTTTACTATCAACAAGACTTGAGCACAAGTAACACATCTCGCCGGACAATCAGCTTGGTGGTAGGCGAAATCCTGGGACGAGCCTTTTCAAGAAATGTTAAAGCCAACTAACCGTCAAGATCGTGTGGCCTCACACCCTTATGCCTGGGACAGATGACACCTATGAACTAGTTCTTGACGTCAGAATGACGTCAACGTCCAAAGAACTCCAAAAGAAAGAGAATTTTCGAAATATTTGATCCACACGAGTCAGCCATGGTAGATTCGCGATGGTAGACGAAAGCGACAGCACACTGTTGTGCTACAAACGATAGATTTCGACGCACAATATCAAGTACATCGCGAACGAAGAATCAGGCATGAGTTTCGGGTTTTCGAATTACTGCCTTCCAAAAACGATGCTTTCATGAAGATCTCTTTAACTAATAGAATAATTATAGTACATAGAATAATAATACTATGTTCTATTTGATTTGTGCTTACATCTGAACGGCATTTTATTCTGAAACCTCAATGCCAAAGCCTTCCAAGCAAAACGACATTTTTGGTTTCTTAAAGCAACACTTTAATAACAGTTGAATTCCTCTTCCCTTTCGTGAAATTCACTTTAAGCAACACCCCAACCATACATGCAACCCGTTCGTAGCATCTACCTGTAGAAATCTTGGAATTGATCTCGAAATTTTCCACCATAAAGTTCATGGGTTAGATATTTCCACCATATTGTTTGGTTTTTGTGTTGACTGTAACAAAAACAATCTATTCAAAACTCACTCCAGGCTGGGGGTTGCTTGTTCAAGTTTTTTTTTCTGCTCCATGAGAAATTCAATTTTTGTTTAAAGGCTAATGAGCCACACACAGAAAGAAGTTGAGTCTTTTGGATGGTTGAATTTTTCTTTTGCTTGTTGATTTTGTGCGGCTGATTTCAGTTTAGAAAGGTGAGCAAGGATTTGGAGCACATTGATGGCATCTGCTGCGACTGTTTCCACATTGAGGGAAGTGCCAAGCATGGATGAATTTTTGATTACATGGAGAATGCACTAAAGAGCAATCAGCGTGAAGATAACTAAATGCTTGTTCTTCTTACGAGCATGGAATGCGTGTCCAATGAATCTTACCATTAGGACGAGAACGCGAAGATATGCTAATCTTTAACGAGCGTCAGAAAACCCGTGGTAACTGTTGGTTGATAAAGTTAGGCTCGATGAATTGGAAAATTTCCACTGGTAGCTCTTTCGGTTCGCAAATAATCAGTCATCAGGCTAAAAGCTACCTAAAATTTATTGGCGCTGAAGGTAAACTATATCAATAAGCTCTCAGGCCATAGTATCTAAGCATGTGTCTAACTAAAATTACGTCGTAAAGCGCTCAGCTCCAGTAGGCTACGAGTCTACTTTGAATTCATCGCCTGGCTGCTAACGAGAATTCAGTCTCCACATGTCACGTATGTCATAATAAGAAACACTATGTACACATGTTGTTTGCAGCACACGCAAGTGATAAATATCGTAATAGCACTTGGCAATCGCCCGTAAACCACCCGCAAGCCTTCATTTGCATTCTAAACTTGCTCGACTTGACGCTCCGCACCGTATCTATTGCACCGACCAAGAAATGGTGTCACTGCCACTGGGTTAGTAGGTCAATAAAATGGAAGGCTTAGAGCTCGCCTAATCGTAGCAATCTTAGCACCTGTCGAGAATTGCATCACAATGCCACTGTCCTCCTCGGATGGCTCGACAGCCTCCTTGGGAACAACTACCACAGCAACTAGTTTACCTGCTTGCTAGCCTGGCGCCACTGCCTTAAGACAACACTGGAAACCAATACCTGTTCCCTGGGTTGTGTCCACTTTTTCTATTTCTCTTCCTACCATGCCCACCATTTCCTACCTGTTTTGTCTATTCGTGGAGTATTCCAGCTAGAACACTAATGTGTCCATGCACGAGTACATGTGCAGACCGGGATGACTTCGACCTGGGAGTCGTTCTGTTGGTGCAACCTTGAGAAGACTACGCACTCCGCATAGTTATCACACAAGAAAGATGGATAAGTGCTGCTACAAACGTTAGTTCAGTTTGGTTTGACATTCTTTATGAATATATTTTCTTTAGTCAAAAGTTTCTCGACGAAAGAATTCTTTCGCAACATTGCAACCAGTAACATTTGCTGAGGGGACCTTACTCCCGCGATGCTAGGAGTGCATTTTGTAATTGTACACAAGTGTTTGCATTTTCAAACTTAATCCGAATAATGGATAAAATTCTAGCGCCTACTTTACTACTACCAAATCTGCACGTGTCATCTCATAAATTTCTTCCTCATCAATTTTCCATTCACCGAAATTTGTTTCGGGATCATTTCATTGCAAGATAGCTTGCTTCCTCCTGTCGCCGGCATTGTAAGCCTCGCAAGACCAACTTCGAGGCAAAAGAGACCAAAGTTTAGCTTTGAACTTGCTCGCCCCCCTTTTTATCACATTTCCCAACGAGCAAATCCACATAGAGTAGAACTTTCCCAATTAAAATTAACTTTAGATACTTGGTGAATTTAAATGCAAATAATATTCATAATTTTCAGTGTTGAAAATATGAAGGTGGTGAAGAGAACGCGCTTTGAAGGTACTTTGGGAGTCCATTAATTGACGAAGTGTGACCTTTACTACAATGCTACCTTGCCGATTCGGAGTTGATGGGAGCTTCCATGAATCGTTACAAACAGGATCAGATATGCAAGCAAAAGTGGTAAAATTTTCAAGAATTGAAAACGGTCTTTGGAAACGTACAATCAAGCCTGGGGAAAAAGAATGTCTCTACTCTGTTAAACAAAGTGCCTTATAATATCTAATGTGTTACGGTGGGAAATCTTTCGATTTATTTCGGAAGAATCGGATACAGCTTTAAGTTTATCTTCCGATTCAATCCGCCAGGTACTGATGTCCTGTTCAGTGCCGCTCCGTCTAGTTCTGTAACAGATAAATTTTACGGCTCCCATACCTAAAGCCTGATCTTAAAATCCTTCAAAGCTGTTGTGTCTTCCGAAACCCTTTGTAAAGGTTTCATTACCTCCAAGGATTAACATCTCTTTGCGAATAGGTTACATCGAGTAGGGACTCATATGCACCATAGATACACTTTACAAGTATTGTAATGAACCGTATTTGCAGTTCATTTTCACATGTTGAGCTACTAGTTGCGAGCACACAAAAAATTTATGGCTCTGATTGGAGAATCCATAAAAATTTTGTTATGCTTGTTGGACTGTTAGTCTTGAATCAGGATTTTAACTGCAGTTGATTTCTGCGAATCAAACTAAAGACCTGGTGCAAGACTTTGACATGCGAAAAACAGACAAGGAAAATCGTTGAAAGTTCTGTTTAATTTATAATATCGACTAGTTAGACTAGTCAAATTAAACAGGTTAAATTCACCGAGACTAGTAAGACAGATTAGTTACATTGACCGAGAGTACGGGAAAGTCCGCATACTATTTGATATTTCCGAGTTTTCATACGAAATCTAATTACATGCAGAAAGTTTAGTTTTCGCTCACTATTGCATGGAAAGTCCCGGCTGACCGTCGAACACGGATCCTATTTTCCAGGGCAAAACACAGATAACGCCACGTGCGCGGAAAATTCGCGTTATTTGATCAGCGTGCAAGGCCGAGTTTATCACTGGAAGGATACTATTCTTGGCTACAATATCCTTATGCATGCGTAAGCCTATACAAATAGCTCATACATATTCATCGACATGAATTCTCAAGAATTATATTGTTATCATGCAAATCTACTAGAATTTATGGTAATCTAGTAAACCGAAATAAAGTACTGTTGAGTTTATCGAAATAATATATATTTCACAAAAATACCACCATCATACCGCGAATCGGCTCTTTATAATCGAATTTCATTGTCAAAACCTTTTACTTTATTATTGGCTAAGGCCGCCTTGAAATTCCATCATGTGCACATCAAGTTGAGCCTTCGAGCTGGCGAAAAGTCGCATCTGGTGAATTTCGCGAATTAGCTGGAAACTCATTCGATTTCTAAATGACAACTCAACATATTTTGTTATTCGGCTCCCGCATCCCCTTTCCTTACTAGGAATACTGGAACAGTTGCGTAAACAGCCTAACACATTGAGAGTTCATGCTTGTCTTGAAATTTAGCCTTCTATTCTCTACGGGATATTATTGTTGTCTTCAGTTGAAAATCCAAAACCAAATCGAAATTGGCATATTTTTATCACTTAAATAAAATAAACTGGAATAAGGACACGACAAAAGGCAAAATTGTACCTCATATGTGCAAAGAGCGCGTGAAGAGAAATGAAAAAATTCGAATAAAATTTAAGTCAAATTTTATTGAATATTTTGTGTCATAGCTAGTGTGCTGGCAGAACGCTACGAGTATGCAGGATCTTGGCAGTGAATTCCTAAATAGGAAAATTTGATACCGCATTATTTTTGTATGAGTATTCTGTGTGAATTAGATCTGAGAAGTCCAGGGCCATGACATTGAACAACGTAAAATAAATTAGAATAATTCATTCGTATCTCTCTGTCGCGCGTGAAAATGCTCAAAATGTGGATGAAAGTTACATTTACAATTGTTACAGTTGAAAATACGTTGAAGTCCGTCCTTCCTTACCTTTGACAGAAACTTCTATCATTTTCCAACATCAGTTGGAAAGAAGTCAGTCATTCGATTCATCAGTGGCTTAGTATGCAAAGTTTCGCTTTATTAAGGTTCCAGCTTCTGTATCGTATATGTATCTAAGAATCAATAGTAATTTTGGGCAATTTGAATCCTGCAATAGAAAATCAAAATAAAGATTGGATGTCAAACCGCGTGCAAAACTGCTCTTGTATTTACTATTATACATTTCAAAACTTCAGATAGGCATATCCGATTTTGAAATACCTTGTAGGTGTGAGGCCTTTTTTGAGTAAAAAGTCAACTCATGGGTTTATTATCCAAATGTTAAAATGCCAAAAATTTTAAAATGCCGTGGTAACAATCTGTAGGGGCAGATTTCAGCGTTTCGGTGGAACACTACGTTGTAAAAAGTGCCTGAAATTCATTCCACACCAAAGGAAGGGTGGGAAAGTCACGACAAATTGAGATGAGAAGAACAGAGACGCATGAAACTTCGAATGTTCGAAAGCAGAAGACTGGTAGAAATTAAAGAAATCATGATATTTTGCGATGCGGAATGCAAACAGCAAAGCAGCGTACTGCAAAAACTTTTTTCAGAATGACAAGTGCTTACGAGTGATTGAAAAATTATGTGGGACCACACATCAGTGCATCCTCCATCGAAACTTTCGAAAAAATGGCTAGAAATCGCTTTGGCACCTGTCTTACAGTCTTAACCTGAGCCTACCTAACTTCTCTTTCTTAAGCTGAAGAAATCTGTTCACAGTGGATACGCCTATAATGGCCGTTCTGTTTATTCTAATCATAGCTGTTGGAAATTGCAGCCACTCAGAGAACTAGGAGTCCTTCGAGTAAATTACAGACAATCAGGGCATTCGCAGGGATTCCTTTGAATATTACCATTAGCTGCATGAGTTAAAGACTCTAAAAATGGAATATCCGCCATTTTTGCTGCCGACTTTGGTCGAACGAATGCCTGCATTTCATCCATTTCTTGTTCGTAGATAGTAATAAGCAACAAGTGTTTATTCTATTAGAAACCATTTAGCTAAAATTATTTTCCATTCATTTTTATCTTCTACAGGAATGTGTTCACTTCTCTTCACCGTTCCAATCAGACACGTTCTGTTTCATTGCTTTATTATTTTATTATGATTTTTTAATTTACCACTTTTCACGCCCATTTCCAAGAGCTGTAATAGGTACTTGCGGGGAAATTATCAAGTTTGAGCGTCATTCTTACCACCCCACCATCTCGTGTGCCTTTGAGCTTCCAAAAAAGTGGGTCTAGCGAGCCTCACGACTAAAGTTCTGTTGCTTAATGTTGAGTCGAACTACCGGACTTCTATGAATTTGCTGGCAGTGACGTTTATAACCCTTGAAATGTATGCAATTACAGTTTCATATTGCATATCCCACTTCTGACGCCGAAGCATTTGTTGGATTCGAGATCCGCCATATTTGCAAAGGGGTTATAGCATTAGATTGAACATAATGATGAACACAAGGACATATACAATAGCATCGATAAACTCTAATCAAAGTACTGGATACTTGAAGTTCGTTTGGTTTTGAAGGTCGTTTGAGACCCACAAAGCAAGGCCCGGCGGACCCAACCTACCCAGAGTTACTGGATACTTGCATCTAACAGCGGTATAACTGTGATTGTGATATAGGTACGTCATGTTGAGTGTCGATTTTGTTTTTTAAAAATCTGATCCTGAACAACTTCAATAAATTGAATTTGCAACTCGATTTGTTAGTCAGTGTAACAAATTCGAACCCAAAAACATAAGACGCATTATTGAATTTCTCCTTGTTATTGTCTAGTCCATCACTTCATCTCGACCATGCTCCTTTTGTCCATTCAAACACGAAACGCGTATACAATTTAGTATCACTCTGTAAACACTTAAAGTGACAACGAAAAGGAAGTTCTCACTCTTTTGTTTATAGGAAAATGTTGTTCTTTCCGCACGCCAGAACGAAAAATCAAAAACATTCCAGTGAGAGGAGTCAGGGAAGTGGGTCGCAGTGTGGGCCTTATTTAATAGTCTTGGAGAGTAAAAATAACGAAAACCTCCCATGATCATCATCTTCATGGAATTCGAAAGACACATTTTGACCGAGGAGAGCATACGCGAGAAGTCTTAAAGTCATAGCAACTGAAAAATTGGATGATGAAGTTTCATAACTTCCATGGCAACAATTTGGCCGGTTCTCCTCGAATACAATCTAGAACACATACTGCGTGAAAAAATTTTATTCATCGAGATTTATTGCATTTTTGGAGATGATGTCCCCGTGAATAGAACAGGTGTTGATTAGGCGACGAGGACACGAACGTCGTCAACGTTATTACTCGCACACTTGTCATATTTTAGCTCCTTTGTGTATGGAGGCACTTTTGTTTGGTACTTGCTATCAAGGACACGGCCGTGAGAGGATACTGCGAGCTTTGTAAGTAACAATGGAGCGAGAGGACAGCCGGCAAGCGGGGCGCTGGAATTCTTTGATAACAAGCTAGACGTTGTTGTTTGCCAGCATCGACTTTAATTATCAAATTGTTCAGGTAATTAAGCTCTTGACGATAAGTGATGGGAGAAAATTAAATAATGGCGAATCGAAAGGACGAGAGCAGATTTGACGGAGCAACAAAGCGTTGCGACGGCCAAGACGGAAGCCGTCGAAGTCGTTTGCCAGCTTTGGACTTTTCAATCATCGCGAGTGACTGTAATTTGTGTATGTAATTAAGATGTAATCAAAATCAACATGTAGCGGTTTGAGTAATTATTGAAAAATGTGTCCTTATTGAGAGCATCTAGACAATTTAATGACTACAAAACTTAATTTCCCTCTCCATTGGAGGAGGAAGTTCTGTTTGTTCCAAGTTGCAAATAGAAATGATTGCAGGATAATGCCAGGCAGGGGAGCAGGAGCTAATGGTAACAGAAAAGGATGAGTTTCAGCCAGAAACTAATGTTTCCGATTTTATTGGAGTATTTCCAATTCGTCAGTGGTCTTTGGTCCATGAGATTTTACTGCACTTAATATCGGCTGCTCTTTGATAGTGATCTTCGGTCAAAACTTATGATGTAACTTTGGACTTTTTTTTTATCAATGTGAAAACTAAAAGGGTACCAATCTACGAATCTTCATGCTTTGCACCTTGAAGTTCTGGAAAGCATCTGTAGCTTCCGACATGATTATTCTTGCGATACTCTGTCGAATGTTCTTGTTTATCGAGTTTTGATATTTTGAAAAGAAGGTGAGAGAATATTTTTGTTATTAAGCTATTTGGGAATGCGATTTCCAATAGTGACTTTGTAATAGGAGTTCCCCATAACTAACCATGAGGCGAATACGCTGGCATTCAGTGCCTTAACTCTGAGCCAACATTCAGTTCTTTGCTTTGCTATGATTTAAAATTTAACTGTGCGATTATTTTACTATTGTTTTTGTACCCATTCGATTTCGGGTTTCTTATAAATTAATCTTTTTTCCCCAAACATCCCTTTTATCGTCTAGCTTTCTCGAATTCCTTTTGCTCTGCTCAAGTGTGTTACATACTCCGTTTCTCTATTTTTACCGATTAAGGGGTCCAACCTTAAGTAAATAATGGGGTTTAATTGAAAGCAGCGAGGCTTCCCCCGAACTGTGTTGAATTTAGTGCCGTAGAAGAGCAAGAGTATATTTAAATCGCTTTTAATGGATCCTGAAGAGACAGGTGTAAGGAATAAAACGGAATCAACGTAAATGAGTCATTTACGAACAATTTCTCATTTTCATGCCGCAAAATTGAATTAAAAATGAAAATGTCCAAGCATTCAGTTGTGCTATTTATCTTAATATCTGCGAACAAGCTGGGAGTAAGGCTTATGTCCGTTTGTGTGACCAGTAAAGTGGCTTATTTTGAGGGATTGAATCACATACGTAGCGATTATTGACTGACATTCCCCGGGCTATGAGTTGCTGCAAAATAGAAAAAAAAGCTAGAATAACATCAATACAATTTCCACTTCCTTTCTACTGTTCAAACTAACATCCTCATTTTCGAAATACGGCAAATGAAAAGGCCAACATGCTCAACAAACACGGACCCCAAAAGAACTCAACACGAACATCTTTCCAGTCAATGATTAAACTTTGTTCTTAAACTTCATTAAATACTCATTACAACATCCTTAATTTTAAATAAGCCATTAGAAACATTTGAGCGCCTTTTATCTCATCAAAGAAACGGATAAAATAAACAATTTGATGGGTTCGAATGATGGCGTATCCACACTCCTCGCACTGTAGCCCAATCGAAGTGGGCTAGGCCTAGCATATTGAGCACACCAAGTAGTCCTGCCTTTGTGAGGACGGAGTTGTTCTTTCCGCCATCTCATACTCATTTTCATGCCTGACAGCTTTTATCTAGTCGAGAACTTGGCGAAAGTTTTCAGCTCTTGTGAGGATAGTATGCTTGTGTTGCATGTTTTCCAAGCAGGGTTGAATTTCGGTGGGGGCAACCGGGCAAGGACGAAGTGAGTAATGAAGTTTTTAGTTGAAAGATGAAGTCCATTTCAACCGAAAATCAAAAATTTAAAATTTGATGAAAACGTTTCTTGGAAGTTTTTGCAGAATTCAAAGCCGTGAGGACATTTTTTGTTGGACAAAAAGTTGCTGTAGCAACTAGCTCTGCTTGGTGTCCGCTGAGGGATTGGCGGAAAAGAATGTGTGGATATGGGAGTGCCTACAACGAAGAATGTGGGGCTTTGAATCTCTCATGGCGAGAAAAGAATTGCAACATTGATCACTTATTCATTAGTGGAGATCATCCTTTGGTCTTTGCCTGGTTTGGCTCGCCGTTCCACTTCAACCTCGGATTTATAACTCGCCTGGATTAGTTCATTCCTTAATTGATTAGTCTTGATATTTGAAAAAGAAACTAACTTTCGGCCTGAACGAAAATCAAAATATCAACCAAGTTGCTAAGTAAAATATTTTCCCAATAGAAGAGTTAAACGGGAATAGCTATTCGGTGGAGACCGGGAGTGTAGTCGAAGTTTTAACTCATGTTTGCTGATTTGGAAATTCCTCGGATGAAGATTTTCGGTTATTGCTTAACCGTTTTTACTGCATAGTTGCCAGGCACGAAAACCGATACCGGAATAGAAGTTTAGGCAAATGTACGAGGATTACAGCGGAGGTCTGCGAGGAGGCAAGTGGCACGCGCTATACACTTTACGAACATTTTCCTTTCTCAATTGCTTACCTAATTTGAATGAGTTATTCAAATTATGGATTTAGTGAAGGTTAAAATCGCCTGTGAACTTGAGATAATTTATTAGTCCAAAGTATGCCTAATTGTGGTATCGAACGAAAGATAAACGGATGAAAGTATCTTTTCAGTAGTGTTCGCAATGTTTCAATTCGTTAAATTATCTTTCCACACATTGAATATTAAATTATATTTTATTTATATTTTGTATATTTTGATCCCCCTCCATTGCATGTTGCGCAGAATTATGAAGTCCAAGTTAGGCTCTGGGAATTACATCCAAAGGAAGAATTTCAGCTTAGCATTTTCCTGAAAATTTTTCTCTTTTCCCTTTTCTCTTCGAGAATTTTTAGATGGTTTTGAAAAAAAAGTGATTATTGACGGAGCGACAACCGAAGAAAAAATTTTGCTATCTAGAAAAAAACATTCTTCCATCAATCGGCGTGAAATTTGAAATGCATGTTCACGCAATTTGGCGTGATTAAGTTCAATGTTAACTGATGGCTTCTTGCGTTAACGCATGTAAAAGCGCTTGTCCATTCGCTGTCTTCCAAACTGCTTCGTCGCTAGACATAACGTTTTGAAAGAATTCTAGTTCACATTCGATGGACTCGGGGGGAAAAAATGATAAAATTAGTTTGAACCAAAAATGCTCAAAACGTCCTACTTAATAAAATGGCCCATTCACTTTCTGTTTCTTGCAACCTTGAAGGCCAACGAAATGTAAAATGTCCATCGCAAACTTTTTGTAGTGACCCAACATTATAGTTGGAACATTCTAGAAACAAAACCAAAAAAATTATGGGTATGCATAATAAGAAGGCAACTCCACTGCTTCGCGACTCGCAGCACTTCAACTATGTGGAAATGCGAAACGGAAGATCCAGGAGGTGCAAGGAACACAAAATTGAGAGCTAGAAAAAGAAAAGAAGAAGCCCATCAGCACGAAACGAAAGAGACGCAACAAAAGAAAACAATAGGAAAAGGCATAAATCTCGCGCAGGGTATTGAAAATGCTCGCCATACAAGGGAAAATTGAAAATCCGTTGAATTAAAGCTTGTGCCCGCTTTCGAGGCGATTGTGGTAGTGTTGGTTGCTTGGCTGCGTCCACCGCGTCTCCGGCTGCTGCAGTTTTGCGTGCACTCAGGCGCAAAGTGTGCCAAGGACAAAGCTTCGAATCGAGCGCACAAGCGCAAGTAGCGCGCTATGACGAGCTGCGTTGTGCGCCAAGTAGCTTTGCTAGAGAGTTTGTGGCAAAGTGTGTCGCACACAAGCGCGCCGAAAGATACAAATAATCGCGCTCGCTCGTCAAAGATAGTTTTGACTCATGTGCACATACGAAATTTTCCAATTACTACGACTAATAGTAGTAAAATGGGAAATTCAAAACTCTAGAAACTTGATTTTGATTTGATTGTGAAAATTTGCGATTTGTATGGAAATTTGCGAAAATAAGGAAAACTTTTATCGAAATCCCAATACTAAGTCGCATTGTTAAAGTTTATTCGATGCGAACCTCAAGTTAGGGTGATTTCTAGCTGAAAATTTCGAGTTCGAGGTCCTCCGCTGAAAAAAAATACAAACAACCCGTTCAGGATATCGTTTCTCTTTAATTTTTTGAAAGTTTAAAACCTTTATGGAATATGCTTCATTTCGGCTATTTCGAAGCATGAAGGACTCCTAGTGAGGATAATCATTACCAATAAAAGATTCTTCTTTCGCCATCCAAACGAAAAAAAGCACTGAGCGTATCCTTCTATCGATCGTATCTACGAAATGGGCGGAAATCACCAGGAGGAACTTAGGAAACCAGAGCGTCCGAATAACTCACTTTGTCCTAGTCGCTGAACTCCACAAACCATTGGTTTTTCACTATCTATGTAACAATAACAAATTTTAGATATTTCGGATATCCGCCGAACTTTCGAGCTTAAATGTCCAACTTTTCGCTCTAAAGTTTCCAAAGGAACGCCTTTCACATTCTGCAAGGCTGAACTCACAAGATACTACTGTTTCGATTTAAAAAAAAAGTTTAAGTAAGTCCTCCAACAATTCTCTATTCTACCTTGCAATAGAAGCTGTAAATCGTCTTGTGGTCATCATTAATTTTAAGGGGGCGGGGATTTTGGTGACAATTTGCGAAAAATTTGATATATTTTGAAAATTTTGACAAATTCTGGAAGGAGAATATAGATAATGCAAATTTGTTTAAAAAAAATTTACTATTTATTTTTACTAGTGAATCAATTATGTGAATGTGAATAAAAAGTGAATAATGCTTGGGAGCAATGGTGGCATTATTGATTTGCGTTAAATTTTCTAGATTTTCGCTTATATTACTCAACTTCGGTATCTTGCAAATATTTACTGTTCAGGATCGGAGCCAATTAATTTGAAAACTATTTTGCAAAAATGTCTGTTCTCCGAACCATCAACTCCCTTTTACTCTCTTTTCACGTTAATATTTTATGGCTTGATACGATTGGATTGATTTGATTGATTGTCCTTCTTAACTGACATTAAGATGGGCGGAGGGGATGTCTGTTCGTTGAGATATTTTCTATCTATCAGGTTTGTGGAAATGTTTTTTTTTTTTTTCATTTCGAATTAAATACTTTATTTTTCCTTAGTTCATACTTTATTTACACTTAATCTTATGTTTAATCAACATTATTAACTATGACTTGTCTACAACTTTCTGGAAATCTCTTTTTCCCTCTCCAGCAGAAATACTCCCCCTTTCCCAGGAAAAAGTTTACAAGTTCTGTACGAAAATCCGTTTTAGTGCAATTTCCGATAATTTGCGCGGGTAACCAACTGCTGTGTGTAGTCCCACATTGGCGCGGTGAAAGATGACCCCGTAACGATTGACTAATGAAGGATGCTAATCACGCATTGCTTAGGAAAACCGTTCGAAAAGTTGACAGTACAAGTCCGCATTTAACGTTTGATTCCGTTCCACAAACTCCCAAAAAATGATTTCAAGAATCCCACCAAACAAACAAGAAAACCTCCCGGGGATGCAAGCCTTATTTTAAGCAGATGCTGATGATTCACCTTTTTTGCGAAAAATCCTGTGCTGTTATACCTTACTGTATGGACCGACTTTTCACCTCCAGTAACCAACAGCCGGAGAAATAAACACAGCGGGCCATTCTTTCTTCCTTTTTCCCCATCTATTCGACGATCATATTCTAACGCACAGTTTTTCTTATTTATAGTGGTTCTGTGGACCTGGAACCTTTCAAATGATTCTGCAATGGTCATTTTATCGTTTCCTATCAACAGATCACCATGTGTCCTCTCCTGGGGACGTCCTGATCATAACTTATCTTCACACTGTCGTTCTCCATTACGAAATCGCTGAAACCGCCATGGACATGCTCGTTCTCTGTTTTGTCTCTGTCTCTGCACGTTTTCCCCATAAATTCCGCTTATAGTCCGAAGAGCCGCAGTTTCCAAGATCAATCTGGGGTGGTCAACAATGACTAATATGCTCTTGATAGTCTTACACGTTTATCTTACCACATTTGCTTGATAAGCAAAATGCATATGCAAGGGTGACTTAGTTTTTGCTTTCAAAGATGCTTCCGAAATGTTATCAAGGATTTATGTTTACAGTTCAAATGCGTATACATACAGTTTTCCGTGCAGTATATGGAAAACCTAAAAAAAAACGGTTCATTCGCAAACTAGAATTGTAGCAAGGACTATTCATTTTTAGGCATCTTCCCTGGCTGCGAAACTAACCCATAAAACTGATTAATAATGTGCTGCCATTTATTTTGATTATTTCGACTGGACAGAATTTTCAGGTGTAAATCAACTGAAAAAACGTTCGTCTTTCTCCGTCTCATTTCTTCTTCTTTCGGCCACATACGCTTTTCGGTGCTATGTCATATCTGGCTGGTGCTATGCCATAACCTCTACCTGTTGACACGATCCTACAAATGAATCTATAAATATGGTCTCCTTAAAATTAAGATCGAACAACAGAACAAAAAACCTCATCAAAGTGGCCTTACTGCCGAAACGGGTGTATGGACGAAAGAAGAAAGGAAAGGGTTGGGTTCGTTCACGTAAACAAACAACGTTATGTTTCTGCTTGAGTCTTGTTAGTATTCAGAAGTTTTCAAAAATTCCTCATTTATTAGGCAACTTGATCCCAATTTCTTTTTGATATTTGCTGTCATAGTGGATTCGAGTTTGGTTGTCAGAATAAATATGTGCCTTGCTTTGTCAGCAGCATCGCATAGGACTGTTGGTTTCTACAGTAATTATTGTCAGGAAATGGAAGCATGTACTGTGAAAACCTACGCTGAAAGAACGGTACACCAACGGCCTTTTGTGTGGAGAATTTCGAAGAGTTTGTTGCAAAGAACTCCTTTCGGCAGGCAATTGATGAATTCTCTCGTCTTAGGCTCGGTAGAGATTCTTAACAATTGCCCAGGACTCCGTTATGGTGAATTTTGTTGGCTACGCCTTGAGGGCTATTGATCAGACTGTCGTACTGTATGGACTGAAAAATTGTTGTTGTTGGCTTGCCAATGAAAAAACGATATTTTTATCTCCATCTAGATAAATGCACTAAATGTAACGAATTTTCAACATTTCGCTGCCTTTCTTATAGTGGTCCGTGTCAAGTGCATCGAAAAAGGCATTTGTTTCATACTCGATCTCCTCAGCAAATTTTTCAAGTTCTGAATGAGGCGAATTCGGTGGGTGTTCAACCACTTCCTAACGTAGTTCTTGTTTCCACATGTCATGAAAATTTGACAGCGTATGTGTTAAGGTGGGTAATCCGCAATGAGCAATTGGGTTTTTAATATGTGGTGCCATCCTTAATTCAGGTTAAATACTTTTCAGCCCGTGTAGTATTGTGGGATTGAGTAAACCAATCAAACATTGTGCTTTTCACCAGAGCAAGCAGCTTTTGCACTAGTTTCGATGGGATACCCTGTTTCGAACAAGGCCAGCAGTGGCGGAACTCGTACAAATTTGGCATTAGATTCGTCGGTCATTGCTTAGATTATGCGTTAAATTTTATGAACTCTAAAATCGATTCTACAGCTACACAATCTACTTTGTTGTCCGATAAATACTTGTCCTTTTTCTGTGTTTAGCCTGCGAAAATTGTTGGTCGGAAATGAACGTTTGAGTCCTGCAAACCATCCATGTAAGCGCCTTGGAAATTAGGATAATCAGTCATCCACCAACCAAATGGTCGCAATGGTCGAGCGTGCAGCGAAATTTAACTTTCCGCGACATTGCCGTTATTGCTCAGGGCCAGTACAACCTACCACTCAACAGCCTCAACTGTTTGCAATGTTGCACTTGAAAATTCATCAAAGCACTCGTGATTTTTGACTGCACTTGGAATGATTGCATGTAAGTGATAGGTGGACTTCAAAGTTGCGCAGTGTTCCTTCTCGCAGCCACCAACCCCCCAACCCCCCAGATGCAGTTCAGCATTCGGCAAAAAGAAGCAAAGTTAATTGCATATAAACATGAGGGACGAACGTGTGCAAATTTAGCCCCTGGCTACTTGCAGTTTTATCTCTACAGGCATTGGAAGTGAATAAGAGTTAGAGTCGCTAGCATTGACCTGGAAACACACTGCACTTGAGCTAGATTCGGCGTGCGGCTGTAGTGGTATGTGTAAACTCGTTGCAAACAGATGCATATTGCACTAGCTGTAATAGACACACTATATGTGAAGTTAGTCGGTTGCATGGCTACGTCGTTGGCACCATGGCTACAGATTATCAATAAAACGCTTGGCGCGCATTGCCTCCCCCTCATCGCTCCACCACGCCGTGGACATAGCCAACGAAATCAAATGCTGCGCGGAGCGCATTCGCGAGGCCTTGCTAGCATTTCTCTATTTCTGTGGCCGTGATGATGGCGATGATGATGTGTGCGACAGTGTGTGAAGAAAGTAATGTTTCAATTCGAGCCGGAACGCGTTGATTGAAGAATTTATATCCTGAATTACAAAAAAAAAAAATATAAGAAAAATTAAGTCACGTTTGAACTTCAAATGAGCGATAACTCAGCCCGTTTGCTACGCTACATATATTTCTAACATTATTTTATCTGAAAGCAAAACGATACAAAACAAAACTGCCGGCTCAATTTTAACATTCATAGTTGGTTTCGTTTTCGCAAAATATTTCTGCAAAATAAAGGAGAGACATTTCTTTTAATTTTGCATGTAAAATTCTCTATTTTTTCGTTCCGATGGGTGACTGTTATCGCTCGATCTTCCGCAGCGATGATTTTAACTATATTAGGTCTAATAAAAGGTGTCCTTGAATGGCATTGCCTCAGCAGCGAGTATTTTTAATTGAATAATTCGTGCCAGATAACATTCTTTGAACTAATCACAATAAATAAAAAATGCATCTAATGAAATTATTAGTTTACTAATAATTTCATCAGATTTCAGATTTCATAGATTTCATTAGAAGATCCGACCCTCCAAACTTAAACATAATCAAAAAGGAATACAAAATTTTTAACTGAAGGGACTGTTCGAAAAATGTCTTTGTGCTGAACAAAAATGTTGTCACAAAGACAATGGTGAAATTACATTTTGTAGATTAACAACATCTTTGAAAACTCTCCGAGATTGGTTGAATCAACGATTTTACCGCTCCTGAAACCCGGGGAAAAAATTTCTTTCTGTCAAATTTCTGTCATTTTTTTTGAGTTTCCAGTTCTAATCGAGTGAAAAATGTCTCGTTGCCCGAGATACAGGCAACCTAAGCAGTTTCAACTCGTGTTTGTCCCTCAAATTTGTATTTGGCAGTTAAATATTAAACTTGCGTTGCTAGTACGACACCCGCGAAAAGTTTCACATTCCTGTACTTTAATTGAAGTGATTAACCTTGATTGTCGTACCTAGAGATCAAAAAGAATTTTTTTGGAGCTCTAGAACGGAAAAGGTCTACCAGGTAATTTCCTGTGGTGAAAAATTGTACTATTCGAAACATTGTCGTTTACGCATGCGTTGTTGTGTCGATTTTCCCATAAGGTGTTCTTCTGTAGGTCGGATACGACTCCAATCAGATTGGGTTTGCCTAGCGGCGCATGCGTCATGCGAAATTCCAAATCACTGAGGATTTTACCAAAGACAATGTTGGCCACCGAGCCAAACATAATCTTGCTGACATACATACCCCATTTGCCTACGTATCAATTCGATCTTATAAGCACGTTTATTGACATGAACTATTAACGTAGCTGTCACTCAGGGGCCAACCAGCAATACTATTTCATAGATTGATCGATTTTCGGCAAGTTTCCAGTCATTGGTATGATTATCAAACGAAGCTAATCGAAAAGAGCATTTAATAGTGTAAGAAAAGTGATGTAAGGAGCACTTTCGTGGATGATGCTAGTCCTTCCGAGCAACCCATTAGCTGTCATTTGTCTGATGGGAACGGCATTTATTTTCAGTGGTTTCCTTAATGTCACCGCCGGTGGCTCGATTGTTTGTCTCTAAATTTCAACAGTTCGCGTGTATCCTTGTCGCCTGAAGAGATTGGTTAATTAAACGCAACGTTTTGTTTCCAGCGCAGTTTTCTCCGTCCTTATTTATACATATTATATTTATACCTTAGAAAGACTTCCCATGGGAGTTTTAATAGCTTTAAATGGTGATTTGCTCTTGTCTTGTTAGGGCGACACACCATAAATAACACGGAAATTTGTGAATTTCAAGTGATTAATAATGATTGTTCGTAGTCAGGACAGTACGGAATTGAGACTACCAGAGCACCTAGCTGTGATAATTACCTTAGGGAAAATAATAAAAGTCAAGAGTAATTCCGATACATCTTTCTCATATATCTTTGAAAACGACGTTTATCTGGACTTTTTGTTTCGTCCAACGTTGATTATTAAACGTTGCATTTAGAATATTGTTCTCGTTTATGATATCCCTGACTTGCGTGCATTTTATGCTACTTTGTCGTAAGGAAAGTTCATTGGGGTCTTACTGAACAATATTGGTGTTCGATTTCGACTGCGAGTCAGTTTAGAGTCACTTCCATAGATATGACGTGGACTATTCAAAAGGTGATGATATCAGTTTGGAATAGCGAAGACATGCATTTGCATCCAAGAGGGGAATATGCAACTACAACCCATCCACATGAGGGCGGTTGAGGCAGAGCACGATTGCATGTAATGGTGACCTCAGGAGGAAACTAGTTCGGCTTCAGGTTGTACTCAAAAGCGAAATTGGAGGAAGGACATGCTTTTTATGTATTTGCAAGTGGGGCCACATACTATCGATTTTACTACGCGGCACATAAGTTGCTACTGCAGCAGAAACAGTAACGACTCGCTTCAGGAAACCTTCAGGATTTGAGCTTGAATTTTCTGCTTTGAAAGGATGCAATCAATAGAATGCGCGTGATATTTGCCGCGCCAGATATGCTTTGGACGAGAAATGCGTCTTAGAATTTGTCCTATGGGGCGAATTCTTCAATGATACCCGCCAACATTAGGTTGGGTAGCAGGGAGAGGTGCACCCGCAGCAGTGGTAACCACGCTTACAGCATTGTAAGCAAACGTGTCATAACTTGAGGAAAATTGGGTCAGGGCGACTCGAGTCATACGAGCAGCTTCTGAACAAAGATAAGAAAGTGGAATGTGTTCGTAGTACAAAGTAAGCAGAATAAACACTGTACGAAGAGTAATGTATTAAGTGGCTAATATAATCTTCATCATTACACCCGTCAGAATGCACGAATGGAAACTTGCACGTTCGCAAGCACTCTGAGACTTTTGTGTTTATATCAAATTCTCAAGACTTCCAGGGATTTTCGCGAAACAAAGACAGTAAAAAGATTGGCAACAGTGTACTGGTGTCTGTTTGATGATTTGAAATTTGAATATAGTCCTTGCGCGAGGATTAAACGAATGGATTTTGCGTAGGAACTATTTGTCAGAGATGATTATGTTGATCTTAATGAGAGGGCTCTGTCAATCTCATTGTCAATGACCCGCTGCCTTGTTTCAGTGTTTCAATTACAATGAAATGGAATTATCAGGACCGAGTTGTAAACAAAATGGTCATATTGTCCTTGAAAGTTCGGTCAAAATTCAAAAAGTTTTCATATTTTAACGCATTAAAGTAATGCTTCAGTTAGGAATTCACTTTTTCAAGATACACAGAAAAAGTTTTTTAGATTCGATTGAATCGATGTTCACCAGGAAAGGAGTTTTTGTTCATACCACTCAGGACCTATGTTTTTTAGCAAAATTTTAACCTTAAGGCCAGTTCAAACGATGAAACAATAAACGGGTTGAACGTCTGTACTCATATTACGCCAGGCACCTGCTTAACCTGTACTTTCAGGGTAATGTAATCAGCCACAATTGAAATGTGGACAATTACAACCGTGGATCAATTCCACGATCGCCGAAACAACGCAAACGAAAATCAAATTATCGGCCATTAGTAAACATTCATCGAATTATTGCGTCCGCGGAGAGGAGACTTCGACGCCGTTGCTGCGCCGTCATGCTATCAGCCGTCTAAAATACACTTCAAATAAGAAAACGCTAATAAAGAAAACACCATGACGGCAAGCCGCCATGATTATGCAACGATTCGTGCGCCAACAACTCAACCCATAACGCCTCCATTATCTATCTATTGAAACTAAAATGTTAGTCGCGCACGCAGCTCACCGCCCCACCGCCCCCTCGCCGAAAGCTGCAAAGGAGCCAAACAGAGCGCGCCCAAGCTAAGGCAAGTACGAAGCCAAACGAGAGTGAAAATTGGCCAAGTGCAGTAGGCCATAGAGCCGAAAAGTGGGTCAACCACATGCAAAGCTTCGAGTTGCGATATGAGTGCACGATATTCACGCGAACACAAAAACAGCGCAGCGACCATACGAAAACGACAAAAGAATGTGTGAAACGAAATTCCTGTAGCCATCTGCGCCCGCCCCTCGACTATTGGCTCCCAACATGTCTGCATGTCTATCTAGCGTTGCGCTATCATCATAGATGTGCTTATTTAGCGTCTAGCAAGAGAGCAAGTGGGGAGCAAAAGCTAAAGGCCATGCGTGTCAACCAGAGCCGCGGCGGGGAGACGAGCGGAGCGGCCAAGTAAACAAAACGGGATGGCTGCGATTGCGATAACAGCCAGTGACGTAGCCAACCAGCTAGTCAGTCAAGCGGACTTTTCTATGTCGAAACGAAACGAAATCGAAAGTCCCCGCCAGAAGCGCGGACAGGTATTGCTCACCTGGTGCGACTCGAACAAACACTAGCGGAGCTAGTTGGCTCTCTTATGGTTTGCCATTTGCAGTTGGAAAAACGAGCCACGAATAGAATATGCATGTGTGGGAGGACAAATGAAAAGCGAAAGCATTTTGTTTCGCGTTTCCTCTCGTTTCTAAGGCAATCGATGATTTGAAAATGTTTGGTAACAAACTGCTGCTGCTGCTACATATCAACGAAATTAGGTTTACAGGTTGAAATTCGTTGTCCAACATGAGCGGATTTAATCGGGATGATCAACTCCTCCTCCCTAATATACAACTCATACGCTGCGCTGGTGTATTCATAAGCCCAATTGCCGAAATTCATGTATAATTTGAATTCATCCGAAAAACTTTGAAATTTTCAGTTGCCCTGCATTTCAACGTTTGTGTATAAACCTTCTCTCCAGTTAAAAATTGGACAAAGAGGATCACATGTGATTGCAATGAAACGTTTCACCACATATTTATTCACATTTCTCGATGATTTCATAGATATTTATATGATTGTGTAGAATTTCAACATAGAAGTGCGGTTTCCTAGCACGTTCTGATTGTTTTTTCTTCGATTTGCCTCACAGTAAGTTGAATGGTATTACAATGCTCAGGAATCGCAAATGAAGGGTCTGATCTCATCATTTCTGAATACCCGGTCCCGGTCTCACCCTTTCAATAAAAAACTAAGTCCGATCTTTCGGTCGTCTTGATCTTCATCTTGATCTAATTGACAGGACTGGGTATCAGTGCCAGAGCAATTCTTAATATCTTCAAGAAAAATTAAGTTCCAACCAACGTTTTTCAGTAGGTTCCGTTTATGAGGAATCTACATCGGAACAATAAACAGTTGAACTAGAAAGATTGCATCAATGTCCCAAGACCGCATTTAATATTTCTTTTCGCCTTACGGCGAACGTAACATGCGATCATGCGTTGTTGTAGTTGATCAGTTCGCCTATTCTAGCCTAGAATAGGCGAAACTGAAACATTGAAACTTTTTAATTTAAAAAAAGCACAATCTGAAAAGAAGAATAGTAAATGGCGCGCATCGAATAAAATACAAAAAGTACCAATGAATGTCCATAAGTGGAGTCAATACGTCGATGTTGACGAAGCCGTTTCATATGTTGGTAACAAAAATTTTCCCAATTATCGGAATCAATTTGACAGGTATTGGTTACTCATCAAATAACTCCAGTTTCGTGCCATTACCAACCTATCAGTTGTTGCCCAATATGCGCATCAACTCCGTATGGTTCAAAGATGCGATGAAAGACGCGACTTAGCCGCCGAATCCGTTGGGTTATCTTAATTTGGAGTTTGTTTTTGCAAACAAGTTTGCAGAGCTAGTTAACTTTTAAGATACCAACTAACGATGAAACGTTAGCAAATCTTATTTTACTCGAAGTAGTTGTGATTGCGCGGAAGAATTTACACATGATCGATATATTGCCGCGAATATACGAGAGAAGCGAATTAGTTGCTTTGCCTGCAGAATGATTGTGGCTGAAGAGTCTACCTATCATCATCATCCAGTTGATTTTTCTATGAGCATGTTCTGCATAAAAGTCTAACTCTTACTAGGAGATGATGACATAACGGGTTTTCAGCTGGTGTATCGCGGAGGCAATTAAAAGGTGGGTTAGACGACTTCCAAGAGTGTGGCAAAGACAGTCAGCTGTCCTCAAGCTGGACCGACAATGGAGCGTATGCCCTTTGCAAGCCGGTAGTTGGAGTTGTAGCCCTTGGTGTTGATGACAGACTGGCTTCCGGGTTACCTCCACTACAGCCATTTCAAAATTTGAAATAATTGCATTTGAGGATACAAATTATGAATCGAAAAAGGCATTTTCGTTCAAAATAAGCTGAAGTTCAATAATGACACGAAAATTATAAAGAGCGAAACACAGCCAGCGCATCAATAAAGTAAGGGATTGTCCACCCCATCTTTCAAAAATTTTCTGTTTCCACTAAGATGATATCGCATGGAAACATGTATTGCGTTCTCTTATATGTAAAATATCCAAGGATGATTAGCATAAAGGAATTTGAGTCGACTGATAGGCCGGAAATGTGAATGTCAATTCTCATATGGAATATCAGTGGTCAAAAGTGATGCATATAATGTAAAATAGCGTAAACATAGCATTGAAACTCGCGGGTTTTAATGATCAAACATGAGGGGAGAAGTTCATCTTATATCTTTGGTTATTGGCCAAAAACAAGCCATTATGACCGCTTCTGTACTTCTGCCGGGATGTCATTACCAGAATGAACTTCATTTCATCGTCGACCCAGTGTAAGGAAAGCAGAGATGACTGCTAGTGGTCTAGTTTTATTGAAACTTCTCTTCTGTACTTCAGCGGAACCTTCGAAATTATTTCTTCGTTTTAATGACGTACCCATCTAAGGATTAACTAATGGTTTATGCAGAACTTTACAATCTAGATTTGTATGCCCCATTTTTAACATCGTTATTTCTTTTACTTCTTGACTTCTTGGTATTTATATTTTGACGTCTGTTCTTCTACTAAAACTTTCAGAATAAATTCTTTCTGCAATCCTCAAACTGTAGATTGCCATTTTTTGCAATTGTAGATCATTTGAATCATGTCCTCCGTGGAGAGTTGGGAAGATTTGGTTACCCTCCTAAAATTGTCAGATCTAAGTTTGAAAATTTTTGAAAAATTCCTGTTTAATCGATTTTGCTCCCTACAGATATCTCAACTTTTTTCGGTTGCAAAAATGGCTCATTGCAAAACTAGTTGATGTGATCATTGATATCGCTTGGGGTTATTTTTCGCTTTTGTCGGACTTTTTTCCGGTCTTTTATCATCAGTTTTGTTGGCTCTACTCCGAACTAGACTCCTCCTCTTTACCAACCACTAACTTATTGTTCTGAGGGTTCATTCTATGATCGAGTTTAAAGTGGTGCTTTTCCCTTTTCCGAGTTAAGATTCCGTTGTGCACCTTTTCTGCTGGATTTCATTCAACAAACTTCTTAAAATCTTGCACTATTGTACAGCTATTGTTATATAGCGAGCGGGTGCTATACTGTTTCCGGCACTCCTGTTAAGAATTCATTGGATACTGTTGCCTGAGAAGTTTTCTAGTCAAGTTTTTTAATTAGTTCAAGCAACTTTCTGATCAGGTGAGATAATGATAATTATATAGACGAATAAGCACTTTTGATAACATGAAAGCCAGTGGCTGTGTCTGAGTCTTATATTGCACATCAAGAGTCACAACCAGTGCCGATAGTGTTTATTATCAAGAATAAAACCCGTGATTCCTGGGACAGTCGCCGCCGTTTGAACTAGTTCCTGCCGTGAAAAGGACTCTCTAGACGTTAACGTCAAAAGGACTCTCTGGAGATTGACGTGAGTTGGGTCCAAGATAAGTTGTTGGGAGGTGATACGCAGGGTAAATAAATTTGCTTCTAAAAAAACTGTCTAGCTTGGCTGCTTTCTACAAAGGCGTAAATGTGTGTCATCGCAAGATGACAGTGACCATCGCAAGATGAAAACATTCCGGTTTTATAAGGTCCGCCATTCTTAACCTTCTGGAGAAGACAAGTTTCTGCCATTTGTAACCGTCATCAGCTTGTTCGTCAAAGTGAAAGAAATATAATTTTTAATGTTGTAATCTGTAAAAAGTGGGAATCCAAATCAGGCAACAAGAAATTAAATCCCTGCGAACGCTGAATATTTTTGGAAAGCTGTCGGCTATGCATAGTAAGGCAGATTATATGGGACTTCCATCCATACAGCGACAAAATATTGTTTTGTATTGTTTTCAACTAGTTCGTACATCTTCACCTTGTACACATATTTCTTTTGAATTTAAGTACAATTTCTTCTAAATAATTAATAATAATAAAGCGAGTTAAGAACCATGCAACTTTTGCTTTGATTCAAAGGTCAACCTTTTCAAAATCCGATAATGATTGTCCTCCGCTATAGGATTCATTGTAGGACACGAACTTTCGTTGTACGAAAATTGTTGAATTGTAGAACATTATGCATTATTTATTTTACAAACGCGCAAATTTAATTATTCCCACTAGTATAAATTTTGGGTACATTTTATAAATATTTTGACAAAAAAACTGTAGATTTTATCTTATTAAAATAACTTTATTCGCTCACCATTTCGCTTCTCATGCTTTGACACATCTTTTTGACCACATGCGGATGCCAAATCGCATGAACGCTTCTCCTTTTGAAGCTGGGTATACTAACGTAAAACACAATTGGAACACTCGGCGATTACAGAGCAAGGGGGCCTCCTTAGATTGTATAGGACAACAAGATGGACCACCTGTAAACAATAGTATCATATGCGGGAACCAAATGGTGTCGCTGACCTATGCGTTTCCCAGCAGTCCACCTCAGGGTTATATTGATTGTAAATACTTTGAAGGTACTGTCAATCCAACCCAATTTTTCGTATCTCGATTTCCCCAATTCAGTGTTCCCAAGGAGGATTTAACTGACCCATGCCGCAACATGGGGAAATGGATTATCATGCAGCGAAGCATGTATTTATTCTTTTCAGGAGTCGTATTTGGCTCGTTTGCCATTGAGTATTGATCTCAACGGTCATCAATTTTGCCTGGTAGAGAATCCACTAAATGGATTCATTTGGTTTTAGAAAACTCATAATAAACGTCACTAAGACCACTAAACACGCAAAATAAATTGTTTTCAATAAATATTCTGCTTGGCTGTCAACGCTGGATATGGCCATGTGGGACCACCGATTTTTGCACTTTGGGTTGTCAGATCGAATCACTTTTGAATCACCAGTAACTACGTGACAAAAGGATTCTCGTCAATACTAATATTTGTGAGTTGCACTTTACTTGGAACCCAATTCTCATCAAACATGAATTCAAATTGATGGAAAAGCTGAAAGTGTGAAATTTTCAGGTGACACAGATATACCTCCAACAATGCTTTCTCTGTGCAATTTTTGCATTTCGACAACTCGCTGTTTTTGAACTTTTGCAATTTCCCAAGACAACTTCCCGCAGCAAAAGCAGCCTCACCATAAGGTCAACAGAGCAACAGAACTGACAGGGCCTTAGATTTCTTTAAATTAAAATGGTCAATCGTCAACCACGGTTCTTAAGCTCAAATTCCAACGTTTTCACACGAAAACGTCACAAGGACACGAAATCGCCAGTAGTTCAGGCTTGTAGTAGTACCAAATGTACTACCTTAAAATATATCTGAAAGTTTTTAAGATTTTCTCAAATGGCCGAAATTAATTTCTACTCCTTAAAGTGTTCATTTATTATCGACTCTAAAATGAATCAAAATCTTCCATGCACATTTTGAAATCAGCGAAAACATTATTCCTTTTTGGCTTTGCCTTATTTTCATCGCATTTCATAAAAATACGAGATCAACAGATACGATCCTGGTTGCCAGATTCAGGGGCGATTCTTGTCGCCAGGCGAGGATAAACTGTTGATCCTGTTTCTGCCACGGCGCCTACAATTGAAGGAGTAAATAATAGCGTTGAAGAGGAGGGGAATAGTCAGAATCTTTTGCTTATTCGGGGAAAGGACTAGTGGGACTACTCATCCAAATCCACGAATTATACTTGGCTTACATAAATATAAGGAAATTATAGCAACAAAAAAAAACAATAACAAAAGCGTGTGCAGTCTCGACGGCAGTCATCCTCCATTTAGTAGATGGAGGACCGACCATTTCAGCTCAGGCACCATCGCATATCCTAAGTCGTCGTCACGTGTTAAGAGAGCTAAATGGATCCTCGATGACAAAGCATGCGGAGTTGTAGAAAAAACCATTTTGCATGCAACACGCTTGCGAGCCTCACTGTCTAGAAACACAACTCAATGCTTAAATTCAGTGTAAAAACAGTATGGGGTAGTTCTGTTTGCCAAACATGGTCTCACTTGAACCTAATTAGTGCTTACCTTGTTACCCGGACAAGGAAATTGCAGCACGTCTACACAAACATGTAGAATGCATATTATCTTCCCTAGTGCTGAGCACAGAACTGAACGTATTTTGCTAGTGCGAAGGTTTTCTGGATACGACTTGGAAGTGCTTCGATCAGCAAAATCTTTTGCTCGTCGTCATGGTTCTTGTTTTCACTTTGCTTATTGTTTGTCCATGCAAGCACTTCTTAAGTAAGACGACGATCGACCAGAAGAGTGTCCCACGTCGATCGAAGGACGCATAGCCCAATGAGCGAGATCGAAAGTGTGGCCAGTTACGCACTTCCAGAAGATCATGTTCAATTTTTGGAGGGTACCCTTCTATCATTGTTTGCTTCAATCCCCAATGCGTTGCAGCTTGGTCAGTTTTACTGGTTTTATATCGGAGCATGGCGTGACCTAACCAAAACATTGTTGACGCCTTGTTCTTACATTCAGGACCTGGTTCTGAATGCAAGGGTCGTCTGCTGATCAAGTCTCCGAAGAGTATTCTAAAACGGGAACATATCTTTCCTGCGCTATTTCGATTCACCAAGTCATATCAGGATCTGTGAAAATGCCAGAAATCGCGTTGAACTGCATGTTACAGTTTCGCGTTATCCCAACTTTCCGCGGTATGCTTGTTGCTTTTCTAAGGAAAATTGCTCAATGGATTTTGACGAACCATTTAACGTCTTTACTGCATTGTATGGTGCGTATTGTTTCATCATCACAACAAGCTGTTGCAAACGCTACCTGACTGCCGTCGGCCTGTGCCTATAAGCACATCTCCCGGCATGCTGGGATCCAGGGAGGAGTGAAACACGCCAACTGCGTTCCACCGTTCTCCGGTTGGTTCAGGGAAATTATGTTAACCCAGTCTTACGCACACATGCGTTACTCGCAGCTCCTCGTGCGACTTTGTCGTACTGAAATCACAATGGGGCTAGTGAGCAACATAGAGTTCTCCGCTATCTTCGTCAAAACATGCTCAACATATTCCTCGTTGCCATACGTTCCCGCGAGGATTCCGTTGTGGAGCGACACAAACACTGAGTCAAGCAAATGTAGGTTAGTAGGTCGCGTACTCACTTTGAGCAATGTTTACGGAATACTTATAAGATGGAACCGCGCTCCACACAAGTGGGAAAAGATACAAGAAATGAGCTGGTGTGCGTGCCATGGAGGTTGGTTGCGAGTCTTCGGAGCTTTTCAATTCGTATCCCACGTTGTAGCGGCCGAAAAGTAAAAACTAACACTCCTGCATGCTACGTATGAGTGTGTTGTAAATTTCGAAACCGGCATCCCCTCAGTGCCCTTTCACCGTCTGCATCTTTTCACGAACGAGCAGTTGGCGAGCTGGGGAGACATCGAACGAAGAATCTCGTGTTCCGTTTGGATAGAATACTTGGAAAGAAAACCACGTTGGGCGGAAAATCGAAAGTTCCACTTTAGCTTTCGTTTGAATGGCACATCAGTGTGTGATGAGCTTCTAGTGCATACTGGAGAAAGATTTATGTTTGATGCAATTTACAAATTTGTGCATTCATTGTTCATTTTCAATCACATTTTTATCATTTTAAGTTTTATTTTACCAAGAGTTTTTAATGATTTTGCTTGCTGGCACTATTGTGCGTTGGTTTCCGTATGGTTTCATAGTTTTACTTAAGGACTTTTATTTCAAATGCATGAAACTCTCAACACTCTCCCAAAACAAGGAAACGTGCCACCGCGACTATTTGCGCGAATGTCTTCTGCTCGGCAATAGAGAGCGAAGATATACCTACTATATCTTCCCATATGTAATCTGCTCCCCTTTGCGTCTTTTAGCAAAGGCATAGATATTTCCTGACAAAAGAGATTACTTTATAGTACTAATATGAAGGAAAACGAAAGGTTAGGGTTCACTACTATCGGCACACAATTAACTAAGGATAACGATAACCATTTTGCACAGCCTGTCATTTGCATGTCATTGAAAGAATGGACGACAGAAATGGACATTTCGTCGACGTACTGATCAATTTGACCGGAATTTAGAACATACCTTCAACTTGACTGGCTATACTTGGAATCAAAATTCAGGTCAATCCTTTTTCATTCCATGTGACCCAATCAGTATGGTTGTGACCTAAAATCCTGTGGCTTATTTAATGACAAGGCAATTGCATTAATGACTTTTAGGATTTGTTTTGAGTTCTCATGGTTAAAAGGATAATGTTAATAAATCCAGGTGAAAAAAGAGTCGATCCAACTTCCATCCACGGCAACAACACACACACTCGTGAAGCTTCAATGGATGGAGACAATTCCGAGTGCTCATCATATAATCAAGCGTGGTACTGACCACATCAATTTTTCATGCATTGTTGGTCTCGCAACAAAACGCTTCACCCAATTCAATGCTCGGATTTATTTTAGATTTTATTCGTGCTATGAAAAATTAAAAATGTTTATTAGTAATAATCAATTCCAGCGTTGGGACACCTCTATTGCAGAGTTAGTGTACATTGTCCGTATTTCTTCCCCAAATGCTGACACAACCAATGCTTTGTGTTTATATCCTATGTTGTACTTTTAGGAAGTCTTAAGGAAAGATGGGTTTGAATGATTGGCAATTGATTATAACCAAAATGTTTCACTGGATACTTAGCAGGGTTATACAGTGTATACCAATAGTAATAGAACTGATTTTCTGTAGCGCGAGGCTAGCTGTGGGAGGGGGGATGGAGTGCGTCAAGTGGTTCGGCTGGCTGTGCGAGGTGGAGAGGCACTTATGAACAGACAAACACCAGGCGCAATCGCCTGCAAATGTTGGTTGACTATAAACATCGGTCATTGTGAACCTCGTCGACGGCATTGTTGTTGTTGATAAATGAGTCAATTTGACTTTTCCAAAAAGGAAAATAAATGAATCTTCGAAGATGTCTCGAAAACGTAACCTGCATTTCTTCGATTTCCGGATCTAGATTCTTTTGGACGTTTTTGCGAATCATTTTCAGGGGAAATTAGTCAACAAAAAATGATGAAAAACAGTAATTTCAGAAAACAGACTTATGGTAGTCTGTTTTTGGTAGCATAAAAAAGGGTCCTTTATGGGATAGGTTTTGGCGAGTCATTTGCAGAAACTCCTTTCGTTTTTGGTTTTTCATTGCTGTTCAATTTCATTCTTCATTGAACATTTTCGAGAGCAAGTTTGGGATTGTTGTTTTGCTAAAAATAATTTATATTCCCTAATCGCTGCATCTCAGCGCTTTGTCTGAAATTTTGTTGTGGAATATTAAGAGTTGAATATAAATTAAGTACGGTTACCATATCCATAGTCGAATCCATAAACATTTTCTTTTTTGCCATTTAAGCTCCATCTATTGCGTCAGCCCAAAAATATTTTACGACGGCAAGCAAATTTTTATTAATGAAGACTTTGGACAACTTTTGGCACATTTACTTGTGCCTTTAAGTGATGAAAAATCTAAAACTTGGTTAGATTTGAAGTTAGAAAATGTTCACAACTGTTTTGGAGTTCTAACAAAAGTTTTTGAAACATTCCCTTCTTACTCGACTGCTTATCTGTGCAACTTGACGGTTTTCGAGAGAAACTGTTGCTGTTTATCTGCAATGAATTTCTCTCGAATTGCAGATTTAATTACGCTTCGCTGTTCTTTCCAGCAAAGGTGAGAGAGCGCCAAAAACGAATCCGATGAATAGATATGATTGATTACAACTTTTTGAATAGAAGAATGCGTGCAGCCTACGGATTGAGCGATTCCACCAAATTTTATTTCCCTTTTTCAAAGATTTAGAACGGTTTTGCGTGCACCAGTTGTCTTTCACAAGGATCTGAAGCTCATATCGAATTTTGGCCGAGCATATGTTTCGCCTCCAAGCTTCTCAATGTTTGGATGGCTTCTCCCCAAGTCAGGAATCCGAGCACCCGCATACAGCCTTTGTTGATTGCGTTTCTCTAGCATTTTTGAGGTTTGCCCACTCGTCGTCTTAATTCTCTCATCCTCGCAGATACCTTTCACGAAATCTACGAGGTGTTTAGCTTCAGTATTTTAAAGAATTGGCGATGGTCGGATATTCTGTGCAATTCATTGCCGTACCTGATTTGCCATTAATCACCATATGGTGTCGCTCTGGTGGTTTTTCTTAGTATCCTCTGTTGGAAGACTTCTACGAGTTTTGCGGCTGCTTGCGAAAGAAGGATTCATGCTCCCCGTTCGCGCCATGGTACGGGTGGCATTACAGATCTAGAAAGAGCTTCAAAAAACTTATTTGTAAACACAACTCGTCGTTTAATCTTGTCAGAATCGTTCTAGCGTCTCGTCGAACACATGTCGAATAATGCAAACTTTCAAATGTTCAAAGTCTTTCGAGCGTTCATGTTTGGGTCATAATTTTTGTTTCACTTTATTGATTCGCAGACCAACTGTGTTTTCCTTAAAGGTTTTCCGAAAACAGCACGAAAAACCATTCTCCAAACCGCCCGAATATTTTTTATAATTTTTTGACACTTAAATGACCTAATCTTAGACGCAGACACTTACAAATTGCACCTAAAAATGCAAGGCCTTCGTCCAATTTTGTCACGTATCTTCAGAATTTATTGGGAGCGTTCGGAGTTTCTTTGTTTACCGACGAATCTTCACCTGCTTTGTTGAATATTTTACCGGCATAATTGAATTGTAACTACCCATCTTGAACTTCATCTTCCATATTTGTTCTTCGTTTCGCATTTATTAAAGGGCCATGCTGCGTTTTTGGTGAGATCGCGTTTCGACTACTTGACGAAATCGTCAGTTCGTTCTCTCTTTTCTGCATGTGTTGTGTACAATGAATTTCTTGCATCCATATGTTATAAATCTTCAAGTTTCATTCCTTGTTGCTCTGATCCGTTTCCTCCTATTGTTGTAATTTTATCAGTTTTTGGACATATTGAATGTTTTCTACAACTTTTCTGTTTCACTCGACCGCCATTCACACTTTTTAATTTTGAGATCTCAGCCACATTGCGTAGGTCACACCATGGAAATCGGACCACCTGATATCGTGCGTTTCTATCGATTGTAAGGAGCATATCAACTTGTTTCGGACTGCTATAAAAACAACTGAAAAAAATTCGTGGCCAGTGAAGATGCTCGTGGAAATGAGTTCTTGTCTGTCGAAATTATCCTTGACCAGCTAAGCTCACAAAAAGTGTTTGTCCTTGGCGATTTTGTCCTGAATTTCACGACTTTCACCTCGAAAAATCGTTTGTTTGAAAATATTTTCCTGCGCGTATCTCTCGGCACAACACTCTTCCATCATTCATGCGATGATGATGAATGTATCGACGCTTCTTCCACTGCGCCATCAAATTCAAATCTGAGATTGATACAGCTACCAGAACGAAACATACAATTAGCCTTGATTCTATTGCATATAAACATTGTTGTGCGTTGAAGATGATGAATATAAGAAAGAGTGAACTGAAAGATTGCACAATGGTTTGATTGATGCAGGGAAGCAGCCTAATGAATTAGAAATGGCGCGGAAACGCAATCGCTGAACTAGTGTGCCAAGAAAACGCGAAGATCGTCGCGTCGTCAGTCACGCTTGCTTGCTAGGCTACCTGCAGATAGCAGGCTAAGAATCGTTTAGTCTTCACCTCTCCGTGTTCATGGCCATGAATTGAACATCTTTGGCTGCTACTGATTGGATCCGTTTCTGCTCATTTCACCAAGCCTTCTCGGCTTCTCGCCGACTCCTACCTGCGCGAGTTGATAAGCCTCCGGAGCAAGATAAACCAAAGCGCAGAAATCCGCCCTGGTACAGTTCGCAATGCATCGTTTTTCCAGCGCCACAGCATGGTCAAGTGGAGCGTCAATGGAAAAACTGAGGCCTCGCGATGGACTGTGCCTCTTTTTTTGGTAGTCGTAGAGCTCGGAAAACAATGCATTCAGAATGGCTGGCGTTTTCCGTCAGTGAGTCTTTCCCCATGGTACCGAAACTCAATGCTGAGCAGAGTACGCCAGATTAAAGCTGGCCTGCGATGTTATAAAACAAGTCTTAACATAGACCTGAATCGCGAAAGTAGGCCACAGCCACACTTTCACTTATTACATGAGTCTCACACGATGAGCGCACTGGTCGCGCAGGCTCTGAAGTTCGCATGCTGCAACGCCGACAAAATGGTGGCTCGAATCGACAGCTCAACTCAATGCAAGTCGGCTGGGCTGCACCAACACCATTGTTATGCGCTGTAACGCCATGCAGGCATTCCGAACTGAGTCAGTTGCACGGAGCCACTTTGCAATTTTCCCTAATGTGGTGTGCAATAAAATGTGCTCTTTGAGCCGCTGCTGATGTTAATTAAGGTGGTAAGCTGCCAGCATTCTGCCGTTCAATGCTGGCTCTTGGGCTCTAGGGAAAAGCACGAAGCGGTGGATCATCCATCGCAGTGCGTACTAGATTTTCGCGGTGTGCAGAATTTTACCCAACATTCGACGCGTGAACTCCTTGCTCCAGAAGCAAAGTTTCATCTTTGCTTATTTGAACTTGAATTTCAAATAAATTTTTGAAAACCATTACAAAATCGAAATCAAATAAAATATTGAAAAGAAAGAGAGTGGGGAAAACTAGACTGTGACTCAGGCAAGCTCCAGCTTCCATAGGAAGTACCTACGTGCTCACATTGACGCAATGTATGGTACACATTTATCCGCGATGGCAGCGACAGAAATCTGCCACAGCTTCGTCGGGTGGGACCAGAAGAATCTACGACTGTGCTGAGTAGTCATCTACGTACCTATCATACGTCACCTTAACTGCGATCCGTAGTTGAAACCATGTTTGATGAATACCTGCCTGTGGACGAGCGAGCTGTAACAAGCGTCGTGGTTCGCGTTCAGGTATTACTTCATGCTCTTTTCGATGAAATCGAAAGCGACCTCTTCTTGTTGTCGAAGACTTTTTGCATTTCAGCTGGTGGCTTGGATTCTTGATTGCTTCGCTTGTGAATTAGCTTGATTAAATCATTTGATTGAGACGTGGATGTAATCGGTATGGTACGTTGATTAGGGATAATTTGGCAGCAGTTATTTGGTTGAATTCTTCATTCAAACCCCCGATTAGAACTGATATTAGACATGTACCCACCCAGGTTCTCGCTTCAAACAGTTTTTCATTTTTTCATCACCGCCTGATTTCCATGTTCGTCAAAGTTTTGAAGAAATCCCCATGACAAAGTGGCCCCTTACAATCATATACATATACTCCCCGAACAGTCTCTCAATCATGTGAATTTTGCTAGATACCATTACCATAGATAGGATACCATTGCTAGATTGATAATTGCTTAGGTAGCAACTTTGTCTCCCAATACTCATCTTGAAGGAACTGATAATTCTGGAATGACACAATTGTCAGTACATTTTTATGTCGGCGGCATAGAGAAAACAAAAAGAAGACGTCACAGAGGGCAGATCATTTTTAAAAAGATGGGGAAGTGGTGAAAGAATGGAACCTTGGGGCAAACGGGATGAAGCACAAAAAGCAGTCCAAGATATACCGAAGAGACTTACACAACAGGAGCGATGGAACAAGTGAGACTGTATCCAAGCCAATATAATCCTGGGATACAGAGGGCCTCCAATCTCAGACAAAACAGATGGTTTCCAGATCACATCGACTTGGAAGTGCCTAGACAAAGCCCTTACAATATCATATGGGAATGTAATCATTAGTGTAATCAAATCATTAGTGGTAGAGCAACTTGTGAGGAAGCTTTGCTCGTCAAGGATAATCACTGAACGCAATTCAACAGAGAGTCGGCTGTGAATCAGACGTACCAATAGTGTTGGAAAACATAAAATTAGGGATCACCACTTTTAAGAATTGGCATAATGATGGCTTTCCCAATTTAGTGGGAAACCCATCTGTACTAATACTAAGATTCAAGAGAAGTGACTATGGCACTTACAGAGAGAATGCAAGCGATTTCACAAAGACGTTTTGAATGTCATCAGGGCAGTGACTTGTATAAGGATCAATGGAGGTAATGGTTATTTCGATTTCGCCAGGGTAAGCACACAAGAATAAGAGAGGAATAAGATTCTTGATAGCGAATTTGGGTAGATGACGGTTTATATGGAGGGAGAAAAAGTAGAAAAATCTTGAGGATAATTCCGAAATATCTTCGGGAGTAGATGCTACAAATTCGTCTACGTGAACTGCTTCTGGCTGATGGTGACCTGATTGCATTATCTAAAGTGAGGAGGCTCTTAGCTTTCGAGTGCATAAAACAGAAATAAGTCCTGGTTTCAACTGTACCGGATTATTTAAGACAACGGCGAACCTTTAGTACCTTACCTTTAATACCTTTTTTTAGCTTCCACTGCAACAAGCACACGCTTAGTAATCCAAGAATGTTCCTTTGATTACTACGTGTGATTGTTAACTTCGATCAGAAGTTCGAAGAGGAGTAAACCGTCTAATAAAATGAAGTACTCATAACATTTCAAGGAAGCAAACCCGGTATCCTGACAACCGAACAACGCAATCCGATCCGTAGAGAGAATTTCAGTGTTCAATATATCATAACTCGTATCGAAAAAATGATGGGAGATGGGAGGGGTTATGGATGTCTAGATCAAGTGATAATGGGCGGGTGACAGGGATCAGAAGAAACATAGGGTTGCAAGGCGGAAGTAAGTGATAGGCGATGAGGTGGAATATTCGATGAAAGTAAACGAACGATCAAGTAAACGAACAAGAAGACAAGAAAGGATTGAACTGTGACATCGAACAAAGAGAGAGAAATAGACATGAGATCTGGGGATCAAATCTTTAGTATGGACGAGAATGATATGGATATAGTCAGCATTTGTACTATTCGCTGTGGGGATGATGTTTAGTAAAGTATGAAGACAAGTAATCAAAAATTTCTAATAAAAAGTAATCAAAGCGAGGAAGGAGGTGAATAAATGAAATTATTGCAAGCAGAGTTACCAAATGTACACTTGCTTGCTTGCGGTCTAGACTTGCTTGTGGCTAACACCCACGGTCATACCAGTTAAAAATGTGATCAGAACACGGCACGGAATCGAAAATATTGGGATTCAGCTATGACTCCTTAAGGCAAATGACTTTCTCGTTAGAAGTATTATATGGTGTTAGAAGTTCATCGGGCTTGGTCCTAAGGCCTCTTAGATTTTGGTAATATGTTGACAGCTGGATAGCATATTTCAATCGGCGTCCGGCGGGTATACGTTGACGCAATCCTAGGCTGGTGTAGACTTCGTAATGTTGGCCGAAAAAAACTCTTGTTCATCTTCACACTCTATCAGCGACTGTTAGTACCCTGCACGTCGCTGTCGGCGGATGTCCTCTTCGTTGAAGTACACAAGAACGGTAATCGTCCTTTCTCTTCCATCCCGCAGGTGAAGATTATACCGTGATGGAGTCCGATGAGAGCGAACAGCATCCCAACCCGTACCCAAATCTTGACAAGGTTGCCAGCCAACGTCTCCAGAATGTCAGCGTTATCGTTAAATGAACACGTTTTGAATAAGTATCGGACCAGAACGCCATACTTTCTGTATCAACGGAGATAGAAAGGATCCACCGCCCAGACTTTATTGTTCTGAACAAGCCTCGCAGGCATTCGTAACCGTTTGGGATCTGAAATCTGTTCCCAACGCGGATTCACCCTCAAATCTAAGCCATTCTAACAACGATTGTTTGGCAACAGTCGCAGTCATAACTCTTCTAACGATCCGCCAATGTTCCAGCCGCGTTTCAGGTCACTCGGGTACCCCCGCGTCCAATTCCGCGCTCCGCCATTGCCAGGCTTTCGTCATCGCGGTGTAATGAGCATTAAACACTTTTTGCTTCTCTCGATTCCAAAATCGTTAATGACCTACTTACGAAACCCCAGATAATTACCTTAAAACAGATTTGGCTTTGCGTAAAAAAAGTTATCTGAGCGCGTTGCCTGGCTCGCGCTGCCTAGTTAGATACCGTACCAGTGTTACACTTGGGAAAGACCGTTCTAGTAACACATCGCAGCATTTCGCTGGCTTAATGCCGACCATGCCTGCACAGGTCCCCAAGTCGAGGAACCTAGGTCTAGGCTCGCGGAGGGCAGGCGGAAGGCAGCAGCTAGGCAAGGTATTCGCCGGATGGCATTGTAATGTTCGCCGCATCCCCGCACCGCAGCCCAACCACGTTGCGCGCCAGAATGTTATAAGTGCAACTTTGTACAGCATTTTTCCACACTAGTTGTCACTGCGCTTCTGTTATTGGCACAGATTGAGATAGTGTAAATATTTGGCCACAGTGCCGAGCGTGGCAGGCTCCAGACGCCGCACTCGGCCGCCAGCCCCGCGGCTCGTTTCGCGCAGCCTCGAAGCGGACGATTTATGAACAGAAAAGCTACCGAAGAAATTCAATTAAAACATTGTCTAGCGCCGAGGAAAATAGACGAATGAAAAGCAGAAAACGGGCAGAAAATAAGTAAAACTAAAAAGAAGTTTGAAATTAGATCACCGAGAATTCTCTCGGTTGCAATGACAAGGTTACAGCTTGACCCAGATTTCAAGCGCAAGCCATGTGTCGAATAAACACACAGCGCGCGAGTAAATACGAACCGTATGTGCATACATGTCGGCATCTATGTATGCACGAATCGCCGATTTTCGGGTTATTCATGTAAATAGCAGTGAACGGACCAAGTAAGTAGCGAGCGGTGGACTGGTGGCCACCGCTACCTACCCCTAGACGTGTTTTCCCAACAGCAGTTTGCCGAACGCACATCCACTCGTGCATGCGGGGACCCCAAGCCGAGCAACGGGGTCGTCATGTTTGTATATTTCGGCCAAGTGCAGTGGCGAATGCATAGTGGGAGTTGCAGCCACCATAACCGCGTAGTCATCGCCTTCACCCTCCACAAACAACTTGATTGGAGCGGTTTGCAAGGAAAATGCATCCTAGAAGTGCTACGCGGAGCATCATCCCGTATATAGGAGCAAGAGAACAAACTCAGCGTCCTTTCAGAAGGATATTTGCCGCAGATTTCCCGTTTGTCGTTTTGTCTGCTGAGGAATGCGAAACCGCCATCAAATTATCTTTAATCCTTTGGTGGTAATCGCACAATTTTAGAGTCAATTTCAGAGGGCCAATACTGCGCGTCGTATGCGGAGCCAAAAGCATCTTCCACCGCCGATGCAGATACCTCGCGGCCACACCGCGAACACACGCACGCATGTAATCGGTTTTGCAATAGATTCTAATGTTATTGTTGCAGGCCTAGTTACGAAAATTATTACAAAATTGCTAGCGAGCGGGTCGGAGCTGAGTCAGAGACATTGAGGGGGTCTGAATGAAAATAAAAGTTGCTCGGCTGGCGGGAAGGTGGTTGGCGTGACGTCCGCAACACCATGGCTACCTGCGGCCTCCAAGACGCTGCCGAAGAGGTGCTGGAGGTTGTGGGCGCAAGCAGCGCGACGGCGGGGCCGTGAGAAGCGAACGAGAGTGAAATTGCTAGCGATGACTCGTCGCTGTGAAATACTTGGGAACTGGAACGCCAAAAGCTCCGTCGAACTCACACTGGCGCGCTGGGGCCGAGTGGACCCCGCTCTTGTGGGGCAAGTCACGCGCACTCTCGTACTCGCCAGCTAATACACACACCGGGCCGTCGATGTTGGGCGAAACGAAACTGAAAATTCACATACGCGCGTCGCGCGAAGATAAAAGCAAAAGCTTTCGGTCTTATTTTCATTTTCTCGAGTCGATTTACTGATATATGAAAGATGGAAAAGGAAGGGGTGAGTGCATGGGTCGGGTAGTGTTGAATATTTTTGTCATGTAGACGTTACATTATAGTGGCGATCATTGAGAAGTGCCGCCGAGCCCCACCGCAGCAGTTGAGTTATGAGTGTAACGAAGAGGAGCTGGGCGAGGGAGGATGGAAGGAACGATAGAGTGAAAGGGGAAGGGGTAGGGGGTAGGGCAGAGGAGTAGAAGCGAAAGAAGCGAACGGGGGGTAGGCGACTGAAAATGGGAAATGTCTTGTTTGTTTTTGTGTAGTGTGCTAGGCTCGGGCTTTTCCAGAGGGGCGGTAGGGGCTTGCGCTCGAAGCTTTGTTAACATGAAAATTGTTAATCCAAAAATATTAATAACAATTTCGAGACTGGCGAATGCGAGAGTGGCACATGAGAGCGCTGGTGTACGCGCAAGGGGTGAGTCGCGCGGGTGGTGTGGCAGCGCGAGTACGAATATTTGCGTTGAACACTCGACATAGAGGGCACACGGCCAAGACACAGAAACGGTACTAGCAAGTAGACAGTGCACTAGCGAAAACAGTACAGCGGGTAGGTAGGTAGGTGCGACGTACGCGCGCGGGTTTTTTGAAAATTGTGTAGTGTGATGTTGGGTTGTGAGTGCAGTGGCTGGGGTGAGGCGTGAAGCGAACCTCCGATCCAAACCCAAACTCGAGCCCGAACCCGAGCGCCGAGAGCACGCCAAGCAGGCGGTGGTGTTTTTTGAATAGACTGTGGCTCTGGTAGCGGCCTCTGAGTCCTAGCCTGCTTCTTGCTAACTTTATGTTAGTTAATTGTGAACCGCGTTAGCTACTAGTCGTGTTTTCTCGCAGAGGGGACACCGACGAGACTATTCACCATTTACACAATTAGTACTGGAGTTCTGTAACTGAAACTCAGCCAAACAAATATCCTCTTATAAATTTTGTTTCCGCCGTTTCCAATCAATTTTCCGAAGTGTTCGGATCCGCTGACGGATTTTCTCGCGAAAATTATCAAATCGGTCTGGCTGGAAAATTAAGAAATAAAATTAATTTTCGCGTATGATAACTGTCTGTGACTAAGCCCCATATAGCTAAAAGTCTATCTAAAATGCTAAACCCTGAAGCCATAATTAAAAAAAAAAATCATAAAATAAGATTCAATTGAATAGCAAGTGAAACAAGCGAAATAAAGTGTGTGATTGTTACGCTAGCGTCGAGCATGCAAAGCTAAAGGATATGTGATAGAAAGAAAAGGTGGTGCTAAGAATCTAAAGTGAAAGAAAGAGAATTTGGAAAGCAGTTAGAAACCATTCAGTGATTGTACAAGTAATCAAACTCAGAAACACAAAAAAGCAAGGATAAAGCGATTGTGCATACAAACAAGTTCATTCTGCCCCCTTCGCCGATCTACCACGACCTTCTTCAACAATTTGGATTACCTACTGCCGATTACTTACTCGCTCATCATCTGTTCGTCAGTGCAGAAGTGCACCGAGTTTGCGTTTCAAGCGAAAATTTTACTTGACAAGTTCTAAAAATCAAGTGGAAACCTCGACGAAAACAAATATTCACGGGTGAAAGTTGAAATGAATTCTGACATCGACTCTTCGCTGAAGGATCTTGCAAGTGCTAAATTACTCTAAAAGTGGCAAAATAAGGGAGAAATATAAAAATTCGAAAATTGATAGAAATTGTGGTTTTTAACATCATTGGTTTTGATACTACCTAAATCGCGTTAATTTTTACTAGAATTAATCGATTTATATCTGGATAAAGTGTTTATTAGGCGCGCTATAACCGGCTGATTCCAACTCTTTTGGCAGTGTAAAATGCGTCGAATAGTGACCATAAATTGGACATTGCTTCAACATTATTGGCTAGCCGTTATAAAGGGTATATCTGCTTCATTATAATAGAAAAGGATAATTTGGTCTTGGCAAGACAAGTGGGAGAATTGATAGATAAAATTAGAATAATAGTAATTTCAAGTGACATAAATTTAGAAGAATATTGTGTTCGAAACAAAGGAAAATAAATTTTCCGGAATAGTTAGAAAAATTTCAAACTTGGATGTCGTAGTTGTGCTTAACTGAATTTTTGGGCTTATACCAAATCTCGGAAAACAAAGTAAGAATTTGGATCGAGGGAAAATTGTGTATGTGTGGATCTGGTGTACAAGGACTGGCCTTTACATTAGACACTTCCGACCGATCTTAGCAATTAATAAGCGTTTGATTCGATTTCCGATCGCAGTTTTGAGTCAACAAGGCAAGAACTTATTCAAAGAATTTGTAAAAGATGTTATTGGACATGGAGCAACAGCAGTCCACAGCGTCGTTTATGTCGTCGCTCAACATTTCGCCGTTCTCGATGAACCTGGACCAACAGCCGTCTAGTCCGGCTCATGGTACCACATCATCGCAGTCATCGGGTCATAACAACAATAACAACAACAATAGCAACGCGAATAACAACAATAATAATTCCGCTAACAATAATTCCAGCATCGACGCCCCCAACAACAACGGCGGCGACGTTTCACCGCCCGATTATTCTTACGCGATCGGCAACACCAGCCTTCATCTGGTGAACAACAATAATAACAACAACAACAACAATTCCGCTCATCATCACCAACAGCAGCATCACTCGAATCACCACCAACAACAGCAGCATCACCCGCAACAATCGATGAATCAGCAACAGCAACAGCACTACCATCATCAGAACCTCCCCAATCCGAATTTCTCTTATTCGTACATCTACAACTTCGACTCACAGTACATTTTCCCGACAGGTTACCAGGATAACACCTCGTCGAACTCGCAGCAAAGTGGTGGAGGCGGAAGTGTTAGCGGTGGCGCGGGTGGTATCGGTTCAAACAGTTACGTATCCTTGATCCAGCCGTCGATCGGACAGAGTGGCGGTATCGTAGGTGGACATTCGGTGTCGGGTAATTTGTCGGGCGGTGCAGGGATCGGCGGGCACGGTGGTGGGGGAGGCCTGAACGGAGGCGGCGGAGGCTCCCACCACGGCGTTGCGGGCCAGGCCGGTCCTTTGCAAACGAGCATTTCCGAGCAAACCGATTTCAAATACTTATTCGAAGAACTATGTCCGGTTTGCGGCGACAAGGTAAGCGGTTACCACTATGGACTACTTACGTGCGAGTCCTGCAAAGGGTTCTTCAAACGGACTGTTCAAAATAAGAAGGTTTACACGTGCGTCGCGGAGCGTCGCTGCCTGATCGATAAAACTCAGCGCAAGAGATGTCCGTATTGTCGGTTTCAGAAATGTTTGGATGTTGGAATGAAACTTGAAGGTAAGTCGAAACAATTTCTCTCCTTATCAAAAATTGTATTTCATTAACTTTCAGCTCACTCAACCATTTTCCCCAACAGCCCACTAAGCATTGTAAAACATTGTACTACGCAATACGCAATGCCGTCCGTCGTCCCTCAACGGTGCTCTATGCACGTCGATCCTACCTTCTTTCACCACTTCCGAAAAGACAGGTTTGCCTGCAATGCCTGCGCAAAAAATAAATCTCAACTTCTTCTGTGGATGCGCAGCAAACAAACCTGCAAATTACTTTCAAAAGGCCCATAAACGCCTGATTCGAGAACTCTGTTTTGTCAACTGTCGACACCCTCACAATTTCCCAAAATATTTATGGCCCTAATTCGACCCATACCGGGAAGCCATAAAGGCGTTGAATTCTTTCTCTGCTTCATTTTGCCCAAGTGACATTTGACAGGACTTCCTAAGGGTTTCTTCAGATTTTATGACTGATAATTGCCTAAGAGTGAGCTGCCATTAGCGCGAGAGTGGAATGTCGAGTTACGCGGCAAGGTAGGCCGAATGAACCGTAGGCAGAAGTTAAGGACATGTTGTTGGTGTTTCTCGTTATTGCGTTTTATTACTAATAAATTTAGGATTGCTGTAACTATTGTCAGGATGTTGGTTGGGTCTGCGGAGCGGGTATGCGTTCGCAGGTTAGTTGCAATGCTCTTCAACTAGAACGAACGAAACGTTGTTTTGAATTAGTCCTCACCCTTACCCGTCGTGTTGAAAATCTTCAGAAATAGAAAAAAAATTGCTACGCAATTTTCGCTGAAAACTTCTCCTCTCTTGTTGTCATTTCACAATTTGCGTTTTTGATTTTCCTAATGTGCGCGCGAAATTAGTTTTCTTCATACTGCGAGCATGGGTTTGTAAGGAGCGGATAAACGCACGCGATAGTGGTTGGTGAGAATAAACAACACCTGAGACGACCCAACCTTAACCGGCTAACCCGCTTAGATAAGTTGGTTCTACCCCAAATACATGTTATCAGCACAACCATTTCCCGGCCTATTGTTTACTACCTTTCGCTCGCCGTTTATCTCACGAACTCACTTTTCACCCAAGTTACTTTGAGCTTCCTGGTCCTGCTCTCGCTCCCTCCGATAAAAAAGAACTCGCCGATTGTCAACACTCGTCCCATGCCAACAAATGCACCATTCGCCTAATTTCATTGCAAATCGGATGCGTTTTGTTCAGCGAGTAAACAAAATGCCAAATAACAAATCGTAAAATTTTTTAAACATTAACACTCCCAAAAGCTGACCGCCAGCTATCACCTAGTGGCTGCAACTCAACCATTCCATTTCCCAATTGTTTATAAACAATTTCGCACAGGTGATGTGCAAGCATAGTAAGCGAAAAAATATACACTTAATATCTTACTCTATTTTTAATCTACGACGTCTGCTTCGTTGTTGCTGTTGTTACTTTTTTTTTTAAACATGATGCGGAAATATTCGCTGGAAAGGAAACGTCTACGCTGCGCGATTTAGTGTGGCAGCGATTCAGCAAATGGTTGCACTATGAGTTTTAAATGCATAATTTGTCTGGATTAACAGTTTAGCATTGCAATGTTTCGCTCGAGACGAGGGGAGGGAGGGAGGCAGTTGAAAGACAGTGGCTTAGAGGGTGTTTGCCAGCGAATTTGATAGCGACCACCTTATTTTTCCGATAAGATCTTATCAACGAAGCAGGCTGGCTTAGACGATCCACTCTCTAGTTTTTATCAGCCGGGAATGTGCAAGCGTCAAATCGAATCGTCAATGCTTGACGTTTTTGCACTGAGCCTTCGAAGCGATACTGTGAGCTCAGTCATGACAATAAATTATTCAAAGCTCGAGGTTTGTCGGAGCTATATTTGAGTCCCCTGGTGTTTTTCAATTGAAGATCGTATCCGAGTCAGGCGAACCTCACATCTTGCGACTGCTTTGCTTTGAACCAGTGTTTCGTAGCGATTTAGTTTGACAGCTACCGATTTTCATGCGACGCCCAACATCTCAAGTTCCAATCCTTGTCAACCAGACGGTCTCCATTTTTGACTTCTGTCAACGATATGACCTGAAAACTAGTTTCGAATTTTTCCGATTCTTGACACTGCTCGACGATTTTTTACTAATTAGCAAAAAGCGAATCGTTATTCTAGTAAGGTGACATCAGCCGGAAAACACCATTGTAACAAATGAAGAATTTATCCCTCTGGAAGCCTTTTTTTTTTGTTTGAAGAAAGTGACAGTAGCGCGATGTGCATGAGAGCATTTTCAAATTTAAATGGTACCGTGAAAAAAAGAGCAATTTTATTCACTATTTTTATTCATGATTTAATGCATAATAGGAACAACATCTGGCGCAGATCAGCCGCTTTTACTGTATAAATATTTCCCAGGCATATTTTAGACGTCATGTATCGGCAGATTGGTCCCGAAACCGCCTCTAACACTTGTCTTGTCACAGGATTCATAGGTCATTAGGATTCTTTTGCACACTGAACTGTGCAGATGGCTTAAACGGCCGAAGCCTTACGACACGTAGCTCTTCCAGGACCCACTTTAACTGAAATCCTTTAGACAACAACGTACCATTTCCAGAAAGTAGCATTAAAAATTGCAATTTAACGTTTTGAAACGTGCTCAATTGGCCTGTCCTCTTTACTTGCCACCTACTCTTTTCGTTTGACCACTTTTTCGCGGCGGAAAATGAAAACAAACCAAAGTCCACACGCAATGGCTGTCGCAAAATCTCCTTCTTATCGAAGTGGAACAATCCGAGTAATCTGCGCCTTATCAATTGACAGTGTAACAATTTTTTCAATTGCCTTCTGTGGACAATGTATGTTATAATTGTTGTTATAATTTTTGGTTCGTTTGCGCTAACCTTGAACGAGATACTGAATACGTTGGTTGTGCGTTTGCATCTCTTGGAGCTCACCTTGCCCTCAAAACCTACTTAGCACAGCAGTAGAACCATGGAGCGATGGTGCCGAGCTTGGTATATCAGTAGATAATCGTGGTAATCGTTTTCAATCTTGGCAGTGCCTATCGGCGAAAGATTGTAGTCATGCGTTTGTGGTAGGATTCCATGAGTGAACAAAATGGAAATAAGTTCTTCCGACATGTGTGCACATCTGATTAGAGGGTCATTAGCAGGGTACCTGGAATGCGGGGGGGGGGGGGGTTAGTGTAGTTTGCTGGATCGCAAGAACTTTGCTGCGTCGTCGGCAGTATTCAACGTGGTTGGCTACGACAAATAGCAGCACCCAATTGGGTCGATTTGAAGTTGATGCACACCGAAAAGGATTTCAAACATCCTTCGAGGAATCTTGATAAGAGTTCTACTATTCTGCTATATAGTTGTGCAAATGAGCGGCAACTCATACAGGTTACAACGGTACATTAGTTTCAGTAGTTTAACGTTTTCACTGCCATTTATTTATTTATTAAATAAATTTATTTATGCGCCTACTACAATTTTTAATTTGTGGCGGCTCGCGCAAATTTTAGGCGTCTGAAGTTTGCAGTCAAATCTTTTCACTATTCTTTTTTAGTAGATGATTAGACTGAACTGAAAACCTATAAGAGTGCAAGCATTGAAATATGCGAATAAAATTTGATGAATTTAAAGTCAAATTCGGCAAAAACCATTCAAAAAGTGAAAAAATTGGAGACAGGTGCGTTTGCAACGATGCAAACTTTAGAAACCTAAAATTTCGGGAAAGTAGTGACGTGCAAGTTTTCAATTTTTCCAATATTTTATCTTCAACTCGATCCCTTCGCCGTACAACTGATTGCAAAGTACGGAATTCAAAGATGATTTCTGGTCCGGGTGGGGCCCGATTCCAGGATTCCGACGAAAGGTATGATCAGCTAGAACATCATTTTAGGATATGCATCAATCCCCTTAGGGGATATTCTTCAATCCTTTAGGACTGGCCTTCTCTGCAACTAGATGCATCTCAGTTATAACCTTGTGCATTGCACATGTGCTTGCACGCGATCTTCAGGCTTTCATTGTTCCTCCAAATAGTCCTGAACGCGTGCTTGCAACCTTGCATTTGTAACCATGCACTGCACCTTCTTTGAAACGCGATATTGAAGCAGTTTCAGCTCCTCAATCAATGCACGAGTCGTCAGCACGCTTTCTGTAAGGCTGTGTGGGTCCGTGCTTGCGACTGTTGTCTCAATCGTAGGCTTGAAGTTGGGTGACCAGATTGTGTTTACGAGAAAGGACTCTATTTGTAACCATTCGTTGGTTCGCATTTGAATTGTCGATGAAGGCAAATCCACCCCCCACCCCCACCTAACTTATAAAAAATCGACCCCGTATTTTATCACACATTTCTAATGTCTTTTATCTGATCTGTGTTTTATTTTCCTTTCTCCCTCCTTTCCTGTCTGGTATTAACAATTGGCATGCTGCGTCGTCCAAATTTTTGGCAATTATGTTCCGTTGAAATTGGTGAAAATGTGGCCAGGTCCTTGTCTCTGTCATCATCATTTCTCAGCGATGAGAAATAGTCAACGTTAGAGCTCGACGCAGCCAACTCAATAAAGTCAAATAATTTAGACACCATGCGACTAGTGCCCGATACACTTCCAGAAATTGGGACGAATTTGTGAGATGAAGCACAAATTACTCTTGCGTTTAATTGAGTGGCTCGTTTTGGGTTTCTTCGGATTCGTTATCTGCCACATCGAGGACACGACACCTACGTGTGGCATCTTTCAAATTTTCTTTGATTTGATCATTTCAACCCGCTCTGGACAGCGAATTTTTCCGAAAAAAGGAACCGAAAGCGGTTTATATTCTGCGCGTGGTGGCCGCACATCTCATGGTCTTGCTTACAGTTTTCCCCTAGTTATAAGATTTTCACCTTAAATTCAAAGCGAGACCTACCCCAACGACTGGTAACTGCTCATCGTTGCACACACGCGAATGTGCGAACATCTGCTGGAGTGTAAAGTGCTTGAGATGGACTTGACAACTCCTTTGGTCCTTTTGTAGCAGAACAATGGTCAGCAAATCCGCCCGCCCGCCCGCTCGCTGCAACACCATTGGGGCCAACCTCAACAAAAATGCCCAAGCCAAACTCCGTTTCACGCAACGCAATAACACATTGCATTAGCAACTATTACAGCATGCCTCGATATTGTCGTTGGTTCGATTATGGTTGTTGCTGGTATTACTGTATAAGTTGTATTTGTTGACTTACTTTTGCTTTTCATCCGACTCCACACATGCGAAGCAACTTACCCGCTCCACAACAAACGGCATCGTACATATGTTACTCTTTCTCGTGTGCGCACCCATTGAATTTCGACATAGGTGAGACGTTTGGCGGAGCCCCCGCATAGTTCCGAAACACTCGACTCAACGTCCACCGATTTTCCATTCGGCGTGTTTTGTTTCTGTTGTACGATTTGGGACCCGTCGCACTTTGTTAGCTGTTGCCGAAAATCCTGGCCTACATTAACATGTACCATACGGGTACGTCGCGGGTCGGAGCTGCATGATGCCATCGAGAAAGAGTTTCTCCATGGGTGGATGGATGGGGCTATGGACTGAGTAAATGATAGAGTGAGAGGGGGAGGGGGGCGAGTGGTTGTTAGATGGGGGCGGTGAGGAGGAAGGACACGAGAAAAAACGCAAGAAAATGTCGCAATATTTCAGCTACACGTGTTACAAACTCCTGAGAATGCCGACAGATTTTCGCAATGTGCTGTTTGAATGGGAGAAGTGAGACGAAGTTTTGCTGTTGCTCCGAGAGCTTTACTCGAAAACGCGATGGGGAAGATGGTGGTCTCTTTTCGCAATCGAACGTTTTCTCTTCATCGTCACCTTGCCTCCCATGTCTCCTTTTCTAAATGCGGACCGTGTTGTACTGAAGCGATAAACGATTGAGCAAGTATTGCGCGGGATCAGATAGTGAAGAGTCAGTGTTTGGTTGCTTCATAGTTGGCTGGATAAGAGATCGCGCTCTCGAGGTTCCCCTCTTGCTTGGAACGCTTGAATGCAAACTGACTCATGACCGATGGCTCCAAAAGCTTAGAAAGCGCTCTTGTGTTGGGGAGATCCAGCCCCCACAGTAAGATAAGATTTCGTTGAAGCGAAGAGCGCTGGTGTTGGTTGGGAAGTGTGTCATTTCCACATTGTGTGTAGTCTCGTATAGCTCCACATATATCTATTTCGGCATCGCGAGCTACATGTGTAGGTTAAACATGTTGCATTGATTACGACCATGTACCGTAAAATAGGTCATGATTGCGCGACGGCTATATGCCGGAATGCGATGCGGGTGAGCGAGACAGGCGCGAGCGTGGTATATTAAAATAACACAGAAAAGCGAAGTGAAGTGAAGGAAAACATGTCGAAAAAGAACCATGCGGCTAAATAATGAAGAGATTCCCCCGGCTCCAAGCAGAACCGGTCGCTGCTGCTTGCTCCGCGGGGTGGTGCCGCGCCAATGTTTTGGAGCGACTGAAAGTTGCCGAGCTTTTCACATGTGTGTATCATTTTTCATCGTTTTGTGTACACATTGTCACTGTTTGGAGTTTATTCGGATTTGTGTATATTTTCGATGTTGCTCCACTATTCCAAATAACGTAACGCACGACGCGAACGAGCAGTATGTGGTCCCGCATGCGAAATCGAATCTTATGGATCTCAACGTCCTCTGCTCCCCCGCCGCCGTTGCCGCCTCGGCGCATCTCATCTCTCTTGTGCATGCATTTTCGTAATGCTTTATCTAATGTCTTACGGCACATTTACATCACAGATACGCATCTCGACCGAGTCTGCCATATGGACGGGAAAAAGTGCGGCGCGTATCCCACGCTGGGCGCGAATAAATCAGAACGCGCCGGAAGGAATCGGAGCGTGGGAATCGGAACCAGAGATGGAAAACCCGTTCCGGGAGATGTCAGATCGTGTGGCTCTCGCTCCCCCACACGCCCTGAGAGTGATACATGCTAGTTGTTCTCGCGTCGTTCCTGTGGGGTTGAGAGGGCATTTAGCAGGAACAAGAGCTACAATTAGCGCCCGGAATGCGGGGAGCCGTTGAAGTGAAATGGAATGAAATGAATGCGAAATGGAAAGGGGATAGGCATGGAATTGAACGTGAGCAAAGATAGAGTCAAAGCAGAAGAGTAAGAAATAATCATAAACTTGGGAGAAGCTTTTTCGGATCTGGGACATGTTCGTGTGGATTGAGGTAGTCAATGGGAAGTTTGGACTAATTATTCGACTCATTTCTTTTCGTTGGCCCTTCCCGGTTTCTTTCTCGATAAGAAGAATAACGGCAAGAACCGGAAGGCGGGAGGTATGATGCGAAAACTTGGAATTCTCGATCGTGCGGTGTTTGCGTTCGCGGTTGTGGGTGTCTCTCCGCACTCCTCTCAGTGGTTTCGTTTTCATTGGGTAGCGCCTTGGATTGTTATCACTGGCGACAGTGACGATGATGAAACTGAAACGGCCGTTTTGGAGCTTCTGGTTGACAGATAGCTTCTGTTGAGTGTCAAAATCGTTTCAGGAATTCGAGTCGAATTGGGTGACCTATTTTTCCAGAAGCGATTCCAATTCGTCTTTACTATTTTTAAATATAAAATTGAGCTTGCTGTATCGACGGGAATCGTTTGCACGGAGATTGGAACACGCATACACAAGGACTGTGTCGTTCGTTGTGAATTGGAATGTAAAAATTTGAAAAAAGGAAATTCCATTAACCAATTTGCGTCCAAACGAAACTCTGAAATTGAAAATTGATTTTCATTTCATCTCAACATAGAAATATGTGTATTTGTAGTTAGAATAAAAAGTCACAGAACAACCTTCCTTGGACAAAAATTGTCGTCCTTAACTGGGGCTAATGGGCTGGTATGGTATGAAAATGTTCAAAATATTTTCAATGTATAAAGTTTTAAGGCATTTTTAACATTATCAGCGTGTCTTTGTGGCATATTGCACATCGTGGTTGTTGAGACAATTTTCCAGGGTAGTGGTCAACATCGTTTAGCAGACTGAGTTTTGCGGAAGATGTCACCGACGAGTGCAAATGCATTGTTTGAAGCTTGTCTTACACAGGAAAATGTCGATTTCAAACAAACTAAACGGAAACGTTTGAGTGAACGCTGCACAAATCATGCAAATGAACGAATAACATTTGGCCGAAAGTGTCAAAGCGAAAATCAAAGCAAACACGGTTCTTTTTCTTCATATATTTGACGGGCAGTAATGGACGTTGGTTGTACCTTCACGAACAGTATTTGTTGCCCGTAAGCCATTGGCTTCGGATCTTAAAGCAATGTCTAACTGGTAAAAAATTGCCAAACTACACATTTCGATCAGCAGGATTGCTTTTCAGCACCCTTGTGCCGAACGGCTCTGTATTATTTGCCTCCGAAGACTTACCACAGTAAATATCGAACGTAAGACCATAGCCGTCAAAGCTTGCAATCATCCTGTTCCTATAGCCGAATCGTACTGGCTTTCCTCCAACAACTTGCTTGGCTAGATTACACCCGAAATACATGACCTTTGATGCATCTGCCGACAAATCTCAATGAAACCGTCAGCAAGAAATCGTTCTTCGAACCATTTGTTTGTGGTGACAGCAGCCATACTATTGTCACATAAATGTCCGTACTCCTTTATTTCAATGAGTCTGTTTCTAGGCGTTACAGTCTTCACCGAGAGATCAGTATCATCGTTCTCTTGGCAATTCTCAGTTCATCAACACATACTTTGGAATCATGCTTATTATTTGCCCAGCGTAGAGCTCCTAGACGTCGATTATCATATACATGATTGCCGCCAAAGCGTCTTACCTGGATTCGGGGTCCTTGATGATCCCCATTGGTCCCATTGTGGAATACCGCATCGATGAGTGTAGTTTGCTATACTACATTTCCTTTGGTTTACCTCAACATTATTGTTGATATTATAAAATGATACCACAATAAACTCATCATCATCACCTGTGGCCTGACAGTCCACTTTGAGCCCTGGCCTCCCGAATATCCGAATAAACTAATCAGGTATCTACTTATGTTAGTTCTCAACAATTCTCTTCCTTCAATCGCAAGCTTTGTACGGCAATCTTTGCCATACAAATGAAAGTATGAAAAAATACAAAATAAGTCAGAAAGTCTGAAAGTCAGAAAGAAAGTATTCGTCAGAGACTCATGAAAGTCAGGAAACAAAAACAATGTAACGTCATCGCGTATGGAATTGCGTTCAAATTCGTGAAAACTAAAAACTGTTTAGAATATATTCACATCATTTTCAAATTAGTTTCAAATTGAAATATTGAAAATGTTTTTTTTTTATATATATTTAGAAAAAAAACAATTTTATTTTGGTTACATTTGAAAAGGTCTAGGAAAATTTAAAACGGAAAATTTTAAAAATCTATTTTAGATGTCAAAAGTAAATATTTCTGGCGCATATCCAAGGCATCAAAAGCTGCCAAGGTTATATTTATGTTTTATGAAATCCTTGCAAAGTGGAAATTTACTTGCGATTTATTTTGGAACTGGTTGAACTATTGAAAGCCTAATAGAGAAGCGTTTACCATTGAGGAGTTTACGTTTCGGGTCTCTTGGACCTTCTTCTGTGCATTCTGGAGTGTCTGCCAATGACAGTACAATTTATTCGATGTTGTGTGAAAGGTAGGTGATGTCAGATCTTATGCAAGTAGGTACGGACTGCTTAGCGCTGGGGCGAGTTTGTTACGAATACCCTTTTCCTGTCCTTTGTCGCCCCTACTGTCTGTAGTGTCTTGATAATTACGGTTTCGTTTTCTTTTTGAAAGAGTTGGTTTGATCGCGTCATTGTGATGGCCATAGTGTCTGGCCCGAATGCATGATTCTGCAGCTTCAGCGTAGATGTCCTTTGTGTGGAGTAAACTGTTCGACGGAATCGTCGCACCATTCATACCGCATTTTTTTCATGTTTAATTATGAAAAAGTGCATAAGGAAGCTTGGAATAGAGTTCTGCAGGTGGGTAAATCGCTGCTCCCTATATTTTTCTCGAGAGGACCGTGATCGTGTATGGATACGGGAAAAAGAAGAAAACTGTGAATGTAGCTTATCAACAAGGATCAGTTTTGGAGGAGGTTTCAATCGTCTGAATAGGCGTTTCTTGTCGTGTTCTATACGGATTTTTGAATGCTCGCTACGTGTTGGTTATAAAAATAATGTCGTAGTCCTTGCATGATAGCGCCAACTCTCGTGAATAACTGTATGAATACTGTTATTATCGGAATTTGTTGCTGTATTCGTTCTGTTTCCTATGTAACTGAAATCTCTGGTGTCAAGAAGATCACTGTCTTGAATGCCGCGCTGTGCTGAATGCGTTGTGGTGTCTGCAAGAGAAAATTAAATTTTTCATGCCTAATATGGGTCATGCCTATAATCTCCACATGAATATTTTCTGAATTATTCTCGTTTGAGTACGATCCTGAAAATGTTCCTTTAAATTTAAATCAAAGATAATGCAATTCGTCAGTGTCCCTACCAGACAGTTGGTCAATAAACGCTACAAAATATTTGATTAGATTTAGTCCTAAACTATCTTGAATAATACTGTCTTTTTTAGTTTCAGCCGTAAGATGCGCTAAGACGTGCTTTTGCAGAAATTCGATTGACTGAATATTTATTGTTGTTTCGAACTGTAGATTTGCTTAAATCTAATCCTGTCAAAAGTTAGAAAAGGAAGATTCATCGGCATTGGTTAAAGTGCTCAAGTGCAAGACACGAAGTATCACTTGGATGGAGTGGGGTTGTCTGTTCTATTTATCTATAAAATGTTTGCTTGGCGTTCTGAGCCATTTACGCAAAAACAGTTCCATTTAAAGAGGGGAGCCATAGAAATTCTATTAGATATTTTGATAGACTTTGCCTTCCGGTAGGGTGCAACCGTTTAGGAGCTTGTTTTTGACGGATTTGACGGGATATGATGCATACATTTTCAAGAATATTTCTGTGAATTAAATATCTACAGATTGTCATGCCTGATTTTATGAACTCATAGTACTGTAGAGAACTTACAACAAACAGGAGGGGCTTACTAAAATTTTCTTCTCTTTACGGATGAATTTTACTTTTTTTCTCGGTTTCATAACTGGATGGTTGCCTTATTCGTTAGTCTTAAACGATTGCCTGGGTCCATTCCATGCTTTTGATCTAGGAAACTGACTACATCAATTCGTAGGGACAAACATTTTTGTGGTGTTTATAAATTATCCCACATTTAAATATGTCTTTCCGCTATGACCCATAAATCCCAACTGAGTTATTAGGTCACGTCGAAAAGGTAGAAGATTTGTGTGGAAAGGGGCAATATATCTGGCAGTATTTAAGCCAACTGGTACCTTTGGCCCAAAAAACTTTAGGCCGGGTGAAATGGAGCTCATATGGTAAATAGATATGTGTTATAAACTGCAAATTTTCGTTTTTCGTATATGCATCGTATGTCAATTTCGATTGACTGCTCAATCACCATTGAGTGCTCTCATAGAGATTTGGAAGAAATGGCCGACCTTGTTCTAGGACATGCTGGAAAATTCCCCAAACGGAATATAATTACTGCAGAATTGACAAGGGTTGGAATAACTAAAACAAAGCGTAGTTCAACTTCTTAGTTTTTAAAAGATTTTTTCTATTTCTTCGCTCGTCTATTTGTTGTTCTTTTGTGTTTGCCTTTTCATATAACAAAAATTATTTTTGGGAAATAAATAATCCAAGGCTCGACAGCCGATTACGGGCCTTGGCCCCCCAAGACTAACAAACTCACAGTTCTGCGACCTCGTTCTCCAGTTGATAAATCGCAAATGAATCAGGAGCCAGAAATTTATGATGGTTACACAACTTTGCCGAGAACTTTCATTACCGTCTTGATCAGTGTGAATTCGATTAGTTTTTGGCCAAGTGCGGCTGACAAGCCACACTGAAAAGGCTCAGGAATCAGTAAAAATTTTAATTGCTTTTATTGACAAAGGATTCTGCTGAAAATATCTGCTCTGAACAATTTGCGTTCGAATAATGTTCCAACTTTTTGTCCTCTCTGAGGACTGAGGAATGACGACCACATCTTATCAAACTTTGGTATACATCTGGATGCAGAAATCAAAGCCTTACTCTTAATGCTTTCATGAAAATGTGTGGGTTGAATTTCAACAGCTATTTTCATATATTTTTTCTTTAGTTGGCCCACAAGTAGTATGGAAGGGTTTTCCTTGATATGTGAAGCTTGAAAAGAACTAGGAGAGAGTGAGTGAAGTCGAAATCATGAAAAAAACCCAAACAATTCAGTCCGATTGGGCACAAAATTTAAGAAGAAAAATTGGCGTCCGTCGCGTTTGCAAGTTGACAACGATGCGCAGTTTTATTTATTTCGTTTAATTTAATTTATTTATTTTGGAAGCTTACAACAGGCCTCGCAGTTGAACTAGGTTGTTTGATTTTCGGTTATAATTATAGTGATTCTTGTGATTTGAAGAACATCCTTGAGAGGACTTTTTAATGTGTAACAGAAAGTTCAAATCATATTGAAAGCGCGAATATCAATTGAGAGCTACTGAACTCAAGAGGCAACCAGTTTAAATCAATATCATGGACAGGCTAATAAACTGTTTTTGATTTATATAATATCCAGACATCTGGGAGCATTTTTGTAGGATTTTGAAACGCTCAATTAGTTCTCCAGATAAAGTTCACTTACGTGATAACATTTACAACCAGCAGCAGGTCATTTGTTGGAATAGCAGCCATCGTCATCGATTGCACATACCCAAAATCTAGCGTTCCCGTCAGCCATCCACTCAGACGAAATGCACATGCTGGTCAAGTAACATGCATTTGGATTCAAACACATATGCTTGGAGCGCGACCACGCGATCCATGGGCTATTGGCCCACTCTCGTAGTTAGCCGAAAATGAGCCCAATCTCCCGCCAAGAAAAAGCTCCCAGCCCAACTACGACGAAATCAAACATACGACACCCGCCATCGCTACACACTCACACTTTTTGCATTCATTCATCCGTCAGTCGATCCAACGGATTGTTCTTGCACATGTGAACACATACATTGATCGACGTGTGGCACACAGCGATCGGGCAGAATGACGATTAGCAAATGAAAGTGAATTTTGCCCAAAAAATTTCACTTTCATTTTCGTCGACAAAACAGGAAGGCACACACACAACACGGTCGACTGCCAAAATATGTGGTACGCGGGTCGTGGCTGAGGATTGGTGACGAAAAAAGATACAACGACGGATGGACGGGTCGCGGATTGGGAACAGCCGCAGAAACAAGCTTGGTTTTTGCTTAATCCTACTTACTTAGTATTATTAGCAATATTGCTGTCGTCAACAAACAATTCAGGTATTTCTCCACTTACTCCGCAACCGTTTTTTGTTCGCGTTTCCATTCTTTCGAAATTTCCACTCTCACTGTCGATTCGAGTGCCTGCGCGAAATAATTGGATGTTTCGGGGCTAGGTGTCTACCAATCAGGCAGACCGCCCGGTTTTCCAGTCAGCGCAGCGCCATTGCACTTCGAATCTGTCGGCACCGCGAAATCCAACCCCGCGATGCCAAGCAGATAAGTAATAGATAGAAATTAGCGGAGTAGTGCAGCATCCGCCTCTGGAGTTCGTTGCAGAGGCCAAGACTCCAACTGGGTGAGAAGTTAGAAGCCTAAGAGGAAAACTCCACTTGCAGGCCAGAGTGTCACCGAGAAATACCCGAAACAATGGCCGCAACCAGAAGACTTGGCCTCCGCCAAGCTTCTGCACCGCTAGCGCTGGTTGATCCGCGGCGTCTTGACGAGATCTTGAGATTTTTTCTTGGCGGATCGAACGAGCGGAAACATCGACATAGTTTGTACGGATTTGGAACGAGTTTTTGATAATGTTGGACACATCTTGACATTATGCAATGGCACACAGTCAGGCTGGCAGGCGGATGGTGTAACACAAGACAAGAGTAATCTTCGAACTGGACCAAATCTGGCCAGATCACTTTGAATTTTCGTATGGAAATTTTGGAAGTTGTAATTGATTCGAAAATTTCCACTTCGCTCTGCGAATTGTGCAATTGGTGTGAAAACTGGAGTCAATATTACGGCTTTTGGGGTATACATTGTCAACGCAAGTGCTAAAACATTGCAGATATTTTTTTTTATTTCTGAAATTGTGTTAACATCTCATGAACATTTTGCTAAGGATTGAACTGTCACGTAAATGTAAACACACATCTAGCAGAGGAGACGATATATGATGCTGCATGACTCAAAAATCTTGTTTCTGTTTGTTCCTTGCTGTCCTCTGCGCTGCCTGGCCTAAAATTTGTTCTAATTTGTTTTATAATTTTACTTGTGTCCACTAACCAGCCGCTACTTCTTCAATTTTCCCAGGTAATGAAGCATTTTCTTCGGTTTTTTGCGAAATCGACAGAGATTCGACTAGAATAATTCGTCCCTATTTCTAGTGCCTTCCCTAACAGAACTCTTTCTAACTTTTCATTTCCATTTCAACAGAAGATTTCTTTCCTTTTTTCCAAAGGAATACTTTGCGTCGTTGCAGCCTTAAGACAATTTTGCCATTATTGTATGGCACGTTGGTTCCGTACTTAAGATCGTTCTTCGATCAGCGGACATCGTTTTGTGCAACTGTTCCCTGTAATAAAAAAAATTATACACAACAAATGGTCCTTTTCAAGAAACTCATTCTGGTAATACATATATTCCGAAATGTGTATGTATTTCGAAAAAAAAGAATGAGGAATTATGTCGAGAGTGGAATCTAGGAGTCTAATTCAACAATCCTAATTTCAACAGTCAGAAGCTTTCTGTCGCCCAAAAACATGCTTCTGCAACTCATTCTCCACCGGACGGTCTATTTGCTCCTAATCTTGGTCGCGTATAAGGCTTTCCTTACTTTAATGCAGGAATTATGATTTCGATCTTCTGTGCTAGTTGGTCCTCGCTTTAGATATGCATCAATTTCCCATCATTCGACTGCAACTAAACAAATTTAACTTATTTTGTGTGGTTACCAGTACAAACCACGGACATCCTTGTTTCAATGATTGTCATTCGAAATTAGTGGTCTTACATTGGTGTTATCACGCTACTCATAGTACTCATGGTGTCAGGAAAGAGAACGTCCAACAATCTCCGAAAAATAAGTGAATTCAGACAGCTATTGGTGCTCGTTCTAGGTGTTTGACTTGTGGAAATAATTGGAAATGGTCTGCAAAAAGAATCAATTTAGGTGTATGAAGTTGCAAATACACTGCTGGCAAATTTTTTCACTATTGGTTTTCAGTCGAAGATCAAGCTGAAACGAATTTTACATGGTAGACTGTAAAAAGTTTAAAAATAAGGATAAAATTTAAAAAAAACTACCAACTCCCACAATAATTTCAACGACAATAGTATGGTATAAGGTGTGTGAATATGTTCTTCATAATTACAGAGCAGTCAGGTTTCCGTTGAGTGTGCGTACGGTGGGGTTTCTTACTTTTCGAGAGTTAAACTGCGTCGAGTGAGCGTTTCCTGGTGGAATTACAGCAGGAGGAAAGAGCCTTGTTTAAGGCTTATAAACGGGATGCAACATTGTTTTTTGGAGGATTGTTTGGAAGCGAGGGCTAGGGCGGCAGCTAGGAAAGAGTTTTGGGCTACGTTTTTATATCAGCCTGGCTTGTTGCACCTCGATTTTGGCATAGTCACCTACAAATACTGAAGCCTATCACTGCGAAATTTCAAACTGGGTTAGACTATCATATGGCGTCTACCATTGCTAGAATAAATTAGAGCAATTGGGCTCGAAGACACTTGAACACGATCCGTCTTGGGTAGGTGAACATTCAAGAATGATTAGGAAGCCGAGGGCTATGCTTGCAACAGGCAGATGACACCATTGATTTCTTTCAAGGTATGCGTATCAAAATGAGCTATTAGCTGGGCTCAATGCGATTCTAAATAAGGGAACCATAATAACTGTCGATTTTGAGGAAAGACATCTTAATTGTTTCGGGAGAGCTAAAGGACATTCCGTTGATTGAGATGAGCGTATGAACTCGACTTGAAGAAAATATAACAAAATTCAATACCCCAAATTAGAAATCTTAGATATCTGCAGATCTAAGTAAAACGTTATCTTCAACGGCTTCGATTTGATTATAAGCATTTTTTAGTGTGGTGTGTTATGGGTATGTCCTAAACACTTATTCATACTCTTGACAAAGCAGATCCATTTTATATGCCGCAATGTTGGGAAGGTATTTTTCCTGTGTCGATTCGTCATGATCTTATAACCAAGCAGAAGCTTCAAAATACTGTTGATGTGATTTGGATTGATATTTCAGTTAAAGGCTAAAGTTTTCTTTCAATCAAATCTTGTATCTCAATATTGACATACCTCTACAACGTTCCGAATGAGTGAGCGTTGCTTGAGACAACCCAGCTGTAGTCTTACCACTGAACCGGATTGAATATTGGGGAAATACCAGAACTGTTGATGGTAACTTGCTATTTCCTGTCGCCACACCATTGGAAACCGCGAAAATGCATAATGAGTCTTGTAGAAAGATTGGAAATTATTTATATCTAACATGTTACAATGGGCGCAGAGTGCAGTTCTTTTGATAATCCATTGGAGTCCTGCCAAGCAAACACTCAACGGCACTAACAACTGATTTATCGCACCATAAGCTACGGATGAGTAAGCAGCGCATAAGGCTAAAATTACTGTGTAGGACCCAAGACCTGCATTTCCAGCTTAGAATCATTTGCGAATCGACCGATGGAAAACTCAAGTCGCAATCTGCAAACCAAAAGATTAGCAGGTACAAGAAATCTATATCTCGGCGAACCAGTTTTTCATTCACCTGTTTCCACAGAACGGTGTTGTGAAAATCATAATAATTCAAGACTTATGTGCGGCTGAAATTACGATAAGTACTGGTACAACGTGAACTATATGGCGCCATATCACCATTTATATTATTCTTATTGCCGATCGATCGGAAAACTTTGTTTTCCACCACAACGACAAACAGTTCAAATCGCTTTGCTGTCTGCAATAATATTTAGTTGCTTGCGAATTGTAGTCAATTCGGTTGGACCCGCGCAAATCCTGACCACACCTAACAAACGGTGTACTACCATTTTTAGATTTTCCACCGATTATCAATCAGCGAAATTACAATATTTAAGCGGTATGTGATAAGAGGTGAACGCTTGCTATGTTTGCAGCGCGAATTATTGAGTATGTGGCGTATGTAGATATTGCGGTACGAGGGCAATGCGAGTAAGTAGGAAGAGATAGGCCGGCGAGATTGTGCGACTAAGTTGACTTTATTGGTGGTCAGGTATGGAATTTTTCGTTGTTTTTGTTTGGCTCGGTTTGTTCTTGTCAACGTTGGGCAGAGGTTAGTAGTTGCAGGTGGAAATATGCGGGCATGTTAATTTCAGCAACAGTTGTCGCAATGTAAGTTACAATTACATGTCCAGAGTCTATCAGCTGGCCAATTTGGTTTGAAATTTCCAATAAGAACAAGAGTTTTTAGATTTGTTTCTAAATCAGCCCATGCAGGGTGACGGGATAATTCTTAGCTTAGATGCAGCTATTTATTCAGAGTTAGAATTTCGCCTGAAAGTCTCAAGTCTTACACAACCAAAATCTTACGACTTTCTAATACGAATTCCCATTGTGCGTGCCAAAAAGGATACCCGAATATTTTTTATTACTTGATAAACCACCAGGTGCAGAACAGTAAGCTCCAAACTGGCGAGCCAGACAAAAACACCCATTTCTACCTCGAAATGATATGTTTCGACTTAAAGGTTGAGATCAGAGAGCATATTCAATGATATGTAGATGCGCACAAAAGATAGTATGCCTGGACGACAAATGAAAAAAACAAACAGAAGGAAGGGTTATATTGCCTATCATTCTGCATTCTTGCTTAGTTGTGCTACAATTCGTTTTAAGGTTTCTCATTCATTCATTCTTTCACATTCTTCATGCTTTTTTGTTGATGTTTTTTTTTTGATAGATTTCCACGAAACATATGCAAATATTGCAGTTTTTACCTTTGAAACCCTTGAATACTCAAGTCGTCACAACTATCCCAATGAGTTTTCGGTCATGATGAGATCGAGTGATCCTGCTGGAGTTTGATTTCTTTGATTTCTGGAAAAAGGTTTCACTTTCTTGGAGGCGCGCAATTGTATTATCCTGATGAAATCAGGCTACTGGCTTATTCCGATCGACTGTTGAACCAGAAACCAATCCAGATCATGTAGCGGCAATGATCCTCCACCATCCTGCCGTGAAAGCTGGAAACTTTTTGCAAACGAGACCCCAGCGAAACCTTCTGGGCCATCTAAATTTTTCTATTGATGTGTATTTTCTATGTGTTTCTATGATGTGTATTTTATTACTGAAACAAACCACCGCATCCTGGAGAGCGGTGTCATCGAGGCAAAAATATGTTTTTCTCGTCACGGTTAATATCTCAACATCGTCTAATGTCGTAGCATTTGGGAGTTAGTTTGTTTTTAGTATGCGTTTAATGTGGTTGAAAATCGCATCCCACCGAGTTTAGAAAATTATAAAGTTTCCACGAAACTGACAAACCTACGGCAGTTGTTCGTCGACAAAATTTGTTTGCGAATTTTCGGAATCTTTCATCGCATCTGAGTAATATCTTACCTACTCCATTTAAAAAGTGGCCATGAAACAAATTCGAAAATTTAACAAACTCACGAAAATACTCCAACGGCAAATTGATTGCTTTTTTTCATCGTTTGAAGAAAAACAAAACTAGTAGTGCTATAAAAACAGTTTAAAGGTCAACTCTATACGAAAGCTCAAAATAATAACATTTAAACATGTAAACATTCCGTCCAAAAAAGAAAAAAACACATTCAAAAATGTATTGAGGTCATGATCAGTTGCTTTTCGTCTGCGTCTCCCTCTCATTATGATATTTGAAATATCAAATTTTGCGTTCATTATCCTTGACCAGAATTTTATTTCGAAACAGACTCCACTTGAGTCGTGCTCAAACTTCTTTTCAAATGACTTGAGAGCTGATTCGTCTGTCCTGACTATACTCGAAAAATTTAACCATCACACATGGCACGTAATGTGCATTGCAAAGATGCAAACAATATTTGATTACCGTTTTGTTGCCACTGGCAATAAATGTTACTACAAGTGCGGGTCGAGGTATGGCGCAAATCTTTCTGATTAATCAGTTCAAATATTGGCAAATGGAGAAGTTGCCTCCTCTCTCCGTCGCCCACTTTGTAAATGTAAATTGAAAAAGCAAAACTATCAAACTGGATCTGGCTGAAGAACTCAATTTTCTGCAGTGCACGGTGTTGAAATTTGGACTCAGGCAAACCTCGACGAAGTCAGACGAAGAAACGAACAAGAAAATATACTTCAAGTTCAATGCGTACTGCATGCGTAGCCTCTCGTTAGACGTGCATTACCAGTGATTTCTCCAACGATTTCGAGTGCAAGTGGCGCTAGTGCAATTTCGAAAGATTGACAATACCAATTTCGTAATTGCACGCGACCGCCATACATCAAGGTGCCAATTTTGGCGATTTTAACACAACAATTGCATGTCGCTGCTTCGTAGTTTCCCCACTCTGGAAACCAAGGCTCAATAAATTTTGTTTGTATAGTGGCAACACTTGGCAAATGTTGTGGCATTCCCTCGCTGCAGATTTGAAGACGTAGCTGAAGATGGTGAATGATTAGCGGTGGGCACATCGACGCGTTTGAGCTTTGAGGCAAATTTCAATTGACTCACATATGTACACATATGCTACCTGGTCAATTGCAGTTGCTGTTACATTGAGCTGTTTCACCATTGCCATGATCTGGCGTGATTGTTTGCACCTAAACCGAAAAGTTTAGCAAGCTCCAGGCGAGGAGTGTAAGGTGAGGGAAAACGAACGAAAGAAAGAAAAATGAAAATAAATAGTTCCACCGTGCACGGCGGGAGGTGCGAAATGGAATTAAATATTGCGAAATTCGAGGTATTGGTAACACTCTTGAGACTTTTATTAGCACTGGTTGGCAAGCCGACGCGCTCAACACGACATATTAAGAAATGATTGCAGGAAAAATTATGGATACAGTGCATGTCAAAAAGTCTCGAACAGCAAGGCGAATAGCCGTCATTACAGCTGAACTACTGTGCGAAATCCTTGAACCTCCGCCGTGCTTGAGACATGCAACATCATAAGAAGTCAATAACTGGTGCAACTCGAATACTGGAGTGTGTGGTTAGCGATTGAGGCTTCAATGTATCACTTGCATCAATCTGTGCTTTCATAATCATATTTCCGGCAATTTGGTTGTTTCCATGGTGATTTCCCATGCTTCGGAACGTATGCATTCAAAATTAGTAAAAATAATAACCACGAAACGAAAACTTGCAACTGAGCTGAAAACTTTATTTCTCCAAAATTATTCATTTGCGACCTTTTGAGAAACAAAAAAGGAAAAACTTTAGAGAGTCTTTGGAGGTTCGCTGACGGGGAAGAAGTAGTCGTATGAAAAAGCCAATTTCGCTTGCCCACTTTATCCCCATGACTATCCTGCGAACAGTTTTCAGTCAATTATGTTTCCTTTTGATGGGAAAAATCAAATACTGAAATATTCTTAGCTCACCTTACGAAAAAACGTGTTGGATAAATCTATGGCTTGAAAATAGAGACTGGCAGCATTACACTCCTAGAAATCTTGCAGCAGTCCTCCGGAAGGTGGCACGAAGGAACTGTACTAAGTTAAATAAAAACCAGTATCAGAAGTGAATGAATAAAATATATAAAAATACCTCACTGACTTTTTGATGGTGATAGGCAAGCAATTTCGATTAACCGTCAGTTTCAAAGTGACATTCAAAGTTGGGCAAAAATCGATATGACATGGCCACAAACTGAATTTTATGGTTTTTTAAATTATTAGATTTTTTTCTGGTTTTGATGTTTCCCATCTGCAAAGGAGCCCGACGATATGCTTTGATTTGGAACTCAGTTTGATACTTTGAAGCACAAATTTCGGAGGCAGTCGTTGAGATTGACGATTAATATGTTTGATGTCTTTGATGAAAATCATTTTCCAAGCATTCCTCGTAATCGCTTTTCATATGAATTTTACGCTCTGAAAGATGCTCATTCAAGTACTCGAACGCAAATGATTTAATCAGGCTCGCTATTTTGATTATCCGATGCGATGTTTAACGGTCGTGAAAAAATTCGAATATTCATTGCTGGACGTGAAATCCACAAATGTTTATTTTCTGGGAAAAAATTTCCAATTAAAAATCCTAAATCCCATTTTGCTGAACTTCAAGAAGTTCTGCAGATCATGAGGGAAGAGTGCGAATGGAATTATAGTAGAAACTCGATCGGTTCTTGGTGCATCTAACTATGGCCAACATAGTTCGCTCAACACATTCATGCCATTGATGATTCTATGATGATTCTATGCTTTTATAAATGGATTTACCTGTTATTGGAACTTGATCCGAAGGCTTGACAATTAGAAAGATAGCGCCCAGTAACCACTCTGTCTGTTTCGATGAAATGGAATCGATGTTAAGGCTCTACTTTGAACGAAATGGTTGCGATTCTCTTTGTATGATTGCCAGTTGGACAGATGTATCCAAATGCATTTCTGCTTAAACGTCTTGCATTTGCATTTGCACACATGAAAAGCTCACGTGTCATAACATCAACGCTTGCACAGATTTGTACAAAGTTACTTTGTCTGCCATACAAAATTTTTAAGAAAGCAAATATCGAAAAAATAGAAAGAATGTGCGGCGACACTATCACAAGCTGAAATGAATGAAAAAAAATCATTCCGCATCACTAAACCTCCAATTACTTCCTCTACCAACGTCATGACCTCATCGCGTTGTTGTTGTCGTTGTCCCCGTCGTAGCCTGGAACTAGTAACAACAACAGGCCAAGTAATACCAGACGTTCAGAGTAGTGCTAGCTAGCAGTGCTAGCATTCTAGCGTGCCAACACTATGATCCCACAGCTGACTTGGATACATGGGAGCTCCTTGGTCATTGGGTTTTTGATTGATTGAAACCCAATTCGGCTTAATTGGATTTGTGAGTAATCCGAGATTTTCGTATTTTTTCCATCCTCGACTGTGTGTGTGTTTGTGCATGTGTCTATGAATGTATGCATTTCCACTTGACATTTCTAATATGTTGCGTAAGTACTTCTCCAACGATACGTTAACAAAGTCTGCCGAAATATATAAGACTACGGAACAAGGCTGAAAATAATATTTGTACAAAAGAATTTCGGATTTTAGAAAATGTCCGAGTTTTACAGGTAGGAAGAAAAATATGAATGACATGTAGGCGGGTCCAAGCTTCACTAGGAAATTCCTTTGATGATTTTTATTTTGCGACATAAAGCAATTGAGAATTTCTCGTTATTTCGGAAGCCATTGTTTATGGTTTGCTGCGCAGAATGCGTATTGCGAATGGGGAGACGTGAGTTGGGACGCCATGGTAATGGGCAATTCAAACAGTGCAAGCTTTTTTGAGTTATTCAAAGTAGTATCTATGTCAGGAAACCGTTTGTCGATTCACAATATGCTCTCTGATCCTTAAAATTAAACACTTAAGCTGACCTTGACCTAAAATATGAAAATCTAGACTTGGAGTATTCGAATCAGTTTGTATGCATTGTTCAGTCCTACTTTAAAAAAATAATTATAGACAAAGAAATATGTTGTCGCCAGATCAAATCGCATCTTGGCTCATTCAAATAAAATTGATTTGATGATTGTTTAGTTGGAACCTCATTTCTAATTCTAAAACTTTCCACTTCCAGGTATGTACACAAAAAATGAAGTAATACCTAAGGACTATGTAAGTGAATTCCTATTTCTAGTTTTCATTTAAATATTAATAATTAAATGTATTCTTTCCACCTGTTTTATCATAACACGGCGAATTAGTTAATAAATCTACGCAAGGTTTCAGCTTCCAATTTCGGACAAGCTCTATGTTTACCCCAATTTATAACCCAAAAATGCTTGCGTCGTAACTAGTCGAAATGTGTCAGGGCTGTAATGAACTTTATGAATAATATGCTGAAGATGTCAGAAAAGCTGTAAGAGAAGTGACTATTTATCTTCGTGAATAAGCAGATGACGAGCATTGATACCTCGTGTCTAACTCCCAATAGCTCAAGGCACAAAGTAACGAGACGCCGGCTAAAGACTTACTCGATCAACCAGGAAAACCTCGCACAACTATTCGCAAGCTAGGTATTGGACATTCTTTTGGTGCCTTCGGATCATGGAAATCTTCTCTCCGGCTTTATGGGAGGGAAACAAAGGTTTGCTGGAGAAGAAAGGCTCGGTGTTGTTGTTCGATATATCCGCCGATTTCCGCATCTCTTCGCTTCGAACATTTTGGAAGGCAATTTTGAACTTTTTCAGTAAGATCACAATGCTATATTTCAGATCTTTTAAACAGTACTATCGCTTGTTTGAGCTGAGACCAAGTTTCAACTAGTCTCATGTAGGAAAACGTTGAAGGTCTGCCATTGCCTGGTTTGTTCACTTTGAAAAGATTGTTCCTACTCGTCACTAAGTCGTCGTCTTTTATCGGCAGCATTGTTTCCTTGTTCCTGTCATATTTTCGCTGCTGAATTCTTTCGCGCTCTGGCAAAAGCTGCAATGTGTGTCAAGCTTGCTATTTCTTGGAAAGCCAACACAGTGACTGTACGGTATGGTGATGCAACTGCACTCTAATTGCATGCTCAATTGTTTATCTAAAGCTTCAACCCCACTTATGGAATCCGATGCAGAGGGTTTTATTCTAACGACCTCCTGTACTTGACTAGGTTGACCTACAGCTGCCTTGGGCTGATCGCTTCCTCGCGTATAAGTCCATTCAGCCTATATTGGCTTGACATATACGCACACAGCGACTAGATACGCAACATCATCATCATAGCTGACCTGTCGAGACTCTTTATGAAGTTCTAGTATGATTGGTCCGTCGTACGAGATATTTCTATCTGCAGCCCATGAATGAAGCTGATATTGCAATGAAGCGACCAAGATACTATACTTATAGTGTAACCAAAAATTAGCAAGAATATTAGAAAAAAAAAACAATATATCAGGATTCGTCTAATGTGTACAGCAGCTTTCTACTTTGAAAGCAAGGTAGAGCTCGAACTCTGTCGACTTTTTTGACAGTCTCAAAAATCAAGCTCTCAAAACAGTTCATGTATCCAGTTTTTTTCAAATGATGTTCGCCAGCGATTTCCATTAAAATTTGGTCATCCAATGTGGAGCGAAAATATAGCGCTCCAAAAAAGGATTAAATTGCGTTCCAATCTTGATTGTAAGATCAATGCTGAAGAAATATTTGACAGAAAGATCAACTGTTTTTTGTGTTTACAAGTCCACTGTGAGTATTCACCAATCCTAACTGCTGATTCTCGGATCCCCTAACAATTTACAATTGCAGATTACCCGATTCTATTATTTGCTTCTGATTAAATTTAAGTAAATTAAATTTGAGTAAATTCCTTTCTTTGACATCTTATATCACGGTGGGTTGGTCGATCTGCTTTCTTAGAATACACTTAAACGTTGAATTTTGTTTGTTAGAACTTAACTCTTCAAGCGAACCGACGAAAATTATCAAAGCCAAAGGTCAGGCGCATAGAGACCAAAAGAGTATTTCATTCAGGACAATGCTCGTGAGAATATCTTTCTAAGGAAATTGGTTTCACTTAAATGAATCTATTCTACATGTATCGAGATCGGAAGATGAACTGACTTCACGCTCCGGCTGTTTACTTCAAAACACTTTTCCCTGCTAGGGCATTGAAATTCTTGGGAGATTTAAACGGCTTTACCCACACAAAAAGTAGGAGAAGCAATTTACGTTTTCATCCCGATTAAAGTTTATCCCTGACATACGTGGTTTGCTCCATTTTCGTAGCAACATGTGTATTCAGGACGAAAAATTGCATCCGCGCTGTAAACAGCAACAACAGTCAAGCAAAAACAACTTCATGTTACTTGAAGCACCTGCAACCGTGCACTTTTCCACAACTGCATGGAAAACTTCCCGTGATACTTAGGAAAGAATTAAATGCATTTTAAACATATCTTCTCGTAAAATTCCTATCCACTTTGGTTGCCGCAGTGAATTAGAACTACAGGATTCAGTATCAGGAAAACGTCATGGGTAGAAGCAGAAGCAGGAGCAGCAGCAGGAGCAGGAGCAGTGGGACCCAAATAGCTCGTTCAGGCTAACACATGTACCAGTTGCATTGTTTTGGCAGCTTGCGATCTTAAAACCGCCAAAAGCGCTGATTCCATTGGATTTCTACCCCCGGACACGATGGGATATAGCACACAATGCGCCACCCTTTGAGCATAATGTGCCTCCCTTACGCCCATTTTCCATCCAGCATTGTTCGCTAGAGTCGGTCAGTAGGTCAGCTCCTCCATCTCCACCACCACTACCCTCTTGCTTCTCCGCAACCCTGTCTATTCGTAAACACTAGAATATTCCGCAAACCGATTGCCGTCCGTACGAAGCGAGTGTTCCATGCTCTCTTCAAAGCACACTATGAAATCGCTATTTATTTTTTCATTCGGAATTGAGGTCACCCCGTAACGGAAAGCTGGTGTGTGAGTGGAAATTAGGACGCGAGTAATTACAATATGTGGCTTTTGCGTTCACTATCAAAAGACAAGTGTAATTAAAAATAAAGCAAGGGTACAATTGATAATGAGCAAACGCACGTAGAGTTGGTTTGCGGTGACGGCGGCTTGGGGTGGCAGTTGATAATGACGGCAGAGTGATATCAATGGGAATATCTTATCAGGGGGAGACCGGCTCCTGGTTTGTCTTAATTGCTGTGACGGGCAGCAGACGTTATCCAGTCGTCGATTGAAAGAAATGGTGGAGTTGGGCGGGGCGAAGAAGACTATCGTTAGTCACCACCACGCTCGCGAATGCTTTGACTCAATTCAGACAACGATCAAAAGATTTATTGGATTCAACGAAATTTTGAATTTCTGCTCTCGGTGGGCATGCACTTCGTAGAAAATGAAGATGAAAAGCTCCGCGTAAACATTTCGCCACCACTATGACCTACTTTTGCGAACTTTGCGGTAGCTTTATCTATCTATTGAGATAGTCAAGAAGTCGTGCCATGCCGGTATGACGGAGCGGATGTTCTTGGTTGTATTTATGTATATAAACACGTATGTGCATAACTTGTAGCTTCCATATGAGTTTCATTGGGGTTGTGTTGGCGCAAATGGGGTTGCTGCATGGTTAGGATGTGCAACAACATAATAAGATGTTTTGTAGACTTTTATTTGGCTTTTACTTGGCATTTTTGAAATGTTTTCGCTAATTGAAGCGGGTTCGGGTCTTAGAATCCACCTGCCAGCTTTCCATCGTTTTTCGGAAAACGTACTTTTGAAGTTTTATAATATTGAGAAAATCCCTTTATATTATGATCTATCGAGACAGGTTCATGGAGAAAGAAGTCTTTCTAAGGCGTACCTAGCCCCGAGTAACAAATATTACGAAAAAATTACAAATACTGCAGCAATTGCTATTACTACTACTGCTACTAGCTCGACAAAAACAACAACGATTACGACCGCGACTACGATGACTACTACTGCTACTACTACTGCTACTATTACTACTGCTACTATTACTACTACTATTACTACTACTGCTACTACTACTACTACTACTAATACTACTACTACTACTACTACTACTACTACTACTACTACTACTACTACTACTGCATGGGTATTTTCAGTCTTACTTGGATAAGATTGGTAAATCACGGTCCCCAGACTGCATTTTCTGCCCCGGAGAAAGGGACGACGCATGTCACACCTTCTTCAACTGTAGAAGGTGGAACAGGATGCGGCAGGACTTGTGGGAGGTGATGGGAGAGCTTTCTCCAGACAATCCTGTGTGGCATATTACTCTCGGGCAATACTTACTGCCAAAAAATGTACCATGGATAACCTTGGGCGCGGGGTCTAGGGAGGTCTCCTTTCCAGCAGTCCTCCTCCATCCTGCCCCCTCCCGCTGGGGGAAGCTATGTGTGAAACGGTTCCAGGCTAGTTTTTAATTTAAATTTCTAAATTTGTTCATAGAATGCAAAAGATGCTCGTTGTTGGAAGATACCAACAATCCAGAATGTAAAGAAAGTATTTCCAATGTTGTGTTCATGCATTTGCATCATGCATCTCCGTTCATTCAGCAAAAACATTGATTAGATCCTTGCAGCAACGTTACTTTCCCATGACTTGAAAAAATGCCAAACTGCCCGGAGCTCCTGCCTGGTACATCTGAAGAAAGAAAAAATCAAATTTAAATCTGTCTAAAGTGGTCTCCTGCGAAAGTCACCAGAGCCTCATATACCCAATATATTTGTCTGTGTAACGCAAAATTTTCTAACTCAAAGCTTTGCCCGGGATTCAGATATAGGGAAAAGGATATCTCGTGAACTCAAGACCCGGAAAGGTTTCAAAACATCTTCGAGCCCGTTCAAAGAAGAAACCTTAATTTTTGTGGATCAGCTTCTTTCCATCCAGCCTTTCCATAATTAGACTCATTTTTGGTGCTGAAACTCTTTTATTTCCTGGATCTACGGCCACAAATGGTAATGGCACTCTTGTTTTCGTGATCGTACTTTGAACGCTTGTATGCGGCTAACGCTGTCCAAATATTTACAGGAAGACATGGTGGCGTTTTATTTAATTTCTCATGCTCTGAATCCACAAAAAAAACCAGAATTGCGCAGTGGCAAGACTTGAACGGGTGAAATCTTGTGGGAATTCTGTCATAAGTCATCACTTGCGTATTAAATATACTAAATCAAAACTCGTTCCTATTGTAGAACTATGTTTATATGAAATGGTGACATTGCCAGGATATAATTACTTAGTACAGAACGCAATTCAAATTAAACATTCCAAAGCCAGCCTTCGTAGCACTTCCCAGAAGCCTATTTTAGCCATCATGTCCTAAATCCGTTTTTATTCATCATGAAAATGTGAATGGCGACATTAACGAGGATCTCCTTCCTTGCATTGTTTAGAATGTGCGGCTGTGGTGAATTTTTTGTGAAAATTCTGGTCCTGTTTTGAAATTGCCGGATAAGCGGCATAATAACACACATACACTTGTGTAGTGCCGAAAATGGAACAAGCCCAACCCTTCCGGCCTGCGTCCCGCGATCTGCTTGCCAAGTTGGCTGTTATTCATCAAGACGATTGAAAAGGACGAGTGCCACCACGTTGTTGTCGTCTACGTTACGGGCTATAGCTGAAAAATGGAAAATCAATTTTTTACCCACAACCACCCGTACCATATCTTAGACACCACTATTACCGCGCGCACATGTATTTTATCCTTGCTACTGCCATCATAATTTGAAACAGTTTCCTGCCATTCCGCGCCACCCTCCCTCGCCGACCAGGACTAAAGTCGGCTTCCGCCGCTGAACTAGAACCCTTCCTGCATAGAATCATTTCTAGCATTTCCACGAACACCCCAGCCTCCTGCCCATTGCCGAGCGTGCTGTCCTATTTTCATTTTCTCCATGGTTTTCCCGATACTGAGGGTGTGTTGGTGCTATAAATCTAAACAGTGCGGCACAATTAAAATGAGGCGCGCGTGGTCGTGCCCCAGTTTTCCCACTCTGTCCTTGACCTACTCCACTACTGAAAATAGTTAACGTCCATCCTCAGATTTTCTTTTCTCTTCTTTTGGGGTTCGTGTTATTTCTTCCCGATGCGGCCTCCGATAACTTGTCTCGCATTAGTCGAAGCCGCGTGTGCTCGCCAATACAAAATTGAACGTGCGCTTTTCCCAGTTTTCAGACTCTTTGGGGGTCGCTCGACTCTTTGACAAGGACTCTCTTAGAAAACTGCAAGGCATATGTTTTCCATTTCGCAAAGGGAAAGCTTTCCACACACATTATATCTAACGGCTGTTAGTAACACGACAAGCTTTTCCGAGTTCTCTGCCGCCGTCTAACTCGCCAACGCGAGGCTCTCTTCAGCTGGCGCCTGGCATGAGTGTGGGCTCGATTCTTTGTATCTGATAAAATATCTTCGGAATTGCACGCCGCTATTTCATTTGTGTGCCTTGTTTTGATTTATTTTTACATAGGCCTGTGTAATTTGATTTGCGTTTTTAGTTCAAGGATGCCATTTCGATTCTTTTGTTTGCTTATGCTTCGTGAGAGCCGCAGGGAGGATTTTTCAGATATTTGCCCGGAAAATTTAATTTTCCATTATTTTTGCATTCGGAATCACGGCGTGCAGATGTTTTTCTTTCCGATGAACTCCTGCCACGATTTGAAAGTGTTTAAATATGAATAAGGTGTTTTTGTGTCAAATAAGATGTAAACAATTATTATTTAGGGATGTGGGGGATATTCTCATTTATGAATTGGTTTGTTTATGCATTTTTAAGGAGCAGACAATTTCATGAATTGGACTCTGGTTGTAATTGAGCGAAATTCAGATAGTTGTATGAGCAAAATACGCCGGGTCAAATTGCTTTCCCAAAAATAGGACTACTTCCCCCCCGTGCACAGTTTCTTGTTCGCCTCTTGTTTTCTCGCTTTCCGTTATGCTTTAAAAGAGTTTTTCTGAACTAGAACATCGAGCTAGTGTTTAATATTTTCTATTCTGTATTCTTATTTTATTTAAATAAAATAAATTAAAATGATAATAAATTCTAAAATAATGAAATAAAGTATGTCTATTACGTAATACATCACAGAACACCTCGAAACTCACAGGTGCAAACTTTCCTTTTGCTGAATGGATTCAAAATGGTTGGATAAGACTTACACGTAGTAGAAACAACATCTTTACCGGATAGAAACCAAAAACAAATGCCGGCGGATTTGTGATTTAACGTTTAAAACCTGACAGAAAATCCTTAACGGCGCCCTAAAAATACTATAAAGTTGGTAGGTGACAAGAATACTTATTCAGGGCGGCGTAGTTTATGAAATTATTAAGTAAGACTTGAAAAGGATAATTCAATAGGTTTCAGTTAATTTGCCTGTGTGGCCATGGGATCAGTTTGCATGGATATGATTTATCATTTCTGTATTAACTCCAGTTTTCCCAGAAATTTTCATGTACATAATATCAAAAAGCAAAAGAACAATTTGTTTTGAGGTTCCAAAACCTGAATACCTTGAAATCATTGATTAAATTAGAGTACTTCAGTCTGTGGCTGCAATTAAACTTGAAATCGATCTGATCCTTATTAACCGCACGAAAACTGAGAAAACTAAGAAAACTAAGGACAAGACAACAGTGCAGTAAAGCTGTCGATACAAACTGTTGATATGGTTTCATTTTACAGAGCTTTAAACCGCCATTCTTTACTCGTTTTTTTGGACTTGCTGAAGAATTTTCTGTTCCGTTTGGAATTCCAAATTGTATCGTGTGAAATAATATCATACAGAGTGTAAAGATACAATTGGTATTTAATCATGCCTCGTGCCGTGAACGATTTGGAACGCTAATTTGATTTCACGCATGTAACACGGGACGATTATTACGATAAAATGATGAGAGTCTTCTTCTCGGAGAAAGGGTTACTCAGAATTCACTAGTTCTGACCCAGGTTTCACGTCCCTAAACAGATCATCTTTCTAGTGGGCTAATTTTGACTACATCCTTCGTTTCTCCACAGAATGTTCGATAGCGTAGTTAAGACGAGGACCGTGCACTTTCATTTCCAATACTGCAGAGTAGATTGGCAAAAATATTAGTCCAAATCAATGAATTTCTAGGTAGAGCCAACCTGATTTCTGACTACCTAAGCAGTTGTTTGTTGCAAGTTTAGTAGTTAGTCAATCGTAAGAGATCGTTTCACAGCTGAAGCTCTTGACCTATACCATCATCATCGAATCCATCTTCATCGTTGCAGTCATCGTCAAACTCGATGAGCAAAACAACTTTGCCACCAAATGTCAAACATACGAAAAATACACACATTAAATATAATCAACCAGATTTTCCTTTAAACTTATGCAACATTCAATTGCTCACAACAAATTCATATGCGTGTATGTACACGTATGCTAATATGTACCGCAAGCATATCGCACATATAACATGTACATTGTACTCTCATTGGAAAAGCCATTCAAACATTTTCCTGGCAATAAAAACGAGAAAATGCCAGCGGAACTTGGTACGTTTATGTTTGATGTAGGACTATTTAGAAAATGTTTTTAAGAGGTGTCTTGTGTGTAATATAACGTGCGGAGGATGCGACTGTTCAACTTTTCACTTATTTCCAAGGTGTAAAAGGCAGAACGATTAAATGTTGTAAGAAGGGTTTGTCATTATGCTAGCGACTGATGTTCCTATTTGGATTCAATTGAGATTCAATTGAGCAACAGGTGGTTTGCCGTATTGAAGGGACAAGAGGATTTCATTCGATCGAATGGATTCTAGGGGAGAAAACTTCAAACATAATTTTTTAACATAAAATTTTCTAAAATAAACAAATTTAAACAATAAATTTAGAAAGTAAAAACACGGTGGACTAATTCAGTTTCCATCAGGCCACGCGCCCATCTTATCTTAAAGGACAGCTTCAGCGTGACGGCGCGCAGAGTGGGTTTGAGTGCAGGCAAAGGTTAAATACTGATTCATATGTGTTAGCTGGAAGTAAATTTTTCCAACCTCCATATTCAGCGAAATCTAAGAAAAATAATCACATAGCGCTAAGTCAGCTCGGACATGGGATTTGCGCAATACTATCGTATAACCAAACGTTTTCACTCCGAACCCTTGCAAGCTTGGGAAGGAGCTGCATGTCGACTTTTGAATGCTGGTAACGTATTTATGCACTTACGATTGTTATTTGAGTTCCAGTAGTTTTGTCTTATTTTAAGTTCAAAATTGAATAAATCAGATGAAAAGGAGGTAGCGGGCGAGACATTTAGAACTGTTGTTATAATCCCTTTAGTCGTCCACTACGAGGCGTTTCGGTTGGTCTAAAACGTTTGTTATGCTCTAATAGGCTGTCGGAATTGATTGATGACCATCTTTGAAAAGTTCTTAAGTTGCACGCAATACGTAGACAATGGCTCATTGATTTAAACGTGCTAGCTAAAACTACCATAGAACGCTGGGGTAGTCAATGCCATATGTCAGTGCCATATAAATGGTTACCCAAGAATTTTGAATGTTAAAACCACTATCGAAAATCGGAGTCATGAAGCATTGCTTGTATTATTAATAAATCAAATAAGTAAGCCTGCATGATGAGAACCCTTGTTAGTTTTGGAAGATATTTGATATAAGATATTGCTCAAGTTTGAAAATAATACAATAATTTGGTGATTGATTCGTGGATAATGGGTTGAGAATCATGTTTCAGACATTTTGAAATACTTTTGTTGATGCTTCAACTTATTTCTTGGTTTTATTATCAAACATAATGTTGCCTTGGCTCGCCTTCAGCATTGACTGACTAATTGCATCGCCACTTCATTCAATCTTGGAATCAATACAGAATAACGTTGTTTCCTTTATCTATGCGAAACTTCACTTATGATATGCAAACCAACAATCAAAATTCATATATTTATCTATCATAGAAAGTATAAGTACAACGTAGCTATATACAGCACTAACACCCCCGTGTGACTTCTCTCAGACGGAGACAGAAAAGCACAAGTAGATTTATATTTGTATTGTGTAAGTGAGCACTTTCGAGAGAGTAAGCTTGTTTTATGCAAAATGAGAGATGATTTACCAATCTTATTATGATTCCATTTATTTTGCTCGCATACGGTTATATTGAGAGTTTGTACGAAGCGTTCTCACTGTACTTTGCTGTGTTCCGGGAATGCATAGTTTCTGCACAGTTTCGAATGGTCCACGATCGGATATCATTGAAAAACCGCGCGGTTTCCTTCGGTTTTGCTCACCAAGCTAGGATTATTGTTGTGCGACGTATGTACTTAGGCTATTGTATACGTTTGCTCGGCAAAATTCACATAATCCTAGTCGCTAAGCACGACCGAACGATTACGGTTGAATATCGATTTCGTAATGAAAACATTCACAAAATTCAAAGGAAGTATTCTATCTTTCTGACCAGTTTGAGTATCTTGCGAAATGAAAACTATTACAAAAATCTCAAGAAATTTCTTAAGACAATTAGGCGGGTCATGGGCTAATGCTATCCTGAACTCTGTTCCGGATAGAGCTAAGGTTTGTAAGCTAGAGTGTCATTTCGTGCTTACTTTTCTTTTTCGAGTGTTTTCAAGCAAGGAACTCGATTGAGGAAGATTCCGCCCGACACGTGCGATCGATTGAGGATATCGTATGGCCGCAGAATGGAAATTGGAAATCATCTCATGGAATTTGGACGCAGAATGCATCCTCTGACTGAATATAAAAAATGTGGTGTTTCCGAGACCACAGGATATTTCTGGACCGGAGGATCTGTCATTTATTTCCATAATGAAGAAATGATTGGGTGAAGAAAAGAAGTGAAAATGGGGAGAGATTTTTTCGATGATTTTAGAGTGCGGAAATTTCAAAGTATTCTGGTGTCAGAATACTTTATCAGAACCCGTTTTTTCAATGGTTTCAACAAGCCTTAGGATATATGTATGTGAAGAATATTTGAGGGGAACGCGGGAAAATATTGAAAACGAGGAAAAGTTGGGCCATACCGCTATTCGACCATCTTTTTGATCTCTGTTCCTCTAACATGTGGCATATATGCAGAAGCAAGTGTGTTGGGTATTATATTTTATCGAAAAAGTAAAAGAATAATAAAATAAAGTAAATGTTAAAATTGAAATTTGAATTTTCATATATGAGAGGAAATGTTCAAATATAGCAATTAGTCATGAGTCGCATGAAACCATCGAAATTCCCTTTTGGATACGGCTCAACAAATCAAATTTCGCACAAAAGATGCCATGGGAATAGTAGCTCCAGTAAAACATGTATCGTATGCCCCCCCAATCCTCTCATCCTTGTATGCCCTCTGTATCATTTCAAAACTTCAATTACCCAACATTTAAAATCTGAAAAATTGACTAAACAAAGAAACTAAATCATTACACATTTAATTCATGGCTTTCATATTAACAACTTCATTGCTCAATTGCTTGGTTTGCTTTACCAATTAACCTCGTATGAAGCAACTCAAAGTGAAAAAAACACACTAGCAAATACATACATAGAAAAAGTAGCAGAAAAAGAAAATGCAAAAAAAAGAGCACAATAAAAACGTTTTATTTTTACAAACTCAACACGCATACACTTCTCAATCTCAATAATTGCAGTCACCGCAAAATAAAATCTAAGACAAATTGTAGGAACGGAGGGAGGAAAAAATCCAAGATTAGAAAAAAAGAACGGAGAAACAAACATGAATTGAAATGAAAATGAAAATGAAAAACTTCATGATCAAACATCACATAACAGACGTAAATGAAATGGAAAGTGATTGAGGCCTTGGCATTGGCCCATTTCCCATCCGTTGCTAATCATGCAATTTTACTTTCTTTTTCCAACTTAGCATCTATGAACGGGCTTGGAATGACGAAGTAACTTGTAATGGGTTTAACAATTCCGCGCAGGCGCCCCGACTTCAGCTCCGGCTCCAACTCTACTTGCTGCTGTTTGCGTAATAAAAACTTGGTCGCATATTTTCATCATAGATTTTCACTATCATTCGTCGGCCACTCATGCATTTACTCTATTTATAAAATAAAGTGGTTGCTTGCAATGACAAATGAAGGCGGTAATTGTTGTGGATTGGTGCAGAAGTTGATGAAGAGGATGATGATGATGGCGATGATGATGTTGATGCTGATGATGAAAATTGCAGGGATAGGATGAAAAGTTTGGCCGCCTGAATTTGCCATTATATCATCGAACGCATTTGGAGTTTTCTATGAAAATTCCAATAATCAGAGGTCCTACTGAGTATTTTAATAATTCTCCGTTTACTTTAACGCAAAAAGAAGAAAAAATCTCGCCAACACTAGATACAGGGAATCATACTGGTGGATATTTTGCGAGCCCACACGTGATTATACCAATTAATTATAAATATTAGTAGTAGCAAAGTTTCTGTTTCACAGGTTCATGATCCTCCTGTAAATATGGAAATACTTCCATTTTCATACAAGTTTTCAAATTGGAAAGTTGAGACCACATACGAGCATATAGTGTGTGCTCTGAAATGAAACGCAACTGCAAGCTGCGACCGTGTTGGATTGGCCGAGTCAGAATGAAGAATTATTTATGAGAAAAAGGAACAACCTCTAGAACCAATTCGCATTCCTTTCATGTTGGCAAATCAAAAAATCATACAGGGAAAATTGAGAAGAAGCAGGCAATATGTTATACCAAGAAATATCAGCTTTCAAAATCTGTATGAATTTCTTTTCCAGGAAATATTTGAAAGTAGGATGGAAAATGACCATCAAATGAACGTCAAAATATATTTCATTTGAATTCGAAACATATGTTCAAGGTGCTTTGGAAGTATTATTTCCAGGAAGACAAGTAGTTTGACTGTGCTTCGATTGCTGTAGCAAGCAAGGATGTTTTCACATTGCAAGCATAAAATAAAGCTTAAAAATTTCATGTCCCCTCGTGCCACAACTCGCTTTGTTGCTATGCAACGTCCATGAAACTGTCATGTTTCGCTAGAATCCTAGTCTGCGTATCCGCATGAGGCAGTAACACGACATTTCGCCGCATTCTATTCACCAGATCCCTTCTATTTCCGATCTGCGTTGCCAACCATAACAATTTAGTGCTGTCGATCTACGAAACTTATTAGCGAAACTAGTGGAAAACCAATGCAACGACAACTGCGAAATCCCGCATAGAGCAGTTCTCAGATAGATACTGGGTTATGATTATGAAACAATGAAAATTGATTTGCGAAAGATTTGTCGTTGACCTGAATTCTGAGTCCATGAGCGCTCTGCGACGTGGTTGAGGTTACCAGAGTAATTTCAAGTAGTTTCTAATCAATTTGCATTTGCTGCTTGCTAATTTAAATACGTAAAAAGCCCGCAATGGATTTCCACCAAGAAAAGCTCCGTCTTAATGGAGATGCTGGAAACTCAGCGGTAGCGTCATGTCGGCAAATACTGCGGCGCGCGTATGGTAGCTGCGGGACATCGAATATTGAAGCGCATTCATATTCTCGATGCAGATGCAGCAGAAGTGCATAAGAACGGCTATATCCCTCATATGTGCACTTCAAGCGCATTGAAAAACATTATAGTACTCACTTACAATGCATTGCACATTATTCATGCAAATTGAACTCGTGTGTGCTCGCAAATGAGCCTACATGAAAAATATGAAAATGACGCTTGAAGCTTTGACCTCGTTTCGCGCCTCTTCGTGTATGGATGCTTGCGTACGAGTATATGCAGCCGTATTGACATTTTCCTCTATTTTGAATCTGATGTGAATGTGAAGTACGTAAATTGTTTCCTAGCGAACAGTTTGGATGCGGTAAAAATTCATATGTTTACATTTTCAATTTAGGTTTTGGAATTGTTTTTTTTTTATCGAATTGAACAGTACAAATAGAAAGAGATAGCGGGGGTTGCTAGAAAGAGAGCATGCAAGAAGGTATTAAGGATGAGGTAGATTTGAGTTGTGAATAAATATGTATAAATCCATTTTGTTTGACATGTTGCCAAATATGAGAGCGGAACACGAGTCTACAATCTTTTTGCAAAAACTTCTTCAGAGCATGGTTCTAGCGCAAGAATTTATGAAACTTGTAATGCATAATTGTAAATGCAACATCGGTTATCAAAATAACAAATAATAAATTTACCTAAAAACGAAACATGTGCCGCGTCACTGGGAAACATTAGGCCGAAATGAATTTTAATTTCAACGAATGCGAGAAAAAGCTCAAGAATATTCGTAAATATTGACCTAAAATCCAGAACTTAGTCAAATATAAATCAACACAAAAATTAGTCAGATTTATTCGAGTTTTTCTTTAAAGACTGGATAACTATTACTCAGACGAAGGAAACATGTCTTATTTTGGGAACTATTTTGAAAAGAAAGGATACTGATAAACAAACCTTTTTTGCAAAAACTAATGTCCTGGTGAAGCAATGACATATCAGACAATTGGCAAAATGTAATGCACTTATTGAAGACCGGATATATTAAAAATAGGATTAACGCTGGTCAGACCAATAAGCCTTGAACAGGCGGTCAAGGAAAAGTTTGTATAAAGTTTGTTTGTTTATAGATTACATCATATTTCAGCTGTTGCTTAGAAACCCAGTTTCTCTTGAACAGACCATACATCTCATATCGTGTTCACCCTTTTTAACAAAGCCTGGCTGGCTGGCTGTTACTTATGTTTTAAATATTTCGTTGCAAATTTTTGCCATTATTTAAGAAGAATTATGTCTCCTTTGTTAGCGTGATTTGTTTAAAGACGTTTGTATAAAGTGTTGAACTAGGAGAGCATCTTGTTTTAAACAAAAAAACCAAGAAAAAAAAGTTTTTTGAAAATCAAAAAACAATCATTGAAATTGGCTGCTTTATTTGGTTTTCGCTAGACTGAACTAGTTCTTTTCACGCCTTGAAAATCTAGCGCGTAAACACTGGGAAGAGTGAAATAGTTTTGAGGCTAAACAGGCGATCGACAGGGAAAAATAGTTCAACTGGCTTTTGCATACGAGTGTATTAAAAAATTTTAAAATTAAAGTCGGGAACACAATAATTTGTACACGAAATTGAATTTTGCGACTAAACGATGGATTGCCTAAATTACTTGTGCTCTATTGATTGTTTATCGGTGAATTCTTGTCCCTCAAAGCAGTATCATGTACATAAAATCCTTCAGAAAAGAATCGTCCATGTATACTTTACTGACTGCATCAGGTGGAAAAGTATTTTTATTTATATGTGCTTATATGCATAAATTCGACGATCAGGAGCTTTCCTTCGTCTCAGTGCTTTTTGAGTTGCTAGATAGCCATATGGCCAACTCCTTTTAATGGAAACGTGGAAACGTGAACGAAATATATATTATCAATATATATATTTGGAATAAATATTATTTACCGCGCATGTGCAAACTAACACAACTACTAGAAACATGTGCTAAATGGATATTTGCATAATCGAAATTTTTCAGGATGCCAAGTAGGGCTTTGGTTTTTAGTTTGTGATTCATCCACACTTAAATCATTGAATAAACAATGCAATTGAAACAAGATCAAAGAAAAAGATAACACCTTGATATCGAAACACAACAAGCAATAGTTTAACTGGAAATTACATTAACAAATAAAAGTCCAATTGAAAAATGAACATATAAATCGTACCACCTGACCTAATCACTTGATCATGTCCAACCGAAATATTTCCTACCGAAAGTGAAAGCGTATCACGAAAAACCATTTCATGTGCTCTCTTACATAATTCAGAAAAACGTATGTACCAGCTACATATGAAAATGCGCCCTGAAAGCCGTTGAGGTACCAACCTAACCACCCACCCAACAAACTTACCAGCGAGACCCGCTGCAACCAATTCAACGACGCTGACAACAACGGATCAGATTGTGTAATAATTTTTAAAAATATTTCTATATTCGTGTAATCCATGAATTTTCACTAATTCGTAAGGCATTAAGCGACCAGCGTTGCCGTCCGTTTATCGGTTGACTTTTTTTAGCTTTTACGTTAATTGATTCCGTTTCACCTGAGCGCACAATTGGTTCACCGAAGAAGTGGAGCTTTGGCTGGGATTCGGTCATGTTCCGCAGCACTGCAATCTGTCCACCATCTCTGGCTGCAAGTAAGAATTCGAAAATCGGTTTTGAATTGCTCCCAGTGGGTACCATTCGATTTTTGCATATACGGACATGCATGCTGAATTCACAAGTAATAACGAAAGCGAGTGGAGTACGTTGCATCAACCATACTTAGTCCGATGGAGACAAGGAGCGAGGAGCGGCGCGAAAAAGCCAAAAGTGTGGAATTTCTCAAACAATGTGTTAAATCCAACACTTTGTTGACTCGCCGTATTTCCACTAGATTATGCATATCTTTCATGGCAACGACATCGTGTGTCCCGAAGGAACAAAAGGAGGCGCCGTGATGTGATAAAATCAGCGTTTGAAATGAAATAGGTAGCATGGAATTATCTTTAGGCAAGGATGTGGGTTTTTGGACGATACTTCAGGACATGTTGTAATGAAACGCAAGGAGTCTGGGTCTGAGTTCTGGAGTGGATGCATTTCGAAACGCAAAGAAACCATTCTCCAAACGTGCCCCCGATTTTGTTCCTTGTGTTCGGCTTATCAAATCGTTCTATTAAAAGAAACTGAATCGATTTTCGTTTTGAAACGAACGTCGCCCTATTCCAAATTAGCCGATGCTAAAGCTTCTCGGTAATCAATAGGAATCGTGCAGCTAGGAAACACTATCGAACGATTACCTTTCTCGCCCGGTACGCTTGGCTAATTGCGGATTAGCAATAAGTTTTGCCCATTGGGCATTTGCATAATGAAAACCTTGTGTTGAATACTACGTACATGTGTATGGTGGACGATTATCTCGCAAGGAAAAGACGGTATCCGCATATTGGTCCGCGATAGTGGCACGGGCAGGTCGCATTTAACACCACTTCTGCTTGTTCTTTGTTGAGCTCTGCTGGATGTTGGGCACCACCATGGCCGCACCAAACAATATATAAATCACGTGGTGATTACTGTCACTTGAATTTAAGGTAATCACACTTAACATTAATATTTGTCAATTGTAATTGAATTAAATTATAATGCGCGACGGAATACGGCAATATTTTGAAATTATACTCTCGATTATCTGGAAGGAGTTGATAACAAATAAAGATAGATTGAAATCAAGGTGTGTTGGCTTTATATTCCTTTCGTCAAGCATGATGTCTTTCATGTGAATAGAAAGTCACCAGCTTTCGTTCCACAAGGATGTGAACTCTAATCCCGCTACTGGCAATCGTGTGTGCTGTGCGAATGAAAAAACCCTTTCCAGGATGTTGTTAGAAGAATAACAACAACCCAGTACACTTTCCTTTATTTATTCCCGGCTGAGATTCAACCCCAATGTTTCAATGTTGTATGCGTGAGGATCTTGAGTAAGTTTTTTTTATTTGGAACGTGTTACCCAAAAAGTCAACGATATTTTTAATTTTTGAAGTTTTTGGTGGATCAATTTATCCATTTTCACTTAGAACTTATAAGTGATTTATACCCCTGCTAGCTAACTAAGCGAAGACTCTTGGGTGCGGAAGTTCTGATCAATTTGTCGAATACCTCGAAAGTGAATTTACAAAGAAAGGTGGAAAGAGCTCAAGCTGGTTTCGAACACGCGTCCCTGCCGCTTCTCGTCAGGTGCCTTAGTTAGCTAGCAGGGGTATAAATCACTTATAAGTTCTAAGTGAAAATGGATAAATTGATCCACCAAAAACTTCAAAAATTGATAAAGCTTACCAAAGGCAAATTGGAACATAGGACAAGTTCAAGCTGAGAGCGAAAATGATAAAACGTAATTATAACCAGACGACATTCACCCAGCTGGTAGTGCCAATCGATGCGTCCCGGCCTGTGAGTTGGCACCTGACGAGAAGCGGCAGGGACGCGTGTTCGAAACCAGCTTGAGCTCTTTCCACCTTTCTTTGATATTTTTAAGTTAAAATATTCTTATTGTTCTTCTGATGGAATTTTCGAAACGCAAGTGAAGCGTAGTCCTTTGATCGCCAATTTTTTGTTGCTTGTTCGAATTTTTGACGTTTGACTGACCCCTGAATCACCTACTAATAAGCCTTTCAATGAGTGACTTGAATGTTGCAAAGTATTGTTGCTTTGAGTGTTATCAGTGATTCGTTTGTGGTAACAAATTCAAAAAATTTCTAGCATCATTCTAATTGCATATGCACAAATCGTTTCCCTTTGTATGGTTAATTGAAATTAGGTCCTACGACGCATAACGCAGGCATCCATTAGGTGAATACTCTCTGGTAGTTAACCAATCTCTTCGCGGTCATTTTATTGCATCTTGCAATTCTAGTGCAGTTCCCCAATCCGAATAGCTTGCTTAACCTTTCCTCCCACCAAATATTTGAATTTCCTGGGACTTTGTTGGAGAATATTACATCCCAGATTATGGGACTTACGAGATTGTTTGAAAAATTATGTTGTCTAAAATTTGATGAGTTAGAAATTAGTTCAAAATGCATTTTGAATTCGAGAGCAATATTTTGAATTCACCATCCGGATTTTTGACGAAAGAATGATGCAGGTTTCATCTCAGGGATCATTGGGTTCCTGTTCGTAAGAAGATGTGAAAGAAGGTAATGGACTTAATAATTATATACCGCTCTCTGGGAGAATCTGAAACTGAATCTGACTCATATCTGACTCATAACTACTTTGCTTCGTTTGCAGAGAGTTGAGGTTTGTAAAGATGCTCAAAGTCAGCGCCAAAATATTTTGAATTGAAGCCGACTCAGTGCTGTTATTTTTGTCATACTTTACGACTCGAAATTTAAGATTAAAGAATCAAAGTCTTATTAAAATCAAATTAATTTTAGCCTCGTCCAGGTTTGATTGTGGGTGTGGAAAATCTAGGATGCATGTACTCAAAGCTTAAATCTTTGAACTACCCCATTTGTAACAGTCGCCCCCCTGGATCTATACATTCGCACTTCAGTAAAGTACTCCAAAACTCCACATGTTCGTATGGAACGAAAACGCCTCATTGCAGCTGTTGCGTTACATTGAAACCCCATAGCCAAATTCATAGATGGAAAATTAGGTCAACAAAAATGTTTGTTTTGAAATATGCAAAAGATCGTCAAAGCAACTTAATCTTGAACGTTTTGTCTGGAGAATTACTCAGTGACGTGGGTGGGTGTGCTGCATGTATCGTCGTATTTGCAGAAAAGGGTGACGAATGAAAATTGGTAGATTGACTTGCATGCATTCGATTCAGTGTTCCAAACGTTTCAAGCTGTGCAAACTTAATTGCATTTGCATATGAGCTAAATTGTATGGTTAGAGGACAAGAGGTTACGTTGGCATTTCAGTAATGATATGCTTGCTGCAGTTTTCTACAGTTCTTATACTGAGTACCTTAACATGCAAGGTCTTGATTTCGTTTCAAGAGGCTCGACAAGCAAACTTTTTATGGAGCCATTCAGTGTCGATCGCTTCAAACTGCAGAAAAATTGGGATTGATTGATTCATCAATGTTTTCGACTCGATTGTCATTGATTATGTAATTGTGAAACGACTTACACAGCCCAATTTCGATGAACTTACTCGGAACTGGAAATTCCTTAGAGCGACGTCGTGGTGTCTGAAGGCTGTATTCTATGTAAATTGATTTTGAAGAGTCGTGAGCTAGCGTATTTCTTAAAGGTATCTGTCGACCGAAAGGATTAAGCAGTCGGTACGTCGATAGACAATGATATTTACACACTATTCGTCATAAGTTGCCACGGTTTTCGTACAGATATCTGTTGTTTTTTTGTGGAGTTTTGGTTGAACTATCTGTAGGTATTCCTAGTCCCATGCATTTGCTGAATATGTTTTGTTAATATCGACCGACCGTACTAATTTCTTCTTGGTTTTATTTGTTTTTATTACGCTGGCGTTTCGTATTTGTTTTAATACTCATTAGGCTAAAAGATTGGCAAATAATTAACAATTGGGATGTATTTGTAAATGAAGACAAGTGTTGGCATTATGGAGTCGAAAAGCATGTTACGAAGGCAAAACCAATACAGTGTAATAAAATGGCAAGGAAAAGAAAAACATAATACCAAAGTTTGATGTGTTTTAGTTTCAGGGTATGTTTATTTAGGAACGCAACTTTACTCGATTTTGGTTCCGTACATCGTTCATAGGAGTATTTATTTAGTATGTTATAAAGACTTTCTAAGTTATGTTTTCAAATTATTGCAAGCAGTTCCGCGTGTGCTTACATATATCGCAAAGTTTGCATGGACTAAGCCACCCTCTACCATAAGCAAAATTCCCAACCAGGTAACGACAATATTTTCTAAATTCAACGGCAGGAAATTTAAACTTGACAAGGAAGTAGTTTGAACAATAATTGAACTGAAACTTAGGTAGAAAGAATTTCTAAAATCCATACGGGAATGTGGTTATTTCAATTAAAGGAATTTAAGAAATTCCCTCTAATAAAATAAGATTCTTCTAATATCCCATTTTCTATGGAACATTTTCGTTTTTTTGGCATTTTTGGTAGCACGTATGGTCAATTTTTGTTAAAATAATACGGATTAAATGTTATTCCTTCATTGTAGTCCTTAGTGAATAGAGAATAATTTAATTTCAAAAGTTTTTCAGTCCAATATGAAGCGTGCGCTTACTTCAAATATTTAAATAATTCATTTCAATACTATAACTATTTTTAATTCAAAGTAATCTGACATTATAATTTCTTTCTTTTCAGGTAAATGTGGAAATGCAATAATTCCTATAGCAGCTGCTATGTGAATCAAGCGTAAATATAATAAAATAAACTTTTTTATTCGACTCTTAGTTTACCAGCTGCTGTTGAAATAATGTAAGAACAGAATAATATTTAGTATTTGGATGAGTTGTCATGCTCAATTTCTAACAATATCTTTTACAAGCTAAGGGTTCAACTGTATTCAAGCTTAAAATTACATCATAGAATAATCCATATCAAGCGGAAAAGCTTGTATGAGCAAACGCTGTCAGGAGGCTGCAAAACGAAAATTGAAACTAGAGTTGGTCAATAATGCGAATTTTGAGCGAATCTGGAATTTATTCTATATTCTGTCGTCTATCCGACTCCAATTTCACATGCAGTTTTCAAAAACTGAAATATAAAATCAAAACGAACGAATCCTGCTTGTGTCAATGCTATTATGGTTTGCCCAATCCATTTGCTTTGAACACTGATGAGACTAGGTGCATGTGACGTCACAATGTCACAAGCACTGAAGCATCCCTTAGCAGAATTTTTGTTTTAATGTTTTCATTTTGAATACAATTGACACTGAAGAAGGGGGAAACTATCTTCGAAAATATACGTTTATTAAAATAAAAAGAACACAATAAAAAAACAGTATTTTCTTTGAAACAAAAACAAATAATACTCGAAGCGCTAAACATAGTAGAGCAGTCAGAAGGTTGTATTAATTGTTGTCTTAGCAAAGCGGTCGTAGATTTAAAGTAGTTCCTAGGGCTATATTTAAGATTCAGGAGAAGATATTAAAGAGACGAATACAATAATCGATACTCTATATAGCGATTTGATCGGCAAAGAACGGTGAAAAAATCCAATTACGTTGGTTGCTCCAGAAATAACACACTTGCCGTACTTCAATGTTACAAAATTTATTGAAGAAGATAATGTGTAACTTGCTTTTTTAATTGCTCACACGACACTGGCAGACCACTTGTCTTCAGAGATTTCCCGGCGTCGATACTTTCAACAGTATTCAAAGGAGCACTTTTCCTTCGAGATGAGAACAAACTTGGATGGGCTCAGATCAGGACTATAAGCCGCGTGACAACAACGATTCCAAGAATAGTTTTTCTATGGAAAAGGTTCGAGGTCAGGTTGGTTCACATCCGCATGGTAAACGTCGTGACGACGTCCTAGACATATTTCCCGAGAGGTTCCAAGATCGACGCAATGATAAGTGGGTGTGTGCTAATGTACATCATCAGAACATCAGCTTGTAAGATTTTTGTACCCAGCTCATGAACTTTTGAGGGAAGACATTTTGAGACAACTTTTTGTGCTTGGTGGACATGATGGACACATCCAAACGTTGATATTCGACTTCACTTCGGGCTCGAGGTTTCTTTGGGCTCGAAATTGTTACAAAATGTTAGCAGTTAACAACAATTGTCTGAATAAGTAGCCAAATAAATAAATGTTTGCCTAAGATCGCTTTTCCAAAACTAATTTTATCCTAGACTTCCTAGTTATCACCCTAGTGGCTTGGATATATACTTTTTTAGTATTGTAAAATATTCTTTTTGTATGTAGGACAGTAGTATTGTTTGTATACTGGTGAGGATCTCAGTTTTCCGGCATCGTATAACAACTATTTGCAAGATGAATCAAATTTTCATTGATGATCAATGACTGATTCAAACATATTTTTGTACTTCAAAATTACGAACTCATATGTTACACGTATCTTTCTTACATTACTGCGGAGTGCCCAGCGGCTCTACTTGACAGTGACTGCGATAATGCCCCAACTTCTGTCGTGAATTATATACTCCTTCCAGCATTTTTTCTCACTCCTAGGTGAAGCTCAAGAGTTTTTTCAATTTGATTTAAAATTTCTGATAAGACATTGTATACTTCTGCATATTGCTTAAATAATCGTTCTATAATTTTTGGGGTCTAATAGTATGAATTGCTTGATAATCAAGTTCACTAAATTCGGATGAAGTAGGGGCTGGAGCACTCGTCTTCGACGAAGAAGACTGCAGATTTAAATACTAATGGCAGCAGAAACGCTTAAATCTGACTTCGGATTATGACGTGGAACGAAACTTCTAGCTGTGTGTTATCTACGGTGCCGAGGGGTAACCTATAAAACGATAATTTATGCATGATCTTGCGGTTTTCAGAGAATTTAACACGGCTATGTAGAGTGGGCGCTGAGCTTCAATACATGAGGTCCAGTCATCGAGAGCTTTAAATTGATTTCAAAAGTATCTTTCAATGACAGTTTATAATATGCGCACATTTAATTTTGTTCGATTTACATATTTATTTTCCCGAACTGTTTTACAATTCTGAATATATTCAAGCCCTTCATCCTTCATCACTTATTACCTCCTTCGCATTAGATAGAATGCCAACACGATTCAACTGTTTTAAATCAAGTTCTACATCTGAATTCACTTGACATTTAAACATTAAGTCTATGCATTGCGAAAGATCCCATTCGTCTTGCACGTCTCGAATCATCGAAAAATATTGAAAAACCGAAAAAATACATATTTTCGACAATTATATGAAAATAAATTATCTAAAATTGTATTAGCGTCCTCGAAATAAATTTTCTGCTTAAAGTAGGTCATGGATAATTGCCATCACCATCATCATCATCATAATGAGTCGTTAACTAATTCACTTCCACCGCAACGACTATAAAAAAACTTAGAGATTTCAACACACCTACTCGAAAAGAAGAAGAGGAAAAAATACACTATAAAAAATGAGCCAAACCACATTGAAATGTTTTCTTTTTTACGATATATTTGTGTTTGAAACGTGGAAAAATTACAAGCAAACTATTACAGAGCCACTAAGCCACTATAAACCAGCTACTAGCTTATTATTATTGTTATATGTTACATGTTTTACGTTGCTGAAGCTAAAGATAGTCGGTGTAAAGCGCCCAGAGCCAAATCGATTCGGCGAAGCTTTGAAGCCGCTGCGTAAAGATACAAACAAACAAATAATAATTTTGAAACCCAACACAACCACGTAAACAGACACGCGATAAATAAAGATAAATAATATCAGCGCGAAATGTTGGCAGCATCGGATAAAATGCCCACTACCAAGTGACATACTCAACGTTTTGTTGGACTTGGTACTCAAAAGTGTGTACAAATTGCAGAATTAATAACGAAGGTGATACCGAAACTTTTCAGAGATAGTTTCACGAAATGCATGAATTTCAAATTACCTTTTGGGACGATGGACAGTATGCGCGTGATGTAATCGAAAGTATTTCAGCGCTCAGAAAACGTTCAGCCAAATGTACATAGGTGTTGAGTTTTGTATGAATTGCTATTTTGCAAGGCTTGTTTGCATCCTGGAACATTGAAGCACTCACTTGAATAGTTTTCTTATGATTATATAGTCTTAGAAAAGTAATATTTTCAGAAAAATATATTGTTTTTAATTTTGGCTTGAGACTTGGCAGGACCTCTTCGCGATTGGATTGCTGATCTCATTACCAATTTCTGTAGAATTTTCGCTCTTTCCCTGGCTAGTATTTAGCGACATCAACTTTATCTACGCTGCTTGCGTCTTTCTTTGAAGCCTTTGTCGAATTGGGCAAGGCCTTTGTTTTACTATTGCGTTGTCATGCATGACTTTATGGCCAATTGTTGTTGCGTTGCTGCCGTTGCAAAGCTCACGTTTTAACAAAGCCCTCAAGTCTTTTTCCCAGTTTAACGTATTTTATTTAATTTTGTTTCGAATCAGAATGAAAAGTGTGCATGGAACGCAATGGTTTAGGAAAATTCAATAGAAATGAGTAACAGGCCTGAGTAAATAGGCGGGAAAACTTAAACAGACACAATGCAAATCCAGAGTCTTACTAGTTAGTGCTGATGGAACTGCGTAAATTGAGTCATTGTGATATGCATATTGTTAACGCATTTTTATTGCACGGACAGTTGTTTAATGTTGGCTCTGTGTTTAGGTTAAGTGCTTTGCACTGAAAACTTTTGCATAACAATTGTTTTACAGACTAAATTTCATTGTTTGTGGAAATGTTGCAGATTTGAGTATGCAGCCAATGAGAAGTGGGGATTGGTCGCGGAATATTTGAGGGAACCACATAAGCACTAGTTGTAATATTTATTTTTTCATAGAGAATTTCTCCTTAAAAAAGAAAAGAAATTGCAATTCTAGTAAGGCATTTTCTGATTTGCAAAAGAATTAATAGGCAATTAGTGTTGGTTTCATGTAGTCCAACCAAAGAAATCATTAAGATGCATTTAGATCAAATGCACAGTCTCGAACTCAAAAGTTAAGTTTCCACAATATTGGATATATCATAATTGAAGAGTATAGATCATTAATATCCATTTTATGGTGTTACAGTGTCTTAACATGTTCTCAGACATTTTTATCAAATTTCATCAAGCTTTTTTTAATTTTTCTACCGTACATGCTTACTGTAGTTTTCGAAAGCTACCCTGTCGCCTATTCTACGTCGTTCATTCGTGACAACCTCGTGACTGAATTTTTTATCTCGTTCGTAACAAAATTTAACTATGTCAAAATCGTATATTAAACATAAAGTGTTACTTCAGAATCATTCAAATCAAACCTGTTTTGTCCACTTCTGTTCAGGCTTGCTTTATATATCCTTTCTGGCTGTACATATAAGATCTTTCGTTCCGCAAAACTTTTTCCGTCGATCTCTTTTTCCATTATTTAAATTGACAATATTTTGACTCCGTACTATTTTCACGCATTCTTCGTATGGATACCTACGTCATTTTTTATTAGCTTATTTGTTTTGGACAGATTACAGTTCAGTGACTTGTACTCAACCCCTTTATCGTGATAGCTCAGGCCCTAATGTGGGTTTGCTTTTCAAAACTCTAATCTCCCAGCTGAAGTTGATCAACTGTCAGTTTTTGACTGTCGCAGACTTAACCAGGTTCCGCAAAATCATAGATGAATCAGATGTATCCAACGGTAGCAGTTTTTTTCGATGCAATGAGAATATATATAATAATAATGCTTCAAGATATTATGGCATGATTAAAAAAAAGCAAAACCAAAATTAAAAAAAAAAGATTCTGGAATAAGAATCATGTAACCGAAGAAATTCTGCAAAATAGGCGACCTGAGAGACATTAGGCTGGAAAACTGAAACGATTCGACAAACTTTCGAAAACGAAAACTTATTATGCATTCTATTAGTCCAATTCTATGTTTTCAAAGATTTCGACACATAGGTTCATACACAAAGACCAGACTAATCTGCTTGACTGCACTCTCTTATTCCTTTTCATCAGCTGAATTTATGGGAGAAGTATAAACATCAGCCAAATGAAAGCAATAAATTTTCAGCAATAAAATCATATTGTCAGTCTGGTATGTTACGAAGCCTGTCTGTATCTAGAGCAAAAGGACGATTTTATTCGACTATTTTTTAACTGCTGCCACACGCGTCCACAAGAAATTATCGATTAGTTATGCAACAAACTCTTATAAAAACATTCGTCAAACTACTTCCACTAGACAGACACAACAATAGATTTCGTAGAGGGGGGAAATCGATGACACGAATAGCATGACAAGGGTGACTTCATGACTGACTATTCAGGATATAGCAGGCGACTTTAACACCTGATACTTTATACGTGTGTGCAAAAGGAAAGAAAATGAAAGAAAGGACGAAAGTTGGATGTTATTCCGACATTACCACAATTAACCGCTACTGTACAGTAAAATTATATACCAATCAGAATAGGCTTCTAATAGACAAAATTTACCTATTATTATTTATATTTCTTTTATTTTCATTCACTCAAATCAGCGTTGCTCTGCTGATTACAATGTCCTGAAACTGTTTGGCCTGCTCATTATGGAGTCTACGTGCTTGCAACCACGCTCACACGAAGACAACAAATTGTTAATTATATAGCAATGCATGGAACAATTTTGAATTCTAATTAAATGAAGAAGTTTGTGAATGCAGTTCGCATTTTATTTACAATAGGTAAATTTCAGAGAAATTTAATAGGGGAAAATGCAGAAACTGCGTTTGAATTTCAGTTACACAGTTTTGATTCATAAAATTAAATGTAATTGTAAGTATTTCGAATTTTTGAGCACTTAATTAACACTAAGTAACACAAGCTTCTTCGCTCCGGAGTCTCAATATGTAATGGATGGCGTTTTTGTTGCTACCCTCACAATTGCTGGGGTCTTGAGTTTTCGTTCCAATTGAGTCGGGTCCATTCAGGAGGGAGACCGATTCTCCAACCTTGTTTTTGACATAGTTCATCGTTGCTTGGATCTCGAATTTGGAGGACACGGCCCATAGATCGAGACCGAGTCGGAGACCCTGTTTGCGGAAAGTGAAGGCCCCTACGGAGAAGAGGAGAGACTTTTTAGACCCGCGCTCCGAATCTTCTGGCTGATGTTCGTTGCCTGACTTTCTTTTTCCGGAATAGAAATACAGAATAAGTAAACTAATTTCATTGACCAGAATCCAAAATACAAGTTAATTCAATATGTTCTGAGCCTGGAAAAGTATGTCACATGCTGTGTCCGTTTGTATTTCTTTCGGGTAAAGCTCTTGGTCCCGAAGTATTGAACGTGCTAGAGAAGGCATTTGACTAAATACTTTAGCGAGACCGTCGTCAGAACATATCCGTTCTTCCTTAAGAAATACAGGAGAACAATGAACAGAACATAATACACTGTTTCACAAGTTTTTTATTAGAATTACTGTTCCGAGTTTGCAAAACTTTAGTAGATCTTTCGGTAAATAAATGATAACCCAAAGATAAGAGCAAAAGATGCAACGAAGAAAGCAACGAGAATTCTTTGGAAGAAATCAAACTGGACGAACTTATAAATTTTGACAACAATTTTGTAGTTTATTTGATTTTACTTCAAACTTATTTTACGAACTGTGTTCGACTTTTTATTTGAAGTATCAACAGAATTCATTATTTTTAAATTGAATAATATTAACTATGATTTTCGTTTGCTATGATGAATATGATTTTTGTATTAATTGACACTATCATGGCATCTTCTATCGCCTTCGACATTAGTTCACTGGATTTAGAAGAGGTGATCAAGGATTCAACCAATCTAGTTGACTTGGTACTTCGAGCGTTTGCTGTGCTGTGAAAAGTGTTTTTCAAAATCAAAATAAATTTCTATTTATTTTTTTTTTCTTATTTAATCCCGATACACTGGTTCCATTTCCAAAAATTACTTAATTCTTTGATTTGTTCGTCCGTGAGGCGGCCGAAAGCAAGAAATCGTAACACGAAACACATTAATTTCGCAAAATTAATCAAAAACATTAGCTCTGTATTAAACCATTAGCCATTAAACTAATTCGAAACATTGCACACAATCGCAGCAAACTTCGTCATGGTACCATTATTAGTTAAATGAACTGCTGTGAATTTTCCAACATGATCAAAACTGATTATTGCAAAATTTTGACCACCATTTAACTGTAACAACAGCCACTAACGATAGTAGTTGAGGTTGTAGGGAACATATCTTTGTCGTATGTATCTCATACGTGTGATATTGCTACGAAGCATGAAATTGTCCAACCAGAAGAAATTTCCGTATAAATTATTTGTTGTGTTTGGAGTATAAAAATACTGACCCAATTAAATGACATTTGTTTTCACCTTTAAAAATCGTAAATAAAACAAAAAACAAAAGCTGATATGCGGAAAGAGGTGTGTGATACTTTTCATTGGGGACTGAGTTATGAAAGTGAAATTTACGTGCGGCTGATAGGGGACGAACTGCGGAATTGGGGGCATCGAACAATTGAGAATTTGGCTGAAGCTACAATGGGTTGAGTGTAAATAAATTACTCTTGATACGACGAGTAAAAAACATTCGTGGATTGAACATGAAGGACAGTGCAAACTTCGCGCTTTTCGATATGATTAAATTAATTTGATTCATATGCCAATGTGGGAAACCATCATCCGCCACCAAGGTTGCAGGACCGTATTCCCTAACTTTGTGTGCTGAACTGTAAACTCACATGATTCATGTGCCACACGTTTTCGCAAATTCGTTCTTCGTCTTTATTCTTTTTTCTGGTATAATCCACTATCAACACCGCTAGAGCATTGACATTTTGCCGGAGTAGTCAGGTGTAACCTCGTGTATGAATTATATAGGATCATTAAGTATTTGTTGCAAAAGTGAAATTAATTCATATGAATTTTGGCATTGTTGAAAATTTTTTCACAAAACATGAGAAGCTGAGCGGAAAACAAGGACATGGTTTATTGCTAATCTGCGCACTATGTGCTTGGAGATGAATTTAATAGTTGGCAGGTACAAATTGTCTGCTCGGTTGCTCTGAAATTATTGTGCGAACTTCTAATCAGGCACTTCGTAAGATGAAAGCTTTGAATTTATCATGTTGATAAACCTCATGAAATTCGAGTATCTCCGAAGGATGTGAGAATAGTTTAGCTGACATAAATGAGATCTGGTATGAACAAAGGAATGAAGGAAAATAACCCTCGCTTAACGGACTCATAAGAGGAGCAGCGCAGATATACATCGTAGAATGCAATGGGCACTGTTTTTTTTTGTGATTTATCGACAACCCCACAAAGTATCTTCGTGCTGTTTCGAGTAGTACAATTTCAAGGGACTGTTGATTTTAAGCGAACCTTTTCTTCTAAAGCTTGAAAATCCCTGAATGTAATCCCTCTTAGCCCTATGTAAATTATCGTACTTTAGTATCGCACACTTTACTTTAGTTCTGCTTTACTATGTATTATAAGGCCGCAATGAATTCAAATCAGATCTCCTAATTAAGACTCCTCTGCTTTTGTGAAATATTACATTTGAATAAAGATTATTATTATTAATATCGTAGAATGTTATCTAGCATTGGCAGCAACGTTTTAAAACTAGCTTTTCTCTCAGCTCTTGGCGAAGCCTGCGATTTTCTGTTCTCGTATGAAGATGAATAAAATTGATTTCTATACTCTAATAAATACCAATTTGAAAACAAAAAATTATCACTTTACTTATCAGTATTTGACTCAAGATCACATTGGAAAGGCTTAATTAGAAGACCTAAACCAATATATAACGCGTGGAAATGACGAACCTTAACTGACTAACTTTTTGAAATTCAAATATGAAACAAGTACTTGTTATATGCTTGTTATAGATGGAAGTTAAAAAAGGCTGTAAGGTGCGCCGCAGTGTCTCACACGAGCCCCCAGTACATGCTAACTCGCTTGCATGTAGTTTCCCAATTACTATTAACTAATCAATCATAAATCAAGATTCTCAGCAAACCTCCTCTTCATGTTGCATCATACGCGCCACTCTTTTGAAAACTCATTAATTCCAAAGCGTGTCTATGAGATTGAATCTTTTAGAAAATGCTGAACAAGATTAGGCTGCAAAATGGTTGACCGACCGTCGGCTTAACTGCGTGGCTGCAGACCGCAATAACGAGCTATAAAGTACGAGTATAAATTACAAGCTGGGCTAATGCGATCTAACACCTCATTCGTCAAGGGGCTTGGACCCAAGTCTTATGCGCATAGAAAATATGTCTTCAGGTGAAAATTTCCAATATTTCATAAATCATTTAATCCGAAAATCTACGCTGGTGTAGAATGGACCACAATACATTCACAGATGGTGTGGAGGTGGATGGCAATAGACGCATGCAGGTGCTTGCGGTTGAGGCTAGTTATTGGGGATGTATCGGAAATGTTCCATCTTACAAATCGGGATTTTAAATTATAAAAACTCCAGTTCAGAGAAGATAGCGTCGGTCGAACATCAATTAAGAGTCAACGCAGCACTTTCCAAAGTCACCGAGCCTTTGTCGAAGAAGAAGGGACTTTCCATGGCGAGGAGCCGAGTCCAGTAAATCATTAATTTACAATCTTTTCACGTCAGTTACTTTGTCAAGCAAACATCCCACTGCGAAAGCGCTCTCTTCTCCAATGTCCACCTGAACCAGAGCAAACATTGGAAATCTTAATTGATTTGTAATTAAATGAACAGCAAACAGCCAAAACTGCTGCATATTTGCTCGTATCAACATTTCAAGATGACCAAAAAATGCATCCTCTGCATTTCCACTTGAGCAATGTCAACACAAAAGAGTTTACCTTTCGTCATGATCACGTGTTGCGCTCAAGTGCGCGGGAAGGAATTTCGACTATTGCACGGCTCAGGTGAAAGTGGTCTCTGGCAATTCGAACATTTCGTTGAAATTTACGTACGAATGGAGCCTGTGGGATTCGTTTGAAGATTAGATAATATTGACTTGTGGTATTTGCAATTAACACTTCGACGGTAGCCTTGCGACAGACCGTGGCAGGGCAGGCACGACGAGCATTGTTGTAATGTTTCTATGAGTTGCAGCCTGGGTTGTATTTGGTATTTGGGCTAGGGAGTAGCCTAGATAGTACTTTCGTGTTGCACAGATTGCAGTTCAGTGTTGGAATAAGCCATTTAGAAAGAGTTAAATTTGACTGGCAGATAAGCAATGGTTCATGTATTCATGTTACAGATATTTTATTTTGGTACGTTCCGAGGTTTGATTGGCAATTGTAGCGATTGGCTTTGCAGAACTAACGCCAAAAGGAATTGGATGTGTAATTTCAATCGATAGATTATTAATGAGATTTGTTTGAAAAATTAACGTTGGTTGAGGCTGGACTTGCATAAGATGACAACGGTCTAGGAAACTAATACATTTTGGACGGCTGGAGGGAGTTTGAGTTGACACATAGTCTCACTAGTTTCTGAAAATATTTAGAATTTGTGATCGGATCGATTTCAGTGAACAAACTACTCAATCTACTTAACATGAATAATTGCAATTTCTTAGCATACTTATGTTCTATTTATCTTTCTTTATAATGCAAGTATTAAAGCGAAATATTCCCTTACAGCTGTTCGTGCCGATCGGATGCGTGGCGGTAGGAATAAGTTTGGTCCAATGTACAAGAGGGATCGGGCGCGAAAGTTGCAAATGATGAGACAACGACAACTCGCCCTGCAAGCTATCAGAGGCTCTATGAGTACGGGAGACCTGAAACCCGGTCAACTATCGCCTACAGGCTATCAACAGTCGTATCCTAGTATGAACATTAAGCAAGAAATTCAAATTCCGCAGGTTTGTATTAGTTGGATGCAGCGACTTTCAGCTCCCGAGTCGTTTGAATCATTTATTAGTAACTATTAAGAAAAAAGATTAATAATTGATACATCTGTTAACAAATAGCAATCTAAAGTAGAATTGAAAGAATAGTTCAGCAGGAAGCCTGAATATTATTGAGTTGTAAGAAAACGAAAACCAAGAATTGCTAGTTTTACGCTCTTAGTTCATATTTATTATTAATCTTATTATGTTTTCAAATTTCCAATCAATATTTTGTCAAAATTTATTTGTTTGGATTACTTACATGTTTTGAACGATATCATTTGATTTTGACCATTGGCGAACTCTATTCTTCCCTTTTTTGAAAACATATTTCTTGAACATATGCCAATGTAGGTGTCGTCATTAACACAGTCGCCTGATTCGTCACCAAGTCCCATAGCAATTGCCCTCGGGCAGGTTAACCCCAGCTCAGCGATCGCAGCAACCACATTGAGTGGTAGCTCAACAAACACAACAACAGTGAGCGGGGCAGGTGGTGGAAGTGGGAGTTGCGGACCGGGCAGTGATAATGGTTCCTCTTCACTACAACATTCATCCGACTCAAAGATATGGTTAGTGGTCATACAATTTACTATTTCTAGATTTGAATAGAAAAAATTGAAAATCCTTTTCTACTTTCTCCTTTTTTGTACGGCGCAGCTTCGATTCTGGAACAAACCCATCCAGTACAGCGGATTCAGTCAGTACGGTAGAACTTAGGTAAGTATGAGTGTCCCGAACCGTCCTGCAGGGTGATGTAGAAGTCTTTTCAGCATCGAAGAAAAACGTTATTTTCGTTTAGTGAGCGATTTATAGCAGTAACTGAGATGGTTAGCCTATTTGAGGATCTAGTTTACCTAATTGGAGGTGAAATCTCTAGTGACATAATCGACTCACTTTCGAAATCCTTAATGCTCCTCATTCACCGCAAATCTTGGTTATGCCGGCTTATTGGTTCGTTAAAAACCCGAAAGAACACATCATTTTCTTGGAAGGATCAAAACTGAATCATCCACTAAAATCTCCTGAGAAGGGAACCCACATGTCTGCAATTTAATCTAGTTTCATTGGCATAACTCAATCCGGAAGGTCGATACAACATTGAATTCCGAAACTCATTAAGGGTCTGGCAAGAAAAAAAGGTTTTTTTCAACGATTCGGAGGCGAAAATGAAAATTGTAACGAAAAAAGTTAAGTAAAACATATGAAGCCGTTTCAAAAAGCAAATAAATGAACAAAGTGTAAAAGCAAATGCTAAACGAGTTAAAGATAAATCTTCATTGTTGAATTTACAATTAATTAGGCATACGTAGGTATCAAATAACAAAAGTAATGTTGCTTGATGAAAACTGTTGAGTAAATAAATTTAACACTTCTGATTTGTTGCTAATTAAACAATGAAAACTAATGACCTTATTATAAGGAATGTAATCTTTTTCGAAGAACGTGTTCAAAATCGACCCAAATCAAGTGTTTCTTTATTTTTTCAAATCTTTTTTATGTTTTAGATGTTCAATGTCCCATTGTATTAGTAATTTTACAATATAAAACTCCACATGGAATATGAAACAACAATCCCATTCCAAAGAAATGCCACCAAAAAGTCGTAGATCCTGATTGATACATAGCTGTAGCTTGAAGGTTACCTGAACGATCTCTAAAAAAAAATTCACGTTGCATATACTGGCCTGGGTAATTTACAAGCGACGACTTTGAAATATATGATAGGCAAGCAAAGAGCAGGGGTGGGGGGACCTGGGAAGCTCGATTACATAACACTGCATCTAAAATGATACATCAACGGTATAAAGCAATATCATTTCTCACTGCGTCATCATTGGTCATGGAAAAAGGATTTACAAACGTAAACGAAACCCTTTTGCTCGAGTGAAGTCGAGCGATGGTCATTGTGCGTATTTGACAGTACCTGAAGTGAAATTTTGAGTCAAAATCGGCGAACTCGAGATGAGACACCGTTGAAAATATAAAGTTATAGATATACGTGAAGAATGGGATACCAGACCTAAAGCGAAAATGGCCTCACGACAATGATCGGTCCGAGTTGAATATTTTAAACTTATTTGGGAATCGTGTATGATAGGATCACCCGATGTATTAACCTCCATAGACAGTAGCTTATTTCAATATAACGGCATAGCGTAAGCATAATGTAGCGAAACCACTCCAAACAAATCGTGATGCGACGGGATTCAAACAAATTAAGTGAAATTTTAATTTCGATTGGCAAATTTTCTCTCTTTTTGCTATCAAACTAGAATACTCCTCTCAAAGGTTTTGCTGTAAACGCAATACAAGTTTCTGTATACACTATGAACATTAGATGCGGAATCCTTTTTATCGTGTAACATTAGATGCGGAACACTTCAGATTGAGAGACCTAGAACATGCTCGAAATGTTGCTAGTCTGGAAAAATGGATGGATTTCATAACTTGGCCCAAAGACATTGTATGTTGCGTGCTGTTCATCGGACGCTTCGAAACAAGCAAATGATTTATTTTCATACACATATTAAAATTAATTAAAATGACAATAAAAAAATTCTAATAAAAGATAATAAAATTCTTTTGCACTTACTTGCACAATCACTAGTTTATTGACTTCGTAACAACAGCAGCAAAATTCATTTATATGTTGTCAAAATATAGCTTCCTTCAGTGTTGAAAATTGTGCTGAAAATTAAAGTTTGTAAGAAGGAATATTAAAAGCGAACCAAACAAAAACCAGTAGTAAACGTTCTTTATGAGTGAGCCAGAAACAGAAAGCATAGGAAATAAAACTCAGCATTGCTTACTTTATTTACTATTATAGTGAATTCTTTTTGTAATTCCAAGTTTTTGTGAAGTACAAATTTCGCTCCATCACGTCAATGTGAGAGAGAGAGAGTGCAATGTGTTCTGATTTGCAGAAGGTTTGTTAAATAGGAAAAATTAAAATAAATTTTTATGCTTGAAACTAATTTTTTGACCACTTTGAACTCATTTTCCTCATGAGGAACGTTTGTTTCCTTTCGAACATTTTTTTAAACATTAATTTTTTTCGTTCAAAATAAATTGATCTAATTCAATAACTAACATGTATGACGACAAAACTGCTGTTTTTCTCTAAACCCCTTAGTTGTCGACTCGGAGGTTTCTTTCTTTCTATCAGTCATTGCTATCTATTTTTCACACATTAACCATTCTGGTACTTGCGCTGAGAGTTGGTATACACATGGTATCAGGAGTGGTGAAAATGATAAAGTATTGAACTCCGGAAATCAATAGCACATTATCCCGAAAGGACTTCTATGATACTCAAAAAAAAAAAATAATATTTTTTTTTTGTTTGAACAAAAATAAGCAATATTTTGAAAATAATTTCAACTTCTTCTTCACAGAGTATCGCCTATGATAAGAGAATTTGTACAGTCAGTAGATGATAGAGAGTGGCAGACACAACTATTCACCCTCCTACAAAAACAATCCTATAATCAGGTTGAAGTGGATCTCTTCGAGCTAATGTGTAAAGTCCTCGATCAAAATCTCTTCTCGCAAGTGGATTGGGCGAGAAACACAGTTTTTTTTAAAGATCTCAAGGTAAGTGTTAATAGTTTGAATGTTTTTTATCAGCGTGAATCTTGTAAATGTTGAAAATATTTGCCAAACATTTCTGGCAATAATAACTTTGTTTAATTTTACCGCAAGGGGAAACTCATTTCGTTGTTGTTATTTTTTTTCCAAGGATAAAGTAGATTTTTTTTAATATGGAAAAATACAAATTGCTCCAGATTGTAATGAAGAAATAAAGTTAAGAAATAAGACTAATTTTAGCATGTACGTGACTTAATCTTAATGATTGAACAAACACGGATCCAAGGTACCATCACAAACTACTTATGCCACGGTTTAAAAGATATTCCGTTTTATGATACATGTAGCCTTTTTGATAGTTATGATGATCAACTGGATTAACTCAATGTACTGAACCGGCAATGGTTGCAAGGAAACATCGCGATTCATCCAGTCAAAACTAGCATAAAACTCACATTCGGCCGATAATGTCGAAAACATAATGTTCGTAATAACAATAACTACCCAAGCGTGTAGCTCCTTGAAATAGTTTATACGTACGTTGTATGGTTTTTATTTGTGATTTGAGTCGATCGTTCACGATACTCTTCATTGTTGCAATTTTAAAGCAATTTATTATATCAATTAATTGTGCGCTGAGAGCAATGTTGCTGTGGGAAGGAAACGGAAACATCGAGAAGAAAAATAACAAAAATAACCCCCGGTGGCACATTCTGTTTGTTGTGGACTTTTCGTTTTAAATTGTTGTTGCATGTTGGATACACACACGAAAATCTTCTATTGCATTATATCCCAGTATGTAGTGAATACGTCGTTCAGCTTAGATTGACAAGTAGGTCAGACTTGGAACGACTAAACAGAGAACAGAAACCATTTTGGTGGAAAAAGAAGTAAATACGAAAAAATACCATATGGGTATGAGGTGCAATTTGTATTGAAGAGGAAAATAATGCGCGAAACATTGATGTACTTCATTTTAATAAGTGGCCACAGAACGTCCTAATTATTTGAATGATGCTTCAATCATGAATGAAATTGAAAAGTTAAATTTTGTGTGGTTCCTTTATTCATCGCAAGTGAAATTTAAGATTTCGCTTTAGCATTTGTTGTTCTTATTTATTTATTACAGCAGCGTTTGATATTTTTGAAAATAATGTTGTGCAGACGGTTTTGAAAAGATCTTTTGACATTATCCCTCCATGTGTGAATTGCTTTAAGTTTTTATAACTAAATTCATGTAGTATTAATGTGTTTTTAAAAATTAAATCGAGAACAATTGATTGATTGGTCAATACAAAATAACTTGGTGTTGGAAAGTTTAAAATCATATAAAAAATATTCATGTTAGTCGAAAAAAAAGGAATAAAATAAAGTGAAAAACAAATAAGCAGAATGTGGAATATTTGCACCGGAATGCTTTGGCATTTGAAATGTATTTCGATCCTTCCGATTGATTTTCGAACTTTCCATCGAATATTAACTAAATTTAAAATAATCTGGACAGGCATATTTTCATAGAATCAACGTGAAAATAAAGTATCTTTTCTTCAATATCATCTAAATAGCTTTCTGTTTCCTCGTAAGCGAGTTCATTGAAATGAATACCTAAAAATATATTCTAATTTGCAATATGAACAAGAAATTTTGGTAGAGTAATTTATGATGGTGCCCGAAGTTGGCATCGTTGCTAACGAAACGGTCATCGGTTTTGCCACTTTTTTAATCTTTGTTGGAGAATTTTACTTAAAATTTTGGTAAATTTTATTCGAATATTGGCATTTGAAGCACTATACAAGGTGTTCATTTATTTTTAATTATCCACTTAAAAGAAATAGTGAAGAAATCCTAAAAGAACTAGTGAAGACAGCGTTGCGTTTGCAAACTTGAGACTGCAAACTTCAGACACCTCACTTATGACAGTGTCATCATTGCCATTGCAGAGTTAACAATGGATGTTGACTTGAATTTCCAAATCAGTTGTTGGGTAGCATTCGCCTCGTAGTTTGCTCAACTTTCAGTTTCAGGAATTCAGAATTTCAAATATTCAGAATGGCTGTCATGAGAGAGCGACATCTGTACTAACGATGCACTGCTGTATTATGTGCAATGTAATTGAAAGTGGCTTCTTCAATGTAGCTAAGAGTAGCCGAAATGAAATTTAATTTTACGTAGCCCTAAGGGAACTTAGAACTGTAATGTCACAGGATTTAGCATGGGTAATTCCTGCTTGCTGAATTGTTCTCGCAACAAAATAATGGTTTTGCGGTCTGACCGAATGCCATAAAGACAATGAGCTTCAATTTCAAACAGCGTTATAAAGTCCGTTATAAAAGCGCGATAACGTTCACCAAGTTTCGTTCCCACTGGCCTCGGTTTTAAAGAAATATAGGCCAGTATGCCACTCGACAATAAACCATACTAAAACGTTGTTTTGTCTGGATGTTGTTGTAGATTTCGAGCCTGTTGAGGTGCTCATCAACCCAAGTACGGCCGGTTAGTTTATTATACTCGAGAAATGAACCTTATTGCCGCATAGTCTTAGTTGAAAAGACTGGAGTTGTGTTAGACTTAGTTGAGAAGAGTAGACTTTGCCGATTCAAAAATCGTATGTTATACGCTTTTGAACCCAGATCTGCACGTCAAATATGGCAAATAGTTGAAAATCGGGACTCAATGGTATGGCGTTCGTAAATTTCGGCGAAATTTGTTCGAAAATCAAATTTGTAATTATTTCGTAATTTTTTATCAGGTACATTGCCTGACTTATGATTTGTCTTCCGCGAAAAGGCGAATAAAGAGAATATAATCCCGCGAAAAATAGAATACAATCGTCCGTAGGGCGTCATCAGTCTTATAATGAATTTTCTATCCTGTTGGGCGTGAGATGGCAAAACTATAGATGTAGTTTGTTTGTATAATTCAAAAGACATTTAATGGCCCGGGCCCGAAACACGGATTCATTTTGTAATTATTCACAGTCTTACACTTTGCAAATCTATCATAAAAATGCCTTCTCGAACATTTCCCAATCTGCCAGCTTTAGGACCCATGCCAAAGATACATTACTCAATATGAAATAATGTATGAAGCATATGCATAAGAACAAGCAGTACAAAGTGGTAGTGCTTCGAGTGGAGTACATTAACTTGCGAAGTGGTAGCTTGGCTATGATGTGCAATGTGTAACGTTCTCGTTGACAAAACACTTTGGATGCAGCTACATTGGTGCGGGGAATTGATACGAAACGCTGTGGTCATGGCTAAGCAATATAGAATGGGGCCGGCGAAGTTTCTTATGTTTCCAAAGAGGTTTGCCAAGAGTGACGATGGGGCTACGAAAGTCTTGCGTACCGCTTCAAGTATCTCAAGACACCGACATCATCGTCTCTCCTGGGAAGGAAACCCGATGTTTGGTGGATTGCTTAATCCGCGCTGGTTTTCGTTTTTTGTCTCCCCAAGTAATCTGGACAAAGTCAACCGAGAATTATGGCGACCCCCGGCAAAAAATAGTTAAGTTTATTAAATATTGCTTTTGGTAGGCTAGATTTGTTTTAAAGTTACTTATGAAGGGTTGCCAGTGTCTTGCTGAAAGCGAAATCGACGCGATTCAAAGAAGCACAAACGGCAGCCGGGGCTCACTACGGCTGGGCTGGTTACACTCGCTAGCTACCCACGCAGCTCCGCAATAATTCTTGGATAAATAAACTTAATTCTCTATAGTGGAACCACGGGTCGACTGAGCCTTGCTATGGCGGAATGCTAATGCACTTCGCCGCCGACCCATAATCTTAAGATATGACTGCCTGCAGGCAAGACGCGAGTCAGGAAAGGATCAAACCGACAACACCTTGATGGCTGGTTGGCTCAACTGCTGCTAGTTGGACCAGAGTCATTAAGCACACGACTGAAAGGTTCTCAATTACGTCACGACTCGCAACTGCAAAAGCTATCACCGTTTCAAGTGCACGACTAAGCCGATGCACCCCCGCGATTTGTTCGCTCGCCCCAACGCGCTATTCGCTGGATTAGGTCGCGCGTTTTGAAAATCACTCAACAATGAAGAAATAAATAAAACATGCTCCCAAACCACCGGCCTACCACTTTGCCATTCCTGCAAGGGGGCTGGCCCATGAGTGCAGTCGCAGGTATTAAATGTGTCGAAATAACATTGGAAAAGAACAGCAGCAGCAGCAGTGGAAACAGCAGCAACGGCCCAACAACATCTCGGAGCCATAATAGTAAAAAAGCATTAACTAACAATAAATGAGAAAACATAAATTGTAAATTTCAATAGTTAGTTGCAGTTTAGGTGTAGGGGTGGATGGGGTCAAGGGAGCCAGTCAATCACGTACTAGTGAGTACGTCGCGAGTATGTGGAGATGTGGAGTAGAAAAAGAATATTGCAATTTGTGCGATTTTCGTATTGTGCAACTGCCTGAATTAAAGTTCAGGTAATGTTCACCTGACGTGTGATTTCACAATGCGGGTTGACGAATAGCGAAGCGGTTAATTTGATGTTGCTGGGGTACCGCAAATCTTGTAGGAATGCAAGCACTCGGTCCACAACTACAACCATTGACCGAGCAGCCACTATAAATGGCGCTCTACTTGACCAAATACATGAATGGCTTTCAGGAACAATCTGTAATGGCTTTTGTTTGACTACTGCCCAAGATTAGTTAAGTCATTAGGTATGGTATTGATAAATAATTAAATTGTATGCAGCGGACGGAAGAAGTGTGGCTTAATTGGAATCATTTGTCTTGGTGGTGTATCGCGAATATATAGACTGCTTAGGTTACGCTGTGTTCCGCAGAGGAACTGCTCCAATGCGAAGCAAAATGAAACTTTGCTGGAAAATTTAGTGTGATGTTAAATTTTCTGGAAAATGAACCGCATGAGACCGGCAGAAGGTTGGAACAAAGTCTTATAGCTCTAATAATTACAAATTTGCGAATCAACTATCCCGGCTACTTCCCTGTCATCGGCACCCTACAGTATGGACAGATCAACCCTGCGTTAGGTTTTTCTGTTCCTGTAAACTTGCAACGAAAGCCAACGTCAGTTTCGTGGCGATATTCCCCAAAGATGAACAAGATCTTTTCCTGAAAACCTCGTCACCTGCTAACTATGTTCGAAGGACTGTCAAATCCTTAAAAACCCTCAAGGAAGACCCGTTAAACAAGCATTATTACCATCGCATAATATTTCCATCACAGATAAATGTATGAAGTTGTTTACATTTCTAAAGCCCAGAAAAACGTTTCAATTCAATGATACTCTTTTTTCCTTGCCAGTAAGGCAAACCAATAGCTCGCCAAGTTCATGCAATCTAAACAGTAAACTAACTGCGTAAATCCTTTTGTTTTTTCTGGAAAATGAACAAGATATTAATTTAATTTGATGAGTCCTTCAGACAAACTAGTTATAAACTTTGTCATTTGTATTTCTTATCCTTGCACTTATATCTAAATATCACTCGACGATTGGGAGAAAAATATTTCCATACATCTATCCTAGAGCATTCTCCTTGTTTTCGTTCGGATAAATATTTATAGCTCACAACGGAGAATCTACAAAGTAAGTGGATAAGCATTCGTGTACATAATCATATCCACTTGAAAATTAAATGCACCTTTCCGTTGAAGAGATCTCTGCATAGCTACCTTCTAACTCGCATGGAAATATGACCAGGACAGTATACGTACGTGTACATGGCATATTTGCACCAAACTTGAAGTGCACGTAATGTCCTATTGAAGCGCTTGCTATGAGCTTCAAATCCTAATCTAGACCTGTTCGTTATATCTTCGTTCCCCTCGAGGATTTGAGTGCACTTTCAATTACTGTCATCGATCCCCAGTGTGAATTTGTGCAACCTAGTGACCCAGTTACTGTAAATAGAGGATGAAACGTCAATGTTGGTTGAAATATGTACATATGCAGTGCTATCGAGGTTTCAGAGTTGAAATCCTTGTTACAATTCTTTAAAATAATGTTTGTTTGTTATGATGAAATAATATTGCAAAGGTCTGCTATATACTACGAGTACACTCGTAGGTCTGCTATCGATGGAATTAGAAATTTATGAAAAGATACGCAAGAGTGTATATCATAAGGTGAAATATTTCAACGTCCTTCTGGAAAGCTCACTGCATGACGCAGAAGACTCGATGATTCACGAGTGTCTTTGAAACATTAGTATTATAATCAAATGGGTCGTTGTGAACAAAAAGGTAACTAGTATCTAAATTGCTGTCGTCCACTTACACGTCTCAAATGTAACGATACACAAGAACAGCTAAAATTAGAAAGGTCTTCTTTCCTACTCAATGTGAGTTTCCTAGGAAGAGGGATAAGAATTCCCTTAAGTTTGCCCTTAAAGATAGCAGACACAAAGTTGATTTTATGCGAGAATGCCGAATGTAAAAAAAATGTAATAATTTTTATGTAAAACATGAAATGTAGGGAATGCTATAGGTCATTGATGATTAAAACACAACCTGATATGTTTTTCATGATTTAAAGTCGAATAACGTGGTTGAAAAAAATTTCATTCGTAATCAATGATCCGGCAATATTTCTCTATGCAATCAGCCAAATCCAAAGTCCTGATGTCTGATTAAGTATTTCAGAAAAGGTTCAAAAACAATTGTCGAGACTTCTGCAAAACCTGTGAAAAAGGAAGCGCTTGCTTACGTAAATATGTAACTGATAAGAAAACTCATATCAGTCTGGATAATGCAGTGGTCAAAAGAATCGGTTTGTGTATAGCAGACTCTGGGCTCACACCTTTGGGGAGGTTTATTTAATTTGCGACGCTAGTACCGGCCCACAAGCGCATCTTCTTAGGGTAGTGACGTTCAGGATTTTGTTTTAGTTTGCAAAGCTAAGCAAAAAATGAAAAAACGTTAAGAATTTGATTTTATAATTAAAATACCGTTAAAATTTTTCGTAACGCATTCAAATCAACTATATTCGGAAAAAGAGAAAGTACTTTGTCGAAACAAAAGCCAAGGACAATTCGATTGAATTCGAATTCCACAAATTCAGATTCAGGATCAAACCGCTCGTCCTGTAGAAACCACATATTGCCTAATTTGACTCTTCGCCTAAACCTATCTTTGTCACCAAAGTTGCATAAATTGAATAGTGAAAAATGAATGAATAAATGAAGATATAACCGCATATGCAGGTTATTTCATAGAGAACGGGAGAATTCATGGAGTGAAAGGAACAGTTGAATTTTTTCCTCAAATAAAAATGAAATAAAATCATGCTAGCAATGCTGAGCAATCTTTCAAATCTTAATAAACCAGCCAACTTGTTGCTCTTGAGAGAAACGCTCTTCAACAAACATTATAGTCCTTCTTTTGACTGTGTATTCTTCTTAATTAATCGTCTATTAATTCATGGAGAATGTGAAAAGTTAACTCGAGATATTCCTTAAGGAATTCCTCAAAATTCGCATACTTCAAAACAAAGTTTTGTTAATTTTCTGTTGTTGAAAAACTAGCGCATGGGTTTGGAATCGATTTTTCTCGTTTGTAACAGCCGCAAGTAGTATATATTGAAACCCTTTTCTTATTATTTTCCAACAAGTTTTTGCTGATTTGAGGGTTTTCTTAATTTATTGAAAAAATTCACCATCAAGAAAAAATTTTGCGAACAGCATTGAATAAACTTTGAAGGCTGGATAATAATTGACATGGGTCTATTTATTTAGGAATTAAAAATTACATTAGAAAGAAAGAAAGAAAGAAAGTAATGAAGAAACAGGTCGTTGTGCTTTTTTAACATTTTTTAATATTCTAGCAGAATAAAGCAACACCAACAACAGAGACCTGCAAGTCTTTTTAATATTCTAGCAGAATAAAGCAACACCAACAACAGAGACCTGCAAGTCTTTGTTGTCGGTTGCAAATGTTTCAATTTGATTCCTTGTAGGCTTGTTCATTCGTTAATTATTTCGTATGTTAGTGTCGCCTTGTTTTCTTTTTCTCTAAATAATGTTTGAGCCTTTCAGATTTCAGACTTTCAGCCTTTCAATTTAAAGGATGTGCTACAACTCCTGTAACGTTCATATTAATGACATTTATGCTCAATGCATGCGAATAAAATGCAATGTTAAGTTCTTGCTTGGGCAACATGCCTGATCAATGGTAAGACACTGGTCGATGTTCGAGTGTTCACCATCAGCGAAATAAAAAGGCGAAAAGGCATCCCAATTGGTATAGCCTGTCTACGTGTAACTAAAGATTTCACAAGAAAATATTACAACGCTCCCCCAAACAACTTATACACATCCATGAATCCCTCAAATTCGCGAGTATGACATGCACTTGTTCGTATGTGAATATGTCATGTATAAAAATGAACAGTGTTGAACGACCTTGGCACAGATTTTTGTTATATTTGAATCGAGCTTAATTGAGGGGTGTATCATAAGCAATGAACCGTGTGCTTGTTGTAAGTATGAGTTGATTGGAGCATGCACTGCACAATAATTTTCTTGTTGCCCAAGAAACTGCTCAACTGGGTGCTTTTAAAATGCCTTTCGTCTACCCTGGAATTACACGATCATATGTGGTGGAAATGATACTGGTTATACTTAAATACTTCATATGTAGACAGATTACAGTACAACGAGTCGCAAATTATTCTTAGGGATTAAATTTAAAGTCGTCAAATATTAAACGTGGTCGCGGTAGAATTAGGAGAAAACTCGATTTATCTGTTAGTTTTAAACTTTGTGTATATATTCAGAAGCAATTACTACAGTAAATAGTCGAAACTTTTGGCTCGGTTTCTTGTAGTTGCCAAAACAGGATCCATAAATGTTGGTACTACTTATATGTGTAGTCATTTATTTAATGAACTCGTTAAAAATTTCATTTTTTGCCCTTCAATGTTGATCATAACGTTGATTTCTGTTGAGTTCAATCTCGAATTAATGAGTCTATAAATATCTATTAATAGAGAAAGATACAAGACACCCGAAGTTTTCTTATTGTCATGCTAGCTTAGGCACACTCAGCTCCGAACTCTTTCAACACGAATAAAAAATTTTGCAACATGTGAATATAAATAGCAGTGATCCATACACTTTAATGTGAACTAATAACTCCCATGTGTGAAACGAATCCTACATGCGTCCTTACCGCAGTAAGATGCATGCAAACCCGTCAATCAAATGTGCAACACACAAACAAATATGCAACGCATTTATGTGTCTGTTAATAGTCCACCAAACAGATGCCTCCGTTCGTCACATTTGGCTCCATTGTAATTTCAGACCTCGAAAGACCATGTAAAGTATTTTTCTCTTTCCTTTTCCCTTTTTTTTGTTGTTGGATTTATTCTGTTTTTTTCGTCGTTTTCGACTGGCACAAACCACATACGGACTGCCATTTCAATCCATGGATACATTAACATTAAGAAATTGAAAAATTAGGTCACAGACAGTGGATAATTTTTCTTGTTGAGCTATAATCATTTTGGTTGTTGGCTGGTAGTTGATTTTGTGTAATTGCTGCAGACTTATTTCCTCTAGATTTTATCGTTGGACGCTCTGATTTCATTTTTAATTGCATTAAGTATGATCGTACATTTTCATGATTCAATATATGAATTAGATCAATGAAAGATTACAATGTCTTAATGCTTAATAGACATAGACGCGAAATGATTTGGTTATGTTATGAATCTCATTTGAAATGCTTTCGTTTAAACGTTCGAAATATCTTATAACCGCAAAATATTTCCCATATAAACTTAACAATAGAATGCAAAGCCAAGAAATGGATTGTTAGTCGTTGTTAAACTACTAAAACCTTTGCCGAGTCAGGGGTTTATGGCCCTGAACCCTTTTATACAACGTGTGGGTATGACAAACCCCGGCTTTGGAAACATCATAACTATGTCAAAACTTTGCAAGGTTGTTTTTCTATAAAAAGGCATTAATGTGCTATTTAACATCAGAGTTTTATTTAAAACCGTATGGTATAGCGCATACGATACCCTTGATTACTGAAATCAAAACCTTCTCCTGAGAAGGTTTCAATTTCATCATTTAAGATGACCAGGTGAGAAGCTTTTCTACCTAGTTCGCTGCGGGTTTGATAAGTTGTTTGGATTAAATTGATGAAATACGGTAACACCCCGGAGCTCGAAAGGATTCCAGAGAAAAAATCTGATTCGGCTACATCATCCAATCTAGCTTGCCGCTGACTCAAAACTATTTGAAATTCCCCTTCTCAGAAAATTACACACGCACTCCCTGGTTCGTCAATTTCATCTCCATAGCGAAACAATGATGCCAATTTGCCTGAAGCCTCGAACCTTACATGTTGCGGCGCTGAACTTACGCGAAAACGATAGTGAAAACTATCCTAGATACACCGATGACATAACCAACAGAGGGTCTATGCCATGATTTGTGTCAAGTACGAATCTCATGTAGGTACCGCCGCCGTTCAAGCACAAGTAAGTCATACGTACTCATATCCCCACCTCAGCTACGTGCAGTTCCTTCTTTCATTGATACATATGTATGCAACTTCACAGGGAAGAGAGGCATGAAAAAAGATTTCTTATTGTCATTGTTGTTCCATCGCCCGTTTGTTGTATCTACTCGCTACACCTATCGTACCCACTTGAGCTGTCTTTAAGATAGATATGCTGCTATATTATCGAGTAATGACACTGTACACGTATATTGTCTGACTTCTTAAGTCATGTTACGCTCTACAACGTTGCTAAGCTTCCATCTGATCTATGGTTTATCTATGTTTTTGTTGTTTTTGGGCTGGAAAGTGTGGTGGTGGCGGTGTTGTTATTTTCCGTCATTGTAAGCTTAATATTAGCATATAAACACTTTTCCAATTGAACTACATATCATGTAGTCTCGCGAATGTGTGGTGATGGTTTTTTTTTGTTTTTACTGACAAAGGTTTAGATACGAATCGAAAATGACGACAAATTGTAAATTTGCTATTCAAATGAAGCGAATTGAGTGAGGAGCTATCACGGATCAGTTAGGAATGCTAATTGTTAAAATTTTTAGTTTGACGTAGAGAAATTAATCCTTGACTATCCATCGTTGTTGAGATTTCTTGATGTTAGGTCGGGATAAATGGACCGAGATAGTAACAGACGTTGGCTCTAGGAAGCTGACTTCCTTGAGGAGCGGGGTTCTCGATTTCGATCCTGCCATGATCAAGATAATGCCGAGTTAGCGCGCTTCTGCGCAGCAGTGAACAAGGAACCTATAACGAAATGCACTGGAAATAATTTGGTTGCACAATCCTTGATAACATCTCGGGCTTCGATAGGTTTCGGACACAGAAGTCAAGCGATGGGAGTGTAGAACTACTGCCATTACTCTAATCATCCCTAAACATGGTCTAACATAACAATCTGGAACCTTAAATGAAACAAGATCATAACATATTGTGGAAAATGCATTTCTTGTTTAAATTATAATACTTCATACACGCATCCAAACATCCACCATAGGAATAACCGATTTTCGAATGATAATTCAAATATTCCATCCTTAAAAACTCGTGGCTATTACTCTGTAGGTAGAAAATTCAAAACAAAAAGAATTCTCTTACTGTATGTTCTAGGAGAAACCTGAACATAAATAAGACTTTTCTGTTATTTTGTTCAATTGAAAAAGGTGCAGGACGCACGCCACGCATGATACTAGATTTTGCTAGGCTATCAAAAGGCTGATCGAATGTCTTCTATCAATTTAGCAAAAATGAAAGCAATGATTATTTTTTTGAGTAATGTTCTACTAAAAATGTGTTACACCGATCGGATTTTACAATATGGTAATTCTTACTATACTTAATTGTTTCAGTTTAATTCTAAATTGTTCTATGAATTAATCAAGAGTTTGGGAATTGTTAAACATGTAATTCATGCGTGTCAGCGTAGTTGCAGTCCTTGAAATGAGCATCTGAAATAAAAAAAAAACAGTTGTTTGTGGGAGCCAGCCACAAGATAAATGAGTTTCTGTTCTATCAAAGGACGGGAAGCATAAAAAGTATTCGTTTACTCTTCTAATCATTTATTATATTTAGTTTGATTTGACCTTTGTTTACTTTGTGTAAACATTTTCAAATTAAAACAAAACAAATAATTTTCACCTCTTAAATTTTAAACATATTTATTCGTCTTTAACCTAAGTAATCCTGACTTCTAAAGCAGTTCCGAATTAGACTCCATGAGGAGGAGACTGCAGACTAGATTCAAGCCTTTGACGTGCATTGTGCAAGGACTCTTTCTGTTAATCAATGTTCAATAAATAAAATTAACTAATTGTCTTTCCTGGCTTTCATTCAGTTTCCATTCCTTAGAATGCATTTGTATTCTTTTTACGAAAATATTTTCCTCCCGTTGCTGCAATCCAATCTTAATAAATGTACGTGGAAAGTAAAGATCTATCGGACTAAATCGTGGTACAGATTTCCGTAGCGATTACAGCACTCGCCTTCTCATATTTAACCTAATAAATCAAGTCCTCTCGTTTGGAACTTACTCTGAACTTCTAACATTTGGTCGTCTATGGAGCAAAATTATTCCAGCCTAAATGAGTGCAATGAGTTTAGTTATTCACTAAATACAGTGGAAATGATACATGCATAATAATGTCAATTTTATATTATCGTTTTGTTTATGTTTTTATTGGTACAATCCGTTCCCTTCGTGACACTATCGGCAATTAGGACTCATTGAAACTTTGTAATGCCATGTTCGTCCGTGATTAAATTTTAGATTTTCGCGAGTAAAGAAAATCCCTAGCGCTCCCATTGCGCCATTTTGTTATACGGCTTCATTACAAAGATTTTCGTTGTTGACAAGTACCCAAAGCTCAATTAGTCCATCAGTCTGCATTATATCGACAATAAATTTAACTTGATCCTAAGATCCTGTGACGTACCGTAAGTACATGCAGCGCTTAAACCTCGAACAAACTCCGATCTGACTGCATTTAACCAAAAAAGGGGAGTTTATTTGGTTTGGTGAATTGCGTCTAATATTTTGCGTGAAACAAAATATACCTCCTTAAAGTTTTGCGTAGAAACGCAACACAAATATAAATCTAGGTCAGCCTTTTATCTCTCAGTCAAAAAGAAGACGCCTGAGAGTATTAGCGATGTGTGTACGTTAGTGATTTCTTCTGTGAAGCTTTCTTAACTCATAGGAGGTTAACACAAACAAATCCAAGTTTTTAGGTGAAGCTGACGAAACGGTCTCTCCTTCCTCAAGCAGACTTCGAATTCTAATTGGAACAAGAATTTCTTAAATCAATTATTGGGGTTTCCCCAATAGTTTTTAATAAATTCTAAAATATTGAAATCGATCTAAACTAATCAAATTGACTGTATCTTATTTCAATTTAAAATAAAATTTCTCTTATTAGAAAATCCTATAATATGTGGTTTAGTGCGAATTCTCAGTGTTGGTACTAAAATTTTTGGTACATGTTTCAGTTTTGCACCTAAATTAGAACAAACTGATGGCCAAGTTTTCTTGCACTGTGGAAAGGGCTTTAGCAATTTAATTTGCGGTGTACTCTTCAATTGCTTCAGTCCTTTTTTTTCTCCCGATCAATCATAGGAACCCTTTAGTTCATGATTTTCTCCAAGCATCAATGGCCACGGAAGCTATTAGGACTCACGTCCAGCGAGTATGACGCCTGAGGAAAAAAATTGGTTTATTTTGATAGTTGGAAGTGTCGCGAAGATGTTGCCTACGCTTTCTGATTTAACAGTCAAAATCAAACGAAATGGCTGCAATGATTGAGATTGGCAATAGGTGTATTCTCGACCCGAAAAAACAGAATTGGGAAAGACAAAACATTCTATTATTCTCTATTCTTGCCAGGTTTGAATTGTGTTTGGAGAGGAAAATGACTATTTCAAATAAAATCGGACGCATTCAGTGTTAATTATCGGCGAGACAATTAGTTTGTATATCTGGTGAATATCTACTTGATCCCACCACAAAGTTTATCGTTAGCACTTCGCGGTGCGCGCTTGCTTGCTTGCTTCATTTCGAAAATATTTAATGATAGAACATATCACATTATTCATCAAAGTAGGCCAAGCTTTTCTCACAACGTTCTCCCTCCGCCGAACTGTGCATGTGTGCACGTCGGTACGTCTCCATAATCAAAAAGCTCCATACGCAGATACCATCTAATGAGTATTGACACAAATTTCTGTTTCTGCTTCTATTTTCCTGCTGCCACCGCAACTGAAACGCAATCCTATTATTTGAAATCTTGCATTGTGTAACAACACTCCTCGGTGTTCGTTGGAAAAGTCTTGGATCACGCGGACAGGTGTAAGCTAGCAATGGCTCCGCTGACTAAACTGGCTCCACTACAAGACAGCTCAGCGCGGATCGAGATGCAATCGGTGCATTGTGTCCGTGTAATAAACGTAAATGGAGTCATCGTCGACGTCGTCTTCGTCATGAGTGAGCTCTATGATAGTTAGGCATGCAATTGCAATCGCAGTTGCAACAGTCCTCGAGCGAAAACCAATGATGGGTCTGCGGAACCACGTCGAGGATGAGACTTGCCAATGGTGAAGTGAAGGAGCCGCAACTCAGAGGTGAGTTCTGCAGCTGGAAGCAGCTGCGTGCGTGCTGTAATAGCCGTGAAGGCACCAACTTCGATCAAAAGATCCGAACCTCGACATATTGAACAGTCGATCGCTGAACAAGATGCGCGCAATCGAAAATGGAGAAATATCTCGAGCCTTTGGGGATGAATGGCAGGCGCTTCGCAAGATGTTGAAGGTGCAACGATGGGAAGATTGTTCGGTGCTTTATTGGCTGAGTTTGAAAGGTAAACATTGAGCTTACGTGTGTCTGGCAGTATTCACCTTAATACATGGAACGTAGCATCTCAAATGATTGTCTTCATTATACTTGAAATGTTCCCTTTTGCTTGTACTGAATTTATACTTCGAAGTGCGTTGTACGAAGGAGCGCTTCTGCGGCTTGAAGCTATTCTAAGCGTAAAATTAAAAACTAGTGGAGAAGGAAAATTTGGTGAAAAGACATCAACTGGTAGTTTTATGAACCAGGAAATATGCTTAAAGCATAAAAAACATGAGTATTTTAGTAATTCTCTCATTTATCAATTCGTCGCATTGGGCAGTTCAAAATTCCTAGAAATTGTAAGCAGTTGACGCAGCACCACTTACTCTTAAGGACTCAGTGTAACACATTTTCTGCTCCCTGCTGGCATGCGAACATTTCAGTAGCCGAAACTTTTAGTTTTTCATCCGTTCTTCGTTTAATTAAATATTCAAACCAAATTTTCCGGCGAATACAATGACGAGCAAAGATTCGACCCAATATTTTCAGAGCAATCGTGAAGTTGCATTGCTTGGCGCGCAGCCGATATGCAAGCAAGAACTCAGTATAGACAATCGCCTGGTATTTTGTCGTACAGATTTTTGTTAGCAGAGACTTGATCCATCTATAAAAGTCGCAGAGTAAAATCTCAGATGGAGGTTTGCCATAAAAATGTGCAAACTTATTTCTAAGACGAATTGTGTGCATCGTTTTTAAAGGAAGCGCTTGAAATTTTGTGCCTTAAAATATTTTCGCAAGCTGTCAAATTGTTCTGAAATTGTTATATAGAATAACCGCTTTCCTGGTATCAAAGTTAATTTGAAAAACGTATAACAAATGTATCCTTTGGCGAAAACCTGCGAAAAATATTTAGAGAAAAATCTTCACATTTTAATCAAAAATTGATTTAAAATTTAACCAGAAGCTAGAGAACTCACATTAAATCATAACTTATCGGCTTTTAATTGCCTTTTACAGGTCGATGACCAAATGAAACTACTCCAATATTCATGGTCCGATATGTTAGTATTGGACCATCTACATCACAGGATACACAACGGGCTACCTGACGAAACACCACTACACAACGGGCAAATATTCAATTTGTTGAATTTAGGATTGTTGGGCGTTCCGCAATTGGGCGATTACTTCAATGAGCTACAGAATAAATTGCAGGAATTGAAATTCGATATGGGCGACTACGTCTGCATGAAATTCCTTATTCTACTTAATCCAAGTACGTTGAAAAGCCCCGTCAAAATACATTCAATGATTTGTTCGACTTATGTTTATTTGTTACTTTGCATTTTCGCTTTTTCAGATGTACGGGGTATCATCAACCGTAAAACCGTTCTAGAAGGACATGAAAATGTCCAGGCCGCACTTTTGGATTATACATTGACATGCTATCCATCAGTATCGGTAAGTTTAAAACGTTCTCACTAATGCAAAGCTTTTTATTCGGTTGTATATCGAAGAATTGTTTATGCAAATTTTCAGTGTTATTCGTAAAAAATAAAGTATCCTTATAATTCGTACAACAAAGCCAAACTCAACCATGACCTTAATGTTTATTTGATCTCCTGCATGAGCCTTAAAATTAGCAATGAATACATTAGGTGGATATAAAGGCGAGGCGAGTTGAATCAGCATTGTTCGTCCCCTATAGTAACAGATTTCTCGTTTGTCCGGTCAGTCGAAACACGGTGATATATATCCATTCAACAAGGATTTTTCATTCGTAAATTTTACCACAAGCAGACAGGCATCTGTTGCTTAAGGCAGCTTGTATGTCTCCAAAGAGTTAGGATATTTTTCGTTGCGTTTCATCTAAAACATGCATAAAAGAAATTACAAAAAAGGAAGTAGCAAAATAGATGGGTCCTCCCATCTAGTTTCATTCGCTAGATATGTCCCAATCACATGGTGGTAAAATTTCAATATTAATCAAAAGAGCACTGGAATATGTCAAATCTTTGGTTCAAGAGTGTACAAGGACATATCTCGTATGACATGTGGTAGATTGAATCTGTAAATAGGCGGAGATTTCCTTTCCAGGACGAGCATCGGGTGAACATCGAGCGTGTCACTCAATTTGATTTGACGCCATGCATCATCCTTCTTTTTCATAGTTATTACAAGCTGCTCTGGTTATTGGTCGTGGTTTCCAAAACGTTGGCACGCGAGTTTGTCTTTTGATCTCAACCATAAATTCCGGTTGACGCAGTATGACTTGTTTGAGTCCTGCAAGCTTTGTAAATCGGGTTTCAGATCGTTTTGTTTGGTGTTAGTATTTGAAATTTGTAATCAACCATGGATATGCTCTAGGGGTAAGTAACGCTTCCTTCTACAAGCCCGGCCGTTTTCTTTCTTTCTCTGTCTCTCACTCTCTCTCCCCTTTTACGGTACGTCTAGTATCCTCATCATTTGATTGAGTCTGTTGAAACTTCGTCTACATTATTGCTAAGCGAGATTTCTCCCATAAGGAGGGATTCGCGGAATTTTCTTCTGAAAAGAAACATAGACTCAAAGCTGCCATGCCTCAGCTTGATAGTAAGCTCGTTTCTTTGAAGGATCGTATGCGCTGCAAATGGAAACATGAATTGATTTACGAGTGCTGCTAATACATTAAAATAACAAGACCTAAAATAAAAGTCTTGAAAACGTTTCAACTCGGTTTACCTTTGACTTTTTGCAGGATAAATTTAGTCGTTTGCTTAACATTTTGCCGGAAATTCATGCAATGGCAACGCGAGGCGAAGAACATCTTTATATCAAACACTGCGCCGGCAGCGCACCGACTCAAACCCTGCTAATGGAAATGTTGCACGCCAAACGGAAAGTGTAAGCGGGAAATGGCCGCAGCCACACAACCAACCAGCAAACCAACAACCAGCTAAAATGATAACCCACATAATCGCCGCCAATAGGAGTTCAGTAAATGCAAGGATTTATATTCTTATTGTATATTATTTAGATTAAGTTTTACTCGTAAGATTTTATTTGGATATTTGGCTGCTACAGCCTGCATTACTAATTAATTCCTAGCTATTATGTATGTAAAATATTAAAATTATTGAAATTGTTGAAAGTACAGTAGGAGGAAAGTAAGTGCGTACGGAGGTTTAAGATAATGGAAATAGCCTTTTTCTATTTCCGATCCGATTTAGTTTCAGTTCTACATTTTCTCTTTGTCCAGGATAATGATGATGTCGTTTCGATAATGTTGTAATTATTTCGTTCTCTTTTTCTACTTTGACTTGTAATTAAAACAAAAGAAAAGTTAATTTGTTAATATTATATTGTATTATTTAAATTCCTTGTATATAATTACCGTTAACCAAGCACATTACAAAAGAAGAAAAAAAAACGAAGAAAATAAAAAAACAAAAAATCAACACGTGAAAAACGACAAACAAAATATTACTACTATAATAATTATTATTTTATTATATTTTTATTATTATTATTATTATTATTACAAAAGTAAAAACCTTCTCTGTAATTATAAAGTTAAGAAACCAAGAAAGAAGATTTTAAGTTCGTCCAAAAATTAATGCTGTTTAAAAATTTAAAATTAAAACCAAAATAAGTGAGAACGTGTAAAAATCAAGTTATCAGAAATATATTTACCTTGTAATTTAAATTGTACATTACTATGTATGTATGTATGTATAACAAATGAAAGGAAAATTTGTAAAAATCTAGCATGTAGGGAAACTTAGTTATGTTACGTTAAATGCAGGAGGAAACATACACACACATAGATGAGGATGTAAGAGAAAAGAAATTAGTTTACAAGCGAATAAAATTATTAAAACCAATTTGTTAAAGCAAACAAAATAAATAAGAGGATGTTAATAAAAGTTTATATATTTTAATACTAATTTTTGGAGAAATGTAACTGAAAGAACGAAACGAAGTGATAAGTGAAATGATGATAAACAAAACGCAAGAGAAGATGATGATAGTGCTGTTCTTTGTAATGAAGATGCAAATAGTGATCCGATGATGTATAAGTTAATTGTTTGTTCTTGTTTTCCTGTAAATTATGTTACCATTGCATCTCAGAGATTTTGCCCCTTGGCTTCTTTGGACCTGAATGAAACAACACTTGAAATTGTAACGTTAACGTCTTAATATTTTTTTCCAATGAATTAACACACTAGTGAAAGGCTTAAATTGCAACAAATCGAGAAATTTTGAGAGAAGTAACTTAACGAAGCGAAACGGAAGAAAAGAAAGAAAGATAAAAAAGAATTCAGAAGCGATCGTCTAGAAATGCAACTTAAAATTTTGTTTGGCTTGGGAGATGAGGGTGTGACTCGGTGGAGGAACCTATTAATAATTTGTTAAGTATTCGTTTAATTTTATTTTCTTTCTTTTATAAAAACCAACAAAAAACAAAATAATATATTACTGTGATCAAAATTTTTATATTTGTATTTATTTCCCATTGTTATTTTGTATGTTGTAAAAATAGAAAATGTTTCCATTTTTAGTTTTCATACTTACCTCGTACTTAGTTCGTGTTCAACCCAATAAAGTGAAAATGTCTTGATAAATACATGAATGGCTGAATGTACTGAAAACGAACGTTTTTTGTTGTTTATCTGGAAAGGCAAGCATTAATGGTTTCGAAGGGCATTTCCTTGTTGTATGTTTTCAATTTGTTGGGTTGGATGGCGACCAATCGAGAGTGAATCATCAATAGTTGTTTCTTCCACCGCCAGCAGGAAAAAGGGAGTGTGAAAATGTGTGTCCGCATGAAAGCGATCAAAAATAAATACTTGCAGGTACAATTACTATAGATAGGTTAAATTGTTGACTAAAATACAAGTTGAAGCAATGATAACTTGAAGCATTTTTCAATTGGCCTAATACTGCGAAGAAAATTAGTAGTCGCGTAGATGTGAGTTCAAATTAATGGAATTTAATCGTAGATTGCAAGGTGTGCTGCCCTTAGTTCGTGGAAGCATTTCCATATTTGGGTAGTAGCGGTTTTGGTTCAGCGAATTACTTCTAGGACAGGGGTTGGACAGTTGAGCATTCTTTGGTTTTTCCAGAAAATGTTCTCTCTATTTGAATTTTTGCAATTTCTAGAACATTTTTTTTGGCTGTATTGGAGTTGTGCGATTACTTTGAAGATGTTAACTAACTGCCCAATCTCTGAGGCTTATTTCCGTGTCTTAAAACTGCCATCCCGAACGCGATTTGACAAGCAGCTTTAAAACTTGCAAGTCAAACTTCTATGGAAGTGGTAGATGGCCGACTTCGAAGACCAGACTTGAATCATTAGAACGAAAACCTCCAAAGGATCAAACGACTAATTTTTAAAATGCCCTTTTATTTCCTCTGACGATTGGTCGTGAAACTTTGACCAATGATTTTTGCCGTCTGCTCAGGCATATAATGGACAATGTATCCTGCCTTCAATCCCTTCAGTAGCCTTCTATCCTGTTTGAGAGAATATTTGTATTTGTAAATTGTCTTAGGACTTTGGAATTTTGTGTTAGTTTTGCGGATCGCACATTTACTTGTAAGACTTTTTTGTTGATAACTTCTCTTCTGACTATCGACATAACATAAATTATCATACGTTACTACTTCGGCAAAACATAATAAATTAACACTTATCTTACGTTCGATCGATTGATTAATTTTAACTACAAATTAGTTCGAAAAGCGTAGCGAATTTGAATATTGGTATTTTCTGGTTGGCCAGCAAAATGTCATTCACTTTACCCTAGATCGCAATTGTAGTCGCATGTAGTCTTGATTTGGAGTTTTTCATCGGTTTAAAAATAGCAATGCAGATAAAAGTGGCCGATTTTAACGCTTTATTTTACTTGCAAGTATCGAAAGTATCAGGCAAATGAATAAGATTGTGTGTATGCGTCTCTCAAGCTAATCTAAACTATTTCATTGATCATAATGTAAGAAGAATTATCGCTCGCAAAATTTTCCCAATTTTATGAAACAATCATTTTGTAACTGGAAGAAGATGAGAACAAATTTTTAAAAATAATATAATAACCACTTCCTGCTTTAAATAAGAATGATTACTACCAAACACAAAATCGAAGGAACCATAATGTTACAAAAGAATCATACAAACATCCGTAGCAAATAAGGACAATATAGGCCAGGTCCCATTACTGGGGAGCTGATAGAGAACTCATAAAGACAAGGAGCTATGACGCATCCAATGCGTAAATATCTCGAAATCGTGCGTCAAGTATCACACGGATATATTTAAAAGTGAAATAATCAAGGTGTAATCACAAAACATATTTATAGACAAATTGAAAGAAGAACGAAACCTATTTTTTGAACCTCCTCTTCATTGAACAGAACGCAGAAGTATCTGAACGAAATGTTTGCGAACGTTTCCCATGTTAATATGAAACGAAACTGAAATGTGATTTAGTAGCGTTTGGCTAAGAAATGATGTGTACAGGAAAGCGTAGCAACCAATATTTATAGACGCAGATAGGAAGTAGAAGTTTAGATAAGAAATTAATCAAAACATAGATGAAAACGATATTTTTTTAAAACAATAGCAAGAATAAATACGAAGATGAAAATGAAATATGAATAAATTACTTGAAGAAAATACCAGATGAGAGTATAACTTTTCGACACGACATAATGCCTTATTAAGTACAGTACAAAAATGCAATTGTTAAATTGAATTATAGGCCGGGCATATGATTGAATTTAATGACAACGTGTAGTACCTTCTGTAAAGATTCGTCTCCAAGGGTTATGTTTCTTTGGTTTCTTTTCATTGCGTTAATTTTAAGAAGTAGAAGGTGAGCAGTCGAGGTGAGCCCATGCTTCCGAGAGAGAAGCGATTTGTGATGGGACGATAGTGCTTAGGTACGCTTAAGAAACGCAAGTTTGCGCTGGTCTGGCTTTGCAATGAAGCAGAGAGGCTCACTGGATGTTGGAGTCATATTCGATTAAGTATCCTTTTTTCTACAAAGCTAGACGTCTAAATTTACAACATTTACATTCACAACGCTGTGAACTAAAACTTGAGTATAGAAAAGAAAAGATGTGACAAAACTCTCAAAAATTAACAAATGCAAAAAAGGCAAACGCAAAGTATGAAATTTTTGCATGTGAATAAAATTTTTTTAGTAAAAAGAGGAAGAGCGTGTGCACACCTTACGTTTGCTAACCAAACGGAGCTAACTCGTTGCTTCAAAGCACTCCTAACAAATAGTTTTTGCCTAATGTACCCAAGCTCGACTATGTCCAAAATTAAACTATCATATTCAAAATCAGATCATCAACATATCATTGATCCAATATTTTTCTATCATTGTCCTTTGTTCTTGTAAGAAAGCAAAAAGAACATAAAAACTTGATGGTGTAACATTTCAACTTGCTTAGATAACGTTAAACAACGTACTGGGCGTTCCGTTTATAAAATTTAAATAAAAAATGTATTTGTGGTCGTCAGACATCCCGTGAACTTTGAAATTTGTGTAAAAGTCGTATGTAAGAGGAGTGCGTGTACATTGATGATGGCAGTGAAGACTTTGTGAACTATGAAAATTTTAATTGTTTTTTTTTGTCTTTTTTATATCTAGAGACGGTTGGCTTGACTGTTCCTAGTGGATCTAGTTACCCCACACAAATCCTATTTAGTTTTTCACTACAAAATCCTTTATGCATTGGCAATTGTTGTAATGATTAATGTTTACTACAAGTTTGACTATGATGAAGCTTATTTACCTGCTAAAATGAAACCATTCACTTAGTATCTAATGAAACGTTTAATTTTGTGATGAATATGAAATATTTTAAACAAATGAAATATGAAAGAATAAGAGATACGAAAACAAATGCGAAAATTGTCAAAAACAAAGTGTTCATTCAGTTTTAAGGGCTTTTAAAGTCAATAAAGCGCTAGACTGTAAGATGTTAAATTAAACACAAAGAAATATATGAAAGTATGAATCAAAATAACGAAGAGTATTCTTGAAGGTTCACTTTTGCAGAAATATTCTATTCAGCTGAACGCAGTTCGGCAACTGATGGAGCATAAAGATTCTCGTCTAGAGGTCCTCGAAGCAATTGTCATGCAATACATCTAACTCGCAATCCAAAACTATGTCCCCCTCGACTTCGATAGACTGAAGGGAGTCCTGACATTAAATTGTCCACTAATTCCTGACACATGTTCTGTGCTAATTTTTCAATAATGCATTGGATGTACTGTGTAAGATCGCGAATCCTTCTTGGCTTATTCTAATGAAGAAGCTTCCCGTGATTTATTTTTTGAGATAGCACGTGATAGTGTTGGCGGGTCTCTCCCCGCGATTGGTTTGGTTGTTATTAGATGATATATCCATATATCCTGTCGTCTTACAGAAGTGATATCTTATCCCCTAGTTCTGTAGTTGTCATGTGTTCCAGCTTTCTTTTTTGGTCCCATACCAACTATTCGAAGTATTGATTCATACGCGGTAAGACCTGAATTTTACTAACCTCTTCGAAACAATGGGTATGTTATAAAGGACGTCGGAAGTCGTTTCATATTATGCACAACGTTGAGGAAAACAGCTCTGCTCCTAAATATCATTTTTCCAATTACTTCAGCCGCCAAATCGAAAGAGGAAATCGACGCAAGATAGGAGGTTGCAAAAACTTTTATCTACTCGTGAAAACTACTCCTTGAAAATAGACAATCATCGGAAATGGATGTCTAGGATGCCACAATGATGAAAATAATAATAAATGTCACTTCAATCGTTGAACCGAAATGTTATAAAGACTATAATTGTATTCATGGATTCGTGTATGCATAGCATAATTATTATTCAAAATTCTACTCGTGTGGTTGGAAGAATATTTATTGGAAAGTAAAAATTATCGTAGCATAAAATGTGCAAAAGAATAAGTTGGAAATGATTGATCTTCTGTTTATGTTATTCTGGCTGTGTTTGTCTTACAATAGACGCCCTGAACACCCTGTTCGTCACTGTCTACGTCCAAGGTTTGGGAAAGAACTTCCAAGCATCAATATAGATTTGAGCGACATGTTCATAACAATATATAATATTTGTTATTGTTATTTGCATCTTTCTGACTTGCTAGACATCCGTTGCCGACCATTTTCAAGGTTTTCCAGTAAATTTTTCTCGACGAAATAAAAGTTTTACCAATCTATCTTGCATTAATTGGCGTATCTGTGGGCCGACTTAGACTTTATTTTGAGGCTTTTTCCACCAGTCTCCTCCAATTAAGGATCGTTCGTTCATAGTGGGATACATGAACGCCAATGGGGAGTGTGAGAAGCAATGGAGCTGTAACTGAGCTAAACAAATTCATCACAGCAATCCAAGTGAAGTTGCAACACCTTTTGGATTGCGAAAAAGTTTTGCACTGAACACCAGAATTCCACGATGTATTTTTCTGAAAAAATTCGTTTGAAAGTTCTCGATGAACTTTCATCAGATAATGCACCAGTTTCCTTCCTAACAGAGAACATCCACACGTGTCAGCATCTAACGACAGAGAACAGGTTAGACTTCATTGACATTATCTTCCTACCGAAAAACTAACAAATAAAATAAAGCAGGTAAAAAATATCAACATGGTTTGAATTTCGGCCAAGGAAAATAAGCGCAGTGAACTCCGAAAGGAATTTAAGGACCTTAAAAGCAAAAGGATTAAATACAGAGAGGGTCCAAAAGCAAACTCAAAGCAGACTCTTTATTCCAAGGAACAAAAGCACGCCGGTCGACGAATAAAATCCGTGAAGCAATAACTATATTCCGACAGGATCAGTGCGAGAGCTTCTTGTAATTCCCTAATTCTCGATAATTCATGGGTCGTCCTTTGATACCTCCTAAGAATCTAAACCTTGGTTAAAAATATTGGCATATTGTTTGGTTGTGCGAGCAGAGCTGAAGCTTTTACAAATATTCTGAAGCTGTAATTAGGGTAGCAATTGTTCGATGAAGAGCATATTGAACCATCTGGCATACTTCTAAGAACGCGTTTGGATGATAAGGACACAATTAAACTAGCTGACGGAAGTAAACAACATTGTATAAGTAAAGAACATATCGAATTAGGAAGTTATCATCGAAGGAAGTACAAAGGTGCCTGCATTCCGAAATTGGAGATGTAATCAAAAAGGCGAGGAAGTTAGAGAGGATATATCAGGTAAGTTAATGCTCATGATGGCATGGAAAAACTTCAGGAGGTTGGTAGGAGAATCATAAGCCTCCATTTTGAATCATAAGCCTCCAGATTACATGGTTTTGTATGCGGCTTGGGATACTTAATAATAAATTCCAGAAGCGTTCGTTCACACGCAACTGACGAGGACGTTATTGCGGACTGCTCTTCAACCGGTCTCCTCTCATAAGCTCCAGGAGGCTTAGCCTTCAAAAACTATTGTTCATTCGAAATGATTCAAACAGATTAAAGATGAACCTTTCGCTTGTCACCAAATCACAAACACTAACAAAAAAGCAATCTCGTCCTTTCAGAATTGAGCAATTAGCAAAATCTTCGGAGCGCCATGATGATGATGATGATCAAGGAAATTTTACAGGGATATAAACATAGACGCTCATGAGAAATATTTGCCAAAAACGCAATGCGACTGTTAGTATAATTGGCAATCATCCAAATACTACCTTCGCAGTATTTTGCCGCGAGATGTATCCGAATCTAAGAAAAATGATTGAAAAAGCTATAAATAAAAAATAATAAGGAAGCGCGCTGTTGAAGAGGGGTCAGGGTTCAGTGTGCATAGAGAGGGGTGAAGGTAAAATACTCAGTTACTCTGAACTGCCACGAACTCATAATCCAAACTAGTTTTTTCGCAACTAGTTACACGATTCCTAGCATGCAGACATCTTTGTATGTATCCGACACACAATTGAGACACCATGGAAACGAAACAGTCAAAACGAAACGACGAACTCACCTCTCGAATGGTGTGTTTCACACGGCCCTGGTGTTTTGAAATCACGCGATATACTCATGAGGACACAGCTGTGCGGGTTGTGGGTAAGGATGCAAAGTCTGAACCCTTATGCAAGCATTCGAAAATGTGCTAAGCACCTTCGAAAGGAATAAAACGAGGTGAAGACGAATCGGGTACAAAAATGAGTTGCACAGAATTGTTGTTGTGTTTTTCTATAAAGCGACCATGTTTTTTTTAAACGGAATGGGATGCCAAGTAATAAATTCTGATTTGTGTGATATGATGTCAGGTTTTTGAGATGAATTCAATGCGTCCGAAATCAACATATCCCCTAAAATACTTCGACAACGATATCTATAGAGAGACGTTTCTCGCAATAACAAGGCTCCTGGAACAACAAGATCGCAAGACAAATTGTAGTTGCACTGCAACGCAGAATGTGCGAAGCTAATTTAGTAGATGGGCCAACAAGACGCCTTGCAGATGAAGGATATTCCAAAAGTATACTTCGGAAGATGAAAACTAGCCAAAGCTCTATAATTTCCTGAATTCTACAGGGGGTATGAGGTTTACTTGCTACAATAATGGCTTCGCATACTAACTCCACACGCACTGAAAGAAAACATTTAGTACCGCTTGTTCCCAGCTGCATTTCACCTGAGAACAGTATGTTAACACTAAGCAGGTGATGCGCAATAATCTTTCCAAAGACGGTTATTCCCATGGCAGTAAATTATTGGCTGACAGTGTTCTAAGAAGCTTAGCATACTTAAGATGCTGCATTCGAGTTCAGTTGCAATGCGCGACGTAAGAAGACAACAAATTTTCTTCTTCATCTCGAACACTCTCTCTCCTCATTAACATATGATTGAGCTGGAGCAGTCCGAAACTATCGAAACCCAGCTAAACCAACTGTAGCATATAGTAAATATAGAAGCAGTTCAGGCAGTTGTAAGCCATAGAACATCTCTGAAATGAATGGCACCGCATAATCGGGCGCTGGGTCCACTGAAAAAGAGTTATGCAAGTGCATTAGCATAACGCGAAACAGATAAACGGCCTAAAAAGAATTCTAAAAGAAATCTAAGACGCAACGAACACTTTCTGATTCCTATTGCGACTGCCTAGAAGCTTTCTGTGGAGATATTCGACATTCGTATGTTTATTTTTGTTATTTTTCGAGCCGTGGATTTATTTTTGGAAGGGCCAAACGAGTTACAGGGCATGTGGTAAGGTCAAATCGGATGCATGTTCCTCTTATCGTGTGCAAGTCGAAAAGTTAAGTTTGAATCAAGATCTAACGCAGAAGTAGTTAACGAGTTCTGTGGAGCGGTTCTCGCTGGAACCTTGCTGCTCCGTGTTCATATTTATCGCTAAGAGTTAACTTTTGGGTCGGTGAATGCAATGATCGGCTTGTTGTTTTTGTTAACGTTGCTGTTGATGCTTGTGTGGCGGGACACAAGGAAACCCCGTGGGTTTCCTCCAGGTACGCGGATAAGTAGCCTGTGCTGACTGCTACCAGATGATGACGAGAACCTTTCTTTTCTGTCTTCCTTTTTGCATGATCAGGTCCGAAGTGGGTGCCGATCGTTGGGACGATTCCGCTGATCCAGAAACTTCACGAAGCTTACGGGTTCTACCATCTAGTGTGGCAACACTTCAGCAACTACTACGGGTCGGTAGTCGGCTTCCGGGTTGGCAGGGATAAGCTCATTGTGGTTTCTGGCCGCGAGGCAATCAAGGAGTTCTACAGCCGAGAAGAGTTCAACGGACGACCAAAAGGTTTCTTCTTTCGAGTGCGAACGCTGGGAAAGCGTCAGGGGGTTGTTTTCACGGATGGCCGCGACTGGGAGACTCTGAAACGATTTTCTCTGAAAACAATGAAGCAACTTGGGAACGGAAAGCATGGAATGGTTGGACATGTTGAAAAGGAGGCTGCCGAAATGATTGAGTACTTCCGGATTAAAGCTGAACGCGGAGTTCCCATTGATATGTGCCACGCCTTCGACATTCCTGTGTTGAATGTAATGTGGGCCCTTTTGGCTGGATACCGCTTCCCGTCGGATAACGAAAAGCTTGTGATGCTACTGAAGCTGATCCATGAAAGTTTTCGAGTGATTGACATGTCGGGGGGGATATTAAATCAATTCCCATTCATACGGTACATTTGCCCAGAAAAAAGTGGTTACCGGAAGCTGATTGAAACGCATTTGCCAATATGGAAGTTCCTTCTAGAAACTATTGCTGATATCCAAGGCAATATGAGGCCTGACAGTGCAGTGAAAAGTATTATCGAGGCCTTTCTATTGGAAGTGAAGAAACATGAATCCTGCCATCCAACTTATAATAATGAACAACTCTTGTCGATATGCCTTGACTTCTTCCAAGCTGGATCCGAGACAACGAGTAACACCCTGGGCTTCGGCGTCATCTACATGCTCCACTATCCAGATGTCCTTAAGAAAGTTCGACAGGAGATCGATTGTGTGGTCACTCGCTCACGCGTTCCGTGCCTATCAGACCGATCTCAACTTCCTTACACTGAAGCTGTGATATGTGAAATCCAAAGATTTTCGAATGTCGCTCCCTTAGCCATTGCCCACCGGACCCTATCAAGCGCTAAGTTTTACGACTACGTTATTCCACAGGACACAATAATGCTTGTTTCTACGTACAGTTTAAATATGGACAAAGCCTACTGGAAAGATCCGGAACGTTTTCGGCCTGAACGATTTCTCGACGAGGAGGGACGTTTGATTTATCACGATGCATTCATACCGTTTGGATTGGGTAGGATGGGAAGTCTGATCTTTTCACTATTTTAACTGACATTCCTACAATTTTAGGCAAACGACGTTGTATGGGCGAGAACTTAGCAAGGTCCAGTTTGTTCTTATTCTTCTCATCGTTCTTTCAAAACTTTGATGTGGTACTACCAGATGACCAACCTCTACCAGATATAACAGGAATTGACGGAATCACGCTATCTCCAAAGCCCTATCAAGCGCTCTTACGAGTGAGGAGCTGAAAGAGTGCATTAAATAATAAATTACTTTCAAACCAGAATACTTTTGATTATATTGGAGGTTAATAAAATTGATGGCGGATTGATTTGTGCGTGTAGGACATGTTTGTGGTAATTTTTGAAAAGTAAGTGCAAGGTGGAAGAGTTCTATTTGCAACTTACAATAGAAAATGATATAATTTGGAGATGGCGTCGAACAAAACATAAGTGGACTAGACCCATTTCCCATTGGAAGGAGTTGACTGCCATTCAGAATAAGAATGGGCTCCCATGGACTTACATTTTTACTGTAAGTCAATTATTTTTTGACTGTGATAGAGGGTACAAGCACCAAACTGCACCACAGATAACTTTTCGCATAGTTGAATCCTCCTAAAATATTTAAAATAATTTAAATCATGCGCGACTTCCAATCTAATAAAGATTAATAAAGATTTCACTTTATTTAAATGAGAGGGGCTTAATTTTATCCAAATATTTTTACACTGTTTCCTGATTTGTTTGGAAGCTTGGCATGTGAGCGTTTTCTAGCAAACCTGGAAAATTCGATTTTTTTCGTTATTGATAACCATCACGCGTAGATAAATAAACATTTACTCGCACAATATCTTCTTTGACATTCAAACATTCGCCTAGAGTTTCATTCTAATCTTACATTTCTAATCCTTGATCCACTTTCATAACCCCGCATTGCTATGCCATAGTTGCATATGTAAACTATAGCAGCTCCGTTGCCTAAGAACTTAGGTTTCTACGTTTGCTGCCCGCTGGTTTGCCTCTCCAGGTATTGCTGATCCCTCGGCGCATCTTTGAACTACGAGTCTTTGCCAGTAAACTCAAACCAGTGCCTCCTAGGACTGCCTCTCAACTGAAGTACTTCAAACGAATTCTCTTTGCGATCGAGTTATTTCATGGTTGTTCATCATCACAATCCTTAGACGCTTGGGAGGAGAAACAATCGAATATACAATATATCTTGGCACAAACGAAATGATTGGCCAGCGGTATCAGTTGAGGGAATCGGGCATTTATCAACCAAGTTGATATAAATACCGAGGCGAAGAATGTAATTTTATAGATTAAATATTTAGATATAATTCAAAATAGAAATTTCCTGATGCAAAATCAAAGTTCATTAATTAGAAACATCCAGAGAACAACACCAGTCGAGCATATAGAGTAGGTCAAAACTTGACACAGGAATGCCAGCTCAGGACGGAATTATAAAAACTAGACGTAATTTATCCGAAAGGCCTTATAATAATCTGCATACACAGTATGTCGGAAAAGTTCCCGAACTTTTGAAATAAAAAATCGAAAATTACATCCAAAGAAATTTATTCCAGTTAACTTTCAACATAGTCCCCTTCCCTAGATATACACTCAGATGAGCGCTCCATGAGTGATTCGAAGGCTCTCTGGTGCTCCTCTGAAGTTATCGCTGTGAGACGCTCGGTGCAAGCCGCTTGAATGCTCGTTTCATCTTCAAAAAATCGTCCTTTCAAGGCCATTTTTAGCTTGGGAAATAGGAAAAAGTCGGCTGGAGCCAGATCTGGCGAGTATGGGGCGTGATTGATGCGTGGGATCTGATTTTTGGGGAGATAACGCTTCACAATGTTCGAAAAATGAGCAGGCGCATCCAGCAAAATACACGATCCCGATTCCTTGTACTCGAGCCTGATGCGATTAATCCGGCGCTTCAGACGTTTTAACATCTCTACGTAATACGCAGCATTCACGGTGATGTTTGGGGGCACAAATTCTTTGTGTATCAGGCTTTTGGAGTCGAAGTAAGCGATGAGCATCGTCTTTACCCGTGATTTTTGTTAGCGCACTTTTTGAGGCCTCGCACGGCCCGGACTGAGCCAAGCGGATGACTGGCGCTTCGTACTACACCTTCATCGTAAGCCAAATCGATAATTTTTTTCGTTTCCGTGAAAGTTTTTTTTAAGTTTATAGCATAATTTAATTGCGGCCCGTTGTTCAAATTTCTCATCCATCGTAAAGCTTGCACTGGCGTACCAAACACACGTTCACTCAAGCACGTCTATCTCGGCAACTAATGAACGGATACTGGTGAAAAAATTCTCAGACACTTCAAAGGGATGTAGCAATATAGTACCGGTGTCGTCCAAGAGATGGCGCCACTGGTACAAACGCTACAAAATAAGTTCGGAAACTTTTCCGACATACTGTGTATAAAAGGCAAATGACGATATCAAAGAAAAAACATCATTTATAAGTAGCAGGAAATGAAGACAACCAAGAATAGACCCCTGTGGGACGCAGATAAGTCAGTTCAAAAGAAATGAATGTCGTGTTATGGAGACTAACGCGACACGAATGAGAGAGCGGTAGATATGCAGAAGTGGGCAGCACCAGAAATCCCGAATGGCTTTTATTTGCAACAGAGACGGAACTGATTTACGTCATAAAAGTTTCTGGAGGAATCTACAAACATTGCACCGATTTGGGGTTTTTTATCGAAAACCACCGCAATACGGTTTGTGAATTCATTGAGATTTAGATATAGTGGCGCTTGGCAAAAGTATCAGATATATAAAACTTCAAATGCAAATCCTGCAGCATTTCATCAAGAGATACTGAAACGGTTGGAACCCATTTATGCGGATCTAACTCTCGACGCAATGAAAAACAAGTTTCGCGATCCAACACTCAAAATCAGAGTGAGTCTCACCCTCTCTCTTTGGGAAGGACTTTACTAGTGGGCGAAATGCAGTATATTTCGCATTTGAGTTATTATAAATCATTTTCCATTCTCTGTTAGTGGATTGTACCTTCTGCTAGGCTATTTACACGAAGTTTCACGCGTGCCAATCGTTGCGTCCCGGCCATGAAGTGGCCTCCCGATGCGGATCGCCAGGGACACATGCCCAGAATCGATGAAAACGCACGTTCTTAGATCCGACTTCCGTTTATTTTCCCGTTCGACTCTCTTCTACTTCTACGGAAAATACTTAACTACTTATCGTATCCTTTTTCGAATGTTATTTGTTATTTCGGGTTTTTAATTGTTTCTTAAAACCACATGTACAATTTAAAACAAATGCAATTTGTCTGGTCCCTAAGCATTATCCTTATAAAAGGTTTCGAAGGCAGATCTTAAGCAGAAGGCCAAATGGCCATGAAGCCAGAGTAAGATGCCTTCTACCAGCCAGGATTCGCAGATTAAGTATTAGTTATAGATTAGGGAGCCAGCATTTTGCTTTCCTTTTGAAATCAATGAGAGGGCAATGCTTAAACGTAGATAAATAATTATAGATGCAAGCTTTTGAAACAATTTCTGTTTCGGTGCTTTTAAGCTGTTGGAAAAAGGTCCGGCCTTCCCGGACTGTAGGTGAAACAACTCCTTAATTTGTAAATGACCCTGGCCAGGAGGTTTCACAGCGGATCCACAGCAATCAACGCGATACCCACCAGTTGCTGAAGACTATGAGCGCAATATTGCAGTTCGTCGGGCAATTCGGATTGGAACACAATCAGATTGTGACCTTGACTGTTTATTGTACAAGCTTAATATGTTAACAATTACCAAACATTCAAACGGAATTGGTGGCAAGACCAGGTAGCGCAGCAACTGCATTGTACATTCCCCAGAACGTGCTTGCGAACATGTTTTTGTTTAATTTTCTAGTGCGACCTTGAAGTGTGTTGGAATAATTTTGCAAATTTCAAAAGCCGCACGAAGTCGCTCAAAACTCCACGCTGCACTTCGCCGTGGACGAGTTGATGGCGCCACTTGACCAATTAATCAACATTTGCCGGACAAGATACGATTTGACGCCGCTTACGTCGAGGTGTGATGTAATTTGACCGATTGAATTGTTTGACCGCACGCCACACGACGAATTCGGTCTGCCGATCGACTCCGCTTCGGCGGTGAACCGAAACGCTGAAGAACGACTCGGAGCCGGCACTACAGATCCACATATTGCGCTCGTAGATAAAAGATACATGCGTGAGATCTGTGCGCGCTGCAAAGAACGCTCATGCCATGGATTTCGTCAACGACTCGCGCGATTGCCATCTGAATGTGTCTTGCAGGCAATTTAGCATTCGCGACTAGAAGCTGTGGTCAGCGTCGCGTGATTGATCTTCAGTTCTTGTTCGACTCGCGCTCGGATGACCGTGGAAGACATTTAAGATGCGTCGCTAGGAGTTCTGGTCACAAGTTCGCCCAATGGTCCAAGGCAAATTGTTGCACGCATACTGGAAGTGTCCTGATATCGACTGTTGCCCGCTCCCAGTGCGGTACCAAGGATAAAAGGTGCAAAAATTTATTCACGTGCGTGTAAGGTAAAAGCCAGCGGCTCGCGTGTGTGCTGCTGTCGCGTGTGTTTATGTAACAGTTCGTCGTCCAACTATTGTTGCGGAAATGATCAGTTCTTTGGCTCTTCTTGTTATCGCACTCGGTTGTGCAGCGGCGTGGTGCTTGTTGAATTCATTGTGGAGACCGCCCAACTACCCGCCCGGTAAGTAGTCTCGCGATTCTCACCATCGCGGATGATTTATTTATTAATTGCTCGAATTTCAGATGGAAATTTGAGCAATTACATTCTCATATGGCATGCGTAGGCAGCCAAATGAAAAATTAACCTGCAAAATATTGCTGCCAGATTTTTTATTAATTATTTGAACCGATTAACGTTAATGATGGTTTGGAAGTGTTGAACTATAAAGCCCAAAAATCAAAAATATCAAAATTATTTCTAGCAGATTTGTATTCAAAACAGGAAATAAGGTTCAATTTCGCTGTTGCGGCCTTCGGTGCTCATTTGTCCACATGTAATGACTCAGTTTCAAGTCCAGCCTCGATCTGGGGGCGGAAGCAGGAACTAGTATGGAAGCGGGTAAGGCGGATGGCTGAGAACAGGACTCTTGTTGCCAAAAAAATGAGCGTTCATTGTCGCGGTGTGCAACCGTGTGACCTCTTTCCCGAACGCGTGTCAAAGACGCACAATTCGTTTGCAAAGGCGATCTGCTAGAATGAAACATTCACAGGAATATTTTGAGGAACAAATCCTTTGTGGCCGATGCGATGCTTTTAAACCCTTACCAACATTGTAATCTTTAATTGTAAAATTCAAAAAATATTTGAAATTTACATAGGGCACGTGTCAAGCATATAATATGGGTTTGTATATTTCATGGCTGTGTACCCGCTTCTAAGTTGCTAGTTTTGCTTCGAGTCTTGTCGAGTGTACGTCGCTACGAGATCCTGGGCAGTTATCCTAAAGGTGAAAAATGTTACAGTGACCTTGTTGCGAAGCCACGAAAACGCAAACTTCATGGTAATCAATTCCTTAGTGAAGAAAGTGAAATGCTCAATACAAGCAGTAATGCAAGAAACTTGGCCAGAGCGAGTACCGATAATATAATTGAAAGTTCAGGCCACTGTTACAGGATAATTGATTCTCTGACAGTTTTTCTTGAAATTTTTAGTGTAGTTTTGTGCAAAACTTGTAAGCAAGACATAACATTTGGAGAGAGGGGTCATACAGGCTTGGGATTTAAAATTGTGTTGAAATGATTGTGTGGTCGGTGATAAATCAGATCAGGACCTACAATACACTGTGGTTACGAGACAAATAGACGAATCGTCTTTGTGATGAGGCTTCTTGGTGTTGGACATGAGTAACGGGTTAGCAAAAGTATCATATGATAAAAAATGGGCGACCAGCAGATAGTTTAAAAGTGTCCGATGACGGATCGTGGAAGAGACGGGGTTTCACTTCCTTGTTTGGTCTAACAACGCTGATTGGATATTACTCTGGTAAAATAGTCGATATCATCGTTAAAAGTGGGTACTGTCAATTATGTGCTCAAATGATATATCAATTAGACACTGACGACTTTGCCGAATGGTTCTAAAGATCATGAAGAATCATGCTCCGCAAGTCACGACAGATCAGCAGGAAAGATGGAGGTGGATTCAATCCAGATGTTTTCAAGATCAATTGAAAAATTCGGAGAAATGTACAGGAATGCTATCGATGTCGGCGATTCTAAAACTTTTGCTGGTATTCTCAATGTAAATCCATGTGGAGAAGAGTACCCTGTTAGTCAAAATGAATGCGTAGGACACGTTCAAAAACGGATGGGCAATTGACGAAGAGATAAAAGGAAGGGACAGTAACTCGGAGGTAACAACCGCTTGACGGAGACTATTATTAAAAATTTAACCATCTATTATGGTTTGGCAATCAGAAGAAATATTAATTCCGTTCCGGACATGAATAAAGATGTGGTGGCTACATTGGATCATTATTGTTCGACCAATAAATCTCCTCGCCACGAGAATTGTCCAGTAGTCGCCGAAAGCTGGTGTGAATGGCGCAAAGCTGAAGCCACGAATTCTCTTGCATCTTTTAAGCATCCTGCTCGACCGATTGACCAAAATATAGAGAAGCACATTCGTCCAATCAACGAACGGCTCTCAAATGATGCCCTTTTAATGCGATGCTTAAGTGGACACACGCAAAATGCAAACGAATCGTTCAACTCCACTGTCTGGCGCATGTGCCCGAAACATCTGCATTCTGGCCAGAAAATCGTTGAAATTGCTGCTCACTTGGCTGCAGGAATTTCCAACGAAGGCTTTTCTGCATTATTAGGTATCATGCAGCAACTCAAGTTGCTTAAATTAAAAGTCGGCCAGCAGTGCAAAATGTTTGCTGATAATGTCGACTCAGAACGCGTCAAGAGGCAGAATCGATAATCAGTAATTGCAACAAAATGAGTATTTCGAGCAAGAGGAAGGGTCACTTTATGGTGCAGGAATAGATGATTAGCGTATTGTTAATGTAAGTAATCAAGAACTACCCTTTTTTCTGATGGTAAACTTTAAAGCGCGTTTTCTTGAGTTTTTGTTTTCCAATTTTTCGGAATTGGCGGGCGTAGTACAAAATAAATTGACCCTCTATTAAAACGAACCAAAGCTTAATAGATTTAGTTTCGCTCCCTCTTCTATTAGAATCTCTCAGGTTCCCGAAGGAAAATGTAAACCATTTTTTAGCAGATTGAAAAAATCTTTTTTTTTTTCAAACTTAAGGAAAGTTTTAAATTTCACAATTTTCTTGGGGTTTCAGTGGTTCACATAGAACAGAAGGATATCGAAATTGAAATTTAATTTGAAATTTTCATTTCAGACAAAAATCGCGAGTTGCATTTCTCCCGCCGATTGGAGAGTAAAATTCCCAGGCGTTGCAGCAAAATAGATGAAACTCGGCTGTATTCCAATATATCAATGTAGAAAGTTTTAATACACAAGAATATAATGTGAAAAGTTCGCTACAGTTGCTTCTTTCTTCTGCTTTAAACGAATTCCCAAAAACAAAACCCTTTTTTAGGCCTCAATCGGTAGGCCCTCTCCTTAACGCTTGAGGAGCACACTATAAGATCGAACTATAATATAATCCAAAACTCCTGAGAATTCTTAGAAAGCCACAAAATTTGTTGACAACCATACAAAATTTTTTTTTGAAAAATAACAACGAAAAATAACTAACAAAAAACAATTTGTGTCTAATTATATTCGAATAGTTCACTCCGTTTGATTTAATTGTTTATGAGAACCCTCCATATGTATAATAAAATTTATTCATAAAATTTATAAAATTGGCTTGTGAAAATCGTATTTTTTTCAAATTTATAAAGTCGCATTCCAAGGAATTCAAAAATAAGTGTGGTGTCACCTAGCGGATAGGATGGCCGACTTGGAATTCTTGCTTTTTATCCCAATCTTATTTTATCTTATTTATATCTTTATCATTATATCTTTATATCTTATTTACATATATATTTTTATTTAACCAAGTCTTTAGCGCTGTGCTCGGTAATGTTTGGTAAGTGAACTTGCAGAAAAGTTCTTGGAAATCAGAACAATAACAAACCCAAGACTCGTCCGCTCTAAATTAATTATCTTGACGCTCTAAATCATAGTCACAAATCACAATCTAAAACCAATTTGATGGCAATAAAACCAAATTATCTGTGTTTTATTCGATGGTAAAATTATTATCGTAGATATTTCGCAGACATTGGCCGTTTGTAAAGTCCCTAGAAAATTGAGAAGATTGGGCTCCTAGGATCGAAAATGGGTTCATTTTGATATGATAATATAATATTAATATAAGTATAAGTATTATCATTTATCATATAAAAATGCAGTCGCAGTTATTTCCATCACATGACTTAATTGCTACTCTAGGTGAAAAAAAATAATAAAAAAAAAATGTGTGGCACTCGGGGACTGCCGCGGTGAAGCTATTGCATAGCAATAAAAGAAAATATTGAATAAATTAGAAGTTAATATTGTTTTTTAAAATATTTTTATTATCTTAAAATACATGTAGGTTATTCAGGAATTTTTATCATTGAAACTATCGGTTTATGGTAACTAAAATAAGAGACATAAGTTTGAGACTTGATATCCTCTAAATATCTGGAAAATACCGCGTCAATGGTGGTCCCATATTTTGTTGTGGATTCTTGTGGATCATTATTCATTTTTAGATTTAATTTTTCCGAAAGAAAAGTTATCAACCGCTCTGATTTTTTATCAGCGAAGTTGATGTTGAAATCGCCAGCCAAGATAAGTGGAAATTTATTACCATTTGTACCAAGTATTTTCGACCCTTCTTCAGTGTACTCAAGTAAAGTGCGATGAATAAAATGCTCTACCTCGTCCAATTTTGGATTCGGAGAAATGTAAATTGCTACCATGACTATGTGTAGGCCATTTCTAAGCTGGCATAAGCACGCACAAATATCTCCAACAAATGAGCGCCTAACATTAACATCGCTAACGTCTGCAATATTTATTTCAATATTCGGAGTCATAATATTAGTAACATTATTCTTATTTTGGTAAATAGCTACCCCACCTTTCGAAACAGTATCTCGTTTGAATTGAACAATACAATTGAAATTAGGTATTTCAATCGGATTATCACGCGTCATGCAAGTTTCGGTAAGAAGTAACACATTTGTTTGTCTCGTAACTGAATCTTGTAAATCGTATTTGTGACTATTTAGACTTTGGCAATTGAAAGTCATTATTGAAATGCCATTTCTATTACTAATGAAATCTAATACACTTTGAGCTATCGTCTGAACACTATTTAAAGACAGTCTTTTGAATTCTTGCAACAAAGGTGCAGTCGATGCAGCTTGCCTTCGATTATGATAAAACTTGAATGTAGAATCGTTTTTTGTCGTGATATACAACTTTTCAATATTAGTCACCCGAGAGAGCGCAACATAAACGAGTTCCTGAGAATGTGCTTTACTATACTCATATACTATTTCCTCAAAAGTTCCACCTTGCGACTTGTGTATAGTTAGAGCAAGAGCTGAAGTTAATGGAAAATGTTTGCGTTTGGCTATACATTTTCTATCCGATGTTAATGAAATACTTGCTGTTCGTAATTCAATGGGAACAGCCAGATTGCCGACTCTATTTTGCACTGCTAGAGTGGCTGCTTTTTGTCTTTTTTTTCTACCCACTTTATCTGAACCACGAAATTCCAGCCAAACTCTAATCAATGTGTCACTTTCATCAAATTCTAGATGTACCAATTTCCCAACAGCACCATTGCATAAACCATCAGTAACGTCGATGTTGGTTGTAATAACATAATGCTTTCCAACAACAAAAGGAAAGATATTAAAATTTCAAATTTCGAATTTCTATTTCACGCGTACAGATATTCACTGTTGTACAACGGATGATAGATACCTATACACTTTCTCACAAACAGCTGCTTACGTATTCGTCCGATCTCGGAGCAGCTCGTCTCGATCCGTGCGAGCTTCGTACAGTCAACACGCATACGTCTAGTCGCACGCACCCAAACGCCGTGCCGAAGTCTGCCGAACTGATACGACGTAAGACGATGCACGGCTTTCAACGCTGCACCGCTGTGCCGGTCGGAGTGGGTGGTGTTAGGTTTTTTTTCGTTACGGAATTTCTTCATTCGGTCGCCGCGCTCAAAGCCCGAGATAAAAGCTATGCAATAGCTTAATAATATAAAATATAAAAACAAAAATGTTCCAACTTTTACTGCACTGAAAGTGACCTAGAAATAATAATAAATCCACAATATAATTAATTGGGATATATTTCTATCAAATAGTTTTTGGAACAATCGTTTCAACAAACGTAAGTAATTCTAGCAATACTTCCAACAATTCAAACCAAACTACATTCATTGTTTTGTTCATAGCAAAAGCTCATTAAAAGATGGTTTCTGACATCTGTTTACCATTCAAGAAATGTTTGGACTCCATACGGCCTGAAATGGTCCGGTCTTGTTTCGAAAAAGCTGCTGAGCCGGTTGCCGAAATGCTCCTTGTTGTTGACAGCATTTGTTGTGATTTGATTGGACATCAACCAAAACAATGGTAATGGTCACAGATAGCTACATCCAGTGCTTACACTTCGAACCATAGGGTAAAAAGTAATATTAAAAAGCGCTAACAGTAGGGACTAGGATTGCAAAGAAAAGGGCATGAATACCCCACGTAGCGAATAAAGCGAGCTTTGCGAAATAGAGAGCTTTTAAATTAAACGACATCGGTGAGACGAAAGACTGATGAATGTGAATGGCTAATCTCCAACAAGGTCTACTTGCAAATACTTGCAAATATCGAAAAAAGAGTTGAATGTCGTTCGATTGGCAATTTGCTCGTTGTGTTAGCGCTTGTCAGTGGTTACGCTATACTTCGAACAAATTCGCGATCAAACAGTTTTTCTTTTGCTTTTCTTCATTACTTCTTCGAAAAGTTCATCGTGTCACCGTGACAAACGATGAATAACATAGTTCACAGTTGTCGCTAAATTGTTTGGCCATTGATGAAGCAACAACGTGTCATGTTTTTGTGATCCACTGGTTTCCAACCACCTTTTGCCGAATGCCACGGAAGTCAGACTGCGTTCAATCTTTTCGCCACTCCAAAATGACATGGTCGTTCAAAATATTTGCATGGGCCAAAAAATTGGTACAAGTGTTTCCCAACAACGTAATGTTAAAAAAATTGCATTGAAAAGTTGAGGAAATTTAAAAAGTTAAATTGTCAAATCGCATTTCAGGGAATTTCTAAATTAGAGTGGTGTCGACTACGGGGTAGGATGTTGGTCTTTCTGTTCACGGTAAAAAGTACGTTTGAAATGAACATTTTTATTTTGAAAAAAGAACCTTTTATTGTCCTTTGCTTGACCGTTTTTGTTTTTTTTTTGCAGGTCCACGTTGGTTGCCATGGGTGGGTAACACGCCTCAAATTCAAAAACTTGCAAAAGCTCTTGGTGGATCGCATCTCGCTTACGAATACCTTTCCAAACAATATGACAGTCCAATTATCGGGCTGAAATTAGGCCGGAGCTACTTTGTAGTTGTTTTCGGCTACGAAATGGTGCGCGAAATCCACACGAGGGACGAGTTTCAAGGAAGACCCGATAACTTTTTTATTCGACTCAGAACGATGGGCTCTCGTTTAGGGATCACATGTACCGATGGGCAGCTATGGTCCGAACATCGCAGTTTCACTGTTCGCCATCTCCGGCAAGCAGGCTATGCGCGACAACCAATGGAGCAGCACGTTGGAAAACAGTTAGCCGAATTGCTGGACTTCATCCGGAATCTTGGGACCCAGCCAATATTCCCAGCCGATTTCCTGCCGCCAAGTGTCATCAATGTTCTATGGGCATTAACAACGAGCAGGCTAATTCCGCGGAACGACCCCAGACTTCATAAATTGTTAACGATGCTAGAGAAGCGTTCGAAAGCATTTGATACAGCAGGAGGACTATTATCCCAGTTGCCTTGGTTGAGATTCATTATGCCTGAAAAGTCAGGCTACAACCTCATACAAAATTTCAACATGGAGTTGCACAAAATGTTCATGGAAATTATTAACGAGCACAAATTGAACTTCCGCGAGGAGAATTCAACGGATGATCTGGTGTACGCCTACATTAAGGAATCCATGTTGCGTAAAGACCAGCCGAACAATACCTTTACTGATATTCAGCTTACAATGACAATACTCGATATATTCATCGCTGGATCACAGACAACCAGTAACACCCTCAATCTAGCGTTGATGATGATGTTGGTCAGACCTGACATCCAGCATAAAATTATAAAGGCTATCGATACTCATTTACCTAAACCGTGTCTGCCAAAGTACCAGGACAAATCGATTGTTCCATACGTGGAGGCTTATTTGATGGAGGTTCAAAGGTATTTCCATATTGCTCCTATAACAGGACCTCGTCGAACATTGAAAACCACAACATTGGGACCATACAGAATACCCGAGAATACTACGGTTCTGATAGGCCTAGGAACAATTCATATGGACAAAAGCCATTGGGGCGACCCAGAAGTATTCCGACCCGAAAGGTTCCTGAACGAAGAAGGACAAATTGTGAGCAGCGAATATTTCATGCCCTTCGGGCAGGGCAAACGTCGGTGTTTGGGCGACTATTTGGCGCGAACGTGTTTATTCGTCTTCTTTGTCGGTATTTTGCAAAATTTCAGATTAAGCTTGCCGAGCGGCGAAAAATTGCCGTCAACGAAATTGCTACCGGGTCTGACACTATCACCGCAAAAGTATTTGGTCTCATTTGTTCCTCGATAATTTTTAAATTTTGTAATAATAAGATATGTAACATTAAAATGAATTGATGGAGTGAAATAAAATTTGGAAATTGTATACTGATGCATTTTTTTGGGGCCCAAGGTTTAAATTGAAGGTGAAGTCCTACGGAAACCATTTATCACAGAGCTTTTACTTCAAGTTCGAATATTGGATACACATAGGAAGAAATCTATAGCGAATAAGCGAGTAAGTATGTACCTACTATCTACGAAACATATGATGCCATGGGAATGTCGAAATTGATTGACACGAGCTATCAATGTTTATTGCAATGATAGAAAAATGTACTCGGAGAGAGCGGAAACGATAAAGTCATGCAAGAGAAGTATTAAAATATTCGAGATAAAGAACTGAAAGTACGGCTCGGTGTATGTCATATGTGTGTGCCACTTCCATTAATATGGAGGCACTCTGTCACTGCGTTTTCGAAAACATGAATATTTTTGTATAAATCCTTGAAAACAAGAAAATAGTTTAAGGACATGCTGTCATCGTTTTTCGGCGTATTTTCGATAAGAGACATCAGGACGACAAGCTTTGTAACAGAGTTCGGAATAAACTTAACGTAGTTGTCGAGTCCATGAAAAGGAAAATAATTAGCAGATGCAGGGGCACTAGATTTCCAAATCGCGTCAAAAAGCCTCCTGCTCGTCGTTAATCATGACTTGTGTTCTCAACCATCTACAAATTCACCAAAGACCATCGAATTTTTCCTTTGTTGTCAAAGGTTTCGGGTATAAGTATCAGTGACGCGACTGGAGCTGAGAGTTATTTCTTTACCAAAAGCATAGTAGGATGCCGATTTGACAAGATTGAACGCCGCCACGTAATAAAGGTAAAACGCCCATGTTAAATTTAACAAAATAATTTCTTTATTATAATTAATTACTTAAATAATAAACTATAGATTGCCCAGTCAATCATGGTAGAGGCCAGGGTAGGCCCGTGAAATCGACAGGCCCTCCAAGCCCGGCATCTGCTTCCAGCAGGCTCATGATGACAGCCATGGCTGCTTCATCGTTTCCATCGGATGTATTGTTAGATACATCATTAAAACTATTACTTATCATTGAAAGTTCTCCGTCGTTAGCTGAAAGGAGAATGGCCAAGTACGAATTGCTTCAGGTTTGCAAAAGCCAAGTTTTGTTGCTCGTCTTACCATTGTCTGAATTGGATAGGAAGTTATTTCTAACACTATTGTATGTTGGAAGCGTGCCATTTGGCCTGCTCATCGTTGGCGGGAGTATCCTTCTATCGGCGCCCAGTTCACCGCCTGATGTGCTATTCTCCCCAGACGACACATTCAAACTTGGCCTACTGTCGGGATCGGGACTGCTTTCTGCAAGTAGAAATAAAAAGTCGCCTACCCATTGCCTCGCGTCCAATCTTTCCCAAAAATTACCTGCTGAAGAGTCACTTATTCGCCTTTGGTAATCTAAAACTTGCTCGGCTATTTGACGTCCTATTTTGCTAGCTTCTATATGTGTGTTAATAATTCTATGAATATCACGTCCATTGGCTGTGGACATGACATGAGGATTATTGGAAGTCGGTTTCGCCAAGTAAATACTTACGTTGATTGAAAAAGTCGAAATTAGAAGAAACATTCGTGCTACCATCTGACCTGTATCCCGCCGGTTCCCTGTAGTCAGTCCTGAAATTTTTGTATGGAAGCCGTATTTCATTTTGTCTGTATAAGTTGAATTCGAAGAGTGTTAATGCATACCAATTCATAAAGGAAATTAACGAGAATTTTGAAATAACTATAAAACATAATCAGTGTAAGATTTCGACGTAGCGGCCCAAGTTTAGCCAACCCACTTCGCCTGAGCTGCTTCCAGCTCTCTAAATACTTACAATATAACCGAGTTTTTCGCTATCAAGTACTCCACGTCCTTTGTCCAGGGATTCTTAAACGCCTTCCACTCGCTCTGCAAGCGGATGAAGAAGTTGTCTTTCGTCCGAAACCGGTAGACCAGCGTGGTGACTTTCTCGGTGCTCTGTAGGGCTGCTTTGTGCGATTCAGCGATGGAGGGGATGTCCTCGTGGTGATAATACTCGTACATACTCGTGCCGAGCAATTCTTGTGGCAGGAAGCCTAAAACCAATGTCGCTCTGCAACCAATTCAAAAATTATTTCGTCATATAACCGTTCATACATCATGCATCAGATGCAGTCAATATACCGTTGATCGACGAAAAGGAATTTACCGTCCATTGCATGTCTAGACATAAACTGAATAGACCTTATGTTGGGGTAATTGTTGGCTGGAGGGTTTACATTTGGCGTTAAAACGTTCGGTGGTATCCTGCCGACGGCCACCAAGCACGAAAGGTTGCAAGAATCGCTATCCGACTCCTGCTCCTGCTCTTCTAAGCCTATTTTGGCAGGTGCCCACGACTTCAGGTATCCTGTGCATTGAATCACACTGTACTTCTTATCCGAGTTTAGTTTGTTTTTCCGACGATGGCTGCTCGAGGACGATGAATCACTCTCCTCCTTGATTTGTGCGGACACTTTGCATTTCATTCGACAGAAGAACGAGCGCCTTGCGCCCGGACACAGGCGAGAGAGTCCTTGCGGAACGTCGGTTTTAACAGGTAGCATAGCTGCAGCATGCAAGGCATAAAGATTTCTAGTATTCATTAACTATTACCGATTCGCCACTTACTTTTTGCATCAATTAGTCGTTCCCGAGGACTCAAGTCGGATGAAGACAACTGCTCCTTAACTTTAGCAACATCTTTGGGGTGCAAGATGTCGAACCAACTTTGTCCTAGTAATTCACCTTGTGTGTAATTTAAAACTTGGTTGACTGACTCTGAAACGTACAAAATTCGCCCCCGATCACATCCGACCACGAACAGAAATCCTTCGGCTGCCTGGAGGATTAACATTTTCAACTCTTGATCCGAAAGAAACGTCGGCTTGTAGTGGCCTTCTGTGTAGGAGTGAACAGCTCCTCGGATGGTTTTCAAGTGTTGCACGGCCATTCGAAGAACCGTGAGTTTGTCCAGTTTGCGTGACATGGCGTGGCACATGGGTACCATGGCTGACAGTTCCGTTATGTAGGTGTTCATTTTATCGCGACGACGTTTTTCAATTTCACTGTGGTTCTGTCTGAAATTTGGGGAAATTTATGATAATGAGGGGGTTTGATTTGATCTTTATGAATATTTGTCAAATTTTTCAACTCTCAGTCAAAGTAAATTTTATTAACAATTCGCATCAGATTTATAAGAACTATTTGCCCACTGCAAACAGAAAAGCTGTTGATTAAAATGCTAGATAAGGAAAATTGGAAGCGGAAACGAAGGTTTGTTTTTCATGTTGACAGTCAATTTTCAGGTTCCAAGAACCTCTAAAACGTTGTCGGGCGCCGAAGGGCCTTCAGGAATATGTTTTCAAATCTTCTTGGAAGTCAAAATGGTGATCGGAGCCAAAGTTAGCGTCGTAGTACCTGAGGCAATGAAAATATTCAACATATTTAGAGCGACTAATGTAGGATTCTCATTCCCATAAGGTAGAGTTGCAGATGATTCCAAACTTTGAATTAGGTACTCTACAATCATTTTACTGGGCGTAAACTTTTCCGGATGTGCTAAATAAATAAATACCAGGCATAACCGTCGGTTTCTTTAGTATACATGCAATATACATGCATGAATCGTCTAGTTTGCTGCATTTCTATCTAAATAGTTGGTTAGGTGGTAGATATTTTAAATACACTTTGAGCTTGTTATCGAGGACAGATCTGCCCTCTGTAATTTTCATAAGTTCGAAAAAAGTCGCTGATCTGGCGCTTCCCAGTCGCTTATCTGAGAGAAACGTTGTAAGTTTATAATTTAATTACCCCCAATGTAATTTTGTTACCCACTATAAGGAAAATGTTTTTTTTTTCTTGCTGCTCCAAAGCTTTGAACTTGCTTTGTTTTATAGTTTTTATATGTTTCCGGTTATTTATCAAAAACGGTTCTCTCTAAAACGCATGATTCAACTTCCGAACCGCATGTAATAACAATTTTCCACACATCGCCGAACAAACGAGTATATAAGTGAATTGATAGCTGGCTGCATGTACCTGAAAGCTCTTTCATCAAATAGAGGAAAATTGTTGCATGTAGGAGGTAACCTGTTTCGCACGCACGCGCCACCTTTTCCAGCCTATCGTGGATGTGGAATTGCAAATATGCAAAATTAAATAACAGCACGAATTGGCACTTGGCAATGTCAGCACATTGATCATTTCCCATCCCTGAACTTGACTGAAACCGTAACAATTCGCGTCGTAGTGTGGCTCATGTTCATGTTTCAGGTTTAATGAACGTAGACATAATGCCGAGCAACCAACTTTCCTACTCATATTAAATCACGCTTACGAAAGCGCGTCTAACAGGATTATCGTGGACATATTGTTCCAGCAAATAGGCCAACCTATAAATAGTGCGCTTTATGGGCGCAGAACAAACATTCCGAGGTTTTGTATTCAGCAGACGCACGTCTTGCCAGAGGTCAAAGTTCACTTACATATGTTACACCTTACACCTTTGAAAATTCTTAGCATAAAATCTACCATTTTCGTGCTGTTTCACGAATCTGCAAGACTAGAAGTAAAGAAACACTTAACGAGTGCTTCTGGCGTTGCATCGTCTGCCAAGTCCTTCGCAAATCAAAGACTTAATTCCCTAGTGTGGATCTATCTGGAGATGGAAGTGCTCGCAGAATTATTTTGAAAACTACACAAAGCGGAAAGTAAATAGTTTGCCATTTGTGTGCCTCCAGCTCTCATTGAGCTCCGAGAACTACTTGAAATTCCAAGGTAGAGGCACTAATGCTATTTGGATCAGGACTTTGAATTTGTAATGCTTCAATCGTAAGTCATATGATACGCAACCAAAGCAACAAACCATCATCAACACCGTTCTTGGATGCAAGCACCGTACTACGTCCTTCCTGTTTTAATTGGAAATCGGCTTGGAAGTCACAAAAAGGACCGTACTAACAATGAGCTTTTAGAAATCCATAGGGATCGTGAAAGAGTTCTTCGTCTTTCGTGTTTCGCTTCTTTTCAATCTTGCTGTTAAGCCATTTTTGAGCGTTCTGCTTCAAGTTAATGATAATTTCGATATAGTTTGAGGGTCAAAAGAAAGTGTACACCTATGTGCAGCATATTCAAAACCTCATAAAATGAGTTCTAGACGTTGGATTTTAAAAATTTTTTGTGTTATGAAAATTTTTTTCTATTTTCTAATAAAAAAATTAAAAAAATTTGATGATAAAACATCGCACTAAAAATTCAACAACAAAATAACAAAAAATACTTCATTTTCTACGCGTCAAAAATAAGTGTACAGTAAGCAAATAAAGCAAACATCTGCAAATAAGTACTTAGTACAGCTTCTAGTCGTCTTGGCATTGACTCAATCAATTGTTTAGTCAAACTGACTGGAATTTCCTGCCATTCTTCGATTAAAATGGACGTCAACGACTCTTTGCTTGTTATATTCCGTTTTCGGATTTTTGTATCGAGAAAATCCCACAAATGCTCGATGGGGTTAAGGTCTGGGGATTGCGGAGGATGATCCAGCTGCTTAGGTGTTCAATACAATAACCATTCCTGCACTAGCTTTGACTTGTGCTTTGGGTCGTTGTCCTGCTGGAAGGCCCATGATGTATTTAACCCTACTTTTGCAACAATAGGTAGTATATTTTCTTTCAAAATGTCCAAGTAATCATTTTTATTCATTGTAGTGTCAATAAAGACCAGGTTCCCAACGCCTGATGCCACCATACACCCCCAGACCATAACCGAACCACCACCATGCTTTATGGTTGAACTTATGTTCTTCTGATCAAATCCGGCGTTCTTACTTTTCCATATTCTGGGTGATTTCTTGGAACCAAATATTTCAAATATACTTTCATCACTGAAAAGTACATTTTCCTAGAATGACATATGCTCTTTTTTATACTTTTTGGCATAAAGCACCCGGAGTTTCTGATTCTTTTCAGTAATGTATGGTTTTTTACGAGATACTCTGCTATTTAACCCATTTCTATTAAGTATTCGGCACACTGTACTTGCGCTGACACTGACCCGAAAATCTACTGTTTTGTTTTCCGCGATTTTAACCGCACTCACTGCTGGATTTTCTCACACATTCCTCACAATAAATCGTTCATCACATACGGACAACTTTTTTGTCCTACCGGAACGAGGCCGATCACTTACGTCTTTGAACTTCTCGAATTTGTACAAAAATTTTTCACGGTGTTATGGCTTCTACACACCACTTGTGATATTTCCCGTAACGATTTTCCTTCCGTTCTTAATTTTACAATAAGTTTTCGCGTTTCAATTGCACTTTGCTTAGCCATTTTAGATAATGTAGAAACTGGATCGTTCTATGGTGCAAATAAATTTACAAATGATTGAATTATCGCGTCATGTCAACTAAGTTTGCATTTTTGAAGAACTATAAACTGAATCTAACGGAATTTTTCCCGTTAAACACATCAAATACAGGGTGTGCTGCAAGCTGTACACTTATTTTTGACGCGTAAAAAATGAAGTATTTTCTGGTATTTTGTTATTGAACTTTTAGTGCAATTTTTTAACCATCAAATTTTTTATTCTGTTATTAGAAAATAGAAAAACCTTTTCAAAACACAAAACATTTTTAAAATCCGACATCTAGAGATCATTTTATGAGGTTTTGAATATGCTACACATAGGTGTACACTTTCTTTTGACGCTTACAGTAACTATAAAACATAATCAGCCTTATTGGTATCAAGAGAAGGCTGAAATAATTTTTCCGAATTAAAGTTGAGTCTTGCATTTTGCGACGCAGTTCATTTCTTAGATTAGTTCATTTTCTTATAAGATGCGTTGCAAGTGTTCTTTGGTATTCTTGTTACGATGCAATTGTCCTTTTCCTGAAGCAGACAAAAAGGAAAAGATTCGAAATTGATAGTGCCATCAATGTAAGGGCATTTAAGGTTTACGTATTTACGAGCGCGGGCATTTCGTTGTAATGAAAACGACTTGTTTTAGTTGATCAAGGATTATTGAAGCACTTGATATTAACGAATATGAGAACTAGTATCTTTTGGAAAATGTTTTCTTTACGCGTAGAATGCAGTGCTTACATGTCCAATTCTCAACGCGATTTTCAGAGTTCAGATCATAAAAGACTTAAGCGGCCTTTTATTTATTCTAACCAGAGATGCGTAAAAAATGCCATAGCGCAAGTGCATACTTGGATTGGTGAATTCCTCTAATTTTTGCGTAAAACATGAGTGCGCCTCTAAAATCTTTTGCGCAATTCCTCAATTCAAATATAAAACTTCTTGCGCTTTTTCTAGCTCTGCCTGAGATAATTTGCTGTATGGCCATACAGATATTACTAAGATGGAAATTAGGAGTTATACATGACGATCGGACGTACTACTACCGGGTACATGGTGTTCGAGATGTAAACATCAGTAGTACGACCGATCGTCATGTATGAGTCCTTGTTTGTTGACCTATTGCTAGATAGAGACACGGAAGGTTTCTCCCATTGATCTCACGACGGCAACTAGAATATTATTTTATAGTCCCTAAACCGAGCTTTAAACCAGTGTCCTAGCTAGTTCCTCGCGTCATAATGACGTCTACTTTTCAAAAATATTTGGAGTACTAGTTAACAAGTTTACTAGTCTCGATCTTTCTGAGATCATCAGATAGCATTTAAGAATGCATCAAGACGATAGCAATTGCTGACTGGGACTCTGTATTGGGGAAACGGGGCCAGCGCTAATACTGATTAACTGACTTTCACTATGACCCAAGCATACACCATGAGCGAGAATCATAATCTGTAAGAAACTTATAATCCAAATCGTTTGCTTCTGCACTTTATTTTGGAAGAAACCATGAATCGTTTTGTAACGAACTCATCAGGAGTAATTGTTTGGCATCCACAACAAACTGACCAATCCTTTACATTTTCTTAATTTCTGTTGGACCAACTAAACTGATTTCGTTCCCATTTCCTATGCAAAGCATGCTCCAAAGTCGCAACTAAGAATTCTTATTTAATACTTAAATCGAACGCGTTATGTAATTACAGCGCGTCTGCGAAATTTGACGCAAGTGCCGGCGGGTTCCATTTGATATTCTACGAGTGTGAGTTGAAGCTCACACGTCTACGTACGAGGAAGCTTCATTCGCGGATACAAACAATCGATAGCTAATGAAATCGTACGGTTTCCCAGGTCCGCAACAAGTCAAGTGCAGTAGCACAAACTTTTCCTAGCATTGTGAAAATCTATGCAAAGCCATAAAACCATGTTCTAGGTAAACTATGTGTTGTCCTGAGGTGGCTATTTCTCTTAAGGTCGCATCTAATCAGTCGCCATTGCAAGCCAACCATTGTCTACACTGATTGATGTGCATTTATTACTTATTTACTTATGTAATATGTACTTACTTTTTGCTCTCGTCCGTCGTTTTCACGGATTTCGCATCGTCGCCCGTATCATCTTCGATATCACTAGCGTCACTGAAACGGAAAATGATTAGTATCAATGAAGGTGACATCAGGCGAATTCTCGAATTCTAAATTTTAAGTATCCGCATCAAATGACGTAACACAATTTTCCAAACGACATTAAACCAATATTTGAATATCATGAAACAGAGAAGAAATGAGAAATATCACCTAAACCATCTACAAGTGGTGGTTATGCATTTTTTTGTGGTCCTCCATAGAGAGAGACAGATCTGCAGGACTATTTGATGTGATTTGTATGCAATTTTTCATTTCACGAATACTTCCAGAACTATCCATGCAAAAAACATTGCATCAAGATGCATTGATTATGTCAGGAACTTAACGTCCGCCAGCAAATGCCAGCAAAAAATTCATCATAGCGAACAGGACATTGGTAACCTTTCGTGGCACAGTTGATTTCTTTTACGACAGCGCCGTCATATTGAGCCCTGCGAAATCCTCTTTTCTAAAATGATTGAATACTAATCATCTTTATAAGAAGAAGCTGATCACGTCAAATGCTCGTATCCCGCCGTTCTTGTATAGGTTCCTTAGTGTCTAATTCTCTATTCAAAATCGTTTATAGTTTGTTTTGGATTCTCTTTGGTAAGCCAGAGTAATCGAACTAAATGGTTCCATAAACTGTTCTACGCCTAACCACTTCGCAATTTTAACTCTTTAGCCACGATATTTGACAATTTGTCTACATGACGCTTAAGGAATTCATTCAAGCTCTGCTATGTTGCAGTTGAACACTTAAATCAGTTTGCCAAAGGATAGGATAGACAAAACCTACCAGGCAAAGAGTGAATATTTCAAGTAACAGCCACTGACTATGTCCTGTTGTAAATTGTTGCGCAAGCCAAATTTAGTTGGCAACATGAATCGGCAACATATCGGTTCTACGGCGTCAACGAAATTTCAGTTCGGACGATCTGAATGTCCTGTTCAGGAATATGCCTCTATTTAAATTTCACTTCTACACTCTCAGTGTCGACAAATTAAGAAATAAGATGCACTCATTGAGTGGCAGATCAACAGGATTTATGGAACAAATACTTCTTCATCTTCTTAAAAATAAAATTGATAGGAAGCAATAATTAAACGTAGTGGGGAGCAAGCGGGTCCTAAAATATGGCGACATAAGCCACCTTGAAATCCGCCCACCACTTTCTGCCGTTTTTTGAAGATACAATCACACTTTTCACTTGAAGATAAAATCGCAGAATTTTAAACGAATTTCTGCTGATTTTAAGAATTTTATTGACAAGTTCATGCCAATATGGAGCAAAAAGTGTTCTTGTATATGTCAAAAGGATCTAATCACCTGAAAACTCTCACGGCTTTTAATGATAAAATAGAAATAAATCAACAACCATAAAACAAATCAATATTATATATTAGAAGGATTAGTTTCGGCTTTTCAAATGGGAGGACTGGTGTGAAGGAGATAGAGATTACTGTAGAAATGATCTTCGCTTCGGCTTCATCATCGAATAACAATCGAACATAATTTGGACAGTTCTATTATCTTTAGATCTTTAGATGCAGTTCGAAGATAGGTTGATCATTTTCTCAGCAAATTACGAACCGTTTTTCGCATGAAAAGAAGATGCTGCTACATTAGAGCATCGGTCTAAATTTCAGAATGGTCCACGAACACTGATCTCGCTGTGATCTCGCCATGAGTAGGTATCTTTTTCTGGGACGGCTCTCGTATAATCATGACGCAATCGAAAGCGAATACTTTTGCTGTGGCCTTTTCCGCCGTTGTCCTGATTCGAATGAAAGAGCTCATCTGCATCATTATAAAGCTAAGGCTTCACACTTTTTTCGTTGGCTTAGTGATCTAATCCGGATGAGAATGAGCTTTTTTGCCCATACGACCATCTAAGCTCTTCGCAGGGTAGGCGCAGGATGGTGCTATAATGCCCCACGGAGCTGCTACAGATTAAACTAAACGACACATGTAGCGTTACCTTGACACCTGAGGTATTTACTGATTCTGAGTCAACAATTAAGCCATGTGGAATACCTGATGTTGCATCCAATCTTTGTTGCCCATTGTGACAGTGTGACATAGAATAGTTTTCGGTACTTATCACAATGTTCGCATTAATAACTTTGCAATTTGAAAGATTCTTTCAGGTGCAAATATATCCATTCATCTATCTATAAAAATCCTTACACATCTCACACTGGATGTGACAAGTAGGACAATACGTCTTGAGTGATAGGCATGCGCTCCTGCTCGCTGTGACGCGTTCACTACTTCAATGAAGAACTTTAATAATGCTGTTTGCCTGAAAAATACTTTACTTTTGAAATTTAACATTATGCTGAACGCCTCATTCCACCATTTGTATCTTCTTTAATATCTTTTCATTCCAGTAATTTATCAGAATTTTTCTGAAAATTTAAAAGTAAAGCCATATGACGTTGTTAACTTCAATCACTCGTTTAAATCTATTTGGCTGGGGAATTCAGAAGTTCAACACCGGCAAGACAAACATAAAAAAGGATCTTCAATGATTACTTTCCTACACAAGGAGTCGTCTATAAAAATATTAAAATTCATAAAGCTTGATTATCTTCTTCTTGCAGATTCTACTGGGCATAAAAGAGCAACGGAGAGAGAGTCTGACCAACTTAGGAAGTTCAAAAAACAATTCAGGATTGGAACGGATAGGATTATTCAACTCTTGTCAGTCAACATTATTATTTGCGTGTTACTGGCTCGTTGATAAACTTGAATTTCAGATTACAGCAAAACCACATTCTCATTCTGAGGATATACTCATTTGGATATTGACTGCGAATGAGAACGAAATCTCATCTCATTTCAAGCGAAACATCAAAGTATTGCTACCTTTCATGTTGTATACAGAGAAATTGGTAATTAAGTTAAAATTCCATGGGACTTGGATTATCATTTGACCGTTAAACTGTTGGAAGTCAACGGAAACATTGAGAAATGGGCTTAAAAAGGATGCCACTATACATTATAATTGCTTAAAACCGTCACAATGCATGCTAATTAATGTGTCGGTCCCACCCTTGACGTGATGAGAGTAACGCGTGATTTACTTAGTCTTCAGTATTAGTCCTTCGCAGAAGATTCCCATTTAATTTCAAGTTGAATTTCATTTCTCGAAACTTCCCCATACATTTTGCGAGTTCGCAGGACTTTGATTCTTTTGCTTGAAAACGTTTTTAACACTTTGAGTGTTGCGAAATTTGCATTCGGTGGAGTCCTTATTGTTTCCATAAAATATCGCGAAATTTCGACAGAAATTATTTTAAGATGTTGTTTTCCATGTTTCCATACCAACAACCCTTAACTATGACGTATGGAAGCCGCATAAACTGCTCAAGAAATTAACTAAGACCTTATTTACCGCGGACTGTTAACCCTTTTTGTAATTGTCACATACACTTCAATGGTATGACGAGACATTGCACAGCACACTCAAGACGTGTCCTTCAATCACTCGTTTAAATCTATTTGGCTGGGGAATTCAGAAGTTCAACACCGGCAAGACAAACATAAAAAAGGATCTTCAATGATTACTTTCCTACACAAGGAGTCGTCTATAAAAATATTAAAATTCATAAAGCTTGATTATCTTCTTCTTGCAGATTCTACTGGGCATAAAAGAGCAACGGAGAGAGAGTCTGACCAACTTAGGAAGTTCAAAAAACAATTCAGGATTGGAACGGATAGGATTATTCAACTCTTGTCAGTCAACATTATTATTTGCGTGTTACTGGCTCGTTGATAAACTTGAATTTCAGATTACAGCAAAACCACATTCTCATTCTGAGGATATACTCATTTGGATATTGACTGCGAATGAGAACGAAATCTCATCTCATTTCAAGCGAAACATCAAAGTATTGCTACCTTTCATGTTGTATACAGAGAAATTGGTAATTAAGTTAAAATTCCATGGGACTTGGATTATCATTTGACCGTTAAACTGTTGGAAGTCAACGGAAACATTGAGAAATGGGCTTAAAAAGGATGCCACTATACATTATAATTGCTTAAAACCGTCACAATGCATGCTAATTAATGTGTCGGTCCCACCCTTGACGTGATGAGAGTAACGCGTGATTTACTTAGTCTTCAGTATTAGTCCTTCGCAGAAGATTCCCATTTAATTTCAAGTTGAATTTCATTTCTCGAAACTTCCCCATACATTTTGCGAGTTCGCAGGACTTTGATTCTTTTGCTTGAAAACGTTTTTAACACTTTGAGTGTTGCGAAATTTGCATTCGGTGGAGTCCTTATTGTTTCCATAAAATATCGCGAAATTTCGACAGAAATTATTTTAAGATGTTGTTTTCCATGTTTCCATACCAACAACCCTTAACTATGACGTATGGAAGCCGCATAAACTGCTCAAGAAATTAACTAAGACCTTATTTACCGCGGACTGTTAACCCTTTTTGTAATTGTCACATACACTTCAATGGTATGACGAGACATTGCACAGCACACTCAAGACGTGTCCTTGCTGCGTGTAAATTCTCCTTTACCCTGCTCACTCTCAGCAGTGTGAGTTGATGACTTTCTTTGGCGGAGCACAAAGTTGCTAAATAAAGTTGGGAGAAGTTTATACAAATGTGGGACAATTGAGCTCACATCTTGATAAAGTTCAGTACAAATATGTGGCTTCAGGTTTGCGTTTAACAAGTTGAGTTGAGAAAGAGTTCTTTTTCAACAGTTTGCTTTATAATTCGTCCAAGGGAACGTGTCACGTAGGTACCAGCTAAAATTAATTGAAGGTATTGCGAAAAGACCAAACTGCGCTTACAATCAAGTGGTTTTACAAGGCTTCATCCCTTACTTAATGGGCGGTATGCGCTGCTCTCTGATTGGTATAGCTAGGTGAAAAATTTAGAAGTCGTTTGGTTCGGGAGACGTGCTTCAATTCAATAAAACTGTGAATACATTCGAAAAAAAATAACTATTATTCGGATGAAAATGGGACAAGACAAAGCTCATCTAAATTTAAGGATACATTAAAGTTTTCCGAAATGATTTTCAATCGATTCGTCGATAAACAGTCTTGAAGTATGAACATTCTCATCATATTTTCAGATGGATCAGCAATAATATTCGAGCAGCAAGGACCTACTATTAATCTTTTATGAAAGCCCAGTCTGGAGAATTCATGTAATATAATTTAGTTGAATGGCGTATTTGCTTGCATATTTCAGTTGAATAGCTTTGAAAGTGGCAACAATACAACTCTTAGCGTCAGTAGGGAATGCTTTTATGTCGTTTACATATCCACACACGTATATAAGCTCGTTTGCTGTTATTTTCTGTGGATACCAAGTTGTAGCTGATCATTCACTTACTTCTCATTCATTTATTTATTTGATTTAGATCCTTCCAATTTCAATAGAATTGAGCAGATGACGTGCTTTTGCATGAATGAATCGTTCTGAATCATCTGCTGTTATGTCATCCTCAAAACGTGTGTCGTTAAGTGCTTCATTGGCATTTTTAATGAAGGCAGGAGGACATAATACTTGTGAACCAAAGATAACTCTATGATTGGATTTAGTGGATTATGGTCGACAATTCATCTTGCATTGCCCATCTTCTCCGTCCGCATGGCGAATCTTGGATTCTTCCCGCGATCCATGTAGTCGAAACTGTTTCAACCGTTAACTCTACCCACGAGCTCTTTGACTGAATGCGTCGAAGTTTGCAAGAACTATTTTTACTGAAGGCGTCCATCCATTACCGCTTGCATTAAAATGATAAGCTCACTGCCTTAATTCAGCAACAGAAAAAAGGCTGCCGCAAACGCTCTGTAGAGTCACAAAAGGTGAAGTATGGTGGCAAGCAAGATTATATGCCTTGTATTTGACATGATCTTGGTATCTAACTTGCACAGAAATATCCTGCCAATTCGCATAGGCATAATGAATGAAATATTTTATTGGTTGTGAGTTATTTATTAATTAAGTTTGACCAGCAAAGAACTATTCTCTCAAAACCCAAGCCTACAAATCTCTGTCTACTTTAGCGAAAGTCCTGGAGTCCTTATTCGACTTATCGCGATTGTACGCAAAAAAAAGGGCCTGGCTGTCAAACACAAAAGCTATGTTGTATCATACATGAACGAAACGAATTAGTAAATAGCTTGAAACGTCACTCTTGGCTACTGGAAGCAAAGCTTACGTTAGGTTCCAAATGTGTACTTACTTGTAGGAGCATTTCCGTTTCCGGGAACTGCCGATTTGTGAATGTTGCCTCTGTACTTGCGGGTGACTGTTGGGTAAATTAGGTTGCTGCGCCACAACTTGCTGTTGGGCCGATGTTTGCTGCTGAGGTTGCTGCGGTTGTGTCTGGTGGTTGGGGGTTGAACCTGCGACCGATGATCGAGGTTCCATTTGAGATCCAATCGAAGCGGGGTCCACATGATGACGTGTCTGTGTCATGTTATTAGGCTGCATGTAGATAGAGGTGACACAGCTACCACTGATAAAAGACAAAAAATAAATTAATCTTTCAAATGTCCCGCCAGGATCGTTCGATCGAAATTACTTCGTTGTTTGTTGGGCATTTAAGTCGAAGTATACTTGTCCGTACTGACTGCTGCCGGGAGTCTCCTGTGGATCACTATTTGCAGTGTCAACGACCGACGCCTGGTCATTCACGGCAGTCGCTTCAGCGTTCGCTTCATGGGGCTGACTGTTGGTGTCTCCTTCCAACGAGTTTTGCGTCGATAGTCCGAGCTCTGTTAATTGATATGGTTTTAGTTCCTCGAGGGCAAGAAATTCACGCTCTTCGTCCGGTACTTGTAGAAGGCGAGAGTACGAGAGATCTTGAAGAGAAAAGTTGCGAGCCACCATGTTTGATAAGGACGAGACTATCTACTTAAATTTACATGTGCTTCATTGTTCACACAATTATACTAAGAATCACTAAAATGATATCCAGAAGCATGTTCGCAGCTAATTCAATCACTATGCAATCGTTCAGAATTATTCACATTGCAAAAAAGCTACTAATAAATACTTCCTTCTTCATTTCACTGCAACAATTCAAGATAATCATTAAATTTCTTGGCAAATACATACGAATATAGGCGAGATTCGTAAATATTTTCCTCGGGCTGTAATGAACACAACAAACGAGGTGGCGAATGTCGACACGAAATTTAAATGGTTGTGTAACAATGGCGAAATAATAAAAAAAATTAGTCAAATGCTTAGCAACATTCTGTTTTCTATCGATTTCGGTTAGAGAGAACCTTTTCATTCATAGAAAGGATGCAAATTTAAGCGGTTTCTAAGCAGTTAGAACAGTATGGGCCTGACTAAATTTGATATGCGCTTTCGTACGTTCATGCATCGAAAATTGTTTTGATGGTGGCGATGATACAGAAACAACAGAAGGGCACGTTGTAGGTGACAATTTGGAGTTACAATAGATGTTGGCAAGGAATCAGACCAAAACCAAAACGAATTCATTTGCATATTTTTGAGTCGTACTGCAAATAAATTCAAATTCGATTCAAATGCTTTCGATTCGATTAGGTACATTTATCTGAATATTTTATTTATTTTTCAAAAAAGATATAGATTGAATAATGATTTATAACTTTGGTGGCCTGTAAGTACCAACAGCTTTTTAATTTCGACGGCTGAATTATTCAAGGTTTATACTTTTGCGGAGTATGACCACATGTGCGGCACCCTCGGTTCCTCGTGTTCTCTAAAAATTAGCCATTTTCACTAAAAATAAATCACCGAAGGATCTTCAACTTCGATTTGGAAGTATAGCTACCAAATAATTGTTACAAAGTGTAGTCCTTCAGGTGCAGTCTGTTTTCAAGCATACTTTGCAAGAATTTGGACATATTTCTTTCTCACTGAATTTCAAATATTATGCAGTTTTCGCAATTTAATTTGCCAAAAACTGTCGATTGGAAGCAATTAAATTAAAAGTTGCTATATTATGACAACGAATCGAAAGCAATCGATTCGCGTTGTGCAGTGGATAGTGTTCGCAATTAACTAAAACCAGTAACCTGTATCCAAGAAATCGGAATCATATTTTAACCTAGTACGTATGTTGCTAACCTTTTTTTCATGACAGAACAGCAACTGGTGGAGAAACCAACAAGCGCAATTGCGAATACAAATATGTAATCAGTATGAAAAGAACCGGACCCTTGCGTGAATCCTTGTCCTTAGTACTTTGCAAGTTATATTTTCTCATAGATCCGAGGTTTGATTAAATTTTACTTTATTTGGTATTCTAATCATTACTTTTCGCTGGCCTTTTATTAATATCACAATGTAGCCTGCTTATTACAAAGTGATTTATCAGCAATTAAGATAAACACAACATGAGCTAGTACATCGTTAACACGGAAGTGATGCAGATAATAAACATAATATCATATAAAGGCGGAAAAATAACAGAGAATGAAGAAACCTCAAGGCGACAGTCTTCGCCACGATGCTGCAAATAAAGTATCCAAGAATGTCAAGATCGAAAAGTTTGAGTAGTTTGCCCTCCGCACTTCAATTCGTTCAACTTATATTATTGCCCCTACTATTCACCTGGAACCAAAAATTATTTCTAATCCCCCAGAATCAATGGTCCTGTAAGAAACCGTATAAAAACCAATACAGGTGTCTAAAACCGAAAATTTCTTCCACCGTTCTCATAGACTAGGCCCCAAATGTGACATCTACTCCGGCAATCGGTCACGAATCCTAAACAGTACGATCCCAAGAAACATCAACCATGGGTTTCTGAAAAGATCTTGAGATTCGAGTAGTGGTTCAAGGCACAAAGTATCACAGGATATTAACAACATATTTGATTTCATGCTTAGTGCTTAGCTTATTCCATGCCCAAGGATTGGAGTCAGAATGTAGTTCTTAAATATCTTCATGGCCTTAGCAAGGGAACAGTCGTAAACAAGTCTTTTATCCAAAGGAAGCTTTATACATAACTTGAAACTCACTCTACCACATCATGTTTTTCGAAACTGCCTGTTGTCCGAGAAATCCTGTAAATATTTGAAAATCGTATGGTCAGTTTGATGCCGTCCGGGGTGAAGGACGAATTAGGTGCGATCAGCTGAACGTATTTGAATGAATACTGAAATTAATTTTTAGTGCGGTTCTAAATATGTTTTCATATGATTTCATGACTTATGGAAAATTAATGATATCTTTCTATCACGTTTCGCTGCTCGAGTACAATCTAAATTACTTGCCTTGCTGACTTAATTGTAACACATCAGTCTTCCAACTATACTCTACACCGAAATGACAGAATCACATGTCATGTAGGTGGAGCAACCCTTTTCGTGAGAAAAAACAGTATGACATAACTTTATTCTCATTGTTCCAATTTGAAAATGAAATGCACAGAGTCCTATTATGAAGTCTAAGACGAATATGGAAATAAAATATTCTACTTCTGATGGAAACAGGACACGTTTATCACGAAGATAAATTCAATTCAATGAGCCAGCATGTATTCAAACAAACTCATTTTGAACGTCCTTCATGATTTTGCATGATTGCTCGATAATTATTCGACTCCTCTTTGTAAGTAATCGAAAATTCAATCAAAATCCATTCTTGAAAGAAGTCTGGAGAATCAAACATTAGATGGGACCCAAGAAAAATGGATGATGCTAGCTGTGAGGGCATCAAACCCTGAACATGACCAATTTTCAAAATCGTATCACAGGTTTTTACACAAAAAAAAATTGAAGAGTTTTCATTGCTTTCACGCTAAGTCTGTTTTTTGCTGTTGCTGAATGGTCCAAATGCTTTTGACATTGAAAGTTGACAGCATTTGCAGACATTTTGGATCGACGGTTTGTAGGTAACTTATTAGATATCGAGTAGGACTTTCATGACCTAGAATATGCTTCATGTGATTACAACATGGAATAAGCATACAACTCATCGATTCTACATACTGATAACAATTATTTTGGTTGGTATCTAGCAATGACGTAAGACGTCAGCGTGATGTGTCTGTCAGCAAAATATCCTAGATGTTGGAGTAGCCAGTTTGCATTTTTCTTAGTGCAATGAAGATATTTCTGAATTTTAGCTTCCGGCGAGTATATATCTCATTTTGACATTTTTTTCGATATTGACTCGAAATGAAAATTAAAATATATTCGATTGAAAACCTGGCGATTTTCACATAAAGAAGACGTGGCAAATGACCAGCATCATTGAAGAATTCATCTTTGAGTTTGATGGTCTTCCCTGGACATGTCCATTGTTTGAAATAATTACAAAAATCAATAATTGCAGACAGATTTTTTCTTGTCACGATATTTCAGCATGTTTGAATCTATTAGATCAATCATATAATATCTATATAATATATTTTTTTTTATTTTCACGCAATAAAATATAAACTGGGAGGTTAAGGTTTCTGAAACCACGATCTAGAAGTTTACCCTTCTTTTGTATTCCCAACAAATTGATTAAAAGCCTGATATTAAGCATGGAAAAATCTTAATATCCCCATTGATTCTCAGGATTGGCAAAATAAAATAAACAACGAATCAGCATCCATTAAGCTCAAACTGCCAATAGATTTGTCTCTGTCATGAACTTCTATCTGATGAGGATCGGTAATGACGTTTTTACGAAATCACTTGAATTGTCTAACGCACATTTTCTCTACTTATATTGAAGTTATAAAGAGTGATTCCGAATAATAATATTGTGTCCAGTTGTGCCACACTGGCTTAGAAATCACTGCAACAAGTGATAAGTGCCAAAACCAGTATATGATATTGGCGTCATAACCAATGATCAAAAGTCCAGAATAGCGACCGATTTAATGTGATGACTTTTTACTATTTCCCTTCGGGGTCAGTGCTTCGAGTATCCCAAAGTCCAACAATAAGTGCACGGTCAGTTTTTGAACGAACAGTAGTTCCAAGAATACACTCGATATCTGTACCTAGGTGACATTTAAAATGACCAATCTCACAAATATTATTCGAAACGTACCGATGCAAACTTCAGACTCCTTCTGTACAAAGCAATCCGATAAAAACATACAATTTAAGCAAAAACTAATCGTCGCTTAGGATGGCTAACCAGGAATGAAAATCTCAATTCCTATTCAACTAATATTAGGTCCCACTAACTATTCTTCTGCGTTGGCGATTCTCAAATCCCAATTTCTAGATAGAATTTGCATTGAAAGATTGTAAGGGTTCCGCTTGAAAATAACCTTGCGCGTTTCTCTGGCACAAGTTGAGAAACGAAGGTTTGAAATCAAGTTCACAAGGTGAAAATTGCTGGTGTTCCTTTTATTGATAGCCTGCCGAACTCGGGTTTGATTAGTTTGTGCAGCATAGGGACGTAAAATATCGCAGTAACAAATAAGAGCCCTGTAGTGCATGCGCTTGCTGCGTTTCCAGTTTTCAATTTTCAGGTTTTCAGCTAGTTCTTCTCGAAATTATATGAATTGAGTCATATGCATTTGAAAAATTTATTTGATATGTATTTGAATAAAAATGGCTTGGAGGACGACAAAGGTTTTTTGACATATTTTCTTTTGCTAAATGTATAAATTCAAATCTAAGCCCTTGCAAATTAGGGGGCAGTTGTGGAGGAAAAAATTAATGACACTTGATGTTCCAAAGCGGCGAATTGAGAATTTTTTAATGTTAATGTGAAAGAAAAACTCGAAAAAGCAGTGTTCTTCGCCTACGAGGCCATCATGTTAATAGAAATAGTGAGACAAACTAGTGTTACATAAGCGTTAATATATGAGTGGGTTTAGTGTAATGAGTTGTGTATTTACAGCCGTGATAAGTAACTAATAAATAATCAACCTTAGAACCAAAGAATTGAATTAATTATGCCAACTTGACGATCTTAGTTTTATCCACGTATTGCGAGGCGAAGCTCAGTTAGTTTTCAATTGCTAAGTGAAATTCCTTTAAATGACACTTTACACCACTCAAACAACAACTTGGCACTGCATTTACTCAGTAAATAATCACGGTATCAACAATATCACACCAGAATAATATTGAAACGTAAGCAATTAAATTCATCGTTTCTTTTTCCTTCACACTACTTCACACATGTGATTGTATGTTACTAGTATCGAAACATTTCACTTTCTCACAGTCTTCTTTTCCACTCTTGTGGAATTGACCATGATCATTTTACACTATTTACTCTATCACGGAAGCAGGCAACATTTGAAAAATGGCTTTTTCGTAGACTTTGTCGTTAATCACTAGCGAGTGGCTTCACACGAGGAACTATCATCAGAGCAGGTGGTTGGCTTTATTAGAGCAGGCGAAGCGGAGATGCCAAGATTCTAAGTACCAGCTAAGAATAATGTGAAACATTGTCTTGACCTTGACGACAGCGACGACAGGTAAACATAGTTATCTGCTGCATAATACCGCGACCTCTAACGTCATAAAAACTGCATAATAATAAAGCGTTCGCCAGTCGTAAGGCGTTGGCGCGAACACATCAATTTCCGCGAAATGCGCTACGGATAAACACTGCACTAACTTGCTCGCGAACTTGGACGCAAGCACAGATTGCGGCGAAAGCTGCGATTCCGATATCCACCCGCGGATAGTACACTTTCCCACTTATTTCCACTTGCAATTAGCGACCAGCAATTGATTCACAGTTACAATGGCGTACAGGATCCTTGAAGAAAGAAAATGTGCGCTCAACCACGAACGAACTCGTGACTTCCAAGACCGACCGACAACTAAGCTCCGCGCGGACTGACTCTGCAAGGAGTTCAAGTCAGGTTCCGATTGCTCAAGGCTCCATCTCCATATTTTCCGCAATTTGCGAAACGCTGATTCGCCCAACGGCCGCGAGAACCTTCCTCCCACTTCCAGCGCCCGACGCGAGTGTTTCGGACTACGAGAAAGCTTTTCTTCCCTGAGCTAGGGCGCATGTGTTCCGCCCGTCTCCACTCCACGTGCAGCCTTCTGCCGTTAGAACGGCGCTCAACAGGTAGGCAGAGAACAGAATGGTTGGCCACGGCCGAAAGCTTCTCACTCCTTACCCGAACAGGATCTCGGGCAATACCTAAGTGCCGTTGGTTCATGCTGAGCGTTACGCAAACACGAGTACTACAAAACAACCCCATCCGGCGCCCAGCAATCCGCTCTCTCCTCGAGTCGTAACGTACATAGTCGAGGTCGTCGGGATCTTCGCATTCGTAGTTCGTAGCCTTCGCACTACCACTACTTGGCCAGGGGTGGTTGTCACCAAGGCGTTCATCCAACACTTGGCCCGTAACAATGGCGTCAGATGATAATACCCATCGCAATTCTTTTCACAAATAGACATTAAAAGTGCAAATGGAATCATTGCTGTCGTAGCCGCCAAAGTCGACACGCTGCTCCCCATCCTGTCTGAACTTTATGCAATTTCAGCGGATTCCCATCCAAAGCTGAGTTGCGTTTCACGTCTTTCAACGAAATCTAAGAACAAACTCGAACTTACATTTGAATTTTACATGAATGAACGTTTCTTTCGTCTCAATACTACTTTGCCACGAACGCGCATTCGGCACGGCCTGGAAATGGGTTTCAGAGCGCATTTCTGTAGTAAAAACAACGCAGGAGGTTAATATATCACCGGTGATCGACTCACAGCCACGCTCAATGAAACACATTAACATTGGTTTGGACTACATAAATAAGGATCTGCATTACTGTTTTTGCATGTCGAAGCCGATTATCAGAACACAACGCATGTGAAGATAAAACTGATTGTGCCCTGCGTAAAAAGGATAGCAAATGAAATTTTTTTGATGCTCACCAGGAGCTAGAAATCGAAGCGAACATGCACCTGCACGCAGTTAACAATTTAATTTTAAGAGACACAGGTAGCATTTGTAACGACGACTGTTCCAAGGAAACGTTGCGCCGAACCGTCCTTCAATCTAGGTTTATATGCATGGGAACTGGGGAACTGGGGAACTGGGGAACACGGTAAGGAAAAGATTCTTGTGATTCGCTCAACCACAAATTCCAAAAAAGAATGGCTGTCAATATGACCAAAAGCATGTTAAACTGTGTTTATTGACTCCTCTTCGTGGAGTATTTAGGAAGTGAAATGCAATCATATCGGCAACCAAGATTACTGAGGTTTTCTCATGGATGAAAGATGATGATATCAGACGAGCAGAGCAGCCCATACATACAACTAGATAACAAATCAATGACTTTTTTTTATATATACAATACACAGAGATCCAAATACTTTATGATAAACCCACAGCGCTAGCAAAAAGAAATCGCTACAAACGTTTGGAATGAATTGTCCCTATGCGCGAAAGCACTGAGGGCGACTTAAAATCTCTTTGAGATCTTTCTTCTCCTCTTCTCGAATCTACCACCAATTTACCGATTTGTGTTAATTCATTTGTATTATAAATTATCTTTTATTTATTTGTATTGTATAATCATACAAAAGTAATTATTTATAATTCGAAAATTGTTTATGTTGAATTTCTCATTTGACATTATTCTTATAATTGTCAAATTAAAGGCCTTCCTTTTTAGACTGTTTTTTAAAGTTCTCTGTTGTCAATTTCTGCAACTGAAAGAACTGCCGGAATAGTAGTTTTTTCCAGGAATTGAGGGTTATCAATTTATAAAATCGACTACGCTCCTCGGATATGCAACGTCCAGCTGTGGAATCCTTGCAGTGCAGAAAGACGAATAGTTTAATTGTAAAATGATACAAATGAAAATAAAATATTAATAAATAAACACGAAATAATTATAAAAAAATTATAACAATAAATAAATAAAAAATTATCTAATTATAATCAAAATTTGCAAAATATTTGAGTGTCGATGTACACACGGTTGCTGCCGATCAATTTGAACACGAAGCCATAGAGTCAGGGTGACTGCTAAGGCGGAAAATGGGCTTGATATATCATTTTTAACTTATTAAACAAACGAAATGGTCAGTCGTAATGCTTTTGCAATGGGGAGGACGGATCTGAAACAGCCAAGGACGAGTTTTTCATTACCTTATAAACTATTCACAACCACGCATAGGGTCCGATGGGTAATGGAGACTTCAAAATAATTTGGAAAGTAGTAAAGGATGCAATCAAGTATGCTAATGTCAAGTTTCGAGGGAATGGAAGTTAGGAATGATGTCCTTATAATTTGTCCTTATAAGTACTGGGGAAATTTGATTAAACGGGAAAATGGGTGAAACAAAATTAGAAACAACCACCAAATCCAATTATTGATTGTTAAAAGCTAATGTCGAAAGCCTCCTCATAGAATTGAAGGAACTATGTAATAAATATTAATTTAAAATCGAAATATGATTGCTCTCATATTTTTAAAGGGTTAGACAGCTGCATCATCTATTATAATTAACGTTAACTGAAGGCAGATTGGTATTTGACTTGATTAAACTGATATGCAAAAGTTAAAAATCAGGAAAAATTTTCTGTGAAAGCGCTCCCTGGTTCGCCGTAGGGAATTCTTCGCAAGTGTCGTTATTGTAAGCAATCTGCTCGATTTATAGGATGTCCAAGAAACTCAACTGACAAAATGTAGGCTACAGGTACTAATGTGCAATTTTCAAAAGACTTACACGTCAAGAATCAATGATATCACTACTAATAATGTAGGAGCTGTAGGAGCATCTTACGTAGACATCTTACATCTTTCAACTATAGAATATACCCGATACGATATTTGAATGCCCCTTTTGTTCGGGGTCGTCAATCACTAGGAATCTAACATTGATGCATATCACTATGTCGAACGGAAAAAACGCTCATGCATGGCTCAATCTCGCATCTGTTGTCAAATGTGTTAAAGACCATCATTTTGAAAATTATGAAAAAGGGTTGTTGTTGTTGTTTTTATGACGCAACGGATCACTACAGAACTTGGGTTGCGAGTGTGTTGGAGGCACTTAATATCAAGACCTAATTACGCTAGAAATGGATCTGACCAAAACCAAGGTTGACTTTGAAAATTTCTCCGAATGTATCTATCACAGCCAGGGGGACTGATACTCTGAGAAAGGCAGAAAGAAAGGCAATTTCAACTGTCACTGCAACTAGCGACACTCCGACCTGGCATCTGTTGCACATAATGTTGACTTCTAATACTACTCTAACTACAACACCATCCGAAATACTCGCATCTATCGTTTATTGTGATGCAGATGATGGAAATGATGAAAATAGAGGATTTAAGGATAAGAATATAATATTAAAAATTCAATCGTAATAGATAAAATCTGAAAAATCTCAATGAGAATTTAACTTTCTGAATAGTTAAGCGCCTCCAAGTGCTAGAAGGGAGTATCAAATCCTTCAACTGTCGGCTACATGGGGTCAATTTTATAACACAATTCACTGTTAACTTAGGTAGGAGTCTTCTGGGCTCATGAATCATCTTAACGAGCAATGAAACTTGAACCAAATTCTAGATAAAATCCCACTTCAGCCGTCACCCTATGGATGAAACATATGGTTAGGCTGTTTATCGGCTAATTCATTGGCACTTTGTTACTTCGGCTGATATCTTGTGTTTTCTCGGCCACTCCTTAAACTTTTTTCCAATGAGGACAAATACCAGAAGCATATAATATCGTTGGTAAACAATTTTGTGAACGTTGACCTTTACTACATTATCATATTACTTAGCAAATTACAACTTATATCTGGAATTATACCTAGGCTTCGAATAATTATGCACAACATCACCACCAAATTTATTTGTTTCTATTGTATCATCTCTGCTTGCCAACTACCATCGCATAGCATGTTTATCGTTGAGTATTAATTGAAGGCGGATCACGCGAACGATATATATCTGATTGATTACATGATGCCCATGGCTACAATTCCTCTTGATTAAAAGTTGATCGAATAGATCCCAGAATCCCCAACCCACAGGTTAGATTTCTCCTTAAAAGTTGTAGAAAGGCTTTAAAAAATGTTTCGAGCTTCCCCTGTATTTAAATTTCCCTGGTATATCAGAGTGCTCTCTTTAGCATTCCGTTGGTCTTGAAGTTTTTGATTCGAATGATGTGTCATCATTTCTGAATTTTCGAACATGTTCTAGTAAATACGAATAAACACTTCGATTTTACATGTGGCTGTAGAGAAGGTCGCCAGCCTCTGTTACGAGGTAATAGCAAATAAACTCCAATTATTTTCTTGCTCAGTCCATCCTTTACAAATAAAACTTAGCAACTCTTTCGGCTCGCATTTTATTTTTAAAAAGATCAATTTGAAATTCGAGCCCACTCAGAATTCTCTATGCCTTTTGAATTGATTTGCAAACAAAATTCTCTGGAAAGGCTCTGGAACAATATAAAACGCTCATAAAAGTCAAATACACAAAACACGTAATGTCGGTGGCGGCTACTCTTGCATATATCCTCGTCGACCTGGATATCGTCGTTTCTCGACATTTTCTAGCCAATATGAATGATAGCATCGTCCACGTCCACTTCTTGGGGTACTTGAATAAAATGCAAATATGTGTAGTTCGTGCGTGCTTCTTGGCCAATGGAAAGTGCCTTGTTTTCAACAAGGACTCGATTTGAATTGAAAATATTCTAGAGCTCCGGGCCCAAGTGTTGTGATTGTTTCGAAAAGTTATTTAAGCCAAACAAACAAAACGTAGACAATTACTTTTGATTGCGGCATTACTTGATAAGTCAGTGATATTAGACTTTGAAATCATTATATTAACCCTTGGAACGCAGAGAATGGATTCAGTAAGCAGTTTTGCAATATCCAAAGGTTACCTTGAATTCATTTAACTGGCCCCAAGGAAACTATGAAACCCGGTTTCAAATTGAGTGTTTCGTATCCGAATTACATCTTTCCAAAGAGTTAGGAATGAAGTGTGAAAGTCGCCAGGTCCACTCACATCCAACGGGTTAACATAAATTTATCTTATGCAATAAGACGATGACTAAAACTAGGAGATCTAACTCTTCATATGGAGTTTGCTTGGCATTTCGACAGTGCACGAGTCGGTATAAAACGAAAATGCTAATTCGAGAGTAAATTGAAATCAAAATATACAAAAGACACCTCAGACCTCCTTTCGTGGACCTATTTTTCTTATCGCGTGTTTTAATGCGTGAATATTTTACAATACGAATGCCATTAGTCATATCACTGGTAGATATAAGCAATGAGGAGAGAGTCGGAAAATGCGAGAGAAAAAATGTTCATCCCATTTTTCGTCTTTCGAGGAGATCGTGTGAATATCACATTTGGCGACAGTGCCTTTATTTGAATATGACTTTGAAATGACTCTATCAGGTAAAAATGAGAAAAATCTTATACATTGAACAATAGGCCTTTTATCACAATAGCCTCGAAACTCACAGTCAGCGCTGATCCTTATTCTGTGGGCGTACGCACAGAAAGCAAATATCACTTGTTTATGAATGTTGTTGTAAGTGAGAAAGTCATGCCCGAAAAAGATAGTGAGGTGTGTGACGGATACAATGAAACCTTGGAGCAGGAATTACTGTTGAATTATTCATGAAAAAAGTCTCCAACGATCTGCGCCCTCGACGCCCTATCGCATTCGTGCTCACCAATCATCAATTTTGCAGCAGACCTTTTCACGAAACTCCTCTGAAAGGATCAAGGCCAATCTCAAAGAGCACATAATCAACCCAGTTTAGTTCAGTACAGTCAACTAATCTGTGCGTATAGTTGGCTCACCATTTCCTTGTCCTGATCCTTAAAAGTTTTCGTTGAGATATCTTGACGAACGCGTCGGATTTACCTACGCACTACGTGAATATGTAGCGAGATAGGTGCATTCGTTAATGACAGATTTGTGATCGTGGAAAATTCTAGCTCGTCCAGCAAATTATGGAAATTGTACTTTCAATCTTATTCCGCTGAATGACAGCTTCACTTTGTCTAGGTTTCACGTAGTGTTGGCCAGATATTAGTGAATTTCCTTTGAGCTACAATAGATCTGAAAGAGCTAGATCTGGGGTTATGAGTTAATGAGTTATGTTAACGAATGCCCATTAAAGTTTTCTATGGCCTGAGAAGACGTCTGGTGAGGGCAACTAGGACATACGTTCGAACTCACCTTAATTAAAAAACTATGGGCAACAAGCTTTGCTGCTTGTGCTATGGCTTCTTTCGAAAATATTACACTTGCCTAGAAATGTCAATATGTAATTTCTTTTAAATTCAATTTAAACTTTTGCTAAGGTTGCAAATTGTTTCATTGCAAGATTGAGTCGATTCCTAACGTTGCTAAGCTTTTTAGTACCACATCGGGTCGACAATAGCCTTTACTCAAAATATTGCATTCTGAATCACTTTGCAAGGATCGACCGCCACCGGGCGCGAGTCCATACTTTGGCCTGTCGCTCGTTCACCACTGCCGTGAGCGTTAACCCTCAGTCTTTTAGCGTCTCCCAAAGATTAGTGTGATTTTCATCCTGTTGCGTGCGGCTGTTGTTCAAAAAGTAATGTTTTCAAAAACATATGTTTCCCATTTGGCAAACATGACATTCAGCCAAACGCGCTATTATAATATAGTGAACATAATATTCCGAATAGACCTTTGTTAAATGTTATGTAATACCAACGAACGATGCAGTTGTGGAACATGTAGCCACCAAGAGTACTTGATTGAGTACTTGTGACCACACCTGCTTTTTCTTAGCACGGTTTGAACTGAAAACGATGGTCAAAAACTGATACTGTCTGGTTTTTGCATTTCCTTTTCTGCAATCGGACCTTAAACCATTCAAAATCCCAATTCCCCTACTTTAATGCTATCCTCCACAGCTCGAAAGCAATAGACTGTAGCCTCTGAAATTGCTCTAGACTCCGTCGACACTTTGACACGATTTCTTATCGCATTGCAATTCAAGGTTTATGACCCGGGACTCTGTGATTTCTTCTATTGCAGCAATCTTGAGAATTGCCTGTCATTACGATTAGAGAACCATTGAACTTGTCGCGACTTTTATTTCCCTTTCAACCGAATAGCAAGCTCGCATTTCCACTTGCAACTTCCGTCTATTTTTGCATGGATGTCATGCTGGTGCGAAACAGAAGAAAATCCCCACCCACAATCCAAGCGGGCAAATGAAAAAAATGAAAGCATCGCGAAAGAGTTATTGTTAATTATCCAATTATCTGTTCGGCAATGCGACCAAGTCGCTGCAACTGCGAACTCGAACGATTTAATTGAAACATGGTATTATAGCATTAAGGCATTAAGCGACCAACTCAGCCCAGTAAGTTCCCTTTGAATATTTGATCCACTCATTATCTCAGTAATAACCATGACATGGAATTATAATTGATTTCGATTCTCTTAGCGACGAACGTGGTGACTGGTGATGGTACAAGTCCTTGTCCACCTTTGTCCTTTCGGATTAGCGAACGCACCATTTCATTCCACTCTACCGTTTCCGAGGATGACTTCCTCACCTTCGCCAATATGGTCCTTGACTTGCTTGAGTCTCATCACCCAATCGATGTAAATCTGAACATCAGGACATTCCCAGGCCGATGAGGAAGTGTGTCGTAACTAAATAAATTACGTTAGCCGCAGGTGGCACAGCAACATTCACGGAAAAATCAACGAAGGACTGATTTTTCCGGAATTTCACGTTCACTTGGTAGGGCCGTAAACGGGTGTGTTGATAATAGCGACGAAATAGTGAACGTAAAGTCAAGATTCAATCCTTATTCACGAAAGTACAATCTAACCGTGAGTTCAGTCATATAATAGAGCTCATCACAACAGTCGCGTAATACTTTTATTGAACAATGCTGAAAAACATTTGAGTGAAATTGAAGCTTTACTAGCAAGTGCCCGCCAACCTCCGGCACTTCAGGAAAATCGATTTTCTGCTCAAGTCCGCCGGGCCAGCCCTACGCATTCCTCCGCATCTACTTCGGTGACATTCAATTGCAATTATAATATCGGATTTCGTTTATTGCAGGTCTCGGAAAAGTAAATTTAATTAAAGAAAATAATTACAGTCAACTTACTTAACTATATTTGATGTCAGCTACTATGGAATAAGACGCTTCTTTTTGCGGTCAGGATATCAATCCTCGATTGAAGATGTTGTGTTCTCAGGTTCACTTTGAGACTGGAAAGCACATAAATCCTGCATCTTGGAAATTCAAGATTGTTCGGAATCATTAAAGAGAAGAAACCATTATTTCGTTGGGAAGGTAGTTGCTGTGCGAGTAACCTTACGCAACTCTTTGGCTTTTCCTTCTTTTTCAAGTCTGCTACTTACGCAAATTTCTGTTTCGTTAATTATGCGTAAATTAATATCAACCATTCATTGGCACGCGTGATTGTTCCCTTGTGGCATTTATGGTGCTTGCGTAAAATACTTTTGCCCTATGGCATTTTGTGAACGGCCATGCTTCAGCCTTTACTTTTTCCTGAATTGACATTCAATTAATGGTAGATGTGACTCGTTCTGCCATGCTGTATTCTGAGCTATATCGATCAATCCTTCTCTTTAGGAGGTCCTTTTGTGCGATAAAAATAATTTTATATAACCCGTATCGTGACTTTAAGCAAACAACTTCCTTATTTTTAGGAGTTTATCCGAATTCAAACCAAACAATTGATTCCCGAACGTATTGAACAAGACACGAGACTTAGATTTCTAGCCAATGTGGTTGATACTATTCTGGGCGCACGTCTGTGCACAATCTTACTTTCATGCTGATTCTTTTGCAAATGTTTAGTTTTGAAGTCAATTAAAATCTCAATCCGAGAATGCATAACAGAAGACCAACAAGGATGTTTCCACAAATTTATGTTTAAAAAAGAAATTAGCTACGCAGCATGTTTGGATTTTTATTTTTAGAATTCGATTTGAATATTAATAAAAACCCTCGCGTTTAGGAAAGCATAAATTCACAAACAAGACAAAGGACGAACAAAGAAGTTATCATTACAATACTATAAAAAGAATAAAATGGTATTTCGTAGTACGTTCTCTAAAAATAATGATTTACAAGAGACTGCACGAGTAATTCATATGCTCTAAAATCTATGCGAAATGAAGAAGGTATTTCTAGTTTGTTTGTTAGAAGTATTGGTTTTCCAATGAATTTCAAGCCATGGGGTGTTTATTTAAGAAAACATGCATGGCAACGTAAACGCCATTGCCGGTTACCGCAATGGTTGTTAATGATAATCGCACAAAAAATTATAATGTTTCAAAATACTTAAGGAAACATGTCAGCCATGGATGGTTTTAACGAAATCTGAACCGCATTTGCACAAATTATAAATAATTATATGTCTTTATTTTATGTTTTTTAATAATAAGCAAACAAACACTGGATAACAGCCAATTCCAGTGGCTAGCAGCATAATAGCTATACGTTAAACAGAGCTCACATTCGTACATTCACATACCGTTGACGATTTTTTTTCAATCTTTCAATTGACACAATCCTTTGTCTTAAGATCATTCAATATTGCACCACTGTCGATACTCAACGTGTAAGGTTACAAAAAAACCTTTCAGAAAATCTTCCTTAACGTGCTTTCGATATTTAGAAGGCTCTTTTGACTCTGAATGAATTATAAAATTAGCAATAGCCAATTAATTTAGTTTTCGCGTATGTATTTATTTTCAGCTTCATTAAGATTACTTTTTTTCTTTCGCCCCATTTGATAGACGGTAGCGAAAATTTTAAAAATTGTTTTTTTTAAATTAGTTTAGCAACTCTATAAAATTATTCTTTATAGAGAAGGGCTCATCCTTTATAAGATTTAGTCTTTTAGGAAACAGAGAACACAAATTACCTGGACGTTTCATCCCATTCAAATCATTCAAATGTTGTTTATGTGATGAGACATCAGTTTACGTTTTTATCTCATTCTCACGTTTGAGATGTCTGAAGTAAGAAAAGGCATTCAAAGGTCTGTTTTTTAAGTTGTGAGAGAACACAGTGACCCAAATAATTGAACACCTAGGACCTAGATAGGAAGGACCCAGACAGTAAGGGTAGACCTAGACAAGAAGGATTTCAGAACAATAGCATACGTTCTAGCGATCGGTGGAAAGTTCCCGGGAACCATGACACATCTTTTCGATTGGGCAAAGTTAGACGGACAGTGCTTAAATGCTGACAAAATGGAGCTTAAGCTTTATACAAAGTGTCAAAAATCGAAAACTTCTTCACCCGGACTGTATTTGGATACTTTGAAGACTGGTAAACAAGATAAAATACCCATGAGTTACTTTTGATAGTAAGTCAACTTCGACTCCGCAACTAGGGGAAGTCAGGCAGGGAGCTACTGAGGCGCTTTACACGAAGGAAAGAGTAGCGGGGATAACTTGGGGCTTAGAACACAGATTCGTCTACTCGATGTATAAACAGTAGTGTGACAAATAACCATATCGGGAGCACTGGCCTGCTCTCCAATAGAAAACCATCACAAGAAAACAAGACAAGATTAAACGAATGGTCAAGAAAACTTCACGAACTCGTGCAATGGAGATAACGCTCAACCTATCGGCACTCGAAAAATGCATTTACAGAGAGGCATCACTTGTGAGCATCAAACAAAAATCCACTAATAAATTACCTAACCACACCCAAATGGGAAACTACTTCATTTTGAAGCAAATCGAGGGGATGTCCCTGCCAAATAAAATGGAGTTGCATGGAATTCAACCTGTGCCTGACAATATTCCCACACCGTATTGTCCACACATCCATCCCACACAGGATTAATATACCCACCAGGGAAGAGTTGAAAACAAATGGACACACTAACAAAACAAGTCGAAAACGACTTCTAGGGAAATACAGCAATACCGTCAGAACAATCTTCTAGTAAACATTAAAAACGAATAAGAATTCGAAAGGATGGCATCTGCCAAGCTGATGGCGAAAAACAGAAAGTACAGAACTCCTAGAGTCTGGGTCAATCTGACCAAAAAACGCCTCACTTGGCCAAGGTGTAGTAATGAACTGGATCATTCGGATCAGAACTGGATCACTTATGAACTGCAGAGCTAGGAGAGCTGCTTGCTCTTTGTGTGACCACTGAAGGGACCATCTGCGATACGTCGACCTATGTCATTTCCTGAAAGTGTATTCTGGTCAATAAAAATATAATAAGAATTATTGTCACCGAAAAATCAAAATTTTAACCCTTTAGTTCGAAAGGTTAAAAAGGTTAGAAAGGTTCTTCCGCAGTACTTAGAAGCCGAAATTTTCGTAGTTTTATTAGTCCTGATCTCTTTTTTACTAACTTTGCAACTACATGCGATGACACATCCGATTTCTCTACTGTCCTTATGAAATGAAAAGAAAATCGAAGAAGGATTACAGTCTTGCACAGTTTTAAAATTTCATGAAAGCCACAAGCGTCCTCAAGGGTGAATATCTTCATCGAGGAACTCTGCAGAGCATAGTAGAATGACCTTCAGCCATAAAAAGTGTAATTTGTAGTGTTCTTAATACACATGAAGGATTAATCTGAAGTCAATTGAATCATTCTGCCTCGTACAAGTACAATTTAGCAAAAAACTCAAAGAAAGTAGATTGGCTGGCGACACCGTTAAAATTGTTGCATCTCTTACTTTCTCAGAAGTCAACTGTAAAATAATGCTTAGTTTACAATACATAGAAATGCTATTCAAATCCTGGCGTTACGTTGCTGTCCTTCTAAAAAACTTCTTTCGTCACTTAGATCCAGGTTCTATCAGATGCGAAATTCATAATTCAAAATGGTTTCCATCAGATTGAAAACCTTGACTAATTAATCAATTATTATATTTTTTAGAATTAATTTGAAAACGCCGATATTATGTATAGATAGAATACTACTAAATTTTCAATTTTTAGAATACATATTTGCCTTTGTAGTCAAAGGTCAATAGTCCGTTTTATTTAATACACTAGGTCGATGTCTCGGTTAAGAATTAAATACACTTAAGTCGCGTCATGTAAAGGCAAACTATTCTGCATGAATATTTGCAGTTTATAATCGAACAAGCACGAGAACTCAACAGAAATCCAGCAATAAGAAAGGCCATTATGTAATTTTTAAATGTTCAAATATTCTCTTTCCACATTTCAGGAGCAAAGTAATACACAATCGTAGTCAACTGTTGCCGGCGAACGTTCGCTTCACAGCACTTTTTAAAGGACTCCCGAACGAAACAATAATACGGTGGATAAATGTCACCAGCAGATATCCCATGAATGAAATCAAAATTATCTGAAAAGCTGAAGTATACCTTGAAACGATTTCAGATGTTATTGTGCCATTGACAACCCGTAAATATGAGCAATTTGACAAGCAAGGATATTCTAAGAGGGGACGAACTGAGGATGGTGCTTCTGTTCATGGATGCAATTTTAACATGAAAGCAGGGTAAGGTTGTTCATTTTTACGTAATTCGAGAGGATGTCCTCATGCATGCTATGTTGGAGGACTAGCATGGATATGTGAACATATGGTTTACATAATTCGCTCGAAACGTTCCCATATGTGAAAAAATGCAGTGGGGCTGGAGCGCGGAACGATGCCTCATAATAACCAGAACATGCAAAACAGACGTAATCTGTGGTGGCATCGGGTATCTCTGCAATAATGTTATAACTAGAAATCATTTGATGTAATTAGGCGCGTTGAATAACAATTGGTTGAGATTATCCTTTCACTCTCTCAGTGTTAAATATGCCGCTGGAAACACGCCCCTTTTCCTCCTCGGACTAGTGGAAAGGCAAGTTCTCTTTTGAGTTCAAAAATTATCTAAATAATTCACCCTGAATGCAAAAAATATGTTGCGAATTGTAACCGAAAGATTTCAATGTTGTTGTACTCCGCGTTGAGACATTGTTAGAGGGATCAACTTTCCCGACGACAAGTTTTTTTTTTACTTGTATCCCAGGTGCAAATCATTCTTTCACGGAGATAATGATGAGATGATTATTATCTTGCATGGATTCAATGTCCTTTTATTAGTATTGTCTGCGAAAGGATAAGAGACCCTTACCAACAGGATTCTGATCCGCTTTCTTGCTGATACAAACTTAAAATCGAAGAAAAATGTCTAAGGAAAGGGCAAGTGGAACAGGGAGAATTGTCACAGTTGGAACGAATCAATTGCCACTTTATTTTTGCCTTAATGGGGTAGGAAGGACTCGTTAAAGTAGATATGATGATAAACAATGTCTTTGAGACATCATTGTTTTATATGAATTTTTAAGTTCATTAAAAGCTGCTCAACTGCGGATAGGGGAGCAAAAATATTTGAAAATGAATAGTTAAAGGAGCATTTAATGTCGAAAGTAAATTTTATTCGTATTGCAAATCGATAAACCTTTTTCAAATATAAGTTTGTATGTTAGTTCTCCGACGAAGGAAGCAGCATCTGGAAATTGAACTGATGATCTGGAGAAATGGTCCTCATTCCACACCACAAATTAGAATTGAGTAATAATTAGGAAATTGCTCCTTATCTTGAGATTATCATCATGGATGTTCAGTCGAGTTTGCCATTTGGCTTTTTCTATTACTGTATTTTCTCTTTGTCGAGTCTGACAATAAGTAAAGCAAAGCAGTTAGGCACTGATTGGTATGCGTGCGAAAAGTTTAAAAACAGAGTGTCCTTGAGTGCAGCAAAGTGCTAAGTTTAAAATGTGCCTTCCAGCACGAATGGCGGGCTAAGCGGAATGCATGTTATAGTTTTCAAATCAGTACTTATACATATCCTTGTGAAGGAGTTACGTCCTATTTTGCCTGTAAAAGTCGAAACATGAAACGGGAAAGCTATTAAACCCGGTCGTTTGAGTCGAGTCACCAAAGCGTCGCCTTTGGTGACTCGGGCATTATGTTTGGCAAAGATTTTCAGATATTTCGAAATGATATCGTAAACCAATCAAAAAGCCAATTGATGCGAAAATGACATATCCCATGGGGGCTATCAAAAGGCTGTTGAAATGACTTTGGAACCAAGGTCGGCAATGATCGATTATTGAAGCCTCTCATAGATGTACTTGTGCGTAACACACTTAGTAGAAATCCTATACTTCTATTCGACCTGAAACAAAATTTGGTATCGTATGTTTGCTTTGTTCCTATTAGATGCATATTAGATGCATTAGAAATGCATCCAACGGAGAAGATGATTTCATCGGAAAATTGGTTTCACTCGGCAGTGGAACATCCATCATAGACTGTATGAACAGCCGACGCTGACTCTTATACTGGTAAAGGTAGACATTCTTTTTTAATATCGCGCTGCCGAGTGATCCGCGGAGTTGTTATAAACGATGCTGAAGCAATGTTCTAGGTTTTTCCTTCCTTTGTATCGCACTCCATTGTTCATAATTTGCCAATCATATCAGCGAGTCCCTCGCACAAAAATGCCATAACATTGCATCAATGATCCTTTGCTGAGACTCTCTGTTACACGAAATCAAGTGATCAGTCATCAATCTAATATGTGATCTCAGCACTCTGGAAACATGTTTAGAACAAAGTTGGAGAAAGCTTAAAAAATTCTTATAAATTTCCCAAACGTGAGTTGATTTATGTGATAAAACGAACAGACTGCCGTTTTAAGGCCGATATGACTTCTCCCTCAGTGATCTCAAGCGTTCCAAGTGCTGGACTATCAACATCGTTAAAATATCGGAAACTCATACACGAGCTCATTTATGTAAATTTTAAAGTTTTCTTTCCATTAAGTATATTACTTTTCAAATTGACTTGGTATTTCCTTGTTTAGTTTTATCCACATTCCTTAAGTAAAAAATTAACAGTTTGTCTACACACTGTGATACAAACTGTGGTACAAACTTGTTTGAACCACAGTAGACCCACAATCAACCCCAACGTTGCAAGCTGTGAAAAATGCTGCAGTTCGCGCCAAAACCGAGATTTCCGCGAAGACATAGTGGAAATGCAAAAATGTATGATTAATGGCTGACTAACGCTCACATCTACGTACATAATTTATTTACAATTCAAATGATAGTCCGGGAGAACTAGTCGCGACTCGATTTTGCGCGATTTAAGGAAACTCAACTCGGAATTTTTCAAGGAAGCCCAATTTTAAGTACCATTCCTTCTGGATAAAACTGCATTCATGGTCCTCCAACTTACACAGCCATGTGTGCGGCGTCAATTGCAGGGCCGCGTAATAGCGCCATGTTTTACTCGTCCAATAAAATTACACACGACCACACTCTCCGACGCTCGATTATCCGCCTAATGGCAATAATAATGATGCAACTGCGCAGGTATTATGTCATTGTGGACTCTTACCTTGAAAATTAATATAATCGCGTCTCGTTGCACTTGTGAACGCGCAGATGTGCAAGCAATCCAAGCACCCCGCAATAAACGTTGTTAGAAACTGAACATAACCGAGTGCAATTTAAAACAATAACTAATAGTTATAAGGCTAATGGCCGTGAACAAAAAGGGGTAGGTCTTGCATCACTTTGCGGGATTCACTATCCAGGAGAAACACGCACAAACGGAGTTCTGGGAAATGGGGCGCGCGGATCCGAATGTAACCGCCAAAATTTCAAATCACGTGATCATAGGCCGCCAAAAATCGGGTGCTTGCGCGCAGAGCGTTTTTCCCATGCGAGACAAATGCCATTCGATCAGTTTGCCGCGAATTTCCCTCAAACGTTTCGCGAACGACTTTGCAAAGTCACTACCGCAGCAACTGGACTTTCGTCAAACAAACAACTTGTATGCTTGCTCTTATCATCATCAGAACGCTCGGAACGCGGTAATTGAAATCGGAGAATAAGTTTTCCATGTTGCTTTGTCCAAGGCTTGTCTCTGTGCAAAAAAGACAACGCCGATGAAAATGCAATAAGCTTTTCCATCAAGTGCAATGTGGCAATGTAGCGGCGATGCGCTATTGTGTAACCGCCGACTTGGGCGCGTGTCAAGCCGCGGAAGCCACGAAACCTGCAAAATGAACAAGTTAACGCTGCATCCACAAATATGTCTCGCAGATGTTTTCCGAAGATTCATATTAAATAGATAATTCCTAGGAGTCAACATTTAAGTAGAACATGTCACGATGGAAGAATGTCACTTATACCCTACACGGAGAGTCGGACGCTGAAACGAGCCCCAAAAGTCACGGTAGCAATGTCCCAAGGCATTCCTTACATGCAGATTACGCCCTTTCAACGCTTACCCCGTTAAACAACTTCAGCTTTAAGTTTCAGCACAGAGCAAAGTTCTACTCATGCACTGGAAATTATGAACTATTTTCTGATTTTACTGGAGATTGGTTGGCTACGTTATCTTCGGGGGTGCATCCCGCGAAGCAGCAACTTCAACGAGAGTGCACAACGCAATATCACTGCAATATATAGACACTACACCACAATGCACTCAGTAATTGCCTACTCAAAGCTATGTTAATGCAAATTGCAATCGAGTTGGGGCAAAGTTAATTTTACTAACCAATTTACTATAAAATTGGGAATTTTAAGTAATAGCTTTGTGTATTCTATACGAATATAGTTGCCAATGATGCCAATAAACAAGATTGGGTGTAGCCGGATATGTTTTCCTACGCTTTCTTTGGTTGAACTATCTCCTAAAAAGGTTTTTCATCTTCCTCTGGAGAAATGCTCGAGGACGAAGTTGTAATAGTAACAGTCCAAAAGTCTTAGTTAGGTCGGAAACCCATAGTTCCCATAGCTGCAAGCCCCATATTTCCTGCTGTAAAGTACATCGGTTTGCATATCTTCGATCCACAAAAATTGGTGATCTTTTCTTCGCACGGACTAAGTCAAAAAACGCCCAAGTAGTCTTTGTGTACATCCTTTTCGTCGGTGAAGAACCAGAACAGGAAATAAATGTGTCCGTACTCTATATCTTTCCGAAGCGACGGAAATACCTTAGATTTACAAAAGTGGTGAAAAACAAGAATGTGAAATATCAATTAGCGAAACATTTATATTGTTTTGTATCCCGAAACATTGTTCGAGCTAATGTGGCGGCCAAGAAACATAACAAACAACCATAATTGATGGACGAGAACTTTGCAAGACTTGCTCTTCTTATCGATTAATAAACGATAGAAGTGAGAAAACGCGTTGTTTTCACAATGAAACAAGACAACTAAAGCTTTTCGGAATGTTCGGAAATAACTACCAAAGGAAATAAATAATTATTTATGGGTAATTGAGAAAATGGAAACGTCCCATTTTTCATTCGAGAGTGAAAGAACAAAACCTTTTCTTGATTACCGAAAAAATTATAGCGGGCTTACCAATAGGGGCATTATGACTTCAGTTTTAGACATAATGATAACTACTAGTGATTGGTCATTAATCCTCGAATAATGTCATTCGTCAAACAAAGGTCATTAAATCCTCGAATAATGTCGACTAAGTGATCCTCTCGACTTCGTTGGACCGCATGAAGTCTTAATAACAATCCTCAACAGCTTTCTAGAAAATATTGCATGCTTAATATTTAATGGTGCGTTGGATGTTTCAAAGATTCCAAAAGCCCTCGTAAGAAAAAGTCAAAGGGTGTGAGATCCCACAACCTTGCAGGCCAGTTGGCATTACAATTTCTTGAAATAACTCCCGGGTGATCCACACTTTCAAAAAAGGGAAGATCTAATCACGTCTTGAGCACTAAGAACACACCAAACCGTGATCCCTGAACAAAAAGGGGCGCGTTCTAAATCGCTTGAAGATTTTTCTCAGCCTAAATCATGCAGTTCTACTTACTCACGATGTAGTAATGCTAGTATCCAAAAACATAACTCTTTCTCCAAATGTGATGGGGATTCCAATAGCGCCAAAGCCCGTGGCGCGAATGTTAAACGTAAACCATAATCAGCAGAGTTTTAGCTCTTGGCACTGGTAGGTCTTGCAACAAAGATGTTTTCTCGAAATTCTTCTCATTTTCGTCCAAGAAATGCCGAGTTACTGCCCACAACGCGTAGAAACAGATCTTTACACTCTGGCCTATGGTTGTGACATTCTCCGCGGTACAAGCGGTTGCTTCAGGGCTACGCAGGGCTTGCTTCATCTGCAACTGAATCAGTTCTCTTTCATTTTTCGATGAGACAACTACGTGTGGTTGAGTCATTGATTAATTTAATTGCCTTAGATATCTAGTTGATGGTAGGGGATACATTGATAGAACTTCATTAATGTGTTGGTTCTATGACGAGCTCACGTGTGATGTTCTAGGCTCACTTGTTCCTTTTTATTCATTTTTTAGTTCGTGTGAAATAATTTAATAATAATATAATCTAAATAAATGGGTTTTATATATTGTTGTCTTTATTGCCCGGTTGTCTCCCCTTGCATGAGAACCATACCCCAGTGGATTATATAGAAGGAATGAATTGATATTCCTGTTATACTCCTGCCTAAATGTTAGGTGGCCAAGAAGGGCCATGGTCTTCACCGCAAATACCGCGATGCACTGATGCTAGCCGGCCTCAATACCGCCTGGACAACATTTAGATCACTGGCAAATGAATATTAGCCGCGTTTATTACTTTTTGATTTCGGGACGCCGTCTTGCATATATTTTGCAGATTTCACGAGCACTCTACTAAATGTGAAAAATAGCAAAAGGCGCGTCTAGTCAAACTGGTATTCGATGGGATACGGCAAAGACGAATCAGCGCTTCATTTGGGATATTATTCTTTAGTAATAAAACCAGCACGCTACCCTTTGAATGATTGAAATTTTATTTTAATGCGTTAAAATTCAAATGTGTAAAAAGCAAAATAAATTCGATCAAAATAACTAAAGTTAAGCTTGAAGTGCAGGTCGTTGATCCTTCCCCTCAAGGTTTTCGTTTGTCGTTGCGTACCCTGTTCCACCCTGCAAAAAAAAAAAAAACAAATAAATTAATCAAACATTTAAAACAGTTTTTCTCATTTTTACCCTTTGCATTATTATAATATCTTTCTCGGTCAACTTCTCACCCGTCAGTGGATGCGTCCAATCTTTTTTGATAATCTTCTCGACACACTCCAGTGTGACCACATCTCCTCTGCAATGATTGTCCAATAATAATTGAGATAATTAATTTGTTACGAAAAGGTCGCAAAGAAAGGACTCACGTTGTCCGAATAACAGCACAAGGTACTGAGTTGCTGAGAATATCATGCGTGATGGGGCACATGTATCGGTTTTCCTTGATGATCAGCGACTTTTTATCGTCTCTATCATTGACTAGGGTGAACTTCACGGCTATGAGATCCTTGGCTTTGAGCGGCTTCTGTGAAACGGGACAGTAAATCGTGGCATCTGGCTTCATTGCCTTCAATGTTTCCGCTGCGGGTGTTTGCGACGGAACCCAGAAACTTGGTAGATCTTTCTCGTTACCATTCGCCATATTTGAAATAGATGATGATGTGCTTGCAAACTGGCTTTTAGCTATTTTAGAGCCAATTGTAAACGGCGACTTGGTTACAATACTCTTTTCCGTCTCAATGAACTTTTCGAGCCGCTTTTGCTCTTCAGCAGCATTTACTTGAGCTTCTTTCGCTTGCTCTACTTTACGTAGTTTCTCGTAAGCCTTTAGTTTCCGAGCATATTCTACTTTTTTCGTCACTATGTATTGCAGGATCGCCTCCTTATCAAACAGATAGCCATCCTTGGTCACTACCGGGTTCCGACACGGTTGCAATGTCAGCGAGCAGCAATCGAAACTTTTCACGGAATCCTTGCCGATACGACGCGTTTGGGTGCCATATCCAGATGAGGACGCATCCTTTTTCTTTTCGTGATAGGTGTAGACGGCTCCGGCTGTACAGTTACGCGCGTGGCGAGTCATGGCAAGGACAAACAGATATTTGTTTCACGGAGAGAACTGAAAAACTAGACCTTTAGCTGCATTTCGAGAACAAACTCAGGTGTGCGCAATTCGGCTTAATAATGCCATACAATAAAGAATAACATCGAATTCATCTAATTCTAGCATAGTATAATGCCAAAACTGAAATAATTTATGTTTACGTCGAATGCGACGCCGACAATTAAAATAAATTAATTTGATTGTCTTTACCTGTTGGTCTTCAGTTTTTGCATTCCCAATTCAGCTTAGTAGAATGAGCTGAGAATAGAATGAATGAGAGTAAAATTCGGCAACTTACAATATTTTTTGGAGTTCGAAAACTAATTCGGAGTATATTTATACGCGCATACGGAATTCTTCTAAAACTCTCTTTACGCTATGTCAACACGCGAACGTCAATCAGATGTCATTTCACAAACATACACTGAGCTACACAATCCACAAAGCATTGTCGCTCTGGTGGCGACTAGACTCGACAAATATTGACAGCAGCTAAAGTTTGAATTGTACGTTGAAAGGTTTTCAACAAAAGACCGTTGAAAGTTTTTGCTTATCCGAATACTTTTATTTTAGTTATCTCGATGCGTATATCTGAAGAATGTTCATTCATTTAACGTTAACTGACTTAAGGTTAAGTGCTTCGAAATGAAATGATAAAATTCAAGAGAAACAGCAAAATATGCCAAATTACAAAAAACATAAAAACAGTTTTGGATTTCTGGGTAATTTGATGGGTTGAACTTGAATTCCATTAGAAAGCTTACCACTGGCTTCTACTCCTGATTAATCTAGTGGAAACTTTTGACAGCTTCAAAGGACGTTTACGTTTTGTTGTTTTTCTGATCTCTGCTCTGATTTTTCTTTGTGTTACTCAGAAACTTATTCTCTTCCTTCACATTCGCAAAAAAATCACGTTCATATAAAAATAGGATTTATTTTATAAAAATGATTGTACAAGTTCTTACATAGTAAAAGCGTTCGATTAACAATAAAGGAAATGTTTGTATCCTACATGTATGTTCTCGTTTTCGTACTCTAATGTTAAAGTTCTTTGCTAATATCGGTTGGCACAGCTTCAAAAAGGACTTGAATTAAATACGTGAATTTGTCTGCGAAAAGAGAAGTTAAGTATGGAACAACTCGAATTAATTTTTTTTAACTCACCCATAAATGACGGTTCCTTTCGGTAATATATGAATGGAATATAGACCACTAAGCCACTAACAATGAAAGCAATGGCAAACAAAAACTTCAATGAGGGTTCAGATATGATGGGCGTAATGGAAAGAAACAGTGCCACCCCCAACGTGAATATTGGGATGATCATAGGCACTTTGTAAGGTCGATGTGTATTCGGTTGTGTCCTTCGAAGTACCAACAGACAAACGACTGCTGATCCATAAAAGAACCAGATTAAGAATGATGCGAATTCGATGAGCGTTTCAATATCCCCCGCGAGAATAAAAGCTAAGGTGAGGACACCTTGCAACGCTACCGCAGGTGACGGCGTTGATCGTCTCATGTGAACATACGACATGCTCTCCAGGAAATGACCTTCCCGCCCTGCTACAAAACACAGTCTTGTCACTCCGAATTGGATACTCATGGCACATCCAAATGTTGACAGAGCTACGCCTAACGGAATAATGAACGCGAAAGGTCCTAGAACGCGTTCGCCAAAGGCAACTGCAACGGCTGGAGCGTTCATCATTTCAGTTGGAGTAAGTACGGTCATGTAGGCGAGGTTCATGAAAACATAGAGCGCGGTAATAATTGGAACAGCTATAGCGATGGAGCGTGGGATGTTCCTGAAATTGGACGAAGTTACAGAGTAGAAGCCAAGTTAAGTTTTGACTCTTTGACTCAGAGGAAGACAAGGTTCCAAAATCTTTGTACTCACTTCTCCGGTCTTTTGATTTCCTCGGTGATCGTCGTGACGCTCGACCATCCATCATATGCCCACAAGCCATTGTAGAATGCTAGCGCAATATGACCAGCACTTGTTGTTGTTCCTTGAAAGGAGTTTTTCAGGTTGCCAGTGTTACCAATGGCAAGTTCATAGATTCCACCCCCGATCACCACTAAACAGGCGAAAACTTTACAGAAGCTGAATATATTGTTGATCCTTACGTACAATTTCACACTCACCAAGTTCACATATGTGATAATACCTGGAAAGCAGATGTAATGAATGATGTGTTCAATGAATTGTGTACATGATGCTTTCAGAGTCACAAGTGGAAGCCCAGCATTAGCTGACACTACCGTCAATTAATCTACGAGTATGTTACTCTTATCTAGCAATGAATTTGCGAAAGCAAACAAGAATTTCAGTTTGGAATTTCAAATCAAACACAAATTGTGCGTAATGTGAAATAAAAGATGTTATCGTCGTCACAAACGCATTGTAAATAACTATCAAATGTAATCTTCAGTCACGCTTTGAACAATCATTGTTTGTTTGTTTTCTTCTACTATCTTAATATAGAAACAACAACGTAAGCTAAGATGGGGCGTCTATCAGCTCCCCCGTTGACTTCGGTTATCACAAAGTTGAACACACGCATTATCGTTTTCATATGAAGTAAAAGCATGCAAAACTACAGCCGAAAATATTATATACTTACCTAGTCCAAGGATAGATATGAGTTTAATGACTTGGTTCTGGTCCTCTAAGGACAAATGATCAATGCCTAGCAGGTGTCGCAACGGTTGTATTGAGTACTCCGCAAACGTTAACACAATGACGGCTACTTCAGCTGGTCTGAGGACAACAACGTACACCCAGGCACATATGAACGCTGGTAATGGGCCCCAAAATTTGTGAAGTTTCCCGAATGTTTCCAGTAGGTACGCATATTCAGCTCCAGACCTGGGGATGACCGTGCCCAACTCCGCAAAACACAGAGCTCCCAATAAGGACACAATACCGCAGGCTGCCCATACGATCAGGCAAAACCCAACACTTCCCGAGTACCTTAAGGCTGCTGTTGGTGAAACAAAAATACCAGATCCGATCATTACACCAATGATAACGTTCACGGCTGCCAGCAGCCCCAAATGCCGCTGGAGCCCAACGGGCTTGTCCGCCTTCTCGGCTGAAAAATAAATAACAACAACATTAAATATGCATCATTTGAATGAAACGAAGGTTTAGTTGCATGCAAGACTTGCGGTACCCGTACTGGGCATCCTTGGAAATTTTTCGGTCTAGGAAAAGAATAATTTGCTAACAATGAGAATAACCTTGCTATTGGATGGCCGCGTCTCTTCTTCATTAAATGTATATAATAATTAATAAGTCTATTGAAAGTTTTCTGTTCTTGATGAGGTTTAATAACCCTCGAAAACAGAAACATTATGAACGTTACAATGGAATTGATAATTGCTACAAGAAGAAAAAGTGGAAAAAATTATAAGTAATCCTTATTTGCTGAATTCCAAATTTGGGCAGTGGTTTACTAGGGCATGGGAAATGCTAGTGAATTATTTATGGTGTCACTTTGTCAGGCTCGTCAACAAAATACCAACAGCGTAAACATTATTTGGTGGTTGCGATTGTAACATCAAATGTAAATGTATTTGATAATCAATTACAGAGCATTCTCACGCTTTCCTTTGAGTGTGCGTTGAAGTAAATGTAAAGAACCTTATTCAATTTCAAAAATACTCACTCATTTTCCCGGTAACTGCGGCGATATATTTGACCTCTGTGTCAAGATAGCGCTTGCTGGGTCCCAAAATCTGCTTGAATTTCACGATTTTATACTATTGTCACGTCAACATTGCCGGGGAAAATCAAGCACCTGAAAAACGAAACCATTGAAAAGTCATTCTATAATTTACTATCTATTAGTGTTTTAATTGGGAAGAGAATTATCTTATCAGCATGTACTGGCATTCAGTAAGCCAACGTGCACTCGTCTCCAGCTAATATTTTGATACCGTCCACAATTTTATGAGGCCCAAGCTGTTTGTTTACTAGGTCTTATTATCTAAGGTGTGAGGTTGAAACAGTATCGCAATATTTGTGATCACAATCGATTAAGGCAATAAATTATTAAATAGATCCTCCAGCGCTTTTGTGATTTTAATATATTTTATTCCTATAACATGTTCAGTTTCACAGTGAATCTGTTGTTGCCTAGTGAGCATTCACGTGATCTGCATGGAATAAAAATAAAAGATTTGTCGCGGCGCCAATTAATAAAAAAGAATATAAAATCTGAGTCATGCGTTTCGCCTCGTTATCTATCATCCATGTTGCTACAGATCCTTCCTTACTGCTAGCTGAACGCATGGCAGAGTTTTGAAAAAAGAATTTTTAAGTTTCAATTAAATTTATTTTGCCGTCTATTAAGTCCGTTTCAGTCACATCTCCAACTTGAAATGTCCTTAGGCAAAAGACCTAATACAAACAACACTGCACTGTAGTTCGGTTGTTCTGATATCGAATTTTATCAGAGCCATTGAAATCAAATATAAGAATGTGAGAAATGGACCACCCTATTAGTCCTTACATCCATCAGTCGGGAGGGATCTCTGAGGAAAACTTTTCGAGCAACGCAAGGAGCATTTCGACAAGAAATGATGCACAAGGATAAGCTGAATAAAATATACAAAAAAAAATCTACGTAGTTACAAAATTCTGGAAATAGTAATAATCTGCCCGCATTCCACAAATGATGTACATCAGAAGGTGAAAATGGAAAAGAAAAACAAATGCGAAGAGCAAACAGAATGTATGTTGCTTAATATATATTTTCTGATTGAAAAATGATGGCAGTGGACCGAAAATGTTGAAGACATGGCAATGAAAACTTTTTGTTAAATATTTGACCAGAAATAAATTTTATTTAATAGAAGTTAAATGTTATGCAAAAAGTTTGTCATTATACACATATTCACGTGATATGCTATCGTTTGTGATGACCCTTTGGGATTTTTATTGTTTGTGGTAGGGAGGTGAAGGCTATTTACGCCCTGAGCGTGGAACTCCAAATCGCGATACGTTTCTAGACTACCCACTAAACACTTCCCTTGTCAACCTGGGAACCTAGTCTGTATGATGTGTTTTTTTAGAAGAGAAAAACAACAATCATTTGAATTTATCTACCTATGTTCAATTTTTATTCGTTCTAAAGTATGCTTGCTGTATAAATTATTTCCCACGCATCGTGTCAAGCACCAAATAAGGAACATGAGATCATTCAAAACTAAAACAAAAATTTGCTTATTATATTTTCATATATTAATGATACTTTCATATCATACTTGCATATTTTAATCAACGTAAATTACTAACTAGTCGCACACTGAGCAATTGACAACAAAACTGGTCCATGAACGATAACATGTTGATTCCACGTTTTTTTCAATCGAATTTAGTTATTATAACGTTTTTCTACCATCAAGAGCATAATAACTTTAACAATTAAGGAGGAATATCTCCCAAACTGGATTTCCGCTTCGTGCTATGCATTGCTGCAGACATATAATAGTAGCATCGAGTTGGATGAAAGATACTGTAACAGACTTTCCTCGACTCCGGTAAGTACTTTTTTCCGTTCTCTAGAAATCATACACCAGTGGAGAATTGCTTTAATTAATCTTTTCATGTCAATTCCTCTCGATTGGCGGCATGCATAAACTGGATAAATTGAATAAATCAAAATTAACATCCGCCTTACACAAACTTGCGACTTGTGATAATTGTTGAGTAGAATATATGTCCTACAAACGTGATGATTTTTCACAAGATGGGCACATTGTCTCATTGAATATTCAAAAATGATTTTAATAAAAACACAAAAAAATCCTAGCCATGATCCAAACGTTTCTGCTCACTCTACTTGCTTATAAAACCACAATTGAATATAAGTCAATCAAAAAATAAATCAATGTAATATGGCGAGATGAGTAACTGAATTTTGCGACATTTAAATTGTTTTTTAATATTTCTAAGAATAGTTCGAAAAAATGTCATCGAAAAACATGAACCTAAGTCAGAACAAACAGAAATTTCATCTACTACTATTATTACAACTGCTACTACTACTTTTTTGTGATATTAAAGGTAAATAAAGCCTTCCGCGGTTCTAGGTCGTCATTACTTGTCGAAGGTTGTAAGTTGTGCAAGTATTTAAAGCTAAATTGGATCTGACGCCCATTCGCACACTCCCTATACATGTTTGAGGATGCAATTTTTTCTATGCCATTTCAGACAATCTCAATTAAATTGAGTTAAACGTTTTTTACATCAAATTATTCCGATGTACATAACACTCTTTTACGTCTAAGGACGAGTTAATTAATGCATTTGTAATGAGTTCACAACATTGCTTTCACTATCACGACCTACCATGGAAAATAGCGGATCGTGCTACTGCCACTAGTACTGCAACTGCCACTAGTACTGCAACTGCCACTAGTACTGCAACTGCCACTAGTACTGCAACTGATGCGGTACGTATAAGGCTCATAAGCTCAACATTCCCTGTCAAAATGTATGTTCCAAAATGGATTTTAGCCTCAAATCATCCAAGAGTTCAATAATGAATGAATTTGGATAAATAAATATCTTAAACAAACCACACTGAATGGAAATGGAAGTAACATTAGAGATTAGAGAAATTAGGGGTCGGGCAATAACATCCGAAATTTTCAACTTTCAACTTGCAAGACATTTAAATTTACAAAGCCATTCCTTCCGCTTGTGTACGTCGATCCATTGTCACGCTCTCTAACAAGCATAAGTTCGCTTTCTTTGCTAAATAGGGTATTCGAACGTTCTTAGTGATCTTCTTAAAATACTTAAAATACTTTACTGGAGAATTTTAGTAGTTACGACAAGATGCGGACCTGGAAATTATATATTAACAGATAAAGAAGATTTATCACTCAGCACAAATGTGTTCGCATCTTTTTTGAGCACATAAGAACACCCATTGGAATATTTGAACCGCTAAAAAATTCATCCAAGCAATAAAATCCTATTGGTTTGATATAAAAATTTGCTTCGAAAACAATTTCTGTATATTATAACACTTCCATAGTCGAAGCAATCTTTAGCCCCAAAAAACTTGTTAAATATATATATTTATCATGGCCTCGTTACCTGAGAAATCCACCTGACGCAGTGTAAGACGCACCTCCCAATCTCTTCAACTGGGCACATCTAATTACTATTCATATACATATTTGCACTAATGTTACCGCAAGACTTTACCGGGATACCATTTAATTCACATAAGCGTGCAAAATTTAATCAAGAAAGTCTTCACACAACATTCTTCCTGAGCGGTATAACACGGACGAGTACTAAGCCAGAAAGACACTTATTTGACTTCGGACCGTTTTTGGCAAAAAAAGGTCTTATCACTTGCATTCAGTGCAAAATTATCGCGGATCGCCTTCTAATTAACGTCGTTGTTATTTTTATCAGAACTTTCTACGAATTTTTTTTCATTCAAATAATTGCCAAAACACCGAAAAAATATGGCAAGCAGATAAGTCAACATTCAAATAACCACAGTAGGTTTTTTTTTTGAGTAAATATTGATATTATGTGTGGAATTTTTTAAGCATTAATACGATTGACATAGATACACCAAAATATCAAGCCATAATCATTGTCTGCTGCCTTAAAGAATGTTTAGGTAGTTTATTTTGCTAATTTGTTTTGATTGTCCTGCTGGAAGCAGATTGGTAAATGGAGAAATCATGTTGGTTTATTGTTGTATTTTGATATACACAAAAGAATTTATTATATAGCCAATCAGTTGTGTACAACCGGATCGACTTTGCCCATTCAATTGATAAAATTAATCAGAATAATCTGCATAAACCTTACACTGAGATACCAATCATTACTTTTTAAATCTCTCAGGGAATGGATAGATAATTCTTAATTAAGATTTTTCACCCTTTTTTCTTTGATATTTAGATAGTAGATTTGATCGCATTCGTTTCCGTGAGAATCTTCTTCCTCCACACATTTCTCTCGGCGATCCTCTCATCTCTTATTAATCCATTCTAAATAATAGTCGAAGTCTTCTTCGGCGAAATGATTTTTCACGAAGTTGATCACCACTGATCTCTATCCTTCGAGTGAAATTTTTGGATTAACATAACATGCGGTTGATGCACATTTGGGGTATTTAAGCTGAGCTTTGATCGTTGTGCAACATTCCGTATTTTCATATTCATCATATTATTTTACATAATATGTCTGACCTATATGAGACAAACTAAATTCAACCACGTTGAATTTGCCGGTTTATAAGAAGGATTCAAACAATATCAAAGCCTTCATATTTTAAGAAAGGTTCCCTCATACTTCCATCATACTAGAATGCAAGGGTCAATAGTTTTTTTGCTTAAAATTAGGGCATTTAAGTTAGTACTAATATATGAGTTCGTGCTTATCACTGTTTATCACTGAATTGTAAGGCTGGACTAGTAACTTCAGATTACTTACTCATCAGCTTTGTCGTAATGCATAATTGACGAGGCTCAGATTCGGCAAGGACTAAATTAAAAAGATCATTCTCAGAATAGTTTTCATGAGAACTCTCGGGGTGAGTTCAAATTGCCTGTGCTCATAGACACATCTACAATTACGAACCATCAATACTCGTACCATCGCCATAGCTGATGTTTTGATATTTCCATTTAATCTCACAAAGGATCTGAGAATTAAAGACACACTTTTCTCTGTCTTTGTATCACCAGGCGTACTTTACTGACTTTCAGCATAAGATAAGTAGTAATTCTCCAAAATCCCGACGCAAACCCGACGACCGATTCTATATTGGATTCACGCTGCCTGAGCCCATAAGTTCTGCCCAAAGTTCACACTAGACCACCGTTGTCGTGGTGAAAGAGTCCTACTCAGGTTCAGGCTGGCTCCCGTAAGTGATGTCTCCAATAGTCTCCGTCCAGTGTTCTGTAGTTGGAAATTTGCTTTGCTGTGGTTCACTTTTCTCGTCAACAACCATTGTTGAGCTTTCTAATTCAGCTTGATTCGTTCTGGCTTCATCCGCCGCATATGGCCAGCCCGTCGCAACTTTACTTTACTCCCATATTACTTACTTTTACATAAATCCTATAATACTTCTATATTCTAAACAAGGTTCGCCGCCATCGAATACTTACTTTTATGCACAGAATCCAAGTTTCACAAGCGTAGCATAAAACAGGCCTTATCGCCGCCTTCTACATCCGAAGTTTCTGGTTTCTTCTCCTGAGGATGCAACTGGCGAAATGGAGAAGAACATCTTTTATATTTACTTCTCCTGGATCATTGCTGTATTTCCTTAGCTCAACATATACAACCTTGTCCACCTCTCAACTCGTCCACCTCTCAACATTCTATTAATTTCACGTAGGTGTTGTCCTCGATGTTGCGCTTGAATTTCCAGCACATTTGTATTTTGCAGTTTCTATAATAATTTCGTTAAAATTTATAAATTTGTTTTATCTAATTTTGTTGCAGTTCTCTTGTCTTAGTAACAAAATATTCACGGTGCAATTTAATCATATCCTTGTTATCACACTCCGACCAGGAACAAGTTTTTCAACAGTTTCTTCTCTCCGTTGCTGATGCCAATACACCACATCTCTATCAAATCTACATTTTTTTTTTAATTGAGTTTCATTTTTTCTGTTACATATTATTTCAACAAGGTTCTGATCCTTTCTTCAAGTTCTGATCCGCAAACACCTTAGAAACTAATAAGCACGAAGCAAAACTCAGATTTTACTTCACTTTCTCATTCAATTTGCAAACAATTCAATCAAACAATTATAAAGGACCAAAAAGCGTAAAGCGTAAGTGTAAGGGACAGAATTTTTGAGCTGAATAGAAAATCTGCATTAACTTTGAACAAGTCTGATGTCAAAGGATCAGTTGAACAATTGAAACCAATATCAGTGTAATAACCCGAGACGTTTCCTTTACGTTTATGTTTCAGCTGCCTGTTAACATTCTACCTTGCTTGGCCTCATTCTGTGAATGTGTATGGTTACCACTCATAAGTTTCGATGGCTCCTTGCACACAATTTACTCTGTAAAAAAAAACTAACGCTCAATTTGCCAGAATTCCAATCGTAGCTTGAAATTCAAAGGGTTCATTTTGTGTAATGACCGGTTTTCTTCCTTCCGAAGACTTCTTTTTCGAGTTCGGAATATTTTGATTAAGATCTCCTTTGTGGATTTGTTGCTGCCGCACAAAGAAAGGAGCTCAAGAATTACACGTTCAATATTTCATTATTTTCCCGTGCAGTCAATGCTCGTGTCTGCTGAACGATATAAGAGACTTCGTTTTGATTTACGCGACAGACCTTTAATTCCGAACGAATTCCCTTCTCACGAAATTTCCGTGTTTTTTGCTCATCTTCACAGGCGCATTCCTTATGGAACGTCCAATAAATTTGATCGTGCCAGGGATCGAATTGCTTTAAGAAAATTGTCGAAGGCTTTTTTTCATTTCTTGAGCTACGCGTGTTTCGCGTGGTTCGGGGACATTGAATTATTGGCTCCAATGACTTTCCAGTTGCCTAACTTTTACATATGTATGTACATATTGAATGGTTCATAAAGTCCACACTAGTATATAGCATACATATTGGAACATTAACGTAAAATTTCGTTCTAATTTAATCAATTTGCATATGTGGTGGAATAGCGTGGTCAAGGCAACTTTAATTCCCGACCAAGGAGATACATTTTTCTTTTTTTATTTCTTTGCTAAGCATGCAAGAAAGCGGACACAATAACATAATATCAAAATAAATATTGATTTTCTATCATCGATCATAGATTTTCATCATACTTTCAGCTATTTTCATATTTCACGCCCATTATTTCTGCAAATCATTGGATCACGATAAATTACATTATGAAGTCGATTCGAGGCGGCTTCAATTTATTTACTATTACAATTTGATAACAAATAATATTTGTGTGCACTTACAAATAACCCAAGGTGCGACTGTCTAGCAATTTACCATGTATGAAACTCACCAGAGGAACAGGCACAGGTGAATCAGTGGAATTCGTTATAGGGCGGGGATTTATTACATGTAGAGCACATGAATCGGAAGGTTAGGTATTGTTACAGATTTTACGGAAAAAGTGTGTAACATTTCGTAAGAATTCTGACGCTCTCTTTTTCTCTACGAGTTATTCTATCGATCCATTGATTAAATAAATAGTCTCATTGATAAATGGAACAATTTTCAAATAATTTCAATTGTGATTAGTTTCGTTTCGTTATCTTAAGCTATCCAAGTGGAACAGGAAGTGAACTCCGCTCAGAAATGTAAAAATTTAGCTTCTATCGCAGGCCAAATGTGATTCTTGTGAATTTCAACGACGTAACTTTCCTGTCATCCTTTCCGAAAAAATCTGTGTTCCTAGGATAGTATTGCGGCTGATTGAAATGAACACTATTTCTGCCTTTTGTTTTCCCGCTTCTTGGGCTCAAATAATCACCGCATTCAAACAAGTTATCAATTGATGATTAATGATACATCGGACAGCTTCCTGTTCGGCTGTTGAGCTATCTACGCCATTCCTAGCTTACATTGCTCAAATTCGTTACAAAGTACGATTATTTTACATCCGAATTCGATCGGTACTGATTTGCACTTCTTTTCTCACGAGTTATGTATTTATTTGCGCTGTGCGTGTTCGCAGGACCTGCTTTACAGATAACTACTGAGTTTGACTGTTCACACGGTGTTCGATACTTCAAATCTGCACACACAGAGCCGTTGCAGTCATAAACTTTTTAAAGTTTAGTATTAAAAAGTTTCAATACTACCGAAATATGTTGATCCTAGTTTGAAAGATTCGGATTCGTTCCTTCTGAAAATAAAAGGATTTCCTCTGCGAAGTGATAGCCGGACGATAAATGTTGAAAGTTATTCTTCTTTGATTTCCAACCTTTATCGTCCTTAATTTCACACCCTCTATACAGGAAGAATCGGTTAAGAGCCTTGAGAAAACGAGAGCAAGAGAAAAGAAGAGTATGGTGTAAGAATATATAAAATAGAGTAAGGAGATAAAAGTTAAAAAAAGGACCAAAAGGCTTCATTGATTCATAAGTTTCTAAGAGGCTTAGTATACCGCGGTCCATGGTTGACAGCTTGTATTCCAGTTTGATTTCGGGTTGGACCCTAACAAACCGCTGGTCTTCCCCATGGCAATTTTGTATATTTGTTGTCATTCTTCGGTAATTGAGTGTATTGGCGACTCTATTTTTACCTAATTTGGTGATGAACCCTTTCTTTTCTTTACTTCCTTTCTTTTCCTTTACTTCCTTCTCCATTTGGTTTGTCTTCCCTGTCCTTCGGAAGGAATTTCTGTCAATATTTTGTTAGGGACAAACGAAACGAAGATGGCGAACAGTTGATAAGTGGTAGTCAAAATTTTATTTTAAGTGGGAAACAACGGTAAATCGTTCCGAAATAAAGTGTATTCTCAAAGAGTTGTTTTGTCCGCTAGGGGAATTATTAGGGGTGTCATAGAGATGGAGTGGAGGGTCCGCTTCCGCACCATAATATCCACCCAGTTGAGTTCTCTGTATGGATCTTTCTGTCTTTAGTAGAAAATTGGTTTTTGAATGGTTTTTACTTATTACCAATGGTTTCATGTTCTTAGTTAGCATGCAAGACGACAGTCACGAAGCATTCGTCCGCATATGTTTGAAGTATAACATATTACATTGAATTTCTTTATTGTTTGATTGTGGGTGTAAACAATTCCTAAATCTAATTTCTATCCTAACTCCCTAAATCGCACAAAACATCCAGCAATATTGATGAAATTGTGTGTTGCAAACCTAATACACAGCACATAGCAAACCTAAACCACAGCAATGTAAGCGTGCGTTTTGGCTTTTATAAAGGAAATGTCTGATTGTCGAAATTTCTATCAAACGTTAACACTACACTAAAATAATCAAATAAAATAATATTTTTTGTTTTCATTTGAAAGAAAACGTTTTGTTTCGGTTTTTTTGACATACTCGTGTACAAAATTCGGAAGTAAGATGTTCCCTTAAGCAGTGTCAATTTTTTTTAGAATTTTTAGAAAACAATTTTCACCAGGAAAACTAAAAAATAGCGTTTGCTTTGAAGGAAAAGAAAAAATATTAATATTCAGTTACTCCAAATCAAACGCAAAGTTCATTTCGTTTAAGTGTGCATAAATAAACTGAAAAGTCAGTTTTTGACGGTAAGGTTTAGGGAATAGATTCAAGTGCTTATTGATTGTTTTTCAATGTGCATTTACAGTACGAAGATGTAACATTGACCAGTATGGATATGAGGTGCCCCTCTAGTTTTTAAGACATCGATTTTTATTTTTCTTTAATCAAAAATTTATGGAATAGGTTTGTAAGGTTTCGAGAGCGTCTACATGATTCCATAGATGGAATGCTATTGCTCTTCCTCCTGTAGAAGGATTAGCAATTGCAATATGCATACTTTTAAATCGTTTATGTAGTCTAACTACTACCTGTAATTATCGCCATTGTAAAATCTTGTAAATTTCCATTTATCTTTCTTATCTTTAAGTTTTATTTCAAACATTACGCAATTCTCTTTCGCAATTTAAAATTCTCTGATACCTTTCTTTGAATTAATGAAGGTAAAGAATATTCAGACGCTAGCGTTTTGCTTCCAACGTATAATCGTAGTATTTATTTATATTCTGTTTTAAAGACGAATGATCCAAAATGAAACAGAATTAAACAAAATGTAATAAGGATGCGTGTGATTCGATTTAAAAGAAGTATGTTTTAGTCTGAACCCAGACTTAGGAAGCCAGATAGGAAGCAGGAGGACGAGTAAGCTCGACGACTTTATATTATATTGGACCAAAAACATAAATGCTTTGATCACATGTTGACCTCTCAAAGGACAATTTCTGTAGACCTTTTTGTAAACGGTTCAATGTGAAATGTTTAAGAATTTCAACTCTATTCAAATGTGTCGCAAATCGCTAACATTTCAACGTTGATTGATCCAACACGACGCTGATTGATTCATATTATTTGATGGGAAATAATAATTCGTTTCATATTGTCGACATTATTTACATTTCTATTTTTGAGGGGTCATTTAAATACCAGAAGTCAGAAACACCCCAATTTATTTTCAATGGCGTCGCATTGAAATAAACTTAGAATCGACCTTTATCAATTTCACTCGGTTATATTGTAGGCTCATTAAAATACAATGATTTATTCAATGTTGCGCCTTCAAACACCGAAACAAATATATTTTCACATGTTCACACAGTAAACATTTCATTCATAAGGAAACAATTCAATCTTATTCCCGCCCATTACGGGTAGGAGTGAAAAACACAATTAGTTCCTAGTATTTTTTTTATTTTAGAAAAATTTGAAAAGGAAATAAGAACATTGGGAGGGAACAGTATACTAGATCGCATTTGCACTAAGATCACAAATCTTGGCGAATAGTATGGTATAATTCGGATATTTGGCATCTATGGGCAATATCTTCAAAGAAGATAACATTTACACACCGAAAATATGCATGGGGTCATTAATTCACAATATATGCATTTGATCTATCTGCTTCCCATCCAGTACCACGGAAAAAATATTTGAATTATTAGATGAGTGTATTTGCTTGCTAATGTTATTTAAGTAATGTGACTTGGATGTAATGAAATAAACACTACGTTCGCACTTACTTGATGTTCAAATAAAACGTGAAAGGAATAGTTAGTGATCCAGTCACTTGTTGCAGAAATCTGATCCACTTCAATAGTTTCACCGCCGTAGCTATAACCGCACACTGAAGGCTTTTAATACAATTATTTTATTCTATTGATTTTACACTGAGTCCACATTGACCACACATTTTGTCGAATGCCAAAATTGCAACCCACTGAAGCCTCATCAAAATTGATAGTTTCACAATCCACGGTATAAATGCACTGCCCAATGCTCACGTGCTTTTCCTTGCAATTTCAGAAACTTCGCTATTCCACCGCCAACGTGCCTTTTATCACTGAAATTATCTTTGCTAGCCGCGAAGGAAAGGCTCAACAACGGTCGTTTCCACTTCGAAGTTTGTAGTTGTTTGAGTGCGGTTATTTATCTATAGATTAGTTTCCCTGCGGCAAAAGCTTTTCCTACTGACGATTTCTCACTGCAACCCCCTCTCACTGCAACCCCCGCTCACTGCCCTCTGTAAAGCTTGTACACAAGCCACAAAAGATATCAATTGAACCATGAGTGCCGGAAACCCGGGCTAAACTCATAGACGAAGATGTGAAATCGTTGTAGAAATTTTCAAAAAAACCAAATTCCGTCAAATTTTATATATTGCTCGCTCGTGCATGAAATCGAAGCAACAAATTATTAATTGTATTTAATAGAGTGGTAGCAATGCAAGGAGTAGCCATCATGTTCCCGAGCTTAATTACACTACAGCCAAAACCATGCGATTAAGCAGAAGACATGGGAGTTGTGCGTATCCTTCAAATATTTTCACGGAGCGAATCAGACAAGAACTACCACCTAATGCATGAACAAACAACTAGAGCATACCAAAGCAATCAAATCGCCTAAACAATCGAAATCGAGCCTTTGATGAATACTAAGGGCATTGGCTTGTTGTGAGGGACGTCAGCCTGAGGCTTACGTTTAAAAGTAAGTCTACACTGCATAATGAACGATGACATCCTCGACTTTGGTCCTGAAAATGATGCGAAAAAAATAATTAATGAGACCAACGCAGTCATAGTTCATTTACATCTCTGGTATGAGAATTCCAAAGCAACTTATACCATTCGAAGGTATCATGCTGGCGAGGACGAAGAGTCACATCCCAAGAAGTAAGAGCAGTGTTCAAAAATTAGTGCCGATGACTATGTTAGAGAGAAGTTAGGGATAATTTCCTTTATTCCACATGGTCGCTGTTCAGAATAATACATTTTAAATACCTTTTTTCCATAGCTGGTATTCCCGTTTGACAAAATCTTCTTGTTGGGCACTTGGGAATGTCCGAGGTGTTGTGGTAGCATCTTGGATTGCTTACATAGCAACTGCAGTCTTGTTTGCCGAGTCGTTGTCTTTGAAATGGAAAAGAACAGTTTTGCAAGTTTGCTCCTGTGTTTTTGCGAATTTCCTGATGTAGTTTTTTATTTGTTCTGCGTACAAAGTTTCTGCTACAGTAGCTCCATGACCAAGGTCAAGTTCAATTGTTACAACTCCTTGGCTGTCCCAAAAAAGTGCCCATGATCTTTTTCATGAGCAGAGGATTTCATCTTGGCTTTCTATGGGGTTGAAGATGACATACTGGTGGCATGGTGATTTGCATGCTATCGATTGTTTTGTTTCAGGATCGTCATAGTGAAGCCAGGTTTGATCTTTTGTTATGAATAGAGCTAAAAAGCGAACAAGATCTTGTTGAAGCAATTCCAATTATTTCTTCGAAATCTGGAGTCGTGTTTGGTTTTGTGCATCCGTGAGCATTCTGGGAACCCAATTTGCGCAGGATAAAGGCTCAGGAAGATATACACGCCGATCTCAGTGTTGTGAGAATCTCCTGCGCCCAAACCGAAATGAATTTAAATGGCAAAAGGGAGGAAATATATCATTCGCACCAGGTGCTTCAAAATAGTGATCTTGAAGGTCAGGATAATGGGCCGACAAGTTGCGCCGACATGTAAAAAAGATGAAAAGATGATGTATTGATGCATGGAGTTCTTGATAAAAACCTAAACAGGTAGGTTAATAATGAAAAAGATTTAAAATAATTTCAGGGACAATAGAGGTGAATTAGTCCAATGCGAAACGCTATGTGATCCTTGAAGGCACAAACGAAACAATTGTCTTGAGGTGATGCTTGTCCGTGGTCTTTGTTTTGAATTTCAATTGACGTTTAGTGGACTGAGGGTTTGCAATGATCTGCAGATAATATTTGTGAATGTTGTAGTTTATGAGCTTTGAATGGCGGTTCGTCCCAGAACCAGGGACAAGAGCAAACTTCCAAAAAGCGTGGCTCCGTATCAAAGCAGGATAATTCTCAAGTGCGAATATAGGAAACTGGCGGAAGAATACTAGGAACAGACTATTCCGACCAAGGAGGACAACTGGCGGCGTTTCTTCAGTGCCAGGTCATCAGATTCTTGACGGCTAGATTGTGAGATTTTTCCTATGAGAGAAAAAGCTCCAATCAAACCCCAAAAAAAAATATCCTAATATGTAAGAGCCGATTTTATTGGATCAAAAGTCCAGGACTATGCGCTCCGAAGCTGAACTGAAGCCAAAAAATGTCGAACGGCTTTTCACAATGTCGGAAATTACGTCCGAAATGGACGTTGAGATCCACAAGCAAATTATGTGACTACAGGCAAGGAGCATTTACAAATCACCACAATGCTTGCTCCCACATTAAGCGGGAAAAACCCAAATGGGCGGTTTTCGTTTCCTTGCCCTTTTCCTTCAGACGTTGCACTTCACATTTGAAGTACATAAGCCTCCAAATAAAGAGACGATGATGATTTCTGTGAAATACAATTAGCTGTGAAGTTTTTTCAAAACGAACTCCATGATGTCACGCAAGAAATGGGGCAGGAAATGTAGCGTCCATTTGATATTTTGAATAAATTGACTAGTGGATTTCTTTTTCCTGAACAATTTTATGATTGGAAGGATCAAAGCTTATTTGTACAGCTTATAACAACGCGAGATTCGACACTTTTGCCTGTAATCATTGGTCTATAGCCTGGCACTATCTTCCCAATTTGCGTTTCTGCGAATAAACATACGCCACCTAAGTTGTATTCATCATTGGAGGCTGTTTCGTTGATAAAACTTAGACCAGGCGTTTATCTGAACTTCTTGATCAGACGATCTTCTCGCATGTAGGAGCAAATCAACACGAAGGCGGTGATCGCCAACGTCAATACGCAAGCCGAAATAGTTAAATCGAATTAACAGAGCGGCTGGGAATTGAAGGCATACATGATTCGACTGAATGACCCTGAACTTTTCTCAGATAGTTTTCCAAACGACCAATTGATGAGTCCAGAGTTTAAATCTTCACTTGGACGGTTACGTGTTCCATTTTAGGCGTACATGTGCATGCCGAAGCGATAAGGCGTGTAGGACGCAGTGAGTAATTAGCGAAACGTTGATTAAGGGAGGAAACGATTTGCACAACTGCAGATAGTGAAGTGCAATATTTGTATTAATAGAATGCATTCACTGCGTGCAGAAGCGCCTATGACTGATAGAACAGTAAACAATAAAGCGATTGAATGTGAAAATATCATGCTTTGATAATTTCAAAGAATGAGCACAATCACAAGGCGCTTATTTGGTCGATGACTCCTCAAATAAACAATAACTTCGATTCACTTTTCCATTGCAATTATTGCCCATTCGATTTTCGTTTGTTCATCTTTGTAACACATTCTCTCTTTTATTCGAACAAGCATTAAACTGACAAAGTTGTACTTTTGCAATAATTAATCAAAACAATAATTATATATTTTATTCTGGCAAGAAGTTAGGGTCCAAGTAATTGTATTGTTCGTTTTTGGAAAATTTCGAAGGCATGTAGTCTTTGTCGTACACATTCGCATCCGTGAAGGTCCTGTTGACGTCTTCCGGATCGTCCGTTTCTGAATCTTCATCGAAAGGACTATTGCCCTGCAGATGCGACGTTTGTGCAACATTGCTGACGCGATAACCGTTGACTTTATGGTCGAGTGGGTGCGGATCATCTGACATTGATTGCGACACAAAACAGTCTGAACAGTAATTCATAGACCGATCCTTGCAAGAAACGCAATGCCACCTTGTGCCAATAATCGGTTCAATTGAACAGAAGCTGCATTCATATCCCACGTGCTCACTGTAAGGCCGATCGACGTTGTCTTTTTCTTTGTCCCTTCGTACGCGTTGCAATAACTTAATCACCTTTCCTTTGGAGTTTGCCTCTTTTTCGTCATCGCTTTGCTCGTCGACCAGAATGACTCCTTGCGTAGATTGATCACGGTCAAACGACGTTATACTATTGGCGTGCGATGAATTTGCTCTATGCAGATGATCCAGGTGGGTGGTATTGTTAAAATCGTCATCATCAGGCATGGTCACCGGAACATCGTGAGCTGGGAAAAATGTCGAGGGTCGCAACGAATGCTTGTGTAAACGCAGATTCCGTGACGCATATTGTTTTTGGGATTTTGGCAAACGTCCTGGTACCGGCATGCCCACCGAATGTAATTTTTTGAAGAATTTCTGAATGCGACTCGCAACTTGTTTGGTAGTACGGTTGCCTAGCGCCCGAGCGATTTTCGCAAACCGACGCATTTCGATTGGTTCCGGCGGATATTCAATGAGAAGTTCTTCTAAGCGCCTTTGCTCCTCGCATGTCCACAACTGCAAAGAGATATGTTAACTCGGGCACTATACATGTCAAGTGTGAAAATTGTTACTTGATTGAATGTTTCCGGTTTTGATTGGTCGAAAATTCTCCCTCTGACTGTTAAATCTGAGTTGCTTGGCTTATCTGTCGTACTGTGCGGTAGTTCAGGGAAAACAACATTATATTTTGCGAAATCCACTCTAGGAATCTGCGGAAAAGTTGATGAATTCATTTTTTGTATATCGAACGATGAACATATTTACACACTTTTTTGCTAGTAAGACTTGATTAATGTTTTGCTTGTGCAATGTATAAACAAAGTAAAGATAGATTTAACAGTGCCTAGTTCAAATTCACAACTCAAAATTTGTAGCCGCCAAAATATTTAGGTCTAGAATTTTAATTGAGGAGAAAGGAGATATGCTTAAATATTGGAAGGCGTTTTTTATATTCAAGCTCACTTATCTGTGCAGCAACAGACGTTAATCCTGAAATCCTGAATCCAGAATATCTTTTATATTAGGTTATTCCGCTCGGCGGACGTATAGAAATAAAATATTTGTCCTTTCCATCGTTTTTTAACCTTGACTCAACCTGCGTTCAATCGAATTTCTTAACAGAAAGGTATGACCTACTACTAAGAATGAGGCCCGATCAGGATTCCGTTGAATAGCTGTTTCAACCAACCAAGTAGGCATTCCACGACTATCTATGTTCTAATACGAATCACGTGCAAAGGCTGTCGGATGAGACTGATTCAGAATAAATATTAGGACGCTAAGATTCCTGTTTATTTCTTCTTTCTTCCAGAACTGACCAAGTTTTCACGAGTCTCTTATAGAACTTTAACATTGTGGTATAATATCATTCGTATTTTCCAATTATAAGGGCATTAGTTTGTTCAGAAATGGTATATGAAAAGAACGAGTCTGTATGTTGTTATATCCCTTCCGGGGTTTTTCTTTAAGATTATTTGAACATCGCACAAGCTGCTACGAAAAATACAAAGATCCAGTGAGAAATGTAAGGAAAAATCGAATTGTTACCTCAGCAATTGACAAAGTCCGTGGTAGCCCCATATCTTCCCCTTTCATCAATTTCTCAACGAACTCTTCGGGATCTTCGAGAGCTTCCTTCTCTGCCTTGGCCAATTTCTCTATATCCTTTGCTGCCTGAATTCGCTGCGCTTGCAGTATGGCAATTGTTCTTAAGACCGCTGTGTAGTCCGCATTTCCTCTGAGAGCTAAATGTTCTGATTCGAAATAGAATTCCTCGTTGTCGACATCAGGATCGGTGTGGTTGATGTCACCAGTTGTTTCCATTTCCATTTTTATTTAAAATTTTCGCAAACCGAATCATTCACTTCTGTCACAACAAACAGCACACGCGACTTAGCTTGACATTCGCTCAACACAGCAAAGGCAGCAACCATAATCACCAATCACGAACGCAGTTCAGGTTCACTTGATGCAAAATGTCAATGGTGTAAAATAAATTTCCTCTTCTCTGAATGAAAATTTTGGAAGCATGCAGTTCGACCAAGAAAGTCAAAATACAAATTACATCATCTCAATTTCTTCACGAAATAATTCGAAAGTGTTCTCACAGCATGTACACTTACCAAAATTGCTGTCACTCGTGGATTGGTGAAAGGTTGGTTAAACAAATCCATGGGCACCGCCGCGACCAGCTGTAATTGACAATTGAATGAGCGCTAAGTATCCATTATCCGGTCCCGGCGTGTGAGAATTTCTAACTCGAGTACTCGTTTGGTGTTGTCCTTTTGATAATGCGGCGGGCAATTTGTCGGGGATTGCGCACATACACACATTTACGATGCGAGAAAAAAGCATCAGCGAAGGAATTGTTGGAAAATGCTGCGACTTACGAAGACGCCAAACCGGCTATTCCAGAGGACGAATGGTATACGTTGCCTTACGCAGAAGGAAGTGCCATAAAACGCGGGCAAGGGGCGAAGGCTCTTCGTCCAAATGTTGATCCCAAAGACACGGCGGTGATTCTTTTTCCGGGTCAAGGCGCACAATTCGTTGGCATGGCGAAAGATCTCATGAAGTTCCCTGGAGCCCGCGATATTTTCGAATTGGCAAACGAAATTCTCAAGTACGATCTGCTGAAATTGTGCCTGGAGGGTCCAAGAGAAGATCTCGACGAAACCATTCACTGTCAGCCTGCAGTGATGGTCACATCGTTGGCTGCGTTGGAGCGACTACGGGAAGAACGGCCATTGGCGATAGAGAATTGTGTCGCGACCGCGGGCTTTAGTCTGGGCGAGATAACAGCTCTGGTCTTTGCAGGAGCAATCCCTTTTGATAGAGCTTTAAAGTTAGTTCAGATTCGCGCGGAAGCCATGCAAAAAGCCAGTCAGCAATTTCCTGGAGGAATGGCAACTGTGCTCTACGGCCCAGACTCCGATTTGGGAGCACTTTGCAAAAAGGCGGAACAGTGGTGCTTGGAAAAAGGTGTAGAAAACCCACAATGTGTAGTCGCAAACTACCTGTATCCCCATTGCAAGGTGATTGCGGGCAATTTGGAGGCGCTGAAATATGTGGAGGCCAACTACAAACATTTCAACGTGAGAAGAGTGAAGACCCTGCCAGTGAGCGGAGCTTTTCACACAGAATTGATGTCCTCGGCGGTAGAACCGTTCAGTCAGGCCCTGCGCAAAGTGCAAATTGAAGATCCCATCATTCCCGTACATTCAAATGTCGATGGGAAAAGGTATAAAAATGCCGGTCATATTTTGCGTCAACTCCCTAAGCAGGTAGGAAGCCGTTTGGCTCGTTTACTATTAATGGTTATTGTAACCTATGAATCTTCAATTGCAGATTACTCGTCCAGTGAAATGGGAGCAAACACTACATATATTATATGAACGAAAAGCGGAAACGCACTTCCCTCGAACCTTCGAATGCGGACCCGGACGGGGATTAACAACAATTCTCAAACAAGTAAATGCAAAAGCATGGGACTCGGCTATGAATATTGAAGTTTAGCTCAACTGTTGTGTCTATAGTTTGTAAATAAAGTAGAAATAATTTTTATGGAAAAATTCAATAGGAAATGGGAGTTTTATTTATAAAACAGTATTTCATGTTTACACAGCGACATCCAGAAATTTACAGGTAACGTATGTCTCAGTGGGGGTTTGCATAATTTGATAAGCCAAACATTGGTTGCAATTATGGAAACTTATATTCGTTGTATTGCAGATATTTTATCGGTCATTCGACTCTACTTGCGACATCGCATATATACCTTGATATAACTAACCAAAACGTACAAAATCAAAACTGTTAAGCTGGCACCAAAAAGGCAATAAACACGACTTGAGTAAGTAGTCGCATTATCCCTTAATTTTTTACAATTAGCTGACGACATCTGTGCGAACAGGATCGATGTAGCATATTTTATTCATTGTGTTTTGAATTCATTAGTTACTGCATCGGATTTCGGAAGATGTTTTCCGCATTCAACACTGGGTCCAGTCCACTCGATTGACTCCGAATTTCTTTTGGATATCACTTCCTTTGAATTTGGCTGGTAATGAGAACCAACAGATTTCTCCAGGTCTTACTCTGCCACACTCTCCACTTGTTTTGTCAGTTTTTTCTGCTTCAATTTTATAATTCTGGATTCAATTTTTCACTTTGATGGGGCTTTCACGACAAATCGAAGACGGCAGTTTACCTGCTGGCCAAAGCATCGCCCGGTTGTGCCAAGGAATGTTTTTTCTATGATCTGAGAACAATTCATAATATTTTCTGCAGCATTTTGCGTAATAATTTCTTCCCTATTATCGAATCTTTTGTTAGCTGCAATGTACAGCATATTTTCAAAGAACTACTTTGATAGCTCAGGTGCCCCGACGCGGTCACATTATATGATAAATCAATTATATATTTCAACGCCAGTTCCACAAAGGTCCCGGCCCGTCTTTAATACCCTTCAGGCTATAAAATGTTCTGGTTGAATCTCCCTGAACCAAGTATTCATTTTAAGATAGGATCATCGGTAGATAGTAGATTCGGTCCGTATGTACAAGCTGTGCTCATTTCGAATTCATTTAAAAATAATTTTTTTAAACCCAAAATCGAACTTTCACATATTACAATGCAGTCTTTGAGTAAATGTATGGCAGATTTTAAAGTAAATTAAGATAAAAGGAACAACAAAAATAACTTCAGTAAAAGTTTACCGCCAAACAAATAAACAAGCTCTTATTCCTTTTTATTCAAGCTCGTTATTTTATCTAAAGCATTCCAATAGTTTCGTCACTTGCGTTTATACTCAACTATTTTGTCACCTCGTCTGCTAATTTGGTTGAACTGGTTCATAGATTCGCCTGGCATTTTCGAACAGCTGATCGCCGCGATGTAGGGCGTGAACGAGGTTTTCCTTTGAAAAGATTTGAAGAAAAGGGTTGGGCTGGCGCCTATTTTGGATTTGTATTACTGACTTGACTTTGCAGTAAGTTAATGATTATCTCCGGCGTACCTCCACTTAATTCCTTATAGCGAATTTAGTGTTTTCAATTCGGTTGCTGACATGTCTGCAGACTTCAAACTTCAAACGCTCGATTAAATTTGACAAACATCTCCTTTGAGGTGAGTCAATAAAACAAGGAACGACTATTCTAGTTAAAACGAGTCATTTATTGTATACATGTTTACCTAATAACTAAATAAACAATTGTTTGATATTCATAAGAAATGAAACTAATTGAATAATCTATTAAGCCGGTAATAGATCGAAATCGCTGACGTGTACCATCGGTACGTGCTGATCATCAATCACAGGTCGAGAATTAAAATCACAAAGTGAGTGCTCCTTCAAACCCCACTCCCAGTCCATTTTCTGCACGGCGTGCAAGCTTTCCGCTTCGTTGTGATGGCGTAGAACCATTGCTTCCTGCGAATATAATATCAAAGCAGTTGTATTAGGCATAATTTTATATTTATACGCGTTCAACCTATAGACCGAGAAAGATATGCTTCATTTAATTGCTTGGCAATAAATAATCTATAGCCCTCGATAGCGAGCTCTAAGGGATTTAGTGATTGCGCCGAAATATCGAGAGGTTTTTGATTTATAGCCAACGAGCTCCCTAAAGGCGCAAAATGGCAGATTATTTTGATATCTTAGTAAATCATCAGAATTTACTGCTTATATTATGCTCATAAACTTTTAATTTGACAAAGTTGTTGAGAAACTACAAAAAGTCATAGTAAAATAGAAATTGGTCAAATGTGTGCCTTTATAAAACAACCACAAAGAAGTAACTAAACTGTCAGGAAACAGTTTTAGAAGTATATGTGCAATCTTATAGATTATTTCCATAGAACACCAATTTTCAACCGTCGTTCTTACTGAAATCAGAGCAAAGGAGCAAAGGTGGTCCATATTAATTGCCAATTTTACATCCAAGAACTTGGTGTTAACGTTTATTCTTACGCAAGTTTAGGCATTTTTCAATTAATTTTTACAATCACATTGACAACTTGCTTTGCCATTTTTATTTGAATACTATAATAAAAAGGATGAAACAATTAGAAGGAAGGGGCATGAACTTAAGAACTATTACCTTGATTTTCTCCCATTTATCGTCAACGTCTTGCAGCCAACTAATAAATAGGCGGCCATTGTAACGCGATCGCGCATTTCTATCTTTCTCCTCCTGTTCAGGCGTAATCATGTTATAAACTTCTTCGTCCTTCAAAATCGTACAGGCTGAAAATGGAACGGATTGACATGCTAGACTGCGGGCGGCCTTTCCATGAACGCGTAAAATTTCCTGCTCCACCGTCAATCCGAGTTTTTCCTTTTCCACGATATGCTGCATCTTTAATTTGTGCCGCTCCTTCTCTTGCGTCACGAAAAGATCCTTCATTTGAGGTGGAAGAGTTTGTGGCATATTAATCGTCGGCTCGGCGGGTGTCTTGCCCGCTAGAACGTACGTGCGGCGATTCATCAGGTAGTCCTTGAATCCTTGCGGTGGCCGAGGTTGAATGGCGAACAATGTGCGATGCTTCTTCTCTATTTGCTTGCGAATATTAAGATACATTTGATAGCAGTTGGTAAATGGATGGTCATGAGGATGGACCTCGCTAACGGAGGAGTTTGTTTCAGTATTGGTTTGGTTGGCGGCAGTATTAGAAGAGGTTTTAGTCGACTCTTCTTGCTTGGCGCGAATTTTGCGTTTTCTGGGATGCAGCTCAACGGTACTCTGCTGCTCGGTCTTTGAGGATGATGTGGATGAGGCTGATGGACTCGGGGCATTTGTGGTTGTTTCGCTTTCAGTTTGATTTTGTGCGGCTGCCGCAGGGCTAGAGTTACTGGTGGCTGACGTCTTTCCAGCTGCACTTTCGGCGGCTTCATTGTTGGCAGCAGGTGCGGCCGGCGAAGGTGAACTACTCTGCAACTGTGGCGAAGAATTGTTGGATCCGCGGTCCACGCCTTGCCCACCGCCACCAGAGCGATGGGAGCTGCGCAAAACTCGTTGCTGTGCGCGTTCTTCGCTGGTCGCTTTGGAGTTTTTCTCCTCCGAAGTCGCTGAAGTGTTTGACGAGCTGCCTTTGCCAGTACTTTCAGCCGGACTAGCGCACCTCGAAGAAGCACTCTCCTTGTCCGCAACCAGCGAGTCGTTGCTGTTGGATGAGGAGGCGACCACATAAGGGAGAGCGGCGTGGCTCCGGGTCGAATTATTCTTTCCGTTACGTGACCCCGCTTCCAGATCACCACTTGAGCTTTGTTGCGGTATTACGATCTTGAGAGGAGGCACTTTAGGACCTCCATTGCCGAAACTGTCACTGCCTTTATTCTCATCTGTTTCAGCGTCGCTATCTGTCTGTTTGTTAGCAGGTTTTGGACTAGCGCATGGGCTTTTCCTTTCGAGACTTGTGTTGCCTTTGTTCGCGATACCGCCCAATGACTTTGTGGAGTTTCCTGCATTTTTCGAGCTTTTCTCTTGTCGTTGCGGGGCGCCGCGATTCCCCGAGTTGATCTTACCTGTCGACTCTTTCACGTTCTCCGAATCTTTCCTTTTCTTGCGTTTCGTGTCTTCTGTCTCCGTGTTGTCTTCATTTGCACCTTCGACGTCCGAGTATGGCCTTTTAGATTGCGGTCCTGAGGCCACATTAGAACTGGAGACGCTGCCCGATGAACTAGCGGTTAATTGTGTCTCTTCGGAGGATTTATCATCTGACGCCGCAGATTTATCGCTTTTGCGGGTTTCTGGCTTCGTATCATCTGCTCCGCTGCCGACCCCAGACCCGCCACTAGTATCTTTCGGCGTCGTCTTGAACTCGTAAATGTCTTCTTCGTCTTTGTTGTTGGCCGCGGTCGATGTCGCTGAAGAAGATGGATTCGACGAAGACGTTGTAGTGTTGCACGCACCGCCACTTCCTCCTTCGGCACCATCGTCTGCAGACTTCTTCTGATCGGTGGGCTTCTTAATTTGTTGTGATGAGCGACTTGACGACGATGACGACGACGATGAAGCCGTGGACGAGTCTGCAACGAAAGAAAAACGAAACGAAGAATGTAAACAATTTGTCGAAGCTTTGATTGTATGGATATGGGCAATTGGTGCGATGTGAACTAATAAAATTAAAAGAAGTTGACGGAATGCGGGCGGTGGTAGTGACATAAAGACGGGCCTTAAGGGACCTCCCATGTGTTGGCTATTATTTATTATGTTTACGCGGCCCTGTTTGGTTGATGAAATTCGAAGTTATCTTTGATTTTAATCGTGATTGTGTTTGAATGCCTAAGAATTGGACAGTGCAAATCGTGTATTGGACATTCAAAATGATCCCTTTCCGTTTCAAGCTTATTGTTAGCATTAATTGTTGATTTGAGGCTCGGATTATTATTCTTATTTGAGCCACTTCATTTCCAGTAGATTCATTTCATTTTGAATTGAATTAAAAGCACTTTCAAAATCAAAGACGGCTTTATTTTTTGTACATATTGATATAAATTTTTAATTAGTTTTTGATTATGGGAATTCGATTTGGTCAGCCGATATTCATCATAAACATGTACCCCCTACAATTTGAGGATGAATCACTATTTTACGCGTGAGAATTCTGGTGAGCGGGCTATTAAGAATGATTTATAAATTTACTAGAAGTAACTTCTCCGCCGTCTTCAAGTTTCACACCCTTCACAAATCTGAAACAAACGTCCGAACTTTACTGCCGCATTAAATGCTGTCGTAAAACAAAGAGAAGCTATTACCTAATAATAACATTTAATAACTCCTCGCGATTCATCTCTACAGCACTCATGAAGTTGAGTTCATTTAATTAGCAGGAAAAGCAAAACGGCAAAGCAACAGCTTCTGCAGACATATTTTCTCGTATTTATCGGTGTCGTTTCGATCGTTGGAGCTCGTCGAATTCATGCTATGTGGGAATGGAGCGCATGGAAGAAATGTAGCAAGTCGCCTCATTTTCCCATAAACTTACAAAAAGTATTTGTTCATTGGAAACATCCGCTTTTCTAGGTGGCACCTGCAGTTTTCAGATAATTTCCTTTGGAATATTACCAGCGTCTCATCTCTGTTCCGCATTCTATTCTCATAGGAAATAAATGAAACTATGGCCGCCGTATAAACAAGTTTTTCATATCTTAACTATAACTATATCCTATAAAGTTTAGCAGATGCTACGATAGTAGAATATAGGAGCGCAATAACAAAACATGGTATCGAGTGAATTGAAAAACAAAAAAAAAACAATCGGAATCACACTTTTTTGACCTTCGACTCGAATCATTAAACTTTTTAAAATTTATTTTTAATATTTTTCATTAATTTCTGACAAACCATTCCTCACAGGATCATACCAAAAAAATTTATGTATTCAGAGCATACATCCGGTTTGTAAACTTTTGTGTAGAGGAAAAATAAGCTTCACACGTGCCAACCAGGTATTCAACGTGCGGGAGCGACGCCAGGATCTGCATAAACGGTGGGGCAAAGCCTCTGGACGTCTTTGAACGTAAGTTACTAAGAAAAATCGTCGAAGAATGGCGTTGTACGAGTAATTACAGCGGATAGATGGGTCCACGATTTGTTACAAATTAAAAGAATCGTTGTTAGAAAAATTGCGATTAGCTATCAATTCTTAAAAATTGATTGACGAAAATTTAACAACCAACAGACAAGGAAACTGGGAAATATGGGAAAATTCAATTGAAGTTGGCAAGAGACTCTCAGAAGGAATCTCAATGACGTCGCAAAGTCGCCTCAGGCAAAGATCCTGGCCTGAGGTGTGGCCCATTGTGCAATGGATACAAGATACTATTATGAATTGATACAACTTCTGATTTTGACTGAATAAGGTATGCCTGTGTGATATTAAACATTTTCGAAATTTAGTGAATTACCACAGGTAATATGGGTGACAGGAATTTTCTGATGAGTGCTTTTGTTGTGTATTTAAGATAACTTCCGAAACATAAACGAAACTAAGGGCCATGTGAAAGGCTGCATCAAGACGATTTCTTTGGAATTTAGAATCAAAATTTAATATTTACAATCAATCAAAACATTGCACTGTCGAAACTTTTAATTATGAAAAATTATAATAAAGTTTGATTTATATTAATATTAATAGATTGATATATATCAATTGAAAAATCGGATGTTGATCTTAGGTCTAAATAGAAAATACGGAAAGTCGTAATTGCTACCAAGTGATTTTGGAAAGATAGAGAGATTGAAAGTTAAAGTTTCTCCAACCCGTTTACCTAGCAAATACCAATGCATCTAGAAAATTTTGGCAATATTTCCTTAGATTGGTATTTCGTTCCAAAGGTTAACACCGGTTAGTAGTGACGGACACCAAGGTAGATGACATCAAGCTCCAAACCACCATGATCTGCTAAAGAAATCCTGGGAGCTATGTAGCAAGATGCATCGCAGGAGGGCTCGATATTAAAGAAGCCAAAATCAAGTTCATGTTTGAAACAAGAAATACGGCCCAAGTCGACCACATAGAATCTTGATTGGCAGAAGATTTAAGCTATAGACGGTTTCGTATATCCTGGCGTGAAACTAGTCACAGAAGGCATCGATCAGCTGTAGCAAAAGGCTAAATGAAACTTGTGCGCAACACATTCTCTTCAGTTTTCAAAATTGTAAAGGTGCTTGTAAGTGAAGTTTGAGTTGTTACCATATCGCACGAGCCCTTAGAACAAACCGGCAAACTGACATGATATTTGAATTCAATAAATAACTTCTAGCTACCTTAGTATGAGCAAAAAAATTGAATGGAGATCAATAAAAAAAAACGAAAATTTGATGAGATGTCCGTTAAAGTCGTTTTAAAACCTGTATCCGTACACAGAATGGTGCGCATACAATAACATACTAAAATTTCTACTAACAGCCCATCGTATTCAAATCTTGCCGTCGAGTTATCTCCAATAATTTTAGTTGTTTCATTTATGTACACTTTATCATGCATGAGTTCAGTTTATTTGCTATTTAGGTTGAATTTTTCTCTTTAGTGCCAGTTAGTTAAGCCATAGCGTAAGCGCGAGTAGTAATAACACTCCCGGGCGACTTCTCGCAGAAAGAGATAGCAAAAGCATGAGTCGATCTATATTTGTATTGCGTCTTTCCACAAAAACTTGATGGAGCTATTCTTTGTGGCGCTAAAATGAGAGGACATTTATCAATTCAAATTAAATTTCGCTTATTTTGGTTGGATCTAGTGATATCGGGAGTTTGTTCGAAGTTTTATCGCTGCTTTGTGCTTACGCTATGATGAAAATTTATTTGCGTATATCTATGAAAGAACAGGCAGTGAGAATCGTTTTACCTTTATTCCATTCTTACACCATCACGTTTGGAGAGCGCTCCATAGTCACTACTTGATTGAAGTGCTCAAGACCAGCAACGTTCTAGGTGTCGAATAAATCAATAGAAAATCGATGGCGAGACGGAGGAGTGCAGCACTAGGAAATTTAGAGCAACATTCATTTATGTATTCATTGAGGTGGTTTGCATCCAATATGCATGACTAAAACCTTCGAAACAAGAACAGTCAACGTCCGAATAGCTAACAAATCTGCCAAAGTATTATAAACATTATCCTGGCCGTTTGTACCCGAGTGATATTGAATAACACAGAGGGCCACTAGCCGCAACATTATATTCGTGCATGCATCGATTGCTTTAAATCAAATATGGTTGCAGTTGACAGGCAATGAGTTAATAAACAGCCTTTCATGTCTGGACCAAAGCCAGAACATTATCAAACAATATTTATTAAATGTTGCGTTTATATGTTTTGAATTCAATCACGTTCTGTTGATTCGATATTGCGATTTGTTTTGGCGAAAAGTAATGGTCAATGTGAAACGACAGGGTAGTAGAGGCATCGAATTGGGGCCAGCACAATAATGAAATTAATGCTGAATGACTATGATTTATGGTGGCTGTTGGATTCTTGTGAAAAATAAAACGTTGCTAAAAACGTGGAATGGGTGGCTTGAATACATGCGGAAATTAATTTCTAAACTTATTGAGATTTTTTCTAACGAATGATTCGGTTAGGAAGAATTTAATTGAACAGAATGGCCATGGTTACAAAATTCACCCGATATGAAAACGTATCCATGAATGAAATTTCGCTAGGTATATATTCTACGTGCGCATCATGATCTCCTATTTTATATAAAATGCATCAGGCGTTATGAAAATTGTCTTGAAATAATGACTGATCACAGGCGCGACAGCGCACTTAAGGACCTGGATTTCAAGGTAAATGTTACCAAGGTAAATGTTTGTTCAAGGTTAAATGTAAAAGAGCGGTGATTTGCCCGGAATCCTGATTCCCATTTAGCCATGGCCATTCATGGAATGAAAATCACCGAGTCCTCTAACTCCATGTTTTTAATTTCGAATTTTCATGTAAGTACACAATCGTCCATAATACACTTTCAATTGTAACCCATTTGAACAATTTATTTACAATGGCTTCAAAGTATTTTCTGCCTCACAGCAGCCGTGCTTGGCTGTATCGATTTCAAGCCCATTGTATAATATAATCAAATTATTTTCAACTCAACTAACCAAACCAAATGATATCAAATCGACTCCATACACTTCTAAGGATGTTTTCAGTTTCACTCTGTGCGCTTATTTTTCGTAATGTGCTGGATCAATTCAAAATATCTCCAGGGCATTTGTTTGTAATTGATACATGATAAAGTGAGAACGAACTAGATAAACCTAACTATGAGTACATCTGGGAATGCTGTTGTTCGTCGCTATCAGTTCTATTGGAGAGCTATGAATAGAATGAATAACGCAACCGAAGAATATGTTATACTCGTAAAGAAATATTGCTTCAATAGGCCAAACATATTGACATATTCTCCAATTCCTCTTTAGCGAATTCTTGAACGAATCGGGTCCATCGATTTGTAGGGGAGAAATATGTTGGATAGTGCCATTTTGGCGTTGCGTGTATTTATTTTTAGGATATAAAGTGTCTGGAGGGAGAGTTTATGCAATGTAAAATGAAAAAAGTCTTTCCATCTGAAATGGCCAACATGTTGGCAGCGAGGTCTCTCTCCTTAATAGTGTAATTGTAAAGATGTTCATAAAATACGGGATAAGCACGATTGAATGTCTGGTAGGAAAGCGACTTATTTCTCTGCTTCTGCCGAGTCAATCACTTCTCTTCTCGTTTGCTCAGATGTGCAACTTACGTTTCAAAGAACAGAAGTGGAGGTAGTTTTAAATTTTCATTTACCCCCATATGTTTCCTTCCTAATTCCTAATGCTAAATTAGGATATGAGGATGTGGTCTCCCTTCCACAAAAGCGGGGTTCGAGCTAAGCGTTAACAAGGCACAATTTTCCGAAATTTTATGTCCCACCCAAAAGCCATTATTTAACTTTCTCATGACATCTTATTTAAAGTCATAGAAGTCGTATCAGAGTTTCTTTAATAAATGTGTCGAAGGAGCTTTGACTCATTAGATATCGTTCGTATTCCCAGTAATTTTACCTCCACCTCTTCATATCTGACATAAAACGTTCATTTGCCAAGAAAAATAAATTTACATGCCTTTTCAATCAATTTCGAAAACTTTGCATATCTCCGCCAGTCGACATTCACTTCTACTGGCCGACTAATCTGAAGATATTAAATTTCGCTGGAAAATCATCAATCACATTTAGGCACAGCGTCCAGACGAAGATGGATTCTGAGCAAAAGTGTTTTCGTATCAGAAAATAAGACTCGACTTTCAGATAAACCAATTAATACGATACACGTTTCTTGGAGGGACTACAAGACTAGCTGGCGACCTAATGAAGATTTCTCTAAGGACCAACACAATCTTTATCGGTAGGCTGGTAGTTGATCAGTTATAAGTTGTCATATTATTTCTACGTTGGCTACTACGAAGCTTAAGCTCGTGAAATCACAAATTACACTAGCACGTGATTTGATTTCAAACCCGAAATTTGTTTGTTTCAGTGGAATTCAGTAGCTAATAGGCCTTATTCACACGGCCACACCTTCAACTTACTCTAAACATTGCAATAGTATCAAGAACATTTCTAAAGGAGTAACACCATAAAAACACCAAGTTTTCCCACTTGGTCTTTATGCCTATCTTTCAGTTTATGCTTGCCAGGCGAAATGTTGTTTTTACCTTCTCTCATTCTGATTTATGGCAAATGTAACAATTTCATTGGATCGTATTGGAAAAATACGGTCGTGTAGTTTATTATGTCAGGCGAAAATATTTTATGATGGTTATTTCCTCCAATATGCAAAAGTTTGGATCATTATCCATATATTTCAATCAGATCTCAGTCCACATAGACTCTGAGTCGACACATCCGACAAGCGAACACATAAAATGTTTCTTGGCTCGGTAATTTATATAAGTATAGCATTATATCCTGTCTTAATCTTCATGCATGTGTTGATGATGCACGTGTTTCAAATTCTAGGGGGAATTCGGATTTTATTGAGGATAAAACGAAATGATTCGGCCACAAAGTGTGCATCCCCAGCTTCGTAACGCTGTCCCCAGAATCTCTAACGTGATTATGTAAAGCCCTCTTTTACAACTTTCGATTCGAGTTTGAACAAATTATAAACTCCTGAACAGAAAGTATCTATAAAATGTATCTCGTTCATTATAGCTTATAAAAACTTTATGTGGTGAACACACACAAAATTTCTGCATTTGATTTGGCCGCGAAGTAACAATACTTTGTTCTTCACAATATTCAATTCGAATACATGCGAGCACAATGGAGCTGAGATGACATGTTTTTCACTAGAAGAATACAAATTTAATTTGATATTTGTCGACAATAGTGAAGGGATCGCATTGAATAAAATTTCATTTGTTTTCCGAGCTGTTTTTCACCAGGGAAATCAACATACCAAAACTGTTATAGATATACGAGGTTGGTTCAATAAGAACCTGTGTTAGAAATGAAGACATCAATTTTTCCAAAAATTGTTTTTTATTTTTCAACATAGAAAGCGTATCTTTAGAAAGATACACTTCTCCCAACGTTCCTGCTATGGTTTAAACCCCGCCAAAAAAAAAAAGGAATTGTCGAACCCTCCAAAATACGCCTCTGCCTTGGCGATGACTTCCTCATTTGAGCTGAATTTTTTCCCCGCGATCTATTTCTTTACGGAAGGGGACGAGAAAAACTCGCAGGGAGCCAGATGCGGTGAATACAGGAGGTGTGATTCGTAATTCGCAATTCATGGAGTTTCGCGGGCACAACGCCGGATGAATGTGCTGGTGCGTTATCATGGTCAAACAGCACCTTCTTTTTCGCCAAACGTGGCCGGTTCTTCTTCAATTTTTTGCCGAAGCGGTCCAATAAGTCACTCCAGTGGTCATTTTTCCTTTTTCTAAAAAATCCATAAGAACGACGTCGTTCGCTTCCCAAAAATTCGTCACCCTGACCTTTCCGGCCGATGGGCCTTCTTTGGAGCAGATTCACCGGGAGAAATCTTTGTTTGGTGTCCATTGGGTTATTTCATTCATTTTTTCGATTGTTGCGTAGTTTCTGGTGTGTAATGATGAATTCACTTTCATCAACGGTGACAACTCGACGCAAAAATGCATTCTGATTTTTCTTAAATTGCTCCAAATACTGCTTCGGAGTTAGCAGCCGCATCCGCTTGTAGTCCACCGTGAGCGATCGCGGCACCCATCGGGCCCAGTTTTTTCATCGCTAACTTATCACGTAAATAATAATGGCCGTTCCGATCGACACACCTACGGAATTCCTCGGTAACTACGTCTGCCGGGTATCCCGGTCGCTCCTCATCAACAACGGATGTTCCCCACATTTAAATTCGTTGAACCAATATCTAACTGTGGCCATAGATGGTGAAGTGTCCGCATAAACAGCATCCAACTTTGCTGTTGTCTCCTCGCATTATTTTCCATCCAACAACAAAGAGCAAATTACGATCTTAGCGAAAATCACGAAACACGTCTTACTTGAATGGTCGCCAAATCGAAACTAACCTATCAATCAGTCTGAAATTTGTTTTATCGTCGTTTCATTGATGGCAGCACACGATGATAATACCGACTTCCCTAAGGCGCGCCTTTTTTCGTCAAACGTGGGTACTTTTTGAAACGCTCTCGTATACTATTCGCATACGAAAAGTTCGATTAAAATTATTCAGAATAGAAGTTTTCTAATTAAAAACGATCTACCCTTTTCGATCCCGTACACTTTTCAAGCATTTCCTTGACTTTTCAAGCCTTCCAAAACGAAGCAGTTTAGTCGGACATTCAAATAAATGTAATTTCGCCAACCCAATTCAACTGAAGTTTTCGCTACGATTTTGTTCGCATTTTGAATTATAATGAATCATCTCTGGCAAATGCCATGGAAGTCTGAGTAATTTGATTTTGATTCCTTATCGAGGTCATCAAAGCTGCCCAGTAGCGTTTAAATCATGGAAACTGCTTTGAAGTTGATTTGTCCCGAAAAGTCAAAATTGATAATTGCTAACGAAAGACCTCATACGCGTTTTGTGCCAAAGGTGAGTAAGTTGAAACGTTCCGAGACTTTGAAACGATACGAGCAGTAGAAATACAGGAAATACGAAGCATCTTTCAGCGACTGAGCAAGCGAACGCAATACAGTCTGAACGAATCAACATAAACAATACTAAACCGACTGCAACATCACTCTATGGAAGCAACTTCAAATTTTATAAAAGCTTTTTTCAACATGCGTGAGCATACGAACTTACTTAAGTCAGCAGTCAATATACTAATCCTCAAAACTGGAAGAGGTTACACCTTTCCAACGAGTTTGAGGACCTATCAGTCTCCTGTCTACCCACGCTGAATTTTCAGAAAAATGTTTGGTGATCAGAAATTATCATTAAGTTGTACTGAAATCACCAACGAACGATATATTATCCATGATGAGCCCTGATTAGGCCATAGCTTTAGAACAGCACACTCCATAGAACTCCAACTTACAAGGGTGATCTAGATCTAACACATAAGGATTGGAATGTATGGCAAGGAGCAAACGTTTCAACGAAGAGTAGCATGGTTTATCTTCAAAATGCTTACACACAACTTTCCGCTTCCATTTATAAAACTAATAAACTTATTCCTGCGAAGCAGACCCGTTCGTGTCTAAATTGACAACTACTCTTTAACCTGAGACCAAGGCAAGCAATATCATTGCTCTCGCCGACCCTCTAGAGCATAAATATTTATGCCTTCTACATATATTTTTAAGTTTTTTAAAAAATTGAATAACTATCGAACATCGAATTTTGCAAGTGCATTGTGCAAGAGCCTCATTTATTGAATACGTACGAAAAAAACACACCCCGGTAATTGGAAGGAATCTTTTTGTTTAATTCAGGGTTTTTAACGTTTTCATCCTGTAAATATTATGTTCGTCCTATAAATACTTTTAATAGAAAAATGAATTGGAAATCATAATGAACATCTAGACAACACAATTTTCTTGCTGCCTAACTGAGGAAGCACATCTTGGAAAAAATAACTTAAAAAAAGGCTCAAAATGTTTTTGACATCTATATGTGAAAGGCAAATGGTCGATGAACAGAGGGGAAGAATGTGAAGTAAAACAACAAATGGGGTCAAAAACAGAAATGAGTAGATCTTCCTTCCATTTCGCAAATGTACCTTTGGTACGTCATAAAATTAATTCATTTTATTACCAAATATTTAACGTACGGAATGAACAAAATCATTCAATATCTCCAGAAAGAGAAAATAAACTTTCGACATATGAATGATACACACAGATGCAGTACAAAGAATTTTATTACCTTGCACAGAAATATTTATCCCATAATTGGATGAGTTCACGTGCAGCTTAAATGAGGCACGTGATTTGTTTACGTCGCTTGCCAGTGTTGACTTGCGTCAAACATTGGCATGTCAATTATATTTGGAATTGTTTGTGGCAACCGGGTACAATTTTATCATCAGTACATTTACATGCGCGAATCTATTGAACATGGACGTCATCATATGTCAGATTCATTTCAATATTTGAAATTCGTTTTATCTTCCACGACATGGCTATAAATATGAAATCCGTATCCTTTTTTCACATGGCGCTATTTCCATATCGCATATAGAGCGAAAGCTAAGTGGAATTAAATTAGGATTGGTAAGTTGCCTCTCATTTTTGCGTAAATCAAGAACATCCCTCTCAAATCTTTTTCGGAAAAACACAAGACAAAAATAAATCGTCTTGTGCTTTTTCTCTCCCTGTCTACGTGAACCTGCCCGAGCGTGTTAGTGATGTTTGAACTCACGTTACGTCCGAAAGTACATGAGAAGCCGATCTAGCCAGGATCATACTTGACCATGATAATTTGATCGAAGGATACACAAAAAGTCTAATATATGTATCGTCAATGGGATTTGAACCCCGCATCCTTTTCAAAGAAGGTGAGTACTGTAGCCTTAACGTACTCTATACCATGCGAAGAACGGTGAGCTCCTCGTGCAATTAACAATTTCTCAATTCCTGTCCGTTGATTTTGCTGAGTGAGGTTTTTTCGTTTGGTATTTTTCGCTTCTGCAAACTTTTTCGATTTTACATTTCGAGCAGAAACAACTCTTTTCCTCGTCAAAATTAGAAGACAAGGATATTATGGATTAATAAGATTTCAGCAGCCAAAGAGGGAAGATTTAATTAAGACATAATTGTAGAAATATCTCTCAAGTAGGGTGAACTTAACTGCTTTGAAATAGTAAATTATTTTTCTTGGAATCAAGGAAGCCAAAACGATGTAGCAGGGATGTAGGAAAATGTTAAATTGAAAATGATGAAATGAATTTATCTGCAGTTCAACGGAACGTGTGATTACTCGGGCTTGTGTTTTGATTATCCTGCGAGTAATATTTCTAATATATGAGATAAAATTAAAGTGTTACTTCTAAGGGAAAAACGTGACTTTTTTTTAAATTCAACGGTTACCGTTTAAATTTTCTGAATAGTGAACAAGTAGCGTTTCACAGCAAACGTGCTGTTCCAGAAGGATCAATGTATTCTATGATGAGTTTCAACTTATTTTTAATAACCATTTTCCACTTCGCTGGACACATATTCCAAACATATGCTTCCATAGCGTGTATTAATGTTTGAGATATAAATATTTTTGTTATAAGTGGACCAACAGGATGATACCAGAGTAGAACAGTTTATAGATTTAAATATTCAAGAATTCTCCGTCTTATCGGAGGACAAAAGATGAAATTCCAACAAAAAACTACAATCTTTTGAACTGCTACTATCTTTTGAAAGGGTATAAAGACAGTTCCTTCATCATTTCTTTGTCCTACTTGAGCTTCGCTTCCAGCGATCGTCTGTTTGTAGGGAGTTCAAAAAGAGTATGATCTTCTATTGCTGACTCGAATGCATTATGTATTGCTCATACCTTAAAAGACGTTATCTTCATAATAATTTTTTGAAAATTAAACGACGTGAGTGAACGCTAATTTTCTGGCCTAAAGTGTCAGGGGAAAAAATTGGAGCGTATCTGGACATGTAAGTCATTGTATATGAATACAATTCATGCTGCTGCACCTTCATTTTGTGTCTTATCTCCAACCAGTTTTCAATACAAAAACTAACGCATCCAAGAAATTTTTGTAGGATCCCCTTAGATGAAGTGGTAGCGCCGCTAGTTACGCTGCGAATTTTACCTTATATTTAGGTTTATTTAATATATTTTTATTATTGGAAGATATTATGAGGGGCAGTGGAATCCTGTGGAAATTGGATATGTGACGAGCTTAAAACTTATTATTTTATTATATGTCAAACTGAAGAATCGAGACTAGTGTGAGTTTCTATTTATTGGCGTTGTAATTTATCAAAAAAATATTAATTTTTATTTGAGACATTCAAAGTTGTGTGGTTAAAGACGCAATTGTGCATGTACACCCGCATTTAGAGAAACTGTGAAACTGTTGAACATCGTTTTGATACCCGTGAATTGTATCGAAAATCGTGCAATAATAGATTTCTTAAACATTTTACTTGCAAAACAACTCTTTGACCTTTTCACGTCCGTAATATTTTCTCGTTAACTTTAAAGGGAAAATAATATCATTTACCATAAAAAAATAGACTCCTCTCATATTACATTTCTACGCTTTCATGCATCCATTTGTGTGTATTTTCAGTTGCCTTCACACTTCCATGAATTCGCATTCATTTTATGTGAATATATTTTTATAGCCAAGTGTGAAAATTGTTCGTTCTTTATGGCTCTCTCTTGCAAAGCAAGGAATATTCAAACACCAGCACCATCAGTCATTGGGATATGCATCTAAATCGCAAAATCCATTGCACCGAAATGAAACTCCATGAAAGTGCACTCTGAATATGCAATTTACATCTTACTTTTAGCGGTTCAGAATTTGTTCCACAGCAGAACATTTATGGTGGATTTGATTGCTTGCTTGATATTCGTCTAGAGGGAGTCATCGCTTTCTGGAGGGATGTTGCAAAAACGTTGAAGTCGCTAAAGGACTTTATCGGGAAAAGAGCTGTAAGCTGTAACTGCGCGTGAAGAGATAAATTATTGAATACAAAAAACAAGTAAACAATATAAAATTAGTCCGTACAATCATCCATTAATCGTTCATCAAACTTTGTGTCAAAACTCGAAATTCTACACCAACTCTCCAGTCATCGCAATTTTACCAACATTACAACAAAATGCCAACCTAGTTAAATATTTATTAGAATTTCCACAGAAAACCTTCAATTGCATTTGTGAAATTATCTTTTTCTTTCGGATGAAAGTGTGACGAATTATGTGTCAATTGGTAGCCTGAATTTTCAACGCTTTTCCCACTCGCACTACATTTGTTTGCACAGTATGAAACAACTTATTTTTAGATAGTGAGAAAAGTATACACAAGGGGATGTAAACAAAATTTTCGAAGCGAACGAATCCGCTGCCCGTGGTAGTGAATGAATTTGAACAGAATGTCTGATATTTATTAAATCCTCTCAACGATGGGATCAATTTTAGAATATTCATTACTTTACATTTTCATTATACGTTTTGGATCTGAATTGAAATGAAAACGAAATGATTAATAATCAATTTGTTTTTCTTTACTCTGAAAGTTTGCCAAAAATTAAATTTTATTGTTAATAGTTCGCACTTTGTATAAACTATATAAGTCCATGCATGTGGAATTATATATAAAGTAATTGTCGAAGCTTTTGACAAGCGGAGTGCAAAGTTTGTCTTATGTCATAGAAATCATACTACTAGAAAATATCAATAAATATTTGACAGCCCGAAAAATAGAAAGAAAATGATTTCAAAAATGGAAACTAAATTCCTCACAAGTGAAATGCATAAACAATATAAATTTATTTGGAAACATTTATATGTCCTCGTTTTCATTATTCTTTTGCCATCTAGTGTGTAAATTTTTAAATTCTGGTTGCACGAAAATCAATTGATTTTTGAGTAAAATATCTCAAGAAGGCATTTAGGAAATCACCCACATTTTCATTTAATGCCTTAAAAAATGTAGGGATCGGAGTAAAGGGAAATCTCAGGGTAAGATATCGGGCGACTATGGTGGATGGCTACCCATCCCAATTCACAGTGCGATCTTACATTATCGTCTTGCAGAATAACGTCCTTCCTACTGTCAATCGCCAGATATTTTTTGGTTAGATTGCTTCACTTCATAAAATTTTTGACACTAAAGTAAACGATCCCGCGAATACTCCACTGAACACATACCAGCGCCCTTCTGGGTAGCACCGCTGCTTTGTGCATTTTGGATCATCATAGGGGTCCCAATTTTCTACTGTATATCGATTTAAGGTACGTCCAACAATTTTTGAAGTATGGCTATAGCTGAACCCAGTGTATGGCAGGGAGTATACCCTTGACGAGAAGTATAGGCCAAAGAGCCACTTATGCAACTCCATGTCATAACCGACTAGGGATGTTTTACTTTATTTTGTACACAGATTTTATTGCACTTTCTCACGGTAGCTTCCTCGAAATTGCGCACTTTTGTCGCGGCCTACAAATGGCACTCATCGCTAAAGAATCTAAAAAAAATTCCCTATCTTCCGTGGTAAATGGTTGATGAGTCACGTGCTCAGATATATTTTCTCATTTCTTCTTTTAATTTAGACTTCTTAGCAGGACTCTTGAACTTTGAGATGCGGTCATAAACATTTTTAATAGTATCCATATTGGCTTATCCCACACTTTCGTTGTCGCAACACAATGCTTAATGTTTATCTTCGTTGTTTTCCGTTTTCTACTGCAATTCTTGCGTTTTCGCAATTCCAAAGTCAAGTTGATTAGAGAAACCGCGCTATCTATCTATCTAAAAAAATAACGATCCTGCAAATCAGTTTTCCAAGCCGAAGGGTGCACAAGCAGACATTCGTGAATTACCACTAATATCTGCAGCAAATACTCGAGGTGTGCATCATATATGCTTCAGCTGCTCGTAGAGAATAAATAAAGGAAGAGAATAAAAAAAAATATTATGAACATGAAAACCAAATAATCCCTTATCAAAATCACCTTTTTTGCATATCTATATATAACATAAATCATACAGAGAACTTGAAATGGATAAGCAGGGAGACAAAGAGAGATGTTTGACATAAGACTTAACAAAATTCAAAATTGATGATTCGTCTTGAGTTATGCATGCGTACTGTTACGAATTTCGTTGATTCATGTGACATTCAGTATGTCAATTTTAAATATTAAGCGCGAAACTTTTTTCATGCCTCATTTGAATTCGCATCATCTTCGTTTATTTAAGATAAAATGGGAACAATGTACTATTTTCACTGTCCTTTGCCAATGGTAAACGAACGAATGAGCACATGAAAAGCAAAAAGACAATAATGTCGTGTTGAGCATGCACATACAATAGTGTAGTATCAGCAGGCAATATGGTGGGTGAATTTATGATTCATAATATCAACACTACATAAAGTAATTGTGCAATTTATATTCACTCGAAGCAAAGGCATTTCTTCATGAATGAATAAAAAAAATTCGGTTGAGGTCGTTCAGGACTGTTAATCTCTGTTCGTTGAAACACGTCTTGCATGTGTGGGATGCGCAACATGTTTTCACACCGGGTCCTGCAGCACTTGAATGTCAATAGAGCTGGATTCCTTTTGATTCTACATCTTTGATCCTTTGGCGATTTGGAAACTAGTTGTGGAAAACTTTTAGCGTATAAACTCACATGATTAATGCGAACCGACGATATTATTGAGAGTTGCAAGTTCCCAAAAAGGATGCAAATATACTTGGCTGATCACCGATGCCTTTCGATTTAAGTTCAGTTTGGCATCAATTCAATGTGAATGAGTAGTCTAATGTATCGTCTACACAATAAGTTCATCGGTTTCGTTGCAAATAAATGAAAAATAGGACGAAAATACCAGAAATCAACAGTAAAGCCGGTCAGCCATTGTTTCGAGCGCCCTGCTTTACATCATGGAAAATATTTGGTATATTTTATTAAAACCAGAATTTTTGCTAGAATAGGAGTTCGCAGTTAAATATAGAATATACATATAATGTTGAATATCTCGACTCGCTCAATCCCGCACCCTTTAAGGTCTGGAGTTGATGTGGATATAAGTACTGTTGAAAGAAGAAGAAGAAATTGAATTTGTCAATAATAATGCCTATGAGGATAGTAATCATCAGGGTGTCATAAAACGTGGCTTGTCAACATTGATTCAAATAAAGTGAACTTAGAGGAGATATTATAGTCAAAGAGTGATTCTGACCAGAAAAACCATCTCAACTGCTAGGGACATTGAAATAATATACGTCGATCGTTGCTTAAGGTCTTCTTAAAGTGTCTGGTCTCACCCCAAAATAAAACCACCTGAAATAATTTGAATGATATTTTTGCGGCAAACAAAGGATACAGAGCTTGTTTCGCGAAAGCACTCTGCTCACTATATTCACTCAAGTGTTTAACTGGTTGAATAGAGAAAACCATATCATGAGAACAAGTCGCTGGAAACGATTAAGGGAACTTTTTCGATATAGCAGTAGCAGAAATTGTAACCATGGTGTAAGGAACAATTTATTGAGAGCTAGTATATTGTAAGTTAAGGGTTCAAGTTTTCAAATAAGGTTCAAATTTTTCTAAATATAGCCGGAGAGATTGACCAACGCTAAGGACATACCGATCTTTGTAAGAAATCAATCACTGTCTTCAGGTAAGTTAACATTTAAATAGTTAAAAATTGTAAACAAACATTTTCCGTCTCAAAAAAATTTTAACACCAAATCAAACGCTTATATTATCGAAATCAACAGATTTTACCAAACTAAATTTATCGCGTATTCACTACAAGAAATAGAATCCAAAGAATCTCCTACTAAAGCGCAAGCAACAAAGTCAATTGCAATAAAACGACGGACGTGGGAAGATAAAATCCATTATTCATTACGTTTGTTGCATTTTTTTTTTCAACATTTCAGAATTAAATACAGTGAGTTTATCGACGACTCAGGACGAAGCGGTGTGGAGTTTTTATCGTTCTCGCCGCAACCCAGCACTGCACACATGTGCCATGGTATCAGACGATTTGTTGGTAGTAAAATGTAATACTCATACGAACGCAAGTAGCCGATAATAAAATGCAGATATTGATGACTCGTTTTCTATTGACTTTTTAATTGAGCAATTTTCGAACGATAAAATTTAATGTTACTTTACAAGCAAATACAATGCGAATATTGTAGTAGATCTGCAGTGCGCGAACGAAAATTCAAGGCTTTTTCGGAGTCGCTATGGGGGTGATTATGCAGTTTACTCATATATGACGGGCAATGTGATAGCAGCCAATCATTTTTTAAGTCGACAAAGCATGATCGGAAGAAAGATGAACAGACCTAATTTACATACAAGCAACTGTTTCAAGGGGCGTGTTTTAATTTTTATCTGAAAAACTTTCGATTTTATTTATTTTATCGTATGGAAAGCGGATTATTCAGCATGGGGCATTGTTGTCTTCTTTGAAATTGTTGAAAAATATGAGAAATTAACATTGATTGGATCTTATCAAGTGCTTGTGATAATAAATATCAGATAAGGATAATCCCTTATCTGACGTTTTCGATTGCGATCGCGGATAAGGTACGTATAGTGTTGTACATTGCATAACATAATGAGATTAGGTCAACAAGATTTCATTCCTAGAGCTGGCGTCGTTTCTGTTGAAAATTGTCTGTTTTGAATCCCAATCAAATCCATCAATGGTTGTCAAATGATAAATTTTGGAAAAGGATTTTCGACTAGCTTGTTTTGTTTAGATGGCGCAACAGTGAAATATGAGAACTGAGTCTTACAGTGTCATAGGGCCTCACGTGTAAGAGAAGACGACATAGGCAGTCATATTAGAAGATGCATTATTTGAGAGTTCAAATAAGAGCTTTGCTTGCTAGCGTTTGATGTTATTGCCTTCCATCTTATTGTAGTAGACAGTTATTATAGCTTTCCTAGCAGCTCGAACCCGGGTCTTGCAGCAAAGGAGGCATGTATTTTAAACCAATTTATCCAGGTCAGCTTAATGATGATGGCAATACAACAACGAAATTGAAAACAACGCACAATGAATTCAAATTGTAAGATTGTAAATTATAATGAATAATCTTGCTTCCATGTTGATGCGAAGTAACAAGTGTTAGTTCAAGGGCGAAGAACTCAAAAAGTCAGGTGGGTTCGTGCTTTGCTCGGATTTGTTTTGCTTGAAGATTCAGAAATAAATTTCTTATTAAATTTATTACATGCTAAACAAAGAAATAAAAATTAAGTATCGCATGTGGAGCTGTATGTCTGTATCAAGAACTAAAATTAATCCAACATTGATTGTGACAAACGTCAAAACATAAATCATTGTTTGAATAAATCATTTTTCTTCCCCTGTACTTTAAAAACGATGTTTTCTTGTCCACTTAAGTCCTTTAACATTGGCTATTAGCATTCAATTCAGCAAACTGATGCGATAAGGTTCACTAACTGCATTAGTTGCAGTTGAGTCAGTCTTAATCTACTTTTGTTGGAGTTGCAGAGCTCTTCGTATGTCGTTGAACTTTTAATATTCTATCGAATAAACATACAAAAGAAATACAACAGGCAAAACCTTTAATAGCACTAATCAGTTCGTTACCATGCCCTGGTAATAAGAGGCCTTTTGCTTCTATTACGCTCTTCCTTTTCCGTAGATGTTCACTTATGCGCTTCATATGCTTTAGATACAATTCGTACTTGCACGCTTCATACGAGCAACCATCTTCTGTAGGCAGTTGCTTGACGTTGCAGGCTTCATAGATGTATGTTATAAATGTTCCCATTGCAGCACGCTAACCATCCCAATCTCTGATGTTCATTGCTTGAATAAACATTCCCTTGATATGCTTCTACAGTTACAAAAGACGAAAGGGCGTATTATGCCCATGATTTTTGCCCATAAGTAATTGAAGATCTTCCATCGACTTCGTAAGGATCCAAGTGAAAATCTCTCATTTCAGGTTGTTGGGTATTGCGCACGGTGCTCTGCAATTATTATATTAATACAGACCCGGCGTGTGGTGACATTCAAATAGTGAAACAGTTATCAATTTCTTCTTAATCTTTAGTTACAAACGCAAAGTTCCTGTCTTAGCGACAGATTCAAGGGGACCAAAATAAGAACTCAATCATTGAATTGAGTTAGTAAATTTATTTTCTTATCTATTTATTTATTGGTATTGCCCGTTAATGAAAGATCCACAGAATTCTTAAACAATCGCTGGATTTTGTAATTCACTCGGCATCAGTCCGTAGTTTTCGGTGAATTTATAATTTATGATTGCTGGACGCTGTGAATACCAAATCACTGACACAACGTTTCGATTCTTTGCGGTCTCCGAAAACAATACGATTGAATGACATTTACTATTACACGTAGTCAGTCATCAAGATGATAATTTTTTATTTATGGGCACCCCCGAGGAGCGCTGCCAGAAAAATTCAATTTTATTGCGCTCTTATCCGCAAACATCTGAACCAAATCAGAAAAGCTTCCATAAGGAGCCAACCATACATAGTACGTCCCGAGGGTCGTTTTCTTGGTTGAGTTCTCCTTTCAGCAGTCAACGTTTTCTTCTACGCCAGGGTCTCGTAAAATGCATTAAGTACGCTACCTAAGGCGGCGGTAATTTGGCAAATCTTCTTAAAAAGGTCAAGATGTTCGTATCTTAATTGAAAGCTTACTCGTGAACGGGCATCGATAAAAGCCGAGTAGGCGGGGCACGAGGAGAATTACATTAACAATGAGTTTCCCTGGCTTAAATACAGTATCCTTTATTGCTGATAAAACGAACAGGAACTTCACCAGAAATGACACCTATAAAACAGAACAGTAGATTACAAATCATCCTTTACATTCTTGACTAAGTGGAGCCGACACTCCTGCATTTATTGTACTAACACAGTCACCTTCGTTTTATTCTTCGGTTTATTTTACAAGAGAATTTAATAAATGTGCGTCTAATTTGGATGGCAACGTTGTATTTTATTTACGGGTGTAAAAAAGGACCAGACCTTTAGAAAATTCAAAGCTGTCGTAAAGTATTATTGTGAGTTGATAAGCATGAAATTCGGATAGATTGTAAATGTAAACTTACACGACGGAGAAGGGAGCAATACTTAGTAAAAGACTGAAATGTTGTCAGGAGTTTGCAAGCAGTAAAATCCTTGCTGAAAAATTGTCTATTCTTTCAACATAAAAGTCGGATGGACTTCCTGAATATTTTTATTGTTACTAGCCATTCACTTTATGTTAGCTTTTATGAATTCTGCTCCCGTTTGAAGGCAGTGAGAATTTATGGTATCGCAGGCCTTCCTGGTTTAGTGTCGCCCAGTACAACAATGTTGATATCTAGATGAATTTCTCATGCAAAAGCGGACAATACTATGAAGCATGTGAGGAGACATCATGTTTGAGACGTGCCAACAGGCCTGGATGCCATGCTGAGTGCAGCGCTCATCCAAAACTCATTATTAACATCTAATTTACATTTCCTTTTTGCTTACAACTGTCGCAATCAACTATTGGATAAATTACACAACAATACGAGTGCAATTAGACAACTTACCGTCTCCTAATTAGATATGCAAATGCATAAATGCATATTAATGCGAATACAAAGCAGAGAAAGCAACAACAGCTCGCATTAAGATTTCAATAGTGATAAAGCCTACAACAACGCGACAATAATTTCTATCACATCGTTTATAGCTACCAGTTTCAAGGTATGCTCAATTGTTGGAATTTGCTGATATGCTTCTGAGTTCCGCTCGCGCTAGTAGTTCGGCCTGTTGCTGAACAACTTCTCGAGTATTCAATACCAATTTCAAGTTAAATTTACTTGCTGCTGGCTATGACCTTAGTGTCGATAACAATTTTCAACGTTAGAGCAACCAAAGCGGGCTAGTGACGGTCAGGATTCAAAACCTTGCCTCAAATCTCGATCGTTGATTAGATCTACACAGGTTGGCGAAAATTAAAGACTTGTCGGAACAAAAACAGGATATATCAGAATAATTTTTGAAACTTCCCAAGGATCTCACACAAAAGCCATTACGCATTACGTATTAAACACGAATTCAATAAATTTTCGCCAAAATGTTTGTGGAGAAAAATTTTGCAAATGAACGAGTACAACCTACATTTGAATCACACATTAGAACTTGCCACCAGCAATGGCCGACTGTACATTTTCAGCGGCTTTCTATTGTCCGATAATTGCAGTTCTAATTGGAGTGCATCTCAACTAGTTTCGTTAGTCGTTAAGGTCACGCTCAATACAGCCGTGCGCGTAAATCGTTTGGCTTTGAAAAAAATATTATAAGAAAATTCCCAGTCTATGATTAGCTGGAAAATAGACGAAACTCGCATTACAAATTGAGATCATTGCAAAAAACGATCAGCCCTGACTTTTGGAGCCTTTTTCTATACTCTTGTGTGACTCCTAGGCATGAAAAGTCAAACATACACTTACAGGCATTCGTTTATTTCACTTGCCAAGAAAAAACATAAACTAATGAAGACATTGGCTGCCAGTTTACAACTGGAGCTATCCCATGAGGAATACCTCGATTGGTTAATGATTGCTTTTACCTCCACGGAATTTTTTTTACATTTTAAATTTGAACTGCCGTTTGTTTGTTAAGCGTGATCTGCAATATCGAATTTCCATCCAGCCATCTTCATCTATAAGCTGAAGGATTGTGATCTTTCAGCTTGAAACGCTGGCAAGCCGATGTTGAAATAGAGTACATAACAGAGGTCGGTAGTGAATAAATCCTGGTGTGCTAACAAAAAATCAAAAAGAAATACTGAAATGCTACCAAAACTGATCTTCACTAGTCGCAATTTCAGCACAATAATTTTGACAAGAAACGAGAGACATCCAGTGTAGAGATACTCACATGAATGCTTTCAGTAAAAGCCCAACTTGGCCAAGTCAAAAGATAACTTGAAACGGAAAATTTCCACACTTTCATTTAATTATAGTAAAATTTTTACAAAATTCAAACAATGCTGGGATTCCCGCTAAAAGTTCCGATCACGGCGCTATTTTCATTTACTTATCTGATAATGCTATTTGGATGCAGAATCACATTCTCTCGAGTTCTCTCAAACAAAAAAGCACCCAACGTCACACAACCACAAAAAGGATAACACAAACGCCAGAAACATTTTCGAGGACGCAAAATCACATAAATATTGTGGATTATATGTGTAAAACTTTAAGCTCTATAGGTATTTAGTTAGGGGATTTATGGTCTGTCAAATTGTTGCTGTGACAAATACTAGGATATCCTTCCCTCGTTTGATCGAAAATCATACTTCCCTAATTTTCCAGGACAACTCATCACCGAGTCAACGTACTGATCAGTAGATTAAAAGTAAGAATCCTAAATGTTAGATATTAATGCTTGAAATTGAACTAGCATAAGTCAAATGTTGTCTCAAGATAATAAGGGTTTGGTACCTAGTTTGAGTTGTTGGTAGTTCAATACTATTAGACTTAGACCACTTCCCAGATATTTCAAACTCGTCTCAATTTCCAAACCACGTCACAGTTTATGTAGAAACTTTAAAAAGATTGGGATCCGGAAATGCTAGGAGGCCTTTTCTTTAACTGACTATATCCAAAATGAAAGGACGCGATCAAGAACTTGAACAACTATGGTAACTATTCGCTAAAGGGAAATTCTTCTGATTGGAAACAAACATAATAAAAACTACTTACGAAATAAATACCCACTTTGATAATTTTAGGGTCTTGACAATAAGACCTTCCGAAAAATTTTTACGATGTCAGACGTTAAAAATGAGGCCAAAGAAGCAGGCGACTCTTTAAGATTGCGAGGACGATTCCTATGACTGTGTTTCAACTGAAATCGATGTCAAAATTACTGACATAGATGTGATGTAATCATGACTGTTGGTATGAAATTTGCACACCATTATAATATAAATATTTAGAAGGCCATTATGAAGTCGCTATATTGCCATCTGTGTCAAGTCCCAGCCTGTGACTTTGAAGCCTATGCAACTGTTCCCTTTTTTGGTGAAGAAATATTTGAAATGTTTTCCAAAGAATAATTCGCGTGTGATGATCATACAAGGAAACCCAAAACACCATCCAGAACACTTGGCAAATTCCTTGGCTTAATTACTTCATGAAGTAAAGTGTTTCACACAATATCATAATTTGAAAAAGAACTAGAAACTTTGGTAAAGATTATCTTTGATTAAATTGTATGATAATTATAAGAATTTTTTTTTAATAATACCTGAACTCCATTCTATTTCAAGATTTATATAAATTTCGTTCAAAGTAATGTTTAGCAAGAAAGCTATTGAAATTATTAAGACACATAAATTATATATGAAATTATTAAGACACATAAATTGTCTTCAATAATACGCAGAATGCATCCTGTTATACCATTTCAGGAAGTTTAACAACAATCGCCTCCTCAACAACAAAGTTTTGTTGTTTTTCCGAATGCATACGTTTGTCGTGCAGTTTCAGGCTTCTGTTTCACAGATTTCTCAGCGATCCTTTATATGTTAATTCTATCAGAGACAGTTTCGCTACTGGCGAAGTACCTGATCAATTTCGGCATTTGAAGGCAAGATCAGCAAAAAATCTACAATATTTTGAAAAAAAAAAGGGATTGACATTAGGCAGGACACTTTAGTTCCCATTTACAAAAACTTTCCTAAGTTCAAAGTTAGAATTGATCCTAACAGATCTCTATTATATCTATGTGCATATGGGAGACAAATCGTAATTGGTTTATAAGCTCTGTCCGTTGCAATTTTACGTTTCCTCTCAAACCAATATTTAAAATATATAATAGCCAAGTTCCACATTACCCACAAAGTACTATAAATATGGAAACATTATCACGTATTCCAGAGAGCAAAGTAAAATGGAGTGTGCATCCGCAATTATTGTCGTCCGCGATTCGAAACGGTACTAAACTGGATGAAACTGGAACGCTGAGGACTTGTGCAACACATCTCGTTATATTATGTATAGTTTATCGTCGAGACTTCACTGTGATAAAACTCCATAATGATGGGTTGCCTACAGAATTAACAATCTTGGGCATGGATATGCCAAGTGCTACAAGGATTCATAACTGATTAAAGAAAAAACAAATCTTTTAAGCGACATTCTATCACACCCGACAGAAGGGAACACTCGATATGATGGTCGTCCTTCAATGTTATTTCCGAAAAAAGTTGGACTCGACCTCGATCCAAAAAACGGAAGAATCTACTAGGATCTTTGCCTTATATCTATCCGTTTATAATTTGCATTATAAGTTGACCATGATAGTAATCAGTAAGAAATAGTTAACACCCCTGCAGGACTTGATAAGAAGCTAAAACGGCCACTGGCGTCTAGCCATTTGCCTTATCAACGTGAGGTTTGTCCGTAGATTGGTCTTTTCATGAGACAAAACGCAGTTCGGTTATTGGTGAATTAGCCGCGATAGCCGAGTTTTAAGACGAAAGTGCCCTGGACTCTTCGATGCACACTCTGTCTTCAGTCGGACCGGTACATACACATAATTGCGCAGCGACTCAAGATAATATATCACCCATTTATTGAACTTGAAGTGCTGCCAAGAGATGGGCGCCGTCGCTCACCACCATTTTCTAGTTTGTATTTTAGCGTGTGTTTCGAAGAGTAAGTGCATAATATGCAGCAGGAGTGGCACCATCGCCCGTTGCATTTTCGCGTATTTTTCTTACCGACAAACATTCATGGGAGTTTTTGCACATATGCAGTCATATGCAATCTGAATGTTGCATTCGGCACACTCGTTTGCGTTCTTCGGAAAAGCGGATTCGTGTTGTATCTCATTGTCACATCTTTTTTCCTTTCTTGCAGCAGACGCGAGACTCAGGTCGTGTGAGGGTTAATTGGACGAGCATAAGAAACTGGAAATGAGCATAATTCTGTTGGGTTTTATTCAGAGATGCAGATAAGCGGAATTGAACAAGAAAACTATGTGTTTAAGATCTGCAAACAAGAAAGAGCATCAACATGGATAAGATTGATTAAATTTTAAAACATATGACGTATCACATCCACAAACGCAATAAAAAAATCAGTCGATGGTCTGATGAGAAACTCAAGTCAACATTTTTCATTATATTTAATTGCGTAGATACATCGAGCACAACTTTCAAAAAGGTTAAGGCTGTTAGGGCTACGAGTCGGTTACTTACTCTAAAAAAAAAAACAGCAGAAAGAATAAAAATTGTTAAACAGTAAAATTTAACAATTTTTATTTATTTATGCAATATTTTATATTTATTTATTATATTATTATAAAATATTTATTATATAATACTTATTATATATTTATTTATATAATATTACTATGTAATACTTATAATAATTATATAATACATATAATTATAAAGTATTATAAATATATTTATTCATTTATTTATTTTTAGCTGCAAAATTAAAACAAAACAGCATTTTGGAATGGAAAATCAAAAAGTAAAGGATAGTTTGGAAGTGCTAAACACGGAAAAATACACACAGTACACACAATATTCTCAACTAATGTTTTAACAAGATTAACACAGTTATAGATATATTTGCATAAATTCGAAATATACTCAATGGAATTCGAGTCCAAAAACCGAGGCAATGTATAGGCAATGTTGCGTTTGGTGTTATATATTTCAACCATAGCTTGATGTTATCGTTCATGATGTTAAATCTTCACCAAACTTCATTTTTTTCGTATATCCTTTCAAATTGGTTGCTTGTTTCTTTGAATTTTCGTTTTGAATCTCTCACAAAATTATTCCAACAACCTTTTTTGGTGTTGGGAGAGATTTGACAGGTTTTGATTCATTTTTGTGGTTTTTCAAACTTTGAAGGACGACTCGAAAAAGGACAAACTTTAACGGCCAACGTAGTTTTGATGTGATGGTGATTATTATAAAGACCATATATGTGAAATTATTATTGCTCAAAATGTAAGAGTGCTTGAAATATGTTAAAATCAATTTTTACAAATTAATATTATAAAGAAATCATAATAATATTTTCAAGAAACATGCGGTGAGCAATGTTGAGGCTCATCGCAAACGTTTATACATGAATATGGAATTCTACATCAATATTTTTATTTATAGAACCTTTTTTATATTTAATTCAGAAAATTTCTTTTTCGATTTGCATGCATCGTTCAATATTTGCAATGTCCAGCACCTTATTGAAAGATTTTGAATTAATTCTTTGTTCTGGGTGGCTTGGGTCCGCCGGGCCTTGCTTTGTGGGTCTCGAGGACGCGTTTCGGCTGCATACAGCCATCTTCAGCTCGTTCGAAGATGGCTCGAGCTGAAGATGGCTGTATGCAGCCGAAACGCGTCCTCGAGACCCACAAAGCAAGGCCCGGTGGACCCAAGCCACCCAGAGTTAATTTTGGCCTGCGGCAACACCAAAACGTAATTCTTTGTTCTTAATTTTCACCAAATTACTTTCCTGCGAAAGCACGAATGTCCGCTTTGTTGGTTCATTCACTAGCGCGCTTGGATGCTTTGTCAATGCCAAGCACTATCTAGGAAATAAATTTAACCCATATGTTTGTTTTATAAATAGACGCATTATCTTCCGAATTCTCCACTGAATATTTTTAATTGATAGCGCGAGCTCAATGGTGTTGGTTTTTCGTTTCCAACACGACGATTTCGAGATTCAAACAATCTCTTCTTTATCAGCGTACAAATATACTATTTTCCTTATCGCGTTCATTGTGCAGCACAGAAAAATCATAGACGGCAGTTAATTATTTCGTGGATTTCATTTTGGTAAGTTTCCCAGCCTAATGGAATTATAACAACTAAGGATTTGCCTACGAGCCTAACAATCTGGTTATCTCCGTAACTCCTAGAATCGTGGGAGTAATTAACAATAATTAGCGTATGGAACAGTTTTTCTAGTCTATTCAACGGAACATGCACGACACGAATCTTTTCTGGTTGTTCTTAATTTACATAGAGTTCGACACATTGTTGCACATTTGGGAAGCAAGCACTCCCAAATCGAGCTTATACGAATATGTTGGCGTTACTGACGTTGACGTTGTTGTGTTAACTCCTATTTTATTGCAGATGGTGGTAAGTTGTTGACTTTTTCCCCCTTTTTGGCATTCCCGTATGTAATATGACCATTTCGGGTTACTGAATTTTGTGACTTTGTTTAATGTGAGTACCACATGCAAGACCATAATTTGTTAGGTTGGCAATTGATTTGCCAGCGGAATATATAAAAATATCGTATTGTAGGAGTAACTCAAATATATCCAGACATATTAAAGTCCAAAATGAGTTTGCTATCTCAAGTAAATATAGATACATACTGAGAATTTTTCTATTATTACAGATCATTGCAAATAAGTAGGTATTTAATAATGTCTTCGCGTCTATATTGAAGAAAAATTACGATTTGTAACAATGAATTACCTTTAGTAATACTCCTTTTTGCTGTTGCAAGCAAATGAAACAGTTAACTGTAACACTTTTCTTACATGAAATAAGAATTTATTTATGAGTTCGAAGTATTAGAGAACTTTTCTTTGGAACAACTTATCTGGACCAATGGAAATTTTCGTCGATTTTAAAGCGGACACAAGACAATCCCAAATGACAGATAGTAGTAGTTTGCGTAGACAGCATATACTCTGCTCACTTCCCGATGCGTTAGGGACACTCTGGCCGGGAGTGTTTATAATTAATAATTTTCTAATAGAATCTTGTTTCCTACAATATTTCAAGAGTATTACCAACAAAATCAAAAAAGTGGTGGACTGATTTTTGACCAATTTCTCTCTCTCTCTCTCTCTTTCTACATATTTCCATACACACATGCATACCTACTTAAAATACATAATGAAGTTCTAATTAGTTGTATCCATTTTTTAAAAACATGGCTCTGACCTCCAGGCAAGTATCAAACACGGTTTAAGGACACTTAAAGCAGTGCAAATAGAATATTGTAGGCAGATTTCTAATTTCTTCAAATTTGTACCAACTGTCCCCGAAGCCTTTTCTTTGTCTTCTACAACAACATTTTTTGTTCGGCGTTTCCGCTGTCATCATTGCTTGAGTAACTGTATTTTGACGATTCTTCTGTCGAGCTGTCAAAACCAGCATAGGAGAGTAGGAACTCGTGATTCAATGGAAACATATCATGGATCACACGACCCGTAAGACAGCTCGAAGACTCAAACAGATGTTTACGAATGTTAGTATTTTCTAAGGTCTAACGTCATAGAAGGAACTATGGAGTAAATAGGATAGGCCTAAATAACTAGGCCTTTAACAAATATTCTAGATCATTCAACAGAACTTGAACGAGTTCGGAAAAGAATCAGCCGGTTAGCTATCAAGGAATATACACAAAGGCATTAAAACCCATAGGAAAAATAAGCGTACGTAAGGCCAACGAAACCACATTCAAGCAAAAAAATTTTCTGCAACAGAATCATCAAACAGGATTTAACGCTAGATAAGGTGAGGGGCAGGCGGTAACGAACTCATATCCATTTGTTCGATGAGTCGCTAATTGAACTCTATCCAAAACCGAGTCAGCAGGATATAGGATGAGAAACTTTGCGTAAATGTGACGCAAACATTTCCAGAATCCATTGACAAACCTAGCTGATAGTTACCATTTTGCCTGGATGCGTTTATTGCGCTAAATATTTCATTTCGCCATACACAGAATAAAAGGATTAGCGGAAATGCTCGGCCAAGAATAAAATATTGAAGAGGAACTATAGAAATTATTATTAATTTTATTATTTATTACCGTTCCAAATTATTTGGAACGATAGGAAATAGTAAAATTGAAATACGTAGAATAAGGAAAAAGTCAGATCAACGATAAAAAGGAAAAGGACCGAGAATCCAACACAGCGAACAAAAAATTAAAAACAGTTGCCGGCTGTTAAACCAATCAGTATAAAAATTCCGTCTAAGCTTCTCAAGGAGTGACCAACAATATCGAAAGGAAGTTGGAAATCTTCCTTTTGCTTGTGCTCTCTTTGCATTGAAGAACAACTGTCAAATTAGAGTGCCTAAATGGTTTTTGGAGCAACTCGATATTTGTACTGATTGGCATGCTCTCATGTTGTGAAATTTTGCAAGGATGGATTTGGATGTGAAGGATGTTCAACCTTAGTTGATTAGGAGATACCTCGTTATACATAAAGTGATGATGAAGGAAGCAAAGCGAATGTTAACAATCGCATATTCTATATGATGAGATCCAAGATTTTTTTTCTATCGATATGAAAGGAGCGAAAGAAATGTACAAAAGATGATTTGAGAGAAAAGATGATGTTAAAAAAGACTTTGCTAAATAAATGGCATGACATCAGAGAATAATTTTTGACGGCATGTAAATTGAGAAAGCAAGGAAGTGTGTCTAAAAGGGAAGCCAATCCAGTACAGTTTCTTATTTGGAAGAAATTTTACAGAACGGACAAAGTTCTATGAAAAAAGTAACTTTGTCAATAGTACCTGGGAGAGTGAAGGAAAATAGTAACCGGAAAATTGCAGCGGCCATGATTGAAATTAATATTTTTTTTCAATAATCGGTTGATATCATTGAATTGAATTATTTTTCTGGTGCTCTGCATAGCTTTGCGAATTTTCATGCAATATTTGACCAAACATGGCACAATTGGAGCCTGATAATATGAAGGTGAACGATATTAACTCCGATGTACAAATACATCTAAGTTGATTCAAGTGTTTATGCAGCAATAACACTAAGTATTTATTGTTATTGTTGCATGGACAGAGGTTGCTCAAAGAGGGTGAGGCAAGTAGGCGCGAAATATAAGCAAAATTTATTAATAAAATTGACTTTAGATCATGCAAAGAATTCATTGAAATTACCTTTTGCTTGTTGCGATGCTGGTGTTCGCCGTTGCGTTGGAGTATTTTGTTTGTTCATTTTTAAATTTTTTTAGATTTTTTTCGAACTATGTTTTATACTGTGCTTCCTTTTTTACCGTTGTCGTATCGGCTGATATAATTACTAATTTGAAATTTCTATTCTTAAGTATTTAATACGAATGTTTATCGATTTGTTGTTTAGTAGGTGTACTTTTTGGTAAGACGTAAGCGCTTATGTTTACACTTAGTTGAAACATTTACGTAAATTATAGAGAAAATGGAAATTTTTCTTTTTTTATAACTATACGAGGAAAATGATGTACAAATGTTATTAAAAGAAAACCACTGTCGTCACATGACACGATTTGGGGTTGATGATTGCGACGGCATGTCCCAAATGTTGCTTTTCAGTTTCATAGGTGAGTGGAAGTGAGTAAAAGAGTTATTTTTTTAGGGTCTAACACATACTTTTTCAGGTAGATATCACAATTAATAACACATATATGTACATGCATTCTAACACGATTTCTTACACTTTCAGACGACGAGTTTGTCTTCGAGTTGCACTTTCAGTTACATTGTAGACAATTTTAAAGTTTGGTTTTTCTCGATTTTGAACATTTCACGTTTATCGCCAAGTCAAACTATTTTCAAAACATTGTTAATATTCGTTTATACTAAATATTCGTTGGTTTTTTTTCATAATATTGCAGTGAACTTCAATTAGAAATAAAAAAATTCAGAATGGAAGCAAGTGTGGATTTCATGTGAGAATTGGGGGACATGCTTATAACTAAATTTTACTATCTTGTACCCAATTAAGTGCACTGTTTTGATTATTGTGAATAATTGAATTTTTTATATATTAGGAATAATTGAATAGTTCTAACAACACAAAATGGTAGGCACAACAAACATTCACCAAATTCACACATGAAACACCACTGTTTGGTAAATTAAGTTTGAGTAACTACTACGGCTAGTAAATTGTAGGAATGAAGCCGAACGGCCAGTTAAAATAATCAAAGAACAAGGGTTTGCTCCGAAGGTAATGAAGAAGATTTCATTTGGAGACCGAATTAGGAAGTCGCCATTTTAAAGTGCATTCGATGTAATATCCATTATCTTCAGAAAGCGAATATAATCAGTGACGATTAACAGAAACAAAATCAAAGCAAGAAATAACCGCCGATTTGCATCAACCACAATCCATTTTCAAATTCTCTGCAACCCAGTACCGATCTTCAACGAGTTTCACATTGAAATATTCTACAAGCAAACCACCTTACACTTCGATGTTCTGCTTACTTCATGTTCCGTTGTTGGGATTTTGAGTAAAACTTTGAAAGTTCTATAGAACAGGACTAGTAAAGCTACTCCAGTCGAGGTAAAAGATGTCTGACCTCCTTTTTGACATCCACGTATTAGTGCCGTTTTACATACTATTCAAATTAGAATTTTTAATGCTATACAAGTGCAATTTATCCTTAGATGATCCTATCCGTAAATCTTCCTAAATTGTGCACAAAAAATAGAATTTTAAGTTGATTTTCAAACTATAGAGCTAAAAGTTATTGTTGATAGATAGATTTCAAAGCTAGAATCAACATGAAAATATAAATGATTCACACATCTAAAGCTACATGGGAACGTTGACGATGGATGCGTCAAAATGTCAAAAATGGAAGGCAGGTCTACCAGACAGTATTAACTCTCATACATTGTCTTTAAAAAACAAATCGAACACATATAGTCAGTTTAGAGAAGCGAACGACGAAATAGTTTTTTCAAAAAATTCGCAAAACGGTCTTTCCGTATTTTATGTAATCTTTTATTTTACCATAACCGATTCTATCTACTGAATTGTGTCTCTTATTTACGTTGAATACGCATCACACGCAACGTTGAGCTTTACGTTGTGATTGAATTAAAACTAAGAAAAATGATTTTTTTAAATGATTCAAAATGTTAATCTTGAGTAAATTTGAGGTGGATTAAGAGATTTACTGAAACAACAACAAATTTCTATAATTCGGCGACAATGAATTCAACAAAGGCATGACTCTCCCATTACAACATGAATTTAGATTGTGAGAATAAACGCAAATAATACAATCTTATCTTTTTCTATCAAAGTTTCAAGCTCAACCGACACCTTGCATGCAAATGAAGCAAGACTGGATTGGAATTAGTTTGGAACAAGCAGTGGCTCGGATATGAAATTGGACATGTAAATCTAATAATATTTAAGTAAAAACTGCACTAGCATAGACAAAATGACAGAGTAAACAAAGTTTATTACTTCTATTACCTTAACTCAACATTGAAATTTAAAAAAATATTTTTACACAAAATTCAACTGAAACAGATTAGACCTCTCTAACATAAACAAGATTATGGTAAGGTTGTACCTCAAACTGTGGAAATCGGAAAAATGTTTAGTATTAAATTAAATGTGCCGAGATATGTTGTAATACTCCCAGGTAGCGTAATCAATTCTGTTCCACAGAACAGGAGCTCTTGGTGACCGAGTTAAGTATTTGCGTGTTAAACATGAACGCAGCATATATAAACTTCCCCTTGCTCTGATAGATGATTCCATGGCTTTGAATAAATCTGATTTCTTAATTCAATCATGATATAAATTAATACCTCACTTCGGACTTCCAAGATACTTTAGGAACTATCCTTCCAAGATATTTTAGGAACTATCCTTCCAAGATAATTTAGATTATTTTATGTCGGAGAAAAGGGTCACATACCCGTTGCTGCGTCTTTACATACCCGTCACAAGATCTTACAGGAGCCAACACAGCATTACAGTCTGCATATCTATAACGAAAGGACATGACAATGTCTGATGCATATATGCTTCCAACTTTTTTGTGGAGTATATGCGCGCTTGCAATTTCTCGCAAGTAATTTATCATGCTTTGAGACTCGTTCATATTTCTATTAGTGACACATGGAATCACCACATTCGGCCGTTTTATTCCTTCTACAGCTGAACGAATAGAACAAATTCTGGGGCAAAATGCCTAGCAAAGAGGAAAACTTACTTGTTTATACTGAAAACTATTAAAAAATACAACACATTGAGTACATCTTAAATACAAGTGCTAACACTTGGAGTTTTCTTTTTTGCTCTTCTAATGGATTTGTCCAAAATGCCCGCTCAGGGACCATAATCAGCGTATTAATAGCATTTATGGATCACTCTATTGAGCTATTTAAATCTGAGGATGAAGCCTGAAAAATTTGTTGCCAAATGACGAAAGAGGTATCGATAAATTCCAATTCGATATCGATATGCAATGAATTTGAGACTCATTTGAGGTTCGCTAACAAGGACACGCGTGAAAAAAAGGGCAGCACTGATACGTTGGATCCTATAAGAAAATTTTGAGAGCATTTTGTGAAAAACTGCCAAGACATTAATGACAAACGAAATTTATCAATCGACAAAGAGCTGAAAGCATTTCGTGGCAGATGTCGGTTTCGCCAGTACTTACCCAGCAAACCATGGAATAAAAATTATAGATCTTGTTGATGCCCATAAACATTATATGTTGGATATGGAGATTTATGCGGAAGAACAGCCGGATGGTCTATATAAGGTGGGCAATAACCTACATCATGTTGTTGATCGTACAGTACAGCTGTACTACTTTTTGGGTTCAAAAAGGATATCGCAATAATATATTCTATTCCAAAACGGAACAAGAATGTTGTCCTGGTTTCCTCACTTCACCACGATTGCGAGGTAGAACTTGAAACAGGTGATCAGCACAAACCTGCAGTTGTGACCTTCTACAACCAAACCAAAAGTGAAGTGGATAATTTGGAGAAATTGATACGCAGATTTGATGTATCGTGAAATCAAAACAGATGGCCCTCGACAATTTTTTTCGGGATTTTCAATACCGCTGGATTAAACGAAAAACTATTCAGATGTTGAAGAAATTGTGGTGGAACGGTATCTAGAAGAGAATTTTTCAAAAAATTCGCTGCGACATCGACATCTCAGCATCGCGCTGACCGACAAAACAATTTGCGTGTTAGGTGAACCTTCAAAGGGACCAGCAAAAAGACAGCACGCTGCGATAAAAAGCTTATGTCCTGGCAAAACAGATCGCACGTCCATGCACACAATCGAGATTGTTGTTGCAAATTTTCAGACGTCTCAGGAATTCAGAGATTTTTTATTAAAAGAGAGCTAAATACACACATCTAAGGGCTTCAAGGCCAATGTGTGATAATATTTATTAATTAATATATCAATTAATATCAAGAATTTATTGATTTCATGGACACCTTAACAAATGACAGCATAACCTGAAAATCATATACTTGGAAATTTTACATAAAATCAATTTTGACATTTTTTTGACTTAATTTAATTCTTTGTACTGTTCATTTTTTATTTTTCATAGCTTAAATTGGCACAAATCAAAATATTCCATTGATTGTAATGGAATCGATAGAAAGTTACGCAAACATCTGTCCGATTTTCTCATGAGCCACTGTTTGGTTACTCAGCCAAGAGAAAAAAAATTAAACAAATTCGCAGCTGATCCAACTACGATGTGTTCGTTTTGCTATAACTGGAACCTAAGGCGGCAGACGATTTAGTTCACTTTTAGTAAATTTTATAGATGGTAGCGAGTATCTGAAATGGCTTTAAGACTATTGGTAGCCTCAAATTCCATTTCAATTCTTAAGAAAAATTTTCAACATTGAGAAGTCAAAGTGCTAAAGTGGTTTTGGTAATGCGAATTCTGATGACTCGAACACTTTTTTCATTTGTTTATGTTAATTATTTGTTTACGAAATCGAAAACGGATCGCGTTCATATTTTCGGAAGAAAACGCTCGCGATTTGCCAAAAACAAGCATGTCAGAATCTTTCATCAAAGCGAAATTCAATCTCTTACACTTCTTGCCAAACTTCGACTTAATTCGTATTCCCCCTAAAGGAGCAAAATGCTGAGATGATGATAAGAAATTCGAAAGATTGCGTTACGATAAGATGGCAAAGCGGTGACCAACATTTGTGCCCTAAGTGTGAGTTTGAAAGAAAAAATAAATATCTTCTTAGACGCCATAAAAGACGAGTCTCTAAACAAAAGACCAAGACTAACAGCTCGCGAAAGCGAGATCAAAAGAAGACGGAAGTAAGAAATTAACCTTAAGACAGCTTTTCTTCTTTTCGTAAATAGACGCCGATGAGTGTGAGGAAGTCATCGAATAAGAAATGGATGAAGATCTCGAACAAGACGCCGGTTCTCAATATGATTCTGAAGAATTCGATTCCGAAACGGTCAGCAAACTACGCCGAAGAGTGGTGTTGACCGCAACGCAGAGTTACAACTACCAATTGCGGACACCAATGCTCGTTCGTATTATGTTCCAGTACTTTTCATAATGGCCAGAATGCGAAATGCGCATGTGACTCGCGGCAAACGATCGATTCCATCGCAATTCCGTATAATTACTTCAACGAGACTACTGTTGCGTCTTTTGTACAGATAAAGATAGATTATGAGTGGGATTGCGAGGAAAGTTCACACGAATAAGTCCAGTGAGTAAAGGTGCGATTGCGACCGGCGGCGGGAGTGATGGTTCCGAGCAGCATTGAACGATTGAAAGGATGTTTACAAACAAAATTTCACGGAAATTGAATTAATATCCTCCTTGATCCAAATGAATTTGCTCCTGAAGTGTTCGTCTACGCTTTTTTGGTTTACTCCGAGATTGATTTGAAATTTAATTCGAAAATAAACATTGGAAACAGTTTTGACTGTTTTAGTTTTATGCTTAGAAGTGGGTTCAGATATCACTGGGAGCACAAATGGAAAATACTGACCTAGGGCACGCATACTATGGCAATTTGATGCTTTTCAAGGATCTTTCTATTGAATGCAATCGCGCGATCGGCAGGCAACGAAGGAAAGAAAATGCAGCTCCAAAGGGAGCATTTGGGATTCAAACTGGAAGACATTCGCGACGACAATATGGTTTTGTTTCGGCGGTACCTTTAGAAGACTGATCACGAACTTTACTCGGACCCACTCACTGGAATTCTTACAAGCCCCATTCACACTAGAAGCAAACATGCGTGGACGCATCAACTGAAACCAGCTGGCCCAACTGGAAAACGAGGAAAGTGAAATTGTACACTTTTCAACCTTCACAAAGCAATTGCACAAACTCATTTTCGCGACCGTTCGCCAATTACGTAGAGGACTTTCATGGTCTCAATTCCGAAGAAAGAACCAAAACAAACATACACCGCGCTTTGGATCGCACACGAGCAATTTATTTGGAATCAACCCTCGGTCGCGATCGCGGACTCTCCCCAGTTGGCTTGCAACGGAACATTTGGGTGATCGCGGATAGGCGTCCCGCGACTACGTCACATTTTCAAGGCGATCCGATTTGTTGTTGAGACGAGTCATTTGTTTATTGTTATCGGTTCATTGTTGCCTATTCAGCACCAACTTGGCGTTGCGTCCACCATTACCGAGCACTGATCGCGATTTTTTGATCGGAATGCGTGCGACACCCACATACCTGGGAGGCCATGCGAGCTGCAGCGAATCAAATGCGTATGGGAAGATGTGTTACGAGGGTAGCCCTGGTTGATTGAGTAGTCCAGTTTAGGTACGTCATCGAATAGCATTGACAACGACAACAAAAGCAACGACCGAGGTGAACAAAATGAGAGCGCGACTTCACAGAAACGACCGTTCACTAACGAACATTCGCAACCAGCGACACCTGTGCCCCATTTCGACGTACCTAGCGCGAACAGGACAATGTAGCGCAGCAGTTGGAATCGAACTAGCGAAGCAAACGGATTGACAACGTCAACTTCTGATTGAGCATTTCGTTTGACAAGGTGGAGCCGAAAGCGGCCAGAACAAAACTTTCGCGGACTGAATGCGAGCAGCGGCAAAGCCGTTAGTGGACTCAGAAACGTTGGGCAGATCGCGGCCCGCGCCAGTCGTCGGCTTGCTGAACGCGGCGCTGCAGAGAGGGAGAGAACTGTTTATAGGCACAATTAGTATGGAATAATATACACAGAATTAACATATGAGCGACTGTTAGGTTCTAGCCACTATGGGAAAGCAACTCCTGCGGAAAAAAAAACAAGCAGGAATGCAAGTGTGCATCGTCCAAGTGCTACGAGGGGGCGAACGGGGGGAGATGAACTTGGCTTACACATTTTTCCAATAGAGTTGTCTCAGTAATTCGATAGGCAAGTCCACCCTGCTTCGTGGTAATGATTGACGACTCATTCGACGCAGTCGAATTCGAGGAAAGCAACGAATGAGCGGGATCCAATTACTTCTGTTTGCAGGTGGCGATGCTCGTTTAGCAAGTGACATTTCAATTAAGGATTCATCCCTCAGGCCGCCCAACGAAACTTAGAAGTGTTCTCTATTGTTTCGGGGCCTGCTAGACCACCAACTCCAAGGCGGCGAGGCGTTGCGAGTAACACTTGAGCCTCATCGCTGCACGCTTCGCACAAAGCTTACGATGCACAACATATCAGCGAACGACAAGAGGAATTATCTGCATATTTTATCATTCGGAGGATATCTCACATTGCAAGGCGATAAAAACGGTTTGCTGTGTATGTAAATACACTAATAGTACCGGTAAAACTACCACCTCGAAACTCGCACATCGACATTGTGATTGTAACACGGCAACAGCAATAACAACAAGGCGATAATATAGCAATAAACCGGAAGGTAGACGGAAGCGGGGACCGCGACGATACCGTACACAGCACACGTACCGCGAACCGAACGTTGTAAAGCTCGCAATTGACAGCGTCTGCAGCACTACGAGTGAATCGAAAGGTTGTGCCAAGTGCGTCTGCTGCGGGGACTCGGTCAGAACCAGTGGAAACGCAACACTCGTCGCGCCCGGCACTGCAATATCTGCGGCGTGATAGTACTCCAACCGACAGCAGACCACGTCGCCCCAAGCTCCACAGCTGTTGGAGCGCGCCGCTGAATGGAGAACGCCAGTAGATACGCAAACTATCGCTACGCGAGGAGGAACTTCACCCACCGGATTGCCGCTACGTCAGCCAGACTGCACACATGAAACGGGCGCCTCTATCGCCCGTACGTGAGCAGCTGATCCGAATGGGAACGCTCTTCTCCGCTCGGCCAGTACATGTCCGGCGCATGTGTGGATCCAGAACAACAATAGCGGAGCGGCGAGCGCTAAGAGGGGCGTGAGAAATTCCACAGCAACGACCAACCGACACCCCAAGAAACAGACGGAAACAGGGAAAGATACAACGCGAACGTTGCGCAGAAACAAGAACAAGAACGAGAGTGTCTGCTCCACTGCTTCCGCACCGGATTCCCCACGTTGCAGTGTTACAGTTTGGTTCATTTGTCGTCGGGGAGGAAGCGTGTTCCTGTCTGCAGCGCGAGTGAATGACCATCGTAGTGAATTAGCTTCATCTCTGGTAGGCGATAGGCGAACGATTTATGGTGATGTTGCCTCGCTTCAGTTGAATGAATCCGCTGATTTATGGCGTGCTGGAGAAGTGAGCGAGCGAGGAGGCAAGCAGGCGAGGTTAATGGCTAATGATGACATGATGCGCCCATTCGGCACTGGAGAACTTCAATGGGAAGTCTTTGGTTCGCTCATTCAGCGACGGCATTTGGATTTCATCATTAGCTCGGCAATTATGAAAAAACGATTTAATTCAGTGCATGTTGGGAGTAACGGGAGGACACTGCGCTGAGGGGTTAGGAATCAGCACCAACAAACTCGAACGCAGTTAGGGGTGGTTTGGAAACGACTTCGAGATCTCTGCGAACCAGAAATGTTAACTCCTACTTTCTGCTCCGTGTTTGGACCTTTTCTAGCATTCCGATAGCGCTCAAAACCTCGAAAATTCTTACAATAGAAATTTGATATTGAACTAAGTAACCGAAAGCAACATCGCAGTAATGGCGCCTGGCGAGGGTGTATAAATTCATCTAAGTATCTACATTGCATGAACGCCCAAGTAATAATTAACTTGTGAATTTACATTATTATCTAATTGATTTGTACCCCACTTCGGTGAACACTAATCCTTGCAAGGGTAAAGTGCATATTCCCTTAAATATTAAGCGGCGGTTATTAAATCCTGTCGCCTTCTCAGTTAGCTTTTCACATTTTCTCTTACAGCAGCGCGTTTGACGCGTCTCAACTTTTCAAGATGCTTCTAAAAGAAAAAAAAAATTGCGTATAAATCCCCAAAAGGACGAAGTTCGAAGCAAATTCTTAAAGGCGCAAGCAGATCTACTCTGGTGGATTTTGCTTTTTCCGATGCGTTTTCATCTTTCATTTTGTCGTTGATTTGCCGAATAGTTATCAGGGGGAATCCATTACAAACTGGATTTCATGAAAATCGATCAGATCGCTATCAATTCCATCAGTTTTTTGTGTCGTAAATCAATTTGTTTCCAAGCGAACGGAAAGAACAGATCAAACAAAGCATTGTCCATCGCTTTCACATTTTCCCTCGATTTTCTATTCACGCCAACTGTCAATGTCTGCAAAAGGAGTGAAGATGGAGTCCTTCCAAATTGTGCTGCATCCCTCAGAGTAAAAGACAGGAGCTATGACCGGATAGTATGGCGGAGGCGGTAAAATTCACCACTTGAGCACACAAAAGAATCACCTGGCATTGTCTCGCGGTTTCAGTTCATCCAGCTGCCAAGCGACTTTAGAAGTTTTCTCTCGAATTTAAATGTGCCCGAAACTTGTTGAATCGCTTTACATGTCAATCTACTAGTTCGTCCTGCGTTCATCCCAGATATTTAGCGAATGGCTTCGAATTCAGTGCTTCCATGTTTTAAGATGTCAAACGGAGACTTGTATGCAAAGCTATAATCAATATTCTTAGTAAAGCGGAATCATTTCATGCATGATTTATCTGTGGAAGTACTGTCTCCATCATCAACATCACTTTGCATTCGATGTGTTTCCGCTGTCGTTTTTTTTTCCAATTTAAGCAGACAACTTCGACAAAATTAATATCCCTGAGCGTATTGATGGACTCTAAGATGAGCTTTTTCGAACAGAGTAGGGCGACCTCTAACAAAACTGTAGCGCGTGTAACGGCACTCACTCGGTTAATGTCGAACAGAGGGGGCCCCCCGTATCAAGCAGACAATTTCTACTGAGCGCCGTACATTCTATTTCACTTTATGAGGCACAAATATGAGGCGACGTGTTGTTGGCTAATTTAAATGTGTTTGCAATAAAACTTTAGAAAGAGAGCCTGTGAGCAAATAAGCCGAGTTTAAGGTTTTTTTGGTTATTGAATGAAACCGATCCAAAGCTAGTGACCCAGCCAGAAATGGATGAAAAAACTAGTCTGGGAATTGCGCGGATACTGAAGGAGAGTCGAACAGCTACCTCAAAGTATTTAAAGGATCCCCTCAAATATAACGAGAAGCATGTAGAAGGTCGGCCGCCTGCAGTTGCAGCACGCAAGAAGCAAATCGCTTCAAACTCAACGGCGTTAGAGACCAGCTCACAGGCTGGTGAACAGACCAATTCACGAAATGATTTTTGGTAGATCATCTTATGCCATTGCTATGCTGACTTTAGCCAAGATTCATAGATGGGGAAGTTTAGATCAATTTTGTCGAATTGCTCGAAAGTGAAATTATATTAGAAAGAACGGTGGGAAGAGCTCAAGCTGGTTTCGAAGATGCGCCCCTTCTGCTTCTCGTCTCGATCTACCAAAAAGACTTTTAGAATTAATAAGCTCACCAAAGGCAATTTAGAAAACAGGGCAAGTTCAAGCTGAGAGCAATTATAGCAAGTAAAATACCCAGACGGCATCCATCTCGCTGGTAGTGCCAATCGATGCGTCCAATCCTGTGAGTTGGCACCTGCAGGTGAAGACGAGAAGCAGGCAGGGGCGCGTGTTTGAAACCAACTTGAGCTCTTCCGACCTTTCTTTCTAATATAATTTTAAACGTAATTTGCAGCAAGCTGAGTATTTGCAGCGGAAAATATTGAAACGTAAGCCACCGTTGACGCAGGCACGTAAGGACATAGGACATTTGGTTGTTTCGGTTGTTTGTTTGGGCATTGCGCTGTGGAAACTTTGGTCTCAAGAAACTTCGATTGCGTAATAGAGCGAAACGAATCTCTTTAACCGTTTCTAATTTTCCAAGTCGAGCCTCTCTTTCTCTTTCCTTTTGCTTCGTTTAAACCGAATGAAAAAACATCCCCGCCTTCTTCAAACCTTGCTGTAAGCTTCTAACGGACTTCCGGAATCCTCCGTTTCTAATTTTCGATCGAAAGACGAAGGACTCAACTGGTATATTCTTTATTAATTGTAAGGATCGCTTGGCAGTCACAACCACTTGCCTTATCTGTTCTGCTCCACACCCGTTCTTTACAATCCTTGTTCGTCAAGCTGCTGGGTAAATCTCTCGTAAATGTTTGCTGCTTGAGGTACTTCACGGGCAAGAACTTTGTTTAAGTTATGCGTTGCACCGTTGACGAGTATACGTTTCGCCTATTGCCAAAACAGGTTTATCTGGGAGGACATTTTATTCCTCAGACAGACCGAAGCTCATAAGTACACTTCCCTTTCAGTGAACAGGTAAGTTTCAAAGGATTTCTAGCAACACAGTGCACACGTAGTCTTATATGCTGTTGGCAAGCGTCCAACTAAATATTACCATGTCAAAAAACGATTATAGTTATTTTTTGTGTTGGAAAGGAAACAATATTCTTTTTTATATGATACATCATACATATATACATATGTCAAAACCTATGTTTGGTGTTTTTTCTCTCGGAAAATCAAAAACTAATAAAATGATCCATGATCAGCTCCAACAAAGGAACTTCTTCAAGCGAAACCAAACATCAAGACAATGCTTATTTTCTTTTTTTGATATGGAGAGGGTTGGTGGTTCATTTCCAGTTTATTCCACTACACTAGATGTGTAGTGTCAAAAGGACCCGATTTGCCACAGATGGCCGGTTTTTCCACTATTGCAACGCGCTCGGTCACACAATCGGCTCTGTTCGCCAGGTTTTTGCAAGTTATTTCAGAAATCTGCGGAATGTTTTCGCACGATCGCGAAAGGTTTCGCACCTTCATGCACTAAATTCACCTGTCTCGGTTCTGAGGGACTTTTCCTTCTTCCGGAGCAAAGGCGCTTCATGCTTTTTAGAATTCTAATAAATAGTTTTTGAAAAGTTATATCCTTTTTGGGGTGCCCTTAGTAGAGCTGAGATTTGTATCGTATGTGATGCAGATGCGGGGAGATGAGCGTGGAGTGATGGTGCTTAGTTGCATAGAGTCCGAAAGTCCTGCTAAGTTTGTAATGCCACATTTTTTCTTCTTCTTACAACATTCTTCTTCAGGATGTCGCCGCGGAGGAAAGAAGGAAACAATTTGGCATGTATAAGGTCCAGTAAAATCGACTCAAATCATTGACATGCTCCGTGATCCCTATACTATCTTTCTAACTGTTTATATATAATAACATCTATAAGCAATGATAATATATGTATATAATATATTGCATGCCGTTTATGCTTAATGCCACCGAGCTTCGATACGTTGGAATGGAAACCTGATGTGATTCCACTTCATAGGAATGTTTTGAAGCCAGTTTTTCAATCCGTGAAGTAAAGAACGTGAAGTAAAAAACGTGATAAAACATTAAATAGCTTTCAACACGCGAAAAACGTCGTTTCGAAAAAAAGCCATTCAAGTAATCTTTCGTTCGATATTCGAACTCATAAAACTCAGAACAGGAATCCACTGAATCTAATTCCGATTTGCAGTGAAAAATCGAATGACAAAACTTTTACATGGTTCGCTGCCACCCCATAAACTTTTCACACTGTTCAATACAAAACTGCTACCATAATCGCCATGTCGTATCATTTCGTTTTTCCTGTGAACAAAATACGACGGTCTGAGGACACGAGAATATTACTCTATTGGGGAACACACCTATTGATTTCCACAACTCAGTCCTTGGGGTTCGACAAACGAACGAGACAAGCATAAAACGAATTTTCGCCTCACGAGCAACAAATTCACAGACATTAATATTTATTAGGCGGCACCCCCGGAAACCTTTCAGGATTCTTCCAAGTTCTAAAGCAGTGAGAAGCCGTAAGTGCAGGACGATGTAGCGACGAGCGAAGCAAGGGACAAGAAGGACAATAATCTGGAAACACTACCTGTGTGAAAATGCCTTGCAATCCATCACTGAAGGAAACACGGTGACCGAGACCAACTTTTCCAAGTCGATGTGTATGGGAGGACATGCGAGCCGAAGCAGGCAGGTGGGGTTGGGTGGTGTCGCTCCACAGGGACGACGCAGGCGGGAATGTGTTGCCATTGACATAAAATTTATCAGAGGGCCCATTAATTAGGGAGTTCACGTCAGCCCTTAATCTTTCTCTTTTCTCGCTTCCTTTGCCATGCTCATTGCAAACGTTCAGGACGAGATATGGTCCCTCGGTTGGAGCACGAGGATCAAGTTGGATCCAATCTCACTGGCAATTGTAACTAGGTGACGGAGGTAGTCGTGGATACCGCGAGTAAATACAAGCCAATTCACAGAACACAATCAAACAGGAATTTTCCTTCCGTTCAGGTGCTATAGGACTCCTTCCACAACTTCGGATTCGGACTTGGAGTCAAAGCTAATCGCCGAGCTGTGACACATTTAATGGCACCCAAGAGATGTATTGTTGTGTAAGGAACTGTAACGTAAACGGCGAATTTTCAAATAATTACACCAATGAGAATTAGGACTATATCTATAAAATTGGCAGTTTGTTTGGTCATAAGGGGTAATTTTCGGTCACCGCCTACGTTGACGGTTTGAGGACTTTCAAATATTTTATAATTTACCAAATGCTTCGTCTGAAGTCCTTCTAAGCGTAATTTATTGAGTTAAACGGATGATTTTGGCTTCTCCGGGGCTCGGTCGATTTGTTCAGACGAAACACTCAAGTTTGCTTAATCTGCATCAAAATCATTTCAAAATATCCTTTTGCAAAGAAGTCATAATCAAAACATTCAATGGTACGAATATGTAGTGAGAACAGACTGGTTTCTAGGACCTGCTTGCTCTGGCGTGTGGGTTTGTCTGCAGTGAAACTTATTGAGACGGCCTAAGTTCAAGGAAAGATAGACCGAGCCAAAGATGATTTCCGAGTTCAATGAAGTATTTCGACCACACTCTCGTATCTTTCGTCAACAAACGCACATACGTGCCTCCATGGATACGAATTTTGATCGGCACCACGTACAGCACATGTCGATAGCTGCGGCGCATAAACGTCGATGACGAATGACGGATGGACTCGGAAAACATATCGATTATCAATTATTAGATACATATGCCATATGGGGGTAGCAGATGCGAGACATGAAAAAGAGAAAATAACAGGGGGACCGAGTTTGATGGAGTTTGATGGGCAAACGTGCGCACGGCGAAGAGCGATGTTACTTTAATTATTTGAATTAATGTCGGTCGTTTTTATTGAAAACGCGATGGAAAGTTTTTTGGATAAATAGTGGATGAATAAATGGATAAATGAATTGGATCAATACAAAATTTTCCGGACAAAATTGGATAAAAATTCAATTCAATTAAATTAAATTTAATTAAGAAATTAAAGAAAAAATGTCTGAATTTTGTTCCACACATCTAAACGGAAAGTCTTCATTGCCAAAAGTGAAGGAGATATAATTATTAGGAACAATGAGAGTAGCAAGGATCAGGTAAAACGATTATTCGGGCTTTTGCTTGCCAAGGATTACAAAATTTTTCAAAGACAAAAACGGCGTCAAAAAATTTGACTCGCACTCGTTGAAATCAAAATTTGTAATCGTCCTTTAATCCTTTTATCGTCATCAGAATAAGCTCATTTCCAGATATTCCAGGCGTGCCTGAGACTTCACACAGGCCTCGGACGGAATCGCTTTTGGGTATTCAGACAATATCCTTTCATGATCTCCGCACACTCGAGACTTAATTTTCAACTTTATATTAAGCAAATATCACAAGGAGGAAAATGGAGCGTACACGCTGGTTGAGAGATCACTTTTTTTCGTACGAGCTTACGAGATTCTGAGAGAATCTCACAAAAGCCAACTCGACAATTTTCGGGACAAAATCCCTTCATTTGTTCTATTGTATTGACGATAATGTAGTTTGGGACCGGTGGTTCGTTATTAGAGTTTGTTGATAGATGTGACATTTCTCGATGGAGACGTCGTATTGTCTCCCGTGTACCGCAAAAAGGCCAGGGGACTAACAGGCCTTTTAAAACGTGCGGCACCGACAACACGCATAAGGCAAGTTGTCTGATTGCAAGATCTAATAACCCTCCGTGAACGATTTATACCACTAAAATAATGTTTGGTATGTCTTTGCTATCGCTCACCGACAGAATAGGTGGCCCAAAACACTTGCGCAACATTTCGAATGCTTCCATAACCATTTATGAGCGATTTTAAGGAAGCTGCTGCAATTTTTTTCCATAGTAAGAATCACCAGGCAAACTTTTCGCGTGCCAAATAAATAGCTGTCAAACTTACTTGTTGACATATTGGATACAAATGTCATAGAAAATGTAACCGACTTACTAGTTCGGGTCAAGTTTGGAGACAATGATACAGATATATAAAATTTTTTTGGAGTTTGGTTGCTTTGCTGAAAGTTTTTTTTTCGTAATCCCTATGCAATAAGTACCATCGTTTAGATATTATTAACATTGCGTTGCAGTGGCTTTGCGAGATAGCAGGAGTTAAAGGTGTGAAAAATTGGACATCATGTACTTCAAAGTATAAAAGCTGATTTTTTTTTATATTTTGTTCAAAATACTATTACAAGTCACGTTGCAGAGGGCCAGACACTTTGAGTGGTGGAAATCTCCGTCAGACGCCTTCAGAAGTGCAAAAAAAAATTCTAAAATTACGTCATTTTAAATAAGACGTCATCCTTGTATCTGTACCCGCATTGATTTGTTTGTTGGGGACCGCAGCCAAGAATTCGAATACGTATATACGATGTAGGGCGCTGGCAACGTGCCGAGCTCCCGCTATGCCAGCTTACAAACCAGTCGCAACGAGTCCATGTTTACATCATTGGCAAGCTCCTGTTTGGAGCGGACTTAGCTGTCCCTAATCATTTGCGAAAATGTTTCTTTTGGATCTATTTATTACGTCCAGCTTGTTTAGGAGAATGAGATTGGCTCATTTGGCGTGAAGCAGACACTGGATATTGTCATATCTGCACACCGAATCCGCGCAAAGCCGTCCCCTTTGGTCATGGCTTTGGACTCGTATCCGTCCGGTGTCCCGCACCCAGGAGGCACTATTCTACCTTGTCCTTGCACAATAATAGTATGTCCACACTTTCTTCCTTCGCCTGTTCCTAGCTTCAAATGTTATCCCAAAGACTCCATCATTCATACGAGGAGTACACGATAATTTCGCAGTTTCAGTATCTTGTTACAGATAGTACGAATGGTGTTTATTACTGTGAGCATAGACAACATGCCATTACTTTCATACACGCTTCCTTTCTGGAATTAGCAACGACGCCTTGTCTACGAAAGCTAGGAATTATCATAATGTGCAGCACCGCGCTATGATTGAATTCCGTGTCAAAGTACGACGACACAAATATCCGAAAAATAGGTTTTCCAGAATTTTTCATAACTGATGATCAAAATGTGGACTCGGATGTTGCAGCAAAGAAGGGAAACCTGCGAAGATTGTCCGTCAAAAAATTCCAGTTTTAATAGGAGAGATTTTGAGAAACAAATTGGATACTGTTGAGCATCGCGAATTCTCAAACCACTCCACAAGCAGTGACGAATGGAGAGTTGTTAGGATTTTTTGGGCTTGTCTCAACCTGATTTGGATAAACCGCATTGTAACCATTGTTCAAAACTTGCTCGAGTTCAACCGAAGTCCATGCAGTTGCTGAAAAAGGTAGTCCATGAAAGAAATTCAACGTGAAAAATTGGGGTCGGAGAGTGTGGGTGTTAGCCCTAAAGGGATACAATAAAGGCTTTGCATTATGCAAATTGCCTGTGTCAAATAAGTGACGAAATTATGCAAAGCGACGTGAGAAATTGGCGCGCGGAATTCTGTTCTTACAAGGCAATGCACCCGTTAACACCGGTCAGTGTGCAAAGGACGCATAGAAAGCTTCGGCATTAACTAAATTGATTGCATGCTGTAGTTCGGGCACAACTTTCAATTAATTTTTAAGGAACTACGGACTTAGGTAAACGACGAAGCAATCGACAAGACGATTAATTCAAATCAATCTGAATAAGCTTTAGATTATTCTGAACTAATTTTCAACTTTATTTTGAGATGGAGGCGGTGGTCGAAAATTTTGTGACTGATATGAAAGCATCATTTTGACTTTGTGTAATACAATTGCCTTGATGCGGCATTCAAACGGTAAGAAATGAAAAATCTAATCTTTCCATTCACCACCTTGGGTCGCGAAATAAAAACATTAAAAGCCTGCTTACAATGGGATCAGCAAAGTACGCTATCCAGCCTGGAGGCTAAGTTACATCAGGACATTCATTGTGTGGGTTTACTGTCCTTGTCAGAACAAGATAACCTAGCACCGCTTTAAGGTTAGATCCGGTCCTAACTAATGAATTCATAGACAGTAATTTGAGTTGCTAAAAGACATTACTTGTAGTTCATTACATTCAAATTCATGTTTGTAATGTCTTGAGTTTGCAAGAAATTGAATCAGACAAAAACTGGTTAACCCTTGGACTCCTATCATCTTCAAGTCGTTTCACATTTCTACGAAAATGAACGATACAGCATTCACGTCCGCGAACGTGTTGAACAGCGGAAATGTAAGAATCCAAATAAATAATATAAAATAATTAAAAGATCATTCTAGCACTTGGATCGACATTTGTACGCTCATATCAACAAGTAAAAATTGCACTTACCTCTTACTGAAGTCAAATACGAAACAACCGACGCGGCAGCAACGTCGACCGGCGATTTGCCTTTACGATTCTTCGCATGAATGTCGGCTCCTTTTTCAATCAACATTTTCACTAGTTTCAAGTGCCCACTGACCGCAGCATCATGCAATGGCGTGTCGTCGTCTAGACCTTTAGCATTGATGTTTGCTCCGGCTTTGACTAGAGTCATTGCAACGTTGTAGTGCGCATGGTTGCATGCCTCGTGCAGTGGAGTCCAGCCTGTAATCAGTAGGATGTTAGCTTAGTAGCTCTGAGAAATAAAAAATCCTTAATTGTAAGTCAGCTAAAATTGTTAATTGTATTGACAGATTTGCTCACATTTTCTGTGTTTTTCTCAAGTGGTTAAAAGTGAATTTAAGTTTGCGCTTTTGACTCAGGTTCTAGGTGAATGGGAATTGCTGAGGATATGAATCAAGGGAAATGAAGTTTTTGTGTTAAGCCAAGTACAGGACCAAGGTCCCCATAAGGGTCAATCCTTGATTTGAAATCTATCATTTTTTGTTCGAGAGATACAAAGGCAAAGTCAGGACATATCAGGATTATTTTGAAATGAATATCAGAAGACTTTGAACCAGAGATGCCACTGGCCAATGATGCGCCGATAGGGCAATGGGGAAGGGCTTGAAAACTCTTGGGGGATCCAATCAAATCCACCAGAGATCTTTGGAATTGTAAAATGTACTTTCTAATGGTCAAAGTAAGACGTTTTGTGTTTGGCTTTCCCGCCAAATTGCTGGACATTTCTATTGGGTAAATGCATGTAGCTAAGAGTTGCTGATTGATTGCAAGTTGCATTGATCCTTATTTATAGTTCAGCCTGAAGACGTTCTGGATTGTTTTTAATTATTTGCGCGGCAGTTGAGCGAGAAATCATTCAACCATGAATTTGGTTAGATGATTTAGAATTGGGGAAGCCTAAATGTTAACAAAAGCGGACAACGGATCTGCGGGAAGGATGCTAATCCCTGACTTCTGAGGACGGTGTACTAGGAAGATCTCTCGTTCGGAAAGGAAGTTTGCACTCTGTGCGATGCTTTATCGCACAAATTTCGCTCGCATTACGTGAGGGTCAGTGGGAGATCTGTGATGGTGTGTAGGGAATCAGAGTCCCCGCGCTCGTTGATGAGCACATACCTGCGAAATCCGTGACATCTGGGCTCATGCCGGAGTCGAGCAGCTTCTTCACCGCATCAACGTCACCTTTAATGGCTGCAAAGTGTAGGGTGGTCTCTCCGCGTTCATTCCGGTCGCGAGATCGCGCCGCTCCACTGGTGCCGGGACTCATTTCTGTAATCACAACAAACCCTGAGCATATCCTGTCCGGCAGACGGTACCAATTTAGGCGTTCACTCACCTGCATTCGACGAGGACGAAGGGGATGTCGACGAGGAAGTCATCTGCATGAGGAGGGCCATTTGCTGGCGCTCAGACATTGGTGTGTTGGGTGCGGGACGACCTGCAGTCCCGCTGGCGCCGCCCGCGAAACCCCTTGGCCTAGATGGTGCGGGCATTCTGTTTACATTCTGCAAGGGTGACGGAAACGGTCAATTACACACTGCTCGTCGGCAAAACAATGCGGCAAGCGTAATTTGTTTGACGACACTCTGACAGCGGCCAGCTATGCGATGTAAACAACGAAAAGTGTCACTGCGCCTTTTTGACATTTACTGGCGGGCGGCTGTCGGCGACTTTTTCGCGCTCATCCGCGATTTGCTTGTCTGTACTTACCAAATCACGGCGGAGTGATTGCAGCACTCACTGATGATTGTCTGACGCGTTCCAAATGCAAGCGACACAATCCCGGACACTAATTATTCACGATATTAGAAATTGCCAGACCAATGCCAAACTATCAGACACTCCGCCACAATTTCTGTTACGTTTACAACACGAAGTTGTTGTGAAAATTCGTCGTCATTCGCCGAACACACTGCGACGGATTAGCACATACGAACACCGAAGGTGTGAGTGGGATAGTGCACGCAGAAAAACAGACGTGTAGTTGGCTGCGAGCGTAGCTCAGCAAAAGTTCACATGTTCCGATACAGAGAGCGCTTCTGTTAGTAGTGCCACAGGACGAGCGAAATGCAGCAGATTTGAATTTACTAATTTCACATCAAATTCAAACTATTATGCATTCGGCAATCGTTTCATTTTTAATGTACATGAGAACAGCGCAACAGACCCTATAAATCCTTCATCCTGGCAGGAACATTAACAGAGGCCCTTTGTCGATGGGCCGTGCCGAAAAAGGATCCAACTTCATAACGACGCTTCAGAGCGCTTCAACTTAGACTGTCAGGAACGAGCGGAATTAGTGAGTCCTCGCGTATTTACTTTCGGACGGAATAGTAAACAGGATGTTTATGTTCGCTTGGTTTGAATTACAGTGCGTTGTTTACAAATTTCAAACTGATCGCTCGGAAAATTTGTCCATCGAGTTTTCTTCGAATGTTTTTAATGAAAAAGAAAGAGAATTAATACAATATGTCAAAAATGAGTGTTCACACTGATAACAAGTTCAACTTTTCAATTCACAATGAGGAGAAATATTATTCGGCGCTTGGTCTCGTACCAGCAAAGTTCGAATTCAATGCGGAAGTAACCAGAAATGCAAAAAAAGTAAATAATAGAGGTACGATTACACGAAATTATTTGTTGGGATCCACCGCCTGTTACCATACAATGCTGTGCAGTGCTTACATAGAAATTATTAATATTATATTTAAATATTTGAATCTTAAGTTATTAATTGCATAAAACTTTAACATTAAGTATGGCTACCTCATGCATCTATCACACACTGTAGCTGTTTTCTCATCCAGCTCAGTCATAACTCTGCGCTTTTTGCTTGGTTGCATAGTCGAAGTTCCTCTATGGCCACTTGTTCGACAATACAGAGATGATTAAAATTTGGAGAATCCTTTCCGTAAATTGGCTTTTGGATCTATTTCAGGATGTCAAAAGACTGATGAGATAGAATTCTTCAATTGAATGGGAATTGCTTTGAACACAGCCTCACACGCCAAACTTCTGATGGCTAGAAATTATCTGGGGCAAAAACCATGGTTAATGGATTATTTGGTCATTTTTCATTCGAACAGCATTCTGAACATGTTAACAAAACAAAGGAGGGAATTAAGTGAACATTTTGACATTTTGAATTTTTGAGGGAATTGAGTGAACATATGATGCAAGCACATACTTCCATGCTTAATCTATTCATACGATTCCGTTGCTTTAATGAAGAAATGAACGGCTAAGTATTCTACGCGTTACAAGCACTAAAATGTGCTTTGACTTACACTTTGATTATACGTTTTTTATGCATAAAATGGCCTTGATTTATCCTATTTTCTAATTGCATTACTCAGTGAGAACCCCCGTTGATCTTGATGTTATGAATAGGCAGCTCCATGAGTTCAACGGTCTTCCGCTCTTCGTCGCGCAACGCCTTCAATTTACAATGCACGCGATGCGAGGAAGAATAATGTTCATATGACAAATGTCAAATTGATGACGTTTCAAATGAAATTTGATTAAAATTGTTTTTGATTTTTTAAAAATTTGAATTTGGAATTTTTCTTCGTTTGGCAAATAATAGCCTCAACGAGGATGCACGAGATTTTCATTCAAAACTCATTCAGAATAACCCTAGTACTTAAAAAGTAATAAAGGCGTTTGAATTTCAAATTTCATTAAAGCGCCATCAAGCATCTCACAAACGTCACGCACCTCGTTGCGAGGAATTTTCGTTTTTCCGAATATTTATCGCCTCGCATCGACGCATCGCAATCATTGTACGATGTCGTATACAAATGCATGTTACGAGAACTGCTTGACATTTGCTGCGAAACTCTCGTCACGCTCTCGCATCGCCGTCTCGCAGTATTGTATTTCGGCCTTTATGAAGCTAGAAATGCGTTAGAATTGGTTGGCGTTCAATGTTCCAGTTCCGCTTTGATCTGTTGCACAATTTCTTAAAGGATTACCAGTGTGGTGAGTTCAGATTTTTCGGGAAGGCAGCGAGGCTCGCGGAAGGGTAATCTCGAGTCGCTGTCACTACAAGTCACGAGTTAGTGACGCTAAGCACCGCCGGAGAAAATACTCAAAAAGTCGCAAGTAATCGGAGCGTGATTTATGCGTTATGACGAGCTTGCTCCACCATCGAAGCAATCGGAGAAGCAGTGAATGCAATCAATGTATAGAGGCAAACAGCAGATCCGTCTGATCTATCGTCTGGTGCACCATAAATGCCATGACGGCTTCCGACTGTGACAGTCTTTAAAGTCCTTTCCAACTCTTGTAATATCTGATGTGAATTCCAAAGGTCTATGTAAAGTATCAAAAAGGAAGGTTGTCGAAGGATAATAGTTAAATCAACTTCCGCCAGGAGTTTCGCGATTCTCGGCCTCCACGTGAGGAACATCTCTTAGGACAGACTACTGAGGCTTGAGTTGCTGGACGAGTCATGCAATTGAGTGAAACTTAGGCTAATCAGACATGTATGCTGTGAATCAAGTGATTGATTGCATGCCCTCTAGTGAGTTAGGGTTTACGCTGGAATAAATCGAAATGGTCATCCCCACTTTAAAGAAACTCGGAGAAGAAGGAGTAAAACCTATCAATATTGAGAGCTCTGGTCAGATGGAAACTAGCAGTGTAATATCTGGGCGCATTGATAGACTCGACGACAAGTTTCCGCGGGTGTATTACGGCAACAGGTGATAACTCTGCAGAGCGTGTAATGGTGCTCATTTGAAAGATGATTAACAAAGGGGAACTCACCGCATCAAGAACACAATTTGCTGATTACAGTCCAATTCTTGGTGTCAGACAAACTGAGTTCCTGAGAATGATTCAGGATACTGAAGACCCTACTACGTCACCACTAACGTAAATCATGAATACTCAAGTATAAATACTCGTTTCTTTCAAGGTTAAGTAAAAATTTATATAAAAATTTAAACAAAGTAGTTTACGGATAATTTCTATTTCGAAAAAAATGTCTCATAAACATGCCTAAAAAACGTTCGACTCTGGCCTACGAATATTCTGGTACCTTGGTCTCCTAAACATTATTGAAATATCTCCATTGAATTTTAACAATTACTTGTCAGTCCTTTTTGTCAAATCAGGTCAAGTATTTGTACTCCTTGAAGACCACATTGTTTGAAACTGCAACTCGCAAAATTGAACAAACGTGAAATATTCGCTCATTGATTCTGGGGGACGACAAATGCAAACCTAACTGGGTCTAGGACCCGCCAGGCGAATGTAACTGAATTCATATGAAGTCTTCGGCTAATGTATGATGTCTATGGGTCGTGAACACTGCACATGCATGCATGCATACATTCTGGGGGACGCGCAGTGATAAATAACGATGATAAAATGCAAACATAGAAGTTCATAGCCTCGAGAGAGAGTATTTAATTTTCATCGAATCATAGCCTTGAGAACAAGTTCCTATTCTTGAGACGTCTCAGGACTGAATAAGGATGAGAGAAGGGCTCAACGTTTCACATTGCAATGGAAATCCAAAGAATGTTGGGGTCAATGTTGAATATTTTGCCATCACCGAGACCACCAAATAATTTAAGGTTGACGATAATGTTTGTTGTGTACATAGAAAATAGTGGATTGGATACCCTTGAATCCATTTTCAGTGGCTGCATAGCGTTGTTCATCTTTGCCACTGCATCATCTCATTTTCATAGATTTTTAACGGAAATCCACCTAAGGATCAAGGCATTGTCTGCGTGAGTGAGTCATTGCAGTCTCTATTTACTAGAATTGAAAATGTTTCGCAACAAGCGCCTTAAATGCAAGATGTGGTGCACAAATACCGAGCAACCATGGAGACAAGATTTAAAGGCCAATTCAGAGGAATGAGTTGCAGGGCTTTAGCGTTGCCACTGCGAACTCTATAGTTTCCGTAAGCCCATCATTATCTCAATACAATTCTTAACGATATTTGATGCGCCGGGCTCGGATCTTCAGTCCATTTTGCAAACTCAATCCTTTGGTTTTACTGTAGTAAACACTGACAAGTTATGAGTGCCAAAATCGTTTTGTAGTGCGCGCTGGAACAAAACTGTACAAGTGGTGACTTGAAAACTAGCACAGCCTGTTGAAGTCTATTCTCCGTGCGGACAGTGATCCATTAACAATTTTTCTAGGCATACGTACAAAGATACCGCGAGTCCACGTTGAATTTGGCCTTGTCAAACATGTCGTCAAAGCGCTCAATCGCGAAGAACAGGATTTCCAGTACTTAACCAAGTTGCTTCCAAAAGGAGGATGGGTTTCGTTATGACCCTAACTACTCTGACTGGGTCTGAAATGTCACATTGCTGTCTTCGTTGCGATAGGAAGCTCGTTCTTGGTAAGTTCCGAGATGTGCTATCAAAGGTTCTCTTTTTGAAAAATTGGGGCAGCTGCACACACAAATTACTCAAACATTTTATCCCACTCTGACAGTGAAACGATTAATATGATTCCTTTTAATCAACCGAAAACAAAGTCTCGTTTGTATTCAGGTCCCGATTGTGGCTGACATGTGTTAAATCTGGTTTGCTTTCTGACAATGTCCTTGCAACGGTAACTATTCATATTTAGGTTAAATCAGACGTGCTCTTAGAAGTGTCCGGAAATAGAGGATATTTATCAGTTACTCGAGTTACTGAAACGTGACATGAGAAATCTAAAGTTTTGTCCTTGCAGGAAATCGCTGGCTAATCATTCTTATCAATCAATGGCAAATGGGAGTCCTGCAGGAGCTGGTTGTTGGGAAAGGTTGTGGTAGCAAGTGACACTCGAAAGTTCAATTGCACACTCATCGCCCGTGTTTCCAAAAAGGAGAACTCATTCAATCTCACGTTTTTTCTCCAACTCGAAATGTGTTTCACGCTGTAGCCAGTGTGATGTCCTTGTGTATTTTGATGTTTCCACATTTCTAAAATCCACTTAAGATGAGCAAATAGAAAAGGAGTCCCTACGGTGCTTCTACAATTTTCATCCGATAAGTCTGGGTGGCATTTGTTTCGTCATCGCTTGAATACTTTAGCGATAACACCTACAGGACGCCAGCACTCCCAAAGTCCCTAGCTCCCATCCACACAGGACGAAAAACGACCTTTGCATGCAACTGCTCGAGCGAACGTTGCTCGGACAGTGGGAAGCTTTCAACCCTGCCAGTAGCGTGCTCAACGGAAAGCCGGTTGCTGTGCATTTGTGAAAGGATCGGGGGGAGTTGACTCGAATGCCAGACAATGTTTTCAAAGGAGGCATGCGACTGTAGGTCACAGCTTTCGCAGCAACGGGATGGTTGCGGGCGGCTGGCGATGGGTGGTGATTTAGCTTTTCACATCAAACAAAGCCGGTGTTGACGAGTGTTTTTTCGTGCTTGTGGGTTGGGCGCGGATGGGTGGTGGGTTGCTGGTCGACGCCGATCCACTTCGTCACCCCATTAAGGATAGTCTGTGCGCGGCTGGAAAAGTGTGTCAAAGCTCCACTTTGTTGCCTCACAGCTCTCCAAATAATATATCTTAGCTATTGTTTTTGACGGTCGAGTTTTAAGTCGGTGGTAGGCATTTCGGGTTTGCAACGTACACGGAGGTGGCGTCTGTTGCGTCCTTGTTGTGTATTTTCCGCGTCCGTTGTTCACCTGACAAAGACTGTTAAATGCTGGGCAACCACATCGTAATGTTTAGTCTTCCCCAAAAATCGGTCGCATGATAACGCGTGGCTTCGATTATTCTGCAATTTGCCGTGGCATCCGCGCGAGTAGATAAAGTATTTGTTTGTGGCGGCCAGAAAATTGAGTGTTGGGCAGATTATTTTTTATGGTGTCCTCCGAGTAAACTTGTGGCAAATAGACAACACCGGAGTTTTTTGAAGTTTTAACACGAAAAGCGAGAAACCAATGGAAAAGTGAAACTTGAAAATTGAACTTGTTAGCATGTTTCCCCACGCCACGTGCATGTGCACCGGCAATGCAGGACGCCGTAGTGCATCCTCTTCGAGGATGGAGACAAACGGTGCGGATGGTCAGCATACAGCCAGTAGACGACGGCGCAATGTCCAGCCCTTATGGGTGATCTGCTTCCCTAAGCCTCCTGCCAACACTGAAGAAAGTACCAGTGGCGAGGCCAGCGGAAATGGAATTCAGGTCAGTATAACAAATTTCATATTCAATAAGAAATCCACATGTTTGTCGCAAAAAACTTCATCCTGTGTGGACAGAAAGCACTGTCAAATACCGAACTTATTCTTAAAGTTTCTCTTTAAGGACGAAGTCGACTTGTTCGCGTCTGATAGCATGTTTGGGCACAGTAATCGTGCAATGAAAGAAATACCCCCGTTTCGTTGTTTCTTCTCATCCTTCACTCTTCTCGCATCCTGTCGTGACTTGTTTCTTCTATTTGTTGATTGGACTCCTAGGCCTGAGATTGTTTGTATCCTCGTGGAACTTTTGGCATTCCTCTCGGTGCGCCATGGACAGTTTTATGTGAACGTTGAGATATGGAGGCAAAATCCGATTGATAAGGATATAACAGAGATATGGACAAGCTTCCATACACACACACACAAGCACATCACACATGCACCTACTTGAGATTATAATACAAATATATGGGCGATAAATTATGTGCGTAACTACACCGGCAGCGATAAAGTAAACGACTCTGCCAGTGTTTGATTATGGTGCTATTGCCTCAATTATTTAATGAGATGGCGTGAGAGTTAGGGGTAGGAAAAAGTCGTTAAAGGGATGTGGTACTGAGTCCTGCAGAAACGATTCGTGATAAACTATTACATGCTGCAATCAAAAGAGGGTTGCTCTGGCGGACATAATCTTTTCTGAACTTAAAATTGTAGACAGTTTCGTCAATAGACAATATGATGAAGGTTTAAGGCAGTTCCACTAAATTTAGGAACACGTATCAGTTAACAACGACTAGCAGCACAACATTTCTGGACTTCCTGAAACCAGAAGTGACTTACGCCCAATTTATTACTGAGATTGGTATAATCTTGTGTAAAACTGAAGACACTTTTATGTGGGAATTCAAGTATTTATTGCTTTTCTGCATTGAAATCATGCCGGTTTAGGCTAAGAAACGTATCCAGGGTGGGTAGACGTTTCCTCTGCACATCTTTTTGTTAATTAATGATGATTTTACGGTATTTTCGTGTTCTTTCAAACATTTCAGGCAAAATGACCAGATGTTTGAAGATGATCATTATATCTCCCTGATCAACGACCAGGAGCACCAACGGTCTAGTGTCACTTTCGTTTTTCGTTTGGTTTATGAAGGTCTAAGATTTGACACTACGAAACCTTCCATCGCGTTTGCTTCCGTTTTTTCCACAATGAGAACTGGTCTATGGAATTTTCCAATAGTTCTCCCTTTTCCATCCAATTTCTATTCAAAATAAAATAAGAGATAATTTCTTGTGCTTCCTGCTGAAGTTCAGTGGTTAGTGTTGCCTTGTAATTCTACAGTTTTATGATGACTACCCAGGTTTCAGCTTCATAAAAAAATGCAAAATATTTCATTATTAGCAACATTCATTGCCGTACTGCCACAAAAGTTAAGCAAATCTTTGGCTTACCCCAATTCAGAACCCAGTGTCGCATTGTTCTCTTTGTCATTGTCAAGGTTTTTGAGATTGTTTTGACAAAACGATAACTATAGTCTTCTTGTGATGAAAATGTTTCAAATTCTCTTATTTATAGATTTCATTAGAATAGAGCAAGCCCTGGAGCTCTGACAGTCATTGTTACATTCGTAACAATGAAGGAAGAACTGAAGGGCCAGTGGGGAGACGGAGGAAACGCTAGACAGACTCTGTTGACAAAGACAGTTCATCGCTGCTCGGATTTCAAAATTGGAGGCGAATACATTTCCGGATTATAACGGCATACCCTACGGTCTCTGAGCCTGGAGTTCTTCTATCGGGCGAATCATGCTGATTTTGTTTCTTATTGAAGAGTCTTCCTTACGTATGGCGAGCTGAACTCGAATAGAGACAAGAAGGACCTTATTTTTCGTCAGAAAACGCAAATTGACGATAAGCAAACAGCTGGATCTTACGACTATGGCTCAGTAGGAGTGCATGGTTCTCAATTGGAATGAATATTTTTTGTCTTACTGGCATGAGATTGCTTGTTTTGACTGGAAACCGCAGTTTATGGATACCATACTTTCTCAGCATACGAAACGGTGGTCTAGACGCTGAAAAACCTCTCCAAGGAATTGGCTACCTTCTTCAGAAAGTTCAGTGAAACGGTGTTGCCACTTAAGGATGAATCGAACAACGTATCTCACTGGGTGGAAACAGTTTTCTCATGAAAAGGACACCTCCGACAGCTTGTGGACGCTGAAGGAAGAAATATTACTCGCTTTATGGAGAGTAGAGAATACTTAGTAGAAAATACTTGGTATTACTCTTTTCTCCCCCTCCTTTCCGTCCGTTACAGCTGAAAGGGGTTAAGGAGTCTTAGTCTGGAGAAATGTGACAAATATGCTGGGTATTCGGTGTGACAGCTGAGTTGTTTTGACCGCGCTTCAGTAGCTGTCTGCCATCTGGAGTTTGAAACCCAGTATATATGGCCTTTTCTTTGTGATGATAAAAATATGATTATTCTTCTCACTACAAAAGCTTGACATATTCCTAGAAAACTTAATCAAACTTTGGAAAAAACTCGTAAAAGCAACATCACACGGATCAAAGCCATCCAACCCTTACAAGTAGATTTACTAGGAAACTCACTAGATGATAAACATGTCAAGGCAGCAGTACTCAGAACAAGCAAAGGATATTCGAAGGTGACAACATGCAGCGTGACTAACTTTGCCACTTTAGTTCTCTCCTTGTCAACTGCAGGATATTCAGGCTGGTTGCGAAAATGGAAAACTGAAAATCAATTAATGCACGCAATATCGCTGCGCCTTATGGGAAATGGAGTTGATTTTGTTGTTCATTCTCATAGATTTGTTTCCTTGCCTGCGTTATTGCAATAATTACCATTTGGATAGGTACATATTACTTGTACCGATTAGATATGATGTTTTCAGATTAGAAATTGTGTTGAGTATCTTAAGTATTTATTTGCGACGTGGAAACTCGATTTAGAATCGAAATGTACTCGTCATGTGGCAAAGAAACTCACTCAAACAAAACACCACCCAAATCACCATATTCAAAGGCTTTAACATAAGCAGGCAAACACCCTCCTGCATCTCTTATCCTTTATTGAACTATGTTCGCGGAATATTATCATGAAATGCTTTTAATTACAACCCATGTATGACTAATTTGCCATATGGATAGATAACAGGGTGAACACATTTTCCACGTTTGTAGTCAAAGCTTCCCCCGCCCTCTTCCACGAGTATGTACATTTAATTGCGCCCGTTCATCGGAATGCTGACAATCAAAATGAAGTCCTATTATTAACAAATTCGCCGTAATTATTTCCATCGTGGAATGAAACGAAGATTATAGATCACCCACTTAACTGATTAGAATAAACACTCTAGTAGTTGATAACAATGCGAAGTGAATTACTAGGCATAATGTCCTTGAGCGGATGCAAATAAGGACTTGTCGCCCTGAGCTTGAAGTCTTGTATTCAGGCAAGCGGAGCTCCAGGTGTTTGCATTAATAGTCGTTCCACTGTCTGCTGTACCACCCGTGCAACATGCATGAATCGGTAGCAACAGGTGAAATTTCTTTCAAAGCTTGATCCACTCGGGTCATTCACAGGGAAAAAAGGATCTTGGTATCAAATATCACACGTTGGAGCGAACGTTAATTGCTTAATCGTCCGTTTTGAAATATTTTCGCGTGATACAAGCGCTCAAAAACATTTCAGCGATGTGAACAACAACAAATGATGGCTAGCAACTTCTTGTAACTTAAGAGCCCACCTGTCTGCTGCTTTGCAGAGCGGCATGCACTCGGATGTATGCAATTCCCTTGGCGGTGCTTTTGTTCATATATTAAATTCACGACATATGCTCACACTTACCGACTAAATTGTCGGTTGGGGGTTGATTAGCATTGCAATCGATTTCACGCCTTGAGGGATTTGAGTAAGATGGATCAGGTGGCATCAAGATGACGGCGAGTTGGATTCCAGCGGTACCTTTTCGACTGTAACCTCCCTCAAGAGTTAACATTGTAGACATAGCATCTATGCGACGTCGTATGTGGATCAGATAATGTACTGATTGCTTCATTGTGGCTTTGTGGCATGACTCCAATACAGTCATGGCAACTCGTCATCCGTATCGACTAACATCGCAGGAACGGATCAAGTAGGAAGGAAAGTTTACGGGGCTGATAAGGAAAACCAACCATAAATTATCCTGTTTCCGCAGTTCAAAGCGCTGATGCCACAAACTAAGCTAAATATCTGGATAAAATTTTCTCACCCTGAGCATTTTCTTGGCCTTTGTATCCTTTTGAGTGTTTTTCATGGAGCTGTTGTTCCTGGTGGACGCGGACGAATTTTCTTAATGTATGATTTATAAAGAATTTTAAATGACTGAGCCTAAATTTCCAAGAAAATTTAGAAAAATATTTTGAAGGCTTACAAAATCCTTACGAAATCCGTGGTTGTGATGTTAGTCAACAAAATGTTCATGCAATGAAAATAGTTAATATAATTTATCTATAATGTGGAAGGAAATAAATTTCGCGTTTAATGTTCCTTACACCGTTCTTCTTCGTTTCAATCTTCTTCGTCGTATTTGCTGTAGTTAAACAATATTCATGCGGATAATTTAGTTTGTTCGAGTTGATCCTTTCAGGCTGGAAAGTCTTTTCAATTTAAGGAGGATCATCCTATTGCGCAACTAATTTTCCTAGTCATTTACATTAAATGCTCTTCAACTAGTGAATAATCATTTTCAGAAATCGTTCGTCCAGCAAAAGTGAAATGCTGTGAGGCATGAAATGACAGATCCTTAATTCGATTAATCCGACGTTATTTGCTTGAAACAGTTTCGGGCTGCTCGCGAATAAATAGTCGAATGAAGTGGAAGGAAACATCGAAATGAGCGATGAATCTGTAACGAATTTCGCTGCCTTTCCTTTGCTAAGTGTTTCCTACTTCAGGGTAGGTAGCATTGAATAACGAAGTTTCCAGGAGGAAAAGGGTATTCGAATTTCAAAGCGCCAGTAAATGTGAAATTAGGTCGCCGGAGGCTCAATACAATTGCACGAAGAAGTGTTTTCATGGCCAAAGTAATTAATTTGATTTGTTGAACACTATCGAGTTTACCGAAGACTTTTGTGTTTCCTTTTCGAACATTTGACGTAGAAATTCCCTGCTGAAGTCACTCATATTTTAATTACGCGAGCATGTTCAATGTGAAAAGGGATCTGTTACACTCAATTTGGCAAATTTTCTGAACCGGAAATGTAACGTGCTTTACGCGGACCGTCGAGATTCTGATCAAAGGCAACGTTCTCCAGGTCGCATAAGTATGGCTACCAGTCATATCCATCATGGCTAGGACCTGGTGACGTTGAATGGCAAATTGCTCCTTGAATCTCATCAATCCGATTTTCTTTAGTCGTGGACACCTCTTAGTTCAACGCGAATTGATTTGTCGTGAACGATTACCAGAAACAGGATTTGAGTAAATTTTCACCAGTTTTGTGTTGTCCTTTAGTTTGGTTTACGATAGCACAACAAGGCGTAGGGATATTTATTCTGTTGTGAGTTGGCTGAATGAACACGCGATTCAAATAAAGTCCTTTCTAGATGCACGTGATGCGATGGTATAAGAGGTCCCTGATTCCCTCTAGCTTTATTTACGATATAGGTAATCATCGCGTGACATGACACGGCCCACTCGGTCGCAAAGGATTCATTGCTTTGCGTCACCTGTTTGCAGGTCCTTGCCGTGAAAGTTGTGTGTACGTTTATTAATCACAACGGTGTGTTTGAGGAAGCAACTTGTGGATTGCCAAAGTACACGGTGAAGCGAGGATGGGTCTATTTTCGAATGGCTTTTCCTTTTAGCAAAATACGAATGCTAAACATTTGTTCCATGCTTAATGGATTTCCATTAAACAGAACTTTACCGAACTAATTCGAATTTAGGACGACTGACAGTGAAGAGTTGGAACTATTTCGTTAGAGGATGATAAAAGGAATTGGATATGAGGCATGTCGATAGTTAATCAAGTAATATCAAACAGAAATTTGGAGCTTTAGATTGGGTAATTCAAAAAAGATTGAATCAATACACTAAGCTTAATACTAACAAATCAATCCGCAATATTCTGTTGATGATTTTGGCTGGAGGGAATTTCAAAAATTAAAAACATCTGGTAAATTAGAGTCAAAGACACAGTAGTTCTTCACTACAAAGTTTGAATATTTTAACGTATGCGCATTAAAGGAGAAACTTACTGCCTTCTTCGGCTCTTTTGAATCTTGCTGATGCGGCAATATGCAAACTTCGAAGAAAGCAACAACAGGTTCTCTGATATTTTTTTGAAAGCAATGCAAACAACAGTAACGAAACTTAAGAGATGAAAATAAATTTTTTCCGCATCTCGTTAAATTGCCATAATAACCCCCGGAAAAGAAGTTAAAATAAAAAATAATTAAAATTGACGAAAATTAACCGGAAACCATAGGTTTCATATAAAATAAAGATACCCTTTTTTGCAGGCCTATGTAATAAATCAACCCCTTGCTCTTTTACCCACCGAACACTCTTAAAAAGACAAAAAGGCAAATAATATTAAGTAAGGGCGAAAATGGAGCAAGCTGTACGATATTATAAAGAAAATGTTGCTTTTGCACCTGACTTATATTTCCAAAAATGCTATTATGAGGTGATGTTTACTACCCTCACTAAGGGGTGGGTGGGGAACACTAGCAGAGGGATGGTCAATTTTGAGTGGAATCGATTCAGTTTATTAGCAGGTACTATACGAGCTGATTCTAAGAATTCTCATCTAAATTAAACTTAGCCCGAAAACTGACCGTATTGACCGTTCTGCTTCATAAGAGCGTTGATCAATATGGGAAAGGATTAGAAGAGAAGGAGGGTTATTGTTAGTACATAGAGGTTATTATTTATAAGAATGTTTGGAAGAATTTAGGACTTTTGATGCAGCAAGCTTAATTGGTTCTTTAAATATCTGCAGCTGCAGGATTACCAGCATTGGGCTGCTATGGAAATCGGAAGTTGGGAATTGAAACAAAATTATATCCTCCGATTAGGACTACGAACTCTACGCCCAAAATAACTCTATGTTATGAAATACGTTGAGCATTACCTTGGTAGAAGATTAGAGTTAATTGAAAATGAAGCGTTGTCTAATTTGCTGCGAATTTTTTTATTTTCAACACGCCAACCAAAAAAGGCTTCGTCCTCGATACCTCACCACCAACAAATCCGATTATGCGTTCTTGTGTGCCTAGCCACGTTTGAGTTTCTGTGGAATCTTGTTGAACCAGAAAATTGATCACTTTGATCAAACTGTCGGATTTCCTGTGTGTGGTTTCGTTTGCATTTCCTTCCGAATGGAACCTGCAGAACATGATTTTGTATTTCTTCCTTTTCTAGATGTGAAAACGAACAATGCGGGTACGTTTTTGTCTTGGAAAATAAAAGTAAAAAATTTGAAGATGAGTTGGAATGATCTTTGTATGCATGCTTAATACAGGTAATCGAGATTTATCGATTTGAATAGATACCTGCTCAAATAAAGGAAAGGCTCACATCTTAGTAAATAAAGGTCTCCATAAGAAAGCAGCTCTGTTTCCCATACGAGGTCTGTTCAAAAAGTATTGCGAATTTCGAATTGACGCGGGCTAATTTTATTCGATCTGTGATATTTTTTAGCGTAATGTTGGTACTCACGTCCCTCACTCATGCTGACAAGTTTCGAATCTTCAATTAATTTGTGACAGCTGTTTCGCTTGATCGGTTTTTGGCTTGCCTTCGATTTGTGGTTATTCCAAAAAATGGATCATAGCATCTATAACAGATTTTGTGTGAAACTTTAAGTGCGCAGACGCATTCCGAATACTGACGGCGGAATATGGTGAAGCTGGTTTGAACCAAAGCAACGTATATCAGTGGTGCAAAATGTTCTCAGAGGATCTGACGCCCGAGCACGTCAAAATCAAACGAAAATATTTATAAAGTGCAGAAAGTAGCATTGCATTAAGGAGCTGTTGATACAGAGGGTCTTGACTGGTGACGAATCACGGGTTTATGGTTATGACATGGAAACTAAAACTCAATAATCCCTAGGAAGCTTCCGCAAAAACCAAAACCGAAAGTAGCGTGCCAAGTTCGGGCGAATGTGGTGGTTCTGCGTATCGGTTTCCTCCATTGCAGGAGCGAGGTGTATCATGAGTTCTTGCCACAGGGTAGAATGATCAATAAGAAATATCACATCTCCGCTGTTCATCAAGCAAAGACGCCTGTGCGCAAAACAGCATACGTATGATACCGCATTCGGCAGACCTGACCCCTTTCGAATTTTTTTGTTCTCGAAACTGGAGATGTCCATAAAATAATGATTCTATGCCACAATTTAGGAGATAAAAACAGCATCGAAGGAGGAGTCGAACAAGATCACAAAAAATGATTATTTGCAGTGTTTTGAGACTGGAAGACATAATGAAGAATAGACGTAGCGAATAGTTTAATGTCCTAATTGTTTTAGCTGCGGTCCACGTCTTGGGGACATGGTGTTTGATTTATTTCCATACGAAAACTTACCGGGCGATTCTCACGTAGATAGAAAGAACTCATGTGTGAATGCTTTAACATGTCTGATAACGGGTGTATAGTGGTTGCCTTTTGGTATTGATTCACACCATTCCTTAATTGCGTCTCTTATCCTTAATTTTGAATTAATGGTTTACATCTTGTGTTGAATGCCGGCTTAGCTTTCCTATTTACGCTTGAGCATCAGGTTTCCATCTGAAATGATGGAAGTTTTCATCTGTGGTGTCGCAGGCTGAGGTATGTTCAGCAGTAGGTGATTCCGTTTCCCTGAGTACTCACCGTCCTGTGTTTCCACTTCTAGTTTAGCTCAATATTTTGAAGCTTTGATGGAGGCGCAAATATTACTTGTACATCAGCAATTTACATACTGTCAAACGTGGAACCATTGCAGTCCTTCTTAGACCTTTGATGGTCCGATATTGCTTCACGACTTTCCTTAATTACATCTCCGATCCTTAGTTCCGTACGAATCATTCACATACTGTGGGATGCGCCATCTGTGATTTTCCACTAACGCTGACGACCCTATTTTTCATCTAATTGAAGGTCGAGAGTTTTTCTAGAAAGTCGTTTCAATCATGGATAAATCAACTTTTGTGTCAACTTTTGAGCAAGCTGTGTTCTCGAGAGTTCGAAGAAAACTTTCTTATAAATTTATTTAGACCCCAACAAAATTTTACTAACCAAAATCCAACAAAGCCTGGCACGCTATCTTGGATACAATTGAAGTTTCTTAACATAAAATAAGAAATATTGGGAAACGCTTCTTTGACAAGTGCGTTCTCGATGTTCAAGAAGTTTCAAGCCCAATCAAAATTCCGCAACTATTTGTGTCAAATTTAAAAGATGATTCCTTATTCGCTGAGAGTTAAATTCAACTTATTATTTCTTGTGAGTTTCGCGACCATCAAACTCGTTACTATATTACCCTTTCACTCGGATAATTGAGTGAAAAAACCAACTGCAAAGCTCAACCGGACACTTTTTGATGTTTTTGTTCTGATTTTTAAAATAAATTTTCCACACGTTCAAGGGTTTATCAGAAGCCGCGAATGAAAAAAATGTAATTAGATGATTGAAACGGTCTTTGAAAATTCATTCTGGATGTGTCAGGAACTTAATTAATTTCGCTAGCTATTTTCCTTGCATTATCCTTCAAAAAGTGCCAGGCTAGTGCCCAGTTCAGCTAAAATTCAAAAGAAGGAAAAACCCTGATTATGACAACGCTAGGAGTATTCACGTTATTCTTTTGAATCCTTTTTCCTTTTGTTACAGCCGTTACATTCAGTTGGGATATTTGAGTTGCAAACTACATGGGATTGGAATGTTGAGATGTTTGTTCCGATAGAAAATCAAGGAATTAAAGCAAGCAGAAATGGATTTTAAGTCACTTTTTTATTTTCAACCCTCTCAATGGTTGAAAAGTTCTCAGTATCTTTTTGAAAAGTCTGAACATTGTATCTGGTATCTGTGAGATGCTTTACTTTTCAACTGTTTTTGTTGATTTTCCAGCTGTACCGATGACTGCTTTGTTGATTGTGGTTGCGAAGAGGCTTTGAAGAGAAAGTAAATTAACTGATAGCCTCATGGTCTTTGAAGTTTGTTTAGATTAAATCACTTAATCCTTTAAAAGTAATTGTTGTTACGGAGTTTCCTTTCCGTCGAGGGCTTTTACCGTTTGAATTTGTTCGGTGAAATTTTTTTCTGGGAATTTATTTTGTGAGTTTTTCTCCACGATGAAAAATGCGCGTTTGAAAGATTAACCCTGAGCTGCTGGCTTCCGATTGTATGTAAGTCCTATGGTTGCACAGCTTGAACCTTACATCCTTACGTCCCCATCCAATGGCCAGAAATTTTCGACTTTGCAGTGCGACTGCATAAATTTCAGAGCTAGATTTAGACATCTGATGAAGAGGCCAAACTACGTTTCCAGTGGCACTCTGGTCTCAACTTGTGCTCTTATTTGTAAGCAACGCGTAGCTAGAATTCGCAAAAATAGTCCGCTGGCCGTTGTAGCTGGCTGGAGGGTTTGCATTATCGGCAGCCACCATGAAGACACCTTTGACATGTCTGGATAGTCGAGTCGGTGATCCAAGATGGATGTAGCTGTCACCCCGATTATTCAAACAAGCTGCTCTTGTTTCAAAAGGCAACGTACACACAATCATTTTTATGTATTTATTTCTCATCGGTTCCCTATCTTCCTTGAGAAGATTGTGCCGCCTATAAAGCATGGGTCTACCAAAACAAGGGTCCGCATTAACGAACGATACCTCTTGTGAAACAGACTGAGGATTTCCTTGTTTGGTGAGAGGCTTGATCAGTATGGCTTGATCAGTATGATCAGTATTTTTGTTTATTCCAACGTGTATCAATTTGTGCTGATCTGAGTTTATGGTTTGAAACTGGATAACCTCAATGAGGCTGCAGGTAAAAAATCACCCTTTCGCTTTACCCCACCCTCCGTACAGCGAACTGTTTGACTAATCTTCGTATGAAGGGTGCAAAAACATGCATTTGACACGATACGTTTTAGCACCCATGGGTAGCAAAAGTACCGATGCCAAATTTCAAGCCCGAGCTAAAATACGTTTCTTTCGATTTCTCAGCATCAAATTCCTGCTTTATGCAGGACTTCATTTTCTTTTTAATTTAGTTGTGTTTCAAACAAATGGCGATGCATCGCATTGTAGCTATTGGGCAAAAAGTGTGTTTTCAACTATTTCTAGAATATTTCTAGTCCCTTCTTCGGTAGTTTGAATACTTTTTAAATATTTTCAATAATATATAAATTTCGTGTTTGAAATTTGTATTTTTTTTGTTACTTTTGTGCGTACGAAAGCAAACATTGTTATTATTGTTATCTTATGATTTATTTATTATATCTTATTATTGTTATTACAATAGATAAATAACTAACAATTTATTTTAAACTTCCTTGAAATGTGTCAAGAAGAACGGTATCGTTTTCTTGGAAGCCACATGTAATTAGACATTCTTTCCGTAAAATTGCAGCAAGGGAAAGGAAAAGAAAGGAAAGGATATCCTTTGCCTGCTCAAGACACCAATGTAATCTACGATGTATACAATTAATGTATCCTTTCATTTGTGCTACTTTTGACCACTTTTTGCAATCATGACAGAACTCAGTGTGCAAAAGGATATATGAGAGCCAGCTGAAGAAAAAGTCCTTTAAAATTTCACTTGAATTCGGTTAATTAAAAAAGTTTTTGATGCTTATTAATGTTCGTTTTGAGACGACGATTATTTTCGCATCGGCGTTAACGCAGCAAACCACACTCCTTCTTTTATCATTATCCTTATAGCAACGAAGTACACGATAAGTTGGAGTGGTTGAACAGCCACCATACTAACATACTGGCACCTTGGTTTGTGCAATAGCTCAAAGTTCGCAGCAAATTGTAAACATTAGTTAATTAATTTGCCCAAGATCCTTTGCATGAGAGAGTATGCATGAATGCATATGCGAGTGAAGCTAAAGCACGGAACGCAGAGAGGCATCTCATGAGTGTTTTTCAAGAATTTCATCAGCAGGGAGACATGAAGAGCCTTTTTCTCCATGATGGCTTTCTTTGATTCGGGACTCCTTCTGTTCCCAAAGAACTGCTATAGGGAAAAGACACTTGTCGCGAATGGGTTTTCTTATGAAGAATTTTCCATTATCCAGCATGACGTTGAAAGCATTTCATGTAAAAAGTTCTTTTTAATAGTGTTCAGTATGCCAGCAATGCTTCTACAGAACCAAAATAGCAAATAACTTTGTGCACTGAAAAGATGAGAGGTTTACTCGTCTGCAACATGTGGCGCTACGCTCTTTTGAAATACAAAGGACACGTTTTTTCATTTAATTTAATCAGAGAATGTTCATATTAAACTTAACCATTTACATCGACGAGGGATTTTATTATGTAAGATTTTTCTCGCAAAAACGAGGATACAATTTATTAAGTTTTTCATAACTACTAAATAGAAAGTATATGCGAATAATCGGAGGTTATAAGCAGCATCCTTTTATACTAAGCCACGATACCTACAGTGTGCTATGCATTGCGGAACCCGAAATTTCAATGGCAGCAGCCTCATAGACTAAGTTTGCTTAGTTTAAGGCGGCTTAACTATCCCATGAACGGTGTGGTAACGTTTCGCTTCTACGATTTTCATGACTGAGGCCAAAATGATGCAATTTTCAAAGTTTGTAGCCGATAATTAATTAAGATTACCCGCGTGAGCAATTATGAAACTAATGTCGATAAATTCATGAAAAATGTCGAGGAACCCGTCCCTCGATGTGGAAGCTTTTGCATATTCAAACAAAATCTTTGCAACTAAGCAATCAGACGATGGTGAATGAATCCTGGAATGTGGAACTGCTTATTCGTTCTGAGAATTTTCTTCGGTTAAATTTGTATTTTGACCACCAGAGTGCTTCTATACAAATTCGGCCGAAATCTGGACGATAATAACGTGATCCTAACTAACGTGAATCGATTATCCTGTCAGTACATATAGTATAAATGAGGCAAATGTAACACTTAGTGCTCAGTCTTACATGCATATGTTCCATTCATACGACATCTATCCTTTTGCGGTCTGGGCATGAGTAATCGAAACTACACACCTTTTTCCTCACCCACTTGGGCTTGGGGGGGGTGACAGGGTTAGAACTTATATGGTAAAGATAACAACGCTAATTGCACATGGCTCAATGGGAGTGTATACGCCTTTTACCATTAATTCCTGCTTTTTGAGCATTCCGTCATCGAATACGCGGCTCAAGTGAAAATAAGTTAATTGCAGCGTTTTCATTAACATTTACTTCACTTTACCATTTGCAGGCACATGTCAAATAACTGTGCAATTTTGCACGCATATTAACTTAAAAGCAATCAATTTAATTACATTTGGTGTGCATCGAAGGAAATAATCATTTACACTTAGATAAAACTTCATAACTGGCAAAGGAAATATATTCTAACGCACCCCATGGCATGCCAGCGAGGCTCGATCAAAAAACACTAAGAAATTGTGTTGTTTAGAAAGCAATAAATGGAAATAATGAAAAAAAATTTTAATTAAAAAAAAATGAAATTTATTTATTTTATTCATTTTAAGTTTTAAAATTTATTTTTCTTACTTATTCCTTTTTTTTGCAACACATCTTGGATGTAAAACAATTGTCACAGGGTTATTTCGATTCTTATATGCATTTTTGAAGCTCCTTTTCGGCTTGGTAATGAGGTAACACAATGACTCCTTGCAGTATTGGTGAGTTATGTATGCAGAAGGTCCTCCTTTCATGATTGTCTACAGTCTTGGATTGGAAAGTTTTCGTAATTTTTGGGATTTAGATAGTACGTTCAATTGAGAATGTTCATAAATTATAGCATGCAAGAGGGCAGTCCTAAATTGATTTTCCATAATTTTTCAACCCTTAACAACTTGATTATTATGGATATTCGCTAGTTATATACACCATGAGCCTTCCTTCAACGTTTCTGCGTGGCAGTGATTTTCAACAATTTATCCTGAAAAAGATCTCTGTAGAAGTGTAAAAAATGGGGAAAAAACCATCGAAGTTTTAATGATGCTTAATGGAAATGTAGAAAGATAATTTGGCGGCAACATTTTAATTTAATTGGCCTCGTTAAAAACTTCCATCAACCGAAAGTGAAGTGAAAACGATGCAAAAGTGCATGCTGGATGTTATAATTCCGCTGGGTCATAGTGGCAAGTAAGTCATACTTGAAGAAAGAACTGTACAAAAAGTTTCTTACAGGCAAGGAGATTTCTCGCCAGCAGATTAATGCTGAAAAGAGGAAACGTCGATATTGATCGCAGCCAATATTAAAAGAAAATTCGGTAGTTTTTTTTGTGATTCGAGAAGCCTGTAAGGATTCTGAGTTCCTACTAGTGGCAAGATTTTCATATTCCACTAATAGCGTTTCAAGCATGATTGCCATAATCTTTTGATTGGGTCAACGTTATTGAATGCAATGATGGTGCTTGAAAACCATGGCTTCATTAGAAGCAATTTCGTTGAAATACTATTTCTATAGAGAAGGTTATGTTGAGCTTGTAGTCGATCGCCTGATAATTGGTTGTCGAAAAATACATTCAGAGCGCACAGTGAGCGAAACTGAATAAATTCCCCGCAGTTTGGAGGAACTTGCATCACCCGCAGTAACTTCCACTGCTAGTTTAGCACGGGCCAGCTCGACCATAGAATTGAAGGTACTTTTTCAGCCGCTTAGATTTTCGCGCCGAAAATACGTTGGCACGGCTTATATTGACGCAGTAGCGTAGCTACAGTTAGCGCTAACACTCTCGTGCAGCTTATCTCAGACAGAGATAGAAGAAGGCACGAGTAGATTTCTATTTGTATTGCGCTTTTACGTAACAGCTTTGACAAGGGTAAATCTTGTTTTACGCTCAATGAGAGGAAATTTACCAACACAAATATAATTCGACTTATTTCGACCGAATACTGCTCGATTGAAAGTTTGTTTGGAGGGATATCACTTTATGTACTAACGGTAAGCCGACATTATGATTGGCTTTTCTCCTCTCTAAGTCGTAGCGGACATTTTATTGTTAAGTGTTGTGTTAAAATGTGCACTTATCTGAGGACCAATGCTCAGGTAATAGTATTGTTCATAAGTTTGGAGCCTGCAATCAAATTTAACAATAGATTTAAGAGCTTTGAATGTCCACGCATGAGTTTTTTGGCGCGAAAATCGTTTCGCAGCCAAATAAAAACCTTCATGAACGCGACCACACTCTTCAACCTTATCCCAAAATTTTCAAATACGATGTTGCAAATAAGTTATTTCAAAAACGGTGCGAAGGTGGGCGAATATTTTCTTTGTAGTTCCTGATTTATTCGCCTTAATATTGAGCAGAAAGTCTAGGCAGGGACTAAAAGTCTCAGGTGGTTAGGCCTACGTATTTGCTTCAAAATTTGTTTGGGAATGTTATGTCCACTTTCTCTATTATATCGTTTGATTTTCTCTATTGTCCTCTATTGAAAATACAAAAAATTTGAAAAAAAATTATATATATTTATCTTAACACAATCTCCTTTCAGCTCTATACAATTTTCCCAGCAATGTTCAATAATTTCGATACCTTTTTCATAATAAAGACTGTTTTGCTCCTTGAAATATCCATTGACCACCGACAGATCATTTGTTGAGATCGATTTGTTGAGATCGTTTGTTGAGATCTTGCAAAATCTTTGACCGCTGAGTCATTTTTCAAGTTTGGGAACAAACAATAATCCGAAGGGACTGAATGTGGCGAATAGAGTGCATGATTCAGCATTGCAAACTTTAATTCATTAATTTTTGACGTTGCAATAACAGATTTGTGGGCTTGTGCATTCTCGTAATGAAACAATACTTTCTTCGTAGCCAAATGCGTCCGTTTTTGCTTGGTTTCTTTGCTGAAACGTTGCAATAAGTTTGCATAACACTCGCTGTTGATAGTTTTTGCTTTTTCAACATTGTCAATGAAAATTATCTAGCGACAGCAAAAATTATGCCTGTTAGCTTGGGCACTTTCAGTTGTCACTTTGTAAGTTTTCTTCCCCCTCTCTGGAGCTGTCACTTCTTTTGGTTGACCACAGCAATGTTTGGCCTCCTTGAAACTCAGCTACCAAATAATTTACTTTCGTCAACGAAGGAGCAGCCTTACACAGGGTAGAATTTAGCTCAGCATTTATATCGGTTTGGCCGAGTCCTTTCAAATAAGGGTACAGTACTAAATAACGATGGCCAATTTCCTCAATTTTCACAGATTCACTATTGATGGCTGCTAACCAAATACCAAACAACGTAGCGTCTTCAAATATGACACATATGCTTTATACATTTTGCACTTTCTAATACAGTGAACTCATCCTCGTAGCAACAAAATTTGGTCAATTATTCGGTAAGAAATCTCAGTATTGACAGTCTCCCGCCGATTTGAAGCAAATTGATTCTATTATCATTTGAGCAGCAAACGCGCACCACATGGTCATTTGTAGACAATGTGAACGTTTTTGATACCGATCGCTACGATTGTTGAAACAGCAAAAACGGATATTCTGTGTTTTCAGATTGACGGTCAACAATTTGTTTTCGAGCTTGCGAGGTGCTCAAAAATGAACACCTGTACACCGAACATTCAACACCAGGTACGTTCTCTTCCCTATGTGCAGTGCAACGTACCTTGTGCGGTTTAATCTCACCACTAGTCGTTTACCAATTTTTCAGTAAATCAGCGATATATGAGCTAAAAAGGGGCGGTATGACGACTGCAATTTGCTTGAAATGCCATATGAGATCACTGCTTGATTTTCAATAGAATATTTTGGCAATAACCTAGCTCTATGCTAATGTCAATCTACTCACGATGAGCTGACTAACTTGATTGATGACAGCTTACAGCAAACGTCAAATATTGTAGCTCACAAATGGCCGCTATGTGTTATCGAAATCATATCATCAATAATAAAAAACAATTTAAATACGGTGGCAAGTTTTTTAAAGTATTTATTCGGGCTTTGATAAAGAAAATACTAAAATTATAGCTACAAATTAGCTTAAGGGCTTGTGCCTCCCTAGATATGCTCAGATAAATTATATTATACGCTGTAATAGCGTTCAACCAAATAGCGATTTCATGCGAAAATTGGCGGTTGTGGGAGTCCAAAGACAAAAAACGACTTAATAATTTTCAACATATGCCAGGTTTTTTGTTTTATTTCTTCGCGCATCAGTAAATTTATTATCTTATAACGTTCAATTATTACGCAAGAAACTCTGTAAATTTGTAATAGGCACGGGCGTAAGCACGGACGTAATGTACAAAATTCATTTTAATTGTTTCAACTTAATTTTAGATTTAACGATATTTAGATACAATTGCAAATGTGTTCTATTCATCTAATTTTTAAGTTCGATGCGTTGATGGTGACGCGAATAAATATGAAATTTAAATAATTTCGTGCCTATTTCAATACGAGATACGCGCGCTGAAAAATCTCAGTCATTTCAATTTGTTTTAGCGTGTAAATTCGGACAAAGTGTAGAACGGCGGAGGGAGGGAATCGCAAAAGCGAAATGAAAATCACCTGAAATGTGCTCGAAAAATTTATTTGATCTTGTAAAAATCAAATTTAGCTGGCAGGAAAATAGATTTGAGTGGAATGAAGGCTTTTTATAGGACTCCGCATGTGAGGTCTCGATCAATACTTCGCATCGGGTAGAAAATTTAACCTTTCACCCCGACCAGCAGTAAAACATTCAGCCAGCTCCATTTCAACACCATCCAAATGGAATTAGTTGCGTTTCGACCTTTTCGCTACTATTTATTGTCGTAATAAACCTTTACGTCGGCCAAATTGTAAAAAGATGGTGTTTTAAATTTTTATGATTACACTTAATGTTCCTACATTTCCGCCTGCGGGGGAATTCACCCGCGCTGCTAGAATAATGATTCATTTGCGTATCATAAAAACGGTTTTGATAGCAGGAATGAATATTTTTTACGAAAAATATAATAATAAAAAGTAAATAAAAAAAAAATAAGACTTGTTCAAAAGTTGAGTAAATAGATGGCATCTGATTTCGTCTTGGCTTTCTTGGAACAGAAGAAAATCCGTCCGAAATTTTTAATTTCGTTTAGAGGGTAGAATTTCATTTGAATCAGAGAATCTTCGTATCGATTTTCACAACCAACAGTGCGCTCGGAATCAATCTGACAAATTTGATACAGGGTGTATACAGAATAAAAATTTGCGGGACCGCTGAATGTGTGGTGGAATTTCCTCTTTTTCCATAATTCGAATTATTGCTATATAATTCCCTGGCCGGAGCTTGGCTATAAATGAACAGCTTGAGATGACAGCTGAAAATAGTCCTTCGCTTGGAGTTGCGTCTCAGTTGTAAGAAAGTGCTTTTACAGGAGCAAATGTAGAGAGATCAAAGTTAGATGGTCCCTGATAAGGACTAGGAGCTGGGAACGTGAAGCCATTTCCAGTTGTATTTACAAAAAGGACAATGATCATGATTCAATGATACGTCGGATTGCGTTCGCGTTGCCACAAGAAAGGTAAGAGAATGTTCGCTGAGTTCACTGTTGCTTTAACCAGTAAGGCTTTAACGTTCCAGTATCCGTGAAAGAACCCTAGTTAACCGTGCTATCGTTGCATCTGCTACATTGAAATATCTGTTGATCCATGAAGCTCGTGATGTTGCAAAACTTGCGTTTGTCGCAGCTAGTCTTCTTCATTTGGAAGTGGCATGGATTTGTGTAAGACCTGTTTCAACGTATTTTCAAAAGGAAATATTTTTTGACACCAATACACTGTGTTATGTGTCACAGTCCATTTCAACGGCTATTCAGTCACTTCTTCAATGAGCAATTATTGCTGAAATCTGTTTTGGACTGTTATCGTTTTTTTCCAATTTTCGTGTTTCCACTCTCAAATCGATTTCCGATTTTCATTGACATCTTTTCAACTGATTTCTTTACGATTTACAAAATATTAGATTAAAATTTAGAAAGCGATTTTGAAGTAAATCGTTTGCTGCACAAAGAATGCCGCAAGCGAAAATGGCCCGGGAAGTGAAGTTGTCGCGTTGTGCTGTACAACACTCATTAGAACGGTTCGAGGAAACTAGTGTTCATCAGAATAACCAAGAATACGATGAAAGAATAAAATAACAGAACGTGAGGTTCGATTACTCATAAGGCATTCTTTCCGCGATAGGGAAAGAACTTCTTCGGGGCTCGCTACATTTTTTCTTTGCAAAGAAAGTGAGTGCGTGTACGATAAGAAAGAGACTTCTTAAAGCTGACATTAAAGGATACAAAGCAAGGAAAAAGTCTCGACCCACGACGAAAGTTACTGCGAAGTGGAACGAAACCCATATGCTTTGATCGTTCGTTCTTTTTTTCGCTTAAACAGGAGATCATTAAGTCATGCATAGTGTGGCCTACCCACAGGTCAAATCCTCCCAAGCGGACTGTACCTTACCTATGTGAGGAGTTTGACGGTGCTAGTATCGAGACGTATGCAATAAACGGCCTGGTAGTCCCCACCTTTGGTGGTAGTAGTGATCTACTAAGGAAGGAGAATGACAGTGCGCGTGAGATGTCTAACGTACGGATGTCATTATCGGAAAGTGCCTCTCTGCATTTTTCAAAACACTCACCTTTAGCTTCAAACACTTGCAAAGAATTCCTTTTTCCACTAAACACTCCGCTTTTTCTTAGAAACACCTTACGCAATAATCCCTACCTGCGTCGCAATATTTTGATAAAGTCGTTACATTTTTCGGGCATGGTTCACGATCTTCCAAAAAAACTGATTTGTACTCCACCGAATTATTTCAAAACCTGGAATATTTGCTGAGCATTGCATCCCTTAAGTCAAGGTTTCGCTGTTCCTGTCAAGTTTCATTCTTAAAGCTTGAAACAGACTTTTCTCTTTTCTGATTGAGATAAGCTTTCACTTTCACTTAAACTTTCTCTTTATTCTGTTGGTTTGTGCATTGTGCTTCCGTATCTGTGCTTCGTTTCAACAATTTGCAGCGCAAGTCTGTTGGAGATTTGTCTGGGAGTAGGCATAAATTATTGATCGGCATAATACTAATTCATTCCTCCCGCGTATCCTCTCCGTTTGACCTATGCATCTTCCTTGCCGATAAAAACGTTGCTATAGCAACAAATGCAAAGGGTAACACACCGCTTTGTATCCATCCTTTTCTTCTTTTCACAAAGTTTCTTGCATTAGGGCCATCATGATTACTTCTTACCATAATCTACATACTGCATGCTACATGCTTCACATGAACATCGGAGGTGAAAACGCTGGAACTGTATCTGCTATTTGATTTCGGGGGAAAATGGTCCCAGAAATTAAGTTTCTCCTTGCGGAGCTTTCGTCCTGAGAAGAAAATACAAGCATGCATGATAATCAAATATTACAGTCGCATAATCGAGTTCAAGTACCTTTTGAAGTTGCTGTTTGGTTTTCTTCTCGGACTCCTTGCAGAGTTCAGTCTCAGAACGTCTTACGTGCGACGCAGTGACTTTCAGTTTTGCGCCTGAAGGGACAATGAGCCGAATTTTTACGGCAATCGCTTCGCTTGATGTTTTATCAATTTCCTATTGATGCAGGATTATGTTTTGTTTTTTTCGCTCCTTTTTAAGCTGAGTTTCAACATTCATTTCAAATTTTACTGCAAAGCGAAGGAGAATGGATATAAATTTAGGACATGTAAAATGTGAGTTAAAAATTCGAACGAACGATTCCTCCGCGGGGTGGGGGGGGGGGTGGGTTGTGAGCTTGTATTAGTTTACGAGTAAAGGACTCTTTGATGTTTAAATCGTAGTGAGAATGGGTATGCGATGTTAAAAAAGGATTTCAAGGAAATAAAATCAAGTGGATGCGAAGTGAAATCAATTTCGTTTATGTAGACTTGATTGCATTTACGAAGCAAATCAGTTTCTACTATTTAAAGGATGGGTCCTTTGAAAACCAATTTGGAATTCGGTGTTGTGAACAGCAGAGATATGCAGGGTTACTATTATGAACCGTAACGAGGCTTTCATAAAGTAGAAGGATACGATTCTTTTTTGACGCTGTTTGCTCTCTCGTTTATCATTTGAAATCGATTGGATACGTTTCTAAAAGCATGAAAAACATTTGTAAATTAGTATGTCTAGATTTTATGGGAGCATTAAAAATACACATTCGTTGCAAAATCGCTTTTTAAGAGGATTTTCGTAGCCGGATATCAACTGTACTCCCGATAACTCGAAATAAATATAGGAAGCATTCGAATGTAACACTTAAAAGCTTCACATAAATCCAATTGCGTTAAAAGGTTGACTCTCCTTGTGCTCCTTTTTTGCTGTGCTTCTTTTTCCATATTATTCGCTGGAGAAAAGATTATTGGGATCTATTTCCATGCATGTCACCTTCTTATAGATATTTATTTCCATTCTCGTAACATTTCTAGAAAGTCATTGAATCTTTCTCGGAGAAGGTACTTTTTACGGGGTCGTACCATAAATTTTGAGAAAACGTGATAAATGTTAAGCAGATATGTTATTGATGTTAAGTTCCGTTGAATATTGGAATAAGATTATGGAAAAAGGAGCTTGACTTTATCAATATTTTAGTGAACTTGTATAAAGCAGAACCTATAGCAACGTTTTATTGAACAAATCTACATTCGCAGATTGAGTGCAGTTTCGTGCAATGATGTTGACCGTGGAGGAAATACACATTACTAGTTTTGGTATGCTCACTTCCTCCATGGTGTGCATTGTCACCTCCGACATTAGTGTTGAAGTTCATAACTCCGCCCGCGTAACGCCGATGATTTTGGACATGATCCGAAGATTCGGTGATATCATTGGTTTATCATACACGGAGGAAGAGGAGTAAAAGGAATAAGAAAAAGATTTATTCATTTATTCCACTAGAATGACTGGTTAGACGATTATTTTCTGCTTAAGCTTGAACGATGTGTGATGGACCCGAAATTTAGGGTAATTCCTAGAAAGCTGACGAGCTGCGCCGCGAACGTCTGACTCTCTAAATTGACTGATTCACGCTATATTTCTTATTTCCGACACTCATTTGATATATCAGAATTCAAATAAAAACAACTTCAAAGAGACGTTTAGGGGTGGAATATTTTAATCATGTTTTGCAAGCATAAACGAAACAAAACTGATAAAAGACGCATTTCAAAAATTCATAAATGGTCGCAAACAATGCACATCACATTGGTGCTATGCGACATACGCAATTTAACTGGGCCGTCATGTCTCCTCCCATCAACGGGTTCACACTACACTTTACCCAGACTGTTCAATAATGTCCTCCGTCAAAGTTAGCACTTTATGTGTGCTATCATTGCTAAATTGCCGGTTTTATGGCGACTACTAACTTTTCTTCTCCACCCTATTCATGTGACATTGTAACAAAACATTCGTGACATTTACGGACGAAAACCGGATGCCATTCTGAAATAGAGCGGGCACATTTCATACCAAGTCAACTACGTTCCAAGGATCAAATGAACCCACATATCTAGCGCAGCTTCCATATCAAGATGTGCGAGACTTGGGTGTTACAAGTCCTACAAGTGTTCGATGTCAGGTGAACATCTCAACTAACAGCGACAACATTAAAATTCACAGACAAACAACTTTGTTATGATTATTCGGACAATTTCTTGCCATCTAGGACCCAAATACATTGCCGTCTGATAAGACTACAAACACTTTATTTCTTATGTCTGGATCCGTGCGTGTAGGGAGGAGTGAGGATAAAAGGATTGAAAAAAAAGGTCGAAGTGAATATGAAAGTGATAATTTCCTTGTAGTTAGCGACAATCAGATTGAATTTAGGTGTAATTAGTTTCTGGTTTTTGAAAATAATTTGTTCAAGGAAACACGTTTTATTACTGTTTCGAATGGAGAAATCCTGAGGCATATTCGCAGTTTTACGAATGGTACAATCAAAATGGTACGATATTCTTTGTATGTGTTGCCTATATGCCGCAGGCTATTGTTGGCTCTGATGGGCGACCACGACAATCATCGCTAGGACGAGTAGTATTCTGCTTGCTAAAACGGTTTGTTTAAGTTGATACGCCTGGGCGTGGAGTGACTTTGATAAATTTAGTGATTTGTGCATGACGTTCTAGCCCGAAAGTGAATATCCTTGGGGCGGCCGTCGACGTTTCAAGCGCCAAATTAGTATATATACTGGAAAAATGGCGTTTTCAATGTCAACCAAAATATTTCAGAAAGATCGCGTGCCGGGTATACATGCAAACATTTGGTCAAGTCTGAGGATATTTTGGCGCTGCTCTTTCTTTCGCAACCTCATCTAATCATTCAAAAAGTACATTACTTTCAATACAGGACTAAAGTAATTCTAGTCATCGCCGTAGTCAAGCCCCACTCTCCTCTCCATCTTGAACCTTGGCTGTCAAGACGTCTTGCATTGATTTTCTCGATTTTTAGACCGCGCTCTCAAATTCTGGAAGCCAAGTAACATGGTTGAATGAGTTGCCGTCAAGGGAGGTCCACATCCTTTTGTGAATATGCTTATGTGTCAAGTATGTGAACAATATCATAAGATCCTGCTCCTTTCAAAGTCAATCAGGCGTTGACCGTTATCTTTGAATGTTTCGTGGAGACGACACCGTTTAGTGATTTGTGAGTCCTTTCATTTCCAACTTTAGCACTGAAGTCAGATGAATGGCGATGATATCAGTTTGAAGTATGACCTTGATGTCGTTTGTAGGTAAGGAATTGATTAGTCTTTCAAGATATTTGTAAAGGATTCTACAACGTTGTTGTCCTTGTCTTGAGTCGGGGCGTGATCAGTTACCAGGCCATGGGTCGATCGAAAATAGGGATCGTAGGCAAAGCTGTAGATGTTACTTGGGAGCAAACATCTCTCAGGACATTGTGCCGGGTACACTACAAGTACCCGGCGAAAATTCGCCCGAAAATTTGGGATTTTTACTTTAACTGTCCAAAAAAGTTGACTGATAGGTAAATGCCGAACTTATAGCTTATAGTTAAATGAATGAACGTTATTAGATCCCTTCTGGTTGCAGGTTGATGGGTTTCAAAACGAGTGTCACTGTTATTTCATTCAGAGTGGGGTAGGAAGTATCTCAAAGTGACTGTTCCCAAGCGATCAGTTACCGTGTCATTAATCCTTCTGCATGTTAGAAGCAGGACGAAAGGCTAGCTCATAGAAAATGTGATTGCTAAGGAGGGTACCTCTTGTTCGCACTTAATATAATGTTCAAGATGGGACGAATGGAATAAATGGGACTCATTTTTCACAAGTGCACATTTCATTTCCACATAGAACGTCAGCAATAAACTTTCGACGATATTGCTTTCATTTTGAACAATGCCGATCACAATGCAATTTTGCTTGCTCTTTTTTCGGGAGCGCCACGCAGGTTTTGAATCCTTTTATTGACTATAAATTGTCTTTGAAGTCTCCAAATGTCCGTCAACTGCGGGGTCGTCAGATCCTCAGGGATGGTAGCCAGTGCACCATCGCTGAGTGCAGTAGCCAGTTATCCTTCTGCTGTGATATGCTTGATTCATGTTGCCTAGATTCCACGCAAAGTATAATCTCTCTTATTCATGTATTGGCTAACCAGCGCCCATTTTGACAAAGTAACATGATTCCAATAAAGTCCTTTTATCGCCTCTGTTTGTTATATATATATTGTTTCGCAAACAATCACACTGTTAGCATAAACGCTAGGTAAGTACAACAAAGACTGAAGTACTCTTGAAGACCAACTTCTCTTGTGAAAGCCGTGCGAATCCTATAATGTAAATCTTGTAATTTCTTAATTATGTGCGAAATGGTTGGGTCGGGAGTCCTCTCCTGTATAGCGAATATTTCTTGAAATTTTTAATTTTGATTCGCGGACAAGCGAGTTATGACTTCTGTTTTGAACATTACATCGCACAGGAGGCGGAGGAGGAGGACGAGGAGCCAGGATCTACATCAAACTGATAACAACAATTAAATGTAGTAACATTAAGCAGCTGTGAAGGAAAATTGCTTAAGCTTGGCACCACTAAAGCTACTTTTTCCTCGAAGCCAAATGCTTTTGACTAACGTTCTCTTCGGTTCGGGCTTCAACGCGAACGATTTCTCTAAAAGTTAACGACCATCATCATACGCGAAGCATTTACCTTAACAAAAGCGCCGAATTGAATGAAGAGAGCGAGTAAATTCCTGGGCCAGGTCGTGAATTCCGGATAGTATCCGTGGGCGGTGGGTAAGTGCAATGACAACTTGTGTGTACACACGTACTCACTCATTCAGAACTTCCAGCTTCAGGTGCGTGGCGCTATCCGAACTTTCAGATACTTCCCTGCTTTCTGCTCCGTCCTCAGCCTCTGCGGTGGTCAATCTCGGCCGCGGGTGCTTATCAGTGAAACAACGCTCGAGCATAGTGTGCTGAAAGCTCAGATACATTGAATGTTGCTGCACATCAAGTTCAGATACTTCTCGCGTTCCGCGGAAATGGGGAGCACGCGACCCGCACGTTGATTTAGTAACATTGGGGTGGATCATGCGCACAGAGGACTCTCTGCACGTTTGTTCCCGGCATTCAGGTTTGTTGTCGTCGTGCTTGCTTTATCACCTGGGAAACATGCAGCGAAGACGTTGCCATCTTGCTTTCGATTAAAGTTACAACAGACATCCTTGGCGAGAAAACGCGATACATGGAAGGTGGGAAATAGCGAAAGATGCTTCCGCTTCGCTGTGAAATAATGAATTCACATCGCCTGGTGGAGTTGCTTCGGAATTAGTTCGGAAGACGTGCTGAGTTGTGGCTAGTGCAGGAATAAGGAAAGTAAATTGTCTAGTGGTATCGGATAGGCTTGATATAAGGCGCCGATATGTATCAGGTTTTTCTCAGGCTTACGATGTCTGTAAGAATGGCAACGTTGGTTGATCCCCAAGTTTCGGGAGAAGCACTTGGAGCGGTCGAAGTGCTTTAGCTTGAGTGTTTGCAGTGCAACTCACAGATAAGTCCACACTGTTGGTATGCTGTGCCGAGTCTAACGGGAGCTGTGTGTGTCGCGCTCGTGAAAGCCTCCAGAAGATCGTCACCGTTTACTACACATGGCTCCACATGGGGCTTGCGGGGCTACTCTGGGGCAGCAAGCTCGACGTACGCTGCGAAGTAATGCAGCGCAGCTCAACTCTCGCGTGGTTCTCCGTCGGCAAGCACGTCGGCCGCTATGAAATGGAGCTCTGCGAACAGCTCCCGGAGCTTATTCTACAGACCGTGCTCCCATCCGCGATTGGGGGCTACGCTCAGTTTTGACTCGACCAGGCTAAGAGTTGTGAGCTCTGAAAAAACGACGACGACGACGAGCCCAAAGATTCGAAAGAATTTTTCCCAGATCTGCTTGGAATATTTTCTTGTAGAAAATACAAATCTGAAAGTCTGAAAGTAATTGAAGGTTTGCAATAGTAGCTAAAGTGGACGGGGCACGTCCTGCAGGTTATCCGTTTGTCCGGTTCAGTATTGAGGTTTAGTGTTTTCGTCTGAAATTGCGCGGAGTGTGGAGCATTGTGTTCGCTGTTCGCCGGGGTGCCTGATGGTTCGTGCAGTGATTGAGTACACAGTCCGGGAAATCAATCAAATCCTAGAAAGTCGGATGCTTAAGTGAGAAGAATTTCGTTTGTTGGTGCGGCATGGCCGCCTCGCCTGCTCCTGGCCCGCAAGCGAACTTTTCGATGAAAGAGTCCTTCGGCATTCGAACCTGGACGGCTTCGGGAGCAGCAAAGCAGTCCCATTAAGAAATGCGGTCTGAATTATGCATTCGTGTGTAGTGACGTCGCGCGCAAGTTCCTTGTCCCCCTGCTGGAATCGCCACCGGTAGTTGCACATGCAGCTGGGGGCGAGAGGGAGTTGTTGCTATCACCTGCTGCAGCCGGTGCTGGTGCTCCCGAGTCGCGTTGTCGCGATCGAAGTCCTTAAAGCGTCTGGGAGGCTCCTGTGGACGACGTGACGCTCGTCCAGGTTCCCCAGTCAGCGATGCGTTCGGTCCTGGAACCCACTGACTCAGTGTAATGCGTACGGTGCGTGCATTGTATCGGCGAAGTGGAATAAGTTCACTAGTGCAGTCTCCGAGCTGCTTGCATTTGCCAAGGTTGCCTGCCCTGCTCCAATAAACCGAGGTGGACTTCCCGCAGGCCGGAACTCCTTTGAAGATGAATGCATCAGGTATCGGGCGACTTAAACGTGAAGCAAAAGTGTAGTGCAGTGGCAATTGGTGTTTGTAGTTGTAGTGCACCCAGAGTGGTCTTGGACGACTGCGGAAAACCGCGCATTTAGTGATTGTGGATACGTACGCGAAAATACCAGCGCTAGGCCAAGACTGATAAATCGGAACGGATTTAGCCACGGGCGACAAAAATACCTAAAAATAACACCTTGAATCAATACATATTTCACTCAGTGGATTAAGTCGTAAAGTATGTGTGCTGGTCAGAAAGAAATTCGCTTGGTGGTATATTTAAGTTTGGTGTCCGGCTCCTCCATTCAGCCCAAATACGCTCACCTGAACGTGCTTGGGCTACTGCTATTCGCTCCATCTACGACCGTAGACGGCGCCTTATCACTGCGATAGGCCATCAAGGTGGCAGAGTGAAGTGTTGGCTGGAGGGTGCTTAAGGCGAATGCAAACGAAAATAGAGTTAAGTTGAGACTGATAATGCTTTGGAAGAAAATTGTATTTGCTTTGGATACGGACGAGTAGTGGAAAAGCAGTCGAACGTGAAGGAATGTGCTGGAGTAGCTTTGGGAACCCACCAAATTCGAACCAACAACAGTTGGTTGGAACGGTTTGCACGCGTTTTAAGCGGCACCTGATTGAATTTGCAAATGAAACTTGCACATCGCTGGGCATTTTTTGTTGGTGAACAGACATGTTTCTTGCTAGAGGTGAAGGTTGCTCAATTCAGGGGACTTGCTACTGTTCCTCTTTATCTCGGACTCACTGTTTGTAACCTGGCGAAGCAAATCATGCAATTTTTGATATATTTACACTTTCGATATGCTACGCAAGTCACAAACTATGCAACTGCGATATTACAAAGTCTACAGAATAATCCATAACCACCAAGCACCAAGGTCTGGAATCTCTAATTCCCTCCAGACTAGTAACAGCCTCCCTTAATTGCTGAAACCAAAAATAAGGTTATTTTTCGCCCTGCGTTCTTATTTTCCATTTCGTTTGTCTCGATCAACTGAAGTTAAATTGTATATGCATTTATTTTGGTGCAGTTGCTTTCAGCTCACTAGCTGCAATAGATGCCTTTCTTGGTAGTGAAATTCCATGTTATCCTAACTCAATAACTTTGCCATGTACTCATTTCCTTTTTTCCGAATCAAAACGCTTATTCGATACTCGAGTGCTAAGGATTTCAATACTTCAATTCTTCTTTATTTGAACCTCGTTATCCTACACTCTCATTGAATTGATAAACTTTTTTTAATTTGATTTATTTGAAAAAATCAAAAAAAAAAAAAAAGTTTGACTATCGCTTTTCGACTGTTGTCGTTCGGTCTTCCTTAGTGATTCCAATTTAACACGCAAAATTAAGAGGAAGACCCTTCTTTTATCTTTTCACGAGTATATTTCGAAGATATTTCCAATTATGATCGTTGATTTAAATAAAAAAAACAAATTAATTTTAATTTGATCTTTATTAATTTGTTCTAATGTACGTTGCATTTTGCAATTGCTTTGCCGAGCTGTGTGTGTGTAATATTTTACGACCGAACCTTAAAGCCTGAACCCTAAACTGTACTTCAGATATTATTCATTGAATGGCTTCCAGGCTACTCACGATTATAACTCGTAGTTTTGTTTATAAACCGATAAGTGTATCCTTATGTAGCTTCAAATAGGTTTCCTCTCTTTTTTTGATTTTTTTTTTATGTGAAGAACCGCATAAATGCATCACTTTCTCCTTACCATCATCTTCATCTACAGTTCGATAGTCCGCTTCGGGTCGTAGCCTCACCAAAAGCTGCTTCCAATCTCGCAGTCCTCCAATCTCATAAGCCAACTTCTCATTCGAAGCAGCGATCAGCTGTCAGCTTCCATGGTTTCTTCTTATCGCTTCCTTGGCTTTTCATCTAACCGCTTGCCTTGTGTTTTGCCTTCTAGCGTTCTCTTTGGTAGTTTTTGTTCTTTAATATGCTTCGTAAAAAACTTGCCCATTGCAGTTGACGTAGTTTTCCGTTTGTAGTATGTGCAAGTACCGTAGTGTAAGGTGATCGACTCCAAGATATTGACATTGACATTGTTCCAAAATAAATACTTTTGGTAGGGGTCATTTATTTTTGATCATAAGTTTAACCTAATTGATCCCTCACTGCGAACTAAATGCATATTATACTAATTTTGTTATTTTTTAATCGTTTTTATCTAAATTTGTGTTTTTTCACCTCATTGACTTAAGACTCTGATTCAAATTTATAGTAATAGTTTTTGATAGGATGTTTCTGTTGCTTAGTAATTTTTCTGCTTACGTATTCTAACTACTCTCTATAAATTTTGCTAATAGAAAGGCAATTGCTGATTTAGTGGTCTCAACTCTACTTCTGCGATCCTTAATACCCGTAGAGTATTCCATTGATAATAATTGAATTGGTGGTGAATAGTCCACTCGGTTTTGACAGTGTTTTCTGAGCTCGTGGGGAGAATATTCCCTTGTCTTTGTATCACTGACGAAATATAAGGGGGCACCATTAGAGTTTAGCATGTCTCCCATTTTCTAGAGTGTATCCATTTTTTCAAAAGTTTTGGGTTCAGTGAAGTCATGGATGAGTGCTTGCTTACAACACCCTTCCATATGCTTGTATTCGGGGTAAGCTAAACGTCGTCTGGCGACAAAAGGAAACTGAATCGACGATTAGCTTGCAAAAATCAGCTCCAAGTCAAAGTGTGGCTATAGTACTTTCATTGCTGTGCCTTCGATTTTTTGAAAGATGCGAGTCCAAAGCAGTTGATGAGAGGTTGGAAAGGCCACTGAGCTCTGATCAACTCTAAAGTGCTAACAATCGTTTTTGTTCTCTAACTATGCTAACTATGCTCTCGCACTTCCAACCTGAAATTCAAAGGCAATATTTTAACTGTTTTGCTTAACTTTTGGGAAAGTAACTCAGCCTTGTGCTACTTTGTCTTTCGTGACTTTGTAGCCTCTACTCCATTTGGGTAACCTAAATTATCTCGAACTATGGCTGTAAAGAAAATTGACTTGAAAGGTTCTTTTCAATTGTGATCCGACTAAGCAGTTGTGAGAGTTTCGAAATTCGACTTAATTAGGTTTGAAATATTGAATCACGAAATAAAGGCAAGAATTACAATTTCTGAGTAACCATCATGAATTCAATGATCTTGATTCGTCAAATTAAACACATTCACGCATCCTTGCCGAAATTTCCGACGAATGAATTTCTCGAAATTTTGTATTTGTTTTTACTGACAAATACGGAAGTCGATGGACAGCAAGAAAATGAAACGGCCTCGGGAATCGCGGTACCTTACAGTCTCACAGACTCTAATTAGTATTTGCCATTATAATTCAATTTAAATACTTCTACACCTAAAAGGCCAGAACCACTTAAAAGCAAAAAACGATGCGAGCATATATGGGTCTCGTGCTTGTTGGAATTCGTCAAACTATTCAGAGAATCTTCACTCCAAGTTAGGCATATCTAAGTACATAAGTGGAAATGATAATTCCGCTGCTAGTACGTTTCTAGTGTCGCCAAAAATCACATAATCGGGCCCCACTCCTCTTCGCGGGGCTCGATTCCGGCCACTCTTTTCACACCTCACTCTGACGGAACCCAGACAATCTATTCGACATATTTAGATACGCAGATTTCACCCCTGGGTCCGCCGCGTCCCTCGAGTCTCACATGAAGACGTTTTCCATGCAAAGTACGCGGGTGGTATAACACCAGCGACGGACGAACCATGTCGAAATAAAAGCCGCGAGATGTATAGCAGAAAAAAATGAAAAATCGAACAGCGCCACTACAAAGTATCAAAATAAAATTAATAAAACGAACGAGAGAAAAAAATCAAATCTCGACTAAGTGGAAACTCGGTTGGATAAGCGCGTTCTGCTCCTCGCTGCGGTTGAGGCATTTTTGGATCCACTTTGGTGGTCTAGATGTGGCTTGGGGCTGGTCATCCCAAGTTTGTATCTGATAGCTTTAGCGGCTGCGTGAGCGATCTGCCTTGATTGCCCTATTAAAACGTGAGCGCTATCAGATCGATGGAGAAGTCCAGGGCGCAGATTGACCAGGGTTGGTGGAAGAATGACGATGTGAGTGGAGATCCATGCATGATAGAACGGGGGCCTATATCATGGTACGACACAGTACTAAGCAGGCGAGCAATTGATTGCGTGCAGAACCATTGCATCCGAGATCATTTGAACATTAGAATACTTGCGTCTCGTTATCTGCTAATGCAGCGAAATTTGAAGCCCGTTTCAATAGGGATTTGAAGTTCAGTGCAATAGCTGCCTTGAAAATCGTCTGTTCTGCTGCCATGCCGCAAGGATAAGTCGGCTCGAAGCTGTAAATCGTCTTGGTACCGATTTGGACTCAGCATTGATGCTTCCTTGCTTCTCCATGTCTCGAGACATCCATGAAAATTATGGGAAATTTATATGATTGTCATTTGTACCATTATGTCATTCGTTTGCTGAATAATGTCTATGGCGAGAATATTTATTGTCTAGCCCCCCGCAGAGATCTGAATGGGGTGGGCGACGTTCTGAGTCGAAATTTTCACTCAGCTTCATGCTAAATATAATCGTTCTGGTTTATTAATGCAAATAGAAGTGGTATTGCAAGAACTTTGATTGATTATCTGGGTATGCGTCCGACGCCATACCACGACCATGGCGCAGTATCACTTGAAGCTCGTGTGATAACGCGAAGGGAATGTTAACGGTGCCCAAAGTGATAGTGGCAAAACAGTGGGAAGCTATCTATCTTTAGATACGCGATTTGCAATCTGCCTAGCGCAGCGGCTATTCACGTAATCGTAGAAGCGCGATCAAAAGACCAGCAAATGGCTAGTCCGACTGGTAACTTTGACCGATGGATTTCAAATAAGATATCGTCAAAGTTTATATTACGATTTAAGGTCCGGCCAGTCGATATATGACAAATGATTTTTTCACTTCCATTTCCCACGATTCAACCCATTCGAGACCGCAATTTTTTCTTGCACGCTATTTTGTCGAACCCTTCAATGCAGAACTTCCACAATAATTTACCAAAGTCTTTAGGATGCCACCATGCCATCAGATCTTCCTTCATAATTTGTCGGGCACTCTGTTTTGTGTTTGTACAAACTTCATATGTAGCATTCATATTTCCTTTGAATTTATTTGTCGATTACCACACCTACAAGATTCGTTAATTTTAGAGAGGAGCCTTGACATTTTCGTCAAAACTTAACATCTTCGTTACATGCTTTAACCTTTGCCCGCTAGCGCAGAAAAGTACTGAGATAGAAAACGCATGGATACAACAACTGACACCATCGTCAACGTTGACGTCAGTCCTCGAAGAATCAGTCCTTGAAGATAATTTTGAAGTAAATTGACTTGTGTTTATAAGTTGTACTTTGTGCAGAAATGTGCTGATTTCCTGGAAATCCATGAGATTTCTTTGTACTTTTTATTATTTCTGCGTGTGAATTTTTAGTACCTTGTCAACAACGGTTATAAATGTCCTCATATGTGTGCAAATAGATACTGGCAACACATGAAAAAGTCAAAATGATTCTATTCAACTGTGTGTGAAAAAATAATTACTTTGCATGACAGGATTAATTTGCTCGCTAGTTGTTTCGTGAGCCCCTAAAGAGAGCGGAAATTAACGCGCGCGTTTCCTTCTGTTGTGGACTTTTTCCCTTCCAATTTCCTAGAAACTTCATAGTAGATCTTTTTGAAGCTGTAAGGAGTCAACAAATGCTATGTATATTTGATTTTTACGCACTTTGTGTAACCGGAATGTTGGCATGCAGAGTGCGCCGGCTCTTTTGAATATGTTAGGCCTGAAATCTCCCATGGTCAAAGAGAAAGTGGGAAATGTTTAACATTTTCAGGCATAATTCCAAGGATTTCCTATTATTAATTTTTTTCCATTGAAATTCGCCGTCTTCTGTGCATTACCACAAGTGGCCTTCGTCCTATCCATCAAAATCGGCTATTGCGATATGTTTCTATTTGGAATGTCATAGTCCTTTAGCCTACCTTTGACAATATTTTTCGTCGCCTATGTCATGCTTCAACTGTAGTAGGATTTGACCTGCAGATCGGGGAGGCGAAGCTGATTGAAGGAAACTTAATCCCTGATGCTGGGCATAAACTACGATTTCAGTGAATCTGACGGGCGATAGCGCGTCCGCGGTCTCTAGACGTTTAGTAGGAACAGTAGAAGTAGGACCTTTGTTTGAAACATACGAGCCGAGCTTGCGGGGTACTACCGTCTTGGGTACGCTTACAACTAGTTTCGCAAATCTCAACCCTGGAATTATATTCAGGTACCAAGGATACGCCCTCGTGTCTCTGGAAGGGCCAAATTATTGAGTTACGGCCCTTCGGGTAGGATCGTTGTAGCTTGCTGTGCGTAAGGATTGCATTGTCTCTAATAGCGTCAGGATAGCTAGATTTTGTATCTACCAATCTAAAACTAGGCCATTCGCAATGTGAACTGGTATCTCATTACGATGCAATGGGAGACCGAAATTGACTGATCTCAACTTTTCTATAAAGTAACTGTGAGATTAGGCCTAATCAAGGCGGTTGCTTACATTTTATCCCGTGAGGACTACAATGTCTATAGTCCTTTGTTGATTCCATTCGTCGTTTGTTTTTATTTTAAATTATTTTTGTATTTTTTATTCTAAATTCATGTAGAAGTATTTCACGCTAACCTTGAGCCAATGACGGAAAGGATTTGTTTTTTATTCTGACGGACACGAAAAATAAACTTAAGCTGATTTGTAAACATATCATAATACGTGGTGGAAGAAAGCAAGTGAAAGTGCTGCGATCTCTGTTTCCGCTACTAAACATACATGGAACGTGACTCGTGTGCATAGTTCTTGACCTCATACATAATTCACGCATTTTTGTGATGTTCCATTGCTGCCCTAGCAATGAGGTGTCACCATTTAGAAAGGATCACACTGGGAATCGAAGCTCTCAGACACAGCGTCTACCCGGGCATTCGCTATGGCCTTGTGAATGCGCCACGTGTGAAATTCTGATAACAAACGCAATTCCCACTTAATGCTATTATCATCATGCTTATTACTTGAATTATCTATAAATATACATTATTCCGCGTATGGGCTCGTATGTATGAATTTCGATAGGATTTTGTGATTATTTTCGCAGCATTGCGCTTCGCTAGTTCCGATTAGCAAAATGAGTTCTGCTGGTAGGTTTATGTTGATTAGATTTCATGCTTGGCGTTGGCGGTGGTGAATCTGAATGAAAGTAAAAGAAAGGAATCATCATTTGCATCCTCTTCGTCCAATTCTTGCCTCAGATATTTGAATGCAAGAACCCACTCTGGCGTCAACGTGAAAACCGGAATAGAGTCATTTCCAAAGGCCTTAAAAATCGCAAGTTACCCCGATAATGATCTGAAATGAGGCAAAGCCTCACGGGCGGCATTTATCAAGTTTTCGTTATGTAATTAAACTTTTCATTCATTATATCTATACTGCACTCCAATCAGTGCGGTCGTTGTGGTATGTGAAGGTGGTGGTTGTTATTGTTACTATTTGTGACATGCCGCGGTGATGTTGGCTTGGCGGAAAAATAAGTAATAAATGTTTCCCGGCGGCCGATGTGCCAGTTTTTAGTCTCGGTCTGATATTTGCTCAAATTATATCCATTAAAATTTAAGGCTGAATGTATTCAAATCTAAAGAGGCTTTCATTTGACGGTGTAGTTTGGATTATCCTGATGAACTATATAACAATATTCACGGCTTCTGAGCTTATATCGTATATGTTTATCTGTTTTAATTTTGAGTGTATATTTCTTGATAAATTGAAGCTCTTTCGTCTAGTCCGCGTGTAAGAATGAAAAAAGTTAACATTAATAATACTTCCGCAGCAGACAAATCTTCCTTGGTTTTGAGCTGCTTGGTATCCACCAGATCTGTGCAAGGCTCTGGCCCTTCTACCCTCATCTGATTATTTATTATTTCTTGTTATTGAAAATGTTACCATCGATACCCTTCGTGAGAGAATGCAAGCAATCACTCTGTCGACTTGAGCACACTCTTAGTTAGTCGACGTCCACTGAATGAAATATTTCCTGAAAAAATCTTAAGCTTTATCATTTTTGTTTACTATTTACAGTTCTAATTGGTGCTACGATTAAATTTAAGAAACATAATTGCAAGAAACAAAAGATAAAAGTCCCTCAGTAAAAAAGAAAAATTCTCAAGAACATTTTCATGAGTGCTCAAATTGGCGAAGAAGATGCCATGCGTCGAAATTTTAAGTAGTTACAACAAATCCTCTTGAATAGATATCAAAAGGCGAATCCTAGAAGTAAATATGTGTCTCATTCTGTAAATATGTAAATTAAAGTGCTTAGAATATTTATTTCTGCAATTCTTCAAACAATCCGCCAAGGTTGCAAAGAATGTCCTCTTATTAGGAAACCTTAAAGCTAGTTATAATGAAATTCAATCCTGTTCGATTGAATTATTCCTAATAAGGATTGAAATCGCAATAACTAATCGGCTGCCATCAAAGAAAAGTCAAAGCCAACTAAAATGTGTTTTAGTGAAAACTACAACTACCATTGCAAGCAAAAACAACCGAACTAATCGTACACTGCTCAGCTTGTGGTTTATGTCCGATTATCCTTGAAGATCGATCGTGGCTTTTTGTATAGTGGCAAAGTGGAAATATCATTAGTTTAACAAGTAAATATAGTAGTTAAGTAGTGCGTCACAATCTGGTAGGATCTGTTTAGAAATCTCATTCACATTATTAAGTCCTTAGCATAGTAACAGTCCGTACAAATAGGAGAACGTTCGAAACCTGTGCACAACCGAATAAACCGTCACAGTGGCCGCGTCGAAAGGAAAACGTGAAACTCAGCACTATGAAGAATCCGCGACTGATCCTAGTGGTGTCGTTGCTGCTAAGGAAACGGTAGTGGCCGCTAGTGGTGAAACAGTAATTAGTTCGACATCTGGTGGTGGTGGTGCAGTGGACGCTTGCGATCCTGATGGGAGCAGTATAACGCGCAAATGTTGTATCGGTGGTACAGGCGACGGTGGTGGAGGTGGTAGTGGACGTGGAAATGGTGGCAAGGGTGGGACTAGTGGTGGTCGGTACAGGGGTGGGGGTTATAGCCTCTGCCACCGTCTTACCACTCATTCTAGCACAACGAGTGATATTCAACAGTCGACGAGTGTAACGGCCGATACCTTCGCTACTAGTTCGGGGTTGATCATAAGTTCTCGTCAAGGATCGGTGGATGGGGCGATGCAAAAATGTGGTTTGTGTTCGATTTTCTCACGTCTCCTTCGACGCGCTATGTGTGTTGGATCACGACGTGGCAGTGGCGAGTCCTACTATCAGGAGTTGGCGGAAACAGCTGTAAGTATTAACTTCTTTTTGTTAAACAATATTTCTACGGGTATAAGCTTAGCCTTTAGCGAACGAACGCTGCTATATTCCCTGTGTTGGAATCAGGGTTTCACTAGATGCTAAGTTCGCTAAGGGTTAAATTTATGAATTCTTGTGTGTGTTTCCTTTCATATAAAAATAAGAAAATTATTTGCTCATAAAACACATCAAGTATGAACTGAAAAATGAAAAGAAGATATAGATTCCTGCTTAGAAGAGTCCGATTTTTCGCAAACCAACATAAATCGCGAGAGCATTACTTTGACTCATCTTTCATGAGTCAGTCGCACTGAATTACACAAAATGAAGATCACAATTTATTCTACAAAAGTCGCATTTCAACAATACTCGGCCATATAAAATGAGGTTTTAATTGTGATACCAAAGTTGTAAGAGCGGGCTGTCTTTCGTCGCATTTGAAAAATTCGACATTTGCGAAAATGGCCCGAAAATTGATCTTTCAGTATCACAGTTGTATATCAATTTTTGATAAATGTTTCCAATAAATACAATGTGTGATGATATCAGAAGGTTTCACTAACAAATTTTTAAAAAAATTTAAATAGTTATTCTAAGTTCGTTGGAAATTCAAATTTGCTCAAATAACCAGCGCAAATGTCACGTAGATAAGAATTATAAAATATTTTCAAACTGCATAACTTCAGTGGAAAGTTTTCAACTTTGTACGCATTTATAAGTATAAAACAATATGCATGAGTAGAGTATTTCCCAACCACCTTTATACTCCAATGAGGAAAAACCTAGCATCGATCCATGTCCATTGGAAGTTTTTTTCATATTTCCTCTGAACACAACAACAATAACCTGTCTGAAATTTGTTTTTCTCTGCGTGCGATCATGAAGCCTCACGGAAAAATTTAGATGGTGTCTGAGGATTTCATATTTTCCGAGGATTTCATCTTCATATTTGGCATTGTGTTGACTGGTTTTGGGAACGGTTTTTCGCTGTCCCCGCCTCTTTTGTTTGATTTAAGAACATGTTGTGCCATTCTTGGGGCGTGGTTTCAAATCTTGGACGCAAGTAGCAAGATTTGACGCCAATGTTGCCATACTTATTTTCTCATATTTTCGCGAGCACAGAATAAATTAGGTATTGCTGACTTTACTGCATCAACATCATTTTCGAAAACTTTTGTTGGTAGATCTTGCGACGTACAAGGCGAAAGTATGCTCCTGTCACTCTAGCTCTATACTTAACTCAGAGTTTGACATTGGAGTAGGGTATGTGATTTCTACGGCAACTGACCGTGGGATCATATGAGATTGCTTAACGAATGTTCGAAGAATCTCGCAATTAACTTACTGTTGACTCCTTCTGGAAAATTTCTGATTTTTGATGGTAGACACAAAAAAGGTATGCCAGCCAACAATTTGTTCAATCGTCGAGTTGCTTGGATTGAGATGCCCATCTTTCCTTAACTCTATTGTCAGCAGCGATGGATTTATAGATTTTATCTCAAAAAAAAAAAAAAAAAACGTAAACAGAAGCTGGTTTTCGTGCTTAAGCACCTCATGGTCTTATATGCTTCTGCAGTTTTTTTTAACTGATGAAGTTATTGTGTATTGATTTCGATTTTTCATTAAGGAGGCCCTTACTTATGTTAATTGTTCAAAGGTATTATAATTATAATTTTCCGCCTTTTTCTGACTATTTCCTTTGACACATAGTTTATTACGAAATTTTTTTCAATTTGAATCCTGATATTTGTCATGAAACCAGTTATGGATCGTATAGTAGTTGAAGCAGTCCCAAAGAAGTCGGAGATTATTTCATTTTTGTGCCTGGTGTTGGAGTATCAGCCTCTCTAGCTATGATAGGTACCTTTGGGAAAATCATTAAGGTCAAGCATGGTACTGATCAATTCCCGTCTTGTGTACATTCGGTCTTGAAATGAGGACCAAATTTTGTACTGAACTCCCTATGGTTATAGTATGGCTCTCGCTCTGTGCTCCTTGATTTTCAGCGTAACTTCAAACGTCTAGAGACTTCACTTCAAACCACTAGAGAAGCTGCTTCACGAGTGGAAGGACTTCTACTCTGTGAAGGAAAGATTTACGAATAAAACACCAGGCAGGTGGACTGTGCGTCGAATCAATTACCTACGCTACGGCTCAACTGAAAGTACGATTACTAACTGACGCAGCATTGCAGGACGCACTGGTTATTTTCAGGCGCCGGCTGTCGGGAGACCGTGACTGCCTGTTGTTCCTGGTGGTCACTGATGATACATGCTTAAGCTTCTTAATATAGTAGGAATTGTAGTTAGTAATTAATGGTACTAGTGAAAAGAGTAATAGGAGCAAGTACAATTACTTTTCGCTATAATCGTTGCTACACTATCATTATTCTATGGAATTCGAAGGATTTAAAGCACTTCAAAGAACGAAGATCAGCTTGCAAAAATAAATGTAAATTGGCATAACTGCAGAGAACTATAAAGTGTTAATGATTTAGCAAGCGTTGAACAACGAGCGCTCCTTCTGGTGGGAAATTTAGTCTAATGTTGGAGTGCTGGTAAGTTGTAAGTAATTAAATGCGATTTATCTTTTCACCACTAGCCGTAAAATCAATCAGATTTGTAATCGGATTTGGGAAGCAGATAAACCCGGCAACAACACTCGTCTCACATTGCCGGTGGAAAGCATTCGCCTCGTAATTTGTCACAGTACATAAAATTTGGCGAGGATAAAATCCGATGAAAAGTTTTATGTAACTTAATTAAATTTTTATTGTCGAATTTAATGTGTCCAATATTAGATGCCTAATGACTAATTCAAGTGAGCTGAGCTCACGCCATTTAGTTAACGCGAGTGTGACAAAATTTCAAAGCTTTGGTGGCGCCTCGTCTTCCGCAGTTGAAAAAAAAACCACTACAGATGAAAATCATTAGCACTTTCCCATATGTCCCGCAGTAACAATGATTGCTCCGAGGCCCGCGCCACCCTCGTTCTCCCGCGATTTTCCCAAAAGTTGTATCCAAACTCGCGGGCTCTGGCTGTAGGAGTGCGGTGGCAGCCAGCACTGGTGGATACACCGGCACCAATACGTTGAAACGTTCTAAAAACAGCCAATTGTGTTATTATTTTATCCATACAAGTGTGGAGACTCGTTAACTTTGTGAACGTCATTGCACGGCCGTGAAACACTTTTTCGTCTATAAAGAAAACGAATCGTAAAATCTTCCAATCTAAAAATCGTGACTATTTGTACGTTTGTTTCTCGCTATCGTAAACACACTAAAATACAGTACTCATAAACTGCTTGAAATTTTATTCTACAATATATTAACTCACCCGCCATGAAATTTTCCACGCAAATGTGCTAGTTGTACTTGTTGCTGGCCTGGGAGTTACTGGGGAGCATTACCAACGAAATCTGGGTTAATGCAATGGGAGGCATACTGCGAACGGAACGACGTCTAAATAAAACGATCGAGATTATAAATTAGTCTGACAAATCTGATCGAAATGGTGTCACTGTCAATTGCATGAGTTTTCTAGAACAGTTCGGGCTTGATTACATGCCTGTAGTCGATAGTGGCAATTCGGGCGATTGACTTTAATGGTCACCATTAACCTGCACCATAAAAGTCTTCCAATCGTTTGTTCGGGATGTGTTTCATTCTTCTGAATCGAAAAGTATTCACTCCAGCCAAGTATTGCTGCGACACTAGGAGTTCATTTTTGCACCAGGAATGCTCTTGCTGGAGCAATTCAATCAGGCACACCTACGCCGCGCGGCACATTTCTTCGAAATATTTACAAATGTTGCATTGACCGATCAAAATCTGCAAATCACTGCGATTCCTGTTAATATACTTGTATGAGAGCGCAACACTTACGGAATAAAACACCTTTCGCGACTGAGGAAAAGACAGTGAGGGTAGCACCAAGTATTTTCAGGTCCTAAAAAGACAGAAAAGCCCGATCCTGAGCGGCTTGCGTTGACCATTGAGGAATTGTCTGGATGTGAATGTGCTCACTTCCTATAAACTTCAAGTGGGTTCGTTGGTAATTAAACCTAGATGAACGAAAGTGAGCTCGATTTCAAAAGAAGTTTACCTTGCTTGGCTGGGAGACCTACAAGAAACACAAGCCAAAAAAAAAAAATGCTTCAAATTCCTGAAATCAAACAGTTTCGGTTGCATACTCCTCCATTCCGCAAATGTCTTCTTTTGCTTCTTGTTCAATTTCAGCAGCTAAAATTATGAGCGACTCAAGTAAAATGACGATATCAGTATCCTTGCAAATTTGACACGTGTTGAAGCCTCGTCGACGTATTCGTTTTTCCTTCGACTGTTGCTGTAAACTTAGAGATAAAGTAAATTTTCGAATAAATTTTTAATGAAATTATTGGGTCCCAACTCATTAACTTTCCACACCCCAAGGAAATTAGCATGAATTCTTTCAACTTTACGATTCAGTAAACACAGAATTACGGCAGGCAACTTAAATGCTAGTCCTTCCGATAAAGAATCCCCAGTGGCAATATATATTTGGGAAAAATCGATTAACATCAAAATGTCCAGATGTCCATCAAATAACACAAATAAAGCTGAAAGCCCCTCAATAGCCCAACCCCAATAGACCGGGTCCTTTCAATCAACACATTCCATTGTTTCGTACCCCCCACTTTTGTACTGCTGACAGCATGGTTATTTGCGAATTTCCCAATATACGTATTTTTCCGAGTAAAATGAAAGGAAATGAAAACAACAAACTCAATTTTTTCCCAAGCATACATAATATAAAGATCCCGACTAGGCAAACCTTTTTTTCTGCTCGCTCAAGAATTGTATTGTGTTCAATGTAAGTAAAAGAGGGAATCCTTAAAAAAAATAGGTTGCGATGGAATTTTCGGCAAATTGTGAATTGTTTGAGTTGTAACGTGCGCCGCCAACCTTCTGCTATCGCATCAAGGAGGTGAAAATACGTTTTCCAATCCGTTGTTGCAGAGCGCTTTTATCTTTATTGTGTTGATGCTGAGGGCTTTGCTTCGATTTTGTAAATGTTTGATAAGACAAATCGGCTATTCATTAGATTAAAGGGTTTTCGTGCTGAAAGGGGTGAAATGAAAGGTGACAAACCGTTCATGATATCATTTGAGAATGCTATTTGGAAAATATTTTCGTTTACTGTTTCTTTGTGCTGCATGTGGTTGAAAAGTTCGAATGAATTCTTCCAATAAGTCCTTGGCAGTTTTCAGGTGCTTTCAACAAATGGAGACTCCGTGATGAAGGACACTTCACAATGCTTTTCAGAGCATTTAGAGGGCTGGACAGTATTACTGAAAAGGGGTCTCAAGTTTTTTGGCAGTCGGTTCCATATTCTAAAAGACTAGTTTTGGGGATTCAGTGCGTAGGCGGTGTTTGTTCGAATACATTGTTCATTCTCGTCCCATGTCAACGTTATTTGAAGGGAGTGTCCTCTTAGCGCTCATTCAAAGCATTATTGAAACGCATAATCTACTTAGTTTCCTTAAGTTCCAATGAAAATTACCAGTACATATGATTGTCATTCAGTGTGGGTAGACTGGAACCAGGTCTACTTCTCCAGTAAATTCAACGAGCGTTCCCATTGGGGAAAAATACTAGAACCAGATATTTACTTGGATACATACTGTTCTTCCTTATGGAACATTAATCCGGTTAAAAACCTCAACTTTGGAGGCACACTCAGGTAGCTGATAAGGCGCCAACTCTTGGGTGGATATTTTTTTTTGCCATAGTAATTGGCGTAATTTGATCTTCCTCTGTCAGGGAATTTACAAATCAACACATCTACTAGCATGGATCCTCGATGGGAACAGCACCTCATTGTTTATTATTAATAAATTTTTTATCCCTATGTATTTCCCCTCCGTCAAAAGCCAACGTTGACACACATCTCAGCTGAGCTTGAACAGTTGAAAGTCTGAAAGACAGTGGCCTTAGTAATCAAAAACATCCTTTAGCAAAAACTGATACCTGAATGATATCTGATAACTGAATGCGACCGGCTTTGAACATATTTTCGATCTGTTCCCGCATTTTCAAACACTGGAACCTCTCAATCGCAAACATGTTCTTCTCTCACAATGCTGACTGAGTGTCCTAATAATAGCACCAGTAGATACTGCTTCCGCATCTCCCCTTTGCCGAGGGAATAAGCCAGAACTATGCGTTTTTATAGTCCGCTCCTGGCGAATTGCCACATTGATACCAGGCGAAGAGATTGTTTCATCGCACTGAAATATCCTTGGAAATACTTTTCCCATCTTACGAAAGTAGGGTAAATACCTATAAAACATTTTGTCTCTATTGCATGATCCGTGGCACAGCATGGTAGAGTGGCATGGCGTGGTGCGATGATAGAGTGAAGTGGGATGCTGCAATATGTACCCACATATAAACTCGCATGTACATAGGACGTAGCGCCTAAGTGTGTTTCTGCTTGGAAGTCACTCCGCTCGCTCGTTCCTTGCTTCGACGGCCCACCAACAACCGACCGTCCCGACTACCTTGCCAAGGACCAAGGATGCGATACTTCGCCTTGCTCCATGAATTTCGTGAATATGTTTGCATGTACGTGGAGCGTTGTGTTTCGCTCAATAGCATCGTGTACGTCAGATACGCATCAGAGACAAGCAGAGTAGAGATCCTGTTTCGAGGATAGCGAGCCAATGTAAAAGCTTTCTAAGAATAAGTATCCTGTTGTGTTGGGCTGAAAATCGATTTTTATCTAATAACGAATCCCGGAGCGAAGCTTTTTGAAATAATTTTTTCTCTTTTCGAAAATTCCGTTTTTTGCGCAAATATTGTTGTCAATGTTCACGCTACTTCCAGGGAGAAATGTTGGTGGGTCAGGCTAAGTAGTGAAACCTATTTTTAGCCTAGTCAGAAAGAAATATGTAACGAGCTGATTAGATGAAAGTCATTTTTGATGAAAAGATATGGCAAAGTTATCATTGAAGCATTCCCCACTTGATTATGATTAATTTCCATTTAATGTTATTAGCTTAAGAGTCCTTGAAATATCTCGAAACTCAAAAAAAAAAAAAAATTAAGATGTAGGTTATCGTAGGCTTTGATAATGGAGGGGTTCATTCTATCAAACTTACTCTAAGATAAGGTAAATCTATAAATCCTTCTTCGTTTCTTTGAATTTTGTATGAGTTTAGCATAAAGTATTTATTTGGAACGGAACGTTCCGAGAAGGAGTCTTCCGATTCTATTTTCATTTTCATTTTCATTTCGTGTCCGTTTCATTCAACAATTATTTATCAAGTGAAAGGTGCGATTGAATTTTAAAACAAATGAAAGTCAGATTTGTAGAATTGTTTTCAGATCCGTCGGAATCGTAGCAACCGTAGTAGACTTAGTTTTAGTAGTAGTAGCAGTAGCAGTAGTAGTAGTAGTAGTAGTAGTAGTAGTAGTAGTAGTGGTAGTAGTAGTAGTAGTGGTAGTAGTAGTAGAAGTAGTTATAATAGTGGTAGTAGTTCTATTGGAAGTACTAGTAGTAGTAGCGCAAATCATTCTTTTGCGGTTGGGAGGTGAATTCTATGTACGCCCAGAGTATCTAACTTTGAACTCTTTGTCAAACAAGCATATTACAACCCACAGTTCTTTTCTCAAACCAAAAAAAACGGAAAGCAAAAATTAGATAAGAAAGCAAATCTGTCAACACAGCGGTTTTTAGTTAATAGCATTTATATACAGGGCCTACCAGGTTCTGTTGATCCAATCAAACGCCTTGAAAAGCTGCGATAAATACCATAAAATAGCTTCATCTCAGAGAGAAGAATCACTTGCACGAATGAATCTAGAAAACATCATGGACCCTGTTTCCAAAAAAAAAACATGTTTCCAACAAGTAAGCTTGAAGTGTGTTACTATTCATATGTTTTGCTGCAAGGAACTTAGTGTCCTGGGCGACATTGGGATCTGGTGAAGTAAAGAGAAAAATTAAATTAAACAAAACCACAGTATGAAGCGTGATCAAATATGGGCACGTTCGATTTGAAATGAGCAGTAGCTCTGACATTGCGCTGATGCTTCGTGTATTGCAATTTCTCTTCGATTAGAAAAGCTGACTATGAGGAAAACCACGAGTTTGAAAAAAGAAACGAAGCTCAAAATTTTCGCCATTTTCGGATTAGTGAACCTTCTAAATGTGACGAGCGGAACAAGGTATTCAAAATAGTTCAGATTTTTGTTTGGCTTTGACGGTTTAATGTTTGCTTGCCTTACTTTTGTTGTTTTTAAGCATGAAAAACAAAAAGGGGAGAACTTCGGATACAGGACTAGCATTTTGAATGTGTGATATGTATGATGTGTGATTAAATGCATCCAAAACAAGGCGTACTATTTGTATTCGTTTTCTAACCTTATGGTTTTAGTGGTTTTCAGGTTCCGGTATGTTCAATTCAACCAGACTTTTTCCAATATCCCTACCCGTCGACAGAATGTGCCAAATACTCTAGAATGGGGTATTGAACAATGAAATAACCATCAAACATCCATCAGGCACAACAATATCGTTGCATGACTCCTTGCTCATGCCGTTAAAATTCAGTCCTAAAAACCCGCATGGAGCATGCAGTCGACAGCTCAATGAATTCGTTTATCTATTATATAAGGAAAAGGCAACTGAAATAGTTGGTTGACTTGTCACCCCGACCCGCGACACCAAGCAGCCGAATTTATCCGGAATCTACTCAATAAGTCATTGGCAAACATTACGGAAAATATAGATCAGACGTTTGACTCTCAGGAGGACGTGACCTGCAAAACGCGCATTTATTATTCATCGGGAGGAATGCCGGATAGTGATGTTTTCTTTCTTCTGCCGCCGTCGCTCGCAATTCTGTGAAATGGCTGGGGAAGCGATCCATTTCTTAGCTGTTTAGCGTCCTGCCGTGCAACCAACAACCAGCAAGGTCCTGTACGAAACGGAGAGAAAATTGAAAAGTCATAATTTCAAGTCGTAGCATTCAATTCATCTGGAGAATTCAGCTAAGATGAAGCTTCAATGAAGATTGACGTAGATACGGAAAAAGGATGTCATTAGGAATTTGGAAAGCGCTGACGGAGCGCCGCTATTATGCTAGGATACTTGTATCGCCCCGGAGAACATTACTAGAACGCTTAGCAAGTATTTTACAAGTTTGATGGTCCCGACGTTGTTGCGCTAATTAGTTCTGCCGAGTTTGGCAGAGTTAAGCCGAGCCTGGCTAAACAAGTGACGAAGACTAGCAGAAGGATATGCTGCTCATCACAAGCATCCATACGAAGCGTGGCATTTCTTGTCTAATTTTGTTTTATTCCCTTGACAATTGTAGCCACCCTACTTGGCATTCAGCGTTCGTAAGCTATTTGTGTGTTGATGGGAGCAGTCGGCAGTGAAATATGTGCTTTATTTGGTCGACGACAAGCAAGGAGGAAACTCTTCTCCGGCGCAAGAAGGCCAAATCGGATTCCATTTATTGATTTATTGGCGTTTTATAACGTTGCCTTTTGCGGAAAGGTCATTCATATTTTATTGAGTTATCAGCAGCGTTTGACAATGTGTCCGTGCCCTCTACGAAGAGGGGAGCTTTGTGATTTGATTTATAGCTCAGTGTTAGTCCTAGAAAAGTTTTCCGATTTTAATCATAGGCGCAAAACACTTCCTAACCTAAAATTGTTTTATCGCTGTCTCCACAAGCAAGTAGTTCACCCCGAAAGCAAGCGTTCCACCCCGCAGATGATGTTGTGCTGCAATCCGAAGGCCTGGAAATAAGTCCAATCCAGCGAAATCAATTCTGCAGATGAAGAACGAAAATTGAGAATTTCAGAAAATGGTGTCAAGAAGACTCGCTTGTCAGTTAATGAAAAATCAATGAGTCGGTATGAGTGGACGAAACAGCATGTTCACCAATAAATAGCTATTTGCAAGGCAGGAATGAATAGTACTCATTCTCTGCGTCGAGCTTAGCGAGGAAATAGAAATAAGATATTCGAAGGATGTAATTCGAAAAGGACAACGTTGCAAAAATGTTGAGGATGAAATAAACTTGACCATTTAATGATGTTACGTTAATGGATGCCATTTGCGATCTGAGAAGGAATGGTCCCATTTTGTTTCTGCCGAAACTCATTATCCTCGGAAGTCGATGTCCTTATTATTTTTTGCTTGAAAATAAGACATCAGGAACGTTTTGCGCTTAGCGTTTTGCGTTTAGACCAAATCTTTGCCAAATCATCTGGAAAACGTTTGAATATCGCGTTTCTCTCATAGCCTTATTTTAAAGGACAATTAACCTTAGAGAAATCGGCGAAACGAAGGAGACGACAAAGTAATTCGGTTGTGTTAAACGATTTGCTGATAGACACGCAATGCATTAAGGCTTCCACTGGTCATCAACAAAACCCAATCGAATGTTAACCTCTTTTATTTACCCGCTCTCGTGCATAATCAACGGTTTTTTGGCTGAAGTTGAGGGCTAACATAAAATATGCAGACATATGATCGTCTTCTACTGAAAACTACTCAGGTTGCTGGTTTGCGAATGATAGAGTTATAGTTATATCCATGCCATCTGAGTTGTTATTTGGCCAGGGTTTTGGCCATGGTTTTGGCCAAAGTTTTACACCTACTGCGAAAACCTCGCACACGAAAAATGCACTTTTGTTTTGGATTTGGAAGAGGACCCGGTCTATGGATAGAGACAGGTGGGGGCACTGTTTTCGGGAAGCCCGAGAAGTGCTACGAAGAAGAAGAATCGGCCCAAAAATGAACGGTCTGTAAAGAAAGCTTGAAAAAAAAATTGGCTTGTCAACACCAGCGATGGTGCTGTAAATAGAGCATTCGCCTTCTGTACAACACATTCTGGGCTCGAACCTCATTGGTAACATTGATATTTGAATTGTTGTTTCTAGTGCGGGGGCATCATCCGACGGAGATGCGATGTGTACCATTGGAAAAATTATCATGGTCGAGCGTGTTTCGGACCTGAGACCACGTCAGAGGTGGCTCTGACAAGCCTCACGGCTTTCAAGTTCCGTAGTGGACTGTTGCATCCCAGCAATAACACACATTTCGAACAATACCTTCGTTTTATTTTATGAAAATAAAACTTGTAAGATTCAAGCAACGTTTGTCCAATTCCTGCTTTCTGTAGTAGTGGAGGATCTACAAGTTTTTGTGGTTTCGTGAGTTGCAGCTTAACCCAGTGATTGTCATCCTTATCATAGATAGTTTCAGATCCGTTTAGTAAAAATAAAGGGTATTCAATGCAATGTCCCAATCAACTCAGTGGCCAAAAGTGTTTGTGAACGCCAAGGAACGTCATTTGGGACTAGAATTTGATAGTGGTGTGTTATCCAAATATCTGATAACGTTTTCGTAATGGGCACACATTTTTCTAAGAATCTTTGTAAGACGAAGAACCATCACTTGATGATTGTCAGTTTTTCGAAACGGTTCTTAGTAAAAAGGGACGTTGTGTGTGTAAATTTCCAGTATTTACTCTGGTCCATTGAACTTGCCTTGAACCAAATTTATTCCGATTAACAGGCTTCGCGTATGTCTTCAGTGCATTTGTAAACAATAATATTTACGTAAAAACGTAGAGCTGATGATTTGCTGAGATAGTAATGAAGTGCTAAAAATTCCACAGGAACACTTTCTTTACGCAAAACCAATAACAATTAGGTTCTCTTGATGTGGCTTTTTTATTTCCTTTTAACGACCGCCCGAACATACTAAAGAAACCATCAAGAAAACACCAACCTAAATACGTTAAGTGCAAACATGTTTCATATTGAAATAATTTATGTACAATTACATTCGTGGTTCGTCCATGTTGGAGGTCGGATCCAGTTGAGTGTTCCCGAACGCTTGGATGTGTGATTTGGAGCTTTCACGACCGATGTCCAATCGAAATGAAGTATTCGCTCCTTCATCTGCGATATTCAGAATAGAATATGGCCCTAATTAAAATGTTCTATTGCCTAATTGAAATCACTTCAGCAGTTGCATCATCTAAATAACGCATACAAAACAACTCCAGCACTCGGACCTGAATTCGTTACAACGTACTTAATGACTCAATAGTTTTGTAGTTTTTCCACTGTTTTCTTTCCCATTACTACCCGTTCAGAAAATCGACGGGCGCGTGATTATCATCAGTGGCGGTTCCCTCCCAGTCCTCATCATTGTTTACGTTTCTCGCGCTACGATTGACCTATTAGCCTGAAAAAGTAGAAAAACGAATAGTCATTAGACATGTTTGAAAAAAGGAGTAACAAACATGGTGTTATAATCTTTCGATTCACACTTATACCAAGAAATAAAAACTGTTTGTCAACGTCTTTAAGGCCACACATCTCAATTCACTTAGCCCCGTCCAAGGTTTAATTGACGTGAGTCACGACTGTGTTGGTCTCTCAGCATCGAGGTTCATGTTCGAAAGGAGCGTTCCAGTGCAATTATTTTCTTACATATTGTATTTGTGCGGCTGATATGGCAATGCTTATTTGATGCAATTGCATGGATGTCAGTCTGTCGATGGTCCAACCAGACATTGGGGATTGGACTCTGGAGGAAACTAATACAATTTTAAATAACAGTTGGAATCTGTGTTCTATTTCTAAGAATTTCTAGGCATCGCCATGTAATAGTGGTTAAAACAATATGTAAGCCTTTTTCGAAAAGATTTGAGCTCATGATTGGGTGTATTTCTCCTTTTTACGATGAGCACAGCTTTCCTTGACTTTCTATTCAACCGATGCAATAAGGCTAGACAATCATGTCGAGTAGACACTGCGTGTGTTTTCAAGGAATCAACGCTAAAAGCTCTGAGGATATCCTGCGACTCCTCTTCATTACCTTGCATTTGTTGATTTGGTCCTTTGCTTTTTTCAATTACTTATCATCTCGAGGTTTGCGAATCCCGAAACAACTACCGAGCTCAGCAAGGGAGTCACCCATCCTGCAGAAAATTTTTCATATCCGATTCATCGAAATTTAAAACAAAACCATGCTAAAGGTTTGGTGGAGATTGAAGAAACTTTCTGGTATTTCCAAGCCTGCGAAAGCTTCTCAAGCCTCAAGGACTATCTGGGTGTTTACTAAACGTCTGTCTGTCAATCTCAGACATTGCTCGCCATGTACGAGGTTTGGCTCACGATATTCGAAATAGTTATGCGTGTTTAGATGTGCTCGGAATTTCTTGCTGAGAAAAAGTAGACCAATGAGAAAAGTATCAGATCAATAGTTGCATCGAATTGAGTTAAATCAAAATGTTATTTCGGTGAAGCCACCAAATATGTGATCGTAAACCGCATTGAGCTCAAGCAAATGGGATGTAAGCCGAATCGGTTAACAAGCTAAAACTCATTTTGATGTGATTTTGAAACGAACTTTCAAAACTACGAAAGTTATTGTTTTGAGGAGATACAGATAAGAACTCAACTGCAAACTGCGTAAACTCCAGATAAAAATAAATTTACAACAATACTCTTTAATTTTTTAAGAAAGAGTATAGAAGAAAGAAATTGTAATTATTTTTAGGTCACACTATGTACGTAATATCCTTTGGAAAGCAATTGCGGAGTTAAATCAGTTTTGTCGTACGATGTAGCCTGAATAATGATTCATTGTATTCACATTGTGGATGAGCATTTGTCACGACATACTTACTGGATCGAAGCCTTTCAGTCCTTGTGCATGTCCTATTCGGTAGAATATGCCAGCTAGGATGGCATGAATAAAGGCAATAGTTCAACTTCCGACCAACCGAGCTGAGATTCCTTTTTAGATTTCTAGAGCAGTAATTGTTCACCGCTGGCTTTTCCCTACGTCTTTGCATTTTCTTCGCGAAGTTTAAACACGGAACGTGAGTTTGAATCCAGGATGTAATCCACTTTTTGGGCACCGTATTGCCGAAGTGATTTTGCATATGTCGATGAAATTATTGCCTTTACCTTATGATAAGCGAAAAGGGACTTTTGAATTATGCCCCTGTCATCTTTCTCCAAAAATTATGATATAACTGCGGGTCATTAAAAGCCTGTGCTATTATTTTGATAATAATCCTTTGCCAGAAATGAAAGGCTGGACGGGAATTCTTTGTGAAATCGTCGCATCTAATTCAAATTTTAATTGGAATATTTTTTCCTCTATTTTATTTTGACATTTCAATGCAGTGTTCACCCATGCAGAAAGGACTAAGAACCAATCCGGAGGATTTTAATTCAAAATTGCTAATGCGACTTTGTGAAGTGCTTTTATCGCAGCACCTGCATGATTCATGAGTACAACGCAGAAAAACGGTATACGCATCCTTTATTTATGTTAATGGTAAAAAAGAAAAGATGCAGGGGCCAATTTGAATTTTCTCGCTTGCTATAAAAACACGATGGGCTTGTAGATGCTCCTGGCGTCATCGAATCCTTCTTACGTTCACGGTTACTTGTGTCTTCAATCCTTTCTGCCGAGGCAGATTATATTACAAGTTCTCGTTCATGCTTGATAAGTAATTGAGGCATCATTAATTTCAATGCCAAGAAGGAGGTAATGCTCGCCTAATAATAATAATGAAATGGAGATGAAACACTTTTGTTAACATGACGCTGTAGATTGTGCCAATGCTTAATTATGATCGCCAATAATGAAGCCTCATTTAATCGTAATGAAGGTGTCGTTTACATAAAAGCATAAGTCGTATTACATGAAATATCCACTTCATTTTCCATAGGCATGACGACTAATTTTTAAATTGTTATTAATTTGAAACGTTACCAACTGAGATAATTTGTAAACATTTGAATTGATTTCATGATGCAAATAACTCGACTTGCTCTTATGGTCAGCGAATTCACATTAGCAGGCTCGCGGCCAAGCGTGTTACGGGCCACACCACATGCGTCATAATCGCCACTTTCAAAAAATGTTTTACAAACTTTGTCAAGAAACAAATGAAAGTGTGTCAAATGTGAATTTTATCGCAGGTCTGATATAAGGATTGTGAATGATACTCTTATCGGTTTCCTTTTTTATCTATTAATATAAGTGATATTATATGTTTTGAGTTTGTTGGTTTTGATTTCCTGGGCGAAGCAAAATGGTTGTGATACCAGCGTACATCAAGTCAAGTTGAACGTTGAAATTTAGGACAAATGACATAGGACATGCGTGACTCCAGTGTAGGATAGTCGTAGGCACAGGAACTTTTTGTCAGTTGTTGCATGAAATGATGTCTCATAGTAGTACGATTTCATTGAAATAAAAGGACGATAAAGGACTGTTCGCTTTAGTATTCAGTTCGTCTGGCCCTGTCATACGTTGAGAAAAAGAAATCATTCAGGGTTTCCTCTGAATTTTAGTACCGCTGAGATCGCCGAAAGTTTTTGCTTTTACTACGTTGGCATATTTTCTTTGGTTCGTGCATGACCATCTTCTATTACTGTATTGTATTACTTCCAGCGTGTGAAAATGAAGGGGACTTAACGAAGAGACTGCTCTTCATTATGAAAAAGGCCTTCATGAGAAGGGTAATTTTCGAGTCCTGTAATCAATGCAGTTCCTGTCGAGAAATTTGTAGGAAACCATAGTGTTAGTAAGCGGTACTGCAATCTGCAATCATTTGCCAAAAACCAAGTTTCGATCTAACCGCCAAGATGCCATTGTCCCAGAGAGAAAATGGTGTTCACGTTAGGCTTGCTACTGAAACATGTGACAAAGGGCCTTGCTTAAATGAACAGTACATGAACAGACCCAGAATTTGTGGCACTTGATGGCAATTTTATGGTCGCCGGACAATTTTCACATGATGAATTTTTTTTGGAGCCACTGTCCAGACTTTAGTGGCCAATCAAGCCCTCTCCACTAAGCAGTCATCAGAAATATATGATTTTGAAAATTCTTCAAAAAAGCTGTAAAGTAAAATCCACCATTTTCACCAGATTTGGACTGGGGGCGAAATCTGTAGCTGCAGCGCCGCGTCGATGACCTACACATAACACATGTGCATGGTCATGATTGCCTTACGTTTACGAATTATTGAACTTCTTTATGAACAACTCCTCCGGCTCCTTTGCAGGTGACAAACCGTCTAAGAAACGCCTCAAACCGAGAGTAACACTCTACACTTTGTATGCCCGCCTTCCCAGCTTCGACTGTTTTAATATTCTTGATGAAATTCGAAAAATATATTTACGTCTGGTAAGCATTTTAGTTGAAATTGAAAGGATCCCTAAAAATAACCACCGTAAATGACAGATGCAATTTTGTCCATACTTTTGGTCATTACTTCACTACATTATCACTCAGATTAACCGATTTGGAAGTAAATCGCGTCTTTTGCGTTAATTGACGAACAACCCCGTTTCTTGTGGCCCAAGAACTAATTCAATATATTGGGAAACTCGTTCCCAGGCTACGCATTTCACCAATCAGCTGTCAAACAGTAGGCTTTAAAGAAAACCAGGCAATTAGTCCACTAACTGGTGAATGTCCCCATTCAAAATTGATAAGGACGCATGCAGCACGTCCAGCAATAGAGTCTAGTATCAAAGAATGAAAAAGCACTTTTGTGTAACCTAATTTACGTCAATGCAATGATATGCCTGGCTCGTATCTGTTCATACCTAGATAAGTGCAATCAAGATTAAAAACCTTCTACTGAAATATTTCACTGAAACCAGAATAAACTGAAGTTTGATCGATTTGAAAATAATTTTCTGATGACGCTTGAGTTTGCTAAATAAAAAAAAGGAGAATTAAATCCAGGCTCGTGTTGACGATGGTAGAACAAGTTATTACGTTTGCGATTTATGGTTTTAATCAAAGTAATTCAACAATCATAATTGACCAGACACATTTGTGTCGTGGCGATGGTCGAATTTCTTGCTTTTATCTGTGCAAAAAATCAAGTGGAAAAATCAAAATAAGCCTCGGTTGCGTCAACCAAGTGGAGAAATTACGATTAAAGTTCACTTTCTGGACGGACCAGGTCTTATCAAGAAACCAAATTTGCATTGAATCGAGTACCGATTAGTGTTAATTATTTGTTGATTAATTAGCGCAATCTCGATGCACAGGCAAGTTCGGCCAATGAATATTATGCTACAGGAATGTTCAAAGGATTTATTTTCAGCGAAATAGTTGACCTCATTCTAAGAATCAATCAAGATTTGCGATAAGGGGGTGAATAAGGATATGTTTTAATTGAACTACACGAAGGACAAATGTTCGTTCTCGCTTTCTATTTGAATGATAGATTATTTCACGTTCTAGTTTCTTGAATCAGAAATAGGTCATTAAGCGTTTCTACTTTGGGACGCTGTCAATAACTGAAAATAGTTTGCAAGGATACGTCTTAATTGGAGGTGGGTTAAATATTTATATCACAGTTGAGAAACTCTTATCGAATGTCAAGTTTGTCCAAGCGAATTCGACAGTGGGTGCGTCGTAAGTAAGTAGGAAATACTTTTTCGGTAACATGATACTTTTTCCAGCAAACCACCATTTCGTATCCTTGTTGAGCAAGCAGTTACACAGCATGGAATCAGATTTATATCAGGATATGATCGAAAGTGATGGTCCTTGACTCGAGTTTAGTGAATGGAATTTACACAAATTTCAATGCGCAATCATCTCCCTGAGAAATCAAGTTTCGTCATCGTTGCAGACAGCCAGACACTTCCTTTGGCCTCAACAAGTTCTCGCCTAATTTATTGGTGAATAATAAAAAAGTGCCATCACAATCAGCTCGCAAGCTAGCGCTTCAACCTTCGGCCTCGAAGCGATGTTCAACATTTCAAATGATGGCTCGTTTCTTAACTTTCTCAATATACACAAGTCCTTACAATGTTACCCGCAGCCAACACTCACTGGACAACTCATGCCTTCTACGGCTTCGTTTCGTAAAAGAAAAGTTGCGTATTTTCATTTTCTCAAATTACACTGGCTCAAATTAATTCAATGGAATTGTCCTTTGTCCTTTTTTATGTCAAGTTCGTGACATGCCATACTTTAAATTGTTCCGCTTAGCACATTCATGACTACTCTAGTTCGAAGCAAGTTTAAACGGCGAGTTCAAACGGCCATCTCACATATGAACTTTGACCTCTAGCTTCAGAGATATTTAGTGGCCGATAAAATGGCAATCAAATTTGGTGTAATGCCACGGCAAACGAATACTGCCAACACAAGTGGATAACTAGCATAACTCACGTTCAGTTTGGGACCTCAATAAAGTTTATTGATTTCGACACGGAATCTTTTGTGTATTTGGATAGAAGTCGCAGTGAAAATGATGTACCAAAATCGAAACACGCTATTTATCAGTACTTATTGTTGCATAAACAGTTTGCTTAAACACTTTTCACGAATTTGAAGCGTGTATGCTTTGAATATTGAAAAGAAAGGGTAATTAAGGATGATTTATAGAAAGGGTTAGGATTAACCATGCATGTTTCGAAGATCAGTCTGCAAAAACAACCACCGTGTGTCTGAAACTAGCTTCAACAAAATAGTTCACAAAATCTGTTCGAAGGGAGAGTCCTTCCACTACTTTGGATTATCTGTAGATAATACAACCTAGAAAAAATCCCAAAATTTCCCTTTGTTTTATGTCAATTTCCCGAATCACATTGAATAGACCGGAAAAGGATTCAATATTCAGGTATACTTTGGTCATGTGCGCTGTGAGAATGGCAATGAAAGTCGATATCCAATAGGGCTCATACTGACATCCCTTCACGAATCCAAGGACAAAAGTCTCATTTGCAGCACCGGATCACACGTAATTCCAATCGTCCGCCACCCCCGCGAGGAATCTGCGCGACACGAACAAGTAAACGTCCATGGCACCCCACTTACGACTTGTTAAGGACACGGTGTCCCTCGCGAATAGATACATTTGCAAGTATAATAATTGATTAAATGTGTGACAAAGCTGAAACCATTATGTCACGTCGATAGATTATGGGGAATTTTCATTGGTCATGCCTGTTGTTGCATTTTGGAGGTGCTCGGAAGAGGAAACAACGCCACTGAATTGGGCCATAACGATAAATCCATTATCGGATGGATGCCTCCTCGCTATGTTTCCATTTCACACATGAGGTTTCACATACTCAAAGCTGCCGCTCGACGTGCCGTGTAACACTCTATGTTGTTGTTGTCTCTCGTATTTGGTTTTGTTTTGTTTGCGCCACTTGGCATACAATTGAGCCCCACTCCCTTCGGCGGGACAGCTCCAAAGGGAGTGCGAATGCATAAAGCAAACATAAACCTATTGAGGTTGGCTGCCCCGTCGTCATCGAGTGTGTTCATATGTGCATGCACTCATATGCGAGGAATCCAGTTTTGTTGCAGAACTTAGTGACGAGGTCAACGATTCCAAAACAAGATAAAAAGCGATTCCTTGCAGTGCATCGGTGGCATGCGAAAACGCAATTCAGCGACAATTGTTTGAAGTTGTTGCATAGGAAACCGCAAAAGATCATGATTGCAATGCATGCTGCCGACTTGGCTTTCCGCGGACGTCGTAGCCGTCGCGGTTTCAGGAAAATGTTTACAAGTATGCGACTTGGAGGTTCGAATAAATTCGTCCCCAACAATGCACTTAGAACAACCGCTGACAAGGACGTGCCATTTTCCCAGCAATAAACTTTACGTGGTGTTACATTGTCCATGAACAGTTTAGGGATTTCCTTGCAGCGAACAGCAACAGAAGCGAATAAGTTGCTTAACCCAGAACTCTAACTTACGACACGATGACACAATAGTGTGCTACATTGCTCTATTGAAAACCTAAATCACTCAATTTTTTCAGAGTTGGGACTGCAAGCGTCCTCGATCTAAAATATTTTCTTTCGAAAACTTTTCGGAATCCTTTCCAGCGAGCGAACAGTTCTAGATGCTGTCAACGTGAGGTCGAAGGACGGATCCATTTGGCCGTCAAAGTTATTATGAGTGCTCTTGAGAATGTTTCATTGCCCCATCGAGTTGAGCGTCGAGGACTTCCCGCCATGTCGCAAAAGGCGTTCACACGTGCTTGAAACTAAAACATGATTTTCCTTTCAGGATGCTGGCTCCGAAGTGGTTGATGGTCGGGTATTGACCTAAATCAACTTCGTCCACAAAGACTGCTTTTGCAGACTCCTCCGCCGTCACATCAAGTTCAGACCCGATGATGACGTTTCCCCCACTACCATCTTAGGCGGGCTTTTATCCATGCATTAGGCATGTTCTTCGTTCGAGTTAAGCCTCCACAATTTTCTCGCATTGCGATGTTCAATGTGGCATACTCTCTACTTTTTAACTTATTATCCCAAAAAATTCATCGCCGCTCGGAGGAAAGAAATACCTCTGAAGCGTTAGACAACGTCTCAACTGACTTTTATAAGACCAACCGAAATCAGCCAGAATTCGTCAAGGAGAAAGTTCCAATCGTCGGTCGGATCGCGCTCATCAAAACCACCATACAATATACAATGGTCAATAAAACAGGATCCGGCACTTTCCGACCTGATGGCGGCCCACTTTCAGACCTTTGCATGTCAGTCCTTCAGATTGAAAAGGTTGCGGTGAGTTCGAGGACATCGCAGCTACTCCTTGGCTCGACGCCGCATCGACTCACATGGCATAGTGGGAAAATAATTGTGCGCTCTCTCACCAGCAGACTTTCACAAGAGGATAAGCCTTTCTCGTGGCTAAGTGCTCGGCAGTGGGATTGACATGTTTCAGCATAAAATAGAAGTATTGCTCGTTGATTATGTATTTTTAGAGTCACTTGATTTGGTTAGTGAACCTATCAATTGTTCAATGCATCCCAGAATAGAAACGAAATCGTGTGAGCGCTTATGCCCAAGGACTTCGCTTGAAGGGTTGGTTTCGGTGGGCGAATTGGGTTGCACGAGTAGTGAATGAGGTTAAGTTGACATGGAAAATGTGAATGGTGTCATATGTCTTCGCCCTAGAAAATATCCTCCCGAAATAGAGCACACGTTCAATGTACGTTGTGCGGGGGAGGGAATATCTAGATTCCACTGTATACAAGCTTTATTGAATGGATTTCAGTAAGGGTTGTTGAGTGATGAGATGTTTGTTTTGCAAGCAAGACAACTAACAGTGTCACAAATATATAATTGAAAGCTGTATGAATTATATTTATAAACGCAGATATTTAGATAGACTCCTTTAGTGTGTTTCTATGTCCACGATTGATTAGGAAACAGAGATAGCCTAAATTGCCTCAAATTCATATTCACTTATGTCTTGAACAATAACCTCCATTTCCGGACGTGAAAACTGCTCGCTTTAAATGATGGAATCATAAATATAGTGCAAAATCGAAAAGGTATAAGCCTGCGTTCTCATGCATTTCTCCAATTGTCGTGAAACATCGATACATGCCAATGCTGCTGGTAGTTTTGATTTGTCAAATACAAATAATTTGTGCCTGCAACGATTGAGGGAATGCTAGTTCAGATTTCCTTTCTACAGAAAGCAGAGTCAACGCATGGTGCATTGTCTGCATGGAATGACTGGGACTCGATCACGTGACACAGTTGGAATAGTATGGAAGCACTGGCTTAAACCGTTTGGCCCACTTAAACAGGTAAAGGCAACGTGAACCCTTGCTGTATCCAAAAGTGGGCTCCCAATGCATCTGGTGGTTGCGCGTAAGGCATTCCTACGATCCCTACTGAAGTTACATTCTTTTGCCCATGAATTGCATCGGAGAAAGATGCACCAAGAATGTAAGTCTCACACTCTATAGAAAGATCTGTTCGAACGTAGGTAACATCCGGGTTTCAGTTATAGGAGAACCAAATTTGCCGAGAACATCTTCCTGACGATACTTTCTAGAGAGACCACGCCTTTTCTCTCGGAGATGTGCAAGCAGACCCTGGTTCATCTTCCGCATGCGAAGAAGGTATGCAGGCGTCATCGGTGGATGTCATCGTCATCGTCATGTGGTTTCCTCGTGCTTCCTTTACCCACATTCCCGACCACAACGCTAGGATCCTTCTTCTTTCCTCTCAACGAAAAGATGACTTCCCCTACGTAGGAAGGGAAACAACAATATGAGGACCACTTTCCCCATAAACAGTGTCGCCCGCTTAGAAAAATGTGGTTAGCAGCCGCAACCGGCGTTATACGTGCGCAGGACATACTCGTTACGACTTCTTATTAAGACCGTTGTCCTTCTTGATAAGAAGAACCGCCCGCTCGTAAAAAGCAGTTCCAATTGTTTTCAGATGTCAAAATCTTTCCCGTTGTATTTCCTGGAGAGAGCTAGCCTAATTTGGCGGAGAAATGCGAACGGAGCCTGGACCACCTTTCGCATGCGAAGGAGGTGTGACAGGCGTCTCGCCGAGTAGTCGTCCAGTATTATCAATTTTCTATCATAGGCTCTAAGGACTCTGAGGCGACCCTCACGTCCGGGCTTTCTAGGGTTCGTTTTCCTCTGGAATCTGGATAATGCCTTGGTATTGAAGTCATCACCAACAAGGGTGTGTCCTTCCGTGCTCCAGACAGCTTCCGCCTGTTCATCGAAATTGCTTTGAAAGGACAAAATTGGCTGCAAACTGAGAGCAGAATACTATCCCGCACTCAGGCGGCGCTGGTGCTAGATCGGCCGCCGCACCGTCTAGCCTCCTCCTGTTACGATGTTGTTCAGATATCAACAATAGGTTGGCTTCGCGCTTCCTCGCCACCTTGTAAAGCAAGTTCCATAGGTTTGTATGCAGGACTTGAATCATAATTTTGCTTTTTCCTTGTTAAGTGCCTCTTTGAAGAAGTGCCTCTTTGTATATTTGTGCTCTCTGTCGTCTGCAGCACAGGTTGCTTCGATCTGGCCCCTTGCAGCTCGGATGAATATGTCCGAAGTTAAGCACTTATAGCAAGGAAACCCAGCCGATTTGGATTTTCTCCATGGCGAGACTTTGTGCAGCGGCTTTCTCTGGGATGACTACTGTTGCCTGCGTTTTCCCTGCGCGATTGGTTGGCGTCAACTTTACCCTAAAGCTGTCTTCCCTCTTTTTTACCCTTTACCCTAAAGCTGTCTTGCCTTTTTCCACTTTTTTGCTCCATTTTTTGCTTACTTGTTTGAGGACATCGACAAAAGTCTTCCGGTCTGCAGTTTCGGCAATAGGGCATCTCTACATATTAATAATCATGGTAATCAGAATATAAAAATGTTTACTGCATTAATAGCATTATAAAACATGAAAGGACAATGAATTTTGTTGCTGGTTTTCAAAATTTGACTGAAAAGTGAATTTTCACCAGAGCTTCAAATATACGAAAACAATTTTACAGGATCACATTTTCAAAGCAATGGATCCTTTAGTGTATTACAGTGTTACTACTGTACAGTTGCGTTTAGATAGGATTTTACGGTGTGAAGCTGCAAGCCATAAAGCTTTGTAGGCAAGTGCATCTGCAAACATACCATCATCGAAATTATGCATGAAACTCTGATAGATTGTGTTCTTCCTTCCGGTAACATAAGTCTCAGTTATTGCATCCAACGGTAAAGGTATGCAAGCTGAAACCTAATGCATTTAATTATCAAAGACGTACTCATTTCCAATTTACTTCTTGCTCTCAGTGAAATTCCAGACAACCGAGCTACGTTTGAACATACTTTTTCATCAAATTTCAATTTTACAGGGAAGTATTTTCGAACTTCATCCCCCCCCACACACACACACAACGTCCTAGCAAACGTTTAAACTACACGAAGGATTTCCTCGTGCCAGTCAAGCTGGAAAATTGAATTTCAATTCAGTTTTGTCTGGGAAAGTACTTATCTATTCAAATGCATGTATGCACCCCATCTGTGATGAAAATGAATTTCACATTATGAAGTTGAATTGCAGTGAAATCAGAGCGGAAGGGAATGGAACTGGAATTCACGATATGGAGAGAACTTTGAAAATTCATCTAAAGGAGCAGGAAAACTTTGAGTGATGGCAGAATTTTGACTAATTTAAAAGTTGGTTTTGGTATCAGTGGTGGTGTATAGTCTAGGAGGAGGATAGAGGATGACTTGTTTTTGTGAGCATCGCAAATTGCATCGGAAATCCCTGATAAGTTCGTGGAATGTTAATGATAATAAATGTAAATAACAAACAAAATATGCGTTCATGCTTTATACAAGGATAAACTGTGATGTATTTTCAAAAATAAATCGAGTACAAATAATGAATAGTAAAATAAATATTGGGGCAACCGATAGGTCGCACCTGCAGCGAAAGAAAAATAGACAGGGTGAGAAAACAGGGTTCTTGAAAATACAAAGGCCGCATAATGGCGGCCGGAGGAAGTTACTTTTAACCGACTACCGACACCACGCGCACGTGGGGGTCTTAGGACATTATTTAAGCCCTGATCCTTCCATGTCACATACACATACACACACACACACACACACACAGAAAGAGCTTACTCTTTCATATTAGACAAAACAAATAAATAAATAAAAATGATCACATAAAAGTAAGAAAATATAAAATATTTAATTTACATGAATTGTGCTGCGCTGATTCTGACCACCACTGCTTGGTTTCGGGACTTTAATAAATTACGCTGCGCTACCTCTGAGCACCTCTGCTTCCTCCACTACGAATCTTCACCTCAGCTTAGTTTCGGGACTTGAATGCATTCCGCTGGGCTGCGTCCTGACCACCTCTGTTGCCTGCTTATTATCTTGTTGGCCTAGATCGAAATGTTCTCTTGGGCTTTGTGATTCAAAGATTTTGCGACTCGAGGACTTCTGGGGCTAAACACTTCACACAGCTGCTTATATTCCTGATTCTCTTTATTCTCCTCAATAATTAAATTTACAATTTACATCCTTAATTTTCCATCACATGATACTGCATTTCTATCCTTCTTATAGCGATATCTACACAGCAAACAAGTGAATCATATCAATGGAAAATTTCTTCCCAATAAGGATTTTTTGTTTTTTTTTTCTACTGGGAAATATTTTTTTGAGACTTTTTTTCTGACATTTTTTTACTGACTTTTTTTTTGGTTTGTTTTTAAATTTATTTAACTAAATATTACTTAATACCTAAATCTAACTCTAAATGTTTTTATTTTAATTTTATTCTTAGTTCTATTTTTATTATATATATAAATTATTTTTTGATTGGTTTTTTGTCTCCTACACATCGGAATGTGTAACAAAACGCTAGAGAATTAATTTAATTTATTTTTCAATTGAAACGTCTTTTATAACCATGAGGCGTCGAAATGGAAATTCCAATATTTTTATATAAATTCTCACCAAGCAAGGATTTTTTTATGTCGTTATCAATGCACTCGTGAAACTCTTTTTAAGGGTGCAAAGTGCAAAACTACGTAGGACATTGTTGTATCCGATCGCCCTCTAAATTTATTCAGAATAAAGTCTGTCTAATTCATCCGGTTGCAAAGCAAATACATCATAAATTCTGCAAAACGAAGAACACTTGAAAACTGGGGGAAAGATAACAAAATCTATTTTTATTGGATCCCTCCATCCTCAAAGGACTATCCAATGTCGATGAGGATTCTCACAAGCTGTAAACTTGCCGTTTCGTTGAGCAGCATTATGGAGACATTTTGCTTGGGTATGTTGTGAGTAAATACTTGCATAGTACAATTACACTTCAGAGACAAGGACGATCCGAAATTTTCAACTTTATATCCTAGATTTGTTTATGTTATACATCTACGCATGAGTGCGAATATGTGTGCTATTTTGGAAGCTCAACGATGCATGAGAGCGAAACAAATTAATATCAACAAAAGTATTCTAGTGGGAGCTGGAGATGCAATTAAAAACGAGTTGGTCAAAAGGTTACAAGTTTTCCAGTTTGTTTTTTGTTTAGTTCTTTTGAAAAATAACAATTGGCAAGAGTCTGCAAGACTCTTTAATGTTTTTAAATTTAGAAATTAAAACAAAACAATTGCATTTAAAGTTCTGTACAGCATAATCAATCGAAAGATAGAAACAAGCGTGATAAGTGCCAATGCAAAGAACATTTTTATTATCTCGCAATGGATAACATGGGAATCAAGTTGCCAATAGGATGTTTGTGCAAGGAATGCTGCATGTTAGATTGCAAAGTGATTTGCCTGATGGATTATGAACCCCAACCAAGTAAGGTGCATTTAAGTGTTTTTAAATACATGTAGCAATTATATTTATTCTACTAACATTGGCTCAATTATAATGAAATGAATATTGCATTTGGTTGGACATACGCCAACGTACTATTTGTTCTTTTCCCCTTGCCATCCGTCCAGATTAGATCCCTTTTATGTTTCAAATCGAAACCACTTTCAGTATTTACTTATTGTTTGCGTTGAATTTATAAGTGGATCTCAGTGTCGATGCACCGAAGAATATGGAAATTGTCCTAGTCATTGTTTTGCCTTTCATCGGAAAATTCATTGGCACAAATTCGTTGGTCACTGTAAATGTTTTTCTTGGAATCGGGCCTTGATGAAAAATAATAGTCATATGTTACAATAGTAGTCGCAATATAATGTAAGTTGAATGATGATGAAGATTTGACATCCTACGTTTTTAGCAGGTTATAGAACAGATCCAAAGTAGTTGATTTGATTACACCAAACTTGAACATGGTCCCTAAAAGCCAAGTCATGAAAATTCGTTAAAATTTCAAAGAGCATTAACCGAGCTCGATTGTTGTTGAAGCCTTATATTCAATGATAACTATTTAAAAAAAATCCATGGTATATTCGAAAAGGAAACGAGGTAGATTTTTTATGGCTAAATTACTTGGATGGGTTATAAAATTCTTTGCATGGGTGTTCCTTCCCCCAATCCAAACCATACTGACGCATTCTCTGGCAGGAAAATAATATGCTGGTTTATTTTTCCGGAATGGAATATAAGTATAAACTCTTCAATTCCTTGGAAAACTACTAAAACCAAAACTGACTTCACAACCGTCGTACGTACATACTGAAATGTAATCTACTGTGCGTAGGGCAGAAAAAAAAACCATCGGCACGTAATAAATTTGTGAAATCCTCAGCCATTTTTTATCAGAAGGTAAAAATTCAATATCGTATTTCTTAATTCGACTTATCTTCTGCATGCATTTTAGCTAAAGTACTTGCGTGCAAAATAATAAAGAAGCAAAAAAAAGGAGTAAAGACAGATGAATCTGCAGCTTGGATGCGACGTTTCCACTAGTTCCTTGTGATTGCTTTGTTCACTTCTCAGAAATTGTTATTTTAGCTCAAAGATAATTGAAAAGGGACGAGTAACTTTGAGCTTGCCATACAATTCCTTGAAATGCCAGTGACAATGATCGTGCAGTTGGAAATCATAACCAGACATATAAAATGCTGTTCCTAAAATGAAAAAATTTTTTAGAAGAAAACTTGCAAAACTGCAAGATTTCCTTGAATACAGAATCTTGTGATGATTTCATTTAAGAACGAATTAGACCTCTCCGTAGTCAACTGGTATGCCTATATAGATCGGTTATGTTCCGAAAAAGTCCGCGTTGAGTGGGCACGGCTTCTGTATTTTGTTGTCTCGCCCAGACTACTTTACATAGCAACCCTCACTCAATTGTAAAACAACTCTCTCACATGTGTTTGGAACTCCATTTTGCGTATTCCCTTCAATGTACTGGTCCAATTTGTGGGAAACGCCGGAACCGGGACCCTTTCGCCAGGATTTCGAATCTTTGAAACCGTCAAATGTCACACAGGTGTAAATCAGGACAGCAGGGAGCCTGAGTAAGTTTTAAGACATCTTTTATTCTGTGAAAACTCTGTAGTGAATGGGCTCATTTTTTCTGTTGCAAATATTGAAGACGAACGCATTATGACCCTGCTTACGTACACTGCGTGCTAATTAGATCGCTAGATCGCGATTAATTACTGTTGCTGCCCCTTCACCTAAAAGAGAACCCCTAAGTCCTTTGGCGAAGAAGCATAAGAGAAAATTATAAGCTGTATTCTAATTGCACTGTGATGGAGGTATAAAGGGATCAAAGCGAAAGCGATGTCGATTCGATAAAACCGACTCTTACATGAATTCTGTGCAGGATGCTTTGTATTTTAATGAATAATTCTCTTCTTAACTTTTAAAAAATTTGAATCACTCTTCAGTATATGTGTCCAGGTTCTTCATCTCTAGAAAGAAATTCCGTGATCTAGAAATCCCGTGGTCATAACCAGCAAGGATTCCGCTCAACACATTTTCAATGGAGCACGGGATTGCTTTTGTTGTTAAACCAAAAAAAGTCAATTTATTCTTTTTAATACCAGAGATAAGTTAGTAGTTTCGATGGCCACTGGTGGAGCTTCAATTCAATTTTTTGATTTTTGACATTATTTTCGGCTCTGTTGGTTCTTCTTCTCATTCGGGCAGGTGAAGTTTTTTCTTTTCTCACTTCCACTAATCTGAGGTACATCATTTTACCTATATGAAGAATTAATTAATTAAAAAATTGTCTCAATGAGGTTTTTTCTCATTTATGTTTGTGCTGTCACCATTATTTATGTATTTCGCATAAGTTGTATTGAATCATATATTTTATCTTGTAAGAATTTCAACGGCTCAGTCGACTTCCATTCTACGGCAGATCCTTCATGATTAACCGAGTCTTCCGACCCCATGGAAAATCTGAACTCATCGAACTGACTTACATTTTGTACAGGATCGACATCACGATGATTAATTCGTAAAAACTGGCTAGAGTTATGTAAACTAGGTATAGGTCTTGCACATTGACAACACTCTTTTCCACAACAAACTGTCTGCGAAGCGCTATTCGTCCGCTAGAGGCACTCTAGTAGTCGAACGGGCGGCGTCCTTTTGTGAATTAGTATCCAGTTCCTTTTGCAGATGTCCAAATCCGCTTCGAAAGAAACCTGTTGCGAATTGATGGGAGAATGAAGAAAAATTTGAGCATTGCTTTGACTAAAGGGGAGGGGAGTATAAAACCAGCATTTATCCAACTTTAAACTACAGAAACAGTCTTTATATATGTATGATTTAATTTTATTTAATCGTTTTTGCTTATTTACACTAAGCTTAGAGTAAGTGTTCTGAATCTGTGTCCATTTCATCAATGACGAGTAAATTTGTCCATACGAATGAGCTGTTTCTCCAATTCCTAGCAACACGTCTCATAGACTTAAATCTAACTTAACTTAATCAGCGTTTAATAACGACTGAAACGATTACAAATTTAATCTTAAAGTACCGTTAAATCACGGTTCAATCAAGCAACAAACACATTGTTAATGTTTCGCTCTGTTTTGAGTTGACATTTTGTTCCGCGTTGAGCTGGTAGTCGTTTGTCAGATTTGCCTTATTGTTACTTTTCGTCCATCGGTTGCTTAGAAGCTTGTTCATTATGACGTATTTATGCTAATATTTACGGTGAATAATGTATACGAAACATGATAGCGCACCTCAATTTGTAAGACCTGTGCAAGCCAGCTTTAGGCAACGTGGCGTCGATCGAAAGTTTCGAATGAGCCGATCTTCAGTGCAAAAAGCTTACAGGCGATAAATAGAGATCGGAGCATTCGATCGCCGTCCAGGTACAGGCTGACCTTGGACTACACCAATCGCAAATTTGGTTTTATCCAAATAATTTCCTTTTTGACGAAATTGCTGCCTATATGCACTTCAAGTCCGATAAAATGAACAACATGTTCATCATTTATTGTGAATAAAAATAAAATACTAAAATTCTAGTTTTTATTCGAAAACAAAAAAAAACAAAATCATGATGAAGCATAGAGAGTTTAGGTCCTAAATCTATATCTACAAGGACTTTAATTTCCTGCTGAACAAAAGCAATATGGAAGAAGAATATCAAATATAACTTAGATACGGACAGCAGACAATCAATAAAGGTAAGACCGTATTAAATATGTTCTCACATATGTCCTTTCAAAACATTGATTTTAACCGTCGCATGACAACATTACAAAGTCAAGAAACTTCGTTTGCTTTTTTATGTTTGTATTCGTCGTATTTTCTATCCATCCATAAGTCCACCATTATCAGGGACAAGCAAAGTAAACTTCCTCGAGGAGTTGGGAAAAATCTCTTTTTACAACATTTGCAGACTCTATGACAATATTTTTAAAGATTTACATAATCCAGAGAAGACAACAAAGGACGAACTCATTCAAATTGATTTCAGATTTGAATAGCGTTTGGCAGCAGCTTTGTAATATGACTCTGGTTCCTTTTTGAAAGTTAATTGAAAATTTATGATTTGTTATTCCTTTAAAGAAAACAAAAACGAAAATTTGACCAGACATTATTGATAACATTTGCCTGACGTTTGGAACTCATATTAGTAGCGAAGTTTAGCTTACGATGTGTCCATTTGTTTGGATGGAAGCAGAAAATAAGATTCGTAATATTTTGTTTCGTGGGGATCAAAGCACATATTGCAATTCTTCCATTTTAAGTAATCAATTAGTGACGGCCACGGTTACTAAAAGAGAGATTTATAGTATTTTTTGACACGTACTGATAACCAGATTCCTAATGAAGACAGAAGCACTGGATGCCCTCTGATGACATACAGGATTTGACGTTAATTAGACATAAACAAGTTGTGTTGAGCAATCAGCTGGAATCTTAAAATCTCGCGATTACTTTAGTTGAATTGGCACAATTTTTTCTTGTTTTCGACTTCAAGACGTGGTCAAAGAACTTATATCTACATTTACATTAGCTATCTTGAATTTTTAGTTTCGTGTCAGCTGATAAAAGGATAATAGGTTAACAGGGATCAGAGAATTGGTAATTTATTTCTTTATAAGCGTGTCATAACAGTTTTGGGAAACATGGGTTAGTGGTTGTGATGTCGAAATTAAAAGTCCATCATCCCACTTGACACACTATGGATCGCCGACATTCTACGTCCTGATCGAACCAAACACCTGATCTAACAGTATTCACCAAGAATTCGTAGAATTATGTTTGGGTTTTTTGAAATGGTAAATTTTATCTCATTATTGCGTTTAACAAGAACACATCTCTCATGGGTTTTGAGTAAAAACGTCATACAAGTGTAAATGTACTTGGGCGTTCTCTATCTCTGTCTGCTAGAAGCCGAGCGGGAGGTTTCTTGCTTTTAATCTGTTCAAACAATGGCCGAGCATTTGAAAAGCATTCCAAAAAATATTTTCTGAAAAATTATTTCCGGCAATTCAATTGAAAATGTTGCATATGCGAACGTTTGAAAAAGTAGAAAAAGAAAAGGCTCCGGACTATGTGAATATTGGAATATGCCTTTATCAGAATCATTAACCATGTGTTCTTGTATAGCAGACAGATATGTTAGCTTGGCGTGTTAGGCGTATCAAACAGTGTTCAAATATAGCTCTCTGATGAGATCCAACAGTTTTCCTCAATTCGTGGAAAGCGCAATTTCGGTTGACAAAGGCTTTAAACTGATACAAAAGCGGAAAAAACTATAAACTGGACCTCACGATCTTTGGGACAATTTTTGGCCTAATAATCGTTTTCTGGAATTAGAAGCTGAAAATCATACAAACATTCAACAAAGATGTTACACCGGTTTTTTCCTTTAAAATGAAAGTGCGAGGGTCTTATAATGCAACGGTTGGTCCTTATTGAGCCTGAGAAAACATTTGCCCCATTGAAAAATAACATTTTCGAATGTATGTGGCAAAGGCTTCGACTTCGACGAGACTTTTCTTCCTATTTTTTCGATTCGGATATTTATGGCTCTAATAACACTCATTTTTGTTACCAAACAGCTTAACCAAACAGGAGGGTAGGTTTGGTGACTAAATACCTTATACCTACTCAGTAATAAAACTGACTTATGCTGGTGCAAACTAGTAATAAATGTGTTGGGTACTTATGTGTCATTTTTTCAGCATAATTTGTTGAACTAAATTTCCTGAAATGGTGAACCGTTAAATCAAAAGATAGAAATCATTTTCATTAACTATTTTTCTTCGATCTTTCTTTTCTTCGGATAAGAATATTTGCTTCTATGTTGCAATTTTCTTGGAATTGGTCTCTTTTAGCAATGAGAGGAACCTATCTACGACCAATCAGTGACGTTGCCTTTCTCTACATGTTTTCCAGCAGGTGAATAGATATGCTTGGTATCTAAGCTTGGCTAGCTCAAGATAAGGATATCAGAGGAACAGTTGCTTAACTTCCTAGCGCATTCAGACATTGGAGGCGTAGGTTTGTATTGATTAGACTACCTATAGCCCTATCTGAAGTTAGAGAATCCGTTAGGGGACAATCTACTTTCGGGAATAAGACTTGTCTGTGTGTAAATGAGGCACCGTATTGACAATAGTTACGCCAGCAAAAGTTTTGGCCGCAATCATGGTCGACTTTTCTTATCGTTCCGAAGAAAATCTCTCATCGTTGGCCACGCTGACTGGAGCCACTACTCGTACTCGAATCTGAGGCCTGCTGTGCAGAAGGTACGTGCTCTTAGCACTGCATTATCTGCACTACTGAAGTGAAGTTTTCGAAGACGGACACCAATATTTGTTGTCCGTCACAGCATGTCTGCTGTTGGGACTGAAATTTATGGTTTCTTCTATGTTCACATAACTTATGAACGGTTTTGTTGACTCATTTTTATGGTGTCATGTAATAAAGTGATTTTTGTGAGGTTAAATTGATTTTTAATATCAAAGCCGGCAGAAATAGCAGAAAAACAAAGGAAAAATCGGAGAATTGCTTTCAAATCAAATGAAATGATGGCTTGGTTTAACTTTTTTGTTGCTTCGAAATATCGTCACAGTTCAAAAATATATTTAAGGATTTATTTTCCATCGGAGAGCTTCGAAGTTCAGAGTTTTAGAAGCTGAGAGTTTTTCATTTGGCCTTTATTGAGACGTCTTACTTCATCATTCCAGCCCGAAATATCGCAAACAAAAAGTTTGAATAAATACTTCATGTCTACTTAAAAACTTTCACCTGAACCAAAACAGCTCGAATGTTTCTCTCCGCCCATTTTCCTTACTAAGTACCGTTCATATTGCATCCGACAAATCCTCTTAAGTTTTTCCTTGACGAAGCATTTCATTTTATTCTCTATTAATGAACGCTAGCATCTTTTGAAAAGGTCGATGTTTATAAGCTCCACGTATTGGGCACACTGTAAGCCTTGTATGGACAAACGGATTTCATTCTCCTTGCGTGTTCTCCCGACGAAACCAAAGTTGATATATCGTTCGGTGATACCGGCGAATTGTATCCTGCTTAAGACATTCCCCATAACGAAATGGAATGGCGGAAATTTGCTGTGTCCATGCAGAAATATATTTAATCGATTAATGAAAGCTATTTCATTATGAAATTCGGCTAAGGAAGCATGACTCGTTGGAAGGAAGCTTTAGTTAGCGTTCTCTTGTTTCTCGTCGCAGGAAGACACAACACGAAACGAAAACTCTGTTTCAAGGAACTGTCACGCGAAGAGCTTAATTATGAAGTTTTGTTGGCCAATCGTAATGAATTCGCAAAAACAAAAAGGCTACAACTTTTCGACAGGTTCGATGTACGAGGAAATCAAAAGGTCTGGATATCATTCATTAGTGAACTTGAAAGGACCGTCGCCCTGGACACCAGCAAACACATCTATTTATAGCACAGAATATTGGCGATTCTATTTGCAGTGTGAATTACAAGGAGCAACCGAAAATTACATTTCAAAAGCATTAAATTATCCTTTCAACCTTTCGCACCTACGAAATAAATTTGTTGAAAAATCGTGTAGCCTGCTACCCGTTATATGTTTTCAATTTAGCAAACAGGTTGATGGAACTAGTTCAGCACAAGTCCCAACTCACATTTTCCTAGCGATCCTTTTGGCACTTTTTAGGGCCCAACCTCTCGGCAAACTTTCCCAACTGTGACTTTGCGAAAGGATTGCAGCTCCTCCCGCCGACATTGAAATATAAACTGATTTTTAAGCACATCAAGGTCTTATCGGTCACTTCACTAAGGTCACTTGTCAGTCTGGGGTGGAAATCCCCCCCACCCAATGCCGATTCCGGACGGATAATGGTGGGTTGGTTGGTGTGGAAAGCGGAAATGCAATTAGATACTAACCCAGTTTGTTGCGAGTGCTTTTGCGCTTGTTGTTACTATCGATGTCGTCTTAGCCGACGTCGCGCGCCCATCTTGCCTGCATCAACTGAAAGTCTTCCTCAAGTTTCAGTTCAGCATGGAACTGTGCTTTTATTTCAATTTCCCGACTTTTCCGAGGTCGCTGACTGTCGTTGTGTCTGAATTGCATCAATGGCAGACTGGAATGACAACGACTCAATTTCCTTTCCTGCAATGCGAGCGCCGAGTTTTGCGATGAATTTTTAACGAAATCATTTAATGAATGAATTAAGCAGATGACGCGGGATTAGCGAGATTGTTATGGCGGAGAATGTGGCGGTATTTGCGTGGGCCTGCGTCATCGGAGGCGAATTCACCCTCATTATGCATTCATGAAACGAGATGAGCAGTGGGCCAGTAAAAAGTTTAAGTTCACTTTAGCTGGAGGGGGGCAGCATGCATGGACATTTGTGAGTATATTTAATTTAGTAGCTGCGCTGCAATCCGCCGCTTTTCATATTTCCATTTCATCAGAGGAAGTCATCAAAAATAAAAAAAAAAAATTATTTCGAAATTGGATATCATTTATAAATGGTATTTGTCTTCCTTTCAAGGAAATTAAGGTCGTGCATGGGTAATTTTGCATGTTGGCTTTTGACCCTTAAAAACAAAATTTGCTGAAATATGTCAGTGACCGGTATGTGCGAATGCAAGAATTTAATTTTATTCACTCTATGAGAATTTTGTATGTGAATAAGACCAAGCTATCTGCAAATCCATCGACAACTTTTTTACAGAAACTCGCCTAACCGAGTATTGACTAGGCAACAATGTGGCAGGATCTCAGGGAGAATCAATGGAAGTTTCGCTCATTTGGACTTCTGTTAATTGCTAAAAGCAAGCCAGGTCTAGTTTTTCTCCAACTGGTCATTGGCTTATACATTGGGCGTTGGTATGTTCATAATTGGTCCTGCGATTCAAGCCAGATCGAACGACATTTGTATGGCTAATCAATTGTCGAAGCAACAGGATCAACAGCATGGGATTGTTTCAGACAATCCATTCAACTTCACGATCTTATGGACTCGGTTGATGTAAAGGACAGCACGGATGTGAAATGTGAATCTAACGCGTTTGATATGCTCCTCTCAATTTTTACACGTGAAATCCGCAGTTGCCTATTTTTGGGTCTGGAATCTCTAGAGACACTCTCCTTCATTTCGGACCACACATTTTCTTTTCTTTTCACACACTTTTCAAAGCATTTATCGCCTTGACGCCATGTTGCATCACAATCAACTCCTTTCCAGCTCTGAATTGTTGGCGATTGGTAGGGCATTGCACAAATGCAGAAGGAATATTTTCCCTTCAATATGCTCCATTGACTGCAGGACAACGTGACTGACATGATTTTCAAGTCAATTCAGGAGTCTGTATTACCGAAAAATTTGGGAGGTCGCTGGTTTTCGCTGGAATGGAATATAGGAATCCGGTCGATAAGACCGAATGTACCTCTGAACGGTTTGCCTCGACACGTCTTTTATTGCCTCCGGAGAGCTGTTAAGTCGTTCCTTTGTTGTTTGCGACCCCATTCCTGGCATAGCTAATGTATGAATTTTACGTTTTCCTTCTGTTGAAAGGACCATGTACGGACCCACCCTTACGCGTACATAGTATTAGCGCGTGGAATTCGCCATTGAAAGGTGGTGTCTTGGACCTAAGCAGTTACTAGTTAGTAGTGGTGAATGTTAATTTGCTAGGATTCGCAAAAAAGGAAGAAAATAGGTATTACGGAGAATGTAGTTTGATTTATGAATTATCTTTTACCACTGACTAGGGGATTTATGTTAGTTTAGGATGAGTTTCTTCTTCTACTTTAATGGTTTCTTTAAATGAACTTTTGGGTATATTGATATTTAACATGTTCCAAATGACTACGTCTCCTTTCAATCAGGACCTTTTTCATGCATGCATTTATCATTGCGGATCAATAGAAATCTGCAAACCTCCGTTGGGTAGAAAGGCCCCACCCCATCGTATCTAGTCCTTGTCAATCATGAATTAATTGACTGACTACTTGGCATTGAGCTTCTCATGTTTCGAGAAAAATTTCAAAATAGGTATCAATAAGGATAAATTTCCGGCAATCAATTAATCGTAAATACGAACAAAGGCTTCGGATACTCCCTCGGCAACGATTTGTTTTGGAAGAAAACTTTCCAGCCAATTCAATTTCAAGCATCTCCAAGTATATTTCAACCTTGTCTGCACCAGCAGCATCAGCGAAATCATCCACTACACTCCCGTTACATGGCCATTTGTTTTGCTGGTTCTCAGGTTGGCGCGCCAAATTCAAACTTCCCAACGAATTCATTTCGATGTCTCATCTAAAATTCGAACAAGGTGCGCTGGGTGTGTGTTGGTTGCCTAGCAAGCAATGGTAAAAGCCGTCAACGAAATTCACACTTCACTAAATTTCCATATATGATCGTGGCGAACTGGATTTTGTTTTCATTCTCACATCCTCTTTGTGCTCCTTCCCCAGTCGCAGAAGTCAGAAAACTTTTGAAAGTAAAATGTTCATGTTCGTAGAATTAAACCATACCAAGTGTGAAACATTCACGAATCTCGTTCGTTCGATGCCAATCCTTGGGAGCCAGGCTAAGGCTCTCGGAAGACTTTCATGTCGTTGCTCCGGACATACAAAATATTTTGGTTGGAAGCAGATGTATCAATTGCGTGAGGAATGAGTGGGACTGAGTTGAGAGAAGGAGTTCGGAGGTATTGCTTTTCAGATTTAGCCATAACATCTTCGAACTGACAAGCTCCGTTGTACGAGCGAAGTAAGAGTGTATAATTTTCTTTATGAGCGAAAAAAGTATCCTGCGAAGGCCAAGTGGATGTGTTGAATGGAAGGGAAGTCTTTGATTGCGCATACATCACATGTTAACGTTTTGTGTGGTGGAATTCACGTTAAAGGCCTGAATTTTTTAAGAACATTCCTTTAAACGACGTGGTCCAGCTGGAACTGCGCGAGATAAAGGATTTAAGAATTCTTCTAATTCAGAAAAGATTCAAGAAAAGTATCTCAAAGCGAAGGCGGCACGTGGGAAGTAGAAAATATGTTTCTGTCGAAAAGACTTCAAAAATAATGCAAGCATGTGGAAAGAATTTGAGATATTTGCCAGTGGCAGTTTGAAGATGGTTTATCCGTTTCATTATTTGCAGGTGCATTTCCACCCACTTGAATTCGACGCCAAATAATTATTGCAGATTGGCTGCAACGGATTGCTGGACTCACTCAAAAGTATTCCAGAACCACCACTGTACTTCACTAGTGTATAGTGTAGTGTAGTGTAAAATATGGTGGGAAAAAATAATCCTGGCCCAACAGGGACACAGTAGCTTAAGGATACAGCCAGCAGTAAGTGGAATATTAGCTACGGTCAGCAATTATTTTTCGTACAATGCCCCGCAGTTGGATCTGCTTCCATGGTACTACATCTGTCTAGCTGTCCTTTTGTCTTGCATGTCGTAACATTGGCTGGGTTCGTCCTTTCTAAAAATTTCAGCAATTTATCAGTGACGAATTCCTTGCAAGTTTTGACAGAATATTAATAATGATGTTGTATGCTGAAGCGCAATGACGAGGATGAACCGAAATGAATTGTTTGGGATGTTAGCCACAAAGGATAATGATCTGAAATTAGTAATAAGTTTAATTTGCAGCACTTTTAATTACATGAAAATTTATCTGGCTTCTGATATGAAATAGAAGAGTTTGATGTTGAAAAGATGTGCACAAGGATTCTAGCAAAAATGTGTTTAAAAAAAGATTAAGCATGCAAAATGGGCTGCGAATTTCTTGAGCTGGTAGACAAGTTATTTTGCTCTAATGGTGTAACAATGTTTCTGGTGTAGTGGACATAAAAACAGCATTCATGTGCAGTATAAACAATTAATTTTAAGCGTATAGAATTAATTTTGATTAAGCCCTCAAAGATTGGTTTGGCTAATAAGTATTAGAATTTTGTTATCATGTTTGAGGATCGATTATCGAGTATAGGAAAATTTTAAAAATTTGTCGGCGTGATGTTCCTCATGCAAACTCCTCTTTGACTGGCATTTTATAACACATCGACACCTACACTCGGATTCTCGTCCCTTTGTAATTGTCCAATCTTTATACGGACGATAATTTTAATCTTTACCTTTCCTACCACTCGCCCTTTCTTCCTTTCGCTGATAAATTGTCAACTTTACACATAGTGAGCTCGTTGCGTTGTACGATAGGGCCACAGCAATCTTATGATGAACTAATACAAATACAATGCAGAGCAATTATAACTTAAACAAGATTTACGAAATTCACGGAAGTTATCGATGGTTCTGGAGACAGAGCAGAGCAGAAGACCAGTCAAAGGCATGAGAATGCTCACAAAGAATTATTTAATTATTTTAGGAAAGAAATGAACCCGAGAGGATAACTATTGTTGGATTATTGAAAATGTTAAAAACGTAGAGGAGCGGCAAATAATATCAAATCCACGAGAAAAAGGAAAGACAACACTTGAATTTTAACCGTTTCGGTGCGATTCGTCGACATAGCGACGAGCGCGCTTGACCTTGAGCGCGGTTCGTCGCTATGTCGACGATTGCTTTAGTCTGCGTTAAGCGCCCCGTGGGGGAGGGTTTTTCGTGCGTTCAGTCTTGTTTTTTATCGTTAGTCAAAAATTAACATTGTAATATGTAATAAATTAATCGGATTTTATTACCGCAATTTTAATTAAATGTAACCAAAATCTTTAGCACTGAAATGGTTCAAGGCAAGAGCGAAGTCTTTTTTTTTATCTTTCCTGTACAAAAAGCATTCGTTCAGGCAACTGGATAGCAAGAAGGATGATCGATTTTCTCGTGGAGCATCAGAATTTATCCCATTTAACAAACTTGTCGTTGGAGCGTAGATACATTCAGTTTTCATTGCGTTTTAAGATTCAAATGTAATAACCTTAGCTGGCGCTGCAAGGAGGAAATATTATACGTGCGATACACAGTTATATTATAGCGCTGCAAGGGAACCAGCGTCAAAAAGATGGTTCAGGATCCCAATTTGATACCAGAAATTCTTCTTCTCACTTACTTTGGTTGTAATTCATTTACTTATAAATACACTTTCTTCTATTCAGATGATGCTTTACAGTCAGATAGGGCTTAACTCCTGAATTGGTCGTCCTTCAGATCTCATTGTCAAACTCCCAACATATTAAGGACTGCCTAGTAATATGCAAGATGTACGCCCGAACCAGATGTTCCTGGACAAAGTCTTACCTTAGTCAAATCGTCAAATCATTATTATTTGGGAAGAGAGTTTCGGGAAACTGAAATCCGTCTTTTCGTGAAAAAATTGACACATTTCAGCAGAAATTAAAAAAAGTTTGTTTTTTTGAAACAATTTCTAAATGTTTCTTGCTTTAATTTCACCCCAAAATATGGTTCTCTATAAAATTGAACCCTTTACAATTTACTAAGATATCTGCATTCAAAACGATTTTCAGGGGTGGCACAGCTTCAGCCTGCTTCCCTCAGGTATAAGTTTTTACATCCCCTGAAATGTTCATAAGGTGGTGCTGCAGCTTTGTATCAGCTGAAAATCACCCATGTGAATCTTCACATGGTGCTCTCTAGAACTCCCACGGAAAGTACTCAGAGGGACTCGGAAATTTGGAAAATTTTTTTCATATCCTTTTTTTGCGTCAGCGTCCTTTCTTATCGAGTATTCTGTTCTTTATTTTTACCACGGAAGCACAACTTTTTTTCTACGGTTTTCGAAGTGTTGTTCTGTAAGCTGTGCGCTATAGACAGGATCAAATTTAAGCCATGCCAGGTGAGTATGCAGGTAGAACGTAACTTCCAAATTCAGCGTGATCAGTCAAATTTGCATGACTCTCGCAACGTAGAATTTGGCTTTAATGAAGAGCAACATCACTCCTGGTCCTGGAATTGACGGTTTTTTTTTTCTCGTTATGTTCGACTCATATCATCCGTTCTCGATCAATTCTATAGCAGGCCCTTTGTAGATAATGTCCTTGCATGACCCGGCAAACCTGAGGCATTATTTACAGTTAGGATTGCCGTGCCGAACCCTCCGGTTGCAGTTCAATGCAAAACCCCTTTCCTCCTTTGCCTTTAGAAATGCTCATAACAGTTAACTAAACGTCTAATTCAACGTTCCACGGCTTCAACTCATTTTTAAATGGCATTCTTTGCTTTTGCTTCATTCTATGGACTTCGGAGGGTTTCCAAAACGCTGGTCAGCTGACTGCATGCGGGTTTGGACGACTATGGCAGTGATTTGCATCTCTTTTCATTAAATATGTAATCATTGTTTTATTTTTCAGCTTTCTCTCTTCTTAGTTGAAACTCCCTATCGTAAAACGCACGTACACCCCCCCCCCCCCATTGGTTAGGGTTCACTTTAAATTCTCAAGGACTTGAACAGCAATCAGCTCTGAAAGTTAGTTATCTACGTTCGTCTTTCGATGAAATGATTTCCGTAGAAATTGTAAAATTCTAAAATGATAACAAATCTCTCAGTTGTTCACAATTTTCTTTAATTTTCAGTTTCCTAATCATCGACGGCACGGCAGCGCAAGTCTGCCATTTGCTTCCGTGACTTAAATAGCTATAAAGTACTTGTAAAAATATTGAAATATTATTGATACATGCAAGAGTATATTCTAGGGATTGGTTACAATCTTCTTTGTATAGAGATTTTATCTGATCTGATTTCATGCCTCCTAATTGGAACGAACCTGATACACAAGTATGGGCAAGGAAATTCTTTTAATCTCCAGATTCGGCAAACGCTAAACGTTTTGGGAAAGTATAAAATCCTCCGGAATTTGCTTCGTTTACTTACAAATTCACAGACAAAGTTTCCAAATGAAACCGAAACAAATATGAAAATTACCTTTGAATTAAAAATTCGCTTTGTAGGAATATTATTAATACTGAAAATCAATAACTTTAATATAAACATTGCTCACATAAGGACCACTTTCTATGTCGAAATCCCCACGCGAATAACAACCAAAATATACTTACAAGGATTTATCTCAAATTTAAACTGAAGTTCGCATTCCCAAGCATTATCTGGCTAATAAGCATCAAAATTATGAATATATAAATAAACCTCGAGTATTGTCTGATCCAGAATCAATCAACGGAAAGTTAATAACATCCTGATCCTGTTTGAAGTGCGTACTTCCATAGCCAATGCTGCTCTCGCTGAACGTTCTTGAGATCGAAAAATGCACTGAGCAATCAATTTAATGCGGATTGTATGAACTTTCGGTTCAAGGGTGGAACACACACAAACACAATCACATGTGATATGTTTAGTTGTGTAAACATGAATGTTGAGTGAAATACATGCTTAATTTGGTACCTCTTAGCACGAGTAAATGAATCTTTAATGCTTAATTTTCAAATAACATTGAGGCGCCGTGTTTGAATCGCAAGGATCGTTGGGAAGTGAAGCGTCCCTGGCATGTTTGGAAAATGCATGTGTATGTGCATTTACATATATCAGGCTGCGACGCAGGGATGTGAGTTCTGTGAAAATCCTTGGCCGTTGATAGTGCAGCCCGTTTGTCGGTATCGGTATTCCTGTTGATGGCAGTAAAAAGTGTTTTGCTGACGCTGAAACATTAATGTACGGCGGCCATAACGTATTATCAAACATGCATTATCGTTCTTGCTTTGTTTTTCATATGTTGCCTCGCATGGGGTATTGCAGGTTTTGACTCTTAGCTCCTCATGCTTGCAATTTGGTGGAATTGGCTCCATGGAACATATGCACGGATTTCAGTGCGTGGCTATTGCGGATATTGGTTGATTTTTAAAATACCTTCGGAAATCGCATTAAAACTTCTTCCACAAAAACTGTTTGCTCTAAAATGTGTATCATAATTTGTTTACTGAATGCTTGTTGCTAAATTAAAAGGTAAATACTGAGCAATCAAGCCCGGAGGACGTTATTTGCCAGCAAACAAACATTAATAACGTGTTGAAAACTTACTTGAAGTCTCAGTATCAAACAGTATCTAGTCCGTTTCATCCATCGAGATTGATTAGAAAATCGGAGACAACATTTAATGTATTTCTAATAAGGAAGTTTGCAAGGACTTGGAATTGGCCCAGCTGCGACTCGTGAAACATATCCAAATATACGAAAATATACGAAAAATGTTGACATGCATTTCAATCTACGAAAAGAAAAATTATAAATGCCTTTGAAGGATGACTAGTGCTCAACGTTTTCTGATTGTAGTAAGGGAGTCAATCGCACCGACTCCCAGCAACATTTATTCTAAAGAGTGTGAAAGATATTAATCACTACAGTATCCTTTTTTGAGCCCGAGAAATAAGAGTTTTTTTACGTCCGGTGTGTAGGGCTTCCAACAGCCCAAGGTTTCTGGACTGACCATTACACACAACTTTTGGTCGACTTTATTAAGTCGATGTAACCTTTTGTCTACACAGAAGTTGGATTTAACGAGAACCAAAGGACACACTCTCTCTGTCTCTGTGCATACCTTTGATCAGATGGGACCTGTGCCCATGACAAACAAATGCGGAAAGGACATTGGTCAGGGGAACTTTTCTATGATGCTTGATGGAAACTCAGCTATTTAAATTCCAGTTCCTAAACTAAAGGATTGCGGGTGGTTTTGGTATAACACGCGAGCCCAGAGTATCCTTTAACTTGTGGCGGTCGTAGGTAGACGGTAGTTCAAGAGACTATTTTTACTCCGGTTAAAATGCACTCCATGTTCGAACTGGTATCGTGTGATATTTCTTGTTGTTGTTTCGTACAAGTTGTTTTTATGCTTGCGTGTCCTGAGCTAATAAACCTGACGTGCAGGAAACTGACTATGTTTCGATTGCCACTCCGCCTTTCCTCGTGACGATAAAATTGGAATCAGGAGGCTCAATTGTGTTTGCTGAATTCAAAACCCCCCGAACTAGACACTGTGAAACTATGAGAAAAGTTTCAGATAATTTGGCGCAAATTGCAAAATGCTCCCATCGCAAAACTTGCTCCATTGGAAATAAACCGCCCACTCGGTTCACTCCTTCGGCTTAATTTGTATTTTACAGCATTCTGTATTCTGTTTGATCGCATCTTCTGATATGTTTCTGGACCGAATTTGCATTTGAATTTGCTCAAGTGCACTGTTAAGAAATTGGCAGCGGCGAACAATTAAGATTTAATGGTGGTGCGGCACTAAGGCAAGTGACAATCAAACCACAATTCAAACAAACGGATATTAAATGGAGTGATTTAATTGGCTATTATTTCGTAACGAACACACACTTCAATCCAAGTGTCACGAACAAATTTGGATAACATGATAAATTTAGATTTATTGTTATGGACTTTATAGTCCTCGGCTCCGGCACAAAGCCCCTAAGTGCTGTCCGGTGTCTTGAGAGTGCTCTTGATGGGGTTGAAGGGGTTAATACAAATGGAACTTTATGGTTGTGGAGTGAAGTATTTGGAGAAGATTGGGAAAAAATAAATATGAGTTTCTCGCTTGGATGATATTTGATGAATGGATACCAGTGGGTAATGAAACAAGTAGGGCTGCAAGTCCCCTTGGAAATAGACGCGAAAATGGCTGGTCAAGCCACGTTAAATGAATTGTAATGCTATGGCGATTGTTTACGTTAAAGTTTTGCTCCAGATAATTCATTCAATGAGCCCTATGTTAGGCGGATTTAAATGAATTCGTCGCCCACTATTTCGTTATTGCTTTGTTTCAAATATTTTTGGTTGATTTTGAATCAACAATCAAGGATGATTTTTATAAATACCGAATTTAGGTGAAAAGTTTCCAGCGTATGTTTGGGATTCGTGGAACAACGATTCGATGTTTCTTTCCCTTATAGCCTTAAAAGTATTTTCCAAGTAATTTATTTGCGCTATCAAGCACTAAATCTTATATTCAAGGATATTCCGTTTGTGGTTTACTCGTGTGTTTGTTTGTTCGATGCTTTTTGCGAGGAACTGGAAGTCGAAAAAGTTAGAGCAAGGAGGCTGCGAAATATTTCATGATTCAAAGTTTAGTGGATTCATCTGATAGGAGAATACAATAACCGAAGTGAAAGTGGACTTCACTACTGTTGAGAGGGCGAAGAAAAGCCATTAGGACAAGCGCTCGCTTTAAAAGCGAACCTCTCTTATATTTCCCATGTCTCATCCTTCAATGATGTCGTCAAATCTCGTTCAATGGACGATCAATTTAGATTCCTCGAAGTGGAAATTCGAAATTAGAAGCAAGACTGCCATAATCATCTATGCATGACCATGAGAGCGTGTAATCATAAACCATTCCTTTTTTTGACATGAAGAGTCGCACATGGTTCCATTCTGAACCCTGAGCTACGTAGCCGACATTTTGGGCTTGATCACTGGACGCCCAATCGATCAGATGTTTGAAGAAGCTGATGCAAGGATGACCAGCCGTGGCTTCAGCTTAGCACTGGAAAAAGGCAACATGGTAATTCTGACGAAAAACGAGTCCTTGATGTTCTTCTGTACCAGTGCAAGTTATTCAGAGTTCTGTAATTCTACTGCAAGAAGGCGAGACTACTGTTAAATTGAAGAGCGCAATCAAGCACTTGAGCTTGATAATAGATTCTAAGGTGTGCTTCCTTGGACAAATAACAGCGACGAAGAGCCTCGTCAGGTGCAGCCGGTGGGTGAACGAGCGTTTTCTCTTATGCAAGAGAATTAGCCAACTCTCTCCGGAGGGTGAGCCTTCACTTCTCAGGCGCAAAAAAATTACTTAGCTACTTAGTTATCTCTAGCATCTTCCTCATAAGAACTAAACCTAGCTGAAGAGTGTTTTCATTACCAAGCTCAAAGTTTGGCGTAGATTTTCCATTGGTTAAGCTTGCGCGCTTACTTTTCGCCTATTATGTTCGTTCATCTTGCTAGCTTGGAAGCGATCACATTCAAAGTTTGTCTGGCTACTTTCCAGGAGTTCTTGGATTTCGAAGTTCCAGCAGGATACGCTCAGTTTTGCTGAGAACAAGCCATTAAAGACAGCACAACAGAAAATAAAATTGTAGTTTCTTTTCAAATCTTATCCTCATATATTATCAAATCTTGCTTGGTTGTGAAAATTTTTTAATTGTTGTTTCATATAAACTGCCCTGTCGTCTGCAATCATTTATGCTATGATTTAAGTAACCCTAAAAAATCCCCTATCACGTCTTTTCCAACTGCCAAAAAGCAAACAACTCTAATCATCTTTTTAAAGTGAAATTTGCCGCTTATCGCGAATTATATATTTATGCTGCCATTATTCGGCGCGTGAAAATGACATGAGACACAGAAGCACCTGAGTTTTGCATCGTATCCTTTTTTCCAACATTTCCAACAAATGGAAGCTTTATGTCAACCTGTGCTGAGGAAGCCTTGGTCTAACCACTAATTCACAATGTTGTGGAGGAGATACTCCTATTTAATTGCCACCGTCTTTCTGATTATTCATGAGGAACACTCTAACTCTAAGTGAAGAAAATTGTTTTACACAAACTTGGAATGTTCTTCGGAAATTGATTTTGTAGGATGGGTTACTCACTGCGTCTGATTCCTTGAGTTGCCGTGAGAGTCTTGGAAAATGTTTTATAATCGAATCAGATTTTGTTTTTAACATTTTTTTCGAAGAATCCAACAAATAATGTTTTATTCATTGGGTAAATCTTTCAATATTCTCATTGTCCCCTGCTACAAACTCGGAGATATTCATGGTTTCATCGCTTTTATTGGCGATTCTGGGCTACTGTTCCAGCCCTGAAGATAAAGTCCTGCCTTGCTCTGTTACGGAATCCTTACGGACGGTGCTCCAAAATGTTAAAGGCTTGCCAATAATACTCGATTCAACATATGCAGTGGTTTAACCTTATACCAAAGTGGAAATTGCGAATAGCTTTCTTCGCTCCTGCACTCCACCGGGGAGTCCTGCGACTTTTTTTAAGTTTTGCTCTTGTGTTCTTGTTGCGTTCACTGCGGATGGCAACTCAATTTCGTACCTCCTGAATGTGCTAAGATTAGTCTCACGTTTCAAGTTACACCCTGGGCACAACGCAGGACCAGTACCTCCACTAAAACAATCATTTATTTATGCAAATATAGACATTTAATAAGCAAAACATCATTGAATATTTTCTGCAGAATATTTCGCGCGTACTCGTTCTCACGCTCCTGTTCACGTACACGTATCGCCCCAAGGAGGGGTGACGCGAAACCATGATTATGAAGATGATGATGATGATGATGATGATGACGCCGAGGACGATGATAACTATTAAAGATAAATTATCATTTCGCAAAGATAAAGGAGCGCAACGAACACACCGACGCCATCTTCGTTCTGAAACAATGGAAATTTTGAACGTTGTGTGGTTGATGAACAGTTAGGTATACAATTTTTTCTCCTGGCTTTTGGCTTCTCGCCTTTTTTGGGAATATTTTTCCATTAAACGCAAATGTGTAAAGTTACGGGGGAAAATGGAAATTTCACAGCGCCGAGGAAGTGGAAGCCAATAAAGAAAACCGAACAGGATGAGAATTTCCTGGTGATACTGTTATTGAAGACGATTCACAGATGTTTCAGGGTTTCTGTTAACTTATGCTAAAGGCTTTTCATAAGTGCTGTTGCGAATAGTGGTAGGGGATTTAATCGGTTTGATTGTTGGCAGCAATGCTGCATTCAGGTTTTTGTGCTAAGTGACTACTGGCTTTGCTAGGCCTAAAAATACGAGTATAACTTATCTTCTCACTGTGATCCTGTGGCAGAAAGCGTTGAAACTTCAAAGCCCGTTCTCGCAGATTCATCTAAGCCTGGAGAACGAAAAACTACTAAATTTTCCCACCGAGTTAAGAAGCACGAACAGATTTATATTTTTATTGCGATTTTTTGATTTTTCTCATTTTCACGTTTAACAAAAACGCTCTTCACAATCCTTTTCAGTAAAAACGCAATAAAAAAATAAATCTTCTTAAGTTTTTTCTATCTCTGTCTGCCAGATGCCGCACGGTAGTACTCGAGCTGTTAGTGCTTACGCTGTTACGCTTTAGGTGAAGATTTATTTCTTTTACAATTATTTGTATATTGACGAAGAATTTATAATTTTTATAGGTAACAATATTTCGTATCACTCAAAGAAGTATTGCTTGATTTTCGGTTTAGTTGAAAGGATTAAATTAGAATCAAAGACCAAACTACGGACACTAACGTGGATTATATACTGACTTGCGCTTTCATCACCTTAAAAGGACGCGGATACTAGTCTGCTTCTGAATTTTCGCTTGCTATCTGAATTTGTTGTGCTCACTACATAAGTATTTACTTCCCTTTGTGCATATCCTTCGAAGGAAAAACTAAGCTTCGCCGTGAAATTGGAAAACTTGTATTAATAACCAACTCGTTTCATTAACAGTTCGTTTTTGCTTCCCTTCTTAATTAATCTCGTTGCTAATAACTTTAATTATTTCTTCTACATCATTCGCAAGATCCTTTTGCAACTCCGGTATTGTAACCATGACGAGTGGAATGAGCTAGATTAAATTCTATCGCAACTAATTCCTTACAAACAAGTCTGGTCGAAGACGAAGTTTTGCTTGGTAGGGATAAAAATTCCTTGCGATGTAATTCAAAGCAAGAATGAAAGGAAGTTTCCCACCCGGTTACCTTTCTCTTGCGGAATGCTTAGTATGTTCGCTGCATAAAAGCATTCGACTAAGACTCACTAATTTGGTTTTGTTCTTTCGCGTCTTTTATTCATTCGATATCACTTGCACGAAATGTGGGAAAAGAATCGCGCGCTGCGTTTCGTTTCCTTTTCTCCGTGAATCACAAAGGGACGTTTCCGAAAAAAGTTGAAACTTGTTTCTTTGGAGAAGTTTTCAAGTAATTCATAAGTTTTAATGTTGCGCTGATCATCTACGGCTACCTCGACAGCAGCTGATACTCGAACGGTCCAACGAAGAACTAAATAATTCATGAAATCATACAAACTAACTTCGGAAATTCGCAAATACACAACACTTACCAGTTTAGATACACGAAATCCTTCAGGAGATAACAGCTCCTGTTTTGATCGTGGCATGGTTCGCTCATTCCACCCTAATTGCGGGGATAAGCGAAACTTCTAGATTTACTTTCAAATTTAAGTTTTTGCTGTCCCAAGCACTTTGCGTAATCTCCGAAATGTACTCCTGATAGCTCGTAAATCCTTCAAATTTATCCTTTTTGCGTAGACGAACGTGTAATTGAGGAGAAGAAAACATTGAAGTCAGATGGAGTTAATAGCACTTTGCATTACCATTGCCAACAAGCAACGACCGAATATTTTCAAGTTAGTGGAACTGAGCGTTCAAGCAACCTCTGCGTGCAGGAGACTACAGGTCCTTAACAAACTTTTTGAAATGTTTTCCTAACAATCCGTTGTAAGGGCAAAATAAGAAAGCTGTAGGATGTCTTCAAGCATGCAAGGATATTTTATGTTGAAGCGTGTGTGGAATAAATGGAACATACCCTGGTTGGTTGAATTTTGTAGATCGTGTCTGAAAAGGATGACGTGGGAAAAAGCAACGTGATGGGAGCTTTGCTCGAACAGCATGCGATCATATATTTATTTTCGCGTGATTTGAAACAACTCTCTCTATGCAACTGAGTCGTTATTGATGGGAAATGCATTTTATGATACAACAAATATGCGATACGCCTGCAAGGATAAAACATTTGACCCCAAACCTAACTAAATCGAAGCAACTAATGAACTAAGGGATGATATTACAAAAAACATTGGAGAGACATGTTGAGGTGGTGAGTTTCACTATCATCAACTGAGATTTATAACATCCTCGTGGAGGCATGTCACAACTATGGAAAAAATACTTTTGCTATACGAAACTGTGAAACATAGAAGGATGATGTCAGTTTGAAAAATACTTTAAGCCAAATGTCCTTTTAGAAGGGTAATAAGGAAGCAAAACAATGAAAATTGAACACTTCGTGAGTTAAATGAGCCTCACATAGAAGGGTATGTGTGAAGCATAACAAGTTATTTACATTAAGACAGAATTGCATGAGTAATGTCCTTCATAAAATGGATTCTAAGAATTTTACAACGCTTCCTTTAGGGCTATATTCCGATGCTTATTTTGCGAAATAAACGTAAATTTGTGATTATTTCAATCGGTGTCTCCCATGGTAATGTTTGACTCTCATGTGACGTGAAGCATCCTGGAAACAAAGAGCCACAGTGGGGCGATGAAGCATGTAGATGTCGTGGTGCAGAGTGAAATTTGATGAAGGGATTGTTTGTGTTTTATGCAGATGCTATTACTTCTATCGGTTCTTGCGGTGTGAGGCAAATGAAAACTGTGTTTTGCAAAACCTGTGCTTGTAAATCGGACCGAGAAGAGCTATTTGCTATTTGCAAATCTAATTCCCTTTGCAGAACATCTTAAAAGTTTCTCCTGCAATTCCCTTCCTCGATATTTCATGCTGCAATACACAACCCTCAGCATGTTTTCGTTCACTATTGAAGCGCTGTGATAATGGCCATGATTCGGGATGGATGCTGGTAATAGTCATTTTGTCCGCGACCGCTTTTGCTGCGTTGTAATGGTTTGAAAAATCGCCAGCAAGAGACGTTTAAGGGTCCCGCAGCAAGAGACCAGCGAAATGGAACATACTTTGATGCGGCAATGTGTACACATTTGTGCTTCTTGGGTCGATGTTGGCAGCAACGTGGGCGAAGACTAGTCGAGTAACCATTCTGCAATTCCCAGCGCCCACTTAAACGCTATTACGTCCAACTGGGACTTGGCTACCAGTTACGGCCATTCGGAGGAAGACGTTCGTTGATGTAACCATTAATGGACTCTGGAAGGCTCCCATCCGAGAGTATGCGATAGATACGGCGCGCCGTTCTGGCCAGCTTTCTGCATTTTATGTGTCGAGTCGAGGATGCTAGGGCATTTGGGAAATTCTCATGTGTTACTCTCGAGTGCAGTGGGAGCCTTGGAGCCGTCGATAAAATCCCTACCAGACATTTTCAATGCTTCTCTGGCGATTTCATACGAGTTAACCCAGTAAATGGAGTGGTTTTCCATATTGCCGTGCACCTACAGCTGCGCTCGAAAGATATCGCATATGGGATTGCAGTATCAACCATTACTACTACCACACTACCCGTACATAAGATTCCACAGTGGAATGAATCCTTTAGAATCGCCTTCGATTAACGCTTTTTATTCTGCGCTCATTCCTGCAGGTGATTTCCGATAAATGCAAATCGCCAACGGTTCCAGGTTCATTCTTTCTAGCGATCCCATTAAATTTAAAATCATGCTTCGCAGCCGGCCATATCCTGTTGCAATTTATCTGTATTGCACTTGCAACGCGGCACAATCGCATGGGCCGCACATGACCTGCAATTTAGATGGCATTAGCCGCGAGGACTATTTTTGGTCACTAGAATCTCGGCCGTAATTGCAGCCTGCTGTTTGCCTCAATAGCATTTCCGTTCCAGCCAGTGGCCGTTGTTGGAAAACACCTTTTCAGGATTACCTCGCGCCGGTGTATGGTCGCCAGTGATAGCTCAGTGGGTCATGTTTGCTTTGAATTAATTATCTACGTGTGTGTCGGCGGTTATGCGATTGAATCGTTATGGCTTTCGCATCCATTGTTATGGAGCCAGTTGGGCAACAATTTTGTTGGAGCGTTGGAGCTTTGTATTTGTCGAATAATTACATACGGCAGTAATGGCTTCTGCAGTGACCTCATTGGAATTGTGGGAAATTCAGTTTGCGAAATGATTTTCACCAATGAATAGACGTAGCTGGAAGCATGCACCGATAACGCCGAATCAATTACTGCTTGGGGAAGCTTGATTTTCGAAGGATTGAAACCAGGGTTTAGTTTAATTCTATCATTCATTATGGCAAGCTAAAATTAGGTAAGCAGGCCCACAGGAGCCGAAGGCGTGGGTACTTTATGTGCAATAAAAAATTTTTTTGAAAAATTTTTCGACAGCTTCATATGGTCTGTGTCATATGACTAGAGAGCATTCTTATCTGAGTAATCATTTTTCCTTACGTTCACTGACCGCGAACATTTCGTTACCACTTGCACCGCACATATCTGCAAAACACCTGATTGCATCGACCAGTCTTTAATTGGTTAAACCTGCTCGAGAAGGACTTTCTTGTGAAGAAAAAAAGAGCCAGGCTATGTTTTTAATACTTGATTTTTGAAAAACGGTTTAATGCCAGCCTTAGAAATTCAGGCAACATATTTCCTGGCCCATCCAAAGTCAACCAAATTTTTCGGTTGCTTTTTCATGGCAATTTACTATTAAGGATAGTGTCCAGATGTTGCTGAGAAAGTTCTTGGAGTAGAACTGAATGCAATTAAAGTCAAGAACTGCAAAGTTCATGGGTGAAATAAACGTCAATATTTGCGAAAAGCTTTTCCATAAACATTTTGGGAGATTCGTTGTCGCCTTTGTGTACGTGTTAAAAATATTCAGGAATGTGCATAGGTGTGTATACGCAGGAAAATTTCAATGATATATATAAACTGAGAATACAAAAGTAAAATTCGATATGACGGCTCTTACAATAATGCGATTCTCCTTGTGAAAATGTATTTTAATGATGTAAAAAGTCGCAAAAGACACCTGTTCCCGAGATGGGGCTTACTTCCTAAACAGGATTCATTTACTGAAACTCCTTTAATTCGTAGATCAGAGATCCTTTTAAAACAAATCGAACACGTTTGAAGTCTTATATAACGTTTAGAGTCTATTGAAGGAAAACATTTCTCGTTACGTTTTCCAGTCCTTCCATATCTATATTTGTTCAACGTCTTTTAACCGATGGGTGTATTAACAAAAATAATTATAACTATTTAGAAAGTCGGAAAAACCCAGTTCTACCAACATTTATGATAATTGTATTTATTATTTATACAATACATGTTTATTTGTACACGCTAAGTTCTAATAAGCTATTTATGTCTTAGTGTGGGACTCCCAAACACGCAATGCTTATGATCTACCCACTCATTACTATCCTTGTCAACCAGACAACTTAGCCTGGAACGGTTAGCAAGTCAATTTCTACTTAAGTACTTTCAGGTGCACTAGATTACGAAATTCTTTTCTCTAGTGGGAAAAGAGGGAATAAGGGGGAATATAAAAAAATCCTCCATGCTTGACGCCTCCGGACGTATACCAGTATGCTTTGTTTACCAGCCAGAATCGCCCGAGCCTACAGTACCACGTGATTCAACTTGTCAATCGTTGTAAGCATCTCACAAACCCTAATTACTGGAAAGAACTCTCCGAACTCGCACCTGGTTTTAAAAACCAGCCAGAAGTGACACAAGATCGTAAGAGTAGGGAGGCGAACCATAGCAGCCTGGTTTTCAAATCAAGTGTGAAAATTTGTTCAGCATAACTGCAGTCCTTTGCACCGCCTTGGAGATTGCTGTAGTCCTTTTTCGTATTTATTGGACCGGGTGGTACTTTCTCTTACTTACGTTGACATCAATTTAACGTAGCTGTACACTTAGCGGGTCTCCTTTGCTGCCGTGGCATGTGTGTCGTGGGTTTTAGGCCGTACTGGTACATCTAAAACGTTTGCTGTCATTCTGTTGTTAGTTTGCATTCCATGGTCACTGTTTGCAAAAAACATAAAGATCCTGAGAACCTTCAACATGAAAGTTATGCTACGCTGTCAACAGTTTTAACACAAATTTAAACACTACTCTCTTGGTATCTAATTTTCGGTCACAATGGAATATGCCAAAAAAGCCCTGATGTCCACCTCTTCTGCATTTTCTTGGATTGGTCTTCGGGGTCAAATGGCAGTCCTGCATCACCGCAGGGATAACTTTGGCAATAATCTTTACACATTATGCATCCTTTCCACTACTGTTTGACCGTATTTAAACTGGTTGTACCACTATTTGATATGTGGGATGTGGATATAAGTCGTGATCCCAGTGAACAGACATTCAGGGAAATCACTAGAAGTAGAGTAATATTTCGAAGCACAGCGGCCGATTGTGCTAGATGTCACTGAATGGTATCGTCTTGCGGCTAGTTTCGCAAGCTTCAAACCTCGAGTTGTATTCAGACACCACGGGTAGCTGGAACGCCAACATCCGTATGGATGCTCTTCGGGTAGTATCTTGGTGGCTTGTAGCACATACGGATGGCGATGTTCCTAACAACAGCAGGAATAGCTGGCTTCTATATCTACCAGTGTAAAAGTTGGAGATCCTTAATATACACAAAATCTTTAAAACTGATACCAAACTACAATGTAAAGTTATTGACGAATCTCAACTCTGAAAGCTGAAAAAATGAAGCTTGCGACTTGATATGCTATGTCCATACCCCTTAATAAAAGCCATCTGAACCCTCGGAAGGCTTTCTCCTCATTGGCACGAAATTCGTTATAGTACCGTTGCTCCTGTCAAATGTTTCTAGTCAGTTGCAGGCGTTGCTAATGCAAGCGCTCGGTGATTCCAGGTTAGGTCGAGCAGGCTTATGGATTTTATACAAATCCATCAGACGTAGTACACATAATAAGTAGAGAGAAAAAGGGAGAACGAGAAGGAGAGGACAAAATTGAATCAATGGCGCAACAGTGTCAATCTCGTCAGTAAAACTTGAGCACTGCGTTTGCTCTGTAGGAAAGTTCTAAGTATTCCGAACTAGTAGGATTCGGATAGCTACATTTGACTGGAACTTGATCCTACCGTTCCACCAAACCACATTACATGGAACTAAGCTAATAAGCTTTGCCCTAAATTAAGTATAGTTACTCTACATTCGAAAAATACCATTAAATTTATAAATTCGAATCAAAAAATGTAGAGTAATCAACGAAAAGGCTCAACTTTTTCCAAACCCGAATTTTTCCATCCCTTTCCTGCTGTCAAACAAACAAACCAAAAGAATGTTTACGTACGTTAACATTTTACAATTGTAATAAATTCACGCGTTCTTCCCCATTTATTTATATCTCGGCAGAATATTACCCCGAGTAGATTCAAGTGTTGAGTCTCGGCGGGACTTTCGCTTGTATGTCCTGTGTGAGCTCCGATCAATTCTTGCTCCGTAAATAGCAAGCAGTAAAATCAAAATGAAAATGGAAATGTGGTGATGGAGCAAAAGTTGTTCCAACATGCACTGCATGCAAATTTAATGCACGTTAACTGTAGTAGCGCGGCAGACACTGAGGGTGCTCTCTTCCCCATGTATAAATGCATTTGTTAAAAAGATATGGAAATTCGTTGAAGTGATACCAACAGCTTCCGTTAAAAGTGCAGGATGTGAGCGAACATATCACGAGGAAGTAGGGAATATTACTGAAGTTTTGCTGAAGAAGATTTGGGATGCTGATGCTTCCATCGTTGTTTCGTTTGCATCTATCGTCGCATTCCCGATGATAACTAACCAATGATGATACTGACGTTCAATTTAATTTGGGTATATGTCGTGTGAGTAATATTTGCATAATTTATCTGTTTGATTCACCGGGAAGCTGATTTGTTAGGAATAGAACAAATCGGCAAAGACATTCTCATCCTTCAAGCACCTTCCAATAAGCAATCTTAGTTCCGATTTTCTTTGAACATTTGCAGAGTATCGAACAATTGCAGTAAGCCTATTCGTAAACTTTTGATTTCCTTTTTCGATGCAGTTTTCGTTTTCAAAGTTTTCAAAGTGTCATTTGACTGCCTTGAGCAGGTTACTTAATTCTGGAAATGTGCTGGGGAGCCACCGAAGGTCATGCTTCTAGTTGGTAGGATCAATTGCCGGGGGACTGTCCACTCAGGCCGAGTCTTCCTTTGCTTCACTCTTCGCCTATTTGTATGCTCACTACCAACTTACATATTAATCAATTATTTGTTAACAAGCTTTGGGCATGTCTTAAAATTTTCGCAATTGATTTAATATGCTAATTCGATTATGATTGTAATTATGATTGGCTGCAGATTATCGAGTATCTAGAAGTAAACTTAGAGTCGTATGTTATGTAGTGGCTTTCTGTCTCCTTTGAGCTAATGGAACTTCTAAAAAGCGCTCTTGTGTCCTTGTCGTACCCGCATAAATAATAACTTAGATCTCTGCTCCCTACGAAACAGACGGGATCACACACAAACGAAAAACCAACGGCAAATGCTCATATTACATGTCCTTATGAAATAGAATATTCGTGAATGTGAATTTACACAAAGTCGTCATATGTTGCGTAATGTGTAATGATAATCTAATTAATCGCATTATAATGTATTTTTCCCATATGGTTGGCCAGCCAGTCGTTCCGCTTTTATGCTTGGTATTTTGCAAGTGTTTCTAGAACTTAAGTAAAACTGGAATTGTAGAATGACCATAAAATTGCAGCAGTTCATATAAGGACTCTTGTCGAGTGGAAGTGCTTGCAATCGCTGTCAGAGCTTATTCGTGGTCCTTACGTGGTGCAATCATGTCGTCCGAGCAAGAGAATTTCTTGATTCATGAAAAAATGAGAAAGTATTGTTTAAAATTCATGGAGCGGTTGCCCAGAAGTGTTCATATCAGTGAAAGTGATAAGAAGATGGTGCAAAAAGGTGTGAAAGAAAGTTATTTCGAAAAATATTACGGTTATGAGGAGGTGAGTTACATATTCACATTCAGTTCAGAGTCAAATCGGTTTTGTGTTTAACCTTTTTGATATACTGGAAACTGGAGCAAGAGAGTTAGGTTCTTCGTAAAATGCACGCAAAACATTATTTGGCATTTTGCTATTGGCTCAATTAACAAACCAAGATGAAATGCTCCTTGAAAATTAAAAGCAATTTGCAAACTTGAACAAAGCAAACATTTCAATCCGAACAAAATATTTCCCCCTCAAGAGAAATTAAAATTAAATTGAAATAAAACAGGGAGAAAAAACATAAATGAAAACCTGAAAAGATCTAATTGTATTCCATGAAACGCAGACTTTGAAAATCAATAGCAATTATTCTATTCATTTTCCCATTCGATTCAAGATCCTGTTGTATGGAGTTTTCTATTAGTTCTCAGTGACTTTCAGCGTCTTCATAGCTAACGAATACCAAGGAATCGAGAATAGACGAGGCAGAAGCGATTTGAAAAGGGAGCAATTTTTTCCATTCAATGCATCCAACAAAGGAAAATTCAAAGGCAATGTCGATAAGCCACTTCAAATTAAGTTTTCTTTCAAATCTTCACTTTTACGACGAGAGAAATTAGTGTTGGGAAAGCCCATCCACGGAAGCACATTGGAAAATAATATAGATGAGGACGTTGTTACTTCAAGATGGAAATCTGCCGAAATTTCTAGAATCTGACACTATTCGCCTGGACTTATTCTAATGGGATGTCTTCCCCTCCTTGTCATATGGCGGCACGATTTAAGTTTTTGTCAAATACTCGTAGAATCACTTGCACGATTTTCCATTTATTTTAATTGCTAAGCCTCCATGTTATTATTTGCACGCTTCATCATCTCACACTTGTGTTTGTTTTATTTTCAGGGATCACCACCATCACCAAAGAGCACATCATTCAAACATGTAAGTAAATACCGAACTAGCGGTAACAGTAAGCCTAGATTCTTGTTCCTCAAAAGCGCTTCTTGAAATGTTCAGAGACTACAGAGTGACCATCATAGCTTCAGCGCAAACAGCATGAGCACTTCAAGCGGGCTTCTAGCAGAAAGAGATAGAGCATACATTAGTAGATTTATGATTGGCTTAAGTTTTAGTCAAGCGTTTTGAGATCGTTGCTTTTGTTGGTCGCAATAAGGAGAAAATGCATGAATACAAATAAATTCTTACAAATTTGGCTAATCCCGTTACATGGAGAGTTTTTTGTCGCTGCTTTGTAAAAACAAGAACAAAAAGCATTTGTGCTACACTATTACCCCTTGCGATTCTGATGTAATTTCGCCTACGATTTTGTTGTCAAAATGACTGCCGTTTTTGTGACGTCTGACGACGCTGTTTTGATTTATTAATACCATCAAACAGCCGAAACAAAACGGGCAGGTGGTTGGAATATGGAAAACATTGAAATAGCTACGAAATTTAGATCAGTCGTTCAATCGTTTCGGTTTGATTCTTCATCTTTTGGTCGAATATGGCTCTCGCTCACCTGGGTCCCCTCGAACGGAAGAAATTTATAACAGCCCGAAAAGGATTCCAGAACGCTTTGCGACGATTAAAGTATTTCTTTCATTGAAGTTCCTTTGTTTGTTTTTCAAACAACCTTCGTTAAAGAATGAACAAATGAACTTCAAGGAAACGATCGTTCAGGCCAGGCCATCAAAATGAACTGAAAATGCCTTTATATGGCCGGAACGCGTCCTCAGAAAGAAAACAGCAAATCTGGCGAGTTGCTGGAGTCTGCTGGTGGCTGTAACATCGCCAGGTGGTGGCCAACCGCTTTCTGAATTAGGCTTAACTTTACAAGATGTTCTCTACAGAGGTCCTACAGAAATCGCATAGGACACCTAGTTTGCAACTGTCAAGCGTGATTGTACCTCAATCACCCGAAGCATTTTTGGACCGAGAAACACTCAGTGTTGAAAAGAAACAACCTAAGCTTTCCACGTTCTCGTTGGTAGCGTGATTGGTTTCATCCATACTCTGCATACTCATATTTTCATATGGTGATCGCAGACTGTTTTGTGCCATAAATACGGACTCTGATGATGCTGTCGTTTGTCCTTAGGACTTGTTTGTTCTTTTATTTTCAAGAATACGTTTAGAAAAGACCTGCAGTTGTTTCAAGTTGGGTCTAGCTCTTTCCAGACGGTTGAGCCTAACCCTCTTTTCACAGTTTCTAATGCTCCTTTGATTGGGAAATCATAATGTCATTGACAACGACGAGCAAGATTAAAGGGCGCTCATTTGTAAGGGCAGAAAATTGAGGTCGATGAATAATTGAAGTTTTTATAACCCCGCAAATCTAACCAACTGTATTTTTCGCTTCCTTATACATTCGCGACATACAATTTAATATGATTTATTATCATAAGCGCATTCACGCGCCTAACACTATTTAGATGCAAGCCATATAAATTACGAAATTACTAAACGTCATTCGTCACTGAGCGAATTGTCTACATAAGCTTTAAGAAAAATCAATTTGTTTTAATTATTCCAGAGTTCAGCCGATAAAAAAATACCACTGTCAGAAAATGTGGAAATAATCAACAAAACAAATCTGTTGGATTGTCCGAAATCCTTCATATATTTTTCTGGGCCTCCAATACTCAAACACGACTACAGCTTTTCGAAATGCCTTCTGTAGGAATGCTTAATAAGAAAATGCCCAGGACTATTCTGTTCACGTCTTCCTGTCTACAATACAAATACACTAGCTGCTAGCTAAGCAATTCGTTACTCACCTGGGTGGGTTTTGTTCACAGTTCGGCCGAGTATTGTTTTCGTCCTTCAAATTTCGATGTAGATTGGATTGTTGACGATGACACTAACATGAATAGTCCTTAATCTTGGGAGAATTCAGCATTTTATTGACACAACCAATTAGCACTTGGTTGTTTGACAAACGTATGAGACGTATGATACGCGCAAGTTGATCAGGACGTTGAGTGGACGAATCGAATTGAGTCGCGGGTATGAGCAGAGATAAATGATTTTTTTAACTGGTGTTTTATTGAAAATTTCCCGCATGCGCTACGTTGTGTAAATTAATTTTAATGGAAATGTGGTTAACACCTCCATCTTGTCACAATTATGTATTATATTCACTTTCGGAAGATATCTTGATATGAAGAGTTACTTATCGCCGCTATTGGAATATTGTCTACGAGGTGTGTGAGGAAAGTAATGGCACTGGCAGCACTGCGGGCAATCTGATGAATCTAACAGTTCGTTTTTGACAGCGCCATTAGTGAACTTGTCATATTGTTGTCTGTTACAGAAGTGGAGGATCGGAATTTGGAGAGTAACGTAGTGGTATCAAGTTTCCTGTTGAATAAACTCGGTGAGTCCTCGAGTGTGACTTGGCTGTGAAACAGGCCTATAGGGAGCATTGCTTATCAAGAACACGTTTCTCGCTGGTGGGAAAAATCATTTTTGGAAGGCCGAGAACACGATGGAGATCAACTTTGTACTTCAAAAACCGACGGAAGCGTTGAACGTGTGGGGCTCTTCTTAGCTCAGACCGACGTTGAACAATAAGGATGATGATTTAAATACTTTCTCATTAAATCCAAGAGAATGGTCGTCGTTTTGTTTACGCCAAATCCTTAAAACGTAATGGTAACCCTGATCAATATTTTTCCACGCTTCTTTTCCCTTCTCAAAGTAATTAATGATGATTATCCTTTTTGCAGTCGCTATATCCATGTTCGCCGTGACGATTCACCGTGTCTAGCCCATTATTGTTTTGTTTCGAGCGTGTGAAAGTGTAGTTAAATTTCATTCACAGCTACAACTTCTCGATAAACTCGCTTTCACTTGTAATCAATAGGCTACCGAACAAATACTAAATGCGCAATTGTTGTGAAATTGGCCGGCGAGCAAATCAAGGATCGTGGTATTAAACACCATGGTATCGTGGTGTCGAAACGACTTGGCACCACTGGCAATCGACAGCACTCCTTCGTACGATTTGAAGTGAAACTAACAAAAATGATGAACTAGATAACGGCTGTTGCGTAAGTGATGAAGTTGCGGACAATATGCTGACAAAAAAGACCTAAGTTGTTCAGAATGTAGACGTTACTGTTGACTTCATCCTTTACAGAGAAAAATATTTAAAACAAAAAATGATAGAGCAGCAGCACTTTATGTTTCGGATGCGTGCATACGCCTTTGGCTTTCCATTACTTGCTGTCACGACAATATTCCATCAAGCAAGGACATATTTTTGTGATGTTATAATTTTATGGACTTTCTCATTTCGAAATATTCCAATGGAAGGCTACATGTTATGCCAAAGTCAAAGTCTATTTGGTAAGAAAAACGAATGTAAAAGGGATCTCACCGGAAAAGATTAGAAAAGTTGAAAGGATGCATTAACAGCTCAAACCCCTAGTTAAACTTTGATATCGAAAGGTTTGGTGAAATCCTAGGCGAACTCACTAAAAGGGTGCACGCAATGTGAGTTCATTGTAGAATAGACCGAAGGTGGTGGGAAGACTTAAGAATATTAGTTTACCCAACAACGTAACGATATATATATATTTCAGTATCACAGTTCGCTGAGGTCGAAGTTGATAGCATTGAGTTCGGATTTTGGTAAGGCAATCAACTTAATTGCTGTTATGAAAAATGAAATCTTGTGTGCAGGCCAACATAGAAGCTGACTTTGAAGGCTTCCGGAAAATAGAAATTTGGAATGTGTTGATAAAATAGTGACGAACCTGTTCGTCTGGTTCTTGTGCATCACAATGAGATATCCTAGATTTCAACCTGAGTGTTTGTTTTCATGGAGTTGTCACTAAGTTGAACCAGGCACCAACATTAACAATAAGAAGATTCAACGATTCTACTCAATAGCCAATCACATCTCCTTAACTTTCATGAAAGCACCAAATGGAACTACTTGTGAACAATAACAACCATTGTGAAACCAGGCAGAAATTCAAAGAAATCCTTTTTCATTTCGGTATTCTCCGAAATCTAGACAAAGTGCCCGCACCCCTTTTATTCGAATATTATTGTCTATTGAATGAAACAGTGTCAAGTGTATTTACCACGTACCAAAATAGAATCCATTTTCAATTATATCCCTAATGAGCTGTTCTCTTGAGGCGATAGACTAACAAGACACCTAAAATATTAATTACCTAAAATCCAAAGATCCATCCGCTCGCTCGACTTGTGTGCCCTACGCTTTTCCGAAAACAACACCTTGGATAGGATGCGTCTTGATTTATTCGTTTCGACCTAAATTTATTTAATTAAAATCAATTTTCGGCGGTAAGCGCAAATTGAGTGTCAGATTAACGTCCTGTACATTTATCCTACATTTAAAACATCCAATTAATGAATTCCTTCCAAGCCTGGAGTGTCATTGTCTCGGGCTTTTGCCATTCGCATCCACACCACTCATTCTGTTTATGCTCGCAGCAAAGCCATTATCCTTGCTGGGGATTACATGGATCAAATGCGGCAACAACAAAACAGGATCTTATCTAAGCACACTAACTACCTTGTCATCGGAGCAGCCCGGCTGCGTGGACGAAACAGGGTTCACGAAAGAATCATTCAACATTTCGGCAGCGCATTAGCTCACCCATTCCGAGTCCATTTTAATTCCTGCGAAATCTTCAAAATGGCAAAACAGCCGTCAGCAGTAGCGAAAAAAGCTACAATTTATTGTTTGATGGCCCTAACAGCTAGTCGAATGCTTGGTGTTGACAATATTTCGCTCGGTCCTTTTGTTGGCTGTCGGGAATGCTTGGGAATCGTGCAGCTCATTAAAAGTTTAAAAATATGGCAAGCTAGTGCCAATGTGTGGGAGATAAACGAGTGGCACCGAGTCTCGGCGATGCTGTCGTCCTTGCTACCAAGGGATGACTGCCATTGAAAACAACGCTGCTGTTACAAGGCAGGGATTATTAAAGTCAGAATCCTTCTCGGTTCGGATGAAAACTTCTCCCGTTAAAACGAAACTCCGTCTTGAAACTTTTAATGTTTCCATCGAACGAAACAAATCTTTTACTGTCGCAATAAGTCCCTTTGCTACCCGTCAGTCAAAACAGGATGAAATTTATGTATGTATGTAAAGTTTACCACTTAAACGAAATAAATGTTAAGCTTTCATGACTTTGTCAACGCCTGAATTTCTTTACCAAGTGGAAAATTCTTTCCGGTGATATTGCCATCTGGAAAGAAATTCTCAGGCGGAAACTATGCGAACACACTGTTGAGTGCTTTATTTCAGACGTTGTTGTTAATCCTTGATCCAAAAATAGACCCGAACTAAATGCAAGAGCCATTGAAAGCGATGCATTCAGATGAAAAATGCATTCATAAAACATAAGGCGGCCACAGTTTGTGAACTAAGAAGACACAAAGTGGATGCAGACGGAGACAAAAGTTGGGTTGTTGTTCCCAAGCATTCAGGGAAATCTACTTTAATTCGAAACGTCCTCCCGGCACGTGAGTAAGTCGCTGGATGAATAGGAGAACTGACGTTAACCATGTCGAAATCCTACTTGGATACTCGATATTATGCCGCACACAAAGGCTGGAATACATAATTAGCAACCGAAATTTATGCTGCATGCATTAGGACCTTTCGTATGTTCAGCTTAAGCTGCAAAACTATTGTTTCGGAACTGTTATTATTTCCTTGCTGGAGTTCTCAATACGGGGACACCCGTGCGAATTCTATGTTGTGAGGGTAAGAAAATTGGAAATACGTAGGCCAAGCGTAGGCAATGGATCCAAGCAAATGACATTTTTGAAGCTATGAAGCCGCAATCAAATTACGATAACTTATTGCTGAAAAGTCTGCAAGATGAGAATTAGTCCTCTAACACTAGAGATGAGATAGCGTCAACTGTCAGACTTAGTTGAAAATGTTACGACGCTTCAGGATTTTTTTCTCGTCACTGATACTAGCTAGGTCACAACGTTGTTAGGTAAGTCCATTTGAACGAGCATTGTCAAAATTTTGGGTTGGTGACGTTCCGAATATCCCTGAATTCCACATATTCCAGGCCTTTCGATTTATGAGGGTAGTTAAAATTTGTATGGTTTTTATCTCCACAATTCTAACGACTTCCAATGTACTGCTTCTTATTTTTGGTCGTGACTATGTGGCACTCCCCTCTTTGTGCTGCATTCCTTCAAAGTGCTGGAGCAAGCTTAGCAGTCAAGCTCCTTTGTGTCATTTGCGCAGGCTGCTAAGCATCTAGAGTTTCAGGAAGCAGACTCAGACGCGTGAATATGAAACTCGATAACGAGTTTAGATCACTCAATCTTGGGGTGTTGTACTAGTGTTTGGTCTCCGCGATATTCGTGTAAAGACTCAAACAGTTCTTATTCCACAAACTTTGCCTTGCTTATTGGCCTTTTGAGTAGCGTTCATCCTTCCTCAGTCCTCTCACTTTCGTGTCCAGCAGGATTTACTAAGATCTGTGTTTTCAGTTCCAGCTCTGTTTCAACCTTACGCGCTTGTGTTTGCTTCCGCCAATCGGAGCTCGACTTCAGGAGTATTGATTAACATTGATCCTTCTGCTAATTGGATTTCAATATCTGTCAAATGGAAAGTATATAAATAAATGAAATAGTTTTATGAATGTTTTCATAAGATATTCCGTCGTTGATATACAGTAATCCTGATTTTTAGATCAATAGTTTTTAGATATTTTCGTGATTTAATTCGTCAGATTTTCGTAATCAAACTTCGATGGATTTGCAATTTGGGAATTGCACAGAAGGATTTTCCTCAATTTTCCATTATAGTTCATGTTTTCAATGAATTGCCAAGTTCAATTACGGGGTTATGGGTTCAAATTAATACTATCCATCATGCATTAATGAAAAGCAATCGACTGGCAACTTTCCAGATCCATTCAACTGCATTCTTCAGCGTCTTCATTACTGGGAACGTGGTCTGCTATAGCGTCTACGGTCATTTGTTCTCTCGCGGCCCATTTCGGTCATTTCGCGGTCTTTCCCAAACGTTAATTTTTGTTTTTCGTGTAACTTATTCGCTTCAATCCTGTACATTCAACATTTGAAATTTTTCGTGCAAATTTATAGCGAATCTCCTTGATTTTTACTAAGAAAATCTCCTGAGTATATAACAACTATGTTTGACCTTTCAGAGAGTTATAAATAAACTAAACCTTCAAAATGGCTTCCACTGAGCAGCAGTACAGTGATGAAATAATTCATTTTAGTATCGGGTCTGCAAGGATCTTTGATAGTTTGACCACACCCCATTCATGTTGGGCGAAACTACTATGAAACGGGAAAAAAGGAGACCCAACGACACGATTGATTGTTATCTAAGAGATGACGAGTCCTGAGAAATTGAAAACTGCATTTTCTGATTTTCTCTTTGGCCTCGACGTATTTTATTGCAACAAAGCACGTCGAGCTTTGACCTGAACATGTGGCTGTCGCTCATTCGTGAATTAAATTCAATATTCTTCCTTTATTCCTCAGTTCATCAAAGACTTCCTGCACAATGTGCCATTGAAAAGATTTTCACCGCACAAATTAAGCCTTCCGGGTAAAGCGCTGCAAAATCATCGCGAACAGCATACTCAGATTTATGTTTGTACAAATTCTTGCCTTGACGAACGGATCCGCCCCCATTAAATCATCCTTTCCAGATTTGTGTGAGTGCGCTTTAATTTAATTTGAGCTCCGTTGAATTTTCGGCTTAATATTAAAGCCCACACCTGGAATTCATTTGCGAATGATGTTGCCTGGGTTGCTTAGCGAAAAAGGCAACGAGAAAGTGTGTCAAAAGCAGTCCTTTTGCTTCGCTCCTTGGAGTTTTTGAAGAGGATGAACACGTACGGGATTATCGTCATATTTGGATGATGTCTCTACCTAAAAGAGATGTGCACACATGAACCGTTCCACGTGGTGGAATGTAAACGTACGCGAGACTATGCACGGCACTTCCACTCATAAACACCCTTCGGTGCTAGATGAAAAACTCATGCGAGTTACGCCGAAAGAATTCATACAGTCTCCTGGGAAAATGGAGGCATTCTGGGTTCAGGATGTAAATTAGTAACTCACGTGCGGTGATATTTTAATGATTACCCACTCCCGCGTGCAATCAAAGTGGGACACTCTCGTGGGCTCGACGATGGGTTGCTGTCGTTGTTGTTGATGTTGAATTTAAAAGGTTGAAACGTTATTAATTGGAGTGGATACCACTCCAACAGGCTTGGTGCGAATCTCCTTGCCGATACTCATCGGCCCCAACTAATTTGATGCTAATAAATAAGGGAGGCAAATGAATGTCTGTAGAGAGTTTGCTCCTCTGATTTACTTTTTTCGCATTATTTTCGCTCTTTAGCAGTGATAAAAGCGATAAAAACAAAAAATGCATAAAAAGAAGAAGAAGAAACCTCTCTTTTCAATATTTCCTCAAATGGTGTTTGTTAAGTGGGTATCGGACGGAGTAATCTCCTTTTTCAGTTGACGCTCCCCGAAATAATTTCTTTTCAGTTCATGAATTTAGGCAAAAAATATTTCTTTCAAATTGATGGGAAACATAAAACAGGAATTAAATTCCATTTACTTTTGTTTTGCTCTGTATCGTTTGTTCCACTTTCATCCTTGAAACCTTCTTCATATTTCCGAATTTTCTAAGATGTTATTTTCAATTGCGTCCTCTTTAGTCACTAACGTTGTTTACTCTGATTCCTGGTTTCTGCTTTCGCGCATTATATATTTCACTTATTTATTTAAATCAATAAAATTGGCAATATTTTTCACCTTCCATTTGTCCGAATTGATGTTTGAGTATTGTTTTTGGAATTCCGTCTTTACATTTTTTTATTTTTTTTTTTTAATTTATTTTTAAAAGCGTTTGGAATTTTATGTCAGGCATAAAGAAAATTTTTTGCTTTTGCCATCAATTTTTACTGGATAACTCAAACTTTGTGTAGAACTTACAACAGAGCAGCTCACCCTGCTCACTTTGTTGTGCTCGCGCTGTCAAGCGGAGAGAATGGGTCAGTGGTGACCAAAAAAACAATACAAAAGAGTCACTTAGTTTGAATGAGTATTAAACGTCAGTAGTTGGACAAAACGCAGAGGATCAAAGACATCTAGGAAGAAGTCTTTAACGAACAGAGGCAATACGCTCTGGGCGATTGACAAGAGAGTTCCTGAGAGTACGACATGAATGGAAGGGGGGGGGGGGGGATGGTACATCTGATCCTGAATAAAAGGTCGTCGCTCAATCGAGCGCACTGACAACTTATTTCCGAATGTTTCCAGCCTTACATTCGCAAAATTGATGGTTCACAGTCTCCCAACTACGTGCTCTGTGCAGATAACGTGGATGACGCCTGTCAGAAATTTTTTGACTGCAAAAGATGTAATAGGCTAATCGGAAACCTCCATCAAGAGCTACAGTGGTGATCAAATGGTTGGAATGGATGAAAAGCAATCGCCCGGCACATCCTCAGGTAGTCCTGTCAGACAAAAAGACATGCTTGAGCACCAGGAGATGTCAGTGATGTTGCGATATTTTTCTAGTGCTTATTACCCCTTTTGTCGTTCCCGTTTGAGCAGAGACGCTATAGAAGAGACTGTAACCTAAGGGCGCCTCAACTGACGGCAATCCAAGCTTGTCAGACGTAAAGTGTCAAACGGCCCCAATTAAGCCCGCAGCGTAACAGGGATTAGAAGTGTTGGTCGTCTGTTTCAGAAACGTTTCAGAAACTATTCCTCTAACTTGAAGGAGACTGGCAGCCCTTTGTTAAAAGTATGTGCCAGCACATGATCCTAAATTTTAACATGTGACTGGAAGACTGGTTGAGTGGAATTCGGTCATGATCTCTGACACTGATTGATTTCGACTTTTAATTTTTAGACAACGTAATTTTAATATTGATTATAATCTCTACAAATGTCGCAAAGATTAGGATCCTTCTTGGATAAAGCATTAAGTATGTGAAAAACACTCGAAATTTCGCAACCTTTTTGCAACATTTTTATTTTCGGGACATAGTTCCAACACGTTTCGGACAGATTTGAAAAGTATACACCAAGCAAGTTTTCTAAATTAATCTCTGGTAAGAAGCAGCTCCTCCTATTTCCAGTACTTCTGTGAAGATTCGAGTGGGAAACGTACACAATGTATTGACCCCGATGCTGAAGAACAAGCTCTTACGTCACACCAATCTGAAGGACTAATATCTGCTAAGTTTAATAGAGCCATGAAAATAGTTTAAGGACCTTTGAAAGAGAAGCCATCGCAAGTGCAGGCGCTAGGCGAACTTCTCCAACACAGCGACGAGCACTTGGCTTTGCTTGCATACGTCGTTGATGTGTTGGCCGTGCTACATTCACGTGTCTGCATGCTACATTAATTTTCCCGTAGCATTGTATCCATCTGTATCCTCATACGGTGAGTATGAGAAGAGAAGAAGGAAAGCGTTAGTGTATTCGTTTCAACCTATTTACGAGATTTATAGGTGAAGCGAATGTGAGGTAAACTTGAATTGAATTTTTCATCCCCTACGTGATATGCGAATCGGTCATTGGACTTGGGATGCCTTTAGCGGTGGAATTAGTAATTTCGGAGGGTACTTGTGGAAATTTTCTTTTTATTTACATCAATTCGACTGTCCCGGATGTCGCTTGACTTGATTTTGGCTGGTGCCGCTCTATTGAGCTCCATGAACTTGAAGTAAGTTTAGGGATGATCTCAGGACCGATTTGTGTCTAAAGCCTTCCGTGATGCGAACCATAACAGGATATAAAAGGATGTCGAGTGTCTTTTTAACATCAAATCAGATGAAATAAATAAATGTATGCTTCTCCTTTGCATAATTTCTAATGCAACTCCTGAAAAGCAAGCAGACTGGAGCAACGTTTTGCTGAGAATAGTTCTTCGCCATCCTTTCAGAAAACATGGTTGGTTAATATTGGATTCAAAACGACTTCCCTGTTTTCCGAGCTAGTAGCAGTACTCAAAATCCTTTGCAAATCGATTCGTTTCCGCGTGAACTGAGCATAATTACGCTCCTTTGTACGCACCGGCGTAACACGCCTTTAAAGCAAATACGTGACTGCCAACAGACGCGCAAGTAAACAAAATATTTGCCAGATCCTGTGCCTTCTGTGTAAACAAATTTTGATGGAATTGTAAACACTTTGGCACGAGTCAATAGCTGATATCCGACACTGTTTGCTGTAAATTTTCGTGTTTCGTATTTAGGCCATTCCTGGATTTCTCCATGGAGGAGGATATACACGAGTAAATCCTCATGAACGCGTGAATGTGACATTTCGATACACACGTGTGCGATTGGGTGCGAACGGAAGGTGTCGAATTAATCCCGGAGCGTAATTCGGAGCGATATGAAAATGGTTTGAAATCTCTTCGAGGATGTCCTGGAATCATTCAATGCACGCTCAAGAATAGCAAACACATTCATCTCTCTGCCATTCGAGTTACATTATGGACGCCTAGATGAAGCGGCCCAAACTTATGGGCCTATAATTGTAAATTTTACTCTCTGACAAACGTCCAACAGCTTCCGGGAGTGCGAAAAAGTAGTTGTAGATTTCACTTCAAGCACGCTCTACAACATTACACAATTTATCCAAACTTTTTACGCTCTGCTCCACTCATCACTGAACATCATCCGCACGTTTTCCCACAACACAAGTATACAAAAGGCAAACTCCATTTACATCTTCACCCCAAACATATGTCAAGCGAAATAGATCCATAAAACTACCATGGCTCAATAAAAACCGAAAATCCCTGGAAAACTTATCCTGCAACATCCTCGGAAAGCTTTGAATGTTCGTCAGGCGGAACAGAGAAGCTATAACTAACCCCATTGACAAAAATTCGGAAAATGTGCGTGAGTGTGGGTGCTAGGTGGAAGGACTAAACTGGCAGGAATATTCGGGCGGCAAAATATGTAATTTGCATTTATTTGCCCCGGAGCGGCTGCGACCGTCCCATCGACCACCGCCGGCCGACACATAATACAAATACCAACGCGAACCTTTCCTCCATATTTCACATTCTTTACTGGAGCCCAACAATCCTCACGACATTTTTCCACTTGAATTATTCAACCTGTGTCACCTGCGTTGGAAGGCTCAGCACGGCTGCACTGGGCCGGTAGCCAGGCGAGCTGACGAGTGTGCGAAAGCCGGTGTGATTCCTTTACAAAGTCCTCGAAGCGAGCGCAAGGAATTGAATGAAAAAATTGAAATTTTTCGAACTAAGTAACGACTGGATTTTCGGTAAAGACCTTAGTTCGCTCGAAATTGAATGAGCTCGGCGAGGCATTCGAGGTACAAGGACATTTTACAATGGGAATGAAGTCGGAAAAGCTGAATCGAGAACTAATTCAGGTTTGCTACAAGCGACGTCAAAGAAACCCAACTAAATCGAATAACAATCCAAAGGTATTATCCTTATCCTGCACGAGTCACAGAGGCGCAGCGAGAGCGGCAGAGGGTCTTTCGGCTGTCAACCAGTACTGTGGCAGTCGAGCTGATTCGAGCAAATATCAGCGACACTCGATAAAAGATTCTACAAAACAGCAGGATATTCCTTGGGCAAAGGGTCTACCGGATTCGTTTGCGTGATGGATGTTCTCAGCAGAGGGCACGGTACAAACAGGACAATGGGTAGGCGGACAATCAATTAAATAGGAAAAGCACTCGGGGCAAGGTGATTAATAGGGAAGATTGTCGGAGTAGGTACTTTTTGAGTGACTCAACGAGAGGTTGTAACTTAGTGATACCGAACCAAGGAAACTTGCGAACACGAAAAGCACTTAAGGTCGCTCCAGCATGCGATAAAAGTTAATTGACTCTCATGTGTGTTGGAATGGGCTCATTTAGAACTGGCTTGGAAACATACACACATACAAAGTAAGCTGTTTGAAGGATATTTTCTGCTTCCCTGGGCTGCTCGAGTAGAGTATTTACTGCTCGTTTCATTTCAAATGGATCGAAATCATCGAGTGGCAACGAAAACATTTAATTCGAAGTCATCAACGTTTTTTTTTAATGACTTTACTTTTGATTGGAAGAATTTTAGGCTTTCCGCGTCACTGGGAACAGATTGTTATATTTCGAGCACAGGAAAAAACTTAATGAAGCCGAAAAATAAATTGCGATTGGTCAATTGAACTTAACTAATTGTGCCCAGTGGAAGTTGAAATCAGAAAAATGTGATTTGACTCGATGGGAGTTTAAAGGATACGACAGTTTGCTGTATAAGTTGCAAGAATGAGACTTGAAATTCGTCCGGGGTTTTCGGTAATCTGCCAGTCTCTGATATTGTAGTCGCTGTTAACGGGCTGCTGAATCCGTAAGGAAAATTGAGTTTTTGTAAGCAAGCAGGGAGACCACAATTTAAAAGTTCAAGGAAGTAGCAGCAACTTTCGAACAAATATAAAACAAGGTATGAAAGTTTATAAACAGTACAATTATGATAGGATCTTAGGAAATCCGTGTTGTGCTCAGCAGATTCGGAACTTGGCGTCTCGTGTTTGACACTTGCAACAGGTTTGGTGCATCGACCGCGTCAGCCAAATGGTGAGTCCGCGGAACGAATTCAATATCTTCATGGATCGCATCGGGGTTGTTGGCATCACCTGCGAATACGTCCTTAGTTCACAGCAAGCCTTTTGCAGTTTCCGCAGTTTTTCATTGTCTTGGAAATCTTTGTCTCGACAAAAAGTTCATTCAGTTCATGGTTGTACTCTTGTGTCAAGGCTCATAAGCTTATAGGTACAAGGTCTTATAAGCGACATATATCTCCTGATCTTGTCTTTTGTGCATGCAGTTGTCCTGAAGAACAGGGAAAACTTAGACAAAACAACTTATTTGATGTATGCGGGCTGTATCCTTTCGTTCATATCAACTCATTCACTTTGATCGTTCACAAATTTTACGCTAAGAAACGCTAAATCGTCAAATTTTCCTCTTGCTCGGCCAGTCAATGTTGTGCTAGGCCGGTTTGGAACTCGCACTAAGTTGTGACCTCGCTAATTTGTATCCAGACATAACCTGCTTCATGGTGTATAGTTCACCGAAGTCAGAAATGAATGCTATCTGCGTAAGATACAATGAAAAGCTCCTGAACCACATGTGCTAGATTGGATAAGCAGCAATGGAGCCAGGCTGCCTTGCTGCGTTAGACCAATCGAATTTGACAAACTGTCAGTCGGTTGCAGTTTTGTTGGGATGCCCAAATCAAGCTCGAGTGTGTATCGTATGATGGTAAACTTGTTGAAAAATATGGGATCGGCGCAACGCGAAAGGATTGTTACGACAACATCTCGAGATGCAAACCGTCAAATTACGGAAAATTCATCTACCTTGGAATCTAACACCGGGTTCGTACCGATGAGTTGTTACTTCATCAGAAGTGTGAGGAAACTCACCACCTTCAAATCAGCAGCAGTGGAAACATTTCCACCAAGAAAGCCTTGAAAATATGACGTAAGGCCAACCGGAGAAGTGAGAGCTACGAGAGAACTCCTCGCTTTGCAAGGAGGGGGAAAACGTACCATTTACGATGAAGAAGTTTTCCCGTTTTCCTTCTTTAACTATAAGTTTCATTTCATTGAAAAGCGTTTGAAAATTCGATAGGAATATATAGAAAATACTGAGAACTGAAAGGACGTATTAGTTATGACGTTATTACTATTTCTATCATTGGAGGTACGGCTGTTTAGGCGGTAGTTTTTTTTTACTTCTATTAATTAAAAAAAGAATATAAATAACAGAGAAACAATTTTATCATTCATAAACATTTTGCTTGTTGATTCCATTAATGGCAAGCGGAAAACAAAGACATCAGTCAATAAGTGAAATTGACTCTCAATGTTTTTGTTCAAAAGCTCGCCTACAAGCAGGTGCCCGAGTTTCCGGGTGTCCTGGGAGTGTTGCTCGTGTATTCCACCTCATCATAGCCTGATGATATTCCAACACATGATTTGAAGGCTTCTAAATGGCCATTTTCGCTATGAATAAGGAGCACATGGTAACAACCGACGAGTAATAAAAGAGCATTTCTTACCTTCCCTAGCAAGAGCGTGTAGGCGAAACTCCATTGTATTGGAATCCTTGAATGATTTAGGGACTCTTCATTTGGAGAATGGCGTGGATTTGCGTGCGGAGAATTTCCCTACGGGTATGGCATCTGCATGGATGTTTACATTTTTGCCTCTGCTATTTCTCTTTGCACTTTGTTTTTATTTTTATTCTAGGGTTGTTTTAGTGGTTGATGCAATTTTAACTTCATGAGGTGGCAACTGACAGCAAAGAATTAATGGAAAGTCTTCCAAGATCCCGTTCGTATGGGCCAAGCAAAACACATTTGTACATTAGGCGTTGCTACATTGCCTTTATTGAATTTCCAAAAGATGTCCAACCTAAACGCAACGCACTTTGAAATATTAAAGATGACTTTAAATAAAAACTCCACAAAACACGTTTGTCACATCGGAGCATCATTAGCTTCCCAGTCTTTCACACTGTCACCAAATGTGTATTCAGTGTGTCAGATTTTCATCAGCGTTCACACAGTTTTTGGCACCCTTACAAAATATCCTGTGCTAGGAATTGCCATTTCATAAAAAATATGATGTTTTATGCACAGAAAACCGAGAACGTAGGGGATCAATTACAACGAAACGTAGCGTTGTATTTTTGAAAGGCCTTTGTAACTAAATATAAAATGTAGGACGCAGATGAACAGCCAAAGTCACATTTCCCACCGAAAACATTTTCCCAAAGACAATGGCAATGACAAGTGACTTATAACTAATAGCGAAATTTTTTTTCGTTTGTTTTAATTTACAAAGTCGGTGTTGGGTGGAAATGTGGAAATAAATGTAACACTCTAAATCAATCTGATGACAATTGTTTTCATTGCGATCCTGAAATTTAGAAATAATAAGTTGAATTTGTTATCTTATTTCTAATAAAATTAATTCAAATCTAAGTTTGGAGCATTAATTTGCTTGTTGTCCGAAGTAAACTTTTATAGAATGAGGGCAAACTGAAGTCCTTGATCACGGAGCTTATGAGTTCTTGTCATCTAACAGCTCTGACCATGATGAGTGTTTACTAGTTCCATTTTAGGCTGGCAAAAGACCACGATGATTGCTTACTTAATTTGAAACCTTAAACATGAAAAATCCTTTTAATGCATTTGTGTTTCTAATTTTAAAAAATTTTTAAGGCATTTTCTCGTATGTATTTATGTGTATTAATATCTGGATCCCAACCACTTCGCCTGGTCCTAAATCCAGTTTCTTCTTTCACGGGGCTTACTCGTATTTGCCGTCCTTCATTACGAATCCCACTTTCGTCTGTTTGAGCCATCTTGATCACCTCGAAAAATTCATTCCAGATAGGGCCGAATTTTATTATCTAGAGAGGGGACTCTAAGTTTTTCCTTTTTTTGTTTCCGCTTTTTGGAGAGCGAGTACGCGATCACCAAATAATCACCTAAAGATAACATTTAGTTGTTGATTTGTTTGGTGATCAAACAGTGTGAACATGTAAACATTGCCCTGCTACGGTTCCGTATAAGAGAAGACGTTTTTTCAAACCTCTGCTAGCCACCCAGCTCCATTACTAGGCCCGGACCTGGAGACCATGGCCTATGATGAACTACTGAGGCTGGGGCTGCCAGATAAGCGAAGCTTGATCACTAGTCTCGGGAAGCACATCGAGCATACGCAACTCATGGGGATGCGCTGGTCAAATAGAAAGCAGCAGTGGAATACCTGGGCAAATTGATGGACTCGAACATCAGATGCTCCGATGCTCATTTCTTTAATAGAGGCGATCACTACATCGAGGACACGATTGGGCGCTATGCGATCTGTCCTACTCTCTGGGGCAGAACTATGGGATGACGCTCTAACACGGTAATAAAGGAAGATCAGATGGCACAAGTGGTGATTGCACTGTCAATATCCATTGCCCTCCTTTCTAGAAACCGCAAAAACATTTATCGGCGTAGAAGAGAACACAAAAGAGAAGAGTGAGCGTCAGTGAAGGTGGACATCGCTCTCTCTGCGATCGACAACATTCTGGTGAGCATGGCATAATACGCCTGATCCTTAACTCGAGGTTGTGGCTCAACAGCTCGCATGGAGTTACTTATTTCTATTTACTCAGTACATGCATTGGTATGGATATGTTCGGTCAAACCTATACAAGATTAATAGGTCACTGCCTTCCGATGGCATATTATGGAGGGACAGGGGGTTGTTGGATAATACGTGTAACAAATTTCAATTTTTCACTTTTTCAATTTTGCCACAATGAAGGTGAAGTCAGCGGCCTGCTGCGAAATTTTTAGCTTTATTTTTAGAACCGGAGTCGCAAAAAAACTTATAAGGATTGGCATAGGGATTGTCATGGCATATTGTGCTCGAGCAGTTTTGACAGTTAAAAAGATGACAGCAATAGAGAGACCCGCATATAGAACTCCCCCCTCGCTTCGCGGTAGAGTAGCGATGCCCGTAATTTGAAACCGCCTAAAGACATAGAAGACGTTGCTTAATCCCCTTGTGTCGACGCGCCAAAAACAATTTCAAAAATTCCACATGAAAAAAACTGTAGGATCAATCTGAAAAGTAGACCAACATCTCAAATTATTTCCACCTCATTCAAGCAGGTGTCAATTGGTAGGTGCTCGACTTCTGGAATGTAAAATTTGTACATATTCAAAATTTCAAGAGTTCTTTGCGCAACCACAAAGAGTGGAAGGTGTCCACTCTCTTGCAAAGGTCTTTGTCGTCAAAAATTCATGACAGGTGCGCACCCCAAAGTCTCTGTTGGAGAGTGAGAGAGAGTGCAAAAATGTTGTCAGATGCTAAATTCGGTCGAAATTTTTTTGGGAAAACCTCAACATTGTTCGAAAGTTCACCAAAAATACGAATTTCCGTGAAAATTAATAGAGTTATTGCGATTGAATGAGGCCAAACTACTTCTAAAAACTTTCGATATTTTCCAACAGAACTTTGTTCGCAATAGAATTAAAAATTTGCTGGAAGTCTCTCGAAATTTGCTCGATTGCTCGAGATTTTTTAAATTCTGTTCTGTGGACCACTGCTATTTGGAGTTTGTGTATTTTTTAAATTATATGCTGTAATTTTGGCCTTACTACGTTTTTATTGCCATCAAAGATTTGCACCCAAAGGCACCATTCAAAATCATTTAAATCAAAACCGTGTCATAGATTTTTCCTTTCTAGTTTGATTTGTGCTTCCTTGTACTGTTCTGTGTTGGCTGGAACAAAACATTAATTAATGCAGAAATATGATTTGAATTTCCTCAGTAAATATTAATTATAATTTCCTGCTCTTAATTGTCTCATTCGTTGACATTCTATATTCGAACGGAAGGAAATGTGTGGGGTGCAAAATTTTACAAAATTTCAATAGAAAGTGGAGCGTCATATTTCAGTCCTGGGAAAAAGTTCAATCGTCGTTTAATATTCCACGGAATCAAATCATAATGAATTTGTTGATGTGAAATAAGTTCATGTTGTATGCGTTTATGTTTATTCGGAAATTACTTTATTTCCTCCCTCTTTAAAATGGCAGTAATGCACTGAATTAAAAAAATAAAATTTCAAATAAAAAACTTCCCTAGCGGATGATAAGGATCTGAAAAATTTTGATTTGAACCGAACAATTTCGTAACGATGTCTGCAGTGGAAGGAATAAGTTGCGTTTCTCAAAGTTTTGCGGCTTATTGGAATTTCGGTTCAATTTCACTGCAATCGATTTTCCACAAATGATAACGCTCAATTTTCAGCAAGAATACGAGCAAATAACAAACTTGACAAATTATTGTAAAATGACTCAAACAACTGCATCGTCATCTACGAAAAATTCCCAGGACTTGACCCAGCGGAATTCTTCGGAGCGTCTAACATTCTATTGAAAGAATTCTGTGAAAACGCAATAGGAACCATATGAGCGAAAGATCAAATCGATGCCAGACAATTATGTGACTTATTTTTAATTCGTTGATGGAAAATTCTTGGCATTGAGCCTACCGCTGTGTAATTTTTTATGCTTGAGAAAGTTCACGTTAGACAACTTGCTCATGTTCCAAAGGAGATGACGATTGTTTTTCAGCAATTTGGCAGGAGTCCTAAAGCAGCAATCGTAATGACTCTTGTCATAAATCGAAACTGCTTACGTAATTTGTCATATTTGCCATGGCCAGGACACGGTTGAGTGTGAGTGGGCAAAGGTTCCACGAAAAAATGTTAAGGTACAACCAATTGAAAAAAGATGCGATCTGTGTAGTGAATCGGAGTGAAATGAATTTTATCGGGAGCCTGGTTGAGGTCCACACGTTCGCAAGGGAACACACGCAAACGATGACCAGTGAAATTGAAGACATAAGTAGAAATTGGTTTCAAGCAAAATAAGGACGAAAAAGACTTAGCTCTATGCCATTCATAAAATACCCTGAATGAACGAAAGTAATATTTGCGTTTCTTCTTTTTCAAGTCCTATCAATATTCCTATTCAATATAGAATTTGAGATAGAAAAATTTGATTGGATGGTTGCCAATTGGTCACTCGTTGACCACTGCAGTAATCTATAAATTCGGTAAAATCTCTTTTTGCTATTACGTTCAGTCACCTTTCGCATTTCCCATCTTCAAATCGTTCCAGACCACCAACGATTGGGACAGCACGACGAACGCGATGAAAATTATCCTTGCAGTTATATGTTCGCATGGTTGGGAATGTTTCACCAGTTCTGAAGTTCATTCTACGTTATTCGAAAGACAAATAAAAATATCGAGTTCACCAAATATCTAATTCAACTAACGTTGACATGTTTATGACGCTGACGAATGCTTGGTGCCAAGGTAGTGGTGGTTATTTGAGCAATTTTTCAATTTTCCAACCAACGCTTGCTTCTGACATGAGCGAAGGACATTGCAAAGGTCTTATGATCTATGACATTAAATGGCGATGAAACACGATGTACCTTTTCGGTCTAATTTATTTTCAATGTTTCAATGTAATGTTGACGTCAGTTGAATGAATAATTCGAATGTGATGACGGTGGCGAGGATTCAAATGAGATATTTTCAGGATGCTACGGTTGTCGTACTGCTCGGATAGGTTCGCGTTCGTGCCCATTGGCTGTGCGCGTTTTGTAAAGTCAACCAGGAGTTTCATTTGAACATCAGAAAATCTCAAAAAACTGAACAGTCGTACAGAAAATACGGGAACACGGTAAAGACAGAGGCGAGTTCTTTGCAAGGATAATGAGAGTCTAGAGTTTTCATTCGAGAATAGTAATCTCAAGTTCTCCAATCTCTAGTGCAATCAAGTGTTAAAAACGTAAACAAGCTACGCCTTATTAGCGTCATGTTTCCAACGATTAAGACTTATTCAAACAGGATACGTCGTGTGCAAATCGATGCATCCAATGATTTGTTTCAGCCTGAACAAGAATTTGTCTTTCACCAATAAAGCAATAAATCAAATTGGGTTGCTGGCAAATCAAATCGTACATGAAATCCTTTTAGCAAATGTCTGAAAGCACTTTGTGAGAAATGGACGCACGTTTAACTGAGAGCCCCAGCTAAATTATTGTCCTTCAACTCTCTGTCTATGAGCCGGCATCAGATGAGGTTGATAGTGGCAGCGAAGAGTAAACTGTAATCAACGAATTTGACATTTGCACCGGTGATTTTAACAGGATTTACTTTTTTGCACAGTGCTCCCTAACGTTTGCATGTTCAAAACCTTAAAGGATGATGTCGTTAATGTCATTAAGGATGACAGCAACCAGATTCGCATTATGGTCACGAAGTCTATAAAGTTTAATGTCGTCGCTTCTGCCAGGACATAATGTTAGTTTAGCTTTATCAATGTCGCAATCAAGTAAATGTTTGGAGTTTTGAAGTTATTGTAATGTTTCCGCTCGAAATCATTTATAAATTCGAAACGTGATTTTATTAACTGGCGATTAGAGAGTAGCATTTTTGTCTCGGGTATTCCACTTGATAGAATTTGTAATCAAACCAGACAGTCCCAAGTTAAAGTTGTTCCTGCTGCGCCCTATGTTCATCCGCACCGTGGAAAATACATAAAATAGTGCATTTCTTCATCACAAGAACTGTAGTTGTCTGCAATGTTGTGACGAAAGTCGTGTAACAATTTTTTCTGGACTTCCGATTATACCACACAGTAACGTAGCAAACTCTAGGCATAGACATAATTTCCGCTGTTCTCCTTTCTCTATAATTCAATTTGATTTGCTTCGTGCTTCCGTTTCGTCCTGAACACCAGAGGAGAAAACCAACTGGAAGACACTCATGGAAGACTGCTGTTGCTCATGTCCTGATATTATCAATTTAGACCGTTGCATCGAAGATGGCAAATCAGTGCAAAGAATTGTTTTAGTCTTCAAAGATCAATCAGTGTCAACTCTCGTCAGTTTCAGCGGGACCAATCAATAAAAGGAATTTGGGTTGGTTCTCAGAGCACTATGTTCGTTGGGGCACTAGCCACTGAGAACAGCATTGCATAGGATTCCGCGTGAATTCAGACCCATAAAGATGAACCCAAGTTTCATCTCCAATTGTTATCCGCTCTGAAACTGTGTCCTAGATTTTCTCCACGGCGAGCAAAACTTCTTCAGTCTTACCTCGGTTAATAATGGGTTGATCTCATGAAAACGTGTACTTAAATCCTTGGTCAATCTCACATTTACTTGAGGTAAGAAGTGATCCATCCTCTCACCAAACCAATGTTGCAAGAACTTTTTGACCCACCCTCGAAATTCCATCAGTGAATCAGAGAATCAAATAATTTTTCTGCATCCCTTATCCTTTGAATCCTCTATGCATTGAGGGCTCAACTATTTAATCAAAACATGTTCAGAAATTTTAAATGAGGACATTAACAATTTTTCCATATCGACGTTGCATTTATGATTCGAAAGGACGCTGAATCGGACGCCGAAACCAAATCTGCTCCTTTTCATTTTAACAAAAGCAACTCGCTTGCCAATCAGTTCTGTAATACAAATAAATATTTCTAAAATAAATGCATTCTTAGCTCGCTCGAAGCAACCTTCGTCCACTTAACTATAAATATGGAGGCTCGGTACCATTTGATTCGACAAATAAACAATTAAATTAAACAAGAGGAAATACGCAGTGTGCAGGCCAGCAAATATTTATATTAAAAGAGCAAAACATGTCTGGAATTAAGTGGCCAATTCGATCTGCAATAATTGTTTTCCCAGACGTCTCAACGAACACTAATTGCAACGTTCCCACAATTTACCATTAAACTTCGGACAATTTTTGTGACCTTTACATAGTGAATAGTTTTTGCGATTTGCAATTACGCATATGCGGAATATGTAGTATGTGTGCATGGTGCGTTGGAAAGGAGGCAATTCGTACCCCAGCTGGTCATGCAGACTGCATTGCATGCGGCCGTGAAGCAATTTATTTTCAATTCAATTGTATGAATTGCTATCAGCCTAGTTTTGAAGTAATTTCTGCTGTAGGAGTGGGGAAATGGACAAAATCAAGGTGGTGGTGTCTTGTCGGAAAAGCGGGTTTCCATATCTGCAATTATTCTTTCACAGTAAATTTATGCAAAGACAGTTTATTTTATCAGTTATCAGTTTATTTATATCAATCATGTACCGGTTTCTTATTTCGCCGCCCTCGCGCAACAATATGTGTCTAAAAGGGAAAACTGCATTTCCCAACTAGCAATTTTATTTGTATGATAAAATTACCGGGTCGGTAAAATTTTCAATGGTAACGCAGGCCGCAATGATAACATAGACCAAACATCAAACTTTAACCGCTGTACAAAGTACTGTTCGACATGTGATCATGGAAAGGTTGACAATTCGACAGCGAAGAGAGCTTGCTGGAAAATCGTTTTCGCGAAAAACACGTTTTAAGGAGATTGTCCAAAATCTTCCGGGACGAGTTACTTCAAGAAATGATGTCAATTCGCCTTCAAAATAATGCGAATTCACACATTCCTCTTTGGAATACAAGACCGATTTTATCTACATTTATCCGCTCCGCAGATGATAATTGGTCTCGCCTGTGTGCACCGATCGCAGTTTAACATGACAAACCATAAACTTGTTTACCAGATTTCTGCTGTCCTGAGTTTTGGGAGAATTTGCAGACAATGCCTTAATGTGTCTATATCACATGAACCTGATGGCTCAGTCCGTCTGACGTTCTTTTTTTATCTTCTTGTGAATGAAACAAGTATGGTTTTGTCAGAATTGAGCCTTGTGGCTTAGTGTCTGACGCAAGGTATGCATGATGCGAAGTACTCTCGGCATTATATCGCACACTCTTTGTAAGTTCCGATGTTTAGAAAATCATAACCACCGGCTTTTGTACGACTTATCAACCCAACCTCTGACAGTCAAATGAAGGCCTTCGTTTTCCACAAAAGTCGATAGCAAATGAATAGAACAACTCTTTGTGGTAATCCACAATTCGTTCGAATGTTTATATCGTTGGCCCCACCTAATAATTAGGGTTTTCAAGCGATCGAGCTCAGTGGCAAATTAAACAGCACTTACCTCCCTTTCCATTAAGGCTTTTCTCATTGCATTGTGACTCATATTGTCAAAGACACCCGTGGCGGCAGAATGAGGTACTTGAAAAACTCGGCCGACCATACCACCAGCTCGGATCCTTCAGCTTCCCGTTTATTGTCGGAGATGAATAAACAACAACGAGGTCCAACTTATTTACCTCTATCGGGCTGTATTTGGCTAACTGATCCTTATTGTTCCAAGGATGCAAGATGCAACAGTAAATACAAATTCAAACACTTTCTCTCCATTAATTAGCCGTACCCACTCCCAAATGTACTATTACTTTGAAGGAGGCCTTATTGTGCTTTTGCAGGGACTAGCGTTTGTCACATCTTATTGCCGACTGGAGATGTCGTACAAAACGAATTCGACGGGATTGTATTGTCAAGAATTTGGCAGGGAAAACGGCCAACTCTGATTAACAAATCAGATATCCTGCAATATTTAAACGTACTCCTAGCCGCAGCCATAGTAACACAAGAGAAAACCAAGGTCGCCAAGCTTGGAACTTTTGACTCCTATCCTCGATTTTCACCAGACATAGTCCCGTCCGATATTCGATTCTTCCTTTCTCTCATTATGGAACTTCAATAAAAATCCACAGATGTGTAAGCTCTCCTACAATTAAGATTTTTCATCAAAAGAAACGAAATGTTATGAAGGATTGCGTTTTTACCAGCAAGATAGCAATTATCCTTTCTTAGATTATTAGACGCAAATGACGGAGCAAGCAAGTGAAAGGGTTTTGTTTTGTTGCCACTGAAATATTTGCACCCCTCACAGTCGTCGGGTATAAAGATTTAACTGGATTTAATTCAATATCCTTTGACTAAAAATAAACCCGACCGCCATCGCTATTTGCCGCGATAAATATAACTCGCAACCTTTTCCAAGCTATGCATGCAAACAAACTAATGCTGAAATTAAATCATAAAGGGTAAACGGAAATTATTAACTTCTAAAAATATCATCGACTCAAAGTTGAGCCGTTCTACACCGAAAGTGCCTTTGCATTAATAAAATTCAGTCCTGATACAAACACTGTTGTATCCTCCATTTTCCCTACGATCCGCCTACCAGCCAACCATGCAAACAATATTTAGCTATTATATTCTTGCGAAAATTACAGTTTTCCGACAGGATACAGCAACGAAAATAATTTCAGGAAGTTATTATGAGGTTATGGCATTTTCTTTGAAATTTGCATTTCGTACAGATTGCGTACAATACTCCTGCATGCCATTTGCTCCTTGCATGCAAGAACGAATAAATGTGTGGATGCAGTCAGAGATTATAAGCATCTCTGCAGAAATACACTAAATTTAAAGTATGTCAAGAGAGCGCAGTTTGTGTAGGGCCATGGAGTTATAGATACGTCTGGGTAGGACTCATTTGGCGCGCGAAATGACGTCACTGCATGTGATGTAAGTATTGAAACTTAAATGCTGAGAATTGCACTTTGATGAAATATAGAACAAGAAGGAGGAATAGGTATGAAGCAGTTTGCACGATGCAACGACACAACTATTGGCTGCGATTGGGATTCTCACAATGCGATTCCCGTGCATTCAATTCAGCATGTCCTTTATTTCACGAATTAATATTTTTTTGAGTTCGGATAATTCGTAAAAATTTGCCTTGCAGGGAAGAGCATTGCAGAAAATGTCTAATTTCGAGCTTCGAGGGATGTTACTTAAACAGACGTCGACCAACCGAAAAAAGGAAACCTATCGCCAAAAGCAGGGATATATTTTTTTCGCTCAACGGACAATACATTAAGAAGGATGATAACTGTCGGCTCTCAGTAAGTTTTTTGGCTCAAATGCACCATTCCCTGATGCTTTAGACTTTGTTGGATCAGTGCAAGGTTGCTGTCATTAGGCATTTCGATTGTCTAGTTTTTATTGATATGTCTCCAGAGGCATCAAAAATGATAAATGAGACCAGCTTCCTCGTTTTATTGGGTCCCTTGCAAAGTCCTTATAAATACGTATTTTCCTTTAGCTTTTTTGAGTAGGAGCACAGCGCGGCATTGTGCCGGTGTTGGGCTTTCTTCGGGAAATAGTTCCAAATTTGGAACGAATAATACTCGCAGTCTGAATGCATACAAAATCATTGTGAATTTGTTTAAAAGCGGCATCAAATCTTTTGTTACTCCATTATGTGAGGTTTGTTCAGCGTTGGAATGGTTCAAAAATAACATTGGAACAAAATACTGCTGGAGCAAAACCACCCTGCTCACCCGTGTGAAAGCATTCGAAACGATAAAGTCAATCCTGCGAGGTACTCAATGATCCAAATAAAGTACCAAACATGGTACTGCCATCGCAGCTCAGCTTCCCAAACAAAGAAACCTGTGGGTCCTTTACCCACGACCGGAAAATAGAATCGAAATGGGAAAGCATGTTCTGCCTGCTTTGCCGCCGCCTTCGCATTGAAAGTCGTATTCATGTCGTGATCCATCTATTCTGTGCATTTTCCGAGAAAAATCCGCGGAGGAAGTTAGAATTTCTTTGGGATGTCGAAATTATGGGCAATAGCAGCGTAGAACTCGTTACCCGGCAACGCAGGAAGATGGTGATTTGTGGAAGAGAAATTTCGGGGACACTTCACGACGATGGTTGTCAATAGTGTTTCGGAGGAGAACGGAGCAGTTGCTGGAAATTAATTTATGTCGAAAAGCATTTCAACGACAAACAATTGACGAAATTAAATAAGTTCACGTTACCACGCAATAAAATTAAATTCAAACATGGCTGAATGTTTTCTTCGGTTGAGTTGGAGTTCGTTCTTCAACTTCAACAGTGGGGAAAGGAGCCAGCGTATACTTGGATCCGAAAAAGTCAATGAATTCATGCAGCTTTCAATTTCAAAAAATGAAGTCTATGTCCTTCATCGAAATACAGCTTTTGATGGTACCGCCTAACAAATGTGGTGCAATTTTACGGGTAAATAATATTTCGAGCAGGCTCACGCTATCTACTTCCTTTTCACAAATGCGCATTATTGACACGACCGCAGGAATTCGCTACTGCCTGTCCTTGTGCCCACTCCTCAGCACCTACCGAATTTGGTGAACCGAACGAAGGTGAACAACTCCATGGCTACGGCAACGATCCAATCTCAATGAGAAGATGCTCCCTTTCATCCTCTCGAAAAACTAATTTCATTTTGCCGCGTTTCCATTGAACATTGAACTCATTTTCTTTCGAGATGACGTCAATGCTTTCCATACCTGTTCTCACGTGCTCTTGTGTGTAACGGTATGATGTGAGTTCGTAGAAAAAATAGCATTTTACCTGGTTCAAAGGATTTGATTAATGCAAATGTGATTGAGCTGAAAGCTGGTGGAGTGGATCTTCTGGTGCTGGTGATGACGTTGCCGTTTCGCTGCCGAAGCTATTTCACTTGCATCTTGCACCTGTTCCTGATGTGAATAACTCTGTGCGCATATTTTTATGCAAATTTTATTTGTCAGCATCCTTTCCATATCACTCGATCTGACAGAGTGGATTATTTGATCGATAGCAAGAGACCGTCATCATGGTAGAGCATGTTTTAAATGATGTGGAATGGCAAATGACGCACATGGTGATATTGATATGAGAGACTGAATAGTATTGAAAAGTGTTGAATGTATGAAAAGTGTGCTCTACCATGTAAATTCTTGGCAATATTGAAAAGGGTCTAATTAATCTCAGATACAGCTCACTGTTAAAAGCTCAAGTAGTTAGACCAAATGCAATACGTTTCGTAACTATAACACAGGCGAACATAAATTTTATAAGGGATATAAAGAATAAGAAGCAGGAAATAAAGAACGAAATGTAATATGACAAGAGCAAACTAGGTCGAACCCGGGAACGTCCAACAATGAAACCACATGAAAGGGTCATGCCTAGAAAAATCCCAGGAGCAAAAAAGCACTTGATAAACTCCCCATTGCCGTTTAGACAACCTGAGCTTCAACTGTTTGTTTCGCTTTTCTAATCGGGAGATCCACATTTGAGCTGAAAAGGATAGAGTAGATTGTTAGCTGGAAAACGGACTTCCCGTCCCTCTGCGCTGCCAAAGCATCTCATATGCTCGAAATAATGTGAAACGCGCTGGCACAGGCTACTCAGTTAGATATGATCTTTAATATCAACTCTGTATACCGTAGCGAACTTATTTTCTCTCAACAAGATAAAAACGGCGCCCCACCCACATTTCGTATGGAGCCAATGTGTAGCATGCATTACCCGTGACCTCTCAACGAACAGCAAGGCCAACAGAAAACCATGTTCTTCCAATTTTGTTCAGGTAGGTGCAAGTTTTGTGCAGGTAGGTGTCGGTAGGTGAGGTTGTAATCAGTCTCGTCAGCTCCTCGTTTTTGCTACGGCTCCAAGTCACTCATCATCATTGTGCCGTGTCGAACTAGATAACCTGTTACACTGAGAACCTACTCTTCAACTGTTTCTCACATTTCTTCCAACCAGTTCTCTTTCGTCTCACCGAGTGGTTCTTTGGCTTGAGAGGTTCCTCTTCAACAGGGACTCACGACCCTTCCCTAATCGATCAATGATGTCCTATGAGAACAGACTGCCAGAGAACAGTGTGGCACCGAGCTCCGTTTGTCCTCTAATCCTAGCATCTTTCTAACAAAATTGCCATGCCAAACATCATCCCGAAATGCAAACGTATATTTCACCCACTTTTCCCGCATGCAGTGCCGCAGATATCACCCTGTGGCATCCGTGGGCCAAACAGGCAGTCTGCGGCTTCCCCTTTTTGGGCAAATAAGTCTGGAAAAACCCATGCTTAGTGCGCAACTGCAACAGTTAATGTCGAATTTCGATGGGGTTAACTCTGAGGATCTGCTTTTTGGTCAGTGTGATGACCTTAGTGTTTTGAGGCGATAGGATTTCCAAATTCATATGGCAGTACTAAAAGATTAACATTTCTTTGCCTCTCTCTCTCCCTCCTTCTCTCTCCTTCTCTCTCTCTCTCTCTCTCTCTCTTCGGAATACCGAACTACGCATTTGAGCCTTAATTATATTCTTTTGCTTGTCGTAGACGGGAGAACCTAAGGAGAACATTCGCGAAACTATCAATCAATACAGAGGATTACTCCTTCGGAAACAACACAGCTACGTGATTGTGCACTGCAACAAAACACATTTCACTGTTGGAATTATAGATTAAAACTTGAACACGCCGAAACTTTTATCCTTTCACATCTGAAATTTTGATCATTAATTGAAATATTCTTCGGGCGAAAAAAAATCTCAACTCCACTTATTTTTGCCATCACTTAAAATTCGTTTCGTATACCCGAACATTCAAACCAATTTAATTAAGAACAACGGAAACATGAATTTGAAAAATCTGCAGAGGCATAAAGTAAATGTGGGGGATTTTTATTAACATTCGCTGACGTTTCCTTCAACCCCTCACGCCTCTTCCCTCTGGTTCGGTGCTCAGCATCTTATGATGGCTCACCTTTTTGAGTTTCATATCTGATCCAGACACAATCTAGAAATTATCCGTTAACGCTGCTTGTATTCAGCATCCTTAGTCATCCATGAATCCATCCAACAAAACGTTTCAAATGACCACTGGTGAGTGACGTAGTTAAAACCGACATAAATTTTCCTTTTCTGACGTTGACTCATAAAATTTTCAAGTCACGTAAAATCAGAATTCATCGAACCCGAAAAAAAACTTTTCCCTCCACTCTCGCGATTCTTTTCAACTTTTCCCGCACAGAAACGAAGAAACCATAACTCATCCCGACTTCCCGTGTTTTTATGTTGAATTTCCCTTTCATTTTTGACATGGCATGAATAGAAGAAAACAGTGAATACTAAAACATAAACAGAGGTTGAACAAAAAGCAAAGGAATTTGCATTTTTTCCCTTGAATACCAAAATAGAAAAAACATCCTCCAAATATGCAAATGATCTATTATACAGATGAATTAAAAGGACTAGATCTTCCTCTCCTCTCTCCCCTTTGAGTGTTTCTAGGGGAACGCTCTGTTGCAGAAGTTAAATTTGAAGTAATACGAAATAAATTGCAGTTGGTCCTTCCTACAAGATCCAGTCAATCTCCAAGAAAATCGCTGGATGTGCTACCGTAAACCGTTCGGTGGGAACGACGTGCCGAGGCAGACTCAGCTTCCTTCATCACTTAAGGATTTACCTGTTGAAGTTTTTGAAATTGTAAAATTTTATCTGACTCACTTGATGTTGTCAGCAGGAAACTTGGGAACAGATTGAATGAAAAACTTCCGAAGACCATGCATAGAGCGACTGTACTGCCTTTCATCCTCCGAAAACTTGCTTCGAAACACAAACAACCAGAGCATAATTGAATCCTGAGCTAGTATGCTACCAATTAATAGACTCATGTACCAACGGTGTGAATCCTTTTTTCATAAAAGTCGTCTCGTGTTCCTTTGCAATGGAAAACCAACAACCATGCCAAATTAATTAGTAGTTCCATGTCGCAAACTTTCAGCTAGGAAGAGAAGGGAATTACCACGTCTTGATTGTCCTTAGCTCGAGAGTAACAAACCGATTTATTCACTAACCCAAAAGTAAGTATATCATCTTGGTTCCCAAATCATATTGCAGGCTTAGATTACGAGTGCAACCTTTGATATAACGAAGCTAGAAGTGGAGATCAAATTTGATAAATAATGGAACATGGGATACATGTCATGTAGGACACCCATTCAAATGCCATTGAATCAGGTTTGCTACGTTTCCTAGAATCGGAGAATACATATCCAATGCTTTCAACCCCCGCCCTCCTTCAATCGTCGTTGTCACTAGTAAAAAGGAAACTTTACAAGCCATCAAGTGATTTTCCATTTTGCCTGTTATCGAGGGAAGAGTTTCTAGTTGCGAAAAGTGAACTCGCCTAAACTTCTACTTATTCAATCCTATTAGAAGCAAACTTTTGATCCCAGGAAATTGAAATCAGGAAATAGGATGTGGATGTCATTTTGGAAAGGTGAAAGTTGTTCTCAACACGAAGTTGTTTGGTAGTTATATTAGAATTCCCTTCGCAGCATAGAAGCGTCGGTGTAAACATAATGAAAACTTGCTGCAGATATTTATGAAACTTACCGGCAACTGCAGGCAGTTAAAATTATGGGAACGTGAAGGTCTCGTCTCTTATTTTGCAATATCAAAAGCCTCAGAAGTCGATCATATTTCTCAGAACTTACCCCAATATACTCACAATCCACCCCTCATTCACTCAAGATAGTAAGAGCTGGATCAGCAGGTCACAGTAGGCACAGCCAAAGCCACAAAGGAAAAAAAGGACACGACTTGGACCAACAAGAACTATCGTCAGATAAACCAAGCTCTTTGGCCTCATCCTAACGAAATGAAAACTGAACGATTTCAGGCGAAATGCAAAGATAACGTCAGAAAGTTTCGCTAGAGTATTTTCTCTCCCTCTTTCTAATCTTGCCTTCCAGCGAGTGCCAGTACTTATTATAGTTTTGCTATGTTGATGGTGAGTAGTCGTGGAGAGCTGAAATAATTACGGCAAGAAGTGTCAGATACTGGTTATAAGCTTTGTTTCTTTCCTACGGTTGAGATGAATCTTCATATAGACCTTGATCAAATTGTGTGTACTGTTTTATCGATTTACATCGAGATAAATATCTTTCTGTACGAACTGAAATTTTGAAGGACTTTGTTTATGTTCAGAACAACGAATGCATTAAAACAAGTTTCAAGAAGGTAAATCAATCGTTTTTTTTTTCAAAATAATTCCAGACAACAAATAAGATGTATTCGCAATGAAATAAATCCCAAGATATCGCGCATTAGCATAAAATGGAGAGCAATTTCGAGCTGATAATCACTGAGTTATTCCCTAATATTATATTATATTTGTAATCTAATAATTTAGTTAGGATGTCAAACTAAGGTCTTCAACAGTCACGAAATATCGGAGAAATTCTTTTGCATAGCGTTTCTATGTGTCCGAATAGTACTTCGAAATTGTCACTAGATCCATTTTTAACTTCAGTGTATGAAAACTCGACTCCCATTCCGACATAAAATTCTCAACATAAATTGCCCAACTTTTTGTATGGGGTTGTTATGTTGAAATTTATTCAATCTCAGCAATCCGATCACCATTCAGCGATCTACTAACACGATATCATGGATTTTGTTAACCATGTCGTCCGTAGTTTTATCCTCAATAAGACGGACTGCGAGCTCTTCATCAAAAAAAAAAAAAAAAAGATCGGCATCGCTCGAATTCATCAAACAATATCTGATTGTTTTCATTGAAGGCGAATGACCCTCATAAAGGCGTTTGTAAGGAAGGTGCACGTAAATTTATTTGGAATTCTTGGCACGTCTTCCCATACGAAACTGAACAGTATTGCTCTTGAACTTGACGAATTTCAACAATTTCGTTAAACCTGTCTGACAGTTTGACAGTTCGATGATGATGTACAAATTTTACGATAGTGATCCCAGCAGCCGCTAATGATGGAAATTTTTAAAGACAGTGGATCGGACCACATTCGTAACTAATATTTTTTTGGAAAACGCAAATAAACGTTAGGAAATAAAACAATGACGCTGCATGTCAAATTGACACAATTCAAAGCCAGTGTCAAAAGCAGCATGGAATTGTCAATTTCAGACAATGAAGAAAGGAGACATTCAGACAAGGGCAAATGAAATTACACCACCGATATGACTGAATCCAGAAGGCTTGATTGCATCAAAACCTGGTCTTTCGAGGACCACAATCTTACAAGTCGGAATAGCCATGCACAGCTAGGACTTGGTCCCGATAGTACAAACTACGAATTAACGCCAAATAAACGACTCTCTGAAGCATTTCTCTCAAGTTCTACAAGGAGCTCAGGGATCAACTCTGCGTGGATGCGTTGGAGCCTTTGGAATTTTGGATCGTTTACGACACATATCCTGCTTGTATGCTAAATTTTTGTCATCGGTAGATCTCGATGTCGTTTATTCATCGTTGGTTTTTAGTGCCTCAATGATTTGCCTCATTTGCAAGGTGATTTCATGACTGAAGCAAAGACAAATTCCTTTACTGGCTAGCAAAAGTTGTGTGTATATATATATTCGATATTTGATTGGTAAGGATCCACGCTCAATAATCATCGCTTTGTCTCCGCAAATTCTTGGAAGTCAACTTTATTATTAATGCTTTACTTCCACTGGAAAGACTCCGCGCGACTCAGATGTAGATAATTGCTTAGGCCTATGATTTTCCTCGTCTTCTCTGTTTTCCATCGTCTATTACGCACTGATTTGCACATAAAGTTTATCTTGGAAATAAAAAATTAGCCGCCCCATTTACATACACGAGCATGCATGAGTCCAGTGCTAACAAAGTAGTGGAAAAACCGCTCATGCCATTGAAGAAAGGAAAAATTGATGACTTGAATGTCTACTCATTATTGATTGTGCTCATTAGACCATCAAGAAAATTTCTCCAGCATTTCAACTACAATGTGATCGATTCTGCATTTGCGATAGAAAATGAAAAGCCCGTTCGCGACCCAAATTACCAATCAGGCTGCCGAAATCTTTGCAAATAGTGAATCATTGGGTCATGGAATCGCACCAAGACGTCAGCACGTCTATCAAGTCGACGGTTGAGTATTCACTTGCGAAAGCCCCACCGGGATGGACACTCATGTGTAAATATTGCGACGTGGCTATTTGCACAACATTCCACTAATCACCCGCGAAAATTGTTGGCAGCAATTTGCAGTTTGCAGTTCAATGAGGGGCCAAGTGAGCTCCAAATGTGAATCATTTTCCGCGATTTCACACGCCCCGTGGACACGGCGATGGAAAATAGTTTTGGGAAAGTTATGCTTCACGTTTGAGTACAAGTCGGCAAACGGTCGATGATGTGTTTGAGTGGGTTATGGTCACCTCCGAGCCACGGCTGCAGAAGACGCCTGGAGCCTAGAGCTAGCAGCAGCATCTTCAATCTTAGTCCTTGCGAATGTAGAATTACTTACTTTTCAAGTCCGCGATGCGGTATCGCTCCCCGCCAGATTCGAAATTACAATTCCACGTCGTTACGCCACCAGGAAGAAGTAGTTGATGCTTCGCAAGCAGATTAATGGACAGCAATTAAGCAAAACTTTCTGCGTTACAGATTGCAGGACTAATGTGCCAAATATTTTCAGTAGACGTCCCCATGCGAAACAAGTGACTGAGTCAAATTGAAAATGAAATATTTGCCAGACAGTGATTTAGCACGGATTAAGATCCGTCGGTCGTTGCTGAATTGTCCTTTCTGCTGTCCTAGCTTGTGATGGAGCGCCATGACGATCGACCTTGGCTGATGACATACACTCCGCCCACTGGATCACGTCCAACCATGCGCCGATATGTCCTGAAAGTAAATGAGCCGAAAATATTTAATGTCCGCTTCATAGTGGATGGAGATATGTCACAGAAGGATGGCCATCATCAACGTATTACCAAGAGACATTTAATGGATAAAAGAGCAAAGAAATTGAATGATTATTTAATATCATATCTTGGGGGGATACAACTTGAAAGGGGAGCGGAGCTACGGCATTGTACTACAACTGCAGACACATCCTAACTCCTTGGCAATCCCTCCAACATTCCTGACCCCGGTAATGGCTGAAGTATCTCCGTCACAGCCCGGAAAATATCTAATTGAAAATTCACGCAGCGAACTCATTCTCACGTGCATGCGTCGATGACGATAACCATGTCCTCCCACATTGGCTCATCCTCTTTTCCTCGTATTTAAAAATTCTGCTCGTAGCTCACATTGTTTTCATATTTCCTTGTTCATGTCACAGCTGATATTAAAGTGCTGCATGGGGCCAAGTCATGGCTGCTGAGCAGTGGCTTCTGGCATATAAAGATGCAGAACGATATCAAAGCAACCCCAAAACAATAGTATTTTAAGTGAAATAGTTGTTTAGATACGTACGTGATATGCATTATGCATGATGCTGATATTGTTGGCTTGCAGTACAATTCAATTATTTCTTCACAAACAATTGTTTGACGTAATAACAGACCTTTGATCCAAATTAATTAAATCTTCGAAATTTTCATGCATGCCTCCTATAAACTGTAGTTATTCAATTTTTAATTTATTTCATAGGCAAACTCAAGTACTTATCCAAACACACATACAGTGCGTGCGAAAAGTGTATGTACGGCATTAAATTTCAAATGGAAACACTTATTTCTCAAAATTGTTGCAATTGTTTCGGTAAATTATTGCACCATAAAGTTTTCTTCAGACTAAGGAACTATAATTTCCAAAAAAAAACACGCAATCAAAAATTCAAATCTCGAGTAGAGTTTCTCGTATCTCGAAGTCTCCCTTTAATTTTCCCAAAATTCGTATTCGTATAATCGTTTCTATAAAATTGTAAAAATTTCCAAGTTTATATTAAAAAATTGGCAGTCAACTTTAGAACTTACAGTTCTCATTTGGTAGCGAATCCATTATAACCTTAAATTTTATAGTCTTAAATAGTCTTTTCTTTTTAAGCCGATTATAGTCTCTTCGGCATTGATTTCTCCAGATTTCTAATCACTGTGTTTGATATAACATTTCATACTTCCAGCGGCGCGGAGTTGCTTTCCAAATTCTCAAATGTTTCATGAATGTGCCTGTCTAGAATATCCCAAAGATACCCTACAAGATAGATGTAATTGGGTCTAGGGGGTGTCTGTGATACTCCGAATGTATTACACAAGAGCCAATGCCGCATGTTCCCTGCAGTATCCTTTGGCTTTTTGTCATGCGTGAAGATAAAATTGCTTAAAATTCCATTTTCTTTGCATTTTCACCAAACCTTTCCTTCAGGATATTGATATGTTTGCGGTCCATTACATCCTCTGTAAACACTAAACTCCTTACGCCAAAGGCAGCTATGTACCGCCACACCAAAAGAGACCTTCTTTCAGGCTGTACAGTTAGGCAGCAAATTTCCTTTTGGAGCTGTTTGGTTATCGCCACATCATACATTTTTGGTCGGAGTTAAAAAGAACAATTTGGTTCATCCAAGAAGATCACTCCATCCAAAAAATTTGACAGCCTCATTTTCGTACATTTTACAGAATTCTAGGCAGTACCCCACGTAATAAGAAGTTTGGTAGCCACTATCTTTGATGGAATTAGCGGCCTGTTTATAGTGCACGGGTGACAACATGGCATCGCTAATCAAATTTCCATCGGAAAAATTTCATTACCACAATGTGTAATCTCCATATTTCCGTGCCTAAAACCACAAACCAATCATCAATTTGCTGGGTATCTTCCTCTTTCTTCTGAATCGGGCTGGAGGCTGACGTAGGCGAAATGACAGTACAACGAAGAATTTGACGTTTCGCTTATGAATTAGAGTGCAGCATAAACGAATTACTAAACTTTCACGTCAAGCATTTGCCACGCGTGCAATTGTTACACTGCGCTTTTTCTTTTCCGCGTAGGAGACTTGCGCGATTGTTTTCCGCATGCTTTTCTATATATTTCTATATCGTTGGTTGACCGACAGCAAAATGCCGATACATATAAATTGGCGTGTTTTCAATGCGCGATGTTACTGCATGCTTCAATTGTATATTGCTTGATGAGCGACAGGGTACCGCTAATTTTGGACTGCCATTTTTATTACCTATTTTGCTTGCTGGCTCACCACAGTGCCTAACAACATTCGCTTGCGGATCAATAGAGATTCGTCGACCATTTAATGTTGTAAACATGATGGAATCTGTACCATCTCATCATGAGTTCTTCAACCCAACAGAATGCGTTCCTTGTACACATATTCATAGCGTCTGCCTACTCTGTGATCTCAATTTTCCGGTCGTTGAGTCCATTAATTAATTTATGATGAACGAAGTTATTGGATGCCCCGACAGAATGAGTCCCAAGCCAGTATGACTATAGTTAAATTTATCGACGCAAAATTTCACGGTAGAATATGATGGTGCAGAGTCCGATTTATTAGCATCTAAGTCATCTTTGTTTTACATAAACGTCTTGCCTTTAAAAAATATTTCCATTCCCACAAAAAACTTCACATCTATTCACTTAGACGACATCCTAACAATAATTGCTCAACCGAAACAGCTGAAACCTTGGCTTGGTCCTGTCAAATAATGCGCAACCACATTCCTTATCTTTAATTGACTGCTATATAATAATTTTATTCATCAGGTGATAACCGAACCGAGGTTTTATGCCTGGTAGTGTCTCTTTTAAATGTTACTGCTGAAATTAATTAGCGACTCAGTTCGGTAGACATATTGCTGTCAATGTTTGAGGAGGCTCTGCAGACGGAGATATGTCACTGTATGAGGGTAGTTACACGCATACATTTAAAATAAAGCTAATTATTTTTTCCAGGAAGTAACCAAACGTTTGGTGTCCGGGAGTATTCTGCGTTTTATTCAATGCACCTCGAATCAAAATGCTTTTCATGTTAGTAAGGATTCGGACAATGAGTTTTGATAGTAGTTTGTATTCCAAATCATTCATCCCTCATGGGTTCTGGGTTTAGCGCAGCAGAAACGAATTGCGTACAAATTAACAAATGGCGGGGACAATCAGTCCAATGTTTGTTCATATCAAATATCGATAGCATCTTAAGAGCCTTTACGTGAACAAACTGCTTGATTCCTTGCTCGCTAGCCATCACAATAGCAATCACAAATTGACAATTGAACTAATCGGTCCAAAGCCCATATGTCCACGCATGTCGACACATCGATTCCGATTGCATGGAAAACAGCCAAAAAGTAATTTCCTTTATTGAATTATAATTAAAGTTGAAGTCTGAATTGAAATTTTGACCAGTGGGCGCAGCGCGCGAGACGCTGCGACATTCATGGCGTAGCGTCATTGTTCGTCCGATGGTCCTTGATGGGCACTAATTGCGGAAGATCAGATCCGATTGTTCGATTAATTGATTGACAATATACTTGAAATGTTTATTGAAATTGTAAACAAAGCTTCATGCGAGCAATCGCCTCGGACGCTCGTTTAGATAATGCGACTCGATCTTTATCGACGAGATAATTGTTGTAAACAGTCTGGTTGCGTTTTGTATATTACCAAAAGTGAAAGCAGTTTCGATACCAAATTCAAATGATTGTCAAAGGCATGCACGTGCTTTCAATGTACTTCCTTTGGAGGTCCTAATTCTTGCATGCTGGTTAAATGAAACGAAGGTAACTTTTGCATAATGCAATTTGCAAAGGTCATCTCTGGTTGAGACCAGATCAGATCAGCGATTATCCGTGCAACACTCGCTAAACTATCACCACTGAAATTTTCCACAAAGAAGGACGATCTAAGTCTACATGTTCGGCATCCTTTCTCTCCCACGCTGAAAATTTCCCAAATTAAATTCATGGTGGAACATATGAAAAATTGCAGAATTTATTGTTTCGCATATGCTCAAGCTCAACTTTGCATAAAACCTATGTTTGTGCGCCCCAGAGGGGTGCGAAATATATGCAAAATTGTGTAAACCAATGGCGTTTCACGCCTGTTACTAACGCTCAAAGGTACCCAGTACAATTTTGCAAGGTGTTAAAATTCGAAATTTATGAGTTCTTGTATGGGAGCGAGATGCTGTACACAACATCGACACAAAGCTGAATATATGGACGTCCCAGAGAAAAGAGTCACGAAAGGACCTGGTGCCTACACTTTGGGGACAAACATTCAGATCGGTGAGCTTCCTTCTCGCGTGGTCTTCCATGTGGCGAAATTTTTTCAGCTTGTGTGGTGAATGTTGATGGATGTCCTCGAATTCTATTAGACACTCAAAATGCAGCGCCGAGTCGCAGAATGGATTGGAATGGAGCGGAGTGAGGTGATAATGGAGAGGCGTTGTCAAGTGGTTACGTGCGGACAAATTCATAAATTTTCACTTGTGAATTTCGCTTGTTGACGGCGCACAAAGTTCCGATATGTGCTCCATCGTTCTGCGGAATCCCTGGAATTTGTGCTCTGTATGTGCTTTGCACGCTTTCTTCCTTCCACACTATACAGACGTATTTCGGAATGAATTTCCCGAGAAATTGTTTTAGGGATCCGAGAATTTGATGCATTATTTGAAACGATTAAGGGAAAACTGGGGGAGCTAACAATCAAAGATTCCAACGAAATCATTCAATGGGATTGCGGGGCTACTCGACCCTGAATGAGATTCGTCTAGTCCTTGTGAAATGAGGCAAAACGATCAGTCCTCAATAGTCCATTCTGAAAATATTTCATGAGAAATTAGAGCCGCAAACAATTCAGCAGGCTATTCTTTCTTTCACACCGTGGCTACATGCAGCGCTAGCACTCTCGGGTAACCTCTCTTAGACAGAGATAGAAAACGCGAAACCGAACGTAAAAAGTCCTAATTTGGATAGACCGCACTTTCCAATTGACCTTATTGTGCTTCTGGATGAATCGATTGTAATCGATATCCAGTGCAATTGATATCTTCATGTCTTCCAATTATACACAAATTTATTTTGATGGAACGTATCTCAAGAACAAAACTATACTTTCCGTTCAAAGACGATGTGGCATAATTTCCAGAAGAATCTTTGAAGTAGAATCGATTGAAAACCCGTTTTTGTTGTGGCACTTCGTCATCCCGAAAGCAGTATTTCGTCAAGAAAGGAGATGCCAAAATCCAATTTGCATATTCCATAAACCTCTCAAATCATTCGCTCGCCACTTGATGCAATATTAGAATTTATTTTCTCGTTTATTGGGTTGCCTATTCTCGGGGTAGTTGCTTGGCAGCAATCTAATCTCATAATCCTAAATTGGCTACATTTGTTTATCGGGCGAGTGCCGTACAGTCTCCTGGCAGAGCATCACCGAGAACTTCCAAATCACCACACCATCGGGGGCTTTATTATCAGGATGGTGATAGTAGCACTCGCACATATCCACATACATAATCGTATAGCAGAGCCCAAACTGTTGACCTGAGCTAAATTGCGTAATTCTTGGCTAAATAGAGTGCTTAAGATTGGAAGTACTCGTCGCAGGGTAGATTCAATGAGTACTTGATGCAAGAAGGCTCTACAAACGCCAACATTCACCGAACGGAGCTAAGAGTACTCCTTCCGACACAACGAACTCGATTCCTAGTGCTGTTTCGACGACCAGCAATGTGTCGGATACTGCTGACTGCTCCTAAAATTGCACACATACACATAGCAGTTGCTCCCAGGACCAAATACAATCACAAAAGGGAGGTGAAATGTAGAGAAGGTGAAAATCAACATCCCTTCTTGTTCCAAGAAAGGAAACCTTGAAGCGGAAGTTATTTTTTCTGCTCAGATTCGCAGGATTCATGTTTCAATAACTCAACACAGGCTGGATGATAAACTTTGGATGCTTTCCCTTGTTGCATTTGAATGTAATCTACGAATGAATGGTCTTGGTCCATTAGGCGAACTCGAAGGTTGGCTGAAGCTCCCAATTCCTCTTTGTATCATCTAGGTAGTACACATTCAATAGTCATTCAATTACTTCACTTTTGAATAGCCTGCCCTAGACCAAGCCTCCAACATCCAAGGAAAAGCCTAACGTTGCGGATATAATACTTTCAGCCCGTCCCCAACCAAACGCCAAGGGCTCTCGGTTATGTCGGAGTATGTCTCTGCGACCGGTGACCATACCAGGTGGTTCCATCCAAGAAAAAAAGGACCAACTGAATTACATCAGCTAAATCCGTCATTTATGGTCGCATTCCTCTTTTCTTCGACTCCTTGCATGACATGAGAAAAACATTCCGAGAAGCAAATCTACTCCCTGAGCCGTAGAGTCCCTGCCAGCGCATTCGCAAGGATTGCTCGATGATGGGTCGGAAGATTGTTATTGAAAATTCAGATTTTCTTGTTGTTTTTTGTGTCTTTCGCATTTTACGCCCCATGAAATGTCTCATGTGTCTGCTTCGTCTGAAATTGAGTTTTTCGCTTGGGTCCTGCCTGGATCACGACGACTCGGATTGCGAACGCAAGATGGAAAGTCTTGCACGTTGCTGCGTGTGCTCTTCACGGAGCCGTGTGATAAGTCCCGAGTAAAACATTTATTGCCTTTCGTAATCGAATAATCAGGCAAGCGTGCAGAGCGTCATATTAATAAACGATGGGAATAAACGTAACATTTGATTAGGAGAGTTCATTGTGCCGGATTTAATTCAATTATTTTAAAGGTATGCGTAAAAAGGATCCAAATAAAAGCGCCGTCGATTTCGTTGCGTTGTTTGGGGTGACAATAAAATTCCAATTGGTTTGATGAATTGCCAATAGAATATTTTTTCACCCATTGACAAGGCACTGATTTAATTTGTTATCCGCTTTATCTGATCGTAAAATTATTGAAGCGCACAATTTTTGCGTAAGAGCTAAATACATTGACATTGGTAGAAAGTATATTTTAAATAGAACCGTCATTTGAGAACGCAAAGGCTATTTACTCAAGAAATTGTTAAGATCTGTAAATTTCGCTACGGGGTAACACCACCCTAGAGCCGCGATAAAAGGCCCAACTTTGACAATTGTTTTTGCGAATAATGATAAACGAATCGGGTTCCTGTTTTCGGTTCCAATTCATCACATACTGAAGTATGAAAACAATTTTTTCATTATATTTTGACTACAAAATGGCGGCGACATGGTCATTTTCAAAAAACGTCTTTTTTCAATACCTTCCCTGACGAAAACGTAACACGAAGCGTATGAGACCTGGAAGAAAATGTCAAATTATTCTTTAAAGTTCGTTTTATTGGGTAGTGAAATTGGGTAGTGAAATATAAATTTGTTTCCTTTTAAAAAATTATACGCATTTATAAAAATATAATTGTTTTTTGTCTTGGTTCTATCAAACTTTTTAATGCTTTATATCGTGGTCCTATGCTTGGTTGTACCTTGGCTCAATGTCAAGTTGCCTCCTGGCCCAATGTTGAGATAATTTAGGAATCATCCAATGATTCGGATATCGGTTTTCAGCGAAGTCGAAATTTCTGCATCGATCGCAGTAAACACAAACACGTGTGAAGTTTTGCTGGAATTTTTGACTAGGCAAAGGCAAGGATTGTTGAAACATCCTTTGTATTATTTTTGATTGCAAATTAACATTGAAATTTTTTCTTTTCTATTTCCAGGCACCTGATGTGGCTACTATGGAAACGACGGACAGTTCTATTTACATACGCTTAATTCGTAAGTTTTTACCAGTTCTTGGCTTGATTATGAAAATTTTTTGGTTTTCCTCCGGAAAAGTGGTATTGCATACTAACCGCATTAACCATATGTCTGATGGTTACGTTCATTGAATGATACTGCAATTATGTTAAAAAGGAAATTGAGATTGAAACTCGAGTTCAACGAATTCAGATTGGAATTACCCCAAAGAGTTTTACTTTCTCTACTGACTAATTCAGCTAGTACTACTGGTTGGATCTGAGTTGGTTAATTTACCTTGTCGAGATAAAACATTTACGAACATTACGTGTTGAGAAGATAGTCAACAAATTGGCTTCCCATCATGCTTTATCAGTTGGTTTGGCGGAATGACTTCTCATTTTTCCCAAGAAATTACTATGCATTACATAGTAAAAAAAACAAACTCAAACCCGATGGCGTATATCTCAAGAATTGTAAAGTTCTACGCAATTAAAATTATCTATCAATAATGCATGTGTGGAGCGGGGAAAGCAGCTCCAGCAACTCCTAATGATTACGAAATTTTACGCGTTAATCATAACTTTCCGTTTTTTTGGCTATTAACAGATAAGGAGTGTAACATGGCAATTACCTTGCAAGTTGTTATGTGTAAAAGTTTCGCAATATTTTGGCGATAATTAATGATAATTGGATTGATATTTCATTTGGTGTTCCCCAGAAAGTGAAAATGTAGTAAATATAGAAAATTTTTCTACATTTTCTACGTTATTGAACGGTGAAATAGATTTTAGAATAGTAAAAAGGCATACAATATTTGAACAAAAGGTCAACTACGGTCAGTCAAACGTTTAGTCAGATGTCCCTCAAAAACGACTTGAGGTTTCTTTCTTTTTTGACCAACCATAAGCACTATACATCAGCGTAAAACTGAAATATGCCATCAATTTCAAGTTAAAGTGAAGCAATGCAGGTCTAAAAGGATAATGAGCAACGCAGGAGAAGGCAATCCAAAAGTTGAAACGTGGGCAGACACAAAACTGAATCCTTAGACTTTTTGCGCCTACTTGTCAGTACGTGTGACCTATGTCGCCCCACCCTTGTGAATACAATCGTGGAAATTTCAATATTAAAAATCGCATTTTATGAAAATTATTAGTAAGTCCATGGTCTCCCCAGTTAAAATATGACTCGATTCCCATGAAATCTCCATCCGGGACCACTCAATTCGATGGTACAACTCGGATGGGCTGAGGCTAGATCCCATAACTACATCAGAATCCAACACGCACTAACTGCTTATTGTTCACCACCATCTCCTACATGTCTTGGTCAGGAAAGTTTTGGCAAACACTCTTTGACTCGAGCAGGCTGTAGATGAAGTAACGAAGTCAATTGTGAATGCTTTTCATGAAAGCTGTGCCAAACGCGTCCTTATGGGTGACAAATAACAAGCCTTGTACGAGTGAACTCGTGAAATCAAAGAATCCTTTCATTTTAAAAAAGTAGCACTAGGTGCATTCCCCGTCCTTGAAGGAGCCTTTTACAATACATGTCCGACGCAGTGAGGAGGGGACTAGTGTAATGCTATTCCCATTCAGTGGTTGGCTCGCTCTCTTGCATGGCAAACTGTCGTATGTTAAATGGGATCGAGCAAAATCAACGTGCACAAGGGTATATTTAGGCAGTGTCTAAAAAGACTACCAAAGCTCTTATGGTTCTTATGAGGCCACTCGTCAATGCTGAGGTGACATAATGGTGAGATAAATCACCTGTGCGTTGAAACTGGACATACGAAATTCAAAAACGTAAGTCGAGGCTTGTTCTTGATCGAGTTCGTCATTCGACATGTGTCTGTATCACCGGAACATGAGATCATGTGCAACCTCACTCGTCGAGAAAACTTTTAACATATGGCCAATTCACTTGGTGCGGTAACAGTAGCAACATCTACAATGTCAAGAATCTTCATTGAAGGGATCGAAAAAGAAAAATAAGCAACAAATTTCGTGAGCTGCTAAGATTCCAGGAGCATTGAATTCAACATGCATGCCTTTTAACCATTGTCTAATGCAAAGACATCGGAGGGAACAGGAATTGGGCCTTGAACCACATTTTCCCAACAGATGGGCACTATGCCAAGAAGTCTAGGCCATCGCTGTAACGGCTCAAGTCAGCATAGACATAGGATACAAAATCAAAACCTTAGCTATGCTATCTGATCGCCAGTCAGCCTTAGTTACGCTTGAATTTCTAATTTCTAATTCCGAAATCTAAGGTTATGAGCTGGCGGATCATTTAGCGAAAAAAGTGTGCTTCGACAGCCCTTATCGGTGCTGAAGAATGCAATTAATTCATACACAAGTGGGAATGAACAAGAGATAACTAAGGGTCCTTACTAGGATTCTTAAGAGGATCTCAAAAAGATCGGCTCTTTTGGAGGAGAAAAGACTATCTAGAAAGTTACTTCCTTGTTGCTTGAAACCGAGGCAGCTCATTTTCATAGAAAGTTCGATCTGCTTAAGACACTCTAGTTGCACCGGAAACGAAACCTTTAAAAGGATGACGAATATCCTTTCCAAAATCCAATCCATCCATCCACTCAATGTCAGGGGATATTCTATCTTCTTTTCGGAGGACCGCCAATATACATAGTATATCATTTGGAAATCGTTAGAATTGAAAAAAAACATATCCACCCAACTCCCTATATACTTACAAATTTGGAAAGTATGAAGCCAGTATAGAGTCTCAATGTATCAATCTGTAGGGTGAAATGGCTTCGGAATGAAGATATTCTCGCTTAGAGTGACAGAAATCTTGATCTGATTTCGTATCAGTGTCATACTTTTGAATGAAAATATGGGCCCTTGTCAGCTTGCAGTTTAGTAATTTTTTCAATATGATACATAATGTTTTCAATCGGTCCCAGGTTTTTTTGTTCGGAACAGTTTGAAAATCAGTTGGCTTTTAAAAACTCGCGACTTTTCCACCTTGATACTCTTCTGATGAAACCATTTCTGACATTTTGACATTCATATGTCAAAACTGATGTAGTCAATGCTCTGTAACAGTTAAATTTGACATTACAGTGTGTCAGGAATGAAAGCGTCGTGGAAAGGACATGTACACACTGAGCGCTTTACTGTGCATAATTTAAACGTGTTAATTGGGAGGTGCTGGTGCTAAGGTGCATTCAGGTACTGCTCCATATGGACATCGATCTATTTTTTTTTTAAGGTTATCTTGACCTGCTGGAGCGTGGCAACCTGAAGTGAATTGAAGTTCTGGTCTTGGTTCGGGTCTTAACAATTGCTATATCGAAGTAAGTACGTACCCTTGCTAAGGCTCAAAACTCTGTCCCAAAGAGTACATATTAATATTCATCTTATTTGCTCGTTATTCACGATTACAGGACGACACTATTGCGTTGTTGGAGGCAGTCTACCACCATTGATGTTGTAAATTGCCAATATATATATGAGGAGGGTTCACAGCATCAAAGAGTTGAACAATTTTGAAAATTGAAATCGTAAGAGCCTGAAAAACGTTGAGTGTCATCTCCTCAAATACAACAATTCTATGTAATTCTATTGTTTGTAGTGTCAATACTACGCGGAAGCTTCTGAAAAATTCAATAGAAAGGAATTGAACCTGAACTCAGATTCACTAATTTCCAACGAAGAGACTCAAACTAAATTTTACTGCTGGAATTGTGTTTCAAGTGCTTGCCTGAGTCGAAGAGTTATTTTCGACAAGTTCTAAGGGATGTTCACGTTTGGACCCTTCTGAAGATTCATCCTTAGCTGTAATTCCGCGTCAGTGGCACAGGACCGAATTACCTGATTCACCAGACTGCTTAGCATTGCTGCATGCTGCGTAGTCTGCGATTCCACAAGCGTTCAGTGTTATTATTTTTACTCGGTACTAAATGTCTTGTCGCGCTATCTATGAAACCTCTCGTCTATTGTACTAAAAACTCGTAAGAATACTAAAAATTCCTTTGAATGAGTTACTTGCGTAAGGCCTGACGCATATGCTGCGTATCTCGAAAATATATTCATTCCATAGGCACATATTTACACATTTCGCGAAAACAATCCAGCAATAAAAGTCAAATTTTATGTTCTTGATATGCCAGCACATTTTCATTTTCCACTGCACTTCACACTATTCATTAAACGAACTTTAACGCTCGTCGCGGCAAATTTCATCTGAAAATCGTCAAGACCCCGCAAATGCGTACTTTTAACGACCCTCACCACCGCCTGGCGCTTGAAAATTTCAATGTTACATTATCAGTTGTTATCTATTCGCGATCCGCCCGATTGTCTGCCAAAGTCGTTGCCGGTTACATAGAAAATCTTGATAAAAATATAAACAAAACGCGAAAAACAACAACAACTTCCCAGCCATAGCAGCAAAACACCATATAGGGAGTTCCATCCACTCGAGAAAATTTTATTTCTCTTAATTACGACTCCGTGGCGTTTATGGTTTCTTTTGAATTTGAATACCGAACTTGTAGTTTTATTTTATCATTTACCATTGTTTTCGCACGCTACCCGCACCCCTTGCCAACCGCGCGTTCATGTTCACACTCCACTCAACTACCCGCTCGCGATCTGATAAAGATGGGGGCACGGTATCAAGGCTGCGTTAATTGCAAACATTGGAATAGCTAATTTGTCACTGCGATGTCCTTAACCGAAAAATGTAGATCAAATGGAAAACGTGTTCAAACCAAATAGCGAATTGGTTTATTAATCTCATTACCGGGTCTTGCGATTTTCATTTCTATTTGGTGGCAGGGATCGAAAGCTGGTGCCAATTGCGCTCGGGTTTTCCACGGTGTTACACAGTTTGAGTCAGGAACTTTGAGCAGTCAGTCCAAAGTGTGATTGCTTTTGCAACGACGGAAGGATATTCAGGAAAAGTTTGTGATAGTTGCAAGTGGCCCCTAAAGTATACCCAAAGTGTTTTCACGAAGTGCTGGAGAAGGAGAAACTCACTGGAACCAACTCCAAACTTCACTTAAGGAATTCGTGCAATTGGTTACGAAACGTTAAAATGCATCTTCTACACGTCATCGTCTACAAACTGAAGTATTTTAGTAAATATCAAGGTATGAACATTTTCTCAGAT